>OY728578.1:13984963-15466293 GCA_963422195.1 Carabus problematicus
CACGCACAAAAAAAAAAACTGAAGAAGAACTAAAACTAATTTCGTACCATACTAGCCCAGATGGTTTAGTAGTCGTGTATAGAAGTAAGGCAGTCCGTTTATTTATTTAATATAAATAATAATTTAAATATTAACAAAAATTTTGCAAACAATTTTAGTTAAACATTATTGCCAAGTTTGGAATTTTTTTGTAAGATTATGCTCAGTAGGTCATCCATTAGTCGTTAAATTGTTCTCGATTAGTGAGTGCATATATTTAAGGTGGATTTATGCAGCCTCAACTAAACTTACACTAGAATTAACATTTGCATCTTCACATTAAAACTAAGCATTTATGCAGGCTTGCGCTACGCGTGCGCAATGAACAATTTTGAGTTTGACATATGCGATATAACAGTTTAACCTCTTTGTTTTTGTTTATATAATGTTATTGTCGATCCATTTTAACAAATTTAATAATAAACACGTCACGATAAATTCAATACCTAACCTTGCAAACAAAGGCACATGAAAATTGACAGTCGTCTCATGCAACAATACGTTTTGAGCTTGCGCAGCAGTGGAAAAAATTAACATTTACTATTCAAAGTTGGAAGTTGGTCATCTTTTTAGTTTAGTGCTAATGTTAGTTTAGTGTTAGCTGAATGCATAATGCACTCCATACTCTTACGTACATTTAACTTCTTAATGTTAATGTTATTGTTAATTTATTTTTGGTTGCATAAATCCGCCTTTAGTAATTGTGACTCTGAATTCTGGGATCTTATTCAAGTATTCTTTGTTGCAAAAATGAAACAAATATATAGTTTTATCAGTGAGCACGAACACAGGTTCACTACTAGACCCATTCGTTATTGTGAGATTTTCTTTTGAGATTTCGATAACCCGGCATACGTATACAAAATAATAAAAAAGTTTCTGAAACAATACTGGCCCATATAAAAGTGAATTAGTGCAGAAATGTTTTAATAGTAACCAGGGTTGGATCTCAGGAAAATTTCTAGTTCTACACAAATATGTGTGAAAAAGTGTGATTTTGGGTGTTATCAATTCAGGGCTGGAGACTGTGCATTATACGGTCCTGTAGATAAAAAACTATTAATTTTCTTACCAAAATACAAATTTATTAGTTACTATACATATATTAATTGTATGTGCATAAATATTGTTTTGAAGACGTTTCACAATAATAATTTGCTATTCTCTGAAAATGAGTGTGTGTATGTACATATTTGAGGGCCATTTTAATGACTAATTATTTGAAACGAAGCAGGCATCAACTAGATCGTAATGGATATTCTATACTAAATTGTAAAACATAACTTAAAGTATAAATTACAATAAAAATTGGAAAATTAATCAAAATTATAATAATATTGTAAGTTATCGATCTATATTTAATTCGTATCAAATATATTGGTAGGCTTTTGAAAACAAAGTAAATACCAATATTGTTTTGATTCTAATTTGACTTTGCTAGTAACGTATAGTGTATATTGTTAACATGGCACAAAACAAGCAAATAAAATTTATGCAAATAGCGGACGGTTTCCAAAATAAACATTCATTTGGTCTTTATTGTTCGTTGGGGTAAGATGGAGACTGGTTTGTCGTTTCTGGCTGCGGGTGCTGCCTTGGCCCAGCTAATAGATGGCAACAGTTTTAACCAAAATGGTTATCGACAGTTTTATCGAGATTACCGTCGCTTAAATGGACATAACCGTAGTTTACAAGAACTGGACAAGTCGGCCAGATGAATGTGGCGACGTCTAAGCTGTCAAGAAAGAAACAGCTACATCCGTCGAGAAACAGAAAGTCGCGCCTCCTTATCGACAATATCCACCGTGATAGTGATATTGGAAACAACAACACTTGTTCCGAATCGAACGAGTACCTTGACCGCAACTCGGAATCTCAAAATAATCATTTTATGAACCAATGGCAAGCCATAAATAGCTCGCACCAGCAGGAAGATGGGGAACCTGTGCCCAGGACAAAACGATGAGTTGTCGCAGTTGTTCCTATCCAATGTAAGGTTTTTGTGGGCTATCGTCTGCTTCAGATACATCATTCTGAACATCTAAGTTGGGACACGCATTACAAAACCCATTGTACAATGTACAGTCTAAAAGTCTAAAATTAACAGTGGAAGAATTAAACGCCATTGAAAGTGATCTTACTGTGGAAAAACAGTCAACGGAAGAGCGAAACGTCAAAGAAACTATGGCTGGAAATATAACGGATTGAACGTATCTGGAAGCACAGGTAAATGGCAATAATATTGTTACATGGATTTCTTTGTAATAACATTGTGATACGTATATTTCTTGTAGGAAAACATAGTGTTCCATCATCGGGAACCGTAGAATGATGCCTGCACAACAGAGATCATAACGATTGATTTTGTTTATATTGACAAAATTACGGCGAAAATGTAAGCGTTTTTTGAACAAATCTCCTAGTTACATATATGATTCATCTCGCTCCGCGGTCGAGCAAGCCAACAAATTATTTCTAAACATTCAAGCAGGTGGTTAACTGAATAGATTATTGGAAATATTACCCCATACATTCCCCACGCGTTTCGAGGTATCTCTTCTATAGATTTCTACACTTATATATGTTTACTAATTATGGTACAGTGAACATTCGCTATAGTCACATTGGCTAACAACAAAATATAAAATAGTTGCCTTTATGAAATGTTGATTATATCGAGATGAGTAAAAAATTTAAATTGTTAAATTCAAATATTTAAATAGAAACACGAGTTTTTATTATCAAAAGAACATATTTTGTAATAACAATTTTATTCACAATTTTTAGAAACTGCTTTTTCTCGAATATTTCTCAGGAGGAGAATATCATTAATGGGAAGGAAAATACTATCTGAACACTCAATAACTAAATTAAATGAGTTGATAACTTTGCCGATATCAAATATTTGAACATTGTTACTCTCATCTACATTTTTATCAATGGTGACTTTATCGAATGACAGAAAACTAAAATTGTTTTCTATATCAAGGGTTGCTTATACTAAAAGTTTCTTTTATCAAAGGTGATTGTATCGAATGTTCACTGTGTTACAGACACTTCGAGAAAAACCTGAACGGCAAGGTATAGTAATAGATGTACGTATATAGTAACATGTTTCACTGCAAACAACTTTAATTATTGAAAACTCTACCTTAATTGTAACTTTCTTATATTTGCCCTAGGTTCACAACAAAATATTAGTCAAAATGGACAATCTAACTTGTTGGTCACTCCCTACACTGGCCGGTCTGTTTCTGTCGGTTCTACGGTAAGTTGCATTCAGTTACATTGCCGATCATTTTCATTAGTTTTATGTCCAATATTTTATTTTTCTAGACGGCTCTTGAGAACGGTCATTTAGAAGAGGATACTGCTCCGCAAGTATGGGTGGTTCATAAGGAAATGCTAGTAAGTTAACTTGTACGCACATATTTTTCCCAAACAGTAACATTGTATAATGATTTACAGAGTCTGACCGGAACACGGATTTAGCTGAAAGTTTTTTTTTGTAGTAGGTGGACACTAGTAGTGATTCGCGGCAAAGTAATAGCGCGCAACGTTTTGTCCTGGGCACAGGTTCCCTATCTTCCTGCTGGTGCGAGCTGTTTATAGCTTGCCTTTGGTACATAAAATGATTATTTTGAGATTCCGAGTTGAGGCCAAGGTGCTCGTTTGATTCGGAACAAGTGTTGTTGTTTCCAATATCACTATCACGGTGGATATTGTCGATATGGATGTGCGACTTTCTATTTCCCGACGAATATAACTGTTTCGTTCTTGGCATCTCAGCCGTCGCCACATTCTTCTGGCCGACCTGTCCAGTTCTTGTAGGCTTCGGTTATGTCCATTTAAGCGACAGTAGTCACAATAAAATTGTCGATAAGCATTTTGGTTAACACTGTTGCCACCTATTAGCTGAGCCAAGGCAGCACCCACAGCCACAGATGACAAACCAGCCTCCATCTTACCCCAACGAACAATAAAGACCAAATGAATGTTTATTTTGGAAACCGTCCGCTTTTTACATAAATTTTATTTACTTCTGCCATGTTAACAATATACACTATGCGTTACTAACTAATTGTAAGTCAAATTAGGATAAAAACAATATTTGTATTTACTTTGTTTTCAAAAGCCTGCAAATATATTTGATAAAAATTATAAAAATGAATATAATAATTATATTTATAATTTTAATAAAAAAAAATATTGTTAAAATTAATTCATGCCGTAAAAGTATTTGCAATGACACTAATAATGAAGTTTCTGGGTTCAGTGCAATATTTTGATCATTATGAATAATCTAAAGCTTCTAGAGTTGAATGAGAACGTTCTGAAGCACCGTTGCTTTGGGGATGATAAGCTGTTGTATGAATTTGGTCCATAAGTCGAAATGAATCGAGTGGCAAATTACATGCAATTATTCTTCTATAACTCGAACTTTTATAACTTGAATTTCTCCATAACTCGAATCAAATAATTGGCACGTGCATTCCATAAGTGGAATTTTTAAGGGGAATCCCTGTTTCTGGAGGAAACTTTTTGTATGTGTACACAAAATGAATGAGTAAATTTATAGCAGTATATTATGAAATTTATCTAATATTTTTGTTATTAAATATTAAAAATTTTAATAAATATTTTCCTAATAAACTATTGTTTATAAAATTTATTGTTCATTTTATTGCTATTTTTTCATGAACTATGACATGGAACATTTCAAACTTAGCATTTTTCTTATATGTTTCGTATTCAATTTCTGTCCCTGCATGGCTTCTGAAGAATCACTTCACAGAATAATATTTCGGTACAGTAAAGTTAAATTCAAGATTAAACTAATATGATATTTAGGTAAACTTAAATTTATCATTGAGAAAATAAATAAATAAATGTCTGTAATAATATAAGTACAAATATCCTACATGAAATTAATCAATTGGATTCCTACAAAAATTACTTTTTGTGTCATGACTGTAGGGCTGACAAAGCTGAAGAAAATTACTTTAAATATGAAATAGATTTCTCTTCAACTTTGTAGTAATTCATTATTTTTAATTAATTAATAAAAATTACATTGTTTTACTACATTATTATATTTTTTAAATGTTCAACATGTTTCAACATACTATGTCATCATCAGGAACACAAAAATTATACATTGAAAATACATAACAACAAAAAACAAATTTTTTTATTATTATTTAAACGAAAACCAAAGGCAACTAAATTTAATTTAGACATTTAAAAAGAATTGAATAATTTAAATCAGTTTGTTCATTAATCAAATTGAAATTTTGAGATTTATGTTTATAGATTTCAATTGCTTCTAAATAATTTAATTTTTGCCCTTTATCTTCAATATGTACAATTTTTATACAATCTAAAATATTTACTGTATGGTTATTTAACAAAACATGATTACCAAACGTAGAATTTTCTCAATTATTTTTATTGTTAATTGCCTTTCAATGTTCATTGAATCTAATTTTGAAATTTCTCGCTGTTTGACCTATATAAATAGCATTACAACTACAGGATAATAAATACACTCCAGATTTATTTAATAGTTCAATATTGTCTTTATTATTAAAAATAATATATTGTAATTTAGTTATTGATTTAAAAGAAATATTTAAATTTTGTTTACGTAATATAACTGCTATTTGATCAGAAATCGACCCAAAATAACTTAATGAGTAAAATTTAGAATTAGTTTTAGAGAAAGAATGTGGATAAATAATTTTATGAATTCTTTCTTTTTTAAATTTTTTAATGAAGTTATTAATAGTATTAATACTGTAACCATTATTTATAGCAATAATTTTAATAACATTAATTTCAAAATCCAAATTATATTGACTTAATGGCAAATCAAAAGTTCGATTCAACAAAGCTCTAAAGGTAGACATTTTATGATTAAAAGGATGAAATGATACAGCAGGGATTATGGAGTCTGTATATGTTGATTTATATTACGTAAACAAAAGTTTGGAGTGTTGCTCGACCAATTCTTGCATTGTTTGCGGGTCAAAATGATATAATAATATCGAAGGACAGGCATTTCATGTAGGCACAAATAATGACCTAATTAGAAAACTCAATTTTTTGGACGAGAAATATGAGTTTTGTTTTTATCAAATAAAAAATACCATTAATAATGAAGATAAATAGAATATCAGATGTGCAAAGTCGGGGCAAAGGTAAGACGAACAAGGCACTTACCTCAGGTGAACAATGGGAAAGGACGCAAAATTGGTGAGAAATGAAGTACAAAAGTGCAAAAAAAAATCGTCAGGCGAATGAATATTTGCTAAAGGAAACTAAATTGAACTGATGACAAATGCTCTACAATGCTCTTCTGTCTCAGATAAAAATACCTCTAGATCCGGCCCTGCTAGTGAGTTATCACACGTAATGGGCCAGTTTATATCTTTTCTTTTTTCCTCCTATAAAATATATTGCTAGCTAGATAAATTTATCGCAATTCAAATTTTTATTTGCGGAGCAACGGAATTGGCTATACTTACAATATTTTGTGCCGTTTTCCATGTATTCGAGGCAAGTTATATTCAGTACTGGAATAAATTACTAATTAACCAAAATCTCGAGCATAGTAATATACAAAAAACAATTGCCTCGATTAAAATATATATGTAGATTTGGTATCATTATCATTGTACAATGTTAATTTCTTTTTAGGGGACACAGTTACTTGCCATTTCATCTACTGTAGTTGAGGATGCAAGGTAGGAAATATTTGTGGATATGTCTGTTATATATGTTTAAAATTATTCAAAATATATGTTTTAGCACGAATTGTATTCGATATACTGTCATTTGCGATGTTTCTCGTGGTACAAGTCAATCTTGCAAGTATAAACATGGCCGTCATCAAAATGGAAGTCCGAACGTTTGCAAATAGTGTAAGTCTGTTAGTAACTCTCAACCAGATTGCACATCTGTCATTGCGAAAGTTATACAAGGATTAACATTGTAAGAATCTATTTCATGCTGGTTGTGCAGTAGCCGATTTGTATCAATATTTCAGGGGCCTATATGGCCAGTCACCTTACTAATATCCGCATCAGGGATTCCGAAAAACGAGCGAAGTAAATATACTAGCACTTTCCATGGTAAGATCTACACATGTCCTATTTGAGAAAGTTTTAAATAAAAGTTAGAAAAATATCAAATATATGATAGTTTTAAATTAGATAAAAGTAAAGGTTTGCCAATATAATTCGCAGGTTCTGGTGTAGGTGTTTTCATATCATTCGCACTCGGAGGCACTTTGGTAGAGTACCTGAATTGGCCTTCAATATTCTACGCTTCGGGCATTCTCGCCATGCTGTGGGTGATCTGCTGGTGGAGGTATGCAGCCGATACACCGGAAGAACATCCCACCATATCAGAGGTTGAGAAGAATTATCTGCGAAATGAAATCGGTAGTCATGTGTTACAAAAGTCCAACTACAAGATTCCATGGAAGCCGATGTTAAAGTCTAAAGCCTTTTGGAGAAATATTCTAGGCCAATTTAGCACTATGTGCCTAATTGTACAGTATGCCATTCAGTTACCGGCATTTGTGAATTCGGTCTATGGTTTTAGCGCGAAAACGGTAAATATAAATATAGATGTGTTCATGTGCGTCTCGTGGCGCGGCGGAGGGGCAAGGGGGCATTTCCTCCCCTGGAAGATGATAAATAAGAAATTATCTAATTAAATTGTATTTTTGTCAAATATTTGTATTGATTGCCGGACAAATATTAAGTTTCACTATTATTAACTTGGTATTTACATATAGCATGCGTTAATTTTTTATCTTTTTTATCACATGTACATCGCAAAATCCCTAAAAAAGTTTTCAGCTTCTTGTCTTTTTTCTTAAAGTTATTATCAAAATCTATTCTCTAAACATTTCAGACTGGCCTGTTAGTGGGACTACTGTCACGTGGCGTACGTGGATATTGAAATCGCTTTTATTTATTAACTATTCGAGATTGTGCTGCCACCAACCCTCTTTCTCTTGGATAGAAGGATTTTCGTTTATAACCGAATTTAGCAATTTACGGAACAAAACAGATATATGTACTATGAAATAAAACAAATATTGAACACACGTGCGGATAAAAATAATATATAATGTTACGAATCGAGTTGTTCACTTTTACATAAAAGTTGAATAGATACACAATAAATACTAACAAAGATATAATACAAAGGTCTACTTACAGCCGTACATCACTGAAGTTACTGTTTTATTAATGCAGATCTTAAAGCAAAGAGAGATGTTTACTCGGACAAGTTTCAAATCAAAGAGAGTGATGTATTCATAAGTCAATACTGACTTGGGGTTGACACCCCCACTCCAAGTGTATAATGTTTTCCTCATTGGTCAGCATTCGCCCGACCAGGCAAAAAGAATTCCAAAATATTAACTCATAAAAAAGACTAAATTCCCGTTAGGGTCTTCTACCTGAATCCAGAAAATGCTCACCAGCTGACCTTGAAATGTACCGAGATGTTTTAGCGATTGCTACACTACCCTATATAACGTGCTACTTATTTTCCTTTGCATTTTCTGCATTCATTGACAGAATGATAAAGAAAAAAATCTTGTCTATTACTACTGCAAAAAAACTGGCCATATCCGTCAGTATGTTGAATGAGACTCTATGCCAACTGATGTCTTTTCTACTTAATAATTGTTTGTTAGGTCATTTGCTATCTGCCGTGCTGACACTATTGCTAGCTCACTTTGGATTAGATAATATCTATATTGGTGCTGCACTGTGCATCATCTTGGTAACGATCTATGGAGCGGCTACAGCGGGAACTACAGCGGGAACTACAGCCAACATTGTTGATATCAGTCCGAATAACTTTGGATTGCTGACCAGTTTCGGGAGAGTGTCTTGCCTCCTACCTGGATTTGGAATTCCAGTGATGATAGCACATTTTACTGCTTATGTATATAACATTAGTTTATAACTGTATAACGTTTATTTAAATTCATATAGCATATGAACATAAAAAACATATATTACGTCATAAAAAGCAAATGAATTATTGAGAAGCCCCGCTCCTTATGGAAATACGACGTGCGTATAGATTTATGCGAGTCGAATGTGTAGGAAAGAAATAGCTTGTTTTGTGTATGTTGTGAATAAAATTTATCCTATGTCACGTCACTCCTATATGGATTTGAATACACCATAACAATATGTCACTATTAACTCTTTGTTGCAGGACTGTCACAATTGGGTATCTATATTCTATATCAATGTAGGTATTGTTACCACATCTGCATTGGCCTTTATATGTCTTGCTTCTGGCGAAGTGCAACATTGGGACAAATAGATAGAAGATACGGAGGAGAACATAGATTTAATGATAAATAAGAAATAATATACACATAAAATGGAAAACACCAGTACACAACCTTCCAGATACAATGTTGCACTTTTAATCAAGAAGTTCGTGTGAAATATAATTTAGTGAAACAATACTATCATGAACATAAACTATTTTTTAAAAATGTTATGTTTTTTATGTTCAATATACCTAAATTATTGTTATACTGTTATCTATTTTATGGAAAATTAAAACGTACTTAAAATAATCATTACAATATTGTAACAATATGTGAAAAGATACATTATACATGGTACAATATTCAAATATCCTAAATTAAATCTTTACTGTATCCATATGTTAGATCCAATCAGTTACTTAGTAATTTAGCAAGAACCTCGCATCGCGTTTGTGTTTAAGTCAGACGTAATTAATCTAGCACCACACGCCAGGTATCCATGTGTAACAGCTGCATGTGATTGTCTGTTTAACTGTGGAGGGGTCTCCATATTATGATATATGTGTTTACTCCAACCCATACACCGTAACAGTCGATCAACAATGTCAACCACAGTATTCTCACTTTGTTTATGTTTAAATAAATAAAGTACTGTTTGCTTTCCGGAAAATACCGTATTTCTCTCTCTGATTCGTAGGCAATACAGTTGACAGTAGTATAGTAAAGGGCGTTCTACGCCACATTGCAGGTTGCCAATCCTGCTGCGGGTTGCCTAACCTGTTGCGCGTTGCCTACCCGGAGTGCATGTAAAAAAATATATATAAAATAAATATATAGAAATATATAGAAGATAGAAATTGTACTATGAACAGTAATATTGGAAAATTTAATGAAAAATTTCTGGATTCAACAAATCATAATTCAAATATTATGAATATTACAACAAATGAATTACCATTAAATCCTGGACATTTCAAATTTGATGATAAAGTACAAAATTATTCTAACGTAGTGTTTGATGATAATGAACTTCAATTACTGAATAAAGGTATTAAATACACTCCATATATTCAAAATCCATTTTATAAAGAAATATTAATATCGTCATTAAATAATGTTGAAGATTCAGATTTTTTGAGACATAAATTTATTAAAATTCTAAAACAACCACACAATTTAAGTATTAATACTTTTAATGGAAAAACCATTAAAGCTTTAAAGAATTAAACTAATTTCAATATTTTAATAGTAACAAAAGCATACACAAGTAATTCAATTATAATCCTAAAAAGTCTGAATCTATTGATAAAGTAAATAATTTCATTAATAACAATAATATGACTAGCTTAAATAATGTTCAAACTAATAGTATACAAAAAAGATTTAATTAAAATTTTGAAAAACAATACTCTCTTAGTGATCTTGAAAAGTATTTTGTTAAATGTATGAATTCTAGAGCACCCAGATTATATGGTTTAATTAAAAATCATAAACCTAACACACCTATTAGACCTGTTGTTTCCTTTACTAATTCTCCTACTTGGAAGTTAGCTAAAAAATTAAATTCAATTATTAGAAATTTAACTAAATTTAAATCATTTAATTCTGTTAAAAATTCTTTAAAATTAACAAAATTTCTAAATTCTATTCGTAGTATACAAAATATAATTTTATCATTTGATGTCTGTAGTATGTTTTCGAATATACCGCCACAAGAATACTTATTATTAGTTAAAAATTTATTATTTAAATCTAATGTAAATAGAAATTTGTCTTCTGATATATTAACTTTGGGTTGTCCATTACGCCCATTGTTAGCTGAAATATTTATGAATAATTTTGAAAACATTGTTTTAAGTAATTCTTTATCTTGTAAACATATTATTTTTTGGAAGAGATATGTCGACGATATTTTAGCGGGATTTTTTGGAACTGAAAGACAATTAAATATTTTTCTAGATTTTTTAAATTCTATACATGCTAACATTAAATTTACATTAGAAATAGAAAATGAATTTAAATCAATTAATCATTTGGATTTAAATTTTTTTCGTTATGTTACATTGGATGGTTATTTGGGTTTTGATTTTAAAATATTTAGGAAATCAACATATACAGACTCTATAATCCCTGCTGAATCATTTCATCCTTTTTGTCACAAAATGTCTACCTTTAGAGCTTTGTTGAATCGAGCTTTTGATTTGCCATTAAGTCAATAAATTTGGATTTTGAAATTAATGTTATTAAAATTATTGCTATAAATAATGGTTATAGTATTAATACTATTAATAACTTTATTAAAAAATTTTAAAAAGAAAGAATTCATAAAATTATTTATCCACATTCATTCTCTAAAACTAATTCTAAATTTTACTCATTAAGTTATTTTGGGTCGATTTCTGATAAAATAGCATTTGTTCGATATACGGTCACAAAGTCGCGAAATTCTCTGTGTACATCTTTTGTCATGTGCAGGGAAATTAATGATTCGTCATACAAAATTTCGCTTAAGCAACAAAAACAATATTCAAGTGTTACAAAACGAAAAAAAAAACAATCCAGCTTATTTTACAAACAACTAAACACATAATTTTACATACGTATGTATACATACATAAGTATTTAAATTTTTACAAAAAAATCTGTCAGTTGCTTTTCGTTTCGCCATACCGACATCGATGACATACCTTCAATTGGTAGTTAACCACTTAATGATTACGTCTGTCGCGATTCGCCCTGTCTTTTCGCAACTCGGTAATTCCCGGAGCCAATTCGGTACTGCTACGCAATGCGATCCGTCGTTATAAAAGATAATTTTATCCAAATTTCAAGCCATTTTTCGTCGTTATATTAGTTTCGTCGTAATATCCGATGTCGTTATAAGCGATAAGCCTCACGTATAAAGAGTTTAGTTTCTGGCCGGGACTTTGAAATTTCGTCGCCAAAACCGATATGTCGTTATATCAGATGTCGTTATAAACGATATCCACTATATATATTGTAACGTAATTTTCTTTAATTATTCATAATTCCGTTCGAAACATGTACATACCCTGTGTCAAGTAAAGTCAGAACGTGAAAAAGAAAATACTGCGAATTGTGATGTAGCGAGTCTTGCGAGAAGCACGTAGTTTTGATTCCGTTTTGTATTAATATCCGAGCTTTTCCGAATTCTACGTTTGTCTTTGTGGTAAATAAGTACCGCTGAAAGCCGGATTTCACCCTTATTTGGGGAGTGTTACGCGGAAAAATTGACGGAGTGCGTTCGCGAAAATCTCGGTGGTTGAATTTGTGCCACGTGTTCCGCGACGTGCCCTCTGTATTGTGAGTGAGGATCCCGTCCGTCAACCTACGCTTCTCCAGGCCTTATCGTCGAATCCGAGGACGCGTTTTCAAACGTCCGACCCATCCAGCCGTCTCCGGGGACCAAAGGTCAAAGATCGGGCGCCGTGTTCCATTCTAGGCAGCGTGGTTCGCAGATGAGTACCATCCGACTTAGTCCCTAAATTTTACATCACCAGTGTACCCCCGTAGAGACGCTACGTTGTCTCAATTTAGACTTAACGCCCAAGTAGGCGCAGAATTGTTGTTTTCGATTTGTTTCCCACACATTTTGATATTTTACATTGTAATTAGTCACATAAGTATCATCATCAGCGTCATTTCATTCACTCTCATTTAGCAATAAGAACATTTTGTACACGGTTATTTCTTTTTCGGGTTGTTTATTATTATTCTTAAGATTAAATTTAATGTTATTTGGAATTGCACGTGTTTCTTTGTTCTTCGTCGTACGCCGAACATATCCGATCTCCTTCCAGACATTCGTACTCGTGTTTGGCGAATTATTAGGTGGGGATTTTGAAATTAGAGTGCGTGGCGCCCACTATAACATCTTTCTTTGTTTTGTATTAAACTATTGACACATAGATGACAGGTCGAACTACTCCCCTCTCCACTGACGCTACCAGCAACTATCGGGCAAACGTGTGCCAGTACTTGCCACTTGCATAAATTTTGTACATTCTAGTAAATTTGCGTTGCAAGTTTTGGCACCCTAAACGTGGGGCCTGTTCATTTTATTTTGATTTATTTAGAAATATTGTTCTTTACGCGTTTCGACGTAGGGACAAGGAAACACGTTACGTGCATTGTTTGTATAGGATAAGTTAATTAGTTCATTTAATATTATTTCTTGTATTTGTACATTTGCGTACTCATTTGCGTTCACACGTTGCCAAGCATGGATCCGTTTCGATTAATTCGGGATGAACTCGAATACGAATTGTCGGTGCGAGGTTACGCTAACTTAGAAATGGCAACCGCCTTAGAAATGAAGAAAACGTTAGCTAAAATGATTAAGTCAGAAAAGTTCGGTACGATTGTCAATAATCCGACCGAGGAAATAGATTGCACGGGAGAGTTAACCATCTGCACACGTAAAGTCGTAGAATTACAAACTATGTCCGAATCAGTAGACTCATTCGAGTCAAGCGACGGCAGACGTTTTTTCGCGAAACTAAGTCATGTTTTTGGCAGGCTGACCAGGATAACGACGGAAACGGAGGATATTAACGCTGGAATTCAAAGATTGCGTGATGAATTAAAACATTTAGAATCTATAGTAAGTGATAAAATTGACACGGAACAAACCGCCTCCTCGGATGTCGCCGGCACTTCATCTACCCTCCCGAGTCAACCTAATATTATTTCTCCTGTCTCATCTAGAAAACTCATACCTGTACATAAGTGGGATATTTCATTTTCGGGAGATGGAACGGGTCTTAGCGTGAACGGTTTCCTCGAAAGAGTAAACGAATATCGTATTTCGCGCAATGTTACCTCAACTCAGCTTTTCAATTCAGCCGTAGAGTTATTGAAAGGTAGTGCTCTCATTTGGTATCGGTCGGTACGGTCTCGGATGGTTAATTGGGAGGACTTTATAAGAATGCTGCGAGCAGAGTTCGAACCTTACGGGTACGAAACTGAACTTTGGGCAGAAATCAGGGCACGTTCGCAAGGTCCAGATGAACGGGTAGGCAATTACCTTGCCTGCATGATTAATTTATTCGCGAGATTACCAACCCCGCCGCGTGAAGAGGAAAAACTAGCCGTATTAAGACGGAATATAGCCCCGTATTTTATACATAACTCCGGTCTGACGGAAATACATACAGTTGATGAACTTTTAACAATGTGCAAGCGGTTAGAAAATAACAAATACATGGCAACAAACTTTCAACCCCCGACATCTATGCGGAGAAACCTTCTCGAACCAGATCTCGCGTGTCCTATGAAATCAGCCTCTCGAACTTGTACGGTAGAAACGGGAGATCACACACGTAAAATATCGCCTCACTGTTGGAATTGTAGACAATCGGGTCATCTGTATAAATATTGTAAAGCACCCCGGAAATTGTTCTGTTATTCCTGTGGAACACCCGATTGCACGAAAGCATCGTGTACTAAATGTGTCAAACGATGGTCAAAAAACGATTAAAATTCGGGAATATCAGGAACCGTAATTTCCCGAAATCGCCAAAAACGGTTCGCGGTCCAGAGTGGCAAGAGTGGCTACAAACCATTAAGAAATTTTCCCTGAAGCCACATATAGATTTTCTTTTATCATCATGTCCGGGAGACACGCGCCCCTATTTAGACGTACTGATATTCGGAACAAACTATCGCGGTTTATTAGATTCAGGTGCCACTCGGACTATAATAGGTCAAGCTGGTTGGATTAAATTAAAGAGACATAACTTATGTTTAGATGTAAGTAGTGTTATTCGTTGTACGGTGGCTGATGGCTCGGCCTGTGATGCAATCGGAACTGTAGAGGTACTTATGTCTCTAGAGAATCAGTCATGCTTACTAAAAGTTCTTGTTGTACCTTCCATACCCTACGAACTTATCCTCGGAATTGACTTTTGGTCAAAAATGAACGTGATGCCCGATATTAAGAACGGAATTTGGTCTTTCACGAATACAGTTGCCGCGGATTCGATTAAACCTATTCTCACGATAAACGACCAACAGAAAATCGCGATAAAATCCCTATTAGACAAATATCCTAAAATAAACAACCCTAAACTCGGCTGTACCACCCTGGTCGAACATCGTATCGTTACCGGTGCTGAGCCAATTAAACAAAGGTATTACCCTGTTAATCCGGTGATGCAGTCTCATTTAGATCGGGAACTGATGAAAATGTTAAAAGACGGAATTGTTGAACCATCCAACAGTCCATGGTCTAGTCCCGTACTGTTAGTCAGGAAATCGGACAACACGTATCGTTTTGTTGTCGATTACCGCAAATTGAACGCCGTCACACGTAAAGACGCTTACCCTCTACCGTACGTCAACTCAATTCTAGACAAATTGCGCAACGCTAAGTATCTGAGCTCTTTGGATCTTAAATCCGCGTATTGGCAAATTCCGGTAGCCAAAGAAAGTAAAGAAAAGACAGCATTTACTGTACCAGGTCGCGGTCTTTATCATTTTAACAGAATGCCCTTCGGGCTACATAACTCCCCGGCCACTTGGCAACGCCTAATGGACCGATTATTCGACCCCACCTTCGAACCATTCGTATTTGTTTATTTAGATGATATCATCGTGATAACCTCCACTTTTGAAGAACATCTTACCATCTTAGAGAAAATTTTTATTAAGCTAAATGACGCCGGTCTTACGATTAACAAGGAAAAATGCAAATTTTGTCGTCCGGAATTACGGTATCTTGGTTACGTCGTCGACAGTCAAGGACTTCACGTAGACCCCGAGAAGGTACGCGCTATCCTGGACATACCTACCCCTAAAAGTGTACCCGATATACGTCGTTTTATAGGTGTCGCATCGTGGTATCGACGCTTCATACCATCGTTCTCGACTACGATTGCACCACTTACGGCACTACTTAAGAAAAATAAAACGTGGACATGGACTGACAGTTGTGAAAATGCGTTTGGTTTAATTAAAGAGAAACTTGTCAGTGCGCCCATACTAAATTGTCCCAATTATGAATTACCATTTTACGTACAAACAGACGCTTCAGCTTTTGGATTAGGGGCAGTTCTAACGCAAAAATCGGGAGAAACCGAACATGTTATAAGTTATGCTAGCAGGACGTTAAGTAAAGCGGAACGTAATTTGACAGTAACGGAAAGAGAATGTTTAGGTGTAATTTTTGGCATAGAGAAATTTAGACCCTATTTAGAAGGAATAAAATTCACGGTTGTCACTGATCATTACTCGCTACTGTGGTTGAATAAGATAAAAGACCCCATAGGACGCCTAGCACGGTGGGCCGTACGCCTGCAGCAATTCGACTTTGATATTGTCCACAGAAAAGGAAAAGACCACCTAGTCCCTGATTTACTTTCCCGCGCGGTCGAACAGAAAATCGATTTAATTACTGTTGATCCAAATACTGCAGACCCATGGTATCGTGAACTACGCGACAAAATACGCGAAAAGCCTGTTTCTTTCTTGAATTGGACATTGGATGACAATGATAATCTTTATAAATTAGTGAAGAGTAAAAACCAGTCAGTTTGGAAATTGGTGGTACCGAAAGACTACCGCCGTAAGGTACTAGTCGAATGTCATGACTCCCCCACCGCCGGTCACGCGGGAGTGTATAAAACTTTCCATCGTATCAATCAGTTATATTATTGGCCGAAAATGCGTTCTGATATCACCAAGTACGTCCGTCGTTGTGTCGTATGCCAAAGCCAGAAACCAACCCTTAAAGCACCTGCTGGTTTCATGGGCCGGAGACCATTCGTTCACCAACCCTGGCAGCTAATCAGTGCAGATTTTATGGAATTCCCTAAATCAACCCGAGGAAACGAATATTTGTTAGTAGTTACTGATTATTTTTCAAAGTTTGTGATTTTGCACCCCGTGCGTACTGCATCTGCCGCTAAATTGTGCGAATTGTTAGAAAATCAAGTTTTCTTAAAATATGGCGTACCTCAATATCTCATATGCGACAATGGTCGTCAATTTATAAGTAAAAAATTTAAAAATTTTAAGTCGAATTATAGTGCAAAAATAATGTATAATGCTCTCTACCACCCACAAAATAACCCCACCGAACGGACTAACCGTATTATTAAAACAATGATACGATCTTATTTAGGTGATAATCACCGAAAGTGGGACGAAAATTTATCAAAAATTGCCTGTGCGATAAATACCGGTCGACACGAAGTAACCAAACGTACTCCGTACTATATCAATCATGGCAGAGAACAAGTACTTGACGGCAAGTACTTCAGTACCGGGCGTGAAACTGCGATACCCGTTGAACCCCCTATCGACCGAGAGAACGTCGATAAGATAAATATTCAGTTTAAAACGATCTTTAACGATGTACGAAAGGAACTATATCGCGCTTACGAAAAGAATTGCCGCGTTTACAATCAGCGCCGCCGCGAAGATGAGTTTAATGTTGGTGACTTGGTTTGGCGTAAAAATTACGTATTATCCGATGGAACTAAGTTTTTCGCCTCCAAACTAGCACCTAAGTATATCGGCCTCTTCCGCGTGAAATCAAAACCATCTAAGTTAACTTATGAACTGTGTGACCTTGAAGGAATCACAAAAGGAATATGGCATATCCAGGACCTGAAACGCTTTGTGAACTAAAGCATTTTCTCGTAAGGGGAGGGTTTGTAACGTAATTTTCTTTAATTATTCATAATTCCGTTCGAAACATGTACATACCCTGTGTCAAGTAAAGTCAGAACGTGAAAAAGAAAATACTGCGAATTGTGATGTAGCGAGTCTTGCGAGAAGCACGTAGTTTTGATTCCGTTTTGTATTAATATCCGAGCTTTTCCGAATTCTACGTTTGTCTTTGTGGTAAATAAGTACCGCTGAAAGCCGGATTTCACCCTTATTTGGGGAGTGTTACGCGGAAAAATTGACGGAGTGCGTTCGCGAAAATCTCGGTGGTTGAATTTGTGCCACGTGTTCCGCGACGTGCCCTCTGTATTGTGAGTGAGGATCCCGTCCGTCAACCTACGCTTCTCCAGGCCTTATCGTCGAATCCGAGGACGCGTTTTCAAACGTCCGACCCATCCAGCCGTCTCCGGGGACCAAAGGTCAAAGATCGGGCGCCGTGTTCCATTCTAGGCAGCGTGGTTCGCAGATGAGTACCATCCGACTTAGTCCCTAAATTTTACATCACCAGTGTACCCCCGTAGAGACGCTACGTTGTCTCAATTTAGACTTAACGCCCAAGTAGGCGCAGAATTGTTGTTTTCGATTTGTTTCCCACACATTTTGATATTTTACATTGTAATTAGTCACATAAGTATCATCATCAGCGTCATTTCATTCACTCTCATTTAGCAATAAGAACATTTTGTACACGGTTATTTCTTTTTCGGGTTGTTTATTATTATTCTTAAGATTAAATTTAATGTTATTTGGAATTGCACGTGTTTCTTTGTTCTTCGTCGTACGCCGAACATATCCGATCTCCTTCCAGACATTCGTACTCGTGTTTGGCGAATTATTAGGTGGGGATTTTGAAATTAGAGTGCGTGGCGCCCACTATAACATCTTTCTTTGTTTTGTATTAAACTATTGACACATAGATGACAGGTCGAACTACTCCCCTCTCCACTGACGCTACCAGCAACTATCGGGCAAACGTGTGCCAGTACTTGCCACTTGCATAAATTTTGTACATTCTAGTAAATTTGCGTTGCAATATATATATATATATATATATATATATATATATATATATATATATATATATATATATATATATATATATATATATATATTGCCACGCAATATTTTCTAATTTACTACGCTTGGCGGCGAGTAGTGGCGGATGTTAGCCCGATAGTTGCCGACAGCTATAGTGGAGAGGGGAGTTGTTCGTCTAGTCACGTGATGGTAAATGTTGCAATAGTCACGGAGGGCGCCACGTACTCTAATTTGAAGTCCCCCACCAATCAGTCTCTTGCGCATGAGTACGAATGCGAGGATCGAGGATATTCGGACGGAATCGTATGAACATATAAAGATGCGTCGTTTCAACAAAACACGCTTAAACTTATATTAACAAATGAAAAGCGAGATATACAAATGAACACAACTATTTAATCTTAAATCTATATGACGGTGAATGATCTTATATCTAAGTAACACCAAATATGAACAATCAATGTAAAAACGAACAATTTGAATAATAATAGTAATAATAATGAAAGATAACAAAATAACAGAAGTATTAATGGTGAAGCCGGGTGTGGTGCCTATGATGGCGATGGTATGGGGGGGGCTGACTTTACAATTTTCTCAAGGTCACGTATGATTTCGGAATTGTACTCATCTGAGACCACGTCGCCCAGGGGACAATCGACTACCACGAGCGGGTTACGCGGGGACGCCTCGTCGCCACGGCCGGGGACGTATCCGGTAAAGCTGCCTCGCCTCTACGCCTCCTCGGATGGTTCGGCTCGAAAACAGGTACTCGGGATTTTGAGGGGATGTTGTTCCTCACACAAAGACACGTGTGTCGCGAGAGTCGGAAATACGCAACAATAATTACGCTCGACAGCAACTGATCTACTACTACTATTTCCTCTACAGAGCGCAATCCGGATCCTCACAAAACTACTCCCTTTAAGGGAAGAACGATAAAAACATGTGGATCACGGAAACAAAAGAAAACGTGGAACCAAAAACTGTCGTCTCACTCTCGAGACTGTTCGACACCGAGTGTCTCGCTAATTTTTCCGAACTTCAAAAACATAAGACACGGTTCGAGGTCGCAATCATTAATTAAGTCATACTGACTTAACTTCTGCCTCAACTCGCCAATTTTAGTTTACCGCCAAAAATAAAAAGAACGTTACAATATATATACATGTATATATATATATATATATATATATATATATATATATATATATATATATATATATATATATATACAGGGTGTCCCTAAAATGCGTGGACATCGCTTAACCACAGATTCCTGGGTCGAAAATAAGACGATTTAACTAAACTTACCTATATGCAATTACGTTTCGTTTAGCTGGTATTCTGCTTCAAAGTTCTTTAAAAAAAAAGTTATTTTATCCATAACTACAGAACGCTTGGATCGATTTGGATAATATTCGGTACTGTACTTCTTACGGATGTAGGTCATCTTTTAAGGTGATATTAGTTATTATCAGTGGACCATTAGTGTACGAAACACGGGTAACCCGGCATAAATCAGTCAAAAACTTTTTAATGTTAAGGCCAATAACTTTCAAAAAAATAGTTTCAGAAAGAGACATTCAATAGTAATTTTTTTGTTGTTGTTGTCTGTACTGATATCTGTTAAGGTTTAGGCACAAAAAAATAAAATCTGAGGGACCGCGCACTGCATTTCATAAAAAAATGTCATCTAGCAGTCTGGTATTTTAAGAAATAAATGACGATATGATATTTATTAGTGCAATTATTTAGATTTCCTTATAAAAAGGAATCGCAAATATTTAAATCTGGTGAACGAGGTGCCCATTTTGCAAAAATTCAAAGGAAATCTAAATAATTGCACTAATAAATATCATATCGTCATTTATTTCTTTAAAAAACAGACTGCTACATGACATTTTTTTATGAAATGCAGTGCGCGGTCCCTCAGATTTTATTTTTTTGTGCCTAAACCTTAACAGATATCAGTACAGACAACAACAACAAAAAAATTACTATTGAATGTCTCTTTCTGAAACTATTTTTTTGAAAGTTATTGGCCTTAACATTAAAAAGTTTTTGACTGATTTATGCCGGGTTACCCGTGTTTCGAACACTAATGGTCCACTGATAATAACTAATATCACCTTAAAAGATGACCTACATCCGTAAGAAGTACAGTACCGAATATTATCCAAATCGATCCAAGCGTTCTGTAGTTATGGATAAAATAACTTTTTTTTTAAAGAACTTTGAAGCAGAATACCAGCTAAACGAAACGTAATTGCATATAGGTAAGTTTAGTTAAATCGTCTTATTTTCGACCCAGGAATCTGTGGTTAAGCGATGTCCACGCATTTTAGGGACACCCTGTATATATATATATATATATATATATATATATATATATATATATATATATATATATATATATACATACAGTGAATTTCGCTTACAATGAACCCGCTTACTGCGAAATTTCGCTTATAACGAACCAATCTGTAATGTACGAACTAAAGTATCATTAAACGTGTGTTATTTCTTTCGAAAAAAACGCACCCGTTTATAGCGAAATTTCGAGTATAACGAAACTTAATTTTTGTTATAATCGCAAAAATTTTCGGTTATAACGAACTCAAAACGGCATTTTACCAAATAATCAAGGGATTCCTCGAAATCTTTCAACTCCGCATATGTAGAGGTGTAGTTTGAAGCCCGAGGGCGAAGCCAGAGGGCTACAAATACATCGAGTAGAAACACCTAATTTCATAAATAATGAATTATAATAAATCGGAGCCAAATTGCAATATCTAAATATTGCAAACGTTTCCATGTAACGCGTACCATGACAACAGACATTTATTTATAAAAACCTTTGTTATAATAAAAACTCCCTTCTGAAAAGTGTTTTCGTCCCTAGGGAGTAAATGCTTTATTTCTGTCCCTCGTTTGACGCCATAGAAACCGACTTCTACTCCCGGACCTGTAAAAAAAAATTATCAGACTTTCCCGCGATTGGAACGGCCCATGCGGAAATTTCAGCATGCTCCACATGGCCTGTCCGCCCCTGTTCACTGTATTTAATGTGTTAAAGAAGTACAATTATGAGTTACGCAATTTCGAAGAAAACACGTTATACCCTTACTTTAAATAAATAAAAATAACATAAAATAATAATAAGTATAAACAAAAGTAAAATAAACGATTTTTTCAAATAAGATTCATAAAAACTATTGTTAGTGTACAATACAATATCTAACTAAATTTTGAACAAATCTGGATTTGTTTAGTTTTGCAAAACAGTTCTTCATATAATGTCCCTGCTTGAAACACCTATGCATTAATAAAAAAAATTAATTTCTGATGTTTATCGTTTATTATGAACTTTGCTTATAACGAAATATGTTGCCTTATTTCAATTTGTTACTACTTTGATTTTATGTTCATTAGTGATTAAATATTAATTTAGGTTGTAAGTAGCGTACATTGCTCAGTTAAGGCAAAATTAGCTAAATTAACTTATACTTTAATCTTACTGTACAGGTTGCTTAGAAAAATTCCAATTATTTCATATCTTGAAATACGCGAGTTCAACTTAAATGCGCAAATGAATAATTTTCACAATTACGTGCTTACCTGTTCCAATAACGTTAATGTTACACTGGGTAAATAATACACTATTGTAAAGTTTTGCGAATTCGCAGATTTAAGTTTAACTATAAATACGAAACAGCATTTAAATTTGTTTATTTTATCTTTAGTTTTAACAATGAAGCGAGTTAGTTTTTGTGCAGTGATACGAGCAACATCTAGTTCTATTACGTAGTTAAAAAATAACATTAATCAGTGGCTCTATAAAACAGGCAACAATACGTTGTAAATGGATAGCGGTCAATATGGCGAAGGGGGCTACCTGCTCGCAAGGCAGAGGGCGACTGGGCCGCAAATGTCGCAAACTCCCAATGACAGAAAGGCAGCACAGGAAAGAGTATCCAACTGCAGTCCCGTAAGTTCTCAGGCACCCACAACACCGCGGAAAAAGGTAGGCCAAAAAAATTTAATAATGTATCAGCATTCAAAACGAACAAGAAAGCGACCACAGCACCAGCAAAAATTCAGGCGATTGCAAAGGAACATAATGTAACATTGCAAAATATTGCGAAAGATAGAAAAGGAGCAGAAAAAAATGACAACACTCACACAACGGAAAATACAAGCATGAATACGTCCATGGAGATAACATAGGAATCTGTACAGGCACAAAGGGCAATGACCGAGACACCGCAAAATACAACCAATTCAAACGAAACAAATTCAAACAGAGATAATCCGACAAGTACGATCGCTACAAACGTAAATACAGCAAATATAAACAAACAATCAGCTGACAATAAAAATAATCGTTTTGACAGCAAAGACGAAGGACCTTATTCAATTTACATAGAAAGTAGGGACAGAAACATTGGTAAACTGCACCCCATGGCAATTGGTAAACTTTTCTATGGTGAAAAGTCGACAAGTAACAACACAATCACAGAAATCAAGGCAAACGGACGAAATAGAATCAAAATAACTTTCAAAACAGGAGAAGAGGCCAATAAGCTACTAGACTCAAATTTTCTCAACAATAATCAGCTAACGGGATACATACCATTCAATTCAATTGTACGTTACGGTATCATTAAACATGTGGATACCAAATTAACGGAGAAAGAACTCATAAACAACATTAACAGCCAAAGTAAGATACTTGCGGTCAAACGAATCAATCGAAAAATTATAGATAACAACACGGCACAATACGTACCTACACAAACAATAATAGTAACCTTCAGAGCACAAGCTTTACCAAATTACGTAACAATTCACCATGTACGCTGCTCAGTAGAGCCAAACATACAAAGAGTTGTACAATGCTTTAACTGCTTGAGATTCGGACACAGGGAAGCAATGCAGGAGCGCTGCTCGATGTTGTAATTGTGGAAGTAACCACAGTGAAAACCACTGCCCACCCTCAACACCACCACAGTGTGCCAACTGCCGCAAAGACCACAAATCAAACGACAAAAAATGCAACGTGTACCTTACACAGGTAGATATAAAACGTCTAATGTCATTTAAAAATATTTCTTATTACGACGCACTGACTGAAGTCAAAGGTAGAGCATACTCGGAAGTAACAACAAACAACCTTAACAACAACAAAGAATTTCCAGCACTAGTGCAAGAAGACGAAAACCCACAGACGCCAAGACAAACATTCACATAGACCAATACCCACAATAAAAATACGTCTCAGATGCAGACGAAAAACTCACAGAACAATTCTAGACAACAGGAAACGAGGAACATATTTCCGTCAGAAAACAGAAATATAACATTAACCTATCCTCATTCCAACACTCCAAATCCACAAGCTCCACAGTATCACAGAACCGTGAATCTAAACCAAGCCAATACAGGCACCGGATTCATCATACAAATAATACAACTAATCGATACACTATTAGAGAAGACACAACAGACTAGCGAGAATCAAATAACATACGAATTGGAACAAATAAAAAATCAAATTGCAGCACTCCAACAAACCACTACAATATGAAAGGTCACACAATAATGCACTGGAACTGTAAATCCATTAATTCTAACAAAGGTAGTCTGGAGCATTTCTTACCACTACACGAAATATGAATATGCTGTCTCTCAGAAACATGGCTAAAATCTTCCAAACACTTCACAATTCCAAATTACAATGCAATTAGGTCTGATAGACACGACGGTAAAGGAGGAACGGTAATTCTCATTCGAAAAGACATCCCATACTACGAAGTAGACATGAGTGCACACAACAACAAGCACGCACAAATAGCAGCGGCCGACATATTTATCACAAATATATACGTCAGATTCATCTCGGTGTACACTAATCCAAACTCAATAAAGGCAGATGAATGGTCAAAACTGGTGCAAGGGCTAACAAAACCGGTTTTCATCCTAGGTGATTTCAATGCACATCATACATGTTGGGGGAACGACATCATCGATAAACCAGGACTCGAGTTGCTGGACTGCTTAAATGATAATAATTTAACACTTATGAACGATGGATCTCCTACATTCAACAGAGGGCCAAACTTTCGTGAAACAGCAATCGATCTTAGCATTTGTTCACCAAGGCTAGCACAACAATGTACATGGACGGTACATAACAACACCATAGGATCTGATCACTTCCCCATACTCATTACCATCGCCAAGAATCAAACTACGGGCCACTCAAAATTCCACCCAAACTCTATATGGAATGTCAATCGAGCAGATTGGAATGTATATAAAAGTGTTCTGTCCCTTGCTTTTCTTTTTCTCTTCCTTCCTGTGTTCAAATCAATTCCTCAGCCTTCTTCACCCACTTTTGCATTGAAATCTCCTCTTAATATTAAGTTATTTTCTGTTATTTCCGGCATGTTTTCATCTATTTCTTTTAATAAAAGTTTTATGTCGCTATTATTATATATCGTGATTATATCCTATATTTCATTCTCTAAAATTCCTTTTGTGTTTGTATTTCTTCGACATCATTTCTTACCCCTGTAATTACTGAGACTTTTGCTCTTCCCTTTTTATGTTCCCTCTTCGCGTATTTGCATTTCTAAATGTAATTTGTTGGTAATTTATATTTCCATTTTCTATGTTTCAATTAAACCAATAATGTGAAATTGTTGTATTGTATTCCAAAAGTCATAATCTTTGTTCTTTAATCCTAACACATTCCAAAATCCTATCCGAGTATTATGTTTGGCTAGTTCTTGGTTTTGTTTTTTTGCACCCCTTGTTGTTCCTTTATCACCTGTTCTTCTTCGTTCCATTTGTATACTTTCCCATTTATGATTAGTTTATTATACAGAATTTTTATGTGTTGACGTATCTTTTTCCTTCTCCAGCTTAGCTTTTTCTTAAATTGTCCTCTCTTTTATTGTTCGATCATGATCTGTGTATGTCTTCTTACCTTGAAGTTTGTTTTTATTTTTCATTATTTCCTCCTTCATTATCATGTCTTTAACCTAGGCCACAAAAATTGTATTATCTCTTCCTGTCGCAAAGGTTTGTAATATTTCTACCTGCGCTTTTAAATGTGTTTTTATAAATTTTTTGACGGATTCTCTTAGGTTTGCGTCATCCAACTTCAGCTCTGGCCCTTTTAATATAATGTTCTTTTTTTCTTTGTTTTTTCTTTCCCTCTTCCCTCTTTTCAATTTGTTGGATTCTTCTTACCAGTGTTTCTCTTTCTTCCGTATCTTTGTCAGCCTCATCTTCTCTTTTGTGAATTATCATAAGGAGGTTGTTCTTTTCTTTTATTCAGTTTTCTTCTCTCTTTTTAATTTTCTCTCTTTGTTTCCTGGATAATTTTCTTTACTTCTTTGTTATTATCTTCCATTTTCTCCTTTAATTCTTGGTTACCTTTTTGCATATCCTCTTTCGTTAATTTCATTTGGTCCATCAGCAGTTTTAAGGGGATATTAACTTCCATTTCGTCTTCTTCTCGTTCTCTTTTTTGTATTGGAGATCGATCGGTTTTTTTACTTTTCGTAAATGGCTGATCTAAGCTGTGCACACTGTTGCTGCGTACTCTACACTCATTATTTGCCATTCACGCCTGTCTTTGGCCTGCCCGCAGTACTGATCTGTAAGCTCAGGTTGCCTATGTTTCTAGCCTTTCTTGTGTTTGTGTTCAAAACTTTGTTCAGACAAGTTAATGTCCAAAACGTCCTACAGTTTTTTAACCTTATGCTTTTATTTCTCTTTTTATATTGTTTATAATATTAGTGTTTCTCACTTTCACTCGGAGCTCATATTAATTTTTTTCCACTTTGTTTCTACCACTTTTCACTAAATTATTATTAGTTTAAACCACGATTTAATTATATATATATATATATAACATGTGGAAGGTTTATTGAAACAATAAACACACCTTGATTCGTCTAAAAATAAGAGTTTAATTTATTTTAATGAAATGAATTAGAAATGATTACAATAATTGCACGTGGTTTTCTAACCTAAAAATAAGAGAATCAACAATTAAATGTTTATGCTCCAACTTTTCTGTCAATCAGTACTTGTTGAATAAATCTGATTTGTAGTTTAACACTAATCTCACAAATTCGCTTTTCTTATTTACTTTAGTTTTTGTTATTGTCCTAAATTCTCTATCTCTCTATTTCTCGCTTTCTCTGTTTTTTCTGACAGCTGCTTCTCTTGTCCATCTAGTAGCGCCACCTTCCAAACGTCTCATCAATGAAGACGCATATGCGTGTACATGTACACAAAGCTTACATATATATATATATATATATATATATATATATATATATATATATATATATATATTGTAACGGTTTAATTTACGCACATGAAACCTTTTAAAACGTGTCGCGGAACGTACCGGCATCGTCGAGCGCTGCACGAAAAGATAGAACAGGAATAACGTGAGCTGTCTAGCAGTAGATCTCGAGAGGGACGGACGAAGTCGAGAGTATCTATATTATTTTGAATCTCAGTAGTTTTCGTTTTGAGTTTAGTCTGAGTTTCAATACCACCCCATAGAAAAGGGGGATTTACAAGTTCAACTTTCGTTTCGTCGTACTGGTTACGGTTAGTGATAGTGTTTAGAAGCCACGTGCTTCGGTATCCGTGCCAGTCCCGTATTAGGGATTTAGAGTGTGTACCCCATCGTGCTACTGCTCCGCCGCTAGTATCACCATCGTCATCACGCCGTCCGAGGTTTCCCGTTGGTGCCCACGCGCCTTTACTCGCATCGGTCGGTGCTCGCAACTTCGGAGATTTGCCGTGTCACGTACCAGGAGCCAGAGACGCAGAATACAGATAAGTCGGTTGTATTTACTACATCTTGTACCGAATCTACGTAAATTTGACCCAGTGTTGTACCATACGGAACGCGTGGAATTCACTCTCCTTTGTGCTAGTGCGGCCCTGTGCTGTGTAAACGCAACCAAACGCGTATGTGTAATTTCTTTCCTATCTTAACTGGTTCGACCCAGCCAACGTCGAATTAGCATCGTTTATCTTATTCTAATTCTATTTGTTTTACATTTATCAACAATTTTGTATCAAACCAGCTGTTCTTATCAAATATCTGGAAATATTGTATTACCGTAGTATTATTATTTACTAGTGTTATGAACTTTGTATAATTATTCTTGGGACAGGCCCCGAAGTAATCCGCCATGTGCACGGTGGTGAGGGTTGATTCACGTAGATTGGTCTCCTTGATTTTGGTTTAATTTTACTATCTGTTTTGATAGCAACTCACTACCGTCGGGTTACTTACTTCGGACCTCGCCTGTCTATTTAATCTCTGTATTAGCCTAAGTACTAACCCTATATAGTATATTTCTTGATATTTATGTTTCAATCATTTTGTTGTACAATATACGAATTTGTTATACCCCCAAACCACCGATTATTTGACTTGTTTGCCCCTCCGTCAAGTATTTTCTCGATATAGTCTTTCGTGTTTCAACTATAGCGAGTGCAGTGGCGTACCCAAAACACGTGGCGCCCTTACTTTAACTTAACCTGCCGTTTAATTTTATAATCATTTTGTATTGCGAAATAAGAACCACCCCCGTCTCCACTGAAGCCAGCCGGAGCAACCTTTTATTGCGCCACCCCTCAGGAGGCGTGATAATATATATATATATATATATATATATATATATATATATATATATATATATATATATATATATACAGAGTATATATATATATATATATATATATATATATATATATATATATATATATAAATACAGGCTGTAGAGAAAGTAATGCAACATGGCCATATTTTCGTTATTATTGAATTTAGACAAACATGTTTCAGACAAAAATTACATTTTATTATTTTGTCAGATAGTCGATACATCGCTATGCATCAAATTGTATTTCATATTTTACCAGTAAACATAAATATAATTCACGTACCATTTTTTTTTAAATAAATGTATTAGTTTCTGTTTAAATCCATCTTGAAAATTGCATTTTGGTGGCAGATCAGGAGGTCATTGTTCGCACCATATGCTCTCAAGAACTTGTGTTTATTTGTCGCTTGAGCGGCTAGGCCTGACCAGATCTCTTTACAGCCTAATTACCCTTGCCTTTACCCATTTGAACCCTCAGTTCTCCGTTTACGGCTTTTCCCAAGTTATATTAGTTCTGTACGTGACTTTTCCTGAGAACCCGCGGCCCAAGCGTTACGCGACTCAGACGATTACTGCCGAACCTTCCAACCTTGAACCGTTACTTTATTGCAGTTCAGTACTGTTATTTCCTGGAATTTGTTTCCGAATTTTCCCCAAATTAAAGGCTTGTCATTGGTGCCCCCCTATTCAGGGGCGTTAACTTATCTGGTTCTCGTTGTCTACCTTCAGAGCTCGTTCCAGAAAAATGATTCAGTGTTCTTCCCAACTTCAAACTATCATCAAATTAACTAAATGCAGTTTTAACAGCCAAGTGTTATAGCATATTTACTTGTAAGGTGTCTTCTATAGTTTAGTGTTGAGTGTTCATATTTGTGTTTGTGCTGTAAAACAATTTTGTTCTTATATGTGCATTAATTAAATGGAGTTTATGTGAATCAGTGTACGATTTCAATGCATGAGAAAAAGCCACAGCAACCCCAAGCAAACAGTCATGGAACAAAAATTGCATACTTTCTTTGTTAATTCAACAACTGGCTGATTTGGTGTAGAACTATCCTATGTACAATTTTATGTAATTGAGATTATTGCACATTCTAACTGGATTATTCATGTATATGGTAAAAAAAGATGTTACACCCCAGGAAAAATTGTTTTCTGGATACATCATCAGAAAAAATATCCAGTGTCTGGTATATTTGGACGATATCATTGTGTATAGTGGCAACGATGTGGATGAACATGCTGAGATGAAGAGCTGGGTTTGACCGTCTATGGGAGAGTAAAAAGTGCGAGAGATGGACGACGAGGCAAAGTGAAAGGTGAAAAAGACATAAGTGCAAGAGATACAGACAATGGCGGTTACTATAGTGTTGGTGATATTAACAATTATGTGCTTACTGACACTGACTCAAAGTTTGATCGCGTATGACTGTCGTCATTCAGTAACGAACATTACGGCCATATCATTGCGCGACGTTTCCATTGTCCAGATCCCTCGACGGGATACAATGTAGTGAAGGTAGACGTCCAAATACTGCAGCGACGTATGTTTGATCGGATTCGCGTTAGATCGTACCTAATGGAGGTAACTCGAATTATAATGCATTGCGGAATGCATAGTCACAATTCCATCGTGTATCAGGGAGTGTTGGCATATGTGCACACGGTCGGTGCTCATGAGTGTCACAATATGCACCGGTTCAGGAATTACAAAGGATTCTCCGGCCAAGCTATAAATCAGGTTGTATTGAATGGGACCACCACGGCATCTGTTCTAATGGCAGGCCTCGTCGATCTCAATGGCAGGTGTACGGGCTCGGTATTCATTGAGAATGGCATCTCGTGGAAGGACGTGGTAGTGACCGCCACGGTCATGATTTAACTGATGGATTATTTAGCCAAGGTCAAGCTTGGCACTGACCTTATCAGTCTGCAAGGTGGAATTACCTGTACGTTTACGGAAGGATATTGTACGGACACAGTAACAGGAGAAAATACCTGGGAATTGCAACCGTATCATGACTGTGAGCAGTATGATACCTTATATATTGGCCCGGCATATATGGTCAAAACAAAGGTAACGACATCACCAATAACTACGTACGTAGTAGTGGAACAGAAGGACAGAGTGTTTACAATCAGCTTGCGCAATATGGATGAAGTATGCGGCATACACGTGTAGAGTACTAAGCATCCTAAGCTACTGATAGTGGACAATTACCAACAGTCCAGGCTCACTGAAAGTCTGAGGAAAGCGACAGAGGTCGATCTCACGGCCTACACAAATTCAAAGTTTTTATATGTGGAACAGGCGTATAAGCGGGCTATAGATCAGCTCTATGCCGACGCTGTCTATCGGCGGTGTCTTTTGAGAAGGGAGGTATTGTTGTACCGTCTACTGACCGCACCGTTGACACCGAACGCAGTCAGTGCAATTATTAAGAACAAGTTAGGGTATGTAGGAAGAATGGCAGGCGAGGTCCTATATATACTGCAGTGCATACCGCGGATAGTGCAAATCCGCCGAGTGACCGAATGTTACCATGAACTACTAGTCAAAGCCAACAATGAATCATTGTTCATGTCACCTATAACCCGTATTTTGCAACGGAATGGTGAACAAACAGAATGTAACGCACTAATACCGCCTGTATACCACATAGATGGACAGTGGGTGGGCTTCACCCCAGCTCCGACCTTCGGACTAGAGCCAATTGAACTGCCCGTAGACACGGAGCCGGAATTAAAGTTTAAACCAAACCAGAACCTCGGAACCGTAGGTTTATATACCGAAGATGAGATTAAAACGGCACAAGAAGCTATCATGTTCGGCTTAGAAAGAGCCGCGGTCAGCAACATACTGACCAGAAAAATGGCCGGTCTAGAAGTGGATTCACAAGGGACTTTAGTGCTCAACTTATTTAACAAAAAGGAACTTGAGCAAATAGCCAAATCAACCATAAGGCAATTATGGGGCTGGTTCGAGCATTTGGGAATATTCACCAGCGGAATTCTCGGCATCTATTTTATTATTCGAGTAATTAAATCTCTCATTGAGATTATCCTTAATGGAGTGGCGCTACATAGAGTGGCAGGATGCGGCCTGTCCATGGTGGCCTGCCTATGGGACACTTTGACCGTGTGGACCATACATAACCACCACAGCAGGGCACCCTCTCAAGACGCACCCGTCGAACAACAAGTTGAGCTGTCAGTCATGTCACAGCCAAGGGAGATAAAAGAAGGTGAGAGGTGTGAAGAGCCAGGACCTAGCGAAGAGACCAAGTGGCCGTAAACTATGAATTTTATTATATGCAATGTGACAGCCCCGGGTCACATGCAAGACTGCAATTCAAACAGGCGTCAGTCTTATTCGAACTATGGAGCCAATAATCAACGCGATCAGGGCAATAAGGAAGGAGCGGGTGCAAAGAGCGTCGTGGGTGGAGTGTTTGCAAATGGCACGCGCCTTTAAGCAGGCTAACGAGCCACCGGTAGGGCATATATACGGTTTCCTGAAGTATCTCATACAGCAGGAAATTATGCTGTTAGATACCAACCGCCGGAGGCGCCGAAGAGAATACTGGCTCAACCAGCGGCTGCAGGCGGACATTGCAATGGACATCGATGAGTGGGAGGAAGAGACGTCGTCGGGCGTTGGGGACGACGCGTCCACCACTGACGTCGAATCCAGCGAGGGCGACGGAGTGGAGGAGGAGGACGATGACGCCGACGTCGTCATGGAAGGTGAGATAGAAGAACCGGCCGCGGACCCGGCACCAGACTACGTCGAGTCTGGTGAGAGCGACGTAGAGGACGAGGGCGACATCGAATTAATAGTGGAGGACGAGGACTTCGACGCCGAGGCTGACCAGGGCCGCTGACGCCGCCTCCCGAGAATATGTGGGAAGTAGAAGGCTGAGTGGAGTGAAGTGTACAGTGACAAAAGTTAAGTGGGTGGTAATTAGGTGCATGCTAGTATTAATTATTTAATTTTGTTTTGTTACCATTAGTTAATTGCATGTTAGTATTAATTATTTTTTGTTACCGTTATTATACGTATTTTTGTCATATTTCTATTCTTTCATTATTGTTATGTTGATCGTGAGTTGTTTTACAAATATGTGCTGTATGACGCCATGTTAATTTTTGTCTTTTACGTTAGTATAAATATTTTTCGTTTATTAATTCATTTATTATTATTAGTATATTTATTTTCATTCATTAATTCTTAATTCATTGTATGCTATTCATTTTCTTTTATGTATTGTTTTTATTAAATATATATATATATATATATATATACAGGGTGGTGACTCGCTCAGCCGGTCATAGGGATTTAACATGGGAAATCAGTTTTTTGCAATTTCCTGCTTCCCTAATTATTTTAGGAAAAAACGCGTCAAATAAAAGTTTTAGGGCATCAAATTCTGCATCTAAATCAATAAACAGAATTACTTTTATGTGCTTTGTAACGGCAGAAATTAAATATAAAAATGGCGAAAATTACGTTGAAAATATTGATAGCCATGGAATTGAACAAAAAATAAAAATAAATGCATGACGTTTTATCTGTCAAAACATCAACGTTTGACGTTGGACCTGCAGGAGAAAATATTTATATTTCATAAAACATTCATAATTAAGTATGCAAGTAAACAGTTTTAATATCAGAATAAAAATTTATTTATAACAAAATTAAGCTATAATGGACATAATAAATATATATTCTAATCTAGAGCATATGCTCAAATACATCTCCATTGTTCGCTAAGCAAAACCCAAGTCGTTCGTAAAAATTACGGCGCATATTTGATAGCTGCCGGGCTGTAATATTCCTGCATTCCTCTGCAATTCTTTGTTTGAGAGAATTCACATTTGGGTGCCTAGTCTTGTAAATTTTATTTTTTAAATGGCCCCACAGAAAGAAGTCATTAGGTGACAAGTCCGGTGATCGAGCTGGCCAATTTATTGGTCCACCGCGTCCTATCCAACAATTTGAGAAAACTTCATTCAAATATAATGTGACTGGGTTTGTAAAATGTGCTGGACAGCCGTCCTGCTGAAACCAAACAATATTTTCTCCTGCAACATTGTCTATGGCAGGTCCAACTTCGGTTTGGAGCAATTCTAAATATTTATCGCCATTCATTTTTCCTTCAATAAAAAATGGCCCTATTACATTACGGCCCAATAATCCTACCCAAACATTAACTGTCCCATGATATTGCGAATGATTAGTTAGTGCTAAATTTTTATTTTTCTGATGCCAATTACGGAAGTTTTGAACATTTGGCTCTCCATTTATAGTAAAGGTAGACTCATCAGAAAAGCAAATATTGTTTATAAAATTTTCGTCCACATTAGCCATGTCCATAATTGTTTCGCAAAAGGTCATCCGTTGAAACTTATCATTTTCAAAAATTTCTTGGTGTACGGAGAATTTATATGACTTGAACTTATGTTTTCTTAATATTTTTAGGGCAGTTGTATGGTGTATTCCAACATCAGATGAAATTTGTCGCAAACTAATATTTGGATTATTAATTACAGCTGCGAGTATATTTATTTCGTTTGCGTTTTCTTCCGCTTCATCTTCCGCCGGTGCAACATTTCTTTGCTTTTTATCGCATTTCTGACACGGAACGTATACTGACCCAAATTTGTCTTGATTTTTAATAACTTTTTGTATTGTTGACTTTGTTGGAATTGGTCTATCAGGATATAATCCCGCAAATATATCTCGTACCCTGATAATGCTATTTCCACTATAGTACAATTTTAAAAATAGATTTTTTTCGCTGATTGTGTAAGTCATATTTCTTCAAACGTTGATTTTTTATGTCACAAGATCAAACGTTGATGTTTTGACAGATAAAACGTCATGCATTTATTTTTATTTTTTGTTCAATTCCATGGCTATCAATATTTTCAACGTAATTTTCGCCATTTTTATATTTAATTTTTGCCGTTACAAAGCACGTAAAAGTAATTCTGTTTATTGATTTAGATGCAGAATTTGATGCCCTAAAACTTTTATTTGACGCGTTTTTTCCTAAAATAATTAGGGAAGCAGGAAATTGCAAAAAACTGATTTCCCATGTTAAATCCCTATGACCGGCTGAGCGAGTCACCACCCTGTATATATATATATATATATATATATATATATATATATATAATTAGATATAAATATTACGAACAACTATGTGTCTTATGATTGTAAACGCGCGGCCAGTATCCGTCGAAAAAAGCAAAGGTCAGCTAGAGAGACCTTCGTTTTCAGCAGTGAAGGGGCTGTTGTTGGAAGCCGGCTCTGCGCTGGGCAAACGGGCTAAGCCGGTACCTGCGAGATTTCGACACTAACCAGATGTTTTCCATAGGCGCGAATAGGGGTATAGGCCTCGGGGGCGCGATTAGAATAGGGCGATTCATGCGCTCTTCGGGCAAAGAAGGTTACTACCTCACTGTTTTAACCCGTTTTTGCTTCCGTTTCCGTATAAAAAGGGCAGATATTCGGTAGCTAAATCAGAGTTCACCCTGGCTCTCATCAACATCGAAGTGCTGCCCGACTACCAATCGACTCAAGTGATAGTGAAAATAGTTCAAAGTCTAAAAAGTGAATTGTACTTAGAGAAATCAGCTCTGAGATTTTCGGCGGAATTTAGTTAGAGTCCACAAAGTGAATTGGACTTAGTACAATCGACTTCGCGATTGAAAGTGAATTTAGTTAGAGTCCACAAAGTGAATTGGACTTAGTACAATCGACTTCGCGATTGAAAGTAAATTGCTGTTAGAGTTCAAGTCTTCGAACGGACTTAGCGCGAACGACGCTAAGTGTTTATGTGCTACGGTGTTCAAGCCAACCCCAGTATACAAGGTCAGCCCAGATCAGCTGTTGGTACCGTCTACAATTATCATTATCATACTACATACTGGCCGCCCGTAAGACGTTTTGCACGATTTACAATCAGACAACCCGTGCTGTACTAGTAAGTGTGTTGCATGTTGCTGAAATTATTAAATAAACAGTGTTAAAACTACCAATGTGTTTAATTCAATTACAACAAACCACTTCACATTCAAGAAGCGAACCCACCATCTATCCGTAAGATTCACTGGCATTTTTCCCGTTTGGTGTCAGTGGCCATAATAACGCGGTTATTCACCCTGGTAAACTCATATGGTTCCAGATCTTACAACTGCACTAAAATTCAACATTAAACTAATCTGATATTTAGGTAAACTTCAATTCATTACAATGGACTAATACTCCGTTTTGTATGCAACTCGCATTACAGTTGTGTTACATAAGTTGCTCACTTTTACTGAAATCAGGAGAACGACATTATATGCCTGTCTAATGTTAAATACTTGCTCTAAATAAGTCCACAAAATAAGAAATTACACGAAAATGACTTTGACATTTGCTCCAAAGTTAAAAAATCAATTATCCAGTTTACAGCTGTCAGTTTTACAGTGAATTAAATTACATTTATAATAACTAAAAATCTTCTCAGTTATACCACAAAACCTTGTCATTCATACGACTTCAACCAAGAGGTAGAAATATAATAGAAACATTGATCTTTATTCTATTATAAATTAATCTTGTATTACGTCCATATATTTAAACGCCTTGTTTACCAATTTCAATCATGTTAAGAACTGTCGCTTCACGTAATCCATAATGGTGGATTGATATTAATTCGGGTTGTTTTTTATTTTTTCGAAATGCAAATATAAGTTTCCGATAATCTGGGATAATCCTCTGATAATATCAAGGTACGTTAATCCTTCGAGAATTAATTCCATACATTTTGTGTCTTACATATTTCATTTATTTGTTAAATTTGAATGTACGAAATTTTGTGAAATGAAAAATTATGTGATCTCAATAACAGAATTAAAATTAAAAAATCTTGTGATTTTAGTCGCGATCTACGTCTGGTGATTCAAATCTCAAGTTATTGAACAATGTTATGAATAACTAATTATAACAGCTTCAATCAAGAGCAAAATCTGGATAGAAACGACGCCTTTTATTGTGTTATGATTATTCTAATTTAATATTCTGTTATGTACACATACTTATGCTTAAATCCCATATTCACCAAAATCAAGGTTAATTTGTAGTCGCTTCACGTAATCCATAATGGTGGATTGATGTGTGTTCTTCATCCATGTCAGCCATCTTTGATGTCAAATCGTCATATTGGAAGGCCACTGTCCATATTGTGAGCATTTGTTCGCCGCTGAAAAGAATATTTATTAATTACAATTAGATTAAAATATGTACTGCTATCCATTCCACTTACAAATGATCTTCGTTTTAATAATACTAACCAATTATAACTGGAACAATGCACACCAGCACCAAAACAGATATTGTATACAGAATCCAATTCTGGTGTGGAGGTGGTTGTGGTACACCACAGGTGTAGTGTCGTCTTGTTCTGTAACTGTCGTTGGTTCTGTACTGGTCATAACTGAATCTTGAGTTCCTGCATAACAGTTAAAAATGGAACGAGGGATCAACCAGTTGATACTGGTGTACCACAACCACCTCCGAACCAGGATTAGATTCCATATACAGTATCAGTTCTGGTGCTGGTGTGCATTGCTGCAGTTATAATTGGTGTAGTATTCGTTGTGAGACGCACACGCAGGACGTACCAGGTTCGGTTACCGAATATTGTAACACAAAGATCAGATGTAAGTGAAACGGATAGCAGTACATAGTTTAATCTAATTGTAATTATTAAATATTAATTTCAGCGGCGAATAAATGCTCGCAATGTGGACAATGGCCTTCCGATGCTTGTCGTCCAAAGCAGTGCTGTGTCAGAAAGTGACGATTTGGCATCACACATGGCTGACGTGGATGAAGAAAAGGTATAATATGTTGCTATACTCTTTCTTATTAATTGTTTATTTCCGATAAATATTGAAGTTACAATGAAGTATAATTGTGTGCAAATTTGTTTCAATTTCATGGCTATTTTTGGCAAATATGTGTTTTCAAGAAGCTTTCTCAGTCTTGCTATGTTAAAAAGTTATATTAAATTTAATTCTCCACGACATTTAACTAAAAAATTAAAATTTAATTAATTTTTAATTTTTGTCAGGCCAGGCAACCCGCAACTCAAATGTGTCATGTTGGTCACAGAAATCAATTTGAGGTAAGCGGGAAAAATGATTTAGAAATATATACATATATTTTACATAACTCGATCATTTCATATCGGACTGTCTGTGTCTATTTATATACTTTGACGTACAAATTGGTTGTACGTGCTAACGTAATCAGTGCAAGAGACCGCGTACAATGAGTTGATACGGAGAGGATTCAGAGTGACAGAGAGAGTCAGCAGGAGGCGAGCTAGGCCCCAGGAGGAACCATGCAGATACAAATATTTAGTGATTGATTATTTTATAATATGGCTCAGGTGAAGTTACAAGCGCATCGGAATAATCGTCATAATATGAGTTGAGTTTTGCAAAAAATATGTTTTATCGCGCTAAATGTTAAAGTTCAAGTTCAACACTGATGTTATCAAATATTTTACAGCAATATTATGATCCAGCGCGAATATTTACAAACACTGCACCTTGAAAACTGTTAAATGTTATCCTGTCGCTCATTGAGTGTGCAACTCGAATAGGTGTAACTCGAAAACAGCATTTGTGTTTACATTGTGTTTAGAAGCGCAAAATGCGGTGTGCTTTAGTGTTGTATCTTGTGGCGACAATATTTGTAGTTGTATATAGTTTACCAGAGCTGTGTGAGATTAGCGATAACGGGGAGGAAACCGCACTTTGTGGAAGAGATGACGTCAGATACATTTTCGATTTTATACCGCCTGTTTCTCACAACATATCAACACTTAACATGCGGGGACAGCCGCTCAAACAGTTACCGTACAATGCATTTCGGAATGTCAGCAGTCAAACTACTCTATCTGAGATATTGGTTAAAAATTGTCAGATTAGTCATGTAGATGCTGGTGCACTGTTGAATTTACATAACCTCATCACTATTAACTTGTCATACAATCAAATAAATCACATTGATAGTAAGTTGTTCAGTCTCACTAAACGAATAAAACGTATTTACTTGGACTCCAATCAGATTGAAGTATTGCCGAGTGGATTATTTCAAAATTTGCCGCTGTTAGAAGCAGTCACCTTACGTTACAACCAAATACGTCAGGTGGAGAGGTTTTCATTTGCAAATACACCGTCATTGTGGATACTTCTCTTAAGTAACAACCAAATCGAGTCTATGAATATGTTATTCAAGGATAAATTCGATAATCTTACAATTTTATGGCTAGACTTTAATCCATGGAAGTGTAACTGTGAACTGGGACCGTTATACGAATTTCTTACAAAAATTAATCAGTTAAATCGACATGAGCTTGTATGTGAAAAGCCACCAACATTACATGGAAGACATTGGAGCGATATAAGTAGAGACGAATTTGTATGCCGTGCTGAAGATGCAACATCAACTCAAGATTCTGTTATGACCAGTACAGAACCAGCGACAACGACAGAACAAGACGACACTACACCTGTAACAGTTAATAATGGAACGACGGATCAACCAGTTGACACTGGTGTACCACAACCACCTCCGCACCAGAATTGGATTCTGTATACCATATTACATCTGGTGCTGGTGTGCATTGTTCCAGTTATAATTGGTGTAGTAATATGCAAACGAAGATCATTTGTAAGTGGAATGGATAGCAGTACATAGTTTCATCTAATTGTAATTAATAAATATTCTCTTCAGCAGCGAACAAATGCTCGCAATGTGGACAGTGGCCTTCCAATGCTTGTCGTCTAAAGCAGTGCGGTGTCAGTAGACAGCGATTCTGGTTCAAAGATGGCTGACGTGGATGAAGAACACACATCAATCCACCAATATTAAATACGTGAAGCGACGCGGAAATAATCTTGTAAAAAATATTGTAAATTATCTGTTAATAAAGTAGAATAAGATTTTCATTAACATTCATTAATATTTAGAAAAAAATTGGTGTATTTATATACAGCGGTTAAATTAGACAAAAATTGTCAATTTATGAGCCGATGTTGATGGCGATATCATATTTTTTAAATATTGCATGGCTCACTGGATACTGACAAATATGTGATTTGTTTTAATTCTCCTTTGTAACTCGGAAGGTACTGAAAATATCGAAAAATGCTTCAAATAAATATTTCAGTATAGACAACAATCTTTTGGATGAAACTTTTTTTCGACCTTATTTCTGGAGATACAGCATGCAAGTTTACTTTTTTATAAATAGAACCTTAGTTGTGTCACGTAGTGTACGTGGTTATTGAAATTGCTTTTATTTATTAACTATTCGAGATTGTGCTGCCACCAACCCTCTTTCTCTTGGATAGAAGGATTTCGTTTATAACCGAATTTAGCAATTTACGGAACAAAACAGATATACTATGAAACAGGGTTGGCAAAAAACATGTTTTTTTAAAAAAAAAAACAAAAAAACTGTTTTGTTTAAAACAGTTTTTTTTTTGTTTAAAACATGATTTTTTCATCGTTAAAAAAACACGTTTTAAACAAAAAAAAACAAGATTTAAAACAAACTAGTATTCAAAGAATGGGTTAGTCACCCATGCCTGCAGCTCATCGACGTATGTCCAATTCTGAATTTATCACAAATTATTTACCTAAATACACTTTTAGAATCGTAGGTGCCCAGGTCGAAGTAAAACAACAAATTTAAAACAAGTGTGAAACCATTTTCTTCTGTTAACAAAAGCAAAGCAGACTAAGCCAACTATAAATGCATTAATCTTCTTTTGTTCATGTTTTAATTAAAGAATAATTTTTTCTTCAATGGTCTTACATAATTTTTCAAAATAAAAAATATGGAAAATTATTGTTCCATTTTCTGCATATTTTGAATACAATAGAGTGGAAAATAAAGGAGAAAAAAAAAACTGAAAAATTTTTGGAAAATATTTTTTTTTCAAGTACTAAAGGAAAATTTGAAAAACAACTAGACCATAATACGCATTTGTAAAAAAAATTTCATCAAGATCGGTTGGATAGTCTAGGAGGAGTTAGTGGAACAAAAACCGTACGAGCGAGCGGACGAACGACATACATACGGTCACATGTTGTAATAGTCATTTCGTGATCCAAGGGGTCTGTCCGGGATTTCTGCGCAAAAATTTTTAAAATCGGAGAATGCTACAGACATCGTACCGAACACTATAGCTCTTCGACAGGAGGTCGATGAGCTAAAAAAAAAACAATATCTAAAACAAAAGAGATCGATATAGAATCACATCCTAGATCCTAGCGCCCTTACATTGCAGCGGATAGCGCAATAGCTCGGGGATTCACCTAAATTTGTGTAATACGGGAATTCCCATGGTAATGCTGCTTTACCATACTATAGTATTTAGGCATTTAGTCTACCTCTCTCAGCTATCAGGTCATGTCGTTTTGTGCAACATATGTACAGAAATTATAAATTAATAGTCATGACTGGCCGAAGATCAGATCCTGTCTGGCAATATTATATAAGGCTTCCAGTGTCTGTCAAAAATAAATGTATTAGAGCAAAGTGTAAAAATGTAATGTGGAAATGTCTGGTTTAGTTGCTCGTTTAAAATCACACATTAGTAAATGTACTACAAGAGGTCAACGTGAGTCAAGTATTAATACGGATGATGATGATTCTGTCAGTGTCAGCTCCAAAGAACCTAGTTATGATCAGGGTAAGTAATAGTTGTATATATTGTTGATTTCGTCAAAAATATTTCTACTTTTTGTTTTTATTTATCTTTCCGTTTTCCATCTGTAGCGCTTCCAGAAACAACAAGTTTAATTGAATCAGATTCAGATATCGATACCGAAACCGATGCTCATACTAACACCAACACCTCATCCAACAAGAACAACTCATGCACCACAATTTGTCATTGTACATCGTCAGAAAAGCGTAAATTAGCTTCTTCTTCGCAGAGTGCATCAGTTAAAAAAATGCCGATATCTTTGGAATCATTCATCATACGAACTTCTTTAGCGGAAAAGAAGAAATTAGATATGCAGATAGCGAAATTCATATTTGCGACAAACTCGGCATTTCGTCATGTGGAGCACAAGGAATTCATAGAAATGATAAACTTATTGCGTCCAGGATATAATCCTCCCAGTCGTCGCCAGCTAAGTAATAATTTGCTGGAGGAGGTATATGCAAACGTGGATACCGATATCAAGAAAAACTTAAAAGACAAAATAGTTTGCATGTCTCAAGATGGATGGAGTAATTGCCACAATGAATCCATTATATGTGTGTCCGTAACTGATTTATTGGACGAAAATGTTCATTTAATACAAACTATTGATACAGAAGAAAATAGTCACACTTCCGAATACTTGTTAAATATATCAGTTAAGTGTATTAAAGCTTGTCAACAATTTGGTTGCATTGTCCGTAGTTTTGTAACTGATAACGCTAGTAATATGACCAAGATGCGTAAGGAATTGTCCCAGATTGATGATATTGGCATGCCAGATATAATTACTTATTGGTGTTCAGCCCATATACTTAATTTACTTGCTCATGATTTCGAAATTCCTTCCATAAAAGAAAGAGTAAAAATAGTTATTAAATATTTTAGAAATAATCATTTTGCTGCTGCTAAATATCGACAATCAGGTGGAAATTTATTAATACTGCCACAAGATGTGAGGTGGAATACGCTCGCTGATTGCTTAGAATCTTATTCTACTAACTGGCATATTCTTTCACAAATATGTACAGATCATCGAGTTGCTATAGATCCTAACGTGACATCAATAATTAATGATGTTGATTTAAAAGTAAAAGTTCAAGAATATTTACGAAAATTGAAAAAAATTGCAGTTGCCTTAGATAAGGTACAGACCAATTCATGTACAATTTCAGAGGCTACTCAAATTTGGATAAATCTTCTTGGTGAATTAGAAGAAGCAGAATTTTCAGTTTCAGACATACAAAAATGTAAAAAACGCATGGAAATGGCTCTAACACCTTGTCATTATCTAGGGTATTTACTCGATCATCGTTTTAGGGGAGAAAAATTAACGCAGGGACAATTAGAAATAGCTATGGAATATGCACAATTGTATTACCCGGAGGCATTACCAATGATTATTAACTATCAGGCAAATTCTTCGCCCTTCAGGGAGTACTTATTTACGCCTCATTCTGTCGAACATGTCAAACCCATTTCGTGGTGGATGTCGCTGAAGAATAATCTAAATTCAGTGTCTTTAGATCTAGTAACTCAATTACACACAGCAGTAGCATCATCTGCTGGTATTGAACGTTTATTTTCTTCATTTGGATTAGTTCAGAATAAATTAAGAAATCGTTTGGGTACTGAAAAAGCATCTAAATTAGTAACAATTTTTAAAACATTAAATAAAAATATGAATGATTATTATTATCTCGTATATATAGTATATACTCGTATTGGCATTGTCATGTCACGTAGTAATATAGTAATAGTAGTAAATAGGTTAATTAAGTTGGGAACTTTTGATATTTTGTTTGTTTTTTATTTATTAATTTGATAAATGTTAATCTCCATTATACATATATTTTCATAGATTATAGTTTGTTTGTTTTTATTGTATTTCTGGTTTATTAATAATTAAATATACAACAATATTTGCGACTTTTTTATTTAATTTTCTCTATTCATTGTATAAAAAAATGTTTAAAACACTATCATATAAAACATGTTTTAAACACATGTTTAAAACGTTAGTGTTTTAAACACCAGCTCTGTTTTAAACACGTTTTAAACATTTGTTTAAAACAAAATGTTTTAAACATGCCAACCCTGCTATGAAATAAAACAAATATTGAAAACATGTGCCGATAAACATAATTTTTACACGTCCGGGAGTAGAAGTCGGTTTCTATGGCGTCAAACGCGGGACAGAAATGAAGCATTTACTCCCTAGGGACGAAAACACTTTTCGGAAGGGAGTTTTTATTATAACAAAGGTTTTTGTAAATAAATGTCTGTTGTCATGGTACGCGTTGCATGGAGACATTTCCAAAGGCTTCTAAATATTGCAGTTTTGCTCCGATTTATTATAATTCTTTATTTATGAAATTAAGTGTTTCTACTCCCGAACGTGGATAAAATAGTATATACACCTCGGGAGAGACCACCATTTTTCCCTCGATGTATTTGTAGCCCTCTGGCTTCGCCCTCGGGCTTCAAACTACACCTCAGGAAAAATAAGTGGTTTCTCTCCCTTGGTGTATAATGTACTAATATATTGTTACGAATCGAGTTGTTCACTTTTACATAAAAGTTGAATAGATACACAATAAATACTAACAAAGAAATAATACAAAGGTCTACTTACAGCCGTTCATCACTGAAGTTACTGTTTTCTTAATGCAGATCTTAAAGCAAAGAGAGATATTTACCCAGACAAGTTTCAAATCAAAGAGCGGATGATGTATTCATAATTCAATACTGACTAGGGATTGACACCCCCACTCCAAATGTTTAATGTTTCTCTTATTGGTCAGCATTCGCCCGACCAGGCAAAAAGAAATCCAAAATACTAACTCATAAAAAATAACTAAATTCCCGTTAGGGTCTTCTGCCTGAGTCCAGAAATGCTCACCAGCTATGTATGCTATGTACCGAGATGTTTTAGCGACTGCTACAGTTGGTGTATTCGTTTCCATAAATATCTTTTTTAGTTTCGAAGAAAAACTAAACAGTATGATTTTCGTAGTGTGCCATGAAAATTTGGTGTAAAACAATTGTAAACGAAACAAAATTCGTTCTTTACACTGAAAACTAATGGACAGAATTTCGTCTATATATACATATATATATATATATATATATATATATATATATATATATATACATATATATAGATATATATATACAGGATGTTAAAAAAAGGGTAAAATAATTTCATGGTATATACATTTCGATGTGCTGATTCAGAATCAAAAAGAATTTTTTCAAAATTCGCAAAATTACGGACATGCTTTTAGAAGACTACATTTTTAGTGCCACTGGTGACAGTACATTATTACAAAACGTCAGAATAAAATTAATTCATTTGTTATTCAACATCAGTTACGTGGTAACAAATTTATATTGAATACCCGTACATACTCATTTGTGTACTACCAGTGGCACTAAAAATGTACTGTTCTTGAAGCATGTCCATAATTTTGCGAATTTTGAAAAAATTCTCTTTGATTGTGAATCAGTACATCGAAATGTATATACCATGAAATTATTTTACTCTTTTTTTAACACCCTGTATATATATAAAACATATGTAAAGTTATAATTTGTATTTTTCATAATTAATAGTAATTCTTGATGCATCTTTTTGATTAGTTGAAGTAAAATTTCAACATGTGATACGGCTATAATATCGATCTTTTGCTTTGAATGAGTACAGGCAACTTATGTAACATTCCTGCATAGCGGGTTGCATAACTAATCGTCTATTAGTTCCCAGAACTGTCGATAGAATGCACCACGTGTATTATATCAGCTCAATATTAGAAACATATTTTTACTGCATTTATTATAATATTAAACTTAACAATAATCACAAATTTATATAATAATATTCAATAATAATATATTCCGATTTTTAATTATTTTTTTGTTATTGTTTAATATTTATTAATAAAACAATTATACACATTTTATAATACGGATACATTTTCTCATTATTTGAAATGTGTTATAAAGAAACATAAAATATGTATTTAAATTTAAACAGATGTCCAATATACATTCAAGAAAAGGTTATTTATTTTTGACCCGGTAGCTAGCGCCACAAGGCTGCTAGCAGTGAGTAGCGGTACTGAGACTAGCACAGACACAAACCCAGAGTAAAATAAAATGTAAATTTGCCGTGAAACAGCTCGCTAACTTGATATGAAGTATGCAAAATAAATTAGGAGCAAATTAACGAATTGTAGGTATTTAACCCTGGAGCGGGCGCGCCATTATTTATGTAAAGAGCGGGCGCGCGGTGCAAAAATGCTACCAATAGTAAAAGGACCTGTTTGGCAATACGTATTATGTTAATTATCATTTTTAGGTACTTCAATCTCTATCATCAATATTAGTAAGTCATTTACATTGTTACATTTAACATTTATGACACATTGTTTAAATATTTTTATTATTATAAGAGAAACAGATTGCATCAGTTGTATTGAATATTCGCCTGTTTTCTTTTGTGTTTTCTACATTAATACAATGTAAAACTTAAGCGTTTATACTTGCAACAGTAAGAATAGCATAAAATAATGCCAAATGCCATCTTCTGGTGGCACGTGACAGAGTATTTGGCACATAATTGATCAATTGTATCGATACCACGTTTGGTATTTTTATTCAATTATTATTTGAGGTTTTCTACTAGCTTCATCAATTTGTCCATTATCATGCATAGTTTCTTCATCATCTTTACTCCATTCTTCTATATCCGGATCATCTTTTTCCTTTGTATCTGACAGTTCTTCTAGCATTTGAAGAAGCTCGTCGTCAGAAAGAGCTTTTCTCTGTTATAAATAACTAAATGTAATGTGATAAAATAAAATTGGGTTATTTGAAACTACTACACAATATTTTTTTGCATTTTACATATTCCAAGAACAGAAAGCCCGTTAATTTATCACTAAAATAAATGAACATGTTACATACATGAACAGGCGCGCGGTAGCAACCTTGATACCAACTGTGATTTGAGCAAATACATATAATTTTTTTTCACATTCAATGGCACCTAAAACCCAATCGGGAATAGCTAGGAAGATACTGAGACGTATAGCGTAAGAAACCAATTCTTTAAATCTCCACCACCCTCTTGATTGATATTGGTAGCACATTTGCACCAGCGCGCCCGCTCCAGGGTTAAAAATTATTTTCAAAATTTTTCTTCAATAATTCGTGATTGTATTACAACTTATATCTATGCTATACGGTCCATTTGTCCTGCGGCCCCAAAATTCCTCACACTTTTAGTTAAATTATCTTGAGCTAAGTAATGTTTCTTTAAAAAATATTTTTCAAATAAAAATCATATTAGGAATATTATTTATTAATGTTATTTTTGAAAAAACTTACTAAGGACCTTAGTAGAAGTGGTTATAGTTTATTTCAAAATGTTTCAAAGAGCTTTTGATATTTTTGTGTAACATAAAAATTTTTATTATTACCCAAAATTCCAACTTTCCTTTTTATAGGTAATAACTGAGCCTATTGCTCGTAAAAATGTTATGAAAGGGCTGTACTTTTAACGGGAATAGGGAAGTTTTATGTCACAGACAGGGACTAAGGGGTTGTAGAAATAAAAAATAGGAAAAATAGATGTTAGAAATTTTATTTATTAGCAATATTTATACATTTACACAAATACCAGGCTTGATATTTTAAGTCCTACCCTGGCATATAAAGGGCAGAAAATATTTGGGTTTAACCTCAGATACGGGCACAAAATCAAGTAATGGTCCGTACTGGTAAAAATTTGTTTCTAGATGAAATTTGTTTCAAATACATATTTTCAGTAAGAGTTCCATTTATTTCATAAATATGACTATCTACGCTGTAGGACACTCGTTTAACGCTACTCCGCTTAACGCTCATTCGCCATAACTCTCCTTTTCTTACCCTATGTCTTGAAAAAGCGCTAAATCAACATTAATTCGTTATTACGGTACAAAAATGGCGTAATTCTGAATATAAAGAGAAACTGCGCTTTTACTGACAATATTACTCAGGAAATGACACCCGTTTAACGCGGTTTCTCGTACAACGCGCTCCGTTCCAGAGCCCTGTAATAGTTTTAAAGGTAAAAGGTTCTTACATTTGGTCAAATATTCAACAAAGTTGCAAACCTTTTTCGGAAGAAAGACTGTCTTGGTTAATTGTACAATGCCATTTATAAACATTCGGCGTAATCCTGGACTTCCGGCCTTGGGGGCCCTGCTCTGCGGGCTCAGCTTGCTTGATCGATCCCACTGATTAGAGATTAGAAAAACAAATTAAATTAAACATCTGCTTTGCAATTAACATCGATTGCATCGGTAATAGTTTATTAGCAATCTAAATGCTAGTCAATGTTGTCCAGGAGGCGTTGCTAACGATTATCGACGACAAAACTACACAGTAGTGCTTACCCCTCACTCCCTGTAACATTAGTGATAACAGATAACAACACACCTTAAAGTTTAATTCACAAAAACATCGAAAAAATATCTAAATCTTTGTTGAAACAAAATAGTTTTGCAATAGTTTCAACTCTTTTAGGTCTAATTTGAATGTCTTCTTTGAGTATTTCAAATCCTTCGGTCGTCATTTGGAATAATCTGCACAGAAAAAGAATTATGAAACACAAATCACACATTTTTCTCTTGATCTAAACTCTTTAAACTACATTTTCACCAATATGGCGGATAATCAAACGTTTAGAGAACGGTAGATCGAGAGTCCTCCCTGTATTATTTAAAACCCCTGATGTCCTGATATTTTTTTTTCTTAGCTAGGTAAAATTAATCTGTATAATTCGTAAAAAACATTGAATTTCTCTGAAAGTATTAGTTATTCATTTTACAATTATTGTGAATTCTTTTTCTCGTCAATGTAGTGCTTTTTCCGAAGGGGTGACTCGCCCCTACGGGGTAGGGTACATAGGCGGAGGTATAAGGGTAGCGAGGGGTACCAGTTTGATTCAGTGCCGCGGGTGTTTGCATTGGGAGATCTCCTTGCAGCTTTCCGAATGACATGAAGAGAGATACACAACATCGTCCTGGGCTATTCTCGCTGGGCTTCCGCTGAAAAACTCTGCAATTCGTCGGAGAGTAACGGAGGGTGGATAAAAAGAAACCATCAAAATGGAATTAGAAGCGACATTTAAAATGTGAAACGTTGGGGAGCAAAACGGGAAGAGAAAATCGTGGACTGATGGCACAAGTCTTCTGTGTCTTCTTACGGACATTCACAGAGATAGAGGGTTAGAGAAAGAGTAGGAGAGAGGGTGTGTGAGAGAGAGAGAGAGAGACACACATATACACATATATTATTTGCGTTTAAGTGTACATACTTTAAAAGAATAATCAATTCAAGGGACAGTTCTAAAAACGATAAATATTTCTACAAACAAACTGACATCATAAATGGACAAGAATTAAGACCACATTGCAACAGCGCTCAGCGCTTCTTCGCTTAACGCTAACTCACATAACGCTCTCGTCGATTCAATGCAGGGTTTGCCCAAAAAAAGGCACCTGAATTTTTGATGATACGTGAGTAGGTATTAAGGTACTTTTCCCGAACCTCATTAGCGGGGCTTTCACTTTCCCTCATTAGCGTGCCTCTCTAATTACCCTGGAGGTCAGATTTCTAATTAGCCCTGGGGGGAAATTCCATTTCCGAAATTTTTCTAATTAGCGAGTCAGAATTTTCCAAAATTATTTACAAGTTCAATAACCATATGTTCAAGAATTTGTTGTTTACACCCGGGAATAATATAAAGAGGTATGGTTAGTGTAGGTTGTTACCAGTTGAACTTAGACAGACGAACGAGTCGATATTTCATGTAAGTATTCATATGGTTTAATAATTTAATCACAATATTTCAATTGTTTTGATTTGTTTGGAATAAACACTGAAAAGCTGAATGTTATTGGTCACTTGGCGGATTTGAAGCCTGTCAAGAAACTCGCGGATTTCCAGATTGACGAGAAACATGAAGTTTCATCTATTAGGACATTGGAAACGAAATTCGGGCGGAAAATAATTGCTGAACTGGCCGATCACATCGTATTTCTACCGGCTCGCTTTTCTCGATTGTCCGACGGCGAGGTGAAAGAAATGAATAAAAATGTGAATAAAAATAAAGTTGGTATTGTGTATAAAGGCGATAAACCTTCTGGTAAACCATTGCCTGCTAAATGTATAGAATTTGTAAATATGTAATAACACATGTATTGTTGTTAATAATTTTAGTTTTTAACATTTGTACAAACTTTAGATACCGAAGTGAAAATAAAACATATTATTCTATATAAATTTTGGGGTATTTTGTTTTACACAAATTTTAGTTTGTAATATTGGAACTTTCTCTTCAGTCATTAAGAAAGTTAATGGGGTATACTGTATATATATATATATATATATATATATATATATATATATATATATATATATATATATATAAAGGGTGGTGTATGTTACAACGCTAGTTCAGTTCTTAAGTGCTACACGATGGAATTCAAGACGACAACCCAGGGTTTGGTTAGTGACGACGATTTTCAACCACCTTTGGGTTGGCAGCCGCTGAAGAGAAGACGTAGAACCACGACGAAGAAGACAAAGAAGCAGAAGACTACCCCTATCTCCTCAGAGGTCGAGCCTCAGGATGGAGGCCCTCAAGTCGAGACGCAGGATGGAAGCCCTCAACTCGCTTCTGCAGCGACACCCATTGAAAGTCTACAGGGCAACCTTCCCGAGGATGGCACTGTAAGTGTTATTACTCTATCGTCGGGTGAAGAAGAAGAGTTGAAGGCAGTGTCCGACGACATCCCCGATGACTTCTTCATTTCATCGGATGACGAAACCACAATTACGACTCCCCCGATAGACGGTAAGCCACCTACGCCCGATATCCGGTCTCAGTACCGTCTACATACACCGGAAATCCACCCTGACGATGTATACGGCAAGCCGGATGCACAGGAATGGAATTTACAAGACGAGGAGCAGCCGGACTTTACAAGGGAGGAACTTGCCCGGCTTGACCTGTTCACTGGGTCAGCTCCCGTATTCGAAAATTACCTCTTATCAAGCAAGAATTTCCAAGAGGACAACAACAACAGGCTATTAAATTGTCAGTTCGTTAACATCGACACGGAAAAAACTAAATTCTTAGGTATAGGACTGAATGTGAATTGTAGTTTCACCGTAGAATTGAGATTGTCCGCAAGCTACCAGAAGAATGCTTGCATCTATGTGAGTGATTTTATTTTATTTTCAAATCATCTAATTCGTATTGCGAGTATGTTCGATAAATACTCATGTAATACAATCATACCCGATGCGGGTAATATAAAGTTCAAACTTCTTCCAAAGAGGAAATTGTGTGTGTCGAGAAAAACAGGTGCAACATTTATGGTTCTTGACGAAAGTCAGATTAAAAATATTATAAAATCGCGCCGTTGTATAGTACATAAATACGAGGTAATGAAAAAATTTGTTGCAGAAAACAAGCTAAAATATTCGTATTATAAATTTTTACAAAATGTTAGCTTAGTAGCCCTAAGAAACAATAACAATAATAAGAGTGTAGTGGAGTATGCATACGAGTATCTGCTGAATGATATAGACACTATTCATAACCCCATATTCTGGGAGTACTCAACGTACTATACCTATAAATTTAATTATAATCTTGATTATGTATACAATCTAATTAAAAATACCAATAAATTAATTGTTAAACAATAATCATATTGATATTATTTATTTCCCGTACTAAATAACAACAAATTATCAAATTTATCGTATATTTTCAAAATAATAATTAAATAACATATTCACATACGAATCATTGTAAAATTGATTTTCTTGATTAAACATTTTTAAAAATTCATGTAATGTATAGCCGTTAACTCTAAATAATAAATACAATAAACAATATTTTCCACACACAGTAGAGAAATAGTCTTGTAACAATGTTGGATTGTAAGTCCAGATTCTTGTATTTCTTGTCATAAAATTCAAGTGATAATCAACTCGCGGTGGACGCCCGTAACTATCAAATAATTCTCCATTCCCATTACGATCTATAAATATAGCCACCCAATGTGTACGAGTGCGTATCGCTACACCGAAATCTCGCTCGTTCGAATTCTCTCTGGTACGAAATCTCGCTGGTACGATGTCTCGCTGGTTCGATGTCTCGCTGGACCGAATGTATCAGTAGATAGAATAGACCCCCACCACTATTGCTCTAGAAAATTGTCTCGTTGGACCGAATCATATGCAGTTATCCCGTTGTACACTAACGTTCATTTGGTTGCCTACATTTAGGCATATGTTACCGGCCAAACCCGATTTCAACTAGTGCTTCCTACCCTACCCTATTTAATAATACACTCCTACCCTACCCGCCGGCTAACCTACCCTCGCCTACCCTACCCAACCCTGAAATCGGGTTAGCTTTAAAATCTCCATTAAACGCCTGATTGGTCACAAATCCACTAATACAACTTTTCGGTAACTGGCCCAGAAATATATTGTCTAAAGATTTACGCTGGATACCGGCGGGGATTGTAATAGCCTTACACTCGGCACGAGTCACAGGGTATTTAGCAGTTGATACTTGTAATGCTTTATTATGTGCTAACAAAACACTGGGATTTAATTTCATACGTCTTACAAGTAATGTCGTTTCACTGATCTGAACTTTAACATCTCCTGTAGAACACATTATACTAAAACTATCTCGCGAACGCACTAGTCGAACTCTCATTTCAACACCATTGATAAGAAACTTTTCTTTATTAAATAAATCCACATGGAGATGTCCTATCATATCAATGTTTTTGCTAGCAGTGGCAATATGTTTACGCTTATCAAATCCGCTATTAGCCTCTGCATCCATAGATTCCATTTTTCCGGCGGTATCAGCGAACCACAAAGATGATGAAAGATGTGATTTTTTAGCGTCTGCACCATAGTTAAGTAAGTTTCAATATATGATCGATACGCATATGTGTTGTTAGGTGGAGAGACAAGTTTCTGGTTAAAATATACATCGACTTGACTAAAGAGAGAATGAAGCCAGTTGTTAACAGGTGCTGCGTTATCAGTGTTTCCTAGGGCGTTATTATCGGATTTAACAATTTTTGCTTTTAAATAAAGCATTGTTTGGGATAAATCCAGATATTCATCCCCATGACCGGGGACTACAAATTCAATAGGGGCGTCATCCGTAAGCGAAGACAACTGTTTATAATTAATGCAATCACCTTCTTCAATACTCGTTTGTGTCGGGAGTAGAGCGAATAAGTCTAATTCAGTTTTAATACATTCAGACGACTGAGCATGAAGAAAAGCCATCTTTTAGTCAAATATATCTTTTCTAACTTTGTTCTTAACACGCTTAGCAACTTTCTGTGAATGATTGCGTTTGATGCTTGCACGTCTCTTTTTATAACCAGAACCTGTCAACGTGTCAATTTTAGATTCGGCCTTACGTTTTAAATTAGCCCCCGCCTCGGATATACGATTTCTGAAAGATTCTTTAACGGGGCGATTCTGACTAAGGTCACCTAAAAAATCTATCCCCGTTTTAACAACTTCTTTCCCAACGGCGCCCGCTCCTTTTCTTATTATAGGTAATATACTTCTAAATAAACTGCTAAAAAACCTACCGAGTCCATGCCCCCTCTGACACGGTGATCCTCTGTATACTACAGACCCAACCCCGGACCCCGCTTGCAAATTATAATATGCTTGATATGGACACGGTCTCATAATGAAATCTGTCGCTTTCTAAAATGTAGCTTCGCACACAACGTTCCAAACTGGAATGGCACAGAGTGTCCCTCCACAGTTCTTATATCTATTTCGATATTTTGAAATTCGCGTCGTAATACAGGTATGTAGTGTGGCGGTGAATAGGAGATCATTTTATTCATCCCGTATACATGTTTCTGTGTATTCACATGAACTATTCTTAAAAGTTGCGAAATTACATCCCCTACAAATTGGGGTTCAATGACATCGCAATATACAAACAGTTGTGACGGAATTCCCAGAAGAATGTTAGATGGGCTACATGATATTGGCTTCTGATAAATATCTGTATACGGTGCGTAGCCTAACTGAAGAGAAAGTTTCGGGGATAATTGCAGTGAAGTGATGTTATCGTCTTTAAATTCCACAGATACATGTTTACTTGTTGTATCGTGGTTAAAGACTACATGTTTATTTAGTGAGGGATTTTGATTTAATGCTTGTAACACTTCATCGATGTCCAAATAATTTCCAGGTGTAATATGAATTTTATTCAAATTAATTTTTACATTTTTCTTCGCCGGTCCAATCTGCATTCCGTCTAATAATACAAACTGAGTAACTGTTTCAATTTTCTTTTGTTTATAATATACATTATTGTCGTGCACATTGATAGTATAAAATGAATACGGATACTGAATTTCCACGAGAGCCACTTCCCATTCTCCGTTTAATTTGATATGCTGGGGCAGTTGAGTTGTAAATTTCGTTATTTTATTGTCAAGGAAATATTTCATCGAACTATTATTAGTCAGCGTCAAGTAGAATTCATTTCTATGCATGATTAGATAAGTTTTATGTTACGTGCCGGTATCCAACTATTAAATTTGCTGCTATAACCGCGCCACTTGACAAGCAGTTGCTTTCTGATGCCTGTATCCCTTGTCTCAATCACTTTATCTATTTTGAATGTATCACCAGGTTTTACAGTTACTTTCTGAAGTTCGGTACCGTGGAAAACACCTTCAATTTTCTCTTTATTTAAATCTTGTATTCGGTATACATGTGGGTTTCTTTTTATTACTTTATAAATTGTAAATATTTCTTCAGACCAATTGTTAGCATAACCTTTTTCAAACAGCTGTTTCTCTCTAGATATTCGAACGGTATCTCCTACATTAAATTTAGCCTTAATATCTATAATCTGCTTTCTGCTATCCCCATACTGAGTTCTATAAACTTGTAAAATATTTTCATTATTCACATCTTTAGGCGCCATTTTTATAGAGGAATGTTTTGCACTATTCTATGATGAAACAAGCAGTGGTAGAACATCTATGTATGTATCGGTATGTATTGTTATGCGTAAAGTACCTATACATTTTGGTTTTCAGAGTTCTATTAAATCTTTCAACAAAACACGCTTTCACATCAGGATTTTGTGTGACGTAAAATTTAATATTATTTTTATTCAAATATGTTTTTACAGATTTTGCAATAAACTCCGAGCCCTTATCCGTTTGCAGTGAAACCGGTATGCGTTTACTTTCTCTAAATATTTCTTCGAAAGCCTCAATAACCCTGCGGGGTTTCTTGTCCTTGAGGGCTTTCGCCCAAGCATAGCGGCTAAATATATCTATCACGGTTAGAATGTATTTGAAATTGTCATTATGGGGACTAAGACTTCGCATATCATTATGATCCGCTTGAAACAAGTCGTCAATATTTGACACTATATATCTATTACGAGGGAACCTTCTTCGTGCTGGCTTATGTAATGTGTACGCGTCCTGACTTGCTAGCCATTCTTTAACAGATTTCGAATTATATTTTCCTTTCACTTTGTTTATAAGACTATCAGCACCTGCATACCCCGCCGAGTTCGATGGGTCATGATAAATTCTGCTCAAATCTCGATTCATAATTTGAAAGGTGTCCAAGAAATAGGGGGATGATAAGATTCGGTGTCGGCTAACTTCTTTAATTTTCTTTACATTTCTAGAGGGTGATTTATTTTTTAGAATAAACTCTCTTCTACGGGGATTACCGATAAATTCGTGGGGAATGTTGACATTTTTTAAAGCTTCTGCAAATTTAGCCCAACCCTCGGGATTCGTATATTTCCGTGGTCGTACAATATCACTAATCAAATCAATGATATTTGAATCAGGAATTAACTCATTGTGAATACTAACAAAGCCCCTATCATCCCATGTGATATGTTTTCCCGATTTAATTTTTTGTAATAGAAGACCAGCACTATGTCTATACTTTTTTGGTATTGCATCTAATATTTCACTGGATGTATCACTGCTTATTACCGAGTTGGAATTATCTTCCGTAATGGAAGTTTTAATGGCGCCGCGTGCTTGATTTTGAAAATGTAAATACCGCTGTAATACTTCGCGATATAGGGGCCATTTTTCTTCGTCACTATGTTTAATGTCTAAAAATTTTTTCATTTCTAAATCAAGTGTTGTAGTTATATCTTTACTATCATCCCTAGTATTGTTGCGTAGACGTTCTAGAACATAAGGAGATATTAGAAGCATTTTTTTAGCATGCTTCATTTTAATTTCTTCTCTCAAATAAACTACTCAGTACGCCCGACAATAGGGGTGCTAATAACACAGGTAGAAATGCACCGCCTGATTGAACTAGAATCTTCTTCTTTCTCTTCCAATTTTCCCCTCGTTTTATTAATTTTCGTAGAGTTGTTTTATAACGACCTAGACGACTACGTTGATTTTTATTCAGGGGAACCTTTCCGGTCAGTATATTATACACACATTCACAAATGCACTGTACGTTACTGTAATCAGCGTTTCTTAATAGAACAGCTCGATGACTAGGTTTTAAATTATACAGTGCTTTTAGAAAATCGGCATTAGTGATTACGGATCTAGACATGTTTAACTAATAATGCTCGGGGCACTAGTACTCGTATATTTATACTTTTTTCCCGGTATGTAAACATATGTTTCACCATCACGTGACGATGGTCGAAAGCGAGCCCATTCGGGGGTAGTTTGTTTAAGATCAAAGATTAGATATCCGTGTGGTTCCGAGGTAGCATCATTATACGCATCTTGAATGAATTTGATATTTTCAGGACAAACTTGTGACAGATACAATATCTGGGCCTTGTCCCGGGGATTTTTGAAACAAATAATATAGTTTGCATTTTACGATATGTCGCGACTTCCTTTACCCTGGTGAAATAAATTTTGCGTTATAAAAAACACAGATAAATTTTTATGGTAACTGCCTTTGGTAAATAAATCAACTACGCGGGAATCTGCTTCCCTCATCAGATCATCTATTATTATCAACTCCGGTTCTCGCCCGTTAAAATTTTCTATATCCGGAAGACCTTGTTCAAATTCAACACCGCGTATTGTATCATATAATTCTTGCCATGCCCCACAGAACCATGTAATACGAGAAAAGCTTGTATCACTCATTTTATTTAAATTTTGAATAAAGTTCGTAACAAAATATGATTTACTGCACCCGGAAGGACCGGCCACTAGCGCGGAGAAAGGATGTTGAAATTTTATTAGATCCATTATATTTAGGAGAAATAATAAGAACAAATGATGGTAATTTAAAAAATTTGCCTCTATTTATACTGCACATTTTCTCTCCCTCTCTCTAGCACATAAAATAATACACAAACAAATAATAACAGTAATAAATTAAAAATACACATATATTTATCATAGTCTACGTCGTTTGTATCCGTAGGGTAGCGATATCAAATTATCTATTTTACGACGTTTCATAAAGCCCACTTGAAACACTTTGTACTCGGTCTTACTTACTACGCTATGATCTAAATTTGTTCTTATATTACGTGAACTAACTATCACAGGACTAGCTAAATTCTCACCCTCGCTCACTATAATCTTTTTCAAACATTCAAAGTTGACGATTTGAGAATTTTTATAATTTAAGGTGAACCCCTTCACTTTGCACACCTGTTTAATACTGTTTGCCTTCGTACTGTATACATTATACGCATAATTTTTACGGCCGCCACATACAAATTCGTTAATATAGCTACCTTCTCCGTAATAAGTTAACTCATCCGTGAGATCGCCTAAGAAATTACCGACAGGCGGTTCATATTGTCCGGGAAGATAGCGATATATTATCGAATCAGTATCATAGTACAGAACTCTCTGACCTAGCGGCTCTAAAAATTCGTACAGCTTCATACGCGCTTGTGCGGTTGTATACGCGGCAATAACGACGTTCACAGTCGGCTCCCTCTAGGAACCCCCAGTTCACGTAAGCCATTGTTTCACCCACGGGAAGGATACTGTTCACCGACACAGCGGGGTTCGCCAATAACTCGTACAGCTCCGCCGGATTTGACACCACTGACGTACGGCGCATATTTTCCAGCTGGGCAAACTTTCCTAACAAAATACATAGGTTATTATTAATAATAATAATAATATTAATAAGGCCACTACTACCTGCTCTCAGTAACACATAGTGTATTTATTCATTAAGTAATTATTGAGTGAATGAAAGAAACTGTGTATTGTTTTGTATAATGTGTGTGTGTGTGTTATTTTTAAAATGATGTCTCTGTATATATTTTTTTGTTTTGTATAAATTTTTTATTTGTATATTTATTTTTATTACGTATATATTAATCTGTGTTATTTAGTTCGAGAATAGTGATGTTTCTTTTTAAAGTTTTTTTTTTATTTTCTGTGTTTATTCATTATTATTAATTACGCTATTATTTAGAATATTAATGCATTTTTTTTCTATAAATGTGATACGTAAAAAGTATAACAGTGTTGTCATTTATGTAACCCCATCAGTCCACGTCCGGTTCCTCACGAGTGTAAACGAGTATTACGCGTGATGGATACGCGATTCAAACACCCCTTCTCGGCAATTGTTGCAGGCCCCTCTGGCTGCGGAAAGTCGTACTTTGTAGTTAATTTTCTGAAACATATATCTGAAGTGTGTGATGTTACATTTTCAAAAATTACATGGTACTACGATGAATGGCAACCGTTGTACTCTAAACTCCCTATAACTTTTCAAAAAGGTCTGCCGGACGCAGATTTCGACGGTGAACAGCCTAAACTGATAATCATCAATGACCTAATGCGGGAGGCTGATGAGCGTATCGATGATATTTTTACAAAAGGATGTCACCATCGTAATTTAAGTGTGTTTTTCATAACGCAGAATCTGTTTCACCAGAAAAAGGGGACACGCGACATATCGCTGAATAGTAACTATATAGTGTACTTTAAAAACCCTCGAGATCGTGCACAAATATTACACTTGGCACGTCAGGTGTGTCCGGACAATATAAAATTTATTCAAGAATCGTATTTCGATGCAACAGCGCGCGCCCATGGATACATGTTATTCGATCTGAAGCAGAATACGGAGGATTGGTACCGTTACAGAACTCAAATTTTCCCTGACGAGGGTGGCACATGCGTGTACATCCCGAAAAAAAAGTATAAATACGGTGACGTGAAAGTGCCCGAGTTTATTATGTGACAATGTCCAGAGAAGTAATGAACAATGCAGAGTACTTGAGGGCTCTGTACAAATTAAAACCAGTGCAACGTCTCGTGTTATTAAAAGCAGCCGATTGTAAAACAGTTCAGTGTATTTGTGAGTGCATCTACAACACACTGCACGGGGTTGTACCGCTCTCAGGTAAACAGCGAGTGGCACTTACCAGACACAAAAACGTGTTACGGAAACTAATACAGCACGGTAGTGGTGGTGGTGGTCGTGACGGGTGGAAGAAGCGTAAACAACTGCTGGTACAGAAGGGTGGTGCATTTCTACCACTGATCCTTGGTCCTCTTATGAGTGGTGTTTTATCGAGTCTATTTAAATCTCACTAAACACATTATGGAGCATTCATGGAAGATGATGTTAATTTCATCGGAAACGCTGCAGCAACTACGTCGCGGTGATTCCATACAACCTGATATACTAAACCGAATCGATACGAATATGAAGACTATATTAAATTCAAACGACAGTGATACTAGTAACAAAATTAGTGACAATGCAAAATGGCCTGCGTTACAGCAAATTCTACAGCGATATCTATATTTGCCGAGCAGACTAGAAAACCACTCGAGATTCCAATTAATGAAATCGTTGACTCGTCGTCGTCGTCGTCGTCGTCGTCGTCGTCGTCGTCGTCGTCGTCGCCGCCGCAAACACTCGATAATATTGAAGAAATAGTAAATCTTGTTCCGAAAACGTACCGTAACAAGGCGGTTATGCTGTTGAAAAAATTGAAGACCGACGGTACCGTGTCATGGAATGAGTTAGGAGAGCTCGTAGTATCTGGAGAAAAACTCGCACACACCAACATAACGGATTTAGTTGGTGACGTGATACGGTCTAGAAAGGGTACTTCAGATCCACGCGGGTGGAAGGTGTTTGCACGTGAACTACATAGAATTAATATTCCTACAGTTAATAGGAAACCCGCGAAGAAGGGATTTTATTCGAGACAGTGGTAAATTCGGAATAAAGGTGGAGAAAAACAAAATCGGTGCGGAGGAGGAGTGGGGGAAACCGCTGACACCTGTACTGAGTAGAGAATATGATGCAGATTATGATTCCACTCCAGTAGCAAATACAGGTACAACTCGTAAGAAAAAACATAGCGTGGGGAAGAAGAGAAGGAGGAGGGGACAGACACTTGAGCATTGGAAGAAACTTAAATTTTAATCACCATGAACAAGAAACTCGCCCGCATCTATTACGATCCGGAACACCCGGCTGGTTATTCAGGGGCTGCAACTCTGGCACGTGCCGTGAAGGGCGAGATAAATGCGCCGCAGGTAAAAAAATGGTTAAGCGGTCAAGATACCTACACACTGCACAAAGAGATACGTAGAAAATTCACGAGGAATAAATACAGAGTGTCAAACATTGATGAACTATGGCAGGCCGATTTGAATGATATGCGCGGTCTGTCGAAACATAACGACGGTTACAAATACATACTGTGTGTTATAGATGTTTTTAGTAAACATGCGTGGGCCTTCCCCCTGTACACGAAGCAAGGTCGAGAGATAGTTGAGGCATTTTCGAAAATATTCAACAATAGAAAACCACTGCATTTACAGACGGACAAGAGGACCGAATTTACCGCGAATGTTGTACAAAAATATCTAAATGAAAACAGTGTTAAATACTATGTTACCAGAAATCCCGATATAAAAGCAAGCATTGTCGAACTATTAAAGACAGGTGTACGTGAAGTGGCGCGGTTATTCTGATAAATTTAACTCGTGGATTCCAGCATCGAATTTAAAGCAAATATGAATCGAGACTTTTACCTTACACTACCCAGTAATAGTTCGATGAAATATTTTCCGGATAACAGAACAACGCATTTTTATACATTGTTACCGCAGAATATAAATCTCGAGGGGGAGTGGGAGGTGGCAGTTGTCGAGGTATTGTATCCGCTAACATTTCAAACTGTGACCGAGGGAGGGAACTCTATTTCTCTAACGAAAATTAGAAATAACGAGAAAGTCAGTTATAGATAATACCGAATTACTATGAAGATGTACTCGGCATAACGGGCGCGTTAAATTCAAACTATCTGCTGGAGGCTCACAACGTTCAATTTGTTAATAATGTAAACAAACGTAGAATTGAAGCGGAATTCGATGTGGATGACATATTTGCGTTGAAATTATCTCCCCGACTAATGTTACAATTAGGTTATGATCCGGATGTAGATATAACGGCCGGCCGCACTGCATTGAACTCTGCCAACGTCATTCTCGGTATCCCCACACACATGTACATCTATTGCGACTTGATTGAACCGCAATTTGTCGGAGATATTTTGACGCCATTGTTAAGAGTGGTGAACGTAGAAGTGGACAGATACAAGCACGGTATTTGTAGAACGAAGATATACGCACAACCGCATTATGTACGTTTGTTGAGACACGAGTTCGACCGCATTGAAATAGATATAAGAACCGAAACAGGTGAGTCTGTACCATTTCAACAGGGTACTTGCTCTGTGAAACTACACTTTAGACGCTGCACAAAATGAGGGTGTGTCCATATCAAGAATATTACACTCGGCAGGCGGGTTCAGGTATAGGGATGGTCTATACCGATGCACCATACTAGCGTGGCCACGGCATCGAGAGCTTCCTGGGTGGTCTGTTCCGTAGCATTGTCCCACTGATAAGGCGAGGTGTCGGTGTTGTCGGTGAGGAGGCGTTGAGAACAGGTATTGACATTCTCGGTGATGTCGGTGCGAATCGCCCGGTAAGGGAGTCGTTCCAGCGACGTGTAGCCGAGGCCGGTGAAAATCTAAAACGCAAGGCGCAGAATAATATTGTGTCGTTGATTACACCGCCGTCGTCGTCGTCGTCGAGCGTCGGTGCTGGATATAATAGAAGACGCACTGGAAAAAAAGTTATTCAGTCGACAGTTACTCGTGTCGGACGGTCAAACATCAAGAAAAAAAATACAGCACGCAGAGACATTTTTGGATAATCATGGCATTTTTACATGTAAACTCGTGTGAGTGTATCAAGTCGGAGTTGGATCTGTTTTCAATACCGCCAACACAGACAAGCATCGAACACGGTCAATGGGTGTCTTATCAACCGCTTTCATCGCTAACCGACGATGCACCGATTGAGTTTGTCGTCCCGGGGAGCGGTGAAGAGTACACGGATTTATCACAAACCATGCTGCATATAAAGGCGAGAATTCAGAAGAAAAATGCGGCCGGTGTCACCGCTGAACTTGTACAAACGGATCAAGTTGCCCCCGTCAACAACTGGCTACACTCGCTCTTCTCTCAGCTGGATATATATCTCAACCAGAAACTTGTAACTCCGTCGTCAAACACCTATGCATACCGTTCATACATTGAGACACTCTTGAATTACGGCGCCGATGCGAAGAAAACACATTTGACGTCGTCCCTCTGGTACGCGGACAATGCTGGTAAATTCAACACAGTGGATGAGGCGAATAAGGGCTATGCAGCGAGCAAGAAAGCTGCGGCCCGGAGTCAGGAAGTGGACATGATCGGTCATTTCCACGGCGATATATTCAAACAGGAGAAATTTCTCGTCAACGGGGTCGAACTACGGGTCCATCTTGTGAAATCGCGGGACAGCTTTAACCTCATGAGCGCAAATGGCCCGGTAAATGTACATATCACGGACGCAACATTGCTGGTACGGAGAATGTGCCTGAATCCGAGTGTATTATTGGCACACAGTCGCGGGCTAGAGACGAGTACTTGTAAATACCCTGTAACGCGTACCGAGTGTAAAGTACAGACCATCCCGGCGGGTGTTCAAGGGAAATCACTGGATAACATATTTCTCGGCCAGCTACCTAAACGTATCATTGTCGGTCTCGTGTCCAACAAAGCGTTCAACGGCGATTTTAAAAGTAATCCGTTTAATTTTGACAATTTCAAGTTGAATTTCTTATCTGTTTATTTGAATGGTCAACAAATCCCGTCGAAACCACTTCAACCCAACTATAACGATGGCGGTCGATATATCCAGTCATATAACACCCTATTCACGGGCACAGGTATACATTTTTCCGATGGTGGGCATGAGATAACGCGTGAAGACTATCCCAACGGTTATTGTTTATTTGCGTTCGATTTAACACCTGATCTGTCAGCTAATGCAGTGTCACACTGGAATCTAATACGCCAAGGTTCGCATAGAGTTAAGATTCGACGAGTCTCTTGAAGAGACTGTTAACTGTATTGTATATGCAGAGTTTGATAATATTATTGAAATAGATAAGTTTAGAAATGTAGTAGCCGATTACGATAGTTAATACTAAGTTTATATTGTAAATTAGTAATAATAAATGTTCTTATATTTCAACAGTGTATTTCTTTCAATCTCCTCACACACGCGCGCACACACACACACACACACACACACACACACACACACACACACACACACACACACACACACACACACACACACACACACACACACACACACACACACACACACACAAATACGACATAATTATATTTGAACACTAAAGAATAGTCAATAGTTAACTATGCATAGTTTGAAATAGAATCTGTATTAGATCCTCACACACACAATTGTACTTATATTTAAAAAGAATAGACAATATCATTTAAATAGTTAGTTAGTTTATTATTTCTCTTTATATATTACAAACACATTATGTTGTATGAACAAATTCAGCGCAATGTGCCATCCGTTCTTTTGAGCATTCCTTCTTTCCACGATACACGAGCCCTATCGTCGGACAGCTCTTATTTAATTCGGCCACGTCAGATTCGGTCATTACGGCGAAACGGGCGGGCAGGTATACTTGAAATTCTTGCAACACCACCAAGAGCTTCTGATCGAACTTTGTTTTCACAAGTTTAAACTCATAGATTGGCTGTGCAATATCGACCGAAAGATCACACAGCTTCTTGGTCGGCTTCCCCGCCTTCATTAGACCGATTGCATTCATCTTTTCCATTCCGCGCGCGATCTATAAACACAAAACAAACACATACATTACATACATACATTACAAATGGAATTCACTCGATATACTTACCAATAGTTACTCTGGTAAGTATTGGCTACTGCTGCTGGTGCTGCTAGTGCTGGCGAGGAAAACTGAGTATAGAATTCTCACCCTCTTCTTCGGCTTTATATGTCACTAACCCCACCACTATTGAATACATACATACATCCCCAGATGCATATATATATATATATATATATATATATATATATATATATACAGGGTGTCCTATTTAAACGGGCTCGAGCTCCGGACGGATTGAAACAGTATTCGTTGAACTGACTGGTTTAATTCGGGGTTGAAACATGTGTGTATCTCGGGGGTATAAATAGCCCAGCAAATTTCATGATAGTCAGTTAGTGTTCCGCTCTCCGAGGTGACTCCAGCTACAACCGAACCGTAAGAAAGTTTTCCGTATTCCGATTTATTGTACCGCCTTGTGCGGCAGTGTATATTCTTTGTATTGTTGAGTGTTGCTCTGCACTGTTGCAGAAGTAGCCACATTTTTTGACTTGTACTTTCCAACTGTGACTTGACACTGCGACCCGACCTGTTGTCAAGTCATTAGTTTCTGTTCCGTATCAGCCGCATTGCGACCCGACCTGGGCGGCTGTCCTACACTGTTGCTTGACACTGCGACCCGACCTGCTGTCAAGATATCAGTTCCTACCCCCGTACCAGCCGCACTGCGACCCGACCTGGGCGGCTGTCCTCCCCTGTTACTTGGCACTGCGACCCGACCTGTTGCCAAGTTCAGTCTCCGTCCCGTTACTAAAGTATCCCGTTATAACGACCATTGTGCATTTCTATGTATGGCTATGATTTATGGAATAACTATTGGAATAACGTGTATTGTTCATCTGAGTGATTAGTGAATCACTGTTGCTATTTTTGTTGCACCACGTCGCGTGGCGCAAGTTAGTTTATTTTACAGTTTGTACTACAGTACAACAGCACAACGTTAATAAAACACCAAACTTTCTGTGCAAGCTAAGTTATTTCTGTTACCCTAGTCTCCCTTGAACTATCCTGGCACGAATCCGATTGGCGCCCGAGCAACCCGACACCCGCACTACCAGGATGCGTCACAATATATATATATATATATATATATATATATATATATATATATATATATATTCAACCCACCACAGATTTAAATAAACATTCCATACTGTTCGACGTTCGACGCCTGGCGCCCGAACACCTGCATCTAATTAATACCGAAGACCTGCATATTAGCGCCATACTCTTACACCGCGCCGGACACCTGCACGGGGTGGCTGGATTTCCCCCGTCAGACACTACTTAAATTGTTAGTTTTACTTAAACTTTGAACGAAAATGGTAATCATCGATATTCAAGGCTTTTATGGTAGTGGTACAGAGTTTATAATTAAAATGCTAGCTATAATATCGTTGAATAACGAGTATTTCCTATTCAAACCGCCATTCGCTAGAGAATACTTGTCAACTGCCGTGCGTGCTCAAGCGTACTGGCTACGTAATTATCACAATGGGCTGGACTGGGACGTTGGTTTCGTGGAATACAAGGATTTAACTAAGATAGTACACGGTATTATTACTCAGATGTACAAAACATATTTGTGAAGGGCGCTGAAAAGAAGAAGCGAATGCAAAATCTACTACTGAGGAATGACGTTCAAGATTTAACTGAGTTGGGGTGTTCATCAATAAAGAAACTACAGACTGGAAATCACAAGTGTCCGCATACCATATGCTCACTCGTGTATGGTATGTGCCAGTGAAAATGTCATCATTTTAAAAAATTGGTACAATCAGCAACTATGATTTCTACAGCTATTGAAAAAATACTTCGCAACGAATTCAAAAGCGGTCATTACGGAGTGTATGCTGCCGACACTTTACCGCTACATGTAAACTACCCTTGTATAATTGTAGTCAATTCGGATGTACATACAAAACCCGGGACACATTGGACCGCCATCTTCATCGATAGAAATGGCGATGGGAAGACCGCCACAGAAATGCAGCCTCCACCACGTACATTTTATGTGTAGAAACACACGAAGATGGACATATAATACTATACAGTTACAGAATTACTTTTCAACAGTATGTGGACAATACTGTTTGGTATTTTTTTTTTGTTTAGGATAAATGGATATGCAATGTATGAATTTGTAAATTTATTTAGTAACAACAATCTTATGTTAAACGATAGGAATGTAAAGGTGATATATCAATATTATTTTAAATGAATAAAACAAATAAATTTTGTAGAAGTATTTTTTTTTATTTAACAACTAACTCATCCGTCCTCTTAATATGTGATAATACAGTTTTTGCATCAAAGTGCACCTTACAGCTACAGTATATGTACATCTCCGACCAGCAATCAAATAGAAAATTGTCTTCCACACTTAAAATTTCTCTCCGTATATGTTCCTTGAGCAGAGAATCCGCTAACGTTTTTTTAATTATGCGTATCGCACAGCTCTGCAATAGCCTCAGATATTTTTTTTGTAGATCATCACTTTGTTCTTTTAACATTTTTATTTTTGCTGCTAGAAAAGCATCACTCTCCAATATACGGTCTATCTCTTCCTCAGATAAAATGATATTTTCGTGAGGCTTTAAAGACCGCACGTTAATCCTATAGACCGACACCCTTAGCTGTCTATTTGCGGCTAGCGTACCCTGCAGCCTACCACAAGTCAGTAGCATGCGATCCTCGCGCCCAACCGTTTTCACCAGTCTACGTTTTATTCCTCGTAGATCATTCATCATTGATACGTAGTCGAGTATTTCCAATGATGCCGATTCATACGACAAGCACACTGTCGGTCTAAACCTCTTATGTGGATTCAATCATACTGACAGAAATTTTCTGGAATATCCATCTACGACCGCGTATGAGCACTTTAACAATCTGTTATTTTTGTCTTTTGGGGAAAAATATCGTTGTAGGGTAAACCCGGTGTTAACCACCGCCGAACCGCATAGCACGTTGAATAAAGGCAATTCGGAAAAAAAACTCGCTCGTTACCCATCAACGCCACTTCGCTGGGGTCGAACGGTGGTTGCGCGTCTTGGTCGTACTCTAAGAGCTCACTGAGCCCTGGTGTGACAGCCCGCTTCGGTGTGGACACATGGTAGTCTCGGTCGCAAAACTCCTTGAAATACAGGGCAGCTAACCCGGCTGGTGCTGAAGGAGACCGGGGTGATGCTGCTGACTCTGCTGTTGCTGACGATGGTCCCGGCTCTACTGCTACGACCGGGCGTGCTGGCTTGATGACTTCTACCTTATGCACATTGATTTTCGGGGCCACTATCTTCGACCTCTTCCTCTGCGTACGAGGGACGTCAGCGAATTCGTCTTCACTATCGGAACCAAACAGATTCCTGGCTTTCCGCTTCAGCATGGCACTCCTTGAATTAGCAATAATGTCATCCTCTCCATCACTCACAATCACCGGTAACGAATTCATGTTGAACGTAAGAACTAAGCGAGAAAACTGTAGTGACCATACTCTGTACTTCGACAGTATATATACGACCCACTGATGCCCTAGTGGAGGAATTTTCTTAGAATCATCAATGTTAAATCATAATGGCTGTATCGTGGAAATAGTAATTAACCCCGTCATCCAGCTAATGATCACACTCGTTAATACTACATAGGTGTATACGAAAATTCATTATTAGTAATTGCTACCTCGAAAGACTTATCCCTGCTTTCACTCGTTAATTGCATTCATGGTATCAATGGCCGTGGTGGTAAGTCTTCGAGAATAGTTACATCTATTAAGATAATTTTACTATTGTTAGTTACAGCAAATGAGATAGTTTTACTCAACGTTATTTTAACAATCATTTTTTTTTATTTAAATAGTCGATTTTCAGCAACAAGTACATAGACGTTTCTAACATAATACTCGCACACTGCCTGATCATTAGTCGTGGTGGATACGGTAAATATTTAGCAATAATCTTTTCCCCATAGAACACTTGGACTACACATTTCAGCGGATTGTTTATAATTAGCAATAATTCCACTCCATACAAACTTGTAAAATTACTTGAAAAACAGGGTATACTTCTAGCCACAAATGATTGTCTTAGCAATAATTCTAGCGTAACATTACAAACTCAAATGGGTAACAATTATACCAACGAATACAGAATATAAATTTCATATTATTTTCAACTTTATTCCTAAATGACAAGTTATTTAATCGATACATGGTATATAATAAAGGCAATGCTGTCATGGAGAGAGAGGGATAAGACATATCGTAAGAATTTCATATTATCATTATTTATACAGAGCAATAATTCCACGTAAATGTACTTGAAAAACGGGGGTATAATTCTAGCCATAAATGATTGTTTTAGCAATAATTCTAACATAAGAATACAAACCCGAATGGATATCAATTCTACCAACGAATACAGAATATAAATTTCATATTAGTTTCAACTTTATTCATAAATGACAACAAGTTATTTACTCGATACATGGTATATTATAAAGACATTGCTGTGATGGGGGAAGAGGAATAAGACATAACGTAAAAATTTCATATTATCATTATTTATTTAACCAAGAATATACAGTTATTCCATTCTAATAAACTCTACTAACAGAGTTTTATTTTATTTGAACAGGCCTTCTCCCCTTTGTGCACCAAAGCATATTTATTTTCATCAGTGTTAAACATCTCGCAATCCTCCTCCGTAATATGGGCGAATCGGGCAGGGAGAAACACAACAAATTCTTCAAGTTCTACAAGTATGCGATTCCTGTAGCTAATTGACATGCGCTTCATACATAACATGTGATAATTTTCATTAAGCCCCAATTCCTTGATTTTCATGATCGGTTTCTCACTGGTCAATCCGCCGATGGTATTCAATGCTTCAAGATTCATTTCTACACAAGAGAAAAATATTTAGTATTAACATAATAGAATAATAACAACTTAGCATTAACACAACATTAACACAATAAAAACATATTTAAATTCAATTGTTTTATACCAAATTAACATGACATACTACGAAAATGATTCTTTTTATCATACTTAGATAGATTTTCTTCGAAACTAAAAAAGATATTTATGTAAGCAAATCCATCATTCTAAAGGAAAAAAGGAGTTTTCAACTGGACCGAAATTAATTATGGTTTCTATTTAAAAAAATGAAACTTGCATGCTGTATCTGTATTTCATCAAATTCACCGGAAAGCCTGTTCTCTATATTAAAATATTTATTTCAAGGATTTTTCAATATTTTGAGTATCTTTTAAGTTATAAAGGAAAATTAAAATTCGAAAAAATCACACTTTTGTCATTATCGAATAAGCTATACAATATTTTAAAAATATGAATTAGCCCATAAATTGGCGACTTTTGTTTAATTTAACCGACATCATAACTCTTATAGTTTACAAGATCCCTTAAATTTAATAATGTGGGTGTAAACATGCCGATGTTTTTTAAGCAGTTAGTACAGTAAACATGTTTCATTTTGTTTTTCTTTTCTAGGCTTGTAATGAATGTATTATCTGCGTAATTCAGTAACAAACCATATTTAACACATCATAGAGTTACACTATTAGTGTATTTCTAAATTGTTTGTTATTACCATTTTGAGTTTTTATAATGTATAAACAAGCTCTTGTCTTTGGAACAGGTAGTACAGTAAGCACGTTTTAATATCTCATGTTTTTTAGCGTAATTTTGTTGGAAACTAATAATAGACCAAATTTAAAACATAATAGTGTAGTTTTTGTATCGTATTTCATGCTTTTTTAATATATTTATTCTCTATTTTAATGAATAGCTTTGTCGACACATATTTTATTTTTATTTATGCATTCTAGTACCATACTGGTACAGTTTAAATGAAGATACAATGTTACCTTATCTTTTAGAGAAATTAGAAATTGAATTTATGATTTAGATTAACTGTAAAATAATTTTTAAATTTCCTGCTGATACTTGAAAAATAGATTTGGAACCACTGGAATGGAGCTAGTGCGCAGACTCAGACCGAGGGTATAAAAGCCAGTGACAGTTCACGCCGAGACAAGAGTCTAGTTTGCAGACTCACGCAAGTACGGCGATACACGATGTCTGTTTACGAAATAATACGACGTAATACGAGCATGCCTGTTCTTAGTTCGTAACGTTGTGCTAAAGTTGTGTGCAATACATTTGCTGTTAGTGCAATTTATAGATTTGGCTATTTTACCCTACCCTACTTAATAATACACTCCTATCCTACCCGCCGGCTAACCTACCCTAGCCTACCCTACCCTACCCTAAATGTAATAATAATTAATGCAGTTCCACGATTTCCCGATTCCGTAAATTTCAGACTTATATGTTCGTACGAGCTCGGTTACTTGCGTGAGTCTGCAAACTAGACTCTTGTCACGCCGAGTCATTTTCCTGCAAGCCATCAACTAGAGGGTGATAGAGGCTTTCTGCTCCGACTAATCTTAAATGTTCTACGTGGTTTGAGTTTTGGTGTATGTGTTCCTCAGTTATATTAAAGTGTGTATCGTTAATAATTGGCTACAATTTTAAATATTAACATAACGTGATTCGTATATTTTTCTGTCGATTAATGATTTGATTTTTTCATTTGGCTTCGATGTTCAGTATGCTACCTCATGGGTTATTTGGAAGTAAATATCGTAAACAATTGTTCATAAATATTGCATTGCCGTTAATTTCGTTTCGTTTGGATTGATATATTCGGAATTTTGTATATACATAATTGTTCTAAAATGTTTGCGTCATCCAGTGATGATGTGTTCAAATTGGACCGCTATTAGGGATGTGAAGCACAATACATAGTCTCTCCTCACAAACAAGGCGACACTTTCTCCTGGTGGTCCCGTCAATCTGTTTCCGAGTGTGATCTTATTTTCTTGTTTTCAATGCCGAGTCTCACTTGGTTCATTACCTAAGACGCCCTGGGTGACTGGGTTATCCAAAATTCTGATTTTGGACCTTGTTATTTAGCAGACTCTCCCATACAATGCATTATTTTTTCCCTGACAATTTTTCTGGACTTTTCCCATTTACTGCGAATGCTATAGAATTTTATTGTATTATTTCGAATTTATGCTGTGCATTATTATTCAAAATATATTACATTCTGGATTTTAAATTTCAAATCGAATTTTCTTTGATAGCTTGCCAAAAAATGGTTCTGCTTTTTTTGTTTAACCCTTAACTGGTATACTAGTTTCTTGAAACGTAACTGGTATACTGGGGACTTCTATGACCCCAGACATATTTTCCAAAATATTTATAAAATAAATATTTTTTGTATATTTATTATTTTGATTTTAATGGAGTAATTTTTCGAAAAAAACGCATAGTATAATTGAAACTTATTTATTCAAAAAAAAATAAATAAAATATCGTACATTGTTTAACATTACTCAACACAAAAAACTAAGAATAAAAAAATGAACTACAATATTAGCTGGAATGTTGTCTTTACTCATCACTTGATCCCCTGAAACAAAAAATACGACATTTTAATAAACTATACAAAACTGACAATCATGTTTTTTATTTACGAGGATTGGTCGTCATTGCAGGAACTGCATCGGATCTGCTGGGATGAATGTTGCTTGCACATGGATTTAGAGCACTTTAAACATCTGGTTGAATACTTTTGATCTCTGCACGAGGACAGTAGAAACATCTCTGCCTCTTTAGCTGAGCCATCACAAGTGGAAATAAAAATTGTAAAAAAACGTTACTGGTATACTGGGGTCGCAGGTGACCCCAAACGTAAATATACCGAAAACGGCTAATGCTGCAAGTACGGGCTTCTAACTACAACTAAACTGATACAAGTCATGCAGCTACTGAGGCGCTCGCAGCGGTGTTGCCGAATACTGCGTAATACTAGCCAATTTTCTAAATCTGGGGTCACGAGAGTATATCAGTATATCAGTTAAGGGTTAATATGGTGTTCAAATTAGGAGTCGCAATACATTCCTTTTTGCAATTATGCGTAATCTATTTTATTCTTGCGTCTTAAATCTCGATCTTTTTTTAACTAGAATTTGTAGATGTTTTAATGCTAGTATGATTCAATTAACATGTTCACTGCCCAACAAGAGATTCCTCGTGGTGAGTTAACTGCTCATGCCCACAACGAGTTATATCGATTTTACAGTATAACTTATCGGTGCCCAACACGACTTTTATCGTTGTATATACATAGGAATACTATGCATTGGGCGTCTGGAAGGTTCATTCTTAAATAAAACGCGTCATTGAAAGATTTATTTATTATTTATTACTGTATGATAAGAAATGAAGAAGAAAAATAGAAAATAATTAAAGTAACAAATCAATATAAACACACAAATTTAAATTATGATATTCCTTAAAAGAATGTCCAACGCATAATGGAGGGTTTTCTGTAGATAATGCGCACAAATGTCGTGTTTCTCATTTTTAATGCGTTGTACGAACACGGCATTCGTCTTCAATTGTCCATTATTATTGAACTGGGCTGTTCTTCCTCCTTAGCTCAGGGATTTTTTCGTCAGTTTCAGAATCCTCAGTCACTTGACATTTTGTAATCTACATCTACGTCACTGTCCCATTCTGATTCGGACATTGTGTCAAATATCTTTTCCGCGACATTTTTACTATAAGAGGGCGTCTATTATCACTGCACAGTGAAAAATTAGGTTTGTTCTAACAAAAGTTCTGAACTGTTCTGAGTTTGCCCAAAACCATTTTACCGTTCCAACAAGCAGATTTATAAATTGTTACGATTTTGTTAATTTTGTCTTCCCTTTTTGTTAAAGTTTGTATCTTGTCTATTTTCGTTACCTGATGCTTTCGTTTCTGTTGGTTTAATCTGAAATATGTGTTTGTTGTTAGTTATTCCTTCAGAGTCATATTATAGTTATAGATTTAAAATAGGTTACTTACTAGATTCAACTTTTTTACCTGCCTCAATAACCCAAGTGCTATATTCAATAAGATAATTTTAGGTTATAATTACTTACAATAACAAGTTTGACGTTTGCGGATAATAACGCTATTGTTTCACTTACTATAACAGACCCGTTCACACATTTTCGACCATTAAGTGATCGCTGTGGAGAATTCGCGCTTCCATGGGATACCTGCGTGCAGGGATTTAATGAAAGAAACGACGGCACGAGTTTTCTATTTGTTCGTACAATTTTCTTTCCAACTGTCTGTTCTTCGTGGTCTATGTCCGCGACCGGAATAGTGGGGAGACGTCGCGGGGAGACCCCGTTCATCGCTGTTGAGCCCGCATCCACTTAGATCAGTTTTCGGGAAACACGTGGTCACGCAGATAAGTGCACCAGCACCCCTTTCGAGTTTTGTTTCTTTTCTTCCCCTTCTTTGTTTTGCTTATTGTCGCCCACGTGAACGTGAGACCATTTTGTATTAACTTTCTTTTCCCCCTTCATATTTAATATACATATGTATAGAATCTTTGTGTTCTGAAAAATTATTATTTTGTTAGCAACTAAGCGCACGTATATTGTAATTCTTATATTTATCTGTATTTCGCGGACACGGGTGTATTCTTTTATTTTATTTTTTTTATCGTGCATTGTGTTTCCGTGTTCTCCCGCTAGGCAACGTATCTATTCCCACATTTTGTGAACCGAAGTTGATCAGCTGAGGACCCCGTCCCCCCACACGTATTGTTCTACCGGTGCGGATAAGACGCACGCGTAGTCGGGCGATCATACACTAGCGCCGTCTATTTGGTAATTTTTTTTATTTAACATTGTGCTGACATTTCTGTTCAGCTGTGTTTTTCTTTGAACACCCCGTATCCTTGTATTTTTTTTTTGTTATTTTGATAATTTAATTTTGCTAGTTCACACTTTCACTAAATTATTTTATTTTGTACTTATTTATTTATTATTTTGCTTAAATCAAATTAAATTCATTTAACTTCTACCTTTCAGTATTTTTGTATTTACTGCCCCTTTTCCCGTGTCTTGTTGCGTTTTGAACATTTTGTCCGCACCATCATCGCAGTTTGCTGTTCGAAATCGTTCCAACACAAGTTAAATCAATTCTGGAACTCTAAGTGCGCCCATGGGTTCTAGACAGTTCTCTATCAAGTTCTGAATTCCTGTGAACTTTCTGTTGGAACAAACCTATTTTAAGCTTACGCTTACGAGACTGACATTTCATCAACTGGAGTGCTAGTATGAACCTGTAGGGTTTAATAAACACAGTGACGCACCACGGAGATATTCGTAGTATGGCGTTATGAGATACACTCTGTTCGGGGAAGCCACACAACGAGATAATTCAAATGCATTTTTTTCATGAGAAACCCCTTTCAATTCAAGTCAAATAATATTTTTTTGTTTATTTCTATACAAAAAAAAATTGGTGCCTGGGAGCGGTCTAGTCAAAAGCCGTGACAGTGAACGTGTTGATGAATTTTGCTGTTGGTAATTTGAAATATATTGATTTTATTTCAGATTATCGTGTTCGAAGTTGTTTTTTCAATAATTGATCTATATTTCTTATTTGCTACATTGGTCGAAAATAAATTTCTTATTCTATTTAATGCTTTTAATAATTATCCTTGAAAATGTATACTTATAATTTTTAAATGCTTCATAATTTTGTCAGTGCAGGGAATCTATCTGATCCAAATATGATTTATTTTTATTTATTTATCATTTGCTATCTAGTTTGAAAACGTTTATACATTTTATCTAAAATGTATCTAGCAACATGATTTTAAGAATTAAAATTCGTCAATATATTTATTTTCGATACAAAATGTTAATATCTTTTTTTTATGTCTGATAATATGTTTGTTATTTATCATTGAAATATACCTATTTAATGCTTATTATCTATTGTTTGCTTGTGAATTTACTTATTTTAAAGATGTTTCGTAATTATTTCAGTTAAAATTATTTCGAAAGTTGTGATTCGATGTGCTGATTGTAGTTCTCTATGACAAAATTTCATTAGTTAGGCATATTGCTTCCTACAAATTTAATAACCTAGTATGATATTTAGACAATATCATTTTATATATTATTATGGTCTTTTACTAGAAACTTTTGAGAATTTTCCAATATAAATATTTAGATTTCATTCATTGCCGAATATAATGAACCTGTCTCTGCTGTTCTGTTGGTTTGGGGATTTTCTTGACAGTAGCTGAGCTATCTTTATGTTTTGTGTTATTGTGTGCGCCTGAGTTGCGCTGTTTTGTCATTGATATGAATAACTAATTATTTGTACAATATTGTTTATTATTAGCGCAAATACATAAGTTATCACACGCATTGAAACTAAAGGACGTACAATGATACCACACTATACATGTATTTAAAAATGTTACATTAACTAGTGTCAAGCGGGGGTTCCCCTCAGCAAACTAAATAAGAATACAACTGCATCTGTTGATACACACTGAGCTACTGCTGTACTGTTCGAGAAAATGCACAAAACTGCAAGTCATGCAGACTAAAAAGAGGGGCAAAAGACATATTGATCGGTTGAGATCTCAGCTGTTAGTAAAGAATGACTCAGTATGTACTGTTGAGGCGACGCACCGACAAAAGAACAAAGTGAAAACCAAAGGAAACCCGCTCGCTGCACCGAAATAACAAAGTAAAAACAACGCTATACAACTGACTTACATAGTAAACGAAATTGTTTAAATAAAAAACACAAATCTGTCATTCAAAACATCACAACACAAGCCACATAATGTCCTGTGTTGTCAGCATGTACACCTTGCGTGTACATATCGGTCACCTTGAAAGGCTCGCCTTTCGAAAGGTTCGTGTTACCACTACACTGACTGCACTGGCTCAACACCTTTTTTTCACTGCACTTTCACTCATGAGTGTCCACTGGAAGTGGCACTAATCTTGATACTGCCCTTCTGGTTGTCGACCCATTTGGAAGTTGTACTGTAGCCACTCTGACGACATCGTCTGCACCCGGATGGATCTGTGTGATGCGTCCAGTTGACCAACGTTGCGGTGGAATATTGTTGTCTCTTAAGATGACTAATTGACCTGGTTTGAGATTTTCGGTGCGTAGCGAGTTGCATCTGGTCCGCTCCTGGAGCTGACTTAAATACTCACGTGACCAACGAACCCAAAAGTGCTGCTTAAGTAGTTCAATGTGTTGCCAACGCGAGAGCCTTGGAGCTGGAATGTGTTCCAAGCTAGGTTCGGAAATCGCGCTGAGAGCGTCCCCAATCAAGAACCGGACACCAGTCATTAGAGGAAGTGCCGGCATGTTGTTCAGCGTACCTACTTGTTTCCGTCACTATCATGCCCAGTACTACATCGTCAAAAAATCGTTTGAAGTATTCCAAAACAGAGTATTCATCGCTCAATTGAAATGTTTGCGTCGGTATTGGCAAAAACGGAAATCTGGATGGGAGTGGTGAGGGCTCATTTACACTTATTTCATACCAATTACGTGCAGCATTCACATTATTGGAATCATCATATGATTCAGCATCGGAATTACTCGAAATGCTATCTTCTGAATCGCTTTCCGAGATATTTGCATATTCAAATTCATCTTCAATGTTGGACATACTAAAGCAATAAAATTCAAACAAATACTTTCAACATAAATTATAAAATTATCTTACCTGGTACATGAAGAAATAAAACAACTACTTTTTCAAAGGCGCAGTATAATAAGAATGCGTTTTATATGAAGATTCGCAAAAGATTGATAAAGTAGACAAAACAGACTAGTTAAAACACGTTTGCCTTAGCTATTGAACTAGCCCGAGCTACATATGTTATTGTAACAATTGTAAACATTTTTTGTAGAGTAAACCGAGCCAGACACGTTGTTTGTTAAATCTGAATGGCAAATAAAACTTTAGCCCGAGTGACACTCGGGCCCGCGCAAATTTGTAACATCACCTAACCCGAGTGACACTCGGTCTTGCGCGTTAAGGGGTTAAACAGTATTAAATCACTCATTCCTCTGGAATAAAATAATGCTAAGTCCGACTGTAAGTATTAAATCACTTTACGATTTGGAATAAAACAATATTAAGTTAGTCACAGGTCACAGCTGACAGTGCTGAAGTCCGTGCAATCGTGTAATATCTTGTGCCTATGTGTTATAAATAGTTAATAATACTTTAGTTTTGATTAAAATGAATTCCAGAATTGTAAAAATTATGGGATTATTGCCGCAAAAATCGTCCTTAACTTCTGAAAAGAAGGACTCAAAAAATATTCTCGGTAAGAAATCCTATATAATTAGTATTTACCTATAGTACAGATAAACAATTTTTCTGCTTAACTATACTCATTTATGGTTTTATAATTCGGTTATACTCGCATTCAGATTTATTGCGCATTAATAAGTACTTAGTTTAAATAATATTTAAATAATAATTTTATTATTAATTTTTACTGTTTGGAAAACAATATTAAGTCCACTGTTTGGATTTAGTCCTATTTCACATGCTAACACATGTTGGATTAATAAATATCGATAAAAATAATATAAATAAACTAACTGTTTCAATACCGTACGAAAATGTTCACGCAATGACTTTTTTATGTTCTATTATGGAATTAAAAAAAAAACTATTATACCAGATCCGGAAATATTGGACATACTATGCAAAGAACATACTGAAAATATCAACAATTCCTGGATCAAAGATACACCAAATTTTGACTCTCACGACAATGTACAAGACTCTATCTATAACGAAGGCAAGAAAGATACATTTTTTGAAAATAGAGATAATGCTAAGTAAGAGTCTGTACTGATGAAAAGATGCGAAAATAGAAGATTGGTAAATATAGCAGACTCAGAAACACTAGATAATGATAGAGACGAAGCTAATGCTGAAAATGATGACCTTTATGAAGAAGCGAAGAATACAATATATTTTGACTCTGATGACAGTTTAGTTGATCCAAACTATGAAGAAGACGAGGAAGATATAGTTGCAGAAAATAACACTGATGCGGAAGAAAAACCTGTTCAGAAGGGAAGAAAAAGGAGAAGATTGGAGAGTTCTTGGAAAGTTAACATTCAAAAGAAGAAAGTGACAGCAGGAAAGGAACACACTTCGAAGAAAAAAATCATTCCTGCCAAAACTGTTGGTCCATCTTGTAAAATAACCTGTCATTTTAAGTGTTTCGAGAAAATAACCTTAGAAACTAGAGAAGCCATAAATACCATGTTTTGGCATCCAGACAAAGATATAAATCATAAACGTCAAATTGTAGCATCACATGTAAAATCAGTGCCTATAGCTTGCAAGAGATCAGTGACAGGGGCACGTGAGGATGCAAGAGAACACACTAAGTATTATTTTGAGATTCATGGCTGTGAAATTAGAGTTTGTAAAATATTTTTTTTTGAATACACTGCATCTCTCAAACTTTTGTAACTACTGCATTAAAGAAAAAAGAACCCGGTGGCCTTATTACATCAGATAACAGAGGTAAGCACCAACATCATGCCAAAGTACCAAAATTTGTAAGACAAAACGTTCGTGATCACATTATGAAGTTTCCTTCAGAAGAATCACATTATTCCAGAGAAAGATCTAAGAGAAAGTTTTTAGGCAATCATTTCAATTTGTCTAAGATGTACAGCCTTTATCAATCTGAATGTGCAGAAAATAATCTAGCTGAGAACTTAATTGCAAAGGAATGGCTGTATTGTGATATTTTTAATACAGAATTCAACTTATCATTTAAGCCCCCCGATAATGATACGTGTGATCAATGTGATTACTTCAGAATAAGTTTGCGAGATGTTGTTACGATTTATTTTCTTGTTTCCCTTCTGCTATGTTTTGTGTATCCCACTGTCCTTCATTTGTACCCGTGTGTATGTGTGTAATCTGAAATGCATAGTTGTTTCTTTATTCCCACTCCATCAGAGATATCGTGATTAAAATATAAGATTTAGATTCAATTTTGAAATAAATTTAGTTCACTTACCCGTTTAATTCCAGTATAATATATATATTTTTCTTTCAATATTCATCAAAGGTTAGCTTTCGATTTGACAAGCACAATAATGAAGTTGCCTAGCTTGTACGTGCAATTAGTATTTAATATCAGACCCGTTTATACCTAACCATTGCATAGTGTAGCGTATTTTCTATTGTTCCGTATAGACAAAAATAAATCATTTGAATAATTTAATCATTTAAACTATTTATTATCAATATTCAAAGTATGTTCTTGAGTGTAAAATAATTATTAGTCCCTAGTATCGTATTTTTGCCGTAACATGTATTTCCGATTACGCTTCTGTTGTTCCCGTGTAATTGTTCCTTATTGTGACCTTGGCGACCGTTGTTTCATTTGGCGCGATTATGATCTTCTTTCCTTGTTTTCAATTACTTATCTTTACCTCTCTTTTCTTGACTTAAAAAATCCGGAAAAGAAAAAAAAAGACAGGATAGTTGGTTCAACCTTGTACGTGTGTGGAGGTCAAGGGCCGAGTGCAAAGTCAAATTCGCGATTGAGCAGTTTCGTTGGTTTTATTTTCTGTTTGAGAAAATTTAATTCTCCTCTATTAGAGGGATTTCTATGTTCTTCGTGAACTCCTGCACGAGGTTGGAGAGTTTTCCTCCCCGGCAGGATACCTGTTGTATTCAGGGATATTGTTTGGTAACACGAGGCACCCTTGCCCGCTATACAAATTGGATCGACGCTGTACCCGTTTGGATGACTACGACGGCCAGGGATATCCGTTAGAGGTTTTTCTTCTTCGCTGAATCCCGCAATTCACGTTGCCGTGTCCAAGGTCATTCGACATCGCGGACCCGCAGAGACCAGCTGTGGAAGCACGTGGTCACAGCTAAGTGGACCCCCAACTCCTTTGTTCTTTGTTTTTTTTTTTTTTTTTATATATATATATTTGCTGAGCGTCATTATCGTCAGTACATTCATTCGTGCTGTTAATCTAATTAATTCCCGTATCTGTGCTATTTGTGTTTATAGCTGTATGTATTTAGTTTTTAAGATAATTACATTTTTCGTATTAAGATTTTCGCGTCTCCCTTCAGGAAACGCAATTATTTAAATCGTGGTTACGGGTGTTTGCGATTCGAAATTTTGTATTTGGCGCAGTGTGATTGCGTTGTCCCCTCCTTAGCGTTTCGTGTCGTACCCAGAACTGTGAGCCGACGTTGATCAGCTGAGGACCCCCTCCCCCCCCTTCAGTCATTGTATGACCTCGTGGTATCGACGCATGCGCATGACGGGCAATTCAATACGCGCAAGTCATTTAACATAGTTTGCCGATTTGACGTTTGTATGATTTTGTAGAATTTGAAGCATCCCGTTTCCCGTTATTTATTTATTTATTTATGTTTAAATTTGATTATCGAATATATCTTGTCATTGGTTCATTTACTTTATTCATTGTTATATATATTTGTTTTGCGTGTTCTAGTCTGTTCACAACAAAATAGAAGTCATTAATATTGTTTATTTTACATTAAATTTTGCTTTTTTTTACATTAAATTCATTTTACATACAGTTAATTGTTTTCTTTAGTACTGTCCCCTTTTCTGTGTCCGTACCCCTTTTCAGCTGTGCTTTCGGACGCGTTGTCGAAGTGCCGAGTATTTGTCTTCACTCCCATCGCAATTTGGCGTGGTGCAGGTAAACAATTAATTGCGTGGCGCCCAGAACACATTCGTTAACCCACCCTTCTCCACCGAGAAGCCGGCAACCTCACCCCTTGGCGAGGACAATTGTTCGTGGCCCATCAGGCACGTAACAAATTTGGCGCCCAACGTGGGGCCCCCTGTTGAAAGAATACGGATTTAGATTTCTTCGTTTTGTTTCGTATTTGTTGTCGTACTTTAGTATCGTATTTTCTTTTGTAAAGCATACCGTGGAAAAAAAAAATGGACGTGAAAATTGACCCAAATAGACTTCTTTCCGACGAATTGTCATACGAGCTGATGATTCGCGGGATTTTAACCTCCGGAACTGTCGCAGAAAGACGCACCAAGCTTCGCAATCTTATGCGTATGGAGCAGGATGATGATTTCAGCTGTCCTCTCGATCCTACCGCCGAATTAGATATCTGCAATAAAAAGATACGAGAACTGAAGAAGATGGTCGATAATTTTGACGTCGAAAATTATATGAATCACTATGCTCGCATTAGTACGCGTTTGATGCATGTGTACAAGCGGCTAGAACGAATAACTGACCTTACGTCACGGGAAGATCAAAGCCTACTTCGCACCGAATGCGAAGATTACATGGGGAAAGTTAAATATAAGTTTACTGTGCAGGCGTCAGCTCATTTAATAGCGGAACAAGAAACCGCAAAGACCGATGAAGCGGACGAGAACGTCACTGAGCCAATACCACCCGTTGTTGAGACTGGAGCCGAAGGTACCGCACCTGCCGTCGAGACTATTGAAGTACGACTAGCCAAAGCATTGGAGCAAATATCTTGCAATCTCGCTTGTTCACCACCGCGTTCGGCTACTCCCAAAGCACATTTTCCGATTCACAAATGGAACGTCACTTACGATGGTGGACCTAGTCTATCCAATTTCCTAGAGCGCATAGACGAGTTAAGTTCTGCTCGGGGAGTCAACAAACAACAGCTGTTCTCTTCCGCAGTCGAATTCTTTTCAGGAAATGCACTCACATGGTTTCGCGCGAGTAGAAATTCAATACATAGTTGGGACGGTTTAGTTACAGCTCTCAAGGACACATTTTTACCGGCAGATTATGATTTTAGTCTGTGGGATGAAATACGGAACCGGACTCAAGGTAGTGAGGAAAAAGTCTCCATATTCGTAGCTAACATGGAAGGTTTGTTTAAACGGTTGACTGCTCGACCCACCGAAGAGGAGCGTTTAATATATATACGCCGTAATCTGCAACCCTACCTGCAACAACGCTTAGGTCTGCAGACCGTTGGTACTGTGGCCGAATTATGCAGAACCTGTCGCCAGATTGAAGACATCCAATACCGTACACAACAGTTTAAAGGACCACCTGCAGTCAGTGAATCCATCGAACCGGACCTGGCATATAAGCGTCCACACCGGCCTACTAGGATTGCACCAGTGGATGTCGAACCAGACGATGTCGATGCAATTGCACCATCATCGCGCTTGGCAATAAAATGCTGGAATTGCGAACAACCCGGACATCGGTCAGCGAATTGTCCTGGAGCCAAGCGGAAACACTGTTATAGATGCGGTAAGCCAAATGTCACTACTAGAACCTGTCCAAAGTGTTCGGGAAACGGACAGGAAGGGCACTGAAGGGTCGCGCCGTGTCCCTCCCCGCTCCTTCATTAGCGACCAAACAAATGGAGAACCACATGGCTATAGTAAACTACATCTTGGCACACCTAGACGGTGATCGACGGCCGTATTTAGAAGTATCCATCCTCGGCATAAAACTCTGTGGCTTGCTTGATTCGGGAGCATCACTTTCTATAATTGGCAAGCAAGGCTGGGATTCCTTGAAGAAGTTAAACCTGCTACTAGACCAAGCAGATCGACCACAATGCAGGGTAGCTAATGGAAAACTATGTGATAGTTTGGGTTCTGTCACCATTCCAGTACTCCTGATGGACAAAGTCAGAATGATACGATTTGTTGTTGTACCGGACATCTCAAGTACCCTTATTCTCGGTATGGATTTCTGGCGTGCCATGGGAATAGTCCCCGATTTGAACCGTGACGAGTGGAAATTTTCAGCCGTAGCTCCAATCCACGTAGAATCAGGCATGAAATCAAAGTCGGATCTCTCGATGTCTGAACAGTTACGACTAACGGAATTTCTAGAAGTCAACTGGAAACGTATGCGTAGTTCCTTAGGCTGCACCACACTCGTCCAGCACGAAATTATTACCGATTCGCCGCCGATAAAACAGCGCTACTATCCAGTTTCACCTGCAATGCAGAGACATATTAACCTGGAATTAGAAAACATGTTGAGAGAAGAGATAATAGAACCTTCACAAAGTCCCTGGTCCTCACCAATACTAATGGTCCCGAAAAAGGATGGCACATTCCGCTTCTGTGTTGATTATAGGCGCCTCAACAAAGTCACCAAGAAAGACGCGTATCCTATCCCTTATGTATCCGCCATATTGGATCGTTTGAAGGGCGCTAAATATCTGAGTTCTTTAGACATCAAGTCCGCGTACTGGCAAATCCCCGTTCATGCGACGAGCCGCGACTACACTGCTTTTACCATTCCTGGCCGCGGTTTATATCAATTCAAACGTATGCCATTTGGATTGACGAATGCCCCAGCAACATGGCAGCGACTGATTGATCGCGTCCTGGGAGCAGACCTTGAACCGTATGTCTTCGTATATCTCGATGACATCATTGTTATATCGGAGGATTTTGACGAACATCTAAACATATTATCCAAAATATTTGAGCGATTAATGGCTGCAAACTTGACTCTAAGTCAGGACAAGTGTCAGTTTTGTAGATCCGAATTGCGTTACCTAGGATATATTGTGGACAAACAAGGCCTCAGAGTGGACCCAGAAAAGATCAGCTCCATCCTGAATATAGGCACGCCAACATCCGTTACTGAATTGCGACGTTTTCTGGGTATGGCATCATGGTATCGTCGATTTGTGAAAGATTTCTCAGCCATCATCTCGCCCTTAACTGAACTCTTGCGCAAAAATAAAAAGTGGACCTGGACAGAAGATCGTGAACGAGCGTTTCAACAGTTAAAAGAATGTTTAGTGACGGCACCCATATTGACTTGCCCCGATTTTAGCAAATCGTTTGTAGTGCAAACCGACGCAAGTGCATACGGCCTAGGAGCAGTACTCACGCAAACGTACGATGATGGCGAACACGTTATTTGCTTTCTCAGCCGTTCACTTAACAAGGCAGAACGGAATTACACCACCACCGAGAGAGAATGTTTAGCAGTAGTTTGGTCATTGGAAAAACTTCGCCCATACTTAGAAGGTACCCACTTTACGGTCATAACCGATCATCACTCCTTGGTGTGGTTAAATAACCTCAAGGATCCTTCAGGACGACTATGTCGATGGGCTGTCAAATTACAACAACATGATTTTGAGATTGTCCATCGAAAAGGAAAAGAGCACTTGGTACCAGACTGTTTATCTCGTTCTGTGGAGGTAGCAGACGTTATTCAAGCACATCATGCCTTGGACGATGAACCCACAAGAGACAAATGGTACTTAACTCTTGTACAGAAGGTGGTATCCAATCCGCGAAGGTATCCTCAATGGCGCGTCGTGGGAAACAAACTGTACAAGTACGTCACCATAAAAATTCCAGAGTTAGCTGACGATCACGACTCCTGGAAACTCGTAATAGCCAAGGATCAGCGCAATGAAATTATTAAAGCCAATCATGATTTACCGACCTCAGGGCATTCTGGCGTAACCAAAACGTATGCTCGACTCCGACATATGTATTATTGGCCAAAAATGAAAGCGGACGTAGTCACGTACATCCGTAAGTGCATTACATGTATACAACACAAGGCTGTGCAAAAATGCCCACCAGGCCTTATGGGTTCACGACCACGCGTATTTCGACCATTTCAACTACTTAGTACGGACATTATCGGACCACTTCCTAGATCAACAAAAGGATATCGTTACATTTTAGTAGTAGCAGACTACTATAGTAAATTTGTTTTGACATTTCCCCTACGCACCGCTACTGCTCAGGCAGTTACTCGACATATGGAAAATGATATCTTCCTTCTCTTCGGCGTGCCGCAGTATTTAATCTGTGACAATGGCGTCCAGTTTAAAAGTAACGAATTTCGCAACATCTGCAAGAAATATAACGTTTCAATTTTATTTAACGCCTTGTATCACCCGCAGAACAATCCTTCTGAACGGGTAAACAGAGTGATAAAGACCATGTTATCTTCATATGTGGCTGACAACCATAAACATTGGGATAGCTATTTACCGGCTGTTAGTTGTGCTGTACGTACACTCATTCACGAAGCCACAGGTTATACCCCTTTCTTTGTGAATTTTGGTCGTGAGCATATATTATCTGGACAGGACTATCCGAGAACAGACGCAATCCCCGAGGAATATGACCGCGAAAATGTTGCTGAACGTAGAGTAGTAGGATTCACTCGTCTTTACAACGACGTTCGTCAGCGGTTGGATCAAGCCTATAAACAAAGTCGAACACGATATAATTTACGGCGAAGACCTGTCGAGTATGTAGTTGGACAAACCATTTGGCGCAGAAATTTCGCTCTTTCCAATGCGGCAGATCATTTTGCAAGTAAGCTCGCTCCTAAGTATGTTGGTCCTTTCGTCATACGGAAAAAGGTTTCTAGCACAACGTATGAACTTGGCGATCACAATGGGAAAGAACGAGGTATTTGGCATGTTAAAGATTTGAAGGCCGGTCCAGATGCACACGACGTTGACAATGCCGATCCACAATGATATGCAAATTAGTTTCTTCTCTTGTTTTTATTTTCGTTTGTTCGTGATGAGGAAAAATTTATGAAATTTTCCCTCATGAGAGTAAGGGGGAATTTGTTACGATTTATTTTCTTGTTTCCCTTCTGCTATGTTTTGTGTATCCCACTGTCCTTCATTTGTACCCGTGTGTATGTGTGTAATCTGAAATGCATAGTTGTTTCTTTATTCCCACTCCATCAGAGATATCGTGATTAAAATATAAGATTTAGATTCAATTTTGAAATAAATTTAGTTCACTTACCCGTTTAATTCCAGTATAATATATATATTTTTCTTTCAATATTCATCAAAGGTTAGCTTTCGATTTGACAAGCACAATAATGAAGTTGCCTAGCTTGTACGTGCAATTAGTATTTAATATCAGACCCGTTTATACCTAACCATTGCATAGTGTAGCGTATTTTCTATTGTTCCGTATAGACAAAAATAAATCATTTGAATAATTTAATCATTTAAACTATTTATTATCAATATTCAAAGTATGTTCTTGAGTGTAAAATAATTATTAGTCCCTAGTATCGTATTTTTGCCGTAACATGTATTTCCGATTACGCTTCTGTTGTTCCCGTGTAATTGTTCCTTATTGTGACCTTGGCGACCGTTGTTTCATTTGGCGCGATTATGATCTTCTTTCCTTGTTTTCAATTACTTATCTTTACCTCTCTTTTCTTGACTTAAAAAATCCGGAAAAGAAAAAAAAAGACAGGATAGTTGGTTCAACCTTGTACGTGTGTGGAGGTCAAGGGCCGAGTGCAAAGTCAAATTCGCGATTGAGCAGTTTCGTTGGTTTTATTTTCTGTTTGAGAAAATTTAATTCTCCTCTTAGAGGGATTTCTATGTTCTTCGTGAACTCCTGCACGAGGTTGGAGAGTTTTCCTCCCCGGCAGGATACCTGTTGTATTCAGGGATATTGTTTGGTAACACGAGGCACCCTTGCCCGCTATACAAATTGGATCGACGCTGTACCCGTTTGGATGACTACGACGGCCAGGGATATCCGTTAGAGGTTTTTCTTCTTCGCTGAATCCCGCAATTCACGTTGCCGTGTCCAAGGTCATTCGACATCGCGGACCCGCAGAGACCAGCTGTGGAAGCACGTGGTCACAGCTAAGTGGACCCCCAACTCCTTTGTTCTTTGTTTTTTTTTTTTTTTATATATATATATTTGCTGAGCGTCATTATCGTCAGTACATTCATTCGTGCTGTTAATCTAATTAATTCCCGTATCTGTGCTATTTGTGTTTATAGCTGTATGTATTTAGTTTTTAAGATAATTACATTTTTCGTATTAAGATTTTCGCGTCTCCCTTCAGGAAACGCAATTATTTAAATCGTGGTTACGGGTGTTTGCGATTCGAAATTTTGTATTTGGCGCAGTGTGATTGCGTTGTCCCCTCCTTAGCGTTTCGTGTCGTACCCAGAACTGTGAGCCGACGTTGATCAGCTGAGGACCCCCTCCCCCCCCTTCAGTCATTGTATGACCTCGTGGTATCGACGCATGCGCATGACGGGCAATTCAATACGCGCAAGTCATTTAACATAGTTTGCCGATTTGACGTTTGTATGATTTTGTAGAATTTGAAGCATCCCGTTTCCCGTTATTTATTTATTTATTTATGTTTAAATTTGATTATCGAATATATCTTGTCATTGGTTCATTTACTTTATTCATTGTTATATATATTTGTTTTGCGTGTTCTAGTCTGTTCACAACAAAATAGAAGTCATTAATATTGTTTATTTTACATTAAATTTTGCTTTTTTTTACATTAAATTCATTTTACATACAGTTAATTGTTTTCTTTAGTACTGTCCCCTTTTCTGTGTCCGTACCCCTTTTCAGCTGTGCTTTCGGACGCGTTGTCGAAGTGCCGAGTATTTGTCTTCACTCCCATCGCAATTTGGCGTGGTGCAGGTAAACAATTAATTGCGTGGCGCCCAGAACACATTCGTTAACCCACCCTTCTCCACCGAGAAGCCGGCAACCTCACCCCTTGGCGAGGGCAATTGTTCGTGGCCCATCAGGCACGTAACAATGTGCAAAATGTAAACGAGAAAGATCAAATCAATAGAGAATACGAAGAACATTTGACTGAAGCGTCTACAAGATATGATCTAAAAAAAAGATAAAGAAGATGCCGCACAAAACAAAATAAATAAAATTATGTTATGTGTAGATTTACAAAAGTGTCTTCCTACTCCAGTGTTAACAAATTCGCAAAGTTTCTACTCGTCGAAACTTTGGACGTACAATTATACGTTATACGATGCTACAAATAAAACGGTCACTTGTGTTATGTGGGACGAATCGAAGGCAAGTCGTGGTGCAAATGAAATGGCTTCTGGTATGTTGAATTGGGCTTTGGCAAATATAAAACCGCAACATGACGAAATAACAATATGGTCTGACAACTGCCCTTCCCAGAACAGAAATATTATTATGGTTATGGCGTATTGTTGGATTCTAAATATTTTTCCATCATTAAAAACTATAAACCACAAATTTTTGCTCAGGGGGCATACACACCTAGAAGTTGACGCCAGTCATTCCCTAATCGAAAGAGAGAGAAAAAATGTTGCAGGATTTCAAATTATGACGCCATGGGATTGGAAACAACTGGCTCGAATGTGCAGTAAAAACAATCCATTTCAAATCATAAATATGGAAACGGAAGACTTTAAAGATTTTAAACAGTTATACAATAACTCCACGTCACCGTTTATTAATCACAAAAAGACTGAATCTGGTGAAGATGTTAGTATTTCAAAAATGGTACACATACAACTAAGAGCTGCCGAGAAAGGCTTTCTTTATTTCAAAACTGATTTCAAATCTCAAGAATTTACAAAGGTAGATTTAAATAGGACAGGAAGACGTATTATTTTCCCCGAAGAAATTCCACCCATTAGAAATGGATTAAACCCCATATCAACTAAAAAATACAAACATTTGCAGAATCTGCTCAAGTGGGTTCCGAGAGAATTCCATGATTATTATAAAAATTTATTACACGAAAATACGATTACAGAATAAATCGCTAGGAACCGTCTACTATAAACGTGTTAACACAAAATGAAAATAATTTGATGAAAAATGAATGAAAAATAATTTAATAGAAATATTTAATAACATAATTAATTAAATTAAATAAATCCAATAAATTGTCGATTAAATATATACAAATACATAGTGAAATTCTGATATTTATACTCATTTTTTTTACTGAAAAAAGAAATTGTTTTAAATTAGATCAAATATTGCAAATATTATATCCTAATGAAACCTTACCACCTTGTAGATTAACTCCAACAAACCTTATTTTTGTGTCAAATTAAACAGTATTAAATTCAGTAAAAATTTAAAAAAAAATCTGGGATGTTTAAATTTGTAAATTATTATTTTAAATTTCTTAGGGTTGAAATATTAAGCGTTTTTCAATATTAAAAAAAATATAGCAAAATTTATAACTAGATTAAACAAGAAATATAAATAATTTTCCACTATTAATTTTTTAAAATGGTTCTCCTGTGGATTGATAATTTTGTGACTTAGTACACTTTTATCCTGGGGTACATATATATATATATATATATATATATATATATATATATATATATATATATATAAACCAACTTCATAGCTCTTATCCTGGGGTACATATATATATATATATATATATATATATATATATATATATATATATATATATATATATATAAACCAACTTCATAGCTCTTATCCTGGGGTACATATATATATATATATATATATATATATATATATATATATATATAAACCAACTTCATAGCTCTTACAGTTTCTAAGACTTCTAAATGGTAAAGTGCTGTTTAGCATCTGAATTTATTAGTGCATTCATCAAATTTTGATCTCCTTTATAATATAGTTACTTAACCAAATGGAATAGGACCCATACTCATATGACATTTTTTACTCAAAATGACTTCCCCAACATCGTGTTTTTCCACTCTTCGTGAATAACCCTGTATATACAGGCTGTCCTATTTAAACGGGCCACTACAGGGAGCTCGGAAACTATAAGAGATACAAGGTCGGTTAAATTAGACAAAAGTTGCGCACTTGTGGGCCGATGATAATGGCGATTTAGTTTTTCAAAATATTGCATGGTTCACTAGATAATGACAAAAGTGTGATTTTCTGGAAATTTAATTTTCCGTTATAACTCACAAAATATAAATCATATTGAAAAAAGTTTCAAATAAATATTTTAGCATAGGTAAGAAACTTTTCGATGAATTTGATAAAAATTCCTTTTAATAGATATTTCTGGAGATACAGCATGCAAGGTGAATTTTTTTAAATGGAAACCATAGTTAAATATTCCCTAGGTAGAAAGCGCTATTTTTTCTGTTTACAATAATGTATTAATTTATGTAAATATCTGTTTTAGTTTTTAAGAAAAATTAAAAAGTATAGCATATAGAATGATCTTCGTAGTGTGCCATGATAATTTGCTATAAAACAATCGCATCTGAATGTGTTACGTACATGCAAAACAATTGAAATTCAATAATATTTGGTAAACAAAAGATTATAGACAAAATATAATTTATGTAGGTATGGCTTCATACGTAAATATGCGTAATAGTTTTTAGTTTACACATCGAATTTTGTTTCGTTTATCAAATGTTATTGAATTTCATTTTGCATGTACTAAACATGTTTAGATGCAATTGTTTTATATCAAATTTTCATGGCATACTACGAAAATCATTCTTTTTGTCATACTTTTTAGTTTTTCTTCGAAACTAAAAAAGATATTTATATAAACAAATACATCATTGTAAATTGGAAAAATAGCTCTTTATAACTAAACTAAAATTAAATATGGTTCCTATTTAAAAATTTAAACTTGCATGCTGTATCTCCAAAATAAAAAAGTAAAAAGCAATTTCTTCAAATTCTTCAAAAAGCACATTTTTCAATATTTTCAGTAACTTTCGAGTTATAATGGAAAATTGATATTCGAAAAAATCACAATTTTGTCATTATCTAGTGACCCATGCAATATTTTCAAAATATGAAATCACTATTAACATTGGCCCATAAATGCGCAACTTTTGTCGAATTTAACCGACCTTCTAAGAATTCCGGGGGAGCAGGTGTTGGTTAAAAAGGGTATACACCTGTACAAGGCTATGAGGCGAAAATTACCGAACAATATGTGCAGTGTGTTTATTCCTTTTATGTATCTGTATACGTATAAGGCTATGGTAAAGTGAAAGCTTACATATCATTGCACTTAAAATTAACTGACCTTCTAAGAATTCCAGGGGTGCAGGTGTTGGTTAAAAAGGGTATACACCTGTACAAGGCTAAGAGGCTAAAATTACCGAACAATATGTGCATTGTGTTTATTCTTTTTATGTATCTGTATACGTATAAGGCTATGGTAAAGTGAAAGCTTACACATCATTGCACTTAAAATTAACTTTGAATATTTCGTTTTTATTTTGGAATTGGTAAACATTTTAGATTAGGCGAATCTACTGTCCGAGCTATTAAAAAGAATGAAGTCGCAATAAGAAAATCTGTCATGTCAGGCACAAATCTAAGTGCCAAATTATCATCGTACTCAAGAAATGATTTATTAGAAAAAACCGAACGAGCGCTAGTAATTTGGTTTGAGGATTTAACTCAAAGAAGAATTCCTATAAGTGGTTATTTGATTAAGCAAAAAGCTCTTCTGTTTTATGAACAGATGAAGCAATTGGAAACATCTACTTCTGATAAAGATAAAGAATTTTCAGCTAGCAAAGGATGGCTGACCGGGTTTCTTAAAAGGAATGCATTTCATAACGTGAAGATTACAGGCGAGATTGCATCAGCAGATACAGAAGCAGCCAAAAATTTTCCAGAAAAGTTAGCCATAATTATTGAAAATGGTGGGTATTGCCCCGACCAAGTATTTAACGCTGACGAAACAGGATTGTTTTGGAAGAAAATGCCTAGTCGAACTTACATCGCAAAGTCTGAGAAACAAGCAAGTGGGTTCAAAGCAAGCAAAGATCGAGTAACATTGTTACTTTGTAGCAATGCATCAGGAAATCGAATGTTGAAACCCCTCCTAATAAATCGATCTCTAAGACCACGTGCGCTCAAAGGCTTCAATCTAAAACAACTGGCGGTACATTGGATGGCTAATACAAAGGCCTGGGTGACAACTGCTGTGTTTACTGAATGGTTCCATAATTGCTTTGTACCAGAAGTTTAAACATATATGAAACAGAAAGCTCTCGATTTTAAAGTTCTATTAATTGTTAACAATGCACCAGGCCATCCGCATTTAGAACACCCAAATGTTGAACTAGTGTTTTTTTTCCACCCAATACAACAAGCATTCTCAGCCATTAGATCAAGGCATAATTGCTACTTTTAAAAAATATTACGTTAAGCGCACTTATCAATTTATATTGGATAAACTAGAAAATGAGTCATTAACAGTAACTGACGCTTGAAAAAAATTTTCTATTTTGGATTGTTTAAATCATGTTGCATCTGCTATTGCTGATATAAAACCACAAACTTTAAATGCCTGCTGGAAAGCAACTTGGCCTGAATGTGTTGCAAATAATGAAACCAATCAAACATCGACTTTATCAACTGAAATCATTAACTTAGCACGTGAAATTGGTGGATGTGGTTTTGATACCTTTAGCAAAAATGATATCGACGAATTGCTTGAGGATCATGCCTTAAGTGACAATGATATTATTGACATGATTTTATATATTACCGAGGAACCAGCACAGGATAGGGAACTGGAAGTAGAACCTGCCCCTCTCACTGCAAATATAATTCGCGAAGGTCTTCAACTTTGTCATAAATTGGAAAATCATTTTCTTGTCAATGACACAAATTTTGAACGAGCCTTCAAATTTCAACGTGAGCTGAAAAATGGTATGTCTGGATATCGCGAATTGCATAAGAAATTAGTGCAATCATCAACTCAAAGTTTAATTACGAATTCTATTCGTAAAGAACCAATGCCTTTACCATGCAGATCTAATGCGTTGACTGATTCTTCTAGTGATGAAAGTGATTTCGCACCAGTTAAAAAATACTGCCGAGTATTATCAGATAGCGACGATAATTCTGAAAAAATGTAAAAATAATAACTTGCAATGAAATTAAATTTGTATAATTTTAAAATTTGAAGATTTATATTAATTTTTTTGAGATATTCTAACCAATTTTCCTTTCTTTGTAGGCATTCTTATTACATACATATTTGAATTTTTATAAACTGTGTTTTATGCGATTTTCAGTTTATTTTAACGCATTGCTTTAGTTTTATGCGGTTTTCGAAAAATATGGAACGTATCCCTAATTTTGCAACTTAAGTAATGTCTTTTTTTGTGCGATTTTTTTTATATGCGGTTTTCTGTGGAACGTATCTACCGCATAAAAAGAGACTTTACTGTATATCTTTTTCAGTTTTGAAGAAAAACTAAAAGATAATTAAATAATTATTTTCATAGTGTGCCCTGAAAGTTTGGGATAAAACAATTGTACCTGAATAGGCTATGTGCATGTAAAACAATTCAAATTTAATAATTCATACCAAAATAGTTTTCAGTTTACAGAACAAATTTTGTTTCGTTTATCAGAAGTTATTGAATATCAATTGTTTCGCATGCAGTAAACATATTTAAATGCAATTGTTTTATACCAAATTTTCTTGTCATACTACGAAAATGATTCTTTTTATCAAACTTTTCAGATTTTCTTCGGAACTAAAAAAGATATTAATGTAAGCAAATCCATCATTCTAAAGGGAAAAAAGGAGTTTTAAACTGGACTGAAATTAACTATGGTTCCTATTTAAATAGTAAAAGTTGCATGCTGTAACTGGATCTCATCAAATTCACCGGAAAGCCTGTTCTCTGTATTAAAATATTTTTATTTCAAGCATTTTTCAATATTTTGAGTACCTTTTAAGTTATAAAGGAAAATTAAAATTCTAAAAAATCACACTTTTGCCATTATAGAGTAATCTATACAATATTTTAAAAATATGAAATAGCCATCAACATCGGCCTATAAATTGACAACTTTTGTTTAATGTAACCGACATCATAACTCTTATAGTTTCCAAGATCCCTTAAATGGCCCGTTTTAAAGGCACTCTGTATCCATGCAATATAACATTGGAAATCCTTACCTAACTAAGCTAATTGGCTTAAAATGGATTTTGTACGAATACAAATTGGACATTAGAACATTTACGCCCCACGCTTTTATTTATTGGCTTTTTCTTTTTAGTGCAATTTAATAAAAGCTTATTTTTAAAAATATTTTTGTATTGATTATATTTTATTCTTTTTAGTCTGTGGTAAGTGTAAAATCGGATTAAAATTGAAGTTGATTTACTGTTTTGATATTCGGCAAATAGATACACTTTCAATAAATGTGAAAATGACGAAATGTTCTTAAATTGGTCGATAAGTTTATTTTCGCTTACCATTTTTAACGCCACGAAGATCGGAATATTTTATGGACTGGCCTTGTGCTTTGTTAATGGTCATTGCAAAGCAATCTTATTACATCGCAGAACTTCACACATTCTTTGCAATGAGATAGGGAATTACACTAATTAATACTAATGTTATACACTGACATAAACACAGTTATAATTATAATAAATCACTTTTATTGTAACCAATTTTATTTTATTAATATCTAAATCGTTGTTGCACATTCCAAATGCGAGACACAACTGTCAAAAAAACGTCGTATTTCTGTTGTTACCGCTGCTAAGCCGACTATTCACCGAAAACTTTATATCTAGTATATACTAATACATGCATTGATCTTCTTTTGTTCAATCTCTCCGTCAGGCAGACAGACCGACTCACTAGTGAGACTAAATAAAAACTTATAAAAATGCATAAAACTGATTAAATTTAATCCCATAATAGATTTAATAATGTAGGTGTAAACATGGCGATGTTTTTTAAGCAGTTAGTACAGTAATTATGTTTAATGTTGTTTTTCTTTTATAGGCTTCTAATGAATGTATTATCTGCGTAATTTAGTAGCAAACCATATATAACACATCATAGTATATTTCTAAATTGTTTGTTATTACCATTTTGAGTTTTTATAATGTGTAAACAAGCGCTTGTTTTTGGAACAGGTAGTACAGTAAGCACGTTTTAATATGTTATGTTTTTTCATGATCTTATATTTAGCGTAATATCTTTGGAAACTAGTAATAGACCAAATTTAAAACATAATAGTGTAGTTTTTTATTGTTTATCATGCTTTTTTGTTGTATTTTAAGGAATATCGTTGTCGACACATATTTTATTTTTATTTATGCATTCTAGTACCTTACTGGTACTGTTTAAATTAAAATTCATTGTTACCTTATTTTTTAGAGAAATTAGAAATTAAATTTATGATTTAGATTAACTGTAAAATAATTTTTAATTTTCCTGGTGATACTTGAAAAATAGATTTGGTACCACTGGAATGGAGCTAGTGCGCAGACTCAGACCGAGGGTATAAAAGCCCGTGACAGTTCACGCCCAATCATTTTCCTGCCAGCTTTGACACAGGCTTGTGTGTTCCGACTAATCTTAAATATTCTACGTGGTTTCGAGTTTTAGTGTGTGTTCATCAGTTGTATTAAAGTGTATATGGTTAATAATTGGCTATCATTTTAAATATTAATAACAATACGTGATTCATATATTTTTCTGTCGATTAATAATTATTTTTTTCAACTGGCTTGGATGTTCATTATCCTACCTCATAGGTTATTTTGAAGTGAATATCGTTAACAATTGTTCAATATTATTGCATTCCCGTTAATTTCGTTTCGTTTGGATTGATATATTCGGAATTTTGTATATACATAATTGTTTTAAAATTGTTGCGTCATCCAGTGAAGACGTGTTCAAATGGGACCAGAATTAGGAATGTGAAGCGCAATACATAGTCTCTCCTCAAATGCACGTGGTGGTTCCGTCAATGTGTTTCCGAGTGTGGTTTTATTTTCTTGTTTTCAATGCCGAGTCTTACTGGGTTCAGTACCAAAGACGCCCTGGGTGACTAGGTTATCCAAAATTCTGAATTTGGACCTTGTTATTTAGCAGACTCCCATACAATGAATTATTTTTTCCCTGGCATATTTTCTGTGCTTCGCCCATTTACTGTGAATTCTATGAAATTTTCTTGTATTATTTCGAATTTATGCTGTGCAATATCAATCACAATATATTGCATTCTGGATTTTGAATTTCAGATCGAGTTTTCTTTGATTGGAAGCTTGCCAAAAAATAGTTTTGGATTTTTTTTATCTACTATGGTGTTCAGATTAGGAGTCGCAATACAATACTTTCTGCACTTATACGTAATCTATTTCATTGTTGCGTCTTAAAGAAATCTCGAGCTTTTTCTTTCAGAATCCTCGCTGTTACTTGACATATCTATGTCGTCGTTACTGTCTTCTAGATCCTCCCATTCTGATTCAGATATTTCTGCATATTTTTCAAGTTCTTGTGTCAAATATCTTTTTCGCAACATTTTTACTATAAAAGGGCGGTTATTATCACCGCACAGTGTAATATTATAAACTAGGATATGCACAACCGCTTACGCGACTGATGTTTCATTAACTGGAGTGCAAGTATGAACCTGTAGGGATTAATAAACACAGTGCCTCACCACGAATATATTCGTGGTCAGGCGTTATGAGTTACACTCTGTTCAGAGAAGCCACACAACGAGATAATTCGAATGCATTTATTTTTTTTTTTTCATAAAAACCCTAAAAATTTATTTCATAATATGAACAATAATATTTTTTGTATATTTCTATACAATAAAGTGTAAAAAAAATGTTCGCGTCAGGGAGCGGTCTAGCCAAAAGAGCCGTGACAGTGAACGTGATAATGAATTTTGCTGTGCAATTTGAAATATATTGCAAGATTTTATTTCAGATTATTGTGTTTAAAGTTTTTTCAATAATTTAATTTATATTTCTTATTTGGTATATTGGTCGAACATAAATTTCTTATTCTATTAATGCTTTTAATAATCATCCTTGTAAATGTATACTTATATTTTTTAAATGCTTTATAATAATCAGTGCGGGGAATCTGTCTGACCCAAATATGATTTATTTTATATTTAATTATTGCTTTCTACTTAGAAAACATGTATACTTCTATCCAAAATGTATCTAGCATTACGATTTTAAGAATTAAAGTTCGTTAATATATTTATTTTCGATACAAAGTATTAATATCTTTTGTAACGTCTGATAATATATTTGTTATTCTTGATAGAAATATGCCTGTTTAATGCTTATTATCGAATGTTTACTGGTGAATTTATATATTTTAGAGATGTTTCGTAATTATTTCAGTTAAAATTATTTCGAAAGTTGTGGTTTAGCGCCAGTTTAGATATCCTGTTGAATTGACAGTTTTGTAGTATTTCATGGTTGTAGTTCTCTATGACGAAATTTCATTAGTTCATGCTTCCTACAAATTTAGTAAAAATATTTCGACAATATAATTTCATACATTTTTATGGTATTTTACTTGAAACTTTTGGCAATTTTCCAATATAAATACAAATATTTAGAAAAATTGTTTTTTAATTGGCGAATATAATAGGCCTCTTTCTACTGTTCTGTTGGTTTGGGGATTTTCTTGACAGTAGCTAAGTTATCTTTATTTATATAATTCAAAATACTGTGATCCAATTAATGTATTTTGTAGTATGAAATTTCGAATAGAATTTTATTTCATGTATATAAAATTTCTAAAGGCGCTGTTTGTTGATTCGAAACAATCATATTAGGTTCTAATGTGTTGTTAAGTGAATCTCAATATGGGTTTTATTCTTGTGTCTTTTTTTACCAAGTTAAACATGTATTTACATATACTCTGATTTTTATTTGGTTTTAACACGAACACTGAATATATTTAGTTGAACAAAAAGAATTAAACGTAGAAAAAAATATAAAATAATTCCCTGAATCCCTGTTTTACCTTAAGGCTTTCCCTTGTATATTTAAAGTTAAAGTTCCTGGGAGTAGGTTTATACCACTTTATAATTGCACAAAAATTTGGAATGAGAGAAACTTTACTTAACTACAAACAAGTCTTAAGAAGTCCCATTTGATTGATCATAATCGTCAATCTTGTCTTTGGTAGTGGCTTCGTCATTATCTCCGCTGCTTGTTCTTCAGTGGAAACCTGTTGAATGCCTAGCTGTCCCTCGGTCGCTTTCTCTCGAACGAAGAAATGCTTGATTACAATATGTTTGGTTCTGCGATTATACTCTCAGTTTAACCGCCGCAACGTTGTGTACTCGAAGAACGGGAACGTACTTCAGCATGACGATCCCCTCTAATAACTTGCTCAGCCAAATTATTTCTTTGACAGCTTCATTTGAAACTACGATTTCCGCTTCTGTCGAAGTCGCTACCAGCGCCTGTCTCTAGCTTAACCAGGATATAGTTCCTCTGTCGTCTACGTATACAACTAGTACTAATTTCTTGCCGTCCTTTTCTCGAATGTATAGGCAAGGATCAGCTTCACTGGCTTTGAATACCAGTTTTAAGAGAAAGTTGGCGCTTGTTTTAATCCATACAGGCTTCTCTTGAGTTCTCAGACTTTATCTGTATCGTCTTCGTATCCTTGCGGCTGTTTGATGTAAACGAATTCTTTAAGCTCTCCATACAGACACGCTGTCAACACGTCAAACTGCGCAAGACACATCTTGCTTGTTGCAATGCCTAAAATTAAGCAAATAGTCTCCAATTTTGCTACTTGGCTAAATGTCTGACTGTACTCGATGCTGATAAATCCCTTAACGACTTGTCTTGCTTTATACTTGTCAATGCTGCCATCCTGATTCATCTTCACTCGAACAACACTTACATGGTTGTGCCTTGACGCCTCTTGATATGTGCGTTAACTCCCACGTCTGGTTTTCTTTTAAAGAAACTATCTCACTGTCCATGCCTTTCTTCCACCCGGCATTCTCTTTGCTCTTCAAAGCTGAAGATGACACGATGTTGAAACATGTTGAAATGAAAATATAAATAGAAAGTACTAAAAACGAAGTAATTTTTATTAATTATAGTATATAATTATAATTGTGACTATAATCACAATAAAAGGTACAACGCATGAAAAATTACTAAACTCTCTAGATTTGTTAAAAATGTTAGAATCCAATTGAATTGTACAACTATAAATGAAATAAACCTTATATGAAAACGTGAAAATATATGTATTAGATAATAATAATATTATCATACACTGTACAATAACAACATTACACACAAATTTGAGTGAATTAAATGTTTTCAACCATGGCCGTTAAAATTTTCAGTAAAATACATTAAAAAATGTGTAATACTTACAATTCGGCAAAAAATGAATTAAACAAATTGTACAGCACTAAAATATCTGTACTGAAGTATTAGTTTGCAAATAAACACTGTTTATTAACAAAAAAGATCTACAATGGATAGAGCCTTCACAATGAATCACGTCTGTAGGTGACAAATGCAAAAGCCCAGTTTACACAGTGCAGAAGAAAATTATTAAAATCGAAATTATATAGTTTAATTAATAAAAATTATCAAGAATGTAAAAAATCCGTTTACATTAATAAATATATTTATATTCGTAACTAAAAATAATTTAGAGTAAATTGAACATTTGAAACTGTATTATGACATTTAATATAATTAAACAGACCAATAACAATGTATACGTTGCAATTCGATAAGATTACAAATTGAACAATACTGTATTGTATACGCAATTCCCTACAAAAAATAAAAGAAAAACACAGTTTAGTTATAACTATAAATATACATGATTCAAAAATAATATTGAAAAATCATATTTTATAATTAATACTAATTGGAGATTAAAGAAACTATAGGAAGGATATCAATAATAGTGAAGGATATAAGATATACTTACTTTTTCGCATTAATAATATATGACACCATTTTTTTTACGGTGTACTCGTCCTAAAACAAATCGTAAAATTAGAATTAAAAAAAAAATTTGATATCAAATAAAATAGAAAATTAGCTGGCAATTGTAACAGAATCTTTTGAAATTATATACCGTCTGTCTCATGACGATCTACACATAGGAACGTTGCGCGCTCATTTGATTTTTAAAATCAAAATAATATTCTGTTTTTTACTGAAAATTAATTGAAATTTAGAAATATCTATACTAACCAAGGTAGCGGTACCGCCATGCCGCTTCTGTAGCTGTTGTTATGGCTGCTGCTGCTGTTCTTGCGGCTGTTATAAACATATAAATAATATAGAAAATCAGATATTGGTTAATCAATGTATGTATACTTTAATGCACGTAATACTATAATTTGATATACATACAGCTGTCTTCTTCCTCCTCCGGCGCCGCTTTTTCATGGTGGGGCCGTCTCCGGCCGCCTCATTGTTCTTCGCTGCGGGTTCTAGAGCAAATAATTAATGAAAAGCTCAAGAAATTATAGTAATGATTAGCTGAATTAGTGAGAAACGTATAGCATTTACTCTAATGACAATGAAAAAGAGAAATGCTTGGAATAATAATGTAAATAGTGAATAATGATTTAATAATACAACTACTATTACTGCTGATGAGAAACTGATTTAGTGGCACATTCAGATAAAATAGATGTACATGCATACTAAATACACCTCGTCTCATTGTGAATTATTAATTATTAACTAAGTATTACTTACGTTTCTGCCCCTGGGCCGGGTTCGGCGATGGCTGCGTGGCTGTTAGGACAGAAACATGTTTCAATTAATTTGCTTGCAATAGAAATTGAAAGCTAATTAAAATTAAAAGTGTCTCTTCATTAATCAATTAATTTGCATGTGTGTTGTACATCGAAAGAAGTTCACTCTTGATTAAATGTAATGTGCATAAGATATGAGTTATTACTAACGTGGATTCGCAGTGAGAGCGACCACTAACATTTCGCTCTGGACATGTGTAGAGTATAAATTCAGAATTAAAATATTGCTTACCATTCTTGGGCGCCTCAGCGCAGGGTTGTGCTGGCGGCTGTGCATCTCAAATAAGTACGTGTTTCAATCTCATTTCTATTGTTACTTGACAAATTGAACTAATTAGTGTCCTTCCTTTTTACTGCTTCCGCATAAGTACGTTTTTCTGGAACGAACGCACATGCATATCAAAAAAATAACGAATGCAATGGTTTTAATTTAGAAAGATAATTAAACCCATTGTCTACTAAATTTGCCACTGTTGATATAGTTAGGAAATAAACAATTCACAAATTCAATAATTAATGAAAAGCTCATGTAATTACAGAAATGATTAGCTGGATCTATGAGAAACGTACAGCGTTTACTTTAATGACACAGAAAAAGAGAAATGCATGGAATAATAATGTAAATAACGCAAGCATTTTAATTGCAAAGCAAAAAATGTACTAATATTTCTCTAGACATCTGTAGAGCATAAATTCGTAATAAAATATTGCTTACTCTTATCGGGCGCGGTCGGCCCGCCGCCACTGATTGTTGGCGCAGTGTTTTACTGTTTAGGTTCTCATGCGGGCGTTTTCCTGCAACGAAAAATTGTATGAAAAAAATTTGACATACATATCTATAATATTGTATTAAGAAATAACGCATACAAATATTGTTTTCATTTAGAAGGATGATTAAACCTAGTGACTGCTCTTCACAGTTCGATACTAACGGCTCTCCTAAGAGCTACTAAAACTTGCCACTGTTGTTATTGGTAATGCTGTGAAAATATACAATTTTCCATAGCAACAGTGTCAAATTGCGATCTAGTAGCCCTTAGTAACGCCGGTAGTTACCGAGTTGTGAATAGCAATCATTCGCTCTTCAATGTGAATGTAGTGTACATGCGTCTATACAACCAAAATATTACTATTGAACTATATAAATATATTGCATTACGTACTATTTGTTCGAGTCGCCGTTGTGACAGCGGCGGCGGCTTTTTCATTAGTTATTTCATCTACAACAAACATGTGTAATTAAAATCAACTCACAAAAAAAATCGCTTTAATTTAATAATGTGAAATAAAATATTACTTACTCGCCATATCCGGACTTGCCATTTTTTTTTATTGGTACTCTGTAGAACAAAAACACATGTTTAAATAGAATGCAATTGTCGAATGTAATTAATTTACAGCAATTATATTTTAATCCAATAGCTAGATAAAATATGTATTCATTATACATGTATATTATACAAAGCAATAACAACATATTACGTAGTAAAGTTGAGGTTGAATTCATAGAAAATTAACAGCTTCCAACACCGAATACGTTACAGTTGAATTACAAAGAAACTACTTATAAATTACGAATGTAAATATGACGGAGACATTCTCAGTTGCAGTATGATTAATTAAAAACAAACTATAAACTATATATTCAAGAAATATGTTCTGAAAATTTTAACTTCAAAACTACATACATCGGCGTCTGGTGAAAAAGAGAGAGACAGCGCGCGCGCGAGAGAGAGAGAGAGAGCGAGACTCAACGTTCTTCTTCTTCTTCGTACGTCCCGTTTACACAGAGTAAAATAGAAAGTAAATATTGACACAGTATTAAAATATTAATAATGCTACTTTAATTGTTATATTACACAAAAGAATTAATGCCGAACTATTAACCGTATACATTTATTTATTTCTTTCAGATGAATTGAATGTGTGTAAAACAATATGAATAACTGCATTACCTACCTGGTCAATTCAGTGTTTTCAGAACTTTAATTGAAAATTCTAACTTGTTTTCGTAAATTAATACACTTATGATACATCAAAGAATGTTTGAGTATCTTTATCTAGAATTAATACTGGATCTGGAACAAAAGGTGAATAATGTTGCAGGCGACTGCAAACAACACGCAATCACTTACACATATTATGTTTTAATTTAATTTATTGAATATATACAATTTTTATACAAATTCGTCACAAGGTATGATGATTGTATATCTTTATTTGTAATTATTGCTGCATCTGAAACACAGAAATGTATAATTTTACACAAACACACAGTGATGTGTAAATTAAGATTTAATATGAGTTTATTCAGATAATTTGGAAATGATTAGATTGTTTATTATGCAGAATAACTAATAATATACGTTTTAGATTAATCTGTAACCATTCTACAGTTTTTATGTGACCAAAATGTTGTCTAACAAAGTAAAAACCACCATGATGATAGTTAATACGCGACATGTAATCCGTTATAACCGATTGTCATTGTCTGGCATGGTGTTCGATCCCTCGCCGGAGCCACTGACGTGAAAAGGTGATAATCGGATGAAGCAAAGTCCGAGCTATAAGTAGGATGCAGGGTAGCGACTTCAATCCAATCAAATCCTTCCAGTTTCTTGGTGGGTGTCCCGAGCAGTAAGTGGCCTGGCATTATCTCCCTGGAAAACAGCACGCGATTTGTGGTGATCAATTCGAGGTATTTTTCTAAAACACGAAAGAAACGATGTACTACCGATCAGACAGCACGTGATATATAGTTCGAAATTTATCGCCTTACCTTCTGGTCCCAATCCAAAGATCGTGGCACTGCTGTTGATAGATAGATCCACTTTTCGTTCGACACACGCGTTACAATTGGCGTACACACACGCTGGTCCCAAAACAAAGCAGTTGGTTTCAAATTTGCGTATGTTCCGCATTACATGAGGCACCTTTATTCAAACTGGCATCCAAATTCCCAGTATCTCACTGTACACCGGTGGAATACGGATTGAGATCGGTTTGTATTTTACAGGAGATCTCTGAAGACCAGCACTCGCACTTATTTCATTGAAGTAGTCTGCAATGCCCACATGTTAATGATATAAATGGAGTTAACCATATCAATTCATGAAGATACTAACCCAAAATAAGTGTAAATCGCCAAACAATGTGATAATTTTTCTTGACATTCAGATCAAAACCAATGATTGTATATTATTGTTGAATAAACAGAACAGAATATCATTGTACGTATTCATGAATAATACTAATAACATTCAGTTGTTTGGTTGTTCCATAAAAGACTTTCTTCATCTTTGATGACAGGCTGCTTTCCTCGAGGAGTTCATTGACGCCCTTCAGACACACACATAAACTAAAATGAAACACAATTTCTTCAGATGGATGTTGTTCATATATTGATTGAATTTAATTGGTATTCATATAAATCTTACGTTTACTTATACATCAAAATTTAACCTCTTCTTATAACGTATGCGTATACACACATATCTGGAACATAAAACATATTGTATACAATGTAACTAATTTACATACATATTGTAATGTGATTTAAAGCATACTACTTGGTTAAAAATGGAATTTGATTTAACCTCGTCTATGGCAAATGTCATTAAATTGTAAATGACACATACCCTTATCGTTATAACTGAATACATGTTGAAAAATACATCAAAGCAATGATTGTACATCTTCGTTTTTAAGTAATAGTGGATCTGAAACAGAGAACTGTATAAATTATGTTTTTTGATTGAATATAGAACTGATTGGATTGCGTTTTAAACAGAACAACACATACCATACACCGTTTAGATTAGTTTATAACCATTTCACATGAAATATTACTGACCTGCAATAAAATCTACCATGAACCTACATTTTTCAAACACCAAATGTCATTCAACTCTAATCGATATTGTTACCGTAACCTTACAAATGAAAACATGTGTAATACGTCGAAATGGTCATTGTATATCTTTATTTATAATTAATACTGCAGATCTAAAACACAGAAACACATATAATTTCACAAACACGCGGTGACACGCATTTTATTACAGCTTTTGCGTTATTTATGTCTGAAGTACGCAACTCATAAAAATGTAGCATACGAACACACCCACTTCATTACCGACCATGTCAACCGAATGTTTTAATTGAACATAGAAATGATTGAATTGTGTCATATACGAAATATCAAATACCATATGTTGTACATTAATTTATAACCATTTTCCAATGAAATATTACGGGAATACATACGATTTTTATACAAATTCATCAAATGTAACACTGCTAGCCGGCCATCTTAACCTATCTGCAGGGGCGGACTGGCTCCAAAATGTATATGCGGAAATATTTTGACCGGCCCACATAGCAAGCGGCCCCAGATTAAAAATAAAATAAAAACAAAGTTCTTCGTAATGATCCATATTTATAATTGAAAGAAAAGTATTATCATAGCAGATTTCCTTGCAAGAAATGAATCTTTTGAGTTACCCTACATGAATATCTTTGAGAGGGTGGTCCGGGGGTTCGCCCCCGGAAAGAAAATTTAAAAAAACCGCATTATATGTTGCAATTTTAAGGCTATTTTTCATGTAAACAAATATTATATTGGCTCTTAAGAAATTGTAGTTAAAGTGAAAAATACAGAGAAATATTCAGTAATATTTATTTATATATAGACAAAAATTTTTGTAAAATTAATAATATTATATTAATAATAGTCATTAATGATGATTAGTTAAAGTAGATTGGAAAATTCAAACATGTACACATTTAAAGCAATAGGGTTTAATTAGGAAATAAGAATTTATGTTAAAATTTCATCAGATAATGAAGATACTAACCCAAAAAATTGTAAATCAACCACATACGTATATTATGTTTTACTTGAACTTATTGAATATATATATATAGAAATGAATGCATTATCTTTTTGTACAAAATAACATATACCATACCGTATATATTAATTTATTACCATTTTAGAATATTTCCCTGGAATATAACAAATTCTCTCAGATATGACACATACATGTCGTATCGTTCGTGGGCCATCTTAACCTGGCTGTCAAACTGTCAAATGGAGTGCGTCTCTCTGGACCGAAATCTCGTTGGACCGATGTTTTAGTAGTAAATGCCATATTTTATTTATAATAAATTTATAAGCACGCATACACACGCATCATTGCAAATAATAGTTCCGTTCTATAATTTTCCTAAATATAGGCAACCAATTAAATATTCTTGCATAACGGGATAACTGCATGATGATCGGTGCTGCGAGACTATTTTTATTTGAAAATGTGATGGCGATGGCTTTCGAAGAAATGCGACTTCGGTCCTGGGAGACATCGGTCTACTGAGACGTTGGTCCAGCGAGATTTCGGTCCAGCGAGACGCTTCGGTCAAATGAATGTTTTTAACAATTTTGTTTCATTTTTTTACTATAGTAAATGTTGTATAAATACATAGATAATATTTAATTATGTTTAATTAATATTTTGCCATGATTTTATATATTGAAACAGACCAATAACAATGTATACGTTGCAATTCGATAAGATTACAAATTGAACAACCTGTATTCTGTACGAAATTCCCTACAAAAAATAAAAAACACACAATTTACTTTAAAATTAATTTATTTTCCTGTTTATCTGAAACAAATAACAATACATTGATGAGCATACATGATTCAAAAATAATAGTGAAAAATCATATTTTATGATTAATACTAACTGGAGATTGATGAAACTATAGGAAGGATATCAATAATAGTGAAGGATATAAGATATACTTACTTTTTCGCATTTATAATGTAGGAAACCATCTTTTTGACGGTGTACTCGTCCTAAAACAAATCGTAAAATTAGAATTAAAAAGAAATTTGATATCAAATAAAATAGAAAATTAGCTGTCAATTGTAACAGAATCATTTGTAATTATATATGCCGGCTGTCTCATGACGATCTACACATAGGAACGTTGCGCGCTCATTTGATTTTTAAAATCAAAATATTAATCTGACTGTTTTTGTTTTTTTTTTTCTGAAAATTAATTGAAATGTAGAAATATCTATACTAACCAAGGTAACTTGGCCGCTCTGGCGCTTCTGCGGCTGTTGTTGCGGCTGCTGCTGCTGCAGCTTCTGTTGTTCTTGCGGCTGTTATAAACATATAAATAACATAGAAAATCAGATATTGATTAATCAATGTATGTATACTTTAATGCACGTAATACGATAATTTGATATACATACAGCCGGCTTCTTCCTCCGCCTTCGCCGCTTTTTTTTTGCTGGGGCCGTCTCCGGCCGCCTCCCCGGTGTTCGCTTCGGGTTCTAGAGCAAATAATTAATGAAAAGCTCATGAAATTATACTAATGATTAGCTGAATTAGTGAGAAACGCATAGCGTTTACTCTAATGACAATGAAAAAGAGAAATGCATGGAATAATAATGTAAATAGTGAATAATGATTTAATAATACAACTACTATTACTGCTGACGAGAAACTGATTTAGTGGCACATTCAGATAAAATAGATGTACATGCATACTAAATACACATCGTCTCATTGTGAATTATTAATTATTAACTAAGTATTACTTACGTTTCTGCGCCTGGGCCGGGTTCGGCTATGGCTGCGTGGCTGTTAGGACAGAAACATGTTTCAATTAATTTGCATGTGTGTTGTACATCGAAAGAAGTTCACTCTTGATTAAATGTAATGTGCATAAGATATAAATTATTACTAACGTGGATTCGCAGTGAGAGCGACCACTAACATTTCGCTCGGGACATGTGTAGAGTATAAATTCAGAATTAAAATATTGCTTACCATTCTTGGGCGCCTCAGCGCAGGGTTGTGCTGGCGGCTGTGCATCTGAAATAAGTACGTGTTTCAATCTCATTTCTATTGTTACTTGACAAATTGAACTAATTAGTGTCCTTCCTTTTTACTGCTTCCGCATAAGTACGTTTTTCTGGAACGAACGCACATGCATATCAAAAAAATAACGAATGCAATGGTTTTAATTTAGAAAGATAATTAAATCCATTGTCTACTAAATTTGCCACTGTTGATATAGTTAGGAAATAAACAATTCACAAATTCAATAATTAATGAAAAGCTCATGTAATTACAGAAATGATTAGCTGGATCTGTGAGAAACGTACAGCGCTTACTTTAATGATACAGAAAAAGAGAAATGCATGGAATAATAATGTAAATAACGCAAGCATTTTAATTGCAAAGCAAAAAATGTACTAATATTTCTCTAGACATCTGTAGAGCATAAATTCGTAATAAAATATTGCTTACTCTTATCGGGCGCGGTCGGCCCGCCGCCACTGATTGTTGGCGCAGTGTCATCTGGAATAAATACATATTTAAATACTATTTCAAATTGAACTTATTTGTTTATTAGTGTGCCTTACTGTTTAGGTTCTCATGCGGCCGTTTTCCTGCAACGAAAAATTGTATGAAAAAAATTTGACATACATATCTACAATATTGTATTAAGAAATAACGCATACAACTATTGTTTTCATTTAGAAGGATGATTAAACCTAGTGACTGCTCTTCACAGTTCGATACTAACGGCTCTCCTAAGAGCTACTAAAATTTGCCACTGTTGTTATTGGTAATGCTGTGAAAATACACAATTTTCCATAGTAACAGTGTCAAATTGCGATCTAGTAGCCCTTAGTAACGCCGGTACTTACCGAGTTGTGAATAGCAATCATTCGCTCTTCAATGTGAATGTAGTGTACATGCGTCTATACAACCAAAATATTACTATTGAACTATATAAATATATTGCATTACGTACTATTTGTTCGAGTCGCCGTTGTGGCAGCGGCGGCGGCTTTTTCATTAGTTATTTCATCTACAACAAACATGTGTAATTAAAATCAACTCACAAAAAAATCGCTTTAATTTAATAATGTGAAATAAAATAATACTTACTCGCCATATCCGGACTTGACATTTTTTGCTTGTTACTCTGTAGAACAAAAACACATGTTTAAATAGAATGCCATTGTCGAATGTAATTAATTTACAGGAATTATATTAATCCAATAGCTAGATAAAATATGTATTCGTTATACATGTATATTATACACAGCAATAACAACATATTACATAGTAAAGTTGAGGTTGAGTTCATAGAAAATTGATAGCTCCCAAAACCGAATACGTTACAGTTGAATTACAAAGAAACTACTTATAAATTACTAATGTAAATATGACGGAGACATTCTCAGTTGCAGTATGATTAATTAAAAACAAACTATAAATTCAAGAAATATGTTATGAAAAGTTAAACTTCAAAACTACATACATTGGCGTCTGGTGAAAAAGAGAGAGAGCGCGAGAGAGAGAGAGAAACTCAACGTTCTTCTTCTTCTTCGTACGTCCCGTTTACACAGAGTAAACAGAAAGTAAATATTGACACAGTATTAAATTATTAATATTGCTACTTTAATTGTTATATTACACAAAAGAATTAATGCCGAACTATTAACCGTATGCATTTATTTATTTCTTTTAAGATAAATTGAATGTGTGTAAAACAATATGAATAACTACATTACCTACCTGTACTACCCTTTGTTTCAGATGTTTCATCACAAGTGCTCGTAGATACGGAATCAACATTATCGTCTGTACAACAGTCAGAATTCGATAAATCCGCAACTTCTACCTTATTACCCAACATTCGCAGTTCTTCCAATGATTTACCTCTATATTTATTAACATTGACATCACCAACAGCCATAAAAAATTTCGCTAGCCGCGTTACTTGAAGTGTTAATTCTGGTGTTTTGTAGTGTGCTCGGTGTATTGACACTTCGTGACCCATAAAATCTGCGAGCTGTTGTATTTCATTGTCATTCAAATTCAACGTTTGTGACAATGTAGCAATTTGCTTCCGCAAATAGGTACCCCTAATTTTTTCAGCATTAGATGCGCCACATAATATTGAATATTCGCGGACTACATTCACTCCTTGAATATAAGGCGTCTTATGACTTCCAAAAAGATACGGATTACTTTTATGGACACCAGCGTCACTACGGTGTTTGACGAACATTTTAATTAAATTCATGTGATTTCTATTTAACAGTAACGGTACGTGACGACCTCTTTTTCCTCGTATCTCCATTCTTTCGTAGCTGTTAGCTAGAATACACTCCAATCGAGTTAATGTTTTATATTGTTTCTTTTCAATTTTTTGTCTATTGTGAAAGTTGGCTAACAATATCCTTGATACTTCTCCAACTCTGCGCCGGTTAAACGCTAAGAGTTGCAGCATTACACATTTACCTAATTTCAGCCAATGTTTGTAATGAAATCCTTCAACATTTAGAACATGAAAAGCACAGTCTGCGTTTTTTTGTTAAATATTGCTGGAGACACCTTACATCGTCAATAGTAGGCAGCATAGAATTCTTGTTCCAATTATTTTCACATAACGTATTATTTGCATTTTTGCCAATATGAATGCTGTACTCCTTCATGTGTTTGGTCAAAAAGTTATCAAGATCTTCCTGGTGTGAACTATTCTGCAGGCCGTCTTTGATGTTCTGTAAATGACATCATTACTTTTAATAATCTGTGTACTAATTTGTCCTCCACAGTGGTAAATGTAACTGGTCTAGCTAGCTGAGATGCTAGAGTTACTACCCTGGTCCTATTTGCCGCTCTACCCACGCATTTTCTCTCATGTCCGGCTAAATTGCGAGGCAGGAATCGTCCTTTACAATTATGACATGACAGGAAACTTGAACTGCTAGATTTTTCAGGATTTCGAACAACAATCATATCAGCACCAGGCCGTTCTTGAATCGTTGTAAAAGTTTATTCCTTCGCATCTTAAGCGATAAAGCGATTTTCTGCGTTCTTTACTGTTTATTGGCATATCGCATATATCCTTGACCACATTTTCTGTTTTATATTGAGTCAAAATGTCTTCCTATTGCAAAAATTAATTTTTTGCAAAATATTCAGCACGCAGTTTCTTGTGTATTAGCATTTGATTTAAGGACAGTGCAAGAGAAAAATCAGTTGGAAGGGCAGTGTATTTACCTGTATGTTCGTCAAGTTAAGCTACAGCATTAACAACTTTAATAATATTATCATAATGTCTCGGTTGAAATACTGAAGTAAAATTCTTAATTTCAGGATATATTTTTTTTTTTTTATTTCAAATAAAAAGTGACTAATCAATCGTAATCGCGCATGGATCATGTTTTGATGATGTTTGGATCTATACTTCGTGCACATTTTGTTTCCATAAATTATAGTAGGTTCTTCGTATTGAATACAGTTCTTGATTTCATTACGTAAAATGAGGAAATCTTTTTTCAAGACTTCACAGGCTTTTTATGAATGTGGTTATGAATTTCTCGCTTCGTTATTAATATATTTCTTTTTTTTTTTCATAGTTCTTGGGGGCGCATCTACGATAATCTCTTCTGAGACAAATTGCAGGAAAAGAAACCTTTACATTTAGGACATGTTTTATAGTGATTATTCTTTCTGTTTTTATTTTGTTGTGACCTTCAGCATATAACGATTTCCCCAGTATTATAATTTATTTGACACTTCAGTTAACAATAATAAACTTCAAAATACTAAAGAAAAGCTGCTAATAATTAATAAACTCTGAACCATACATAAACATATGCTTGAAGGTGGAACATACCTTTTGGCAAGGACATGAATTCTACTACATCTTTCTCTGCTTTTTAGACTGTTTCTAAATGTGTCGGATTTTGTTTACAATGAATAAATTTTTTATACACTATTCGAAGGGTGTGTAATTCCGATGTAGGAAACGTAAACGTAAAATGTAAATGACATTTTACGTTCTATTTTTAACCAGTTGAGTCATCTGACTCAGGTAACTAAAATGTAAGGTCTGTATCACTGTCGTAATATTGAATAACATCAACAACACAAATTAAGCACATAAAATCAATAGTTTAACATACTTTCTTGTGACCAGTTGTGTTTTGCGAATTCGAAGTAGAACCTTTTCTTGATTTATTCTTTATTTTTAAAGTAGTTGTATCAAGTGATTCAGGTAATTGAAACATAGTATCTATTGCTTCAATTTTTTTATGGACTCTTAGTATCGGTCACGGTATTTTAGAATTATATATTATTTTGCATCAACGAAACTGTACCTCACATTTTGATACGCAGTTTGCGTTTGTCTGTAATTTTTTGTCATGATTTCTTTCAGATTTACTACTTACTTTCGATTCTGAAATATTCAATAAATATATCGGTGATGCAGTCATACAGTTAGGTTATTATTCGCTACCAGCATATCAGCGTAGTGGCTAAGGATGCCTGCTATTAGGATATTCGCTGCTAGTTGACGTGGGGAACTGTTTCTTGTTATACTGTCATACTGTTGGGATAGGCGCTACCAGTATATCAACGGAGCGATCGGATAAAGTGATTTAATTTATTATGTATTATCTCCAAGGGACACAGTCTTATTGTGTAAGTTATGTAAATTAACTCAAAGTATTTGTTTTTAAAAAGATTTATTTATCATCAATAAAAGAATACAATTATAACATGAACTACCTTCACAGGCTTACAAACCAGAAGTGAATCTTTCTCATTCACAAAGGAGTGTATCTATTTTATGCCGTTTCAGGATAGTTCGGAGAACTGGATGATAAGTGAGTTTGTCATTGTGGATCTTGTGAAGTCACCCAAATATTGATGGCTATAACTTGTACGACTTTTTATTATTAAATATTATGAGGCTTACGAGGATCTAATTAACAAATGGCCGATATCTAGACATATGAGAAGCCATCAAAATATTTATCAATTGCTAAATTTCAAGCAAAGATACTTATTGATATACGCCTGCTTACCGAATATGATAATTTTCTTTTACATAGAGATTTCTTCATCGATATTTCAATCATATAACCTGCAGTTTTATATTTAGTAAATTCGGTAGGTTTACTTTGGATATATTCTACCCTGAAACAAAATATTACTGGAAATGATCTTATTCAAATTCAGCCATACTTACATGCTTGTAATTATTATTAATATTCTTTCTGTAGTGCGATTCTGTAACTTCGATCGTTATGATTTCGTTCGTTACGTAGCAAGAGCAAAATAACGTACGTTGGTTACGAGAGCGATTCTGTAACTCCGTACGTTACCAGCTCTTGTTACGTAACAAGAGCTATAAAGCACGTTTAAACAACACGCCGTTGTGCCGGATCCGACCAATCACAGCGTCGGTTACATTTTTTGCTCTGTACAACCTGCGTCATCTAGTGGCTATGATATGCATGACACTTGCATATTATCAGCTGTGACAGAAAGTGTTTGCATTTCGTGTGGGCTATAATTTTGCAATTTTATCGTTTTTTACATATTATTCTTATAGTATATATTATTAAGATAAGATATTGGTGTATATATTGTAGTTTTTCTGTAAAATATTGTGTAAATTATATAAATTACTGTAATTATTAGATTTATAAGTGTTTTAGTTTAGGTTATATTTCATATTTTGTTAATTGTATCTTAATATCAGTGTAATACTAATACTTAATTGAATTCAACTACATAAAAACAGTTTGTGTATACATTGCTCGTAAGGTAAGTTACATGACTTTTAATAATAAATTCAGTTATAAGGCCGCCTAACATTGTAGATGGATAACAATTTGGCTATGCTACATTTGGTCCGTCGCCGTGCAGCTGAAAGACGTCGTCGTTCACTACGTTTACAACGTCGACAACTTCGTGATGCAAGCAATGCATTCGAATTACCTGAATTACGATTTGTTGAACTGTTTCGGTTGCCACCATATTGGGTACTGTTCCTGATTGAAACTTTGACTCCATTTTTGGGCCAAACAACTAGACGATCTGGAGTTCCTGTCAACCTAAGAGTACTTGCCACATTGAATTTCTATGCTACCGGGTCGTATCAACGAAGTGTCGGAGAAGATTATCATGTCGGTTTGTCCCAAACCATGATCAGCCGTGCTATCAACGAAGTGAGTTTAGCAATAGAACAGCATTTAATGGCTGATTGGATCAAATTTCCAACTACTGAAGCAGAGAAGACTGTAGTAGATAGGAGAGGCCGATTCTGGACCACAAGTTCTGATTATCGACACCAGTCGCTGATTTGGCGCTAGTGTCGCTGGCGGGAAATTCAAATTTTGGTTTGCGCTACTGGTGTGGGGGGTTTGTGTCCCGGCTACTGATTACACTTTTAGCCGCTAGATGGGCGGGAAATTCAAATGGGGGTTTGTGTCCCGACTAATGATTACACTTTTGGCCGCTACATGGCGCTAGTGTCGCTGGCGGGAAATACAAAATTTTTTTTTGGTTGGCGGGCAATTCAAATTCTGTCACACACGAATGAGTATAGGCTCAAACCACCGATTTTGAGGTTATGTGTGTGTGTGTGTGTGTGTGTGTGTGTGTGTGTGTAGGATCTTGACTGGGGTTTTTAACCATCAGTTATTGCGCATGCGTGAACAAATGATTTTTGTTGCTAGTTTTTAAATGTTAATTGGTATGTCACTTGTGGCTCAGAGGTAGAACATGCGACCGCCAATAAATGGTCCTAAGTTCAAATCTCGTTTTTATTATTATTTTTTTTTTACATATATTAACATTGTGTGTGTGTGTGTGTGTGTGTGTGTGTGTGTGTGTGTGTGTGTGTGTGTGTGTGTGCGTGTGTGTGTAGGATCTTGACTGGTGTTTTTAACCATCAGTTATTGCGCATGCGCAATATTCAAATTTTTATTTACTTTTATATATAATAGTAATACATAAAACAATGAGTCAGAGAATATAACATTATATAAATGATTGTAAGTTTTTACATAATTAAACATGTATTATGAGTAAATATTATTTATTTTATATACAACATGAAACAATGGGTCATACAGTAGAACAGATGAACTATATATATAAATTATTTTTTAAGTTTTACATATCAAACAGCTATTATGTGGGAATATTAGAGTTATCTCACTGCTACAATAACAACATCTGAGTAAATTCTCAGTAACATTTAATTGTGAAATAATTGAATGATTGCTAAATAAACTCCATGTGGAAGTTGATTGTAAATTTTGGCAAATAACACAAGCGTAGATTTCATTAAGTTTAATCGTTGAACTACCGTCACTGTACGTAATTCTTGATCGTTCTTGTTTTGTGTATCCACTTGAAAGCATGCATACTGTATTGTAAGATTGTTCTTCATCTTCATGCCTACGTGTGTGGAAAACATCTGCACAGTATCCACTCCCCGCACTATCGGTTGCATAATCACTATCAATATAATTTATATTCTCATCACTGTCACTGCTGCTATATTCAAAGTTTTCATGTGCATCCATATCTTCATCGGATGAACTCATTTTTCACAATGTTTTATACTAGTCAATTTTCATGAATTTAACAGAACTACAATTTCCAACCATCCCCGTGAATATCATAGCATATTTGCCAGTGTTGAATTCCACCATCTGCTCATCTGCGAGGTCGGCGAAGCGTTTTGGTAAGAATGTCACAGACTTCGCAAGTTCTAACAGGTTTCTCGTATGCCAGTTGACCAATGTGATTCAGCGCATCTAAATCCATTTTTATTTCTATATAATACGTACATTTGAGAACAATATAAATTAAGATATACATTACCGTCGTTAAGCTGCACGATGGTGAAATAACAACAATGATGATGAACTAACTATGTCTTTATTGCTGTAAGACTGATGAGCGATTGCCTTGACAATGCTTCTGTTATATGACTAAAGAAAGGAGTATTTTAAAATTGCTCAGTTAACAAAAAAATAAATAAATATACAGGTTGATTCGCGAAGAGCGTAAAATATTTTAACACAACGTTGGGGAGGTCATTTTCAGTAAAAAAATGTCATCTGAAGATGGGTCTTATTATATTTGGTTATGTTACTACAAGAGAAAAGATATTTATGTTATCACACTTTTTAATTATGCTAAAATTAACTATTATTCCTATTTAAAAAATCAAACATACCTACTGTATCTCCAGACATATCAAATATGCAAAAAATTAGTAATAATTTTTCAAAAGGTTTGTTATCCATGCTAAAATAATTATATGAAACATTTTTCAACATTTCAAACCTATATGAAATTATAGTCGAACATAAAACATTGGGAAAATCAAATTCTTGCTCACATCTAGTAAGCCAAGCAAAATTAAAAAAAAAAATAGAAATCTTGACTAACATGGCTTGTAAATGCTCAACTTTCGTCTAATTTAACCAATTTTACAGTTCTAAGATTTCTTAATGGTAGTATGCTGAATTTATTAGTACATTCATCAAACTTTGGTCTCTTGTAGTTACTTAATCAAATAGAATGGGATCCATCTTCATATGACATTTTTTTACTCAAAATATCATGCTAAAAAAATTTTACACTCTTCGTTAATCATTCTGTATATCAGCTGTTGTTTACTTCTAAGAAAATGATGAAATAAAATTGAGATTTTGCTAAGTTAGCAAAAAGTTATGAGATACATGTACTCTATCGCGTAGTTAACATTGAATGATAACATATGAGATGTTGCTAAGTTAACGAGAAATTGAAATATATGTATGTGGTCTGCTGCATAGTTAACAATGAATGACGAGTTATAAATATGATCTACTGGCTAGTTAACAAAAATGCAGAGATAAAAAATTATCTATTGCATAAAAAATATGACAACCATGGCAAAGTGGAATACATCGTTGAACAATGAAATTAAACACAATTACGTATAAATGTAAAAATATTACTGAATAGCAAATCAGAAACATTTTTGCAGTGATTGAATACACACAACGTCTGTTGAGGTAAGTTAACGATATACAGTGCACGCCGCTTATTGGAATCACGGATAATGTTATCAATCGGTTATTATTATCACTTTCGCAAAGAACGGTCCGGACGAATCCAACTATATTAAAAAAATTTCGGTTATAGTAATCAAGACTTCGATTTATGTTATCAATTTTTTCTTAGGAATGTTTTTGTCTCGAGCAATTTTCAAAGCAACAGTACAATAAAGTAGTTTTTACAAAGAACTTTGTAAAATTTGATTGTCTAGTTTATTATACGTATTATACCCGGCTGGTTGACAGTAAACACAAATAAACTCGGACAATGCGTTTGTATAATGTATAGTCTTAACTCAACTAAGTTTTGTGGCAATGTATGCAGCAGAGTTCATCTGAATTTCAATAGCATTACGCGTATGAAATTTTTATTAATAATTTGCTCCGCGAACATCAGACCAAGAAATATAATTTTTTTTAAATTTGAATTGCTCTTTGCTAATAAACACATATACATATTATAAATGTACAAAATAATTACATATATGTATGTACTACACACATTTTCAAATTTAAATGCAAAAATGTTATATTTATTTTAAATTTTTTAGTTAAATTCATTCTTTATTTATTGTTACATATGTATACCGTGTGTCTCATGACGATCTACACACAGGAGCGTAGTGCGCTCATTTTATTTTTAAAATCAAAATATTAATCTGAGTGTTTTTTTTTTTTTTGTAATTTTAATTGTCAACTTGACGTATAAATTATTTGAAAATGGACTATTACATCAAATATGTTACAAAATTATACTAGAATATCAAAGGAAATGAAATAGTATGCATACAATTTACAATTATACTGTCTAGATTGTAAAAAAAAAACTAAAACAATCAAATTAATATTTCACGATTACAAACCAGTTCATGTTCCTGTAATGCATATCGTGAATAAAAAATAATTGAAATGAAATTCAATTTCAAAAGACTAAAACAATCAAATTAATATTTCAAGAGCGTACGAAACTAACCTATGTGTATGACGACATAAGAAACACATTCTTAATGAACTTAGACTTTATTCGTTTCAACCTCGTTTCTGCACTAATTGTATACATTTTATCTTTTAATCCAACAAATTCAATCATAATTTTACCATTGTTTTCATCTTTCATTATACTGGGAATACGGATGCTGATAGTTTAATTTATTTAATTCATTATCAAGACAGTTATAATGTAATGAAGAGTGATACTCATAAATTAGATACAAGCGATTATCCGAAATAAAATAATATTTTTAATATTCCAATAGTTAATAAAAAAAAAGTCCAGGTCTAATGAAAGATGAAAACAATGGTAGAATTTTGATTGAATTTGTTGGATTAAAATCTAAAATGTATGCAATTAGAGTAGAAAATGAGATTGAAACAAAAAAAAAATCATGGGTGTTTAAAAATGTTTTTTTTTTTCAAATAATATCACTCTTCAGGATTATTATACAGAGCGATCGAGATTAACTGTCCGTGCCGCCTCGTTCTGATTTTTTATTTGCCGCATCGTTGTCATACTGACTACGATTGACATATCACATTGGCGTACAATAAATTTTTTTTAATAAAGAATTAAAAAACAACATTAAAAAATAAAATTTTTGATAATAAATGTTCAAAATACCTTCCTTCATTCTCAATGCATTTATTTGATGCAGTCTAATTTCAAAATTACTTAATTAACTTCAAAATATCTGTCAATAAAATATAAACACAAGCTGTCACTGATTCAAAAATAAAAGTGTTTATTGAAATGACAGTCACGTAGGCAACAAATAATAATTTTGCTTCGGTGGAACATAATTTTGATCATAATACGGAAATTTTCAAGTCACGTGACGGACAATATATCTCGATCGCTCTGTATATGCCTATTTAAGATATAGCGTAGACAATTAACCAAAATAATATTATCTGTAAGAACATACTGTATATAGGATAAGTCAAACGAAAATAACATTAAGTGATGTATACAGTTATATCAAACTGATTAATTACCATGGGGACATTGTAGTTTGAAATCATAAAAATGGTTTTATTATCATGTAAATAATATATATATATTTTAATTAAAATATTTATAATACATTTTATACTACATCTTTTATATTTACCCATTAATCGCATGTACTATCATTATTTCACGTTTCCATCATCAGAGATTGGAACATCGTGAATTTCTTCTGCATGACATCGCTGACCTATATAATATCCTATAAATTTTCTTACCTTTTTCTAATCATCATATGGTAAAACTGCTGTGTATCCGCGTTATTATCGTCACGCAGTTCATTAAGCTGCTGTGCGATTAATATATGCTAGCATTGCATTTATGTACTGTGACTTCTATATTTAGACTGCGCGGTATAATTATTACACTGATATACCGGTAGATACAGTTAATATATCGGTTAATACAGTCCATATACCGGTTAATACAGTTAATATTCTTATTAATACAGTTGATATACTGGTTAATACTGCTAAAAAACGGGTTATAGCGTTGTATGAGGTACTATCACCTCTGATTAAGAAGTATCATAACATGAATCAATGAACTATTAAAATGAAACTTGTTGAAATAATGAAGAAAAAAAGTGGTTAACTGAACTATTTCCTATACGTAAAGTATGACGTACTAACCCCATTACGCATGAACTGATAGTATTCCAAGATTGCTGAAAATGTAATTATACACTTTTAATAACATTTTCTCCGATTTCGTAACATACGTATGCGTATGAAAAAAGTGTAATGTGGTTGTAGAATTATTATTTTACTCTGAATTGGTTAATACGTTGCTCTGGAAATTAAATATCTTTTTAGGTTGCTACATCCAGTAGTGCAGGGTTGTATTGCGGGGATAAATAGTTTATAAATTATTATTGGTAAAAGATTTATTCTACCATCAATAATGTTTACTAATTTCTTTATGAAGAAATGTGCATCATATCCTGATAGATTATTAATAATTACTGGAATGTATGCACGTATTCTATATATAGTAAATTACATAATAGATGAGCAGAACTCCTATATTTCCCCCGTTAAATGACAATGATCTTTCTAACTCGAATATCAGCAGGTACAACAAATTCCTTTTCACATATATGACAGATGCTTGAATTATCGAAGTCTAATAGATGAGCAGAACTCCTATATTTCCCCGTTAAATGACAATGATCTTTCTAACACGAATATCAGCAGTTACAACAAATTCCTTTTCATATATATGACATGCTTGAATTATCGAAGTCTAATTGTTCCTGATACGTTAAACTATTCATTGGTACAGTTACCCAAAATATAGGTTCAACACCTTCAAAAATTTGCTGCAATTCGTGTATAAACCAAGTTTGGCAATCAGATCCAGTGTAAACAATTAATATAATATCCAATGCTGTATGGTATATGTTCTTGATAAATTTGACTTTTTGGTAACATTTCTGTATTAGTTATCTTCTTAAGAATAGCTTTAAAATCAGCATAAATACAAAACCATACAATTTCCTTATTATAGAAATTTGTGAAGCGGAAAATAGTTTCACCAGGTTGTGGTAACTTAATTTTACAATTATTCATCGTACTACAAACCAGTTCATGTTCGTGTAATGCATATCGTGAATAAAAAATAATTGAAATGAAATTCTATTTCCATGTTTATTCGCAGGATGTAGGGCGGAAATTATAGCCCAGGCAAAACATTGATTACGAGTATCATAATTTTTTCACATTAACAATAGCACACTTATATTTAATTTCTACTGGTAAGGCAATGTAAGATGAGACACATAATGGAGCATACTTATTTATATTTACAGCCAAGTTTATAATCTTATTTAGCGCCCAACCGCTATCTCTCACTTGAAATTCTTCCATCTTCTTCAGTTGCACTTGTCTCACATTCATCTCAAACCACTCCTTTAAATCTGTTTATTACATAATAAGTGCATTTTTTTTTTTTGTGTTGAAGAATTTATCTTCTACTACAGGGGGTATGGGGGCCAGTATTGCGGGTGCTTATCGTGTTGCAGGTTGCCTACTCAATATTAGGAACAGCCACCGTAACAGTAACCTGTATCATTGAACAGCCGCGCGCGGCCTAAACCTAACCTAACCTGGACTGAACCGCCACCCCCATATTCAAACTTTTCCCAGACTGCTTGTACGTGAGAGTAGTCTGCGGTTCAGTCATACAGGCGCGGCCTAAACCTAACCTAACCTGGACTGAACCGCCACCCCCATATTCAAACTTTTCCCAGACTGCTTGTACGTGAGAGTCATCTGCGGTTCAGTCATACAGGTGGCTGTTCAGTCATACAGGTTAGCGGTTCAGTCATACAGGGTACTGTTAGGGTGGCTGTTCAGTCTTACAGGTTTCTGTTAGGGTGGCTGTTCAATGATACAGGTTACTGTTACGGTGGCTGTTCCTAATATTGAGTAGGCAACCTGCAACACGATAAGCACCCGCAATACTGGCCCCCATACCCCCTGTAGTAGAAGATAAATTCTTCAACACAAAAAAAAAAAAATGCACTTATTATGTAATAAACAGATTTAAAGGAGTGGTTTGAGATGAATGTGAGACAAGTGCAACTGAAGAAGATGGAAGAATTTCAAGTGAGAGATAGCGGTTGGGCGCTAAATAAGATTATAAACTTGGCTGTAAATATAAATAAGTATGCTCCATTATGTGTCTCATCTTACATTGCCTTACCAGTAGAAATTAAATATAAGTGTGCTATTGTTAATGTGAAAAAATTATGATACTCGTAATCAATGTTTTGCCTGGGCTATAATTTCCGCCCTACATCCTGCGAATAAACATGGAAATAGAATTTCATTTCAATTATTTTTTATTCACGATATGCATTACACGAACATGAACTGGTTTGTAGTACGATGAATAATTGTAAAATTAAGTTACCACAACCTGGTGAAACTATTTTCCGCTTCACAAATTTCTATAATAAGGAAATTGTATGGTTTTGTATTTATGCTGATTTTAAAGCTATTCTTAAGAAGATAACTAATACAGAAATGTTACCAAAAAGTCAAATTTATCAAGAACATATACCATACAGCATTGGATATTATATTAATTGTTTACACTGGATCTGATTGCCAAACTTGGTTTATACACGAATTGCAGCAAATTTTTGAAGGTGTTGAACCTATATTTTGGGTAACTGTACCAATGAATAGTTTAACGTATCAGGAACAATTAGACTTCGATAATTCAAGCATGTCATATATATGAAAAGGAATTTGTTGTAACTGCTGATATTCGTGTTAGAAAGATCATTGTCATTTAACGGGGAAATATAGGAGTTCTGCTCATCTATTAGACTTCGATAATTCAAGCATCTGTCATATATGTGAAAAGGAATTTGTTGTACCTGCTGATATTCGAGTTAGAAAGATCATTGTCATTTAACGGGGGAAATATAGGAGTTCTGCTCATCTATTATGTAATTTACTATATATAGAATACGTGCATACATTCCAGTAATTATTAATAATCTATCAGGATATGATGCACATTTCTTCATAAAGAAATTAGTAAACATTATTGATGGTAGAATAAATCTTTTACCAATAATAATTTATAAACTATTTATCCCCGCAATACAACCCTGCACTACTGGATGTAGCAACCTAAAAAGATATTTAATTTCCAGAGCAACGTATTAACCAATTCAGAGTAAAATAATAATTCTACAACCACATTACACTTTTTTCATACGCATACGTATGTTACGAAATCGGAGAAAATGTTATTAAAAGTGTATAATTACATTTTCAGCAATCTTGGAATACTATCAGTTCATGCGTAATGGGGTTAGTACGTCATACTTTACGTATAGGAAATAGTTCAGTTAACCACTTTTTTTCTTCATTATTTCAACAAGTTTCATTTTAATAGTTCATTGATTCATGTTATGATACTTCTTAATCAGAGGTGATAGTACCTCATACAACGCTATAACCCGTTTTTTAGCAGTATTAACCAGTATATCAACTGTATTAATAAGAATATTAACTGTATTAACCGGTATATGGACTGTATTAACCGATATATTAACTGTATCTACCGGTATATCAGTGTAATAATTATACCGCGCAGTCTAAATATAGAAGTCACAGTACATAAATGCAATGCTAGCATATATTAATCGCACAGCAGCTTAATGAACTGCGTGACGATAATAACGCGGATACACAGCAGTTTTACCATATGATGATTAGAAAAAGGTAAGAAAATTTATAGGATATTATATAGGTCAGCGATGTCATGCAGAAGAAATTCACGATGTTCCAATCTCTGATGATGGAAACGTGAAATAATGATAGTACATGCGATTAATGGGTAAATATAAAAGATGTAGTATAAAATGTATTATAAATATTTTAATTAAAATATATATATATATATTATTTACATGATAATAAAACCATTTTTATGATTTCAAACTACAATGTCCCCATGGTAATTTATCAGTTTGATATAACTGTATACATCACTTAATGTTATTTTCGTTTGACTTATCCTATATACAGTATGTTCTTACAGATAATATTATTTTGGTTAATTGTCTACGCTATATCTTAAATAGGCATATACAGAGCGATCGAGATATATTGTCCGTCACGTGACTTGAAAATTTCCGTATTATGATCAAAATTATGTTCCACCGAAGCAAAATTATTATTTGTTGCCTACGTGACTGTCATTTCAATAAACACTTTTATTTTTGAATCAGTGACAGCTTGTGTTTATATTTTATTGACAGATATTTTGAAGTTAATTAAGTAATTTTGAAATTAGACTGCATCAAATAAATGTATTGAGAATGAAGGAAGGTATTTTGAACATTTATTATCAAAAATTTTATTTTTTAATGTTGTTTTTTAATTCTTTATTAAAAAAAATTTATTGTACGCCAATGTGATATGTCAATCGTAGTCAGTATGACAACGATGCGGCAAATAAAAAATCAGAACGAGGCGGCACGGACAGTTAATCTCGATCGCTCTGTATAATAATCCTGAAGAGTGATATTATTTGAAAAAAAAAAAAACATTTTTAAACACCCATGATTTTTTTTTTGTTTCAATCTCATTTTCTACTCTAATTGCATACATTTTAGATTTTAATCCAACAAATTCAATCAAAATTCTACCATTGTTTTCATCTTTCATTAGACCTGGACTTTTTTTTTATTAACTATTGGAATATTAAAAATATTATTTTATTTCGGATAATCGCTTGTATCTAATTTATGAGTATCACTCTTCATTACATTATAACTGTCTTGACAATGAATTAAATAAATTAAACTATCAGCATCCGTATTCCCAGTATAATGAAAGATGAAAACAATGGTAAAATTATGATTGAATTTGTTGGATTAAAAGATAAAATGTATACAATTAGTGCAGAAACGAGGTTGAAACGAATAAAGTCTAAGTTCATTAAGAATGTGTTTCTTATGTCGTCATACACATAGGTTAGTTTCGTACGCTCTTGAAATATTAATTTGATTGTTTTAGTCTTTTGAAATTGAATTTCATTTCAATTATTTTTTATTCACGATATGCATTACAGGAACATGAACTGGTTTGTAATCGTGAAATATTAATTTGATTGTTTTAGTTTTTTTTTTACAATCTAGACAGTATAATTGTAAATTGTATGCATACTATTTCATTTCCTTTGATATTCTAGTATAATTTTGTAACATATTTGATGTAATAGTCCATTTTCAAATAATTTATACGTCAAGTTGACAATTAAAATTACAAAAAAAAAAAAACACTCAGATTAATATTTTGATTTTAAAAATAAAATGAGCGCACTACGCTCCTGTGTGTAGATCGTCATGAGACACACGGTATACATATGTAACAATAAATAAAGAATGAATTTAACTAAAAAATTTAAAATAAATATAACATTTTTGCATTTAAATTTGAAAATGTGTGTAGTACATACATATATGTAATTATTTTGTACATTTATAATATGTATATGTGTTTATTAGCAAAGAGCAATTCAAATTTAAAAAAAATTATATTTCTTGGTCTGATGTTCGCGGAGCAAATTATTAATAAAAATTTCATACGCGTAATGCTATTGAAATTCAGATGAACTCTGCTGCATACATTGCCACAAAACTTAGTTGAGTTAAGACTATACATTATACAAACGCATTGTCCGAGTTTATTTGTGTTTACTGTCAACCAGCCGGGTATAATACGTATAATAAACTAGACAATCAAATTTTACAAAGTTCTTTGTAAAAACTACTTTATTGTACTGTTGCTTTGAAAATTGCTCGAGACAAAAACATTCCTAAGAAAAAATTGATAACATAAATCGAAGTCTTGATTACTATAACCGAAATTTTTTTAATATAGTTGGATTCGTCCGGACCTTTCTTTGCGAAAGTGATAATAATAACCGATTGATAACATTATCCGTGATTCCAATAAGCGGCGTGCACTGTATATCGTTAACTTACCTCAACAGACGTTGTGTGTATTCAATCACTGCAAAAATGTTTCTGATTTGCTATTCAGTAATATTTTTACATTTATACGTAATTGTGTTTAATTTCATTGTTCAACGATGTATTCCACTTTGCCATGGTTGTCATATTTTTTATGCAATAGATAATTTTTTATCTCTGCATTTTTGTTAACTAGCCAGTAGATCATATTTATAACTCGTCATTCATTGTTAACTATGCAGCAGACCACATACATATATTTCAATTTCTCGTTAACTTAGCAACATCTCATATGTTATCATTCAATGTTAACTACGCGATAGAGTACATGTATCTCATAACTTTTTGCTAACTTAGCAAAATCTCAATTTTATTTCATCATTTTCTTAGAAGTAAACAACAGCTGATATACAGAATGATTAACGAAGAGTGTAAAATTTTTTTAGCATGATATTTTGAGTAAAAAAATGTCATATGAAGATGGATCCCATTCTATTTGATTAAGTAACTACAAGAGACCAAAGTTTGATGAATGTACTAATAAATTCAGCATACTACCATTAAGAAATCTTAGAACTGTAAAATTGGTTAAATTAGACGAAAGTTGAGCATTTACAAGCCATGTTAGTCAAGATTTCTATTTTTTTTTTTAATTTTGCTTGGCTTACTAGATGTGAGCAAGAATTTGATTTTCCCAATGTTTTATGTTCGACTATAATTTCATATAGGTTTGAAATGTTGAAAAATGTTTCATATAATTATTTTAGCATGGATAACAAACCTTTTGAAAAATTATTACTAATTTTTTGCATATTTGATATGTCTGGAGATACAGTAGGTATGTTTGATTTTTTAAATAGGAATAATAGTTAATTTTAGCATAATTAAAAAGTGTGATAACATAAATATCTTTTCTCTTGTAGTAACATAACCAAATATAATAAGACCCATCTTCAGATGACATTTTTTTACTGAAAATGACCTCCCCAACGTTGTGTTAAAATATTTTACGCTCTTCGCGAATCAACCTGTATATTTATTTATTTTTTTGTTAACTGAGCAATTTTAAAATACTCCTTTCTTTAGTCATATAACAGAAGCATTGTCAAGGCAATCGCTCATCAGTCTTACAGCAATAAAGACATAGTTAGTTCATCATCATTGTTGTTATTTCACCATCGTGCAGCTTAACGACGGTAATGTATATCTTAATTTATATTGTTCTCAAATGTACGTATTATATAGAAATAAAAATGGATTTAGATGCGCTGAATCACATTGGTCAACTGGCATACGAGAAACCTGTTAGAACTTGCGAAGTCTGTGACATTCTTACCAAAACGCTTCGCCGACCTCGCAGATGAGCAGATGGTGGAATTCAACACTGGCAAATATGCTATGATATTCACGGGGATGGTTGGAAATTGTAGTTCTGTTAAATTCATGAAAATTGACTAGTATAAAACATTGTGAAAAATGAGTTCATCCGATGAAGATATGGATGCACATGAAAACTTTGAATATAGCAGCAGTGACAGTGATGAGAATATAAATTATATTGATAGTGATTATGCAACCGATAGTGCGGGGAGTGGATACTGTGCAGATGTTTTCCACACACGTAGGCATGAAGATGAAGAACAATCTTACAATACAGTATGCATGCTTTCAAGTGGATACACAAAACAAGAACGATCAAGAATTACGTACAGTGACGGTAGTTCAACGATTAAACTTAATGAAATCTACGCTTGTGTTATTTGCCAAAATTTACAATCAACTTCCACATGGAGTTTATTTAGCAATCATTCAATAATTTCACAATTAAATGTTACTGAGAATTTACTCAGATGTTGTTATTGTAGCAGTGAGATAACTCTAATATTCCCACATAATAGCTGTTTGATATGTAAAACTTAAAAAATAATTTATATATATAGTTCATCTGTTCTACTGTATGACCCATTGTTTCATGTTGTATATAAAATAAATAATATTTACTCATAATACATGTTTAATTATGTAAAAACTTACAATCATTTATATAATGTTATATTCTCTGACTCATTGTTTTATGTATTACTATTATATATAAAAGTAAATAAAAATTTGAATATTGCGCATGCGCAATAACTGATGGTTAAAAACACCAGTCAAGATCCTACACACACACGCACACACACGCGCACACACACACACACACACACACACACACACACAATGTTAATATATGTAAAAAAAAAAATAATAATAAAAACGAGATTTGAACTTAGGACCATTTATTGGCGGTCGCATGTTCTACCTCTGAGCCACAAGTGACATACCAATTAACATTTAAAAACTAGCAACAAAAATCATTTGTTCACGCATGCGCAATAACTGATGGTTAAAAACCCCAGTCAAGATCCTACACACACACACACACACACACATAACCTCAAAATCGGTGGTTTGAGCCTATACTCATTCGTGTGTGACAGAATTTGAATTGCCCGCCAACCAAAAAAAAATTTTGTATTTCCCGCCAGCGACACTAGCGCCATGTAGCGGCCAAAAGTGTAATCATTAGTCGGGACACAAACCCCCATTTGAATTTCCCGCCCATCTAGCGGCTAAAAGTGTAATCAGTAGCCGGGACACAAACCCCCCACACCAGTAGCGCAAACCAAAATTTGAATTTCCCGCCAGCGACACTAGCGCCAAATCAGCGACTGGTGTCGATAATCAGAACTTGTGGTCCAGAATCGGCCTCTCCTATCTACTGACTGTGATTAAACAGAGGTATATAATTTTATTCTCTTATTGTTGTGATATAAGTTTAACAGTGTTTTATGCTCATAGATTCATGGAGAAAACGGGTTTTCCTGGTGTTATCGGAGCTATAGATTGTACTCACATATCTATATTGGCGCCTCCAGTAGACGGTAATAATTATCGCAATCGAAAGGGTTACCACTCCAAGAACGTACAAATTGTAATTTAATATATTATTCAATATGATGGGAATGTTATACAGAATTTTAATGTGTAGATTGCGGATTATGATTTAAAAATCCTGAACGTAAATGCTCGATTTGCTGGAAGTACACACGACTCGTACATCTGGAGAAATTCAGTTATCCGGCAACACATGCTAGAACTGCACGATGCGGGAGTTAGAGGATCCTGGTTGTTAGGTACCTTTACTTATTCTGTTATTATCATTAGTGACAATTGTAATTTAATGTAATGTATATGAAGGAGATTCTGGCTATCCTCTGGAACCCTGGCTCATGACTCCCATAACGAATGCTGCAAACGGAAGTCCAGAAGAGAGGTATACAGCATGCCATGCAAGGACAAGAGTATGTGTGGAACGTGTGAACGGAGTGTTGAAGAGTGTATTCCGCTGTCTGGGAGCAGATCGAATATTGCGATATTCACCACGGGTAGCGGGCATGATCATCAATGCGTGTGCTGTTTTGCACAACATGCGTGTGCATATGCGATTAGTAAACGCAGACAATGCAGATCCCGACCTAGACGTTCAAGATGTACCAGAAGCTGGCGATAACCCGCAAAATCTCTATAATGAAGGTCGCAGAATACGTGCCAACATCGTCGGACAATTTCGTTGAAGAGAAAATAAATGAATGATGGACGGAGTGCGCGGCATTGCTCGCGAAAACTTAGTCTATCTCACAATCAGATACCTACATAATATCTATGGAAAAAGACCAGAGTTAAGATATTGAAGAGATCGGAGGCATGTAATGAGAGCACACGAACATCGGTATGTAATAGTCCATATTTTACAATAGTGTACGCACATACTGTTCGAATTGGTTATTTTATGTTTCAGGTAAATAAGGTACAAGGATATCTACTAGCAGTGAGCATTCCCTGAGCTGATGTAAGAAGTACGGAAATGGATTAATTACTACAAAGAATAATGATGTTAATATAATGATGTGTTAATATTGTACTATCATTTTAATGTGTTATTATTATATTACGAATTTGTGGCTGTATTGTATTTATTGTGCATTGGCTTTATAATTTAGTTTTGTTAATGTGTAACATAAAACAGAAATTTTACGTACATACTAAAATGGAAGTAAATAATAAGTAGTCTTGATTAAATAGTATATTATTTTTTAACCAATAAAGTTACAAGTTGACGCATGCATTCGGTTTGTTCGCGAATTGCATTCGCACAGTCCTTTACATTATTATTTAAATGATCGAGTTTCAACCCAATTTCCTCCATAATTTTCAAATGCTTGTTCTGGTTGTCTATTATGACTCCATCGTCCAGCTTTCGTTTTCGGGAAGGGTTACGTGGAGGTGTAGGTAACTGGGCGGTAGTTGGAACAGGTGTTGGTGGTTTGTAGCTGCTAGATGCTACAGGACTATCACTGAACAGTGGTGGTGGTGATAGTGGGGGAATATTGGAATTTGTCTTTAAATAAACACATGTTAAATTTTCAATGAACAACTATAGCATATTTATATTACCAGCAATCCTCCCTCTGGCGTTTCGCCATCTCCAATTAATGCAGTGTATCCGATCACACCTAGCAGTCGTTCTTCCACGTCCGACAATTTAGTTTTATTAGGGGAACCACCACCAGTTTTCTTCTGCCCTTCTTGAATATTTCTCCACTTTTTTTTAATGGAACATTTCCAGTCGTTCCATGTCTTAGGAAGGAATATTCAGGAAAAGGATATTTGCAATGATTATTAATAGAATGCAATGAAATTAAATATAGCTTTAATCAAACATATAACCTTAAATACACATACACAACACTGAAAGTGAACACTTGTTGAAATACTATAAAATTAACGTTATTAAACATGAATTTCATTTCAATAATATATTAGATTTTCACACTTACCGCTTGCCACTGTTTAGGTTCCTTACGGGGACCCAATTCGCAGTTCAAGCTGCCAGACAATCGTTGCCACTCCTTCCTGGCTTGTACTTTAGAATTCGCCCCAGACAACCTACCATGGGCCAAATCTTGATTCTCCTCCATAAATACCAACATTTTTTCATACTGGACGGCTGTTGTTTTACCCGTTCTTTTTGCTGCCACTTGAAAATAAAAATTCAAACATTTTAAGTAATTATCAAAATTTGCTCCTGTCACTTTTTTGGTTCATATACAACAAAAAAATAATTATCAAAATTTGTAATAATTTATTGAAATAATCATTCTGCCAAGCTTTTAGAACATAAATATATATATATCATGTATAATAAATGTTTTTACTTACTATTTTCACTATTACAAAGATGCGATGTGATGCACTTCGTCAAGTCAAAAACAGTAATGGCGGCATAACGGACGGTAGTTTGCTCTCGTTACGTAACAAGAGCTAATAACGAGAGCAACGGTTATTTTGCTCTCGTTATGAGTTACAGAATACCGATTTTGTTTTACTCTCGTTACGTAACGTATCCAACGGTTATTTGCTCTTGCTATGAGTTACAGAATCGCACCACTGATTTGTTTGTCATTTCTTCAATTGTTTCATACATAGTTGATAATTCTGTTGTATTAAATCACAAACTTGATATGGATAAGGTTAAATCCGCAAAGGGTTGAAATAACGATTTAAAATTTCCTGTTGGTATGGAAATCAATATATTTTGAGTTATGCCGACGTTTCGACATTACGGTTAGAGCTCATTCTCAATGCAGTTAAACGTAACAAAAAGAAGAATGAAAACGATCGTGTCCAATGTAGAATATAACGTGAATTTTGTCGGAATTTGGACAGGAGTCAGAAAAACACTTCAGACTTATGTAGCTAACGTTTCGACAAAATTTATTGTCATCCTCAGAGCTGAATTAAAAACAAATAAATCTGTTACAATGTGCTACATCAGAAAGCTATACAACACAACAATGAACAAGTACAATGTCAAATATCAAGTAACAGTGTATGTATACAAAACAAAAATGTACTGACCTCAAGTCTGGTAGTATAAGTAACAATTACATTTGAAATATGGTACATGGTAACAAGCGGTAGTAGAGTTTCAACATGGTATTTTTGCCTCAACACAAGATGTGAGGAAACAGAAAAGAACCTTCCCAACGAAAGGCTGTAAGTGACTAGCAAAAACACAAGCGAAAAACTAAAGCCAGCAAGTTCAAACTCAAATTAGTACAACTAATAAGTGTAGTTACAAAACAATAACAAAAATGGAACAACAAACGCCATCCCGTGAACAAGAAACTAACTATTATTAAATTTTAATAAATTAATATATACTTTACTTAAATTGTCTATGTCTGTTCTATTATTTATGCTATTATTGTTAAGTCCAATATGAATCATTTCAAGAAACAATCTTTTCTTTAAGTTGGATTCTTGTTGCAAAATGCATACATTGTTGAAATCAAAATTATGTCCCGTATCAAAATGATGTGCCGAAAGGGCTGTTTTATCTTGATTCATATTAGATGGTCGACAATCGTACATGTGATTTTTAATTCTACTTTTTAAATATTGTTTAGTTTGTCCTATATACGAGCTATCACAGTCTGTACAATTTATCTTATAAATAACGTTGGATTTACATTCATCTGGTGTTAAGTCCTTAAGTTTACTAAATACAAGATTAATTTTTTTCGTATTGTACAATGCTACTTTCACAAAATCGTTTTGTAAAATTTTTACAATTTTTTCGGATAAACTACAAATATAAGGAATCTTATAATATATGTGTGCCTGTGGTTCTTTAGTACTTCCTTGGAAATCTCTCGGTTTAAATTTTAAAATTTTATTAACAAACCCAATCGGATAATTGTTATTGATTAACTTATCTTTAAATTTACACACGTTGGATTGTACGAAGGAGGGATGGCAAATATTATTGATTCTATACATAGTGCCTTTTATGGTACTGATTTTTTGTTGTATCGGATGGCTGGAGTGTTTTTAATTCAGCTCTGAGGATGACAATAAATTTTGTCGAAACGTTAGCTACATAAGTCTGAAGTGTTTTTCTGACTCCTGTCCAAATTCCGACAAAATTCACGTTAAAAAAGAAGAATGTTTTTTTAAACTCGTAAGTTTTTTGACGATGCGTCGACTTGTTACTCACTGCTTGTCGTACATATTCTAACGGCCAGGTTCAGCGTTGTAATTCGCAAAATTACTTCGTTTCTTTTGTTTTTAATTTTGAACTGTAGGTGGTCAGGGCGGTCGTTTAATAAACACTCAACACGTTTTTAGGTATTCTACATAATAATAATATAATAATAACATAATATGTAGAATCAAAGCCTATTAATATAATTAGTTGTGTTAATATATTATATTAACACAACTAATTATATTAATAGGCTTTGATTTAATACGACACATCACAACTTTACAATCTCTCGCTGTTCACTCTCTCTTCTATTTCTCTCTACTGTGCGCCTGGTATGTCTTCGAAGACGTATCGGTCGTGGTTCAAGACCTTCGTAATCTGATACTGGCCTTGGTACTTCGGCTGCAATTTACCTGTCGGTTGAACAGATATGATTAAAACGTGATCACTACGTACTCTTTGGCGGGCGTCGTCGTAGGTTGTAGAGACGTTCGTTGTGATCTTGCGCCTTGGATAGCTCATATTCTGCGTGGTCTCGCAGCTTGTCACTACTCAAGGTACGGTGGCTCAGGACTCTGAATCGCCTCCTGGATGAAGTCTGGCAACTTTTGGTCCGGGTTAGTACGCAAACTGTACCCGACGAGAAAATTCGCAGGGCTACTGTCGATACTGCGCTAGTGAGAATTATTTAGCACTTGCTGCACGGTTCTAAGCTGTACAGACCAATTATCATCTTTAGTCACTTTCGCAAGTACGTTACCGAACGTACGATTATATCGTTCGCACTGCCCGTTAGCTCAGGATATAGCGGTCGCGGTGAGTATACGAGTCTGTGTTTTGTCATAAAACCTGTGACACTGAATTCATAATATACAAAGAAAAGACATCCATGTGCTATAATTTCAATCACCTCAAAATACGTTGTGAAGAGTAATATGGTGCTGCCACTACCGTCCAACATCGAGAACAACATGCTGCTAAGCGGTTATGTTTTGTTACATTACACTTTTGGACATAGATCTCGATCTCTCTCACCGCTACTGTGACGCGACAGGCAGAATGCAAGCCGTCGCTATCTCCTTACTATTGACAAGCTCCTTTGTTTCATTTGTTTATTAGAATTATAAACATGATCAGCAATATTTGATATATTCTTTTTGGGACGCACTTAATAATGAATAGTGCAGTCAATATGTCGTATTTGTCTGTATATCAGTGCATATCAGAGAAGCGATTATTATTTTGGCTGCCATGTCATTGTTAAGGATTGATTACAACAATGATACAAATTTTCTAAATATGCCTACGTATACGAAATGTGCACAAGTGGGGATTAACTTCTGTTTGGTTATTTGTGATGAATATATTTGCGTTTATTGTTTTTGTTTATTTCTAGAATTTCAAAGGTAGTTGAAAGTTTCCATCATAAAATGATTATCATTATTGTAATCAATTCTTGACAATGACAATACTCGAAATGATCATCGGAAATAAACATTTATTATTTATGCATGTTTCATAAAAATGATTTATTTTTAATAACATGTATTGTATATTCACAGGACAATATAAGCATATGGAAAAGAAGATACTATAAATGGTTTATTCTTAAATACTAATAATGCTAAAAATATGTACAAACAGTAATATTTTTTCGGACATATGTACTTTCAACTATCACTCAACATTTTAGTTTCCCGACATGTTTTATATAGTTTTATTTTGATTAAATTTTTAATAATAAATAATCTGTGTTCATAACAGCCATCATTGTAATAGCAACTAGGTTCTAAATTCATTATTACATTTTTTTATTTCTTATGAGTTTTGACAATATTTTTCTCATGTTTTATAATATTCATCAGTTCAACAATTTATATTAATACAACAGTGACAATATATCTGACAGCATTTTTTGATCGTTTCAAATTTTTAATTTCACCTTTCTGTAGTGCGTAATCTTTTAATTCTAAAAATATTTCATTTTCATTAATTGGTGACTGTTTAGTTTTACCCAATTTTCTCCAAAGATTCCAAATAGATTCTTCCAGCGCACTGGCCACACTGACCGTGCCCACAAAGTAAAATATAATCTATTTACATAACATACCGGGCAGCGGTATTTAGGTGGATCATCTCCAATTTCTACATAAATTCATTTATTAATCATTTGGACCAAATACCCTGATTTTGCAGGTGACCTACCTTCATCCTCGCCCTCCGGTCGCCATGTTATCACAGGCAATGCATCTTCTGCAGGAAATTCTAGCCAATCTAAATTGGCATTCGGAATATCAGCAGGTGCTGGAATATCAACGGGTGGTAGGCTGTTGGCAGAAGATATATTCTATGGTAGCATATCATCGGGTGGTGGACTATTGGCCGGAGAGATATTTTGTGGTAGAATATCATCGGCTGGTGGAGTGTTAACCGGAGAAGTATTCTGTGGTGGAATATCATCGGGTGGTGGAGTGTTGGCCGGAGAGATATTCTGTGGTGGAATATCACCGGGTGGTGGACTATTGGCCGGAAAGATATTCTGTGGTAGACTATCATCGGGTGGTGGAGTTTTGGCCGGAGAGATATTCTATCCGTAACTTGGACTTGGGTACTTACTTTCATCATCCGAGCTGTCGGTATTTAATAAATTGGGAGCCCATTGGGATGACAATGGGCGGGATAATGGAACATAAGGTTCAGGATTAGGTAGGACATTTCGGGGTATATCTTCATCTTCGGAACTTGAGGAGTCAAGGAATCTTTGAATATAGAGGGGTAAATTGGCTCGGTTAACATGAAAATTAGTGCAGCAGGAAGTGTATGTGTAGGGTTTTGTGGAGGAAAAGGTTGCGGTTGCTGCAGTGAAATATGATGTTATTTCGAAACATTGGGTTCGGGCTCGGAGTTCGGTGGCTCCGTCTGCTCTGCACGTCTTGTAAACTGTTTGTTCATTATGTGAGACATGAAGCAGGAGCAGCAGCAAATGCGTTCGTCCGGCCGTCTGTTTCTAGGCCTGTGGTTTGAAATAAGACTTCTTTGGAAATCACAAGCTTTCATGTGCTCTACATGGCGCAGGTATTCTACAAAAATCCAAATGTTTGGATGTTCCCTGGAGACGACCCGCATCATAGCATTATTAATTCATTGTGCTAGTCTGTAGATGGATATATTTTGATGTAGCCATCTTCCTCGCACGTATTGCAAAAATGGTATCTTACAAGCTATTCCCGAAAGTTTCTGTATCCAATACAACCATCCCTGCTTCATTTAAATGACCGGATAATAACGGAAGTGTCATTGCAATTTTGACAATGCGCTGTGTTTCCTAATTACCACGTCTGCATAAACCTAGAGCAGCCGCTTTCTTATAAATTGCTCTAGAATAATGAAACCAACAGCCAGAAACATCTGCATTTTGAAAACAGTTTCGAATAGCCTGACATAAGGCATTTTCGAAATCAGTCATTGCAGCAGTTACATTTATAATCGGTGCCAATTGCTGCAGCACCGTAAGCACACTGACATATGCCGAAAATGTTTTCCGCTCCATCAACACTTACTATTTGATATACCTGTAATAGCATTTTATATATTATTGAACTGAACAACTTGGCAACATTTAAAAAACATAGCATTCCCTCATGTATCAAGTGCACAGCAAAAAGTTGCGTTCCCGCACCACGTAGAGGAACAATCTTAAACGTAGCATCAGCATCAACTCTACATTTAATGCACGTGCCACGTAGCCCAAAATGCGTGAAGAATAAGATATTGCAGAAGCCGATTCATCGTCCGCGTACACTAAGCTATGGAATAAAGGCATCTGTCTTGCTCCCAATTCCGTTGCATACCTCTCGCGCCATCTAAAACCGTAAATACTTAAGTAATATAAAGTATGTCCAATTGTGCAATGTATACGTTATTGTAATCCCTACTAATTATTACCTTGGATCCTCTAATATTGCGCAGAACTGGCGTACGTTGTCTGGAATACCAGGAGTACCTGCTTGCGTGCTTCTTTCATCATTGATTTCATTGAATTGTACCGTCCTAGATTTTGATATTGTACTGGTGCGTAGCATGGTTTTAAATCTACAGATTTATAACATCAGACCATCTAAAATCTAAATAAAAGTGTATGAATCTTACATGAAATGGTGCCCACTGTCACTGCTGGTAACTTTCCTTGGGATCGATACAAACACGTAACTGAACCGTGTTAAATGACCACTGATAAGGTGATGAGTAATGACACTTTCTGCAAAGTCAAAGGTAGCTGATTATAGCGGAATGTCAATTCTAAAACTCAAAGCGCCAAATAAGTTTCTATAACCTACAAGTACACTCTTGTTTTACCCGTCGGATTTTAGAGAGAGACTGTCGTCGATAATCGGTTAACTTCGAGATTATAGCCCGTTGGCTCTGGCCAGCGTTACCAGGCGGAGAAAATGTTGTATACCAATATTAATAGTACCAGATTTTAAAACAAAGTACCTACTTTAAAAAAGCGGAATATTTGAAATATGTGAAAATAGACAATTCAAGTTTCTTCTTTGAAGATATTCGAATGGAGTCGACCAATATTAATGAAATTAATCAAGAAAATATTTTTTAGTTATTTATTATAATCTATTTATTTGTAAAACATAAAAAACTTAAACATAAAGTAAAATAAAATTCTCAAAATATGAAAAATAATACAATAAATAATAACACAATACAAAAAATACGTTTGAATGACTAATTATTCAAACGTATTTGGGCTTCAGTTTAAGAAGCCTGGCTGAAGTTTCATTGTCCTGTATACAGGAGACCTCAACATATATTTCCATCCAAATGTTGCAATAGAAATTTTTCATAATTCCTTTATACTACGTATACGAAAGTAAAAATAGGAGTAAATAATTTCAACCTATTGATTTTACAATTTTTCAAAAAATTTAAAACGTGCCAAATCTGGTACAATAGTACCACCTCTGGCAACACTGGCTGTGGCTCATGCTCGTTTAGCACTTGATTTCCGGAATGTCAGGCGGGCGACGCTTTGGCAACTCCTGGCCTACACTAACATATATTTATCGCTAAATATTATTTTTTCCAATTATCAGTAGTCCAAGATACTCTTTCCTTTGCCCAAGCCCAGGTTAATCATTTTTTTCTTTTTTTATCCGCAATCAATAACTTCTTTTGCCTAAATCAATATACTTTCAAGTCAAGAATTTTAAATTTTTTTAGTTTAACATACCTTACAGAAGTGCATGTTTGATTTATGTGTCATCCGCGATAGGTTTCGCGTGAAACATTAACACTTGTTTCTTCATTCCACTTAACGATTATGTCCCGTACAGTGTCTTTACGTCCCGATTTACAAATCCGAACGAGTGCTCTTTGCATTTTGGAACTGATATTACATGGACGACCCGTTGTTTTCCCCGATACATTTATGGATCCGGTTTCTCCAAACTTTTTTACAATATCTGCAACTGTAGACTTAGCTACATTTAGTTGTTGCGAAATATTTCGAAAAGATTTTCCTTCATGGAACCATTTAATGATTAACTCTCTAACAGTTTTATTTGTTGCTTTATTTATTTGTTGCCGCGCGGCATTTTGTTAAAACTGATATAAACGAAATGTGACTTGTTTGTCACAGGTCTTCTTAACTAATAAGAACAAATGAATAACAAAGACAGAATTGCAAGTCAATGAAAATAAAGTTACTCTGGAGCCTATTGTCATATAACGTCTCACTAAAGCTTACTGTCCGAATATTTATGTGTCAGCAAAGTTTGACGATAATATTTTTTATGATTTTTCATTTTGTTTCTATTGGGTGTTTCTTTATACCGAACTAAAAATATAGTATAAGAATAATGTACCTTTATATTAAAAAAAGAAGATATTTTGCTGTATTAATATTTGTCCTATTATCTAGTAATTCTCATACCATAAGCTGATCGACAACTTACACAGTTTTACTCATCAGTTTATTCTTGAAATACTGAAATTGTTTATGGATTAACAACAGTACTATACTGTACATCTTGATTTAGAGAACCATTTTATAAAATAAATTTCAATGAAATATAGCCATGATTGCCAATAATACAGTTTTGGCTTTATTAAGGTCTGAGGTACAAAGCCAAAAATTTCGAATTCGAACACAGCTAGCCTACACATAGATACCACGTATGATTTAATTGTGAAATATTTTTAACTTTAATTGATAATTTTACCTTTCCTTAATAAATAAATGTATACCATATATAATACATCAAAATGATGAGTTTATATCTTTATTTTTAATTAATACACTGCATCTGCATCATATAAGTTTGATGTTTAATTGAAGGTTTATTGAAATTTGGTCGTGCAATATCTTTCCGAGCTCCACTCTGACCACCCCACGTGGAAATTAATTTTATTCCACGACGGTTTCTGATATTTTCCATAGATTTTCTAAACACTGTATTCATTAGTTTGAAAAAGTTTTTCTCAAATTCATTACGCGCATGTTTTCTAAACTCTGTGTTCAAGTCTATATAGTATGCCGTTGTAACTTAAATTACACACAGCCTTAGCTAACTGAGAAAGGAAAAGGAGAGCGGTAGTGAGTTTGATGGGCAAACAAACTCTGAAGAAATCAGATCAAAAACAAAACGAGCAAGTGATTACGTCTATTAATATTTTAAATTACCAGAATATGAGAAATTTTATAAAATAACAAAGGAGATTTCAAACAAAATATAACGAACAGAAGTTACACGCTAGGTATAGCGATCATAAATAACTATTTAGCGAGTTTAAACAAAAGAAGAAAAATGAAAAGAGAAAAATTCGTATTACTTTACTCTTGGACGCCACCTGTCGTGTAGGGAGGTTACGAGAGGGAGTCGGCAGGTACTCCCCGAAGTTGCTCGCCGTTGTTGCGAGCCCACGGAGGGGGTTTTAGCTACTTAGTCTTCTGCACTGAGTAGCGTAGTCTCAGGGGTCTGCAGGATCAATAGGTGGTGGATGGCTCCAAGCTTTATCGATGTCGAAGTAGCGAGAGCCACACCCTCGGCTGTAAGCCGCTATGTCTAGCCTACAGGCTATCGGGGGGGCTTTCTGCCTATTCCTGGGGCTGATGGGTCCTCCTTCAGCGACTGGGGCACCTGCTCAGCGCCTAACTTCCCTGTTCAGGCTTGGACTGTTACAACTGCACGCCCACCGCAACTCAGAAAACTGTTAACAAATTTTTTACTATAGAAATATATGATTCAAAAGCTATGATTTATGAAACAACTGAATATGATTATTGATACAAAGTTTAAATATGATCATACGGACCACTCTACAAAATGGTGGCCCTCGGAACCATGTGCCAGCGGAAACTTTAATAAGAAAAACAAAACTAACGCGCGGCGATCGGGGTTCTGAGTTTTGATCGCCCCACATACAAAACGTAAATTGGACAGATTACTATGCGCTGGTAGAACAGATTAAACTCTTCATCAACCAACCATAAAACCTAAAAATCCGTATTCGACACGACACGCTACAGTCTTCTTATCTCAAAATGGCGCCCAGTTAAAAAAGAAACACGTGCTTACTTACATGAGATACTGTAATTTAACACAAATGCAACATAACAATCTCTGCCAAATATAAATGAGTAAAATACTTTACCATAAAGAAAATTCGCTAGAAAGTACGTATTCACTCAAAAATACTTATTTGTCACATAAAAAAAACATAGCAGTAAAAAATATGTCTGTACGCGGCCAGAATCGAATCCCTGCTTCACATTTTCCATGTTTGACTTGTCACCAAGAGCATTCAGATTTCGACCTGTCGTAAAATTACGTGGCTCTGTGAGAAAATGCTACAATAGGTTTTCAACCAAAACGGTTTGTTCAAACCGAATAGCGCGATGATTTTTTTTAGTTTTCAAACCTGGCCCGAGCGCTTTTTTTTTTAATTTCTATTATGTATAATATATTTGTTTTTATAGTAAAGTGTAGTTAGTAATTGTTTAAATTTTGAGTCTTCCTTCGTTCTACTCTCAGCACACATAGGCAAATCTTTATGTGCATCATGTATCTCTTTCGGATACTTCAAATCAACTTCCAAAACATAACCGTATAGATCGTTATCGGGAATGGCACTAATATCGACAAGTATATTTATTTCTTCCCGCAAGGGGATTTAAAGCTGGCGTACGGTAGACTGAGTCATGGCCCAACTATATAAATTACATGCATCGAGATACATTAAATACGTGTTAGGCTGTTTAGGATCGTGATACGATCCATTCGGGTATGGGTTATTTGCGCGAGCATAGCGATTGCAACGTTGACTAATACCACCTCTAATTTCCCGCTCAAAGAACTGAAACATATCAATATCGGCCAATAGTTCTAACGTAATCCCCGTCATCTTCACCATAACGTCCCACGCTAGACCTGAAAAAATAGTGTATTCGTGAGAAAAAAAAAACAAACAACTAACCCGGCGTTGTAAAATAATGAGCTGGATCCAGAGCATATGAGTTAAAACACTTATCTCTGAAATTTTCAAATACATCCGCAAGTAGCAGCAATCAGTTTGCAGGTAAAGCTCCTTGTAGTCACCTAGTGTCTCTTGTTTAAACTTTTCCCACACCACTTGTGCACGAGAATAGTCTGCGGTACTAATACCCGCATTACGCAGTTTCGAATAGAATGATGTTAAGTCTGGTATTGTAGTCTCCTCTAAACGGTCCCACGAATTCACTTAGTCATAGGGAAATACACCTTTGCGTCGCATCAACTCAAACTTCTGTTTGTCAGGATAGTGTCGTCTCATCAATTTGAATGAATACGGTTGTAAATAGCTAACAAGTTTGTCGAGTGAACTATTCATTTCACCAAGAGATGACTGCCGTAACCACTCAAATTGTGAAAAAATACGGGGATGTAACGCGGTTGCTTGTAATTCAAGCTGAGGTGAGCAGCATCGCGATATTTTAGAAAAAAAAAACAAAAGCCTATATTATTTTCATGAAAAAAATCTTACCAGACAAATGACAGGTTCCCTCACTTTTTCTTCTCTGTTTGAAATTTCTTTTTACATACATGACATACTGTAGCTGCCTGCATCATAGTTTGCCTAGTTTTCCAGTGTCATCTCTATTGCAGCAATGTTTTTATAAAAAATATTTATCATATTAACAACACTCTGTAATCGTTTGAGAAACCATGCTGACACTTCCGGGCCGTGGTATGACTCGTAAACTGATAAAGAATCATCATACTAACATACTAGTTGCTAGCCAACGGCACAGGGTACATGGTGTTGATACGCATTTGTATATGAAGATGCAGGATCAGGTTGACAGGATTCAATAGTTACTTAGTCGTGTCCTTCGGAGTATTAATATGAATAGCATCTGTATAATCATTTACAGACATTTCAGTAATTGTTCAGTACCAAAATACTGCAAACACTTATCACAAATCCACTTTGCGTGATAATCTTTTGAAATTTGTGATGATATAAGACGAGATAGTGACTTAACCACGCTTAATGCTATATCTCACCTCGATTCCAAAGGAGTAAATCTGTACCATACATATTTACTGAAATGTCATTCTATTTTTCAAATATCTGTCTGCCAAAGATGTGGGAAAATGGATGCCGGATAAATTGGAAGGTTTATCGAAAAATTTAGAATAACTTGATTGATATACGGTCAGAATTGTGTTCAACGGGATAGAAACATGCAAGGAGTGCCCAGATGAAACATTTCTCATCACTATTCTCACATTGACCACTGCCTTTTTATTCTTTATCGATTTCGGTAAGTCAGTGTAAGATGATCCACCAGTATTAGTCGGATCGAATTTGTCAATGTTCACTTATAAAAAATGGTCCACGTAATGTATAATTAGAAAATACGTTAGAATATTTGCCTGTAGATAAGATACTCTCACGTTCTTGAAATTCAAACATCTGTGTTAGAATTGGTCCACGTACGTTTTCCGGGAACCATATTGGAAAATCGTCATAAGTGTCACCCGCACCATTTTGCCGCATGATAGATTGTTACTATAGTAATCACATCACCTTTTTTAATCGCATACTCACACGCTAAGAAATTATTAATTTTCACGGGTGATGCTTCACCATAATTTCACCAATTTTTTGTATAAAAATGAAAAAATCATGGTTCTAAAATTTATCCAGATCGATTATGTTGGTATTGTTCATAATCTTTGCATTAAACACTCTACCCTTAAAAGAGGTTTTCCCATCTTTCTACTCCATGTTTCACTGACAATAGTAAAAAAATTGTCAACATACATCGTACTGTTTTATACTTCTTATCTCATACGTATACCGCATAAAATATAATATATAATAAAAATATTAAATTCCTCTTTTTACTTTAGCAACGAACTTCGTACTCTCAATATGTTTATTATTATATTGTTATTCACTGTTTCGAGTGCCATAGATTTTGCCGAATCTGTAACCTATCTCGATCAGTATGGTTATCTAGCCGTGGAATCAAGTGAAATAATGCAATTGCATGAAAATGATACTAAATACATGACGGCTCTGGAATTGTATCCACGGACGTACGGATTACCAGCTGACGGGAAGTTGTATAACGCGACAGAGTAAATTACGATGTGGTGTTTCCGACAATACCGGAAAAAACTTATGCATACACCTATGTATATATATATATATATATATATATATATATATATATATATATATATATATATATATATATATATATATATATATATATATATATAGATATATAGATATATATATATATATATAGATATATATATATATATATATGAATGAATATAAAAATAACTAAATAAAACTCTATTGTTGCCAGAAAATCTTACAAAATAGCAGTTTCGTTTCCAGTTGCATATGTTTTGCACAATACTGTATATATATATATATATATATATATATATATATATATATATATATATACATATATATATATATATATATATATATATATATATATATATAGATATATATATATATATATATATATATATATATGAATGAATATAAAAATAACTAAATAAAACTCTTTTGTTGCCAGAAAATCTTACAAAATAGCAGTTTCGTTTCCAGTTGCATATGTTTTGCACAATACTGTATATATATATATATATATATATATATATATATATATATATATATATATATATATATATATATACATATATATATATATATATATATATATATATATATATATATATATATATATATACATATATATATATATATATATATATATATATATATATATATATATATATATATAGATATATATATATATATGAATGAATATAAAAATAACTAAATAAAACTCTTTTGTTGCCAGAAAATCTTACAAAATAGCAGTTTCGTTTCCAGTTGCATATGTTTTGCACAATACTGTATATATATATATATATATATATATATATATATATATATATATATATATACATATATATATATATATATATATATATATATACATATATATATATATATATATATATATATATATATATATATATATATACATATATATATATATATATATATATATATATATATATACATATATATATATATATATATATATATATATATATATATATATATATTGTTACGATTATTTTGTCACTCTTGTGTTTTGTATTCTTTTTTACGTTTTGTGTTCTTGTTATTGTTCGTATGTGTCATTTTCGCCTTTTGTTGTTAATCTGAAATACATTTTGTTTAGTTCCGATCCCTTTGACTATCTAGAAGTATTTATAAATAATTTAGAGTCACATTTTAATAGTTTTCATTCTACTTACAGTTCTATTTAATTCAGTAATGATGTTTTTCAATTCCATACAATAAGGTTAGCGTAACACGTTAATGTGACAATACTATGAAGTTTGACTAGCTTGTTCAATTATGATAGTTTAATGACAGACCGGTTTACACCTAGTCACTAGCATAAAGTATTTTATTTATTGTTTTATATTGCCACGAGTAATTTTATTCGAAGCATTTGTAAAGTTTATTCTCATTTAGTTGTTCAATTAATGTCATTAATTTTTAGCTGACCCATATTTTGTCCCGTATTTCAGATTATTCTTCCGTTCTTTCGTGTAAACGTTCCTTATCGTCACCTTTGACTAGGTCATAGTTTTGGCGCGAATTTGTATCTATCTTTCCTCTTTTTTCTTACTTAACTAAATGTTCTCTCTTCATGAACGAGCTGAAGGGCGCGTTTCTGGTTTTTGGTATTCTATTTCTTTTGTTCAAAAAGATAAGTAGAGTTTTGACCTTGCTACCGTGCGTAACGATCAAGGGCGTTGTCTGAACCACGTTTTGGAAGATATTTTCACGAGTATTAGCTCACAATATAGTTTTGATTATTTTTGCGCGCTTTACCCTTTCGGGGATTTTTCGTGGATATCGCTCCTGTTAGGAAAAGTTGTGTGTTTTGCTTCGCCAACGGGCTACCCTTACGGGGATTTATATGTGTGCCGTACGACCCTGAATGGGGAACTACGCCAGTGGTGGTCACAACCTTCAACTCTACTCTCTTGTGGCGGAACGTAGATCGTGTTTGAGCCCCGTGTCCTGTGGGCCATCGCGATCGAAAAGCCGTCCACGTGCGAGATGCCAGTCAGGACCAGTGGTGGAGATAAGTCACCCTCCCATTTACGTTTTGTGTTTCTTTTGAACGCCATTTAGTGCGAGCCCCCTTTATTATACCAGTCTTTAATTCTTAATTACATTTTATTTTATTGCAATTTATTTCCGAAGTCCTAATAGCTTTAATTAATTTTTTTTGTATTATTTTTCCCGTATGCTTATTACTTTGTTTCTTTTTTTTTGTTAATACTTTTCATTACCTCTACTGTTCTTGTAACAGTAAGTGAATATTTATATTTATATGTTTTCATATTCATGCGGATGTTCAACATTTTACATTTCTCGCTTGCTTGTACATTTTTGTTTTGCGCCTGCGCCGTGACGTATTTGCGTTCCTACCTATTTTGTGAACCGACGTTGATCAACTAGGGCCCTCTATTTTGTTTTGTACCATTTTGGTTGGGCGCTTGCGCCACGCACGTCGGCATTTTAGCATATTGTTATTTGTTGTTTCAGAAACGAACATCCGGCGTATATATTTATATATGACATTCTTTGTTATTTTCATTATTATTATTATTCTATTATTGTTATTACATATATATTTGTTTGGTTTCACTTAAATTATTATATTGCTTTACATATTTCTCTTTTTTTTTAAACTTAATAAATCAATTTAATTTCAATTATTCGAATACTTTTGTTCTTTTCGTCCTTATCCCCCACCACGCGCCGTGTCACGTTGTTGCTTCTTTTGTTACCGATAAATTCATTTTGTGTCACGTTAATTGTCCGGACCACCATCGCAATTTGGTGCGGTGTAGGTACACTTTTTGTATTGCGTGGCGCCCTTTTACGGAGAACCACCCCGTCTCCACTGTGAGGCCGGCAACCTCACCTCTTGGCGAGGACAATTGTTCATATCCCTTCTGGGCACGTAACAACAAATCTCAAACATATATTCAAACTAGGCAAAATCTATGTAATGCTTATTTATCTATATATAGCTACCAGCATTGAGTATGGAAGTTATGTATATAGAAGTTTATATTTATATTGACAATATAGTATATAGAATTTGGATTAACATAGAATGTTTAAAAATATTGAATGTTGTGAATGTGTAAATTTCTTTCAAATTAAGTGGAAAAATTTAAATATATTTCAAATGAATGGATAATTTACTTACAATTTCAATGCACACACCACAAAATACGTCTGATTATTTCCATATGAAACTACACAATAAACTATTTATAATTATTGTTGATCATTTGTTTGAAATATAAATAAATTTAATTTAATATTAGCATTTTCATAGTTGTGGAAGAAATACTAATTTTACACCAAATAAGCACTTTTATTATATTGATCGACGTGTAATTCGATCTATACAGTTAAATAACATAATGTGAGTAAAAATGTGAAATTTATCGCAAGATTTCAAATCAATACGTACGTAATATCGTGAAGTGTCACTCGAGATGTGAAATCTTGTTTGTGTACAAATTTACACATATAATCACCTGAATTTCGGCAGGGTATTAATGCATTTCAACGAATAGTAAGTAATTCATTCATTTTACACCCAGAAATCACTGTATTTGTCGTGCAAATCGCCAATTTCATATTTGACATTACAAACATTGACAGATGTAACCTTTTTGTGCACAAAATTTTTTATGCACTGTTTTCAAAGCAAATTCGCTGTAGATTACAACAAACAAACCGGAAATAGTGAAAAATGGCACCGCAAAATTGTTACTAATGACAACCACGGCAAAGGTCCTATACAAATGTATAATTTGCTACTTCTCCTTTAATAGAAAGTGGAAATATTCGAGTTTTGCGCAAAAATCTTTGCGTGCTTTATCTTGGTCATAGTCCGAACTTGGTAATACTTTCCGGCCCTAAATAAGTGATTACGAATGATATAGTATGGGGTCGCGCTGTAACACTAATAAAAGAGCACAAACACGAATCAAAAGTGTGACTAGGAATATGCATGCACGGTTCTTGTAGCATAAGACATGATGCGTTCTGACAACTGTCAGTGTGCACGGTTTTTAACATTTTCTACGGAATTGAAGCATCTCAGAGCAAAAATGCAAAGAAATGTTTTAATTGTAGTTTTTCAATACGAATCTTTTAAACCGAGTCCGTGCGTGAATGGATATAGTATTGATAAATTGTGACTCATTATTGATTATTGAAAAATCTATAGTGAAACGTTTGCGTATGATATATTTAATGTTTGTAAAGGTTATGTTTACAATAAAGATTTGTTTTCGGGTTGACACCGAGTTTTACATATAATAAACAATGATTCGTTTAGTTTAACACTTACTTCACAATAAATACTGAGAAACAGTGAGAAAACACACAAGTACACGAAGAGTAACACAAAAGAAGCATCAACGGTTTGTTCTTGTTGATGTCGGGCGTGACTCTCGCTCAGAGTTGCCAGATCAGTTAGAGCGTTTCTCCCTAGTTTTTGAACAAAAAATTCCCTAGATTTCCCTAGCTATTTTCTTCTAACCTTATAATTAATAATGATTCAAATTTCACAACGTTATTAAAGATTGACTTATTAACAGTCTACAACAATGAAATTAAAACACAAATTATGAGTATATTTTTATTGCGGAACAGAAATATATTTATTATTTCATATACAGTGGCGAGCAAAATCGTTCGGGTGTTTGTCACTTTTGCACTTCAGATGCTGTAAAATGCTTAACGTAAGTCCAAACACTACCAAATTTTTAGTGTTGATTCCTTTTTTATTGTAGAACGAACTCCAATACATGCAAAAATCGATAACATTACAGAAAAGAGAAATACTAAACAAACTTAAACAAAATCATTCAGTACAGTTTTGCTCATAACAGAATATATGTTTGTAGCCAAAATTTTCAGTATTTTATCCACTGGCAATTATCTTTAATGACATTTTTCACACGTCTCGACCTACTTTCAAATAATTTTTTTATGATTTTCTTTGGAATGCTCCTCCATTCGGTTTGAACTCTGGTCCATAACTCATGCATGTTGCCATGCGCTGTCGGGTAATCCTCCATTTTTTTTAAACCATAACCCACAACTTTTCGGTTTGTTCGTGATTCGGGCTTTGTACTGGCCATTGGATTAAATGGTAACATTGGCTATGCAACCAGCAAGTGAAAATTTTTATTTTATGCTTTGAAAGAGAAACTGATTAAACTAACTAGAAAGAAAGTGTATGTGTGTGTGTGAATGTGTACGGTATATGTGTTTAGAGACAAAAAAGATTTATACCTGTTCAGCTACAGTTTCGTACATCCTGATAGAATTAAATTTTGCCAACAGTTCTTTATTAATTGGAAGATCAAAACAATTGAATTTTTTGAATAGATTTTTGCTTAACATAATACCATTTAGCGCATCGGTGTTCAACCTGTTTCTAATTTTTGTTTTATTTAGATTAATTTCTGAAAATATTCGCTCCACTGCAGCACTAGAATGTGGAAGACCAAATAGTTGAAAAACAGAATTAGACAGCGTATTGAACAATGGTGTGTCGTCACCTAATTTTAACTTTGCACATTTTAACCAAAATTCTTTAACATCTAGCTTGTCAAATTCTGGGGTAAAATTAAATATTCTCAGTTGTCTCAAGTCGTTCAATTGGTCCGGCGCAATTAAATTTGGAAATGTTGACGCCAAAGGCGCAATAGAGATATGATTTTTATTTCTGATTTCTTCTGGGGAAATAATATTAAGAAATTTTAATGTCGCTGCAGTAGAATCTTTAAATTTAAAACGGTTATATATTTGCCGGAAACTTTCTATGTAAAAATCTAGACACCTTTTTCGGAACTCTAATAAACCTCCTTGATTTAAGCCAGTTGTGTTATTTGAAATTGAAGCCATTATGTGAGTACCTAAATAAATATTTTCAATTTCTGTAAAATTTTGTGGATTTCTAAACTGAATATCTTCTGTTGCCGTTCTTTGTAGATATTCATGTATTATGTAGCAGTCTGTAAGATTTCTAAACATATTTTCAATTTTAGAGTATATTGTGTGAATTTTTATACTTTCTGACTGCATTTCGAGATTTAAATTAGAGAAGTAAGGTAATACAAAATTTAAAAATTGCAAATACATTTTAACTGACGGATCACTCAATCTATTTAAAATTGAATCTGGGTGCAAATTTTGATCTTTTTTTTTGGAAGTTCTTCCTTGAAGTATAAAACTAACGCATCATATTGCTTTAATAATCTCTGAACAACCGGAAGTAATGAAAGCCACCTAGTCTGACATAACTGTAAAATTTTATGCGGCTTAATACTCACAAATTTTTGAAATTGATTAAACTCGCTTTGTCGTTTGAAACTCTACTGCAGATATGTATAAATGTCTTTTGCAAGGTCTTCAACAATTTTTGGTACATTTTTACAAGCATAATCCGCACACAAACTGAAAGAATGGCATACACATTTCATTATAAACAAGTTTGGTATTTCTGCTTGTAATTTGGTAGATACTGAATTGTGAATGCCCATCATGACATTTGCGCCATCTGCCGCGAACCCAATTAAATTTTGTTTATAATTAATATTCAACTTATTCAAATGACCAGTAATTTCATCATATAGCGCTTGTGCGGTAGCAGCTGGTACAGGTATCAAGCCCAAGAAATAGTCTTGAATGTTATTTTCATGAAAGACACGAGCAACTAACGCTATATGTTTAACTGTTCCCCTATCCGTCGATTCATCAATCAATAGAGAACATTTTTGTTTTTGTAATATATCTGTAATTACATTGCAACTGTATGCACCAATAACATTATTAATAATTGCTCGCGTCTTTGTTCTTTTACATTTAACATTTTTAGCAATTTCAGAATCGGGAAACATGGTATGTATCACTTCACAAAGATGATCCATTATATTAAATGACAAATTATGTTCTATAACAAAGGAAGAAAGCTTAATCTCTGCCACTTTGATTTGATTATATAAAATATTTGACTTAGAAACACCCGGCATTGCAGTTAACGATTGTTGAGAAAACAAGTTTTTCACCTTCATTGTATGGTTTTTCCCCTTGGAATGTTTCTCAATTTCTGACTTTCCACAGATGAAATCCTTGTTGCAGCATTTACAATGCGCATAAGAGGGTCCTTTTTTGCTAGGTTGATGCCAGCCTTTAAATTCTGGTATTTGTTCCCAGCTAAAGTTATATTTCTGTGCGTAAGACTTCTTTTTGGACTTTTTCTTCAATAGCTTTCCTTCTTCAAATGACGAAGGTGGTGATTTGTTTACAAAATCTTTTGATATAGCCATTGTGTGAAGTACTATAAAAAATACTGGGTATAAGATAAAATGTAACAAAAAACAAACATATTTTGAAAATTTAATAGAACAGGAAAATATTAAATATATACTATTATGTATTATCAGAATACTTACCTGTTGCACGTTAAATTAATAGTCAAAATTACAGTAATTTATATGTATGTAATGCTCTTAGCTGAAGTGCTAAAGAATAATAGCAAACGCGTAACTTGTGGTCTATTTATAAAATCGGCTCACGTAAATTCTTCGGGGAATCCCCGACATTCAATATGTTTTCATATAAGTCATTTGACGATAGATGGCTGTTGTAGTTCAGGAAATAAATTGTAAAATATTTTTTATCGATTTCCCTAAATTTTAGTCAAAATATTTTTTTTTATCTAAATATCCCTAGATATTGATACAAATTGTAAGTTTCCCTTTGTCCCTAAGCAAGTAAAGAATTCCCTAGAGCTAGGGAAAATTCCCTAGACCTGGTAACACTCATGTGAGACGGAACGACCCGAAGCCGAAAATAATTTTTTTCCCAGTGGAAAGCTCTTGGCACGGCTGTTAATGATTGATCCACTTTTCGTTCGTTACCCGTTCCAATTGGTCGACAAAAACGGTGGTCCTGCAAAGAGCCAAGAAGTTGGTTTCAAATTTGTACATGTTCTGCATGTATGACATGAGGCACTTTTAGCGTCCGCCATGTAAACGTACACATCACGCCGGGCAATGTCGGACATTGCCTTGAGATGTGCAGCGCCACCCCAGGTCCTTTGCACGTCGATCTTCGGCTGCTGGATAGCCAGTGCGGTGTTGTGGATCAACAACGGTACACTGTCATACTCGTAGTCCAGGTGTAGTCTATTATAATCGTCATCGTAATAGACACTCAGCAACATAAACTGAACCCAACATAACCAACGGAACAGTTGATCGTAACGTTCGTGCCCGTACATGAGCAGAGAGAATGCATGGAACAAACATGAATTGTCACCTGTGGTACAAATTACATGTCCCTGTTCCTCGGCAAAGGCTCGGTAGAAAATACTCGTCAACCGATCATCAGCCCTGTGATCTGGTCACGAATCATCGTGCGTAGAGCCCGTGCGGCCTGCAATTTCCTCCATCAAGGCCATGGTGGTTGGAAATAGGTCCACAATTGTATGCATTTGTCGAATGTATTCGTCCAACGGTACATCGGTATCTTACAAACCATTTGTAACGCCTCGCGTGTACTAACATCACCAACAGCCGTCGCCGTCGGTGTTTTGTTGTCCTGTACACGTTTACGTTTCGATGGTGGTGTTTGTACTGCTGGCGATGTTGGTACTGGCCGTGGTGTTTTCACACCATCACCATTGTTCTCAACCGCCAACACCCCCACTGTCGGCACCGTTGGTTGTTTCCACTGCGGCCTAAACGTAATCTGTGACACTTCCGGCATGGGCGCAATCGTCGTCTCAGCATCTTCTGCTGTCTCTGGACTCTGACCTCGCAGTACGTCTGCAATATCCATCCAGTCGAGCAGTTTACGTATATCGGCCGCCAGGAAAATGGTATCCGGATCGAAACGCATTAAATACAACGCGTCCAGTTCTCGTATTCGACTGATAGCCGTTTAGAATTGACTCTGTGATTTGTGAATTGTCACACCGTACGCCAAGTCTAATGGGAATTGCCGCCGGTAGAACGTGCCGTTCCTGCTCGGAGGTCGAATGTCCTGTCGCACGTGGTGAACGATCAAACGGAGGCGCGGTTCCATAGGATCCGCAATGACAACATAATCGCTATTCATCGCTTCCACGACAGCACGATGTCCTGGTCTTCCAACCAATTGCCATCAATCAACCGGCTTGCCATGTCTCTCAGTCGATCAAGCGAGAAGCCCTGCTTCGCTGCACCTTCGAGAAAATGTCTCGCCTCGTCCTCCTCGATCAGGTTTCTGTCCAGGCATTCTTGCAGGTACGTACCCGTCCGGGATTCGAGCGCCTCGAAAGACACTCGGTCCACGGGCACCGTACGCAAAAATTTCACCAAACAATACTGTTCCAGGAATTTGCCATACGGAGAGTAATGGCTGAATCGAACAATTGCTGGTCGTCCTAGTCGCTTACGTACACGCCGACCATGCTTGTCGATTAGAATGACGTTTCCCTGTTGTTATCGTTGTTGTTTCGATTTCGGCTGGTGGTGACGTTGATTTACATCAACATTGTCAACATCTGCGTCATCGTCATCTATAGGGAATAACAAATACTATACGTTTTGGGATTAATGTGTAACCATTTTACATGACACTCGAATGAAATAATTCAGAAAATTCATACAAATTCTTCGAATGTGTCAATGACATACATGGCACCATGGCTGCGTCCAAATGTGATATTGTCATTTGTTGAATAATAACATTAATTTTAATGATTGTAAATGTAGACATTTGAATTTTTCAAAGCAGAACATTACATCGTAACACTCATATCGCAAATTGACCGCCAATATTACATATTGAATGTTTTCAAAACTTTAATTGATAATTATAACATATCCAGAAATTAATACATTTATGATACATGAAAATGTTTGTACATTTTCATTTAGATTTAATACTGAATCTGAAACAGAAAAAGTTTAATTTTGCACATATATTGTTTTAATTTAATTTATTGTATTTATAGAAATGATTACATTATCTATTTATACAAAATAACAAATACCATACCCTATATATTAATTTATAACCATTTTTGAATAAAATTTCACTGGAATATAACAAATTTTAAACAAATTCTCTCAGATATGACACATACACGTAGGATCGTTGGTTGGTCATTTTAACCTGTCTGTCAAACTGTCAAATGAATGTTTTTAACAATTTAATTTAATTTATTGTTATAATAAGTGTTGTGTATGTTTACTATGATTTTGAATTGTAAATTACAAATTCGTAATTAAAGTAATATTCAATTTGTTGCGTTGTTCTTTAGGCATGAGATTTGATGCGATCTGACTGCTGTCATTGTCCACGTTTTTTTGCATTTTCAACGGAACTGAAGCATTTTATGCTAAAACAGTAAAGAGATGTTTTAATTTTAATTTTTCAATACGATTCTTTTGCAACCGGTCCCATCGTGGATATTGAAATGTGTGATAACGTTTGACTTGAATATATTATACGTAAGATAATTTGGAAATGATTAGATTGTTTTATTATACGGAATAACAAATAATATAAAATTCGTATTGACATGTATTTACCATAGATATATAACATACATTTTGGTTAAATTGCAAAATATTCATTATAATATAAATTTGGCATGGGTGTATCGGTCCATCTCTTCTGAATTTAGTTTCGCTTCTATTTTTCAGTTGGAGGTTCCTTTCCAGGTTCTTAGTGCGCAAGACATATTGTTCTACTACTATTTAATTCCTGGTTAGTGAATATCCATCTCCTTATCCTTTGTAAATCTGCATTGCACTGAACATTATCTGACAGGGATTGACACGATGTACTTTGATAAGTCATCGTGGACGTTGATTCACTTAAGATAGTCATTTGAATCTCCCGGCGATACTGGAATACCATAACCGCGCCGCTCTTCAGAATTTAACCTTCTCCACATACGCCAGGCGTTCATGTTGGCACGGGAAGTCTGTAGAGAACTATTTTTAGAAATAGAGCCTTTTTTAAAAGAAAATAAAAGAATCTGTGCAATACCTAAAATAATACATACATACATAACATCACTCCTTTCCCATTACTGGGGTAGCAGGCCCTTTATTCCCCACTTGAAAATATTTAATATTATATATTATATAGAAAACTGCCTTTCATTCCTTATTTTCCTAACAATTGTAGACATTACGTGGGAACGTTGTTCCAGTAACGTTGCCGCTTCCAGCGATGATTTCACGCGGCCCTACATGAAGGCTGCGCACTCATTGCTTAGTTTGGTGGTGATGTGCATCTTGATGGCCGCGTCCACTTTTCCAGCGTACTTGGCCAAGTACACTACCCATCCACTTGGTGTCACCAACTGTACGTTCACGTTACCGTCCCACATGAGAATCAGTGCCAGGTTGTATGGGATCACACAACCGTCTTCGTCCTCACGTCGCACATACATGTAGCGGATTCCCGTTTTCGCTGGACGCAGGGTATTGTTCACGGCAAAACGGAACCCATATTTGCAACGAGACAACTTCTTGTTGAAGGAACCTTTCATACATCGTTCCGGGATGCAACGATGTAGCTGGTAACTCTCAACAATATGCCGCCATGTGATGTTCATGGGATGAACGAAGCGTGGCATCTCGGCTGTCACGACCTTGTCACGATCAACTGTGCCAGGCTTCATCCACACTACGAGGTGCGCATGTAAAGAACCACGCTTCTGGTACTCAATGCGCAACCAAAAGTCCTCCACATCCCCTATTGGTCCTGCAAGACCGCTTCCGAAACATTTTCAGACGGCGGTAGTACGCTTCGACAGTCTCTACGGGATGGCCCATTGCAGGGCGCCCGAATTTGTGCACGTCCTCCCATTCCTTACGTCCAGCCGGCGTTCGGGCCAGCTGTCATTCTCCATCAACGTAATGAAGAGGTCCGGTTGACGACCCATCCGCTGTGACATGGCAATCAAATCCTATGTCTTCGCTGCCCAGTAGTTGCGGGAATTCGGCACGGTGGCAGGTATTTCTGTCTGCACACTTGCGTCGACCACCTTTCGCTTGGTCAACGGTTCAGCCAAATTCGCCACGTGCACCCGCCACGATGTAAAGTATTGGAGTTGTTCCTTGATCAACGTGTCCAACATGAAAAACATGTAGTCCGGCTCCCGACGGAATCGTTCGTCAGCACACATCAGAATACGTCACTTGACGTAAGCACCGTGTGTGACTCCACGTTGTCCCTCATGGTGCCAACTACCCAGGCCGTAGGGGAACAGATACGGAAATAGTTTCGCCTCCAGATGTCTGTCGCGCAGCTGTACTCGCATCATATCAGCGTGCGCTTGACGTGCTGCTTTGAAATTGTGCTGATGCTAGGTGGCGGTAACGGGATCTCTCACGTTGGCTCCTAGTGATTGCACGTTGAATGCGGGCACGATGATACCAGAGATTTCCTTGTCCAATATCGAATTTTTGGTCAGCCTCTTCGAATTAGGTGCAAAATCAACGTCACCAAACACCTTCAAGGTGGATGGTTGTTCGGGTTTGCGCGTATCGAACCAACGTCTTATAGTTGGCTGCAAACGTGCGATACAAATGGTTGTCTACCTTCAACCATTTGAGTGCCTGTCTGCTAATTGTCGGATCTTCAGATGTCTGTTGTTGCACATACTGTATTGTATATACAATTCCATACAACTAAGTAAAAAACAGGCAGTTTACTTAAACAGAAATTTATTTTAAATTTTCATTGATTACAATTTATCTGAAACAAATAATAATACGATTTATAACACTTTTGGACTTCCATCTTCTGTATGTTAAGTTAATAAAACTAGTTGTTACCAAATATATAAATAAATTTATTATTATTAATACACTTAATAACACAAGTCAAATATAACATTAATACACAACGTTTCGACAACTAAGATCAGTTGTCTTCATCAGGTGAACTGATACTGTTCCTTGAGTTCCTAATTACGGCTTTTATACCGTGTGTTGTAAGGGTGTGTAATGATCCGTGATGTGTGTTCACCACGTCACACTTGTTCAAGTGTGACGTGGTGAACACACATCACGGATCATTACACACCCTTACAACACACGGTATAAAAGCCGTAATTAGGAACTCAAGGAACAGTATCAGTTCACCTGATGAAGACAACTGATCTTAGTTGTCGAAACGTTGTGTATTAATGTTATATTTGACTTGTGTTATTAAGTGTATTAATAATAATAAATTTATTTATATATTTGGTAACAACTAGTTTTATTAACTTAACATACAGAAGATGGAAGTCCAAAAGTGTTATAAATCATCATCAACATCTTCTACATCATTCAAAGAAAATAATAATACATTGATGAGCATGCATAATTCAAAAATTATATTGAAATATCATATTTTATACTTAATACTAATTGGAGATTAAAAAAAATATAGGAAGGATATCAATAATAGTGAGGAATATAAGATACACTTCTTCGCCAGAATAATATATTCAATAATTTTTTTTGCGGTATACTCGTCCTAAAACAAATCATAAAATTAGTAATTAAATAAAATAGAAAATTAGCTGGCAATTTTAACAGAATCATTTGAAAGTGTATTCGTGTATCTATGACAGATAGGAAATGTGACAAAAAGTATTAAAAATTATTAGTCATACAATATGAAAATTGATCTAAACGAAAATAACATTTATACTACTAACAAAGACAACGGTTTTATTTTCGTTGTTCTTTTTTTCTGTAACTTTCTTGGACCCCGTGTCCTCCTCTATCTCCTTCTCCGTCTCTTTATTTTTCTCTTTTCGTTTATTAGCGAGTCTTCTTTTTTTCTTTTTTCTTTTTTAGTTCCTTAATTTCTAAAACAAAATTTTGTATTAATTAAGCAATTCTAGCCAAATATTGTTGGAATATAAGCAAAATACATATTACGAAACCTCGTCGGTTTTCGGGGGCGGCCCTAGAACAAAAGAATAATATTTTAATAATATAACTACTACTACCACTGTTACTGTTAATGAGAAACTGATTTAGTAGCACATTAAGCTAAAATAGTTGTACATGCATACCAAATTCACATAGTCTCGATGTGAATTATTAATTATAAATTAAGTATTACCTACGTTTCTTCCCTTTTGTCGGCGGCGGCAGCGTGGCTGCTAGGGCAGAAACATGTTTCAATTAATTTGCTTGCAATAGAAATAGAAAGCTATTTAAAAGTAAAAGTGTCTTCATTAATCAATTAGTTCGCATGTGCATTGTACATCTTAATTAAATGTAATGTGTATAAAATATGAATTGCACTGCCCAACAGACATTTTGGTGCCGGCGATTTTTTAACTGTTTCTTGATAAATTTAGGGTGCAGAATCCAAAATAGTCGTCAGATTTGATCTATCAGATCTAGTTTTTGAGATATGCTTTAATGGCCTCTTTAGAATAAAATCATCTTATTTTTTTAATTATGTACATTTCACATTATTTCTATTACTATTTGCTCCAACTCTCAGTTACAAAACAAAAAATACAAAGTAAGGTATTTATTTCACGAAGTATATAATTATACGTTCATCACATATTACTTAAAAATTTTCGTTTATATGACTTTCTAGCATGGAATTTACCAGGACAGTCGCGCTGAAGACTCCAACAGTAGTCGGCCATCATGTGGCTATCCCATCTTCCTTGATATCGTTCTTCTATAACTTTCATGTCCTGATGGAATCTTTCCCCTGTTCTTCACTAAAATCACCTAGGTTTTCTGGAAATAGATCTAAGTGGTTGTAGAGGTAGTGAACTTTGATGCTCATGTTACAGCCGAGAATTTTAAAGCTACAAAGCATATTTTCCACTAATTCTATGTAATTCTCTGCCTTATGATTTCCAAGGAAATTTTTTATTACTTGAACAAATGAACACCAAGCATTAGATTCAATCTCGTTCATTGATGCGGTAAATTGTGGATCTTTAATAAGCTGCCTTATCTGAGGACCATCCAATATTCCGGCTTTCAGTTTTTCAGCGCTAATTCCAGGAAATTTCCGTGTCAAGTAGCCAAAACAAAGTCCATCTCGATTTAAAGCCTTCACAAATTGTTTCATAAGCCCCAACTTGATATGCAAAGGTGGAAATATGATTTTCTCTCTTGCAACCAACGGTTGGTTAATAACGTTTTGTTTTCCTTGAATCATAACACTTCTTAAAGGCCAATTTTTGTTAACCCAGTGCTGTTCCTTAGCTCTGCTGTCCCAAAGACATAAAAAACAAGAATATTTTGTATATCCACTTTGCTGCCCAAGGAGGAAATTTACCATTTTTAGATCAACACAAATCACGCATTGATGTTCTTCATACTTAATTTTTTTCAAGACTAGTGATATTGTCTCATATTCTTCTTTCATGTTTGTAGAATGACCAATGGGTATTGAGCCATACTTGTTACCATTGTTTAAAAGGACACATTTCAAACTACGTTTTGAACTCTCAATAAAAAGCCGCCATTCGTCTGGTTTGTATTCTGGCAAACCCATTTTTTCTAAAAGTACTCTTATATTTTTACAGAATACCAGGTTATTTTCCCGAGAGAAAAAGGGCAGCAGATCCTTATCCCTGTTACGATAAAATGTAATATTAGTACCTGGATAAAGTAGATTCTTTTCATTTAATCTGGAGGCAAGTAATTCGGAAGACTCTTTTGAGAGGTTCAGGTCTCTAATGATATCATTCAATTCTTGTTGATTGAAACGTTGGGGACTTGCTGATTCAGCTTCAAAATCAGTATCGTTTTCTGATTCCATACATAGAACTTCATTAGGCGTCGACTGTTCTGTATCTTCTTCTGCGAGTCTAGGCAAGCTGCTGAATGATGGTATAGGTATTTCTTCAGAATGCTGTACAGGTCTCTTTGCTGAATCTAGATCAGGATATGTCCATTTGTGTCTATTATTCCGATTCATGCCTTTGATATTTACGAGACAAAAATAACAGTCATCGTGATGGTTTTTTGGTTCCCTCCAAACCATTGGTACTCCAAACTTCAGGCACTTTCTCTTTCCAATTGTCCATTGTCGCAAATGTTCAACGCATGTTTTACATACTAAATGTGGAGCCCAAGATTTATCCTGGTCTCCCAAGTGGACGCCAAAATACGCTAGATAACTCCTTTTCACAAAGTCAGAAATGGGTTTTCTACTTTCTTTTAAAGTGTATTCGCCACATACATAACAAAAAACGTCTGGGTGATTCACACAACTACGTCTGCTTGTAGATGCCATGGTTTGAATTAAATGTTTTATAATAAATTAATAAAAATTACATTGTTTTACTACTTTTATATTTTTTAAATGTTCTACATGTTTCGACATAATATGTCATCATCGGGAACAAAAATTACAAATTCAAAATACATAACAACCAGAAACAAAAACAAAAACAAATAAAAATTTCTTATTATTTAAACGAAAACCAAAGGCAACTAAATTTAATTTAAACATTTAAAAAGAATTGAATAATTTAAATCAGTTTGTTCATTTATCAAATTGAAATTTTGAGATTTATGTTTATATATTTCAATTGCTTCTAAATAATTTAATTTTTGCCCTTTTTCTTCAATATGTAAAATTTTTATACAATCTAAAAAATTTACTCTATGATTATTTACCAAAACATGATTACCAAACGTAGAATTTTCTGAATTATTTTTATTTTTAATTGCCTTTAAATCATTTAATTCTGTTAAAAATTCTTTAGAATTAACAAAATTTCTAAATTCTCTTCGTAGTAGACAAAATATAATTTTAGTTTCATTTGATGTCTGTAGTATGTTTTCAAATATACCGCCACAAGAATGCTTATTATTAGTTAAAAATTTATTATTTAAATCTAATGTAAATAGTAATTTGTCTTCTGATATATTAACTTTGCTAAATTTTTGTGTGATTAAAAATTATTTTCAATTTGATAATAAATTTTATAAACAAAATTCTGGTTTAGCTATGGGTTGTCCATTAAGCCCATTGTTAGCTGAAATATTTATGAATAATTTTGAAAATATTGTTTTAAGTAATTCTTTATCTTGTAAACATATTATTTTTTGGAAGAGATATGTCGACGATATTTTAGCGGGATTTTCTGGAACTGAAAGACAATTAAATATTTTTCTAGATTTTTTAAATTCTATACATGCTAACATTAAATTTACTTTAGAAATAGAAAATGAATTTAAATCAATTAATTATTTGGATTTAAAAATTTTTCGTTATGTTAATTTGGATGGTTATTTGAGTTTTGATTTTAAAATTTTTAGGAAATCAACATATACAGACTCTATAATTCCTGCTGAATCATTTCATCCTTTTAGTCATAAAATGTCTACCTTTAGAGCTTTGTTGAATCGAGCTTTTGATTTGCCATTAAGTCAATATAATTTAGATTTTGAAATTAATGTTATTAAAATTATTGCTATTAATAATGGTTACAGTATTAATACTATTAATAACTTTATTAAAAAATTTAAAAAAGAAAGAATTCATAAAATTATTTATCCACATTCTTTCTCTAAAACTAATTCTAAATCTAAATTTTACTCATTAAGTTATTTTGGGTCGATTTCTGATAAAATAGCAGTTATATTACGTAAACAAAATTTAAATATTTGTTTTAAATCATTAACTAAATTACAATATATTATTTTTAATAATAAAGACAATATTGAACTTTTAAATAAATCTGGAGTGTATTTATTATCCTGTAGTTGTAATGCTATTTATATAGGTCAAACAGGGAGAAATTTCAAAATTAGATTGAATGAACATTTAAAGGCAATTAAAAATAAAAATAATTCAGAAAATTCTACGTTTGGTAATCATGTTTTGGTAAATAATCATACAGTAAATTTTTTAGATTGTATAAAAATTTTACATATTGAAGAAAAAGGGCAAAAATTAAATTATTTAGAAGCAATTGAAATATATAAACATAAATCTCAAAATTTCAATTTGATAAATGAACAAACTGATTTAAATTATTCAATTCTTTTTAAATGTTTAAATTAAATTTAGTTGCCTTTGGTTTTCGTTTAAATAATAATAAGAAATTTTTATTTGTTTTTGTTTTTGTTTCTGGTTGTTATGTATTTTGAATTTGTAATTTTTGTTCCCGATGATGACATATTATGTCGAAACATGTAGAACATTTAAAAAATATAAAAGTAGTAAAACAATGTAATTTTTATTAATTTATTATAAAACAATGAATTACTACAAAGTTAAAGAAGAATCTATTTCATATTTAAATGTTTTATTACTAAAAAACGCCAAAAATATACACAATATAATAGCACAACGTCACCTATGGAAACTCAATAGTAGACTGAACCGAATAAAACAGTGGTAGTCACGAAGTAATACGAGCGGGTTATTAGTTAGTTCGTGGTGGGGGTTATGCAGGCATAGGAAGGTGGGGGTTTAGGGTTATAGAGTCACAGATTATATTAATTAACTCAGTGACAAATTAGTTTCTAATTTTAGGTAAGAAATTTCTCCTTTGGCCTCTAAAGATACCATTATTTCATTGTTTAACTAAAATCAATTAGTCTGTATCTCAAAAACTAGAGCTGCTACGAAAAAAAGCTAGGTATTTTTGGAATCGGCACATCAAATATATTCAAAATCAGAGCTTACCTTTCCGGCACCAAGACAAAATTTTTATTTTGTTGGGCAGTGTTATTACTAACGTGGATTCGCAGTGAGTGCGACCACTAACATTTCGCTCTAGGACATGTGTGGAGTATAAATTCAGAATTAAAATATTGCTTACCGTTATTGGGCGCCTCTGGTAACTCAGCGCCGGCTTCCGTTGGCGACTGTGCATCTGAAATAAATACGTGTTTCAATTTTATTTCTATTGTTGACTAATTGAACTAATTAGTGTCCTTAGTTTTAACTATTTCCGCGTAGGTACGTTTTTCTGGAACGAAAGCACATGCAGATTTAAAAATAACGAACGCAATGGTTTTAATTTAGAAGGATGATTAAACCCATTGACTGCTCTTCACAGCTCGGTACTAACGGCTCTCCTAAGAGCTACTAAAATTGTCTACTAAATTTGCCACTGTTGATATAGTTAGGAAATAAACAATTCACAAAAAATAATTAATGAAAATTGTAATTACAGAAATGATTAGCTGGATTTGTGAGAAACGTACAGCGTTTACTTTCATGACAATGAAAAAGAGAAATGCATGGAATAATATTGTAAATAACGCAAGCATTTTAATTGCAAAGCAAAAAATGTACTAATATTTCTCTAGACATTTGTAGAGCATAAATTCGTAATAAAATATTGCTTACTCTTATTGGGCGCCGTCGGCCCGCCGCCACATGCTGTTGGCGCAGTGTCATCTGGAATAAATACATATTTAAATACTATTTGAAATTGAACTTATTTGTTTATTAGTGTGCCTTACTGTTCTGCTGCTCTTGCGGCCGTTTTCCTGCAACGAAAAATTATATGAAAAAAATTTGACATACATATCTACAATATTGTATTAAGAAATAACTCATACAAATATTGTTTTCATTTAGAAGGATGATTAAACCTAGTGACTGCTCTTCACAGTTCGATACTAACGGCTCTCCTAAAAGCTACTAAAACTTGCCACTGTTTGTATTGGTAATGCTATGAAAATACACAATTTTCCATAGTAACAGTGTCAAATTGCGATCTAGTAGCCCTTAGTAACGCCGTTACTTACCGAGTTGTGAATAGCAATCAAAATATTACTATTGAACTATATAAATATATTGCATTACGTACGATTTGTTTGAGCCGCCGCCGCCTCCACGACATTTTCATTGGTTATTTCATCTACAACAAACATGTGTAATTAAAATCAATTTACAAAAAAATCTTTTTAATTTAATAATGTGAAATAAATTATTACTTACTCGCCATATTTCCACTGGCCATTTGTTATTCTTATTCTTTAGAACAAAAACACATGTTTAAATGGAATGCAATTGTCGAATGTAATTAATTTACAGCAATTATATTTTAATCCAATAGCTAGATAAAATATGTATTCGTTATACATGTACATATATTATACACAGCAATAACAACATATTACATAGCAAAGTTGAGGTTGAATTCATAGAAAATGGATAACTCCCAAAACCGAATACGTTACAGTTGAATTACAAAGAAACTACTTATAAATTACGAATGTAAATATGACAGAGACATTCTCAGTTGCAGTATGATTAATTAAAAACAAACTATAAACTATATATTCAAGAAATATGTTATGAAAAGTTAAACTTCAAAACTACATACATTGGTGTCTGGTCAAAGAGAGAGAGAGAGACTCAATGTTCTTCTTTTTCGTCGTACGTCCCGTTTACACAGTAAATAGAAAGTAAATATTGACACAGTATTAAAATATTAATAATGCTACTTTAATTGTTATATTACACAAAAGAATTAATGCCGAACTATTAACCGTATAAATTTATTTATTTCCTTAAGATGAATTGAATGTGTGTAAAAGAAAAATGTAGAAAACCCGTTTACAGTAGGCAAAAAATATTTTAAACGTGAAATAACAATTTATTAATAAAAGTTTTGATAATCCATTAATAAATAGGCATTTACATATCTGGAACAAAAAACATATGTGTAAGGTGGATCATACGTACTGTTTATTGTCATTCGTTGAATAATAACATTAATTTTAATGATTGTAAATGTAGACGTTCGGATTTCTCAAAGGCGCACATTACATCGTAATACTCATATCGCAAATTGACCGCCAATAATTCAGCTTTTGCTTTATTTAGGTCTAAAGTACAAACATAAAAATGTAGAATTCGAACACAGCCAAAACAATATGAATAACTGCATTACCTACCTGGTCAATTGAATGTTTTCAAAACTTTAATTGATAATTGTAACTTGTTTTCATAAATTAATACACTTATGAACATGAAAATGATGTTTGTATATCTTTATCTAGAATTCACGACCTTTTCGATTGTACACAACTGTCACTCAATCGAGAAGGTCGTGCTAGAATTAATACTGGATCTGAAACAAAAGGTGAATAATTTTGCAGGCGACTGCAAGCAACAAGCAACCACATACACATATTATGTTTTAATTTAATTTATTGGATATATAGAAATGATTACATTATCTTTTGATACAAAATATCAAAAACCATACCGTATATATTAATATATAACAATTCAACAAAGAAATTCCATAATATCATTTTATCAGAACATGCAGTTGTTTAGTTGTTCCATAAACGACTTTCTTCATCTTTGATGACAGGCTGCTTTCTTTGATGAGTTCATTGAGGCCCTTCAAACATACACATAACTTAAAATGAGACAAAATTTCTTCAGATGGGTGTTGTTCATATATTGATTGAATTTAATTGGTATTCATATAAATCACACATACACTTACCTTAAAAATTAAATTAATTAATTAAATTTGCTGGTACTTCAACAATTTTGTAACCAGGTGGCACTGCTATAGAAAATGCATGTATTGTATGACTCGGGCTTCTATTATGATATGCTCCCGTTGTAATGCTGCAATCTACACGCACTGTGTTTACACTGAGAATTTTCACGGGCAAATCAGATTCGTGACGAATATTAGGCTGTAGTATGCGTTTTGTGAAACCTAATATTGACCCGATGGAATCATCAGGTTCAAAGTTTATTGCTAGATTGCATTTAATTTCACTCTTTAGTGTATTGTTATTCGCTTTCAATGATATTGGAACTTGTTTAGCTTTAAATTGCTGATTCAGATATAATTCAATATCTTCAATCTCATACTATCCGACAGGAATTTCAATGACGTCATCCTCTACGTAGAATTTATTATTATACTTATCAATGTTTGGTACAGAGTTTGTTTGGGAAATATGCTTGAGTGTAGTGGACTGTATAGTTTTGTAAATAGTGGAAACGATGTTCAAATAAAAATAACTAACACATGTGGTAGAATAAAATAATAACACTTTAATTGATAAAAAGTATATTAAAAACACTAATGTGAACAGCAAGAGAACACGAAAGACACGTCTTGTTTATAACAAATATCGTTGTTGAAAAAATAATAATGTTTTTTAAATGTTGCATAGCAACCACCCCGCGTCCGTACGCTAGCGGCCGCCCGCGAATTGCAAAACTCAGAGTTGTACGTTTGAAAGTCAAAAAGGCCCAGTGCATACTGCGATTCATAATTTAAATCAATTGGCGGGAAAAAATCTGCCGTTAGTATGTACTGATTACCAGACAATGATATCAGTAGGGATGACATAGTGAGACTGAGTGACTGTCTGATACAAATTGTTATTTATGAAGAAAATTTAAGCATAAATGTCAGTAAATTATTGTATCAAAATTTTGAAACCTTTTATGATTGTATTTAATGGTTATTTTAGGATCTAAATTACTAAGATACTGTATAACCTCAGTAGGGGGACGTAAATTACCAAAAACTGTCAAAATATTCGACGTTATTCTTTAATTTCTTATAATCAACCCAGTGCGCACCTTCACCATCTTTATCATCAAGATTTATAATACCGCATTCGTTTAAACGTACGCGAGATGGTAAATTATTTCTCATAAAAACACCGCGAAAATATAACACCCACGCGCATATCTTCGCAGTTCAATGTCAGTTAAAGCACACCTGGGTAGATTTATAAAAAATTATGAGGTTTTAAATATAAACCAAAACTTTTACGGTATGGTTTCATATAAACTCCGGATCCTTTCTTTCCAAGAACAATGGCTTCAATTGTATTATTATGTCGCGCATTTTCTTGTAATTCTTTACGCGCATTCTGAGCATCTTTAACTGCGCGTACAACACTAGCAGTACCACCTGCTAAACTACCGATGGCCTCCAATCCAGCAAAAATTTGTATTAATGGTAAAATGCTACCACGCTTTGGTACCGGTATCACTCGAGGTTTTCTAAATCGCCGTTTTCCACCTCTTGATTTCACAACTTTACGTGCAGCACCCAATGAAATATTAACTGCTTTTTTCACACTATCATCATCATTTAATGTTTTCGTTTCTCATAACATGGTTTTAGCTTGGTTTACAGCCAGTTTCACAGGGAGTTTTCGTTTTAAGCCCATTCCTAATTTGACCTTAGTTTTCATTGCATTCTTCACCAGCCAGGCAGCGGATTTTTCTCCTAAGCCAGCATCTTTTGAATAAAGCCTTTCCCGCGCTTTTTCAATTAATGTTTTGTCAGCATTATGTCGTTCATGCAAATCTTTTAGTTTTGAATATGCAATATCATGGTCTTTGCAAGCAGCAACTAGTTGATTGATTCCAGGATCACCGCGTGCGATACGTTTATTCAGCATTGTTCCCGGCCCGCAATACTGATAACCAGGAATGTGCATCTCAAATGGCAACTTATTAATAACTGTATTTAAAAGTCCCCGCCCGTGACAAGGACGACGATGACGTATGCACTCTTCCATATTCGCACACGTATAAGATAACCAATTTATACATAAATAGGAATGTAATACTCATCTTCTGTCAGTAAGAGTAAAGATGGAATACATTAAACATCAGTTGTCATTACCAGTTCAGGATTTTGCCGTTTTAATTGATAATAAGAATCAAACGAATTGTCAACGACATGGAGAACTTCAACCGAATACTGTACGTTGTATTATTTGCGGTCCGTCTAATTGCGAACGTAATGCTTGCACTTATACTACATCCGAACGGGCTACGTTTTGAGAATCTATATTTGTTTGCAAAATCGCTGAATCAACTTAAATATCAGTATTTAGCTAATGTATTTGCTCGAGTATCGGACATAATAAATTTTTATCAGTATACAGATAATGCAGAAATTGTTCATCCTAATAACGTTAAACCGAATTCGCTGTTCGTATTTGATGATGTTGCATGCGAAAAACAGGAAAATATACGATGATTCTTCAGTATGGGAAGGTATTCAAAAATTAATTGTTTCTATTTATGCCAAACTTACACCACAATACCGAAACATTTAGTACGAGACAATGCGAATCTACTTATTCTCCTCAAACAAGATGATATGAATTTAAAAAACATATATGATGATCATGTAAATACAGACATGACGTATTCAATTTTCCGTGACATGTGGTCCACATGCTGGACGAACGCTCGATATGGATCTCTAGTGATTGATAAAGATCGTGATAAAAATAATGGACGTTATAGACAAGGGTTTGATACATTTATTTCAATTAAATAGTTAAGATCTTACCCCGCACCTTCAGTATTCTAACAAGTGCTGTCACGTACGGACGTTTACAACGTTATCAAAACGTGATAAGTTACGTTTTAAACGTGATAGTTACGTTCAGAACGTTCTCGAGTTAATATCAGAATATTATATTTAAAGATGGAATCAAATATTTCGAATGATTGCATTACTAAACAAATAATAAATGTTAGCAATGCAATACGTCGCAAACATAACCTTAATAGGAAACAACCGACGTATAATGAAGATGAATTAAATCGATCACTGAAACCTATTGTCAGCCACCTCAATGAGCTTGTGACAAGAAAAGAACCAATATCATAATTAGCTGGTAACGATCACAAAATGAAAATTGAAAAAAGTGAAAACAACAATCGTTTCATGAAATACATGTTAGGAAATGACGATATACTGAATAGTAGACGAGATCGTTTCTATGGTGTTAGAGCTTTAAGTAACGGTGAATATAGAATTGGAGATTCTCAGATTCAACTTCTTAAGGAAAATATAGTTGTAAATGATAACGTACACAGTTCCACCGACGGATTACTTGAATTATTATTTAAAGAATATCCTGGCGTGAATATAGTTACAGATACAGATTTAACACATTATAAAGAAATACTTGAAAAAAATAACGCTCATAAACAGAACTATAAACCAAATGGACGAATACGCTCCAATAGAGGGAACAAATATTAAGCCCGTATGACACGGTCAATGTTTTTGTACATTTTTAATGTCAATTTTTAAGTTCAATTTTTCTGTACATTTTTGTGAAAGTGAATCATTGAAAGAAAATATTTCCATATGCAACGTATACAAGATTTTCACTTTGTGAGCATGCGCAGTTGTCGAGACTTTTTGTTTTGACAGTTTGAAATGGTTAACTATTTTTTACGAACTAACCAAACTTTGTCAAATATTGAAATGGATTCAAGTGAGGACGAATTATTAATATTAGCAGCATTAACTACTGTTACGGCTACAGTCTATTAATAACGAAACTTCCGACCACGACATTTTATTAAAAGAAAAACGTTTGACGTTTCAATCAGCTATCACGCGGTTATGCGCATCTTATTTGCGCAATTAATTGAAAGAAACATTGAAGGAAATAGAACCAGTTATATTTTTTTAATGTACATTAAAATTGACTGAAACATTGAACTACTTTATGTGTATGATACGTTCAATTTTTGACTTAATAAAACATTGACATCAAAAATGTACAAAAACATTGACCGTGTCATACGGGCTTAAGAAGATAATATCTAAACTATTTTCATCGAGTGCTGTTACTGGTACAGGATTTTTACCAGTACACATAATAACTAATATTGCTGCAAATAAAGTTGATTATGTACATTGGGATGATCCGAATGAACTTGTTGATAGACTTAGACTATTGATTGCGCCTCGCAATGCTGGTCATACTGGACATAACAATGAAATAATATATATTATTGAAGAACTGTGTGAAGCATGTATAATTGAGTGATAGAAATATTTTTATATGGTATAACTGCAAACGTTAACGTGTATATATGATGAAGAGCAGTGTTGATAAATTCGGACGTCATTTACATGGTGAGAGTGTCAAGAGCTCCCGCGTTATTTTTCAACAAACTGGACTTAATATAAATTCGAATGGAAATATAGATGTGTCTTCTAAACGTCTTGTTAATGTGAGTAAATCGGTGGAAGCGAAAGACGCTGCTAATAAATTATACGTTGATAAACATATTACCAATGAAGATTAAATCTGCAAAAGATGCTGTTGCCGCTATGAAACAAGTACTTAAAGATCGCATTCCAAACAATGTGCAAACAGATTTAGGAAAGGAATTTTACAATTCTGACTTCAAAAAGTTGATGAAGTTTCATAACATAAATCATTACTCCACATACAGTAATCTGAAAGCATCAGTTTGTGAGAGATTTAATCGAACGCTGAAAAATAAGACAGTTTAGTATGCAGGGAATTTATAAATGGATTACAATGCTGCCATTTCTGACTGAGAAGTATAATAACACGAAACATCGAACTATTAAAATGAAACCCGTTCAAGTAACGAAGAAAAATGAGGAAGAAATGCTGCAATCCGTCTACAATTACCAATATAATGACAAACAAATTCCTAAATTCACAGCAGGTGATAAAGTACGGATCAGCAAGTATAAGGGAATTTTGGATAAAGGATACTGGTCAACTGAACTATTTACTATATACATAAAGTGCGACGTACTAATCCCATTACGTATGAACTGATTGATTATCAAGAACAGCCTATCGCAGGGACATTTTACGAACACGAATTACAACGTACAAAACAGCCTGACGTGTATTTAGTGGAAAAAAATTGTTAAGAAGAATGGGGATTTAGTGTATGTAAAATGGCTAGGAATGGATAAAACACACAACAGTTGAATACATAAAACTGATGTTTTGTAATTAAAATATGTATATTAAATAAAGTATGTAATTTTATTAGAATTCAAAGTTTTTCTTTACATTCCATACAGTTCTTGGCCATTACAGATCTATACACTTTAGTATTAAAATTTTCATGTTCTATACAATATCTCTATCTTATAAACTCCGAATCTTCCTTCCAAGATTTTGAAAATTTTCCCAAATATAATCAATTTGTTCTCCTGCGTACACCATCACGAATTCCTTCGTTAGACATTGAATTTCTTCTGAGTATAGTTGATTTAGTATTCCGTTCTGATGAAATGCTACAAGGGCAGCTAATTTAGTTAATCGCCAATAAACCATTCGTGCAATGCCCGAACATTTTGAACGGCGCAATGTTTGTTATGAAAATAGCAGCAGTCATATGTAGTTGATAATAACAATTCTTCTAATGCAGCACATTCAATATTTTCTAGATTCTTGATTGATATATGTTTTAAATATTTCGGTAAAATTTCATGTAAATATTTAATTTTTGATAGACCTTTTACGTATATTAATGTCACATTCGCTAACATATAAGTAAGTTTCTTATCCAAATCAGAATATTGTGTTTTGCCGGTACTCCACTCTAAATTATGATGATGTCTTACGAGGAATTTCACATTTCGTCGGGTTTCTTTATTCAATTGACTCTATGAATAAGGTGGAGCAAATATTCCGAATCACATTTTCCATCACAAGTAGAAATCACTGCCATTTCTTTACAAACAAATTGTTTTTTGTTCAGCATAAAGCCTTGGAGATCTAGAATAACTGCTATGCTGCACATACGTGTCTGTTTCGATATATTTAGAACTATTGTAAATTTAGTTTTACATATTCTTTATACATATATGTAAATATAACCATCTATTACCATTTAGCTCAACTAATATTTTTACTTATTGAACCACAATTTAATTATGTTTTAAGCAATCTAAGTATATATTTAGCAGTAATTTATCATAGTATTTCTTGGAATATATAATGCATATCAGCGTCGGCAGTGATGTAAAGAATTTTATCGGTAGAAAATAATTTATTCATTCAAGTGTATTTTTAAGATAATTCGTTTCCGTTATACCTTTGCACAAAATTATCATCCTATTTCTCAGAATACAGAGTGCTGCGTTAGCGTTAGCAATGAGACAAAGAAATTTATCGATATAGAAAAATATTCTAATCACTCAGTTATCACTCGTCAGCTGAATATATATATATATATATATATATATATATATATATATATATATATATATATACAGGATTAGTCAAAATTACCGGAACACCTAAATAATTCTCCTACCGTAAAGAATTTAAAAAAATGTTTCGTACAAAAGTTTTTTAGTTGTAAACAAGCTATCGTTTACTTATTTTTTTAATATACAGGTGTTCATTTTATTGTGGAAATTAGGTGAACTTTCGTTTTTCAAATGGAACACCCTGTATATTTTGACATTTTTTAATTCTAAGTATTTTTTGTACGAAGAATTTTTTTATAAGATGCCTAAATTTTGAGTTATAAGCAATTAATCCAAACTCCTGAACTTCAAATTAAGAGTATTTTCATACATACGTAACATTTATTTTAACCAAAGGTATAAAAAAAATTGCAAAATAAAAAAAAATAACAAATTAAATAAATAAAATTAAAGTAAATGTAAATTAAAGTATATGTGCCTGCTTGATAATGCTCCACAACTTCATGAAACAATTGACAAATTGTCATTTAATTGATATTTAAACGACAGATTAATTGCTTATAACTAAAAAATGATTTTATAAAAAATGAGTCCTACAAAAAATACTAAGAATTAATCTTAGAATTTAAAAAAGTAAAAAATATAGGATGTTCCATTTGAAAAATGAAAGTTTACCTAATTTCCGCAATATGATGAACACCCTGTGTATTAAAAAAATACTTAAACGGTAGCTTGTTTACAACAAAAAAACTTTTGTACGAAACATTTTTTTAAATTCTTTACGGTAGGAGAATTATATATATATATATATATATATATATATATATATATATATATATATATATATATATATAAAGATTTTTCCAGCCTCATCGGTATCTACAAAAGTGTACAATAGTGTCAAAAAACAATGTTACATAGTCAAAATTATAAAATATTGAAGTATTTGTAATAATAATCTAAATAGTTATAACACAGATTACAACTTAAATTAGGTAAAACATCCTCTGCACGTGCGCTGCACAAAACATGGTGAAACAAGATGGCGGGAGCAAGATTATTTGTGTATGGCGGGAATTATGATTTTTTAAATTTGTTTTCTGTGTTTTTATTTATGTAAGATTTTTGTATAGTGCAGATAGATGTTGTGTGTCTGTGTGGAAGTTTATACTGTTATTGTCCGTCTGTATGTGTGTGGCTTCAAGGAATATTCTTTTACGATAGCTTATTTCTTTTTCCAGTATCTGGATGTTGTTGAAATTGAAGGTGTGTTTGAGGGTGATTGTGTGTTGTATAAGGACGGTTTGGTGTTTAATTGTGGGGTCATTTGGTTTGTGGTTGTAAATATTGCAGCTGTATTTATGTTGCTGTGCATATATATGTTTTACATTATTATTATATATGAGACTTGGGTGGGCTTCCCCACAGTTGACACATTTTGGCTTCTGCTTGTTTAGAGTTTGTGAGTCGGATGATTTTCACTATATAAACCACACGTGGGGTGAAGGATAACAAGGTTCAGGTCGGTAGCGACGGTGGAACATATATAGACCATGTGACAGAAGGTAGTCCACTGCAGCCTCCTCCCTGGTGAGTACACGCATTATGGTGGTATCGCTTCCAGTTGCACGTGGCTTGATGCGCCATATCTTCAGAGGATGTAGTTTAGCAGCTCTGGGTTGAAGTTCCACCTCTTCCGGTGAGATGTCAAGCTCTACACCACGTAGTACGCAGCCGATGGTTGAGAGTCTATTGCCGACTCTGTGCGTGGCGGCGGAAAAGGTACTAGAACGTGGTTTCACAGTGACGTTGCATCAACAATAGACTTCAATGACGCCAATTTCTTGGATGCTTCGATATCGTTTGATTTAATAGAAGCAGTGTTGTGACCAATTCGTAAGTCAACCTTGACGCCAATTTGTGTTAATAGTTCAGATAGAGCTTTGGAGGTTAAATGTTTTGATGGCAAGCCTTGGAATATAAAAATAGAAATTTTTTTTGTGTCGTGTTGGTGGGTTCTACCGGATATGGCGGTAGAGCTAGAGCTAGAAGCTGAGAAGGACGACGATGAGAATAAAACCTTGGAAACAGATTTTGATTTCTTGGCGCGATCTATAGTAGGCCAGTCCATGCTTGGTGTTGGAAGTGTAATTGAACAATCGCGTAGAGCAGGAGAAGCAGATAGTGTCGGAATGGCGTTGACAGTTGTTGTATTCTAATCGGAGCATGCTTGGAGAGCAGCAGACGATGCATCTGAGATGGTCCAAGTTGCGCGTGGTTTGCGCGGCATGGTGTTACAAAAGGGCCGTGTAAGTATTTATCTGCACTTCTTTTCCAGATGTCTTGAAAATGCACAGTAAAGCACAAAAACACTACATGGACGTCAGTGGAAATAAACAGCGACGAAAACCAATGGTTGTTGAAAGTCAAACGTCTTATATCGTACAATAACTGAATTTTCACTAAATATGATTTGGACACAAAAAATAGCACAGAAACACTATAAGACACTCACAAATACGATAATAAACATAATTAAAATTATCATGTTGCAAATTGCAATCTAAACACGGAGCGAAATACACAATAGTGTGTTTCGCTCCATTACTCTATACCAGTGTTTCCCAAAATGTGGTACGCGTACCTCCTGGTGGCGGGAAGAGTTTGGTTGGGGTACGCGCTGTATCAGGCTTTGGCTGCGCTTGGTGCAACAAGCAGCTTACTTTTTTTCTTATTAAATAATAAAAACCTTCCTTTCTTGTTAGTATTGCGCATGGCTGGTTTTGAATGTGTGCGTAGCTGTGCCATCCGTGCGATTTCGTGTAATTCCGTGCGATTCTGTGTGATTCCGTGCATTCTCCCACTCCATGGCACAGACGACAGTGTTACACACACAAAAAACTACATTGCAGTACACATTGAAGTGTTATAGTGCGCGCGTGTGTATTTTTGGTTTTCGTACGATTTTTATAATAGGAAATTCGCTGGTAGAAATCTGGAACTTTTAAACTGAAAGAAAGCAGTGATTATAGTAACAATCAGGAAACAGAAATTTATGAAATTAACGAGGATGAACTACCTTCAATTCTGAAAGAACCTGTTAAGAAAAAAGCAAGGAAAACTCGCAAGTACGGCAAAGAATATCTTAAATTTGGATTCTCATGGACTGGAGATGAAAAAGAGCCTATTCCACTTTGCGTCATTTACTCTGAAAATCTAACAAATGAAAGCATGAAACCATCCAACCACAATCAGTACAAACATAAACCAATAGATTTTGTTGAAAATAAACTTACGGATTTAAATCAGTCTCGAAAAGTAATGCGGGCTTCGACAGGAGGTGACAATCAAAAAATTCTAGAAGCTTCGTATCGCGTGTCTCTTTTAATTGCGAAATGCAGTCCAGCGGAGACAATTGGCGAAACTTTAATCAAGCCTGGAGCCAAGATAGCGGCAGAAGTAATGATAGGAGATAGGGCAAAACAAACTTTTGACCAAGTTCCGCTCTCAAATAATACAGTTCATCGACGAATCATTGATATGTCTAATAATGTAAAACAGATGTTACTGTGTTATCGTTACAATGCAAAGAAATTTCATTGTTTCACGTTCAAGATAAAATGAATGCTACCATGGCAAAATTAAATTTGTGATAAATGACAGTTGGCAATGGAGAAGTGGACTCGTTTCCCTCTCTTCATGAGTTTATAACAAATGCGGCTGATAAAATTGATGCTGATACTCTGGAAAGTAATACACATAGCATTTAGAGAATTTACAAGTGTGTCTGAAAAACTATTTTCCTGAATTAAACAAAAATATTGAATTAATAAGATATCCATTGAACATTAATGCAACAACCATTCCAGAAGGTTTATCACATGCGGAAGAAGAGCAATTGTTAGAATTAGCTTCAGACGGATTCTTGAAAAATAAACATCATTCTGGTTGCAAATGCAACATGTGTATCCAGTTTTAACAATTAAAGTCCTAAAACACATCTTGCCTTCTCCAACTTCATATTTGTTGTTTTTCAGCATTTGTAGACATTAAGTCAAAAAAAAAGGAACCGGCTTTTGGACGTGGAACCTGATGTCAAGTTGAAGTTATCGACAAGGAAACCAAACTGTGTTCTAATAAGCACCAAGATATTGTTTTAACACACAGAAACATCTTTCTATTTTCCCCATAAAAAATCTAGAGGATTCAAATCCGGAGATCGAGCTGGCCGGTCGATTGTTCTACCTCTGCCAATCCATTTATTTGGGAATACAAAATTCAAATATTCCTTTACCCCACAGTCATTATGAGCCGGACATCCATCATACTGGTACCATACCTCTCTTTCGTTCGCAATTCTATATATTTCTGGCCCAATATGGAATTGCAAGAGATCTAGATATCTCTGACTTGTTAAAATGCCATCGATAAAATATGGGCCAATAATGGTCTTATTTAATATTCCGGACCATACATTTATGCTTTGTCTGTACTGCGTTCTTGGGCAATTTTGTACTCTCGGATTTTTTCTTGTCCATATTCTGCATGTTTGTGAATTTGCAATTTTTTTTATGTAAAGGTACATTTATCGGTAAAACATATTGATTTTACAAAGTGAGGATCACCGTTGCAAGCTTCCATAATTTTTGAACAAAAATCAGATCTTTTTTCTTTATCTCGTTCTAATAATTCTTGGTGATTTGCAGCTTTATAACTTTTATAATTATGCCTTTTTAAAATTCTATGAATATTTATTTTACTCATTCCTGTTTCCTGTTCCATATTCCGCCAGCTTGTTTTAGGTTCCTATTCTATTTTTGCCAATATGTTATCTTCTACTGCACTTGGAACTCTATTTTTTTTTTGTCTTTATAATTATCTGCTATGCAAACAGATTTTTCAAATGTTTGAACCACTCGTTGTAAATAACTTTTTGATGGAATCCTGGATACATTCCGGCGGAAAGGTCACGTTTTACGGTAGCTGTTACCACCAAAAAAGAATTCAAATAAAGATTTTTTCTTGTACAGTAAAATGTATGTTTGCTGAAATAATTGTATTGTCACTGATGCCCTATGGCATCGACATCCTTAATTAAATTGGTTAATCATGAGTAGGTAATTCTTGTTCAAAAGTTAATTCGAATTAAAATGCAACTAGTTGCAACGATATTTTTTACTCGTTCATTTGTAAACAAGAATTAGTGCTGTGCCGGCTCCCAGATTGGATGAATTAGTTTCATTTTAAACACTCGAACATCAGCGTTAGTATTATTTTGACACATCTTTCGTCACAATACAATGTGTCTAATACTTATTTTTCTGTTATTGAAAATTAAAAATAAAAACAGACGGGTGCAGTCAAAACGGAAAAAAATATACTTGGCAAGCAGTATGTAATGATTTTATTCCATTACAATAAATTGAAAAAGAACACTGAACCAACAAAAATTGCGTACAACATAACAAGAAGACTTCTGCTGACGATAAAGTAAGAAATTATTAGGTTTATTAAATTTGTAGTACAAATAACTGAAATTCTATTTACGTTTTTTATAAAACAGGTAGAGGAACATATAGGTACTGCACCACAATATGAGATTTTTAGAAAACCATAATTGAACCAATAAAAAACAGACTAGACAGTTCTGCTGTTTATGTCATAAATGGTATATTTACATCAGTAAAATCAATATAGTATTACATATTACAGTTGTAATCATTTTCAATACAATACTCACCAAAGGCAAACATTTTTTTCTTACAATGAAATAACAATAAAAATAAAAAATTTACATTATACATATCATTGGTTTACAAAGTATTATATGCACATGTCACAGGGCCAATAACATTCAGGAAGTTCTGGAAAATTGTGTGGGAAAGAAATGTTTTTTTTTTAATAAAAAACTACTTTATCATTTTCTTAAAAATAAACACATTAATAAATTAATGTAGTATACGAGTATGTACATTGATTAAATTACAGATTATTAAAATAATCAAGAATCTACGATACTGTATACAGAACCTGTCCCTTCGACTAGTGAAGTTCCTTCTATCAATCCAGGTCCTTCTACTGATCCCAAGCCTTCCATCGATTATAAATGATGATGAATTACATGTGGATGCCTGTATTGCTTCAAATCCTATTATAAATAAAATTGTATCACGTACAGGAAAGAAAGAACAATATCCGATGTGTATGATACAATAAACAATTATACAAACCGTAAGATGAAAAAAAAGTTGCAATACAAACAGAAAATTGCAATTAGAAATAGATATTTTGGAAACAAAACAAATAGAATTATTAATAAAAAAGAGAGAACTAGAAAAACTAAATTAATTTTAAATAAAGATTTCATTTCTTGAATTATGTCCTATTATTTTTCGAATAGTTCGTGTATATTACAAGATGTAGTAAGTCGCTTTTCCCAAAAACAACTGTAGTTCATCGGGTCCGGATGGTTTTAATGCGCCTCGAATCGCTTCAATGTGTTTGACTGGCTTGTGTATGCCTTGAGCGTGTTTTAAGCGCGCGGTTCAGCTTGAGTCCATGTGAATTTTATTCGTTCGAAAGTACTATTAACCGCTGATATCAGATTGCCGAAATTGTCAGCAAACACTATGTCATCAAAGAAATTGAGTACGTTTGGAAGGTCTTGTAGAACGACTTCCATGCGGCGCTGGCAAATTGCGGGAACGTTCGCTGCACCGTAGACTGCGTGTGTTGGGCAAACCAATCCGTGTGTTGACGTGTTGAGCGTCAACGCGTGTCGGAACTCTTCATCGACGGGTAGGTGTGTGTATGTTTCTGTGATGTCGAGATGACAGAAAAATTCATTCAGCTGAACTGATATTGTGCACGAGGAATCGGGTGTTCATCAGTGATCTTATGCGGATTTAATGTGGGCTTGTAGTTGCACGTGATACGTAACTTGCCTTTCCTTTTTATTGCTACGTGCGTCGTGCAGGCATATTCAGAGTGCTCCACTCTTTCGTAAAATCCGGATGCAACGTTGTCGATTTTTTGGCATATGTGTCTCGTAATGCTAGTGGTACTTCGCGTGCTCGGCTGGTGTTGCTCCCGGTTTTAGGTGTATCATGACGGGTGGTCCGGTGAGTTTACCATCTGTGGCACTAAATTTGTTCTAGACTTGGATGTGGCATGGCAGTGGCCAGCATGTGAAGCTGTTCGTTGGTGGTCAAAGTCACCATTGACGACGTAGAGGTTAAGCATTCGCATGGTTGTCTCTGTCGTGGCGTTTACGAGTATGCGACCTACACAGTTGATGTAGGGCCCTGTGTCGCTCGTGAATTGTCTGTCAGCCTTTTCCAACGAGAAGCTTGGCTTGATTGTGCGTAGTGTCTTCTTACTGATTATACCTCATGATGCTCTGGTATCGATATAGATGTTCAGGTTGTGAACATTAATCTGTACGGACAGCATCGGTTTACTCAGTGGGTTGATTGCAATTACTTCACGTACGGTGAAAAATCGTATCAACTTGGTTTGTTGGTGTGTTAATTCTGTAACTTGACTAGTGATTTGTGTGGTCTTTCTGCATACCATTACAATGCGGCCTTTCTTGCCCCAGTTCTGACAGATACGTCGTGTTCACGGGGGGTGAGGCTCATAATTCCGACATCGCATAACTCCGCCCCGATCTGACGTCATTATATGTCACTAATACGTCAAAAACCGCAGTCACACCAACGAAGGAGAATAGTTGAAGATTTTAATTTTTGTTTCATGACATGTGTAGTTAAAGTAAGATTCTAAGATCTGCAGTGATATACGTAGACCTTATTAGGTTGTATGAAATTAATTTTAATTTTTAATATCACTTTATTCTTTAGGTGAAATTATGACCTTCTCAAATGATGACGTTTGTGCAAGCTGTCATTTAAGTTAACCTATTTGTTCTGTTATGCATTTTATAATTCTTACTAAATGTCTCTATCAGAAAATACTAATATCATGAAGATTTCATATAAAATATGTTAAGGATTGGATTATTAATCTATGGAGAGTATAGAAATATGCATATCTTTTGGTGCAGAAAAGAAAAGAAGCAGAAATACAATCCCAAGAGAATACACAATTCAAGGTACAATAAGTATGAAATAATAAGAACTTTATACATTCCAGGATACCTATAGAATAAGAAACAGGAACCTATTAATGCAATAGCCCGTTTCAGATGTGAAAACAAGGAAAGAGCGAACAAATTCTGGCAATATACAGAAAATCGGAGATGCAGAATATGATGCGAAACTGAGCAGGAGACGGTAGAACATATTGTGGCGGTCTGTTCACGACCAGAAAGAAAGGAGGTACAACTACGTAGATTCGAAGTGCTATAGAACACTGGAAGGGAACTTCACTGGATGCTGCAAACCAAGAAGAAATGGCGAAAATGTTAATAAACGTATATCATAAGATCAAAAAGAAATTGCATGAGAGTTGGCTACGGGTATATATTTCTGTATGGAAAGAATATCATGCTAAGGTTTCATGTAAAATATGTTAAGAATTGTGTTATTGTTCTATTAATTTATATAAGAATCTTTTGTTATAGCAATATATCAATATTATTTTCTTGCGAATTACTATGATAACGATAAAGACTGGAAAGGCAATATACATAAATGTGATTATAACTATTCTTCGCATTAATTTGATTATACTGTAAAACATTACACATCACGAACTTATTGCCTGTTGGCAGCTATCGGAATGATTAAATAATGATCCATTTATGTAACTAGCAATGTATATAATATTTGTCAATGTTTTTCATTCTATTTCTAATCAATGTGATTCAGTGAACATTTTAATAGTATCATTACTTTTTACAATTATTACACGATAGTAATCAAAATAAATTCAAAATACGCTACTTGTAGACACTATATAATATTTCGTCAATTGACGTGATGTCGGAATTATGACCCACTTGTGATTTTCATATTATATGACAGAATTATCAATGTTTTGGCTTTATTTTGTAGTAAATATGTTTTAGTGGGTTGTATAACATCAATTTCTTGTCTCTTACAAGTAAAATAAAAATTTTCATCATGAGGAATTCAAAATGCGCCATCTGCTAATCATTTTCCCAATTAACGTGATGTCGGAATTATGACCCACTTGTGATTTTCATATTATATTACAGAATTATCAATGTTTTGGCTTTATTTTGTAGTAAACATGAATCAGTTTGCTTTCACATCCTTTATTAAACATACATTTAAAAAAAAAACATATTTATATAGAAACAGTGCAAGGTTATGTATGTACTGGATACCACATCATTGTAACACATTTTATAAGAAAACTATGTTAATTATCCCAAAGTGATGCATAGTAGTATTTAGTTAAAAGTTATATGTATCGAGATTAATAATTACAAAGGCGATATTTGTACAAATACAAAAGTTATATGATTTCAAACAATCAATGGTTCGCTTATGCATGTTTGTACTAATTAATTAGAATTATGCCCTTATAATAGTATTAGTTTATTAGTACAATATTTTCACCATATTACACCTTACATTTCATTAAAGATCGCATGTTTATATCTATTTTTGAATAAAAGTTATAAACATTTAAGTTCTTTCAATTGAGATTCAAGACGGAGCTTGTATCCATGTGCAGCAAGACTAATTTTTGATCAAGAATTGGTAATGTTCAATGGAAATTTAGCAATTTAGGTTTTTTGCAGTTACAATATTCAGTCAAAGTATCATTTAGAAACGGATAAATATGCAGATGGTTAGTGTTTTTACTCCATACGTACATGTATGTTTATCGTAATACTTGTATATTAAATATATATTGACAAACATAACATATTCTATTTATTCAATTGTTATACTATAGAATATTCAGGTGATTTTAAACAAGTGTTAGGAAGCTTTTATTAATAATACCTGAAACACTCCGTAATCAAACAAAACAACTATAAAGGAAAATTAAGTAAATGATATATTTCAATGAAAATATAAAGCCACTATAAACATAAATAAAATAAAATAAATATCCCGCCCAGAATAATTGCTCCCGCGTAGGCTACTCTGGAGGTGGCGAACTGAACCTGTAAGCAAACTAGAACAACTATGAATATATAAATATTCAGTGAGTGTCAACCCATTTCTGTGGAGACGATCTCAACCGATGGGGAGCCTATAAAGAATACACTCATCATTCACTCAAGGCAACATTCGCCAGCCCCTGTTCCCACGCTGGACTATGTGCCACAACATAGCCCTGCCAGGGACGCAACTGGTCCGACAGTCACGTCCCTGTCCAACGTTGGACCATGTGCTGACAACACAGCCAATCCCACGGTGGACCACTTGCTCAACAACATAGCCGTCCCACGGTGGACTACATGCTCTACAACATAGCCATCCCACGGTGGACCATGTGCTTACAACATAGCCATCCAGAGACGCGCTGACCCCACAGTCACGCCCCTGTCCAACGGTGGACTACGTGAGACACTACGCAGTCCTGCCAGGGACGCACTGACACGACAGCCACGTCCCCTTCCCACGTTGCGTCACAGCAGCCCAATAAGGGACGTGTCGGCTAACCACCAGACCAAGGACGTGCTGATCTACTCAGCCACGTCCCTGCACTACGGCCAACGCTGGACTATCAAACTACCTGATCCTATACACATCGGCCAGCTCCACAGAAATACACGTTGGGCCACATACAACAACAGGACCTACCTCACCCGAAACACAAACACCATCCAGTCACACACCCAAAACAGCAGAAGGTTGCACTCACCCAAGGAGAGTTCTTGTTCCGTGGAATACTCGTGCTAGACTGAATATAATCTTATCTGGTTATTAGATGGGGAGACATTAAAGTTACATGAAGTGGTTACGGATTCACCGTCACCCATAAGTAGTGTTATAACACGCATTAAAAATAACGAAATTAAAACGGTTCCTTACACAAGTTATAGGGAAACTGTGGAAGGGCTTCTTGCGAGCAGCAAATTGTTTGTAGATGGCGAGGGATACATATGTTAACAACAGAAGACAAGGATAATGTAGAATATATTTATGTATAAAATTAAAAATTATTATTTATTACATATTAAATTCATACTTTTTGAAACGCTCTCACCATAAGCTCGAGCGTGGGCACGTGCTAAAACAAATAGAATATATGTATAGAACATGATGCATTTAGTAAATGTGTGATGTACCACCTACCGCTGTCGTATACTTGTGGTCTTTATTTATTGCTGAAAAAGAGAAGAAACTATGTAAGTATACCGATTTTGCAGCTCAGCAACGCGACAAATAGATGTTTATACTTACTGGTCTGTACACCACCTGGGCCCGCATCCCGGCCACCACCTCGTCCACGGCCACAGGCACAGCCACCACGTCCACCGCCGCCGTTGTTCTCTGATTGTGCCTCTGAGAAAAAGGAAATACCTATGTAGACACATAAGACACGCACATGCGAATGTATCGGGTCACAACGGGTTAGTACGCAAAGTATAAACAATGTAGATCGCTTTTCGCATACTTACGATTATTAGAGGTCATCAAATCGACGGGCGGCGGATCTGGAGTGAAAAAAAAAAAAACAAAAAGAAGCAGATGAAAGAACCAGTTCGGCAACATTTAAACGGATGTCTGGATAAGGATAGAGAAGGGGAGGTGTTATTTCGTTAAAAATGAATATAAATACGTAAAACATACCACCCTCAGCCCGGGGCGCCGCCGCATGCATAGGTGCTGAAAATAGAAGGAAAAATATAACAGGTTTAGAAAAAATGAAATTATTTGTAACGTACAATTACTCTCGGATTGCAGTCCTTCGCTCTCCATTGTTCTTCCTGAAAGAAAAATAAACAAATAATAAAAAAGTAATGTTTCTTTTTAACAACTTCAGATTTACAAATAAATGTCAAATTTTGTTATTTAGGTTATCTGGCCAACAACTACATTTACACATAGTATTGTAAAAATATGGGTTACACTGTATAGGATTGTTAAACAAAGTAAATTGTCTATTCTAATTGTATTGTTTTATTGCACAAATGCCGGAATAGATATAAATTTTCTACGAAATGAAAAAATATAACACCTACCTTCTCTTGCTAATGGTTGAAAGCAGAAGGGGAAGGGATGAGTTACCATTATAGCGAGGGGTAGAGGGAGATACTATATCCGCCATATACTGCGCATGTCACACGGAGCGGAACGCAAATTTCTTCCCCTAGATGGCATCGTAATAAACATAAAAATATTCCATTATTATTACTGCGAAGCACGAGTTGTCAACACTTTGTAAAAGAAAATTGTATTTCTTTAACAACTCCAGTAAAATGTAAGTTTATTTGTCAGTTATGTTTGTAATAATTTACGAAAGTTTCTGTATTATTTAAATTCAATAACATGTCATATTTCACAACTTGTATAAGTAAAGGTGTTTTACAGAAAAATGTACCATTTTATTGTTTCATGCATATTTATGTATTTACTAACATAATTCATATACACTACATTGCAATATTATTAGAATATTGTATCTTTAAATGTCCTACTCGTAGTGGTGATACTGTTACTGTCATTCATTAAATTACTATACTATTGAATATTAACGTGATTTTAAACAAATTATAGGGAAACTGTGGAAGGACTTCGTGCAGGCAGTAAATTGTATGTAGATGGCGAGGGATACATATACTATGTTAACAAGAGAAGACAAGGATGTCTTACAATACACTTTGACTGTCAAAAACGGGAGTGCCCTGCAAAAGTCAGTACATATTACAATGGTGTACCCCGAGCACGGCATCAGCACAACCACGAGCCAGATGGTCTGATGTTAGAAATCTGTAGATTTAAAACCATGCTACGCACCAGAGCTGCAACGGAAAATACGAGTTTGATGGAGATATTTGCAGAAGCACAAGTACAATATCCGAATGCAGCTCAAAATCTAGGAGGGTACAATTCAATGAAATCAATGATGAAAAGAAGCAGGTACTCCCGGTATTCCAAGCAATGTGCGCCAGTTCTGCGCAATATTAGAGGATCCAAGGTAATCATTAGTAGGGATTATAATACCGTATACATTACACAATTGGACATACTTTATATTACTTAAGTATTTACGATTTTAGATGGCGCGACAGGTATGCAACATAATTGGGAGCAGGACAGATGCCTTTTTTCCATGGCTTAGTGTATGCGGACGATGGATCGGCTTCTGCAGTATTTTATTCTCCACGCATTTTGGTCTACGTGGCACGTGCATTAAATGTACAGTTACATGCTGATGCCACGTTTAAGATTGTTCCTCGACGTGGTGCGGGCACGCAACTTTTTGCTGTTCACTTGATGCATGAGGGAACGGTATGTTTTCTTTGTTGCCAAGTTGTTTAGGTAATAATAAATAAAAATTACAGGTATACCCAATAATATATGCGTTGATGGAGCGGAAAACTTTTTCGGCATATGTCAGTGTGCTTACAGTGCTTCAGCAATTGGCGCCGATTATAAATGTAACTGCTGTAATGACTGATTACGAAAATGCCTTGAGGCAGGCTATTCGAAACTGTTTTCGAAATGCAGATGTTCGTGGCTGCTGGTTTCATTATTCTAGAGCAATTTATAAGAAAGCTGCCGCTCTAGGTTTATGCAGACGTGGTAATCAGGAGACACAGCGCATTGTCAAAATGGCTATGACACTTCCGTTATTGCCCGCTCATTTAATTGAAGCAGGGATGGTTGTATTGGATACAGAAACTTCAGGAATAGCTTGTATGATGCCATTTTTACGATACGTGCGAGGAAAATGGCTACAGGAAAATATATCCGTCTACAGACTAGCACGACGAACTAATAATGCTGTTGAGTCATTCCATCGAGATTTGCTGCGGGTCGTCTCCAGGGAACATCCAAACATTTGGATTTTTGTAGAATATCTGCGTCATGTAGAGCACATGAAAGCTTGTGATTTCCAAAGAAGCCTTCCAAACCACAGGCCTAGAAGCAGACGGCCCAAATACAGACGGTTGGACGAACGTATTAAATCCGCGCAAGACCAACTTGATGGAGATGGAGACGTGCGCAGGTTCCTGCTCCATATGTCTCACATAATGAACAAACAATTTACAGGACGTGAAGAGCAGACGGAGCCACCGAACTCCGAGCCAGAACCCAATGTTTCGATATCCCCTCCTATTTCACAGCAGCAACCGCAACCTTTTCCACCACAAATCCCTACAAATACACTTCCTGCTGCACAAATTCCTTCGTTCCCATCAACGTCCACTGCCCGACCTAATTTCCATGTTAACCGTGCCAATTTACCCCTCTATATTCAAAGATTCCTTGACTCCTCAAGTTCCGAAGATGAAGATGTACCCCGAAATGTCCTATCTAATCCTGAACCGTATGTTGCATTATCCCGCCCATTTTCACCTCGCATGTCATCAACTTTCAATTTAATAAATACCGACAGCTCCGATGATGAAATCCCGGTACGTACCCAAGTCCAAGTTGAGGTCCATTATCTACCTGAACATAATGTATCTCCGGCCAACACTCCACGACCCGATGATATTCTACCACAGAATATCTCTCCGGTCAACACTCCACCATCCGAGGACATTCTACCACAGAATATCTCTCCGGTCAACACACCACCATCCGAGGATATTCTACCACAGAATATCTCTCCGGTCAACACTCCACCATCCGAGGATATTCTACCGCAGAATATCTCTCCGCAAACACTCCACCAGCCGTTAATATTCCACCACCTGCTGATATTCCAAATGCCAATTTAGATTGGTTAGAATATCCTGTAGAAGATGTGTCGCCTGTGATAACCTGGCGACCGGAGGGCGAGGATGAAGGTAAGTCACCTGCAAAATTAGGCTATTTGTTCCAAACGATTAATAAATGAATTTTTTATGTAGAAATTGGAGATGATCCACCTAAATACCGCTGCCCAGTATGTTATGTCAATAGATTCCGATATATTTTACTTTGTGGGCACGGTCTGTGTGGCCAGTGCGCTGAAAGAATCTATTTGGAATCTCATCAATGTCCAGTATGCCGCCAGATTATCCAGATGGATCCCATCCGCATAATGATGTAGGCAGGATATTGTTTTATAGGTATAATATATATCAGGTGTCCCAATTAAGTATCATTCAATTTATTAGATAATTTTAGATGTTTTACAACGACATTTTCAAGATTTCAGGAAGAAATATTTGAAAAGGTCATTTATTCAACTTTGATAACAAAACATAGTTTTCATAGATCGCTTACTTTATTATATTATGTACATACATAGCAGTACTAAATATTTATAGGGGTACATTACATTGCATAGAATGATCTATGTGGGATGAAAACGCAACCGTATTCGTCACTAAATTCCTAGCCTACACTAAGGCTAATCAACTGTGTACGATATATGCTGCCAATCGTCCCCATAATCAAAAAGCATTTAACTCTAAATGTATATTATGCAAGTATTGTACACTTATAATCAAATGTTATGTTATAATGTAAAGTAACATCGATTCCACATTTAATGGGAAAGTTTGTATTTTATATTTAAATGAAAATTTTTCAGGAAAAAGTAGTTTTTCATGTCATTTACAATGACAACTCTTAATGGACCACCCTTTTAAAAGTTAAATGTACTACTTTGCATAAATAAATATATTCTACATCATCCTTGTCTTCTGTTGTTAACATATGTATCCCTCGCCATCTACAAACAATTTGCTGCTCGCAAGAAGCCCTTCCACAGTTTCCCTATAACTTGTTTAAAATCACCTGAATATTCTATAGTATAACAATTGAATAAATAGAATATGTTATGTTTGTCAATATATATTTAATATACAAGTATTACGATAAACATACATGTACGTATGGAGTAAAAACACTAACCATCTGCATATTTATCCGTTTCTAAATGATACTTTGACTGCATATTGTAACTGCAAAAAACCTAAATTGCTAAATTTCCATTGAACATTAACAATTCTTGATCAAAAATTAGTCTTGCTGCACATGGATACAAGCTCCGTCTTGAATCTCAATTGAAAGAACTTAAATGTTTATAACTTTTATTCAAAAATAGATATAAACATGCGATCTTTAATGAAATGTAAGGTGTAATATGGTGAAAATATTGTACTAATAAACTAATACTATTATAAGGGCATAATTCTAATTAATTAGTACAAACATGCATAAGCGAACCATTGATTGTTTGAAATCATATAACTTTTGTATTTGTACAAATATCGCCTTTGTAATTATTAATCTCGATACATATAACTTTTAACTAAATACTACTATGCATCACTTTGGGATAATTAACATAGTTTTCTTATAAAATGTGTTACAATGATGTGGTATCCAGTACATACATAACCTTGCACTGTTTCTATATAAATATGTTTTTTTTTTAAATGTATGTTTAATAAAGGATGTGAAAGCAAACTGATTCATGTTTACTACAAAATAAAGCCAAAACATTGATAATTCTGTAATATAATATGAAAATCACAAGTGGGTCATAATTCCGACATCACGTTAATTGGGAAAATGATTAGCAGATGGCGCATTTTGAATTCCTCATGATGAAAATTTTTATTTTACTTGTAAGAGACAAGAAATTGATGTTATACTACCCACTAAAACATATTTACTACAAAATAAAGCCAAAACATTGATAATTCTGTAATATAATATGAAAATCACAAGTGGGTCATAATTCCGACATCACGTTAATTGGGAAAATGATTAACAGATGGCGCATTTTGAATTCCTCATGACGAAAATTTTTATTTTACTTGTAAGAATGAAGGAATTAATGTTACACAATGATCTATAACTAGAACATATTTATTACAACCTAAAACAAAAACATTTCAAATATTAACCCGGAAGTAATTTATTGTATGATAAACGCTTATTTTTAGTCGCATGTATGCCAAATTACTAATTGTAATATAGCTTAATTTGAAGAAATTTTAATAACAAAACTGCAAGATTTTTAAACATTGATATTTATACCGTAATTATTGTTATTAACAAATGCTCTGGGACACATTAATTAATATATTTCTTGGTGTAATTTTACTTTCAATACTTCTTACTTTTGGTAGAACTATACAAATTTTGCCTAAAATTCGCTCATGTGATTCTGACTTTGATGACGTATGGGCTTTGACGTCATTGTCGGAATTATTAGCTGCTCCCTTCACGGGCATGTTGTCCGCCACAACCATTACGCGATAGTAGATTGCTATGGTTGCTTCGTTCGTCCTTTAGTGGTGTACCGCGGGACCCTGTTTGTCGTCTCAGGCCACATGACGGAAACCCTTAACCAAGCTTGTGTTTATTCTTGCAGCTTATTTGTTGACTCACTACTTGGCGATCCAAGTTCTTTGACTTTGCTTGTCGTGTTGTCTATTACCTCGTGTGCGTGTGTCAATCTCATATGCTTTAGTGAACGTTTATGATTTCTTGGCGATGATCTAGTCGCATATTTCACGAGATTCAAGTCCATGCAAAAACTGTTTGATCAGCATCCTGTCGACATGGTCACCGTACTCTTCTTGCTGCTGTGCAAAGTTGGCAACGGTTTCGCCTTCATGTTGCATGATCTGTCGGAATTTGATGCTTTCTGCGTATCTATTCCTGATGTGTTCGAGATAGCTTTTGAGAGTCGTTTGTAGCTCCTCGTACGTGAACTGTTCTGGTAGATGAGGGCTGATGAGAAACTTGAGTGCGTTATTCAATTCTGCACCTATATGAACATGAGCATAGCTGGCAAATTGTTCCTCAGATCTATAGATCCTTAGCTATAGAGCCCAACTGAAGCGTTTGAAGTAGTCTTCGACTGTCGTTTCTTTTGTTGATCTGTATTCACTCATTGAGAATGTCGCTGGCTTCGGTTGCCCCATTGAAGGTGATCTGGAAGTATCAGCTGCGTTTGTTGCATTTGCTGCAGACGTTTGGAGTGCGTTTGCAAGCATGTTGGTGATTGATGATAACTGTATCAGTATCTTAATTTCTGACACAATTTGATGTGTTTGTGATTGTTATAATTAAATGACACGTTTAAGATATATTTTATTGCGAATACATTGATGCATTGTACGCAATTTTCTGTACTGTCAGTCAGCGTCTTGCAGAAGGAGTAGCTGTTGCATGATGGATGTACGTGACGCGGTAAATTCAAAAGTTTATATGTGAGAGATATTTGATGAGCAATGCAGCGATCCCATTCAACATACATTTCGAATTGCGTATTTTATCATTCTGTGAACGTCGTATTTATCAGAGCAGTCATATCTTCCTCATTTGATTCTTCTCCGTCGTCAAACGCTTCTCGAAAATGAATTGCCAAATTATGAAGACCTGCAGTAGCTACAATAACATGAACAACTTTCTCTGGTTTTATTCGCAATCCTTGTGACAGCAAGGAAAACGTCTCTTCCATACACTAAATGCACGTTCTATGGTGTTTCGAGTTTGAACATGTGACGTGTTGTACTTTTGTTCCGCTGGAGTAGTTGGATTCAAAAGCAGTGTCAACAAATATGGGTTATAAGCATAACCACTAACCCCTATTAATCAAGAATTTGGAATTCATTTGCTTCGAACGTTGCACGCAGTGCGTTCGTATTAAATTTTGTGCTGTCGTGTACAGAACCAGGCCAGTGATCTACAATATCCAACAATTTTAAACTAGAATCGCACACCGCTTGGGTGTACATCTCTACATTGTCACCTCCTGGTGATAAAATTCTTATATGAGTACAATCGATTGCACCAACAAATGTAAAATGCACTAATTGTACTATTTAGTTTCTGGTCAGTTTGCGGCATATTTATGAACTGATTAGGTTTACTAGCTATTTTCTCACTAATCCTCGGTATTATTCTACTAACCGTTGATTTTTCTATTTTAATGAAGTTTCCTATTGCTTGCTGAAACGTCTCAGTTGCAAAAAAACGTAGTTATTAGCACTGGGTTATTTGGATTAGTTGCTGGAGTCACAAATCAATTTCAAATATGTTCATCAATTCTTCTATCATCTCTTTATAGAACCTGTATCTCATTTTAAATTCTATATCATCGAATAAATCAATTCGGTTGTCCTGGTTCTATCCCGTTTCAGATGTGGGGTAACATACGAAAGATGGTACACAATTCTTCATTTGATGATGTCAATAAGGAAGACGATGATCTTTATATAGATTGGACCTTGTTCAGCAGACATTTTTGGACAAATTATTACGACGAGCAGAAGATTTTAACGAAACTAACGGTTTCACACACGTATAACATATATAGCAAATTAATTAATTTATGTAAGTTTATCCATTAAGGAACAAACCAAGTTTAAATAGATTAGTACAGTATGATACAATATGCGAAATTGCAGACACCACAAGACACAATAAACTTGTATAAGTTATAAAAAGCCTTTTCTTTCTCTAGCAGCTATATTCCCACTAGTAGCAAAATTCAAGCGGTAATTTTAAATTTGAACGAACAAATTCATGTTTTAAAAATATGTGTAAATGCCAAAGTCGATATTCTAGATTCCATTGGAGTTTGTTCAATACACATTTATCCAAAATTTGCGGTATTTTATGGCGTAAACAATAAAATCTGCATATTAAAATATTGGTACTTACTGTCAAATTCACTAATAAATGCATTAATTTCCTCCAAAACTAAGATATATGAACAGTTAATTTAATCATGATTAGCGAATCAGAATTAGTGCTAACAACGGTCGGTGCAACGCTTTTTGAACTTAACAACGAATTAATAAACAATTATTAGTTAACAACGGTCGGTGCAACTGGGCTTTAATGTATTTTGTTTTACAAAACCTATTCATTTTTTTATGGGGACATTTAAAATCAGTTATTTTTAAGAATACATGCGTAAATACAATCGATTTAAAAATGCTATAATTCAGGAATGTGCTAAGATTCATTTTTATGATAGCTTAGGTTATTGTCTCGCATAAAATGGTGGCTTATTTGAATATTTATTATAGGGATTTCTATGTGTTTAAATCAAATAATTAATTTTTAAATAAATGAAATTGTATGTAAATTATTTTAGAATTTCTAAAGTATATTGGAGATTCGAACCATATCATATATAAATTATTTAAATTACCAAATACGCATCACGTGCTATCACGATAACTCACGTCACAGGCAAAAAGTGTGCATTATTGTGTTACATGGTATTTAAATGTCGTAAGCTCGGTACTGACTAGAGCATTCGTGCGCAGCAATTAATATAGTCTAGGTGTAGTCTACATGATTTGTGCGCGCACAAGAACTGAATCGACTAAACTCCATCCAGACTGAGCACACAGGTTCTTTGATGTTTTCGAAGAAACCGACAAGCGATGGATAGCGTTCATGTGCGCACGAACGTGCGCGAATACCACATTCACCCTGTACTGACTTGAGCAATTGTACGCGCACAGCGTCTAGTCAGTACCGAGCTTTAGAAGCAGACTGAGGTAACCTCACGCGTATCACGTCATATTTTGGGGCCGTTAAAATCTTACCATTAGAGTCTTTAGACTGCAAAAAAGAGTAGTTCGAATATTTGCCGGAATTAGAATGTTTGAGTCTTGCAAAGAACATTTCAAAGAATATTCAATTTTACCAGTACCATGCATATACATATTTAAAATACAAATGTATGTTAAATTGAATATTACCAAATTCCATGCGCTAAACGCCAATCATAAGTATGACACGAGGAGTTGTAAAGATCTGCAAATTTCAAAGCATAGACTTACGCTTTACGGAAAATCACCATTTTACAAAAGAATCATATTATATAACAATTAGAACTAAGCATAAACGATGCAAATAATGTAAATGCATTTAAGAGGAAGGTAAAAGAACATCTCCTACAGAACTGTTTTTATTCTATAGAAGAATATTTAGCATATTAAATTAGTTAAGTTTTAGATTGTATTCATGTATTTATATTATGTGAGGCAATGACGTGTTTATATGTATCGATCAGAAACAAATAAATATTATTATTATTATCATCAACCTCACGCCTGACAGCACATTTTATTTTTCTGTCCATTTACATATTTAGCTCATGTGAGCAAGTATTTTTGTTTGTTTCATTATTACTCAGTGGTTTTTGTATTTCATTTTTGTTAAAATTGATGAAATATTAATAGAACATGAATTTTTGCACAAAAATTGGTCGAGTGAATATCACAATCAACATATTCGTCAGTCAGCTTGGGAGGAAATTGGAAGGAAGTTAAAATACCAGGTAATTATTTATAGTATAGATTTTATTTTCTATTTATTGTCTAAATAATAAGAAAATAGTGTTTATTTTAATAATAACATAACATCAGTTATGTACCGATTCTTCTCTTTCGTACACTATGCGTTTGCCAACCAAATTATCGGAATTAAAATATTCTTTAAAATCTTCTCGAACTTGACACGCTTCATGAGAGCCATTTTGTTCTTATCAGCCTAGATTTAATAAAGCTGCTTCAGAATTTCGAAGTGATTCAACATCTGGTTCAGATATATTGTCTGCACACAACATATTATGCAGACAGCTGGATGCAAGCATAATTTTGTCTACAAACTCAGGTTGTACTTCGAAGTACCGAAAACATCGCCAACGCGCAGCTAGTACTAAAATTAATTTTCAACAACACGAGGGGTCCTTGACAATCTGTAATTAAATTTTTTGTTCGGCTCATTGTCCACTAAATTCTTTCTGCTGTAGGGGCGAAATAAGTAGGATTTTAGGGGAAATACGTTTTATCCGACGACGACATATGGCAGTGGTCTTCCATTTGCTACTAAAGGTGTTAGTTCTGACACATTGAATGTTTTATTATGTAACTTCTTACCAATCTGATTTAGAAAAATTCGCCGTCGCCATTCTTTCCATATGAACCGACGTGAATAGCAATAAACTTATAATTAACATGAACTAATGCAAGAAGTCAAAATCGAATTGCTGCCTTTATAATAATTATAATACGTAGATCCGGCATTGATAGGGCACTGGATGGTAAGATGCTTGTAGATGGAACAAATGCAGTTTGGAAAATGCCACAATTTCTTGTACCTATCTGCAATAGTTTTCCACATTTTTTCTGTAGGTGTTGGCATTACAATTGATCCCAGCTTTACCCATGTACCATGACAAACTTCTTTAACAATTTTTTGAACAGTACTAAATCCCAATCTGTAGTTAAAGCCAATACTTCGAAAAGAATTGCCTGTCGCTAGGAATCTGAAATAAAGAGAATATTAACTAGTTTTAATGATGAACTACTTTGTTTTAGCGAATAAGGCCTAAGAACGTTGGGACAAACTAAGAAGATGCGTTTGCAGTGCAAGAAGTAGACGCCGTGTTGAAACGAAAGGCGAAATGCCAGCCAAAAAGAAATCTCTCTGGAAATATGAACAACTGATGTCATTAATAATACCTTATTTAGACACTAGAAAGTAAGTAGAGGCAAGTTTGGTAATCATTGTTACTTTCATTTAATACTTTTCTTTACAGAACACATAGAAATTTAAATGATTCCCAGGCTTCTGCTAATTTGGCAAACGAAGCAGAAGATCTATCAGATGAGTATGAGACACAAGAAGAAAAAGAAACTACTACAACTGATCCTTTATAGAAACCAAACCCGGATATTGATATAGAAAACGAACGCAATTATCTTATGAATCAAGTAGCAGAAGATCAGTATTATATAATGCTATTTTAACATTATCACTTTTGTAATATTTTTACAATCTTATCTGATGCATATGGGATCTTATAATAGGTTATGGATTCATCATTGCGCATTGGCTTTATAATTTCGTTTTGTTAATGTGTAATATTGTTTAATATGTGGTACAAAAATCGAAGGACCAACAGAAGCACTATGTATGTATTTTGGAAGAATGTAATGAAAGACACGAATAACTATAATTAACTCGATTTATTGTTCTGTATTGTATCAACAACATTCAGAAACTTGTATGTTTTAACATGATTATTATGACAACAACTTTTTGTTTTATAAATTCAATAGTTTTGTTTGTCTACCTTGAAGTAGAATATTTTGATTATTTGTTGTCAAACGGTAAAATATATATTTTGCTAATAGGACGTTTCAAAATTCCTGAAGAAGTTTTCAGTGTAACTACAAGAAGTCTTCCATCTGAACCAGGTTGAACTTGAATAATTCGACCCAATGTCCATCGTAGGGGATACATGTTTTCGTGTTTTAGTAAAACCATATCTCCAACTTGTAGATTTTTCTTGTCAATGTTCCATTTTGTTCTTTGTTGAAGACTGTGTAAATGATTATTATGTCAACAACTTTTTGTTAATATTTGTATTATACATTCAATAGTTTTGTATGCCTACTAGACAAATATAACACAGAAATTTTACGTACATACTAAAATGGAAGTAAATAATAAGTAGTCTTGATTAAATAATATATTATTTTTTAATTAATAGAGTTACAAGTCGACGCATAGATTTGGTCTGTTCACGAATTGCATTTGCGTAGTCCATCACATTATTATTTAAATGATCGAGTTTCGACCCAATTTCCTCCATAACTTTTAAATGTTTGTTCTGTTTGTCTAGTATGACTCCATCGTCCAGCTTTCATTTTCGGGAAGGGATTCGTGGAGGTGTGGGTACGGGGCGGTAGTTGAAACAGGTGTTGGTGGTTTTTAGCTGCTAGATGCTACAGGACTATCACTGCACAGTGATGGAGGTGACAGCTGGGGAATATTGACATTTTCTAAATATTCAATGAACAACTATAGCATATTCATATTACCTGCAATCCTCCCTCTGGCGTTTCACCATCTTCAATTAATGCGGTGTATCCGATCATACCTAGCAATCGTTCTTCCACGTCAGAAAATTTAATTTTACTAGGTGAACCACCACTAATTTTCTTCTGCTCCTCTTGAATAATTTTTCACTTTTTTAATAGAACATTTCCAGTCGTTCCATCTGTTAGGAAGGAATATTCAGGAAAGGGATATTTGTAATGATTATTAAATACTCAGCATGTCAGACAGTCGTTGCCACTCCTTTCTGGCTTGTTCTTTGAAATTCGCTCCAGACAACCTGTCATGGGCCAAATCTTGATGCTTCTCCATAAATACTAAAAGTTTTTCATATTGAATGGCTGTTGTTTTAACCGTTATTGTCATTTGAAAATGTAAATTCAAACATTTTAAGTAATTATCGAAATTTGCTCTTGTCACTTTTTTATTCATAAACGACAAATAATTATCAAAATTTATAATAATTTACTCAGATATGCATTCTGCCAACGATATAGAACATACATATTTAAGCTAAATGTATAACAAATATTTTTACTTACTGTTTTCGTTAATTGCGAAGTGTTGACACTCTCACATCAAATCGAGCAATGGCGGCATAGCGGACGGTAATTTGATCTTGCTATGTACCGTGAGCAACGATTATGTTGCAATCGTTATGAAGATACAGAATACCGATTTTGTTTTACAATGATTACGTAACGTATCCAACAGTTATTTGCTCTTGTTATGAGATACAAAATCGCACTAGATAGGTCAATAGAACCGTTTGCTTTATTGTATTCAAAAATAGCTATTGATTTTTCTATTGAATCTGAGTGTGTGTTTACATACAGTTATAGATTTGTCCCTATGTTCCGTCAATAGCATTAGTACGTCTGTTCGATCCTTCCATTTCAAAACAGATATCCCATGATTATTTTCCTTTCTATTTATCAACATTTCAATTTTTTATTTATAACTTCTTAAGATTTCCTCTCCTATTTGATCTAAGAGTTCCCAAGAAATGAGTTTTTTAGTTAAGAAGTTTATTTGCAAGCTCAAGGCTAATACAAATAGTTATCCGTTACAACTGTTCTCTCGATATTCAATAAATTTTCTGCTAATTTCATCACAACGTTTGTAGCAACTAATGTACCTGCAATATTCTCTTTGCCGTAATATAATTTTATGTTTAACACTCCGTATTTTTCAGTTATGTTAGAAATATATTGCTTCGTGATCAACCTGCCACGAAATGGTACAAGAGTTTCATTAATACGGAACTCTACCTGGTGTATAAGCATATTGAAACTTTTTCAGTAAAATATTTACAAAAGATTTAATCGTGTATCAGGGCATATTTCATTAAAGCTAAAGTGCCATGCACTAAAAAGCAACTCAAATCTATTTCTGCTCATTATTTGATTTAAAACAATGACACGGTACAATTTTTTTCGTCTTGTGCCAATAATGTCGCAATGAAGGTAATTTCAGTGGTATCATATAACCTAGGATTCCCAAAAATATTATCTTTTTTAGTACTTGGTGTCCTTGCATGTAAACGACTATGTTCAGGAATATTATTAACCAGTCATAAAACTTGTGTTGCGTATATATTTGTTTGATCAGCCAGAGTTTCTAGAACTCCATAAAAAATAAACACAGAAAAAAAATCTTCCGGAGTACTACCAAACAAGGTCGCAACTAATTCTGGTTGTATACCACTGTTTACATCAAAGAAAAATTCTTCATGATTGTCTACGGGATCTCTCCATTCGACATTACATTCCTGAGAGCATGGATTATTATCTTGAATGACATCTTCTTCTATGCGATCTTTGTGGCCAATGTTCATAGTTTGCTAAGCAAGTTATTTGACATTTATTCAAACTACAACTTGCCACTGGATTTATACTATTTATCATATCAGAGTCAGAAATAACTTTTGAACATTTTGCGAATATCAGATAGTAAATATTTGTTTTTTGATGTAGTTCATTTTCCGACATGCTTTCGTTTTCAGAGGATCTTGTATTTTGAAACTCATTTCCACTAATAACAAAATTTGGATCTTCCATAGTATCAGAATTGTCATAACCGTCGGCAAATGAATCGAAATCTAAATAATTAATTTATAGAAATAAGGAAAACTACAAAGAAACCCAAAAATTATTACCATTATTTGACTTTTTACCGCTTTCTGGATTGTAGTTCGTACATAATTCTAAGATTTTCTTGTCCTGCCATGCATTTCGGTTTATATAAATTACCAATGCAACTACAAACACGGCTAACACAGTTGAGTAACTAAACAAAACTAAATTATATCGTTAAAGCGCAGTGATAATTCATACACAAAGTTGTTGAAACAAATACGCGGGACCGCTAGCGGCCCGCAGAGGCCTATACACCTCAAGTTCCCTCCTAGGTCACGGCGGTCTCCAGAGAGCGCTAAATATTTAAGCGATTTATGTAAAAATAAATAAAGATATATGCTTCATTTTCGGTTCATTATTTACATTCGATAAGTTGCTATTTTTTCGTGTTATTATTATATTATGAATGTGTGGCTGTATTGTATTTATTGCTCGTTGGCTTTATAATTTAGTTTTGTTAATGTGTAACATAAAACAGAAATTTTACGTACATACTAAAATGGAAGTAAATAATAAGTAGTCCTGATTAAATAATATATTATTTTTAATCAATGGAGTTACAAGTCGATGCATAGATTCGGTCTGTTCACGAATAGCATTCGCGCAATCCTTCACATTATTATTTAAATTATCCAGTTTCGACCCAATTTCCTTCATAACTTTCAAATGTTTGTTCTGTTTGTCTATTATGCCTCCATCGTCCAGCTTTCGTTTTCGCGAAGAGTTTCGTGGAAGTGTGGCGAGTTGGGGCGGTAGTTGGAACAGGTGTTGATGGATTGCAGCTGTTAGATGCTACAGGACTATCACTGAACAGTGATGGTGGTGACAGCTGGGGAATATTGGAATTTGCTAAATTTTCAATAAACAACTATAGCATATTCATATTACCAGCAATACTCCTTCTGGCGTTTCACCATTTCCAATTAATGCGGTGTATCCGATCATATCTAGCAATCGTTCTTCCAAGTCAGAAAATTTAATTTTACTAGGTGAACCACCTTCTGCTCCTCTTGAATAATTTTCCACTCGTTTTTTTTTTTTAATTGAACATTTCCAGTCGTTCTAGGAATATTCAGGAGAAGAATATTTGTAATGATTATTAAAGTTAAAACTTAAAAAATTAAAATAATTATTTGTCTCCATGAATTTTTTTCGAAAATCGTTCCTGGCGCCTAACTTTTTAATGCTGTGATAGCATAGGTGGTGCCGTGCTGGTGTTCGTAGTACACACTATACCAGTGATGCTCAACCACTATGCCATGGCACTTTTGTGTGCCGCCAAATTCTTAAAGTGTGCCGCCAAATTTTATAAATATATAATCGCACCTCGGCTGCAAGAGTGACACAACTCAAAATAATAAGTTTAGAGTAAATTCGAAAAGTAATCCGCCGAACAAGCGAGTTTACATCTATTGCAATACTGAACTCTTGCCCCATCTATCGTAAACAACTTTTAAAATTATCTTTTTCTTTCGTGGCGTCAAATTTTGAAATCGTTAAAAGTGTGCTGCGACAAAAAAAAGTTGAGAATCACTGCACTATGCAATGCACTAATTTGCGCCACGCGATGTGGTGCAACAATAATATCAACAGTGATTCACTAATCAGTCATATAAACAATAAAATACAAAGCATTGTTGCACAAATAATAGCCATACACAAGAAACGTTGGATGTTCGGTACAACAAGATACTTTGGCTGGTAACAGGACGGAAACTGATAACTTGCCACCAGGTTGGGTCGCAGTGTTAAACAACAGCAGGAATAAGTCACAACAGGTCGGGTCACAGTGTGGCTGGAAACGGTAACGATAATTGCGACGTGTCATAACTCCGCTCTGGATCTGACGTCATTATACGTCAAATACCGCAGTCACACCAGCGAAGGAAAATAGTTGAAGATTTTAATTTTTGTTGACATGTGTAGTTAAAATAAGATTTTAAGATATACTAAACTGATATACGTATACCTTATTGAGTTGTATGACATTAATTTTAATTTTTAATATTACTTTATTCTTTAGGTGAAATTATGACCCTCTTAAATGATGACGTTTGTTTAAACTGTCATTTAAGTTAACCTATTTGTCAGGGGTATGACACTCTTATGGGAAATTTTATGACAGAAGTTTAAACTCGGTGACATCAAACATAGTTGGCAACCCCCGACTGTGCAACCGAGCATTAAAAATACTTGCCTGTCCGCCCTGCCAATCCTACCCAACCCTATTCTACCCTTAATCAGTTTCATTAAATAATTATATTATTGCTACCTCTTCGTTGCGTGTTAACAATTATTGGTCAGTGACCGCTATTGTTAAATTTCTGTAATTTGCTTGACAACTTGCTGGAAAATTTTAATTTGACATTTATATATATATATATATATATATATATATATATCAAACTAATCTGTCGGTCTATTTTCGAGAAATTGTTTATTGTTAGAATTTCTATTCAGTCATAATTTCCATCTGATGCAAAATCATAACAAAAAGAGAATATATTATATTTATTAGATTAGATATTCATTAATTTTTATATTTATTAGGTAAAGATAACTAATTCTGGTTTTTAAACAATTTTTATTGGACAACAACAAATAATCAAAATCTAGCTGATAGATTTAGAGTTATTGTGAATTTACGGCCCCAGATGCTTGAAAAAGTGGTCGAAAATTAAACCGACATTTATATAGATTTATAACAGAATGATTCACGAAGAGTGTAAAAAATTTGAACACGATTTTGGGGAGGTCAATTAAGAAGTCTTTGCAATACAAAATATCACAAGAGTAGTTGCCGTGGATCCACTGCGATCGGGGTTCTACACTCTGCACAGATATAGATTCAATTGTTGTAAGTACAGGCTCAGTTGCAGGTACTGATTCTGTTGTGAGTTTGGATGTTACTGTTGATCCAGGTGTACTAAATTCTGATTCAGTTGATGTACTAAGGAATTTATGTAGTATCGGTAGTACCCTCTGTAGATGGTACTATATTTGGTATATGGTACTATTCGTGCCCCACTCAATATGCAGTTAATTATATATTTGGCAATTTTTTGGATGATAATCGTCGTAAAAACATTTAAAGCAGAAACATTCTGCGCACCAGGAACACTTTATAAACGAAACTTCAGTACATACGCAAGTTGTTTTTAACATGTGCAAAGGAAAACAAGTTTCGTTTACGTTGTGGAAAAAAGGCCGTTCATCCACCAGTTTTGCGGCGTATCAAGCATATTTTAGCATGTTTTGGAAGCAAGGTGCGCTAAATTGGTGGTAGACTAGTGAATGGATTTTTAAGGCATCTTCTCGTGATGCTATTTCTCTTTCTTCTCTTAACAGTGTTGGATTGTTTTGCAATCTTTTAATTAGATTTTTTACTTGACGATAAAAATAAACGTCACATGGTTGGCAGAGTGGGGTGCATTTACCAGGAATTATTTTGAGGCTACAAGTTCCATTCCCAACAGTATTTCTAAAAACTTCGTCATGCAAAGTAGCATCCGTTTGTCCACCCCAAGAACCAATGATTAAGGGAAACTGTTTGTATTTTACGTATGGGCTCAATGTTGTCTCCAGGTATTGTTTGTACAGATCTTTACTCAATTTTCCCGATTTTGAACATGTGACGACAATATTTTCGAATTCTTCCGTTTTGCATTACTTTAGGACCAAATTTGTTTGCAGGCTCTTGCATGCACAAAAACACCAACGGAAGCAGGTTACCTGATGCTGTAAGACTGTATTGTGCTGAATATGAATGTGTAATTTTATTTAAATTTTGTTTTTACCAACACTGTTTTTGCTCCCTGATAGTCTAGTGTTCTATTATAAATAGATTCATAAATGCATCCTGTTTGATCTGTATTAATTACATAATCCAGATCAAAGTTGGTAATTAAATTCCTTGTTTGCATTTGAAATATGTCTGCCATTTTTAACATATCTTCGATACTAGTGACGTCTCTTTTGCTGACATATTTTGTTACTTTTCGTTGCTTGATTCTGTCTTTTCTGAAATGATTGAACCCACGAAAGACTAACTTGAAACGCGAAGTCGTCCGTTTGAAAAGGTGCAGCAGCCGCCAAGGCCCATTGCTTCAAAGTCCTTGTTGTTACCTGTAAATATTAAATTGCCGGTAAAGACTTATTTCCTGTAAACGCGTAGGAAACTTGATATTTTTTATATATATTTTTTTAAAGTTTCACCTGCTCATAAGCTGCTTTAAAGCGTTCAAATGTGTATGAATCAATTTTATGGGTCTTATCGAATTTTGTGTCTGTACGTTTTACATCTTCTTTCCATTGAAATAAATAATCTTTTCTTTTTAAGAGACTTGCGCCTCGTTTTTGTAATGTCTTCAAATTCCATTTTGGATGTTGTTCAGCAAGAGCAACAACTTTTGCTTTATAATCTAAAGGAATCAATTCAGTTTCTTTGAAACCATTTGGACCGTATTTCTCATCCTCCATTGATTCATCTGTGCACTATTATATACAATTCTATTAATATAAAATTATCAAAGTTAGAATAGAATGGGAATTAACAACATACCTCCTCGTACAATCCTTCCTGATCGCTGTCGTCGTACAGAATAATCAACTGTCACTACATAATTTTCGTTTATTATGTCCATAATCGCATTGTAAATTGCGTCAGCCATAGCCATAGATGCATGGCTCATGGTTGCCGGAGGTGTCTTCGTTAGCAAATTGCTAAGTTCGAATTTAGACTTCGCATATTGCAGAGCATTCGTAAAATCACCTTTAAAACTTTCATCCAACGATTTAACGTCTTCAGCTAATATAGTATTCATATTAATGCTTTCAACCAATAAATTATCACAAACTTTAACTCGTGCTACCACTGACGGCAAACGTTACATTTGTATTAATTTACATAATGTGTTTTTGCTTAAGATATACATGGTCCATTATGAAAGTAATGCACATTTTCTGGGAAAAATGGATTTATTGAACTTATCAGTACAAATGCTTAAAATTTTTCAAAATAGTCCCTTCCTGCATCAATGCACTTGCGGAGATGTGCCTGCCACGCCTGGAAGACACCCTGAAACTGAATGCACTTTAAGAACGCTGGAACATGCGTTTGGATGTTTTCCACGGTCTCCCAATGCTTTCCTTTCAGCTATCTCTTCAGTCGGGGGCACAGGGAGCTAAATCGGGACTATAAGGGAGCTAGGGGACCACTTTTTACGCCGTGTTACAAAGTCAAAAAACACCGTTCACGCAAAGACACGTCGTTCTGCTCTCACTGCTCGGATCGGAACGAGACCGGGCGCGTTTGAACGGGCAGACCCCCCAGCACATTTTCCGACCGGTCAGGGCGCCCTGTGATGGATAGTCGCGTCACAATAAAATCATGGGCATTACTTTCATAATGGACCATGTATTCATTTGTTTTTTGTAATCCGTGCATTACAAGTGCGGATTGCCCGTGCAAAGAAGTGTCGTTTATAAAGCGGGCCAAGTTTGCAGTAAGATTCTACTTCAATTGTTTTTGTGACGATTGCCATTCCAAAAGCTACTAAAAACACTCCACAGAACGACGCGACTGATGAGTGAAAATAAAATAAATTTATTGTTATTATAAGTAGTTTTCATTTATTATTCATAATTAAAATATAAAAATAAAAACCACTTAGGCGGGACTCGAACTTAGACCAATCGCGCGGCAGATAAGAACAATTCAATTCAATTTCAATAATCCTTTATTTAATATACGTTTTATGCTTACAAACAAGATCACATTTATGATATTTTTATTCATTGATAATCTCCTACTGAACAGTTTATATCATCATTATTTATTGATTATGCTATTTCTTATACTGATTGTGTGTTTTAGTATTATTTATAAAAAGTGGTGTGTGTGTGCAGGAAAATTAGAGCAAAACCCTGCTTGTGGTATTTGTGACTGGTATTTTATTTTTAATTTATTGTTAGTGTTGTGTGTGCGTGTTGTTCTTATAGTTATATTGCTTATCCATTTTTACATTTATGCATTTCGTGGGTTTCACGTTTTAGGGATTAAGGGATTTTATATTTATTTTGTTTTGTGATCCTCAGGTGTGGGTCATTTTATTATGAGGCTTAAAATTAGACATCTTATCCTATTATTTACACTTTATTGCAGTATTTACAAAATTATCTTAGGTCTAGGTTGTGATATGGGGGCTTGCGTTTAAAGATTATGTCCGGGTTGTTTTCTGGGGTCTTGTATATCTTTTATTAGGGCATTACAGTTTGTTTGCAGTTTATAAAATTTAGTGGCAATTTTATTGATATGTGTTTCTATGTATTCAATATTCGAGGTTTCGTGTAAGTGTGTAATTTTCGTGTAATTGTCTGAATTTGTTATTAGTCTGAGGATTTTCTATTATTTTTGTAACGCTTGTATGTTGTATTTTGATGTGTGGCACCATATGGGTGCAGCATATGTAATTATATGACGTATAATCGATGTGTATATTAGGCTTTCGTTTTGCATTGAGGTTTTTGCATTTTCAATAGTAACGGAGTGTTTTTGTCGTTGCGTATGCTTTTCGTAGTGTTTGTTTTATGTGGTGTTTAAAATTAAGTCTATTATCTAGATGTACTCCGAGGTATTTCACAGTGTTGGTTGTATGAGTGGGTGTGTTATTAATTTTAATTGGTGTGAAGATTTTGATGTTTGCGAATTTACGTGTAATTACTATGATCTCTGTTTTCGATGCATTTAATTGTATTTTCCATTTGTTATAATATGTGTGCGTGTATTTGTAATTGTTTGTTTGCTGTTATTGTTGAGAATGAGTGTGCGTATATTGCTGTGTCATCTGCGTAGAGTGCTGTGTGTGTTTTTGGAAATTGTGAAATGTCGTGTATGAAATAGTTAAAAACTGAAGGGCCTAGGACAGAGCCTTGTGGGACACCTGTGTTGACTGTTTTTGTTTCTGATAGCGTTGTATTGACTTTTATTTTAAATTGTCTTTCTATTAGGCAGGAGTGTAATAATTTTATCAATGTGGGTGGGAATTCTACTTGTATTAACTTATATGTAAGCCCGCTGATCCATACTCGATCAAAAGCTTTCTCTATATCTAATTATAACATTGTAATTGTTTTTAATTTGTCAAAGTTGTGTGTTATGTCGTTAACTATTCGCGCTATCTGTTGCACGGTGCCGTGTTTGGGTCTGAAGCCGAATTGTATGTCCGGTGTTATTTTGAGTTTTTTGTCGAGTTTGGTTAATCTGGTGTGTATCGTTTTTTCGGTTAGTTTTGCAACTGTGGGTAGCAAGCTTATGGGTCTGTAACTGTCTGGAGTGTTGGCGTTTTTGTTTGGTTTCTGTATTGGGATTATGTGTGCGATTTTCCATTGCCTGGGGAAGTGTTTTAATGTATATATTGTGTTTATTATGTATGTAAGTTGTGTGAATGCCTTCTTTGATAAGTTTTTAATTAGTAAGTTGTCTATGTTATCATGTCTTTATTGTTGGGTAGGTATTTGGCTATCTGTGCTAGTTCTGAGAGTTTTGTGAATAGTTTTTTTAAGCTGTTGCTGTATGTCACGTGTGTGTTGAGTGTTTAGAAATGTTTGTACAGTCTCGATCATGTGTGTCTGTTCTTCTGTGTCGACTGTGTTATTATTGTGTATTTGTTCAAATGTTTCCGCTAATGCGTTAGCTTTTTCTTGGTCTGTGGTTGCTTGTGCGTTATTGTGTTCTAGTGTGGGAATAGGTCTGTGTTCCTTTTTAGTGCCTTTGCCATTTTCCACAGTGTGTTATCTTGTGGTCGCAGGCATTCCAATTTGTTTTGCCATTTCGTGTTGAGATGTGTGATGATTTCTGTGGTAATATGTCTACTCACCTGTATCATTTGTATTCGTGTTGGTGTATCTCGCTTTCTTTGCCATTGTCTTCTTAATTTGTTTCTTTGTCTAATTAGATCGTGTATGTGTTGCGGGAGTGTGTCTCGTGCCACGTTTATCTTTTTTATGCGTGCGTGTTTTCGTTTGGCGTGTGTGATAGCGTGTGCAAGTTTTGCTATGTCTTCTTCGAGTTCATCTGTTGTTTTTATTTTGTTGTTTATGATTATGTTCATGTCTAGTGTTCGTCTAAGGTTTTTCCATATTGTTTTTGAGTAATCATTTACTATTCTATTTAGCTCAGGTGGTTTGGGTATGTTTAATGTGCATGTGACTGGATTATGATCTGAGTTGAGGTCTGTGTGTGATATAGGTTGTGATATGTTGAGCACATGTTTGTTGATTATTAGGTCTATTGTTGTTGGGGTTGTATTGTTAGTGGGGTAGTGTGTTGGCGTATCCGGATGTATAATTAATGTATGTGTGTTTAACATATTGGTGTACAGAGTGTTACCGTTTGCATTTCTTACATGACAATTCCATGCTTCATGTCTGGCATTTAAGTCTCCTATAATGAGTACTTTGCGGGATACATACAATAGTGCATTAATTTCTTGGTTTGTAAAGTGATTGCGGGGGTTGTTGTATGCGGATGTGATATATGTGTTGTCTGAGAGTTTTATTGTGAGTGTTTCTAATGACGTGTTGGGTGTTTGTATATGAGTATGTGGTGTATTGTTTTTTATCGCTATGGCTACTCCGCCTTATGCATGTGTGGCTGTTCTGTCTTTTCTGTAAATGGTGTAGCCTTTAATTTTAAATTTGTCAGTGTTTTTCAGTTTAGTTTCATTTATTAAATGTATGTCTATGCTGTGTGTGTGCAGGAAGTTTATTAGTTGTGCTTTTCGGTTTTTTAGGCCGTTGGCTTTCCAGGTGCATATTGTGAGTTTTTTATATGTCATATTTGTGTAGGTTTCTTATGAATGTTGAGAATGTTGTAAATGTTTGTTCTGTTGATCTACATGATTTTAGTTGCGTGTTGAGGTCTGTTACAGCCTGTAATAATGCACCTATATTTACCAATGAATCTAGTATTTGGAGTTGCTCGGTTAGCTGTTGGAATTTGTCTGTGTCTGTGGGGGCTGTTGTTGGCGGATTCTTGCTGTATGTGGTTTATTGTTGTTGTTGGTGGGAGTGTCCCTGTTGATTGTCACTACTAGTGTTCACCTAGTAGTAAAAAAAATTCAGCCAAATCCGTGTTCCAGTCGTAACAATGTCCCCTTGTTAGTGAAAAATATATAAACAAATATAAAAAAATACATTTATATTTCATTGATTTAGAAAAAGCTTTCGATAGAGTCAACAGAGAGATAAACTCAATAAAAGCATTATACCAAAAAACACAGAACACATAATGAAGAATCCGAAAAATTTTAAACAAAAGAGAGACTCAAACAAGGGTGAGTCCTGAGCCCAATGCTTTTCACAGTGATAATAGATGAAGTAAAAAAGCGAAAAAACACATGAAGACGTTTCACGCAGGTTACTGGCGCATGGAACCAGTGAAAATATGGGAACTATTATTTGCAGACGATATGGTGTTTATTAGCAGAAAGAGGAAAAGACCTACAACGAAATTTGGGCATACTAAATAAAGAATTAAAACATATAAATATGTCAATAAATACAACAAAAACAAAATCAATAATCATAGCGAACGATGATAGAAAACACAACATCAAGTTAGTAGGAAATAGTATAGAACAGGTTAAGCATTTACAATATCTAGGAACAATTATAGAAAGCAATGGGAAATTAGATTCCTAGAACACAAGGAAATTCATAGAAGGACAATAGTAGAAGTAGTTAAAAAGATAAAGGTTAACACCAGCATTATTATACGGCTGTGAGACGTGGACAACCATTAAAAACCAACAAAGCCGCATAAATGCAACAGAAATAAGGTTGCCTAGAACGATAGAGGGTAAAACTAAGAGAGATAGAACAAGAAACGACAAATATAGGGAACAGTTAAATATAAAACGAACAGAAACAAAAATACAGGAAAGACAGCTAACATGGCTGGGACATATATAGAATGCCGGAAAATATAATTAGAAGTGGTTGAGAACAGGATCAACGGGAAAAACAAGAGAGAAGACCTAGAAAAACTTGGACAGACGAAGTCAAGAAGACAGCGACAGACAGAAATATTAGAAGGGAGGAAATTAGGAAACTAGCACATAGCAGAAACCTCTGGAAAACAAGAATAAACTCAACTCCACAATTCTACACTGAAAGGTAGAAGGATTTTTAGGACTAAGAAGAAGAATTATCTTTGATTATAACTTAACTTCCTTAAATTTATTGCAAACATTATTCTTATTCATGTAAAACCATTTTGATCTATGCCCCTCCAGGCGTTTCTCTGTTTGCGTTACAAAAGACGCAGTGGCGCCATATTTATTCATTCGGATTTTTTGTAGACTTAATTATATATGTAAAATTCTTGAACTACGGCCCTACCTCCCTGAGGCTAGGCGTGAGCCCTGCTAAAACTAGTTACAATCGTGACAGCATATATTTGACAAGGTGTCTGAATATTAACGAGGCGAGAAAGTTATATAAGAAAGGAGCATTTGGTGAGCAAATTGTTAGAAATTAAGAAATGAAAGGCAGACTTCTGTGAACGGAGTGCCCCGCATTGCTGGTGAAAACTTAGTTCATCGTAGAAACTGCGTAGTGTTTTATTGTATTCATAAATGCTTAACGAAGTATGTGGTGAGTGATTGTAGGGAAATAAAGGGTATGCTGTATGATAAATTTGTCATTTGACACTTTATTTTGATTCGATATTTATTTTTTTATCTGACTGTTAAAAATTCGTCAGGAAATTGAAAAACCGAACCTGCATAAAATTGACTAACTAATATTCGTTGACTAACTCACAGTGTCAGTTAGCGTCAATTATTTATTAGGCTCAACAGACGGACAAACCATGTCCTTTATTCAATTATTAAAAAATTAATATTCGAAAATAATGAAAAGAAATATTTTATATAATACTTACTGTCGATAGTGATAAAAACAATTGATATATCGAAAACAAACCTATTGATGCTTTTCCACCTTTATTACCAGGCACGAGCTGCTCCCGCACGGAAGGGCAAGTTGGTGCTAGTCGGGTAACTACAAGCGGACAGCCGTCGTTTAGCTCATGGTCGTAGAGTGTTAACAAAGGTGGTACTTATTCAAAGACATGATAAGCCAGATGCAGATGGATGAATTGAAACCCCTGCAGTGCGGGTAGTGAATTCGATTGACGATACGGGAGTTCCCACCCGGGAAGGCGCTTCCAGGCGAACCACACGAGGCCGCGAGATTAGCGTGCTCGTTTCGGAGATCCACCGGGTTGACGACGTACCTGTGGACGCTTGTACGGTACGATACGATAACTGATGGTTGAGTGATTCACAGAAATCGATGCACAAAATAATTTACCTCGCTGACAATCACCAAACACAACTCACTATCTGTCGGACGTTATTCTTTCCACATCTACTCTTTTTCACACCACAGACTCGACTCGCCTTTTTTTCTCGTTCGCGCACAACCAAGTCTTAAGTGCTACTTAATTAACACGGCCTAAATTATGCTGGCACAATCCACTTCTAACTACGTACGAATAATGAGGCGGCAATATATAGAAAAGATCCGTTACAATATATACGTTCGGTGACCAAGAGATATTGTACATATCAGCGGCTATACAGGGCTCAAACAACAGACGGATCTTGAAAATTAAACCTACATAAACTTGTCAACACTTGTCAAAAACAACTGTTTACTGCGCATCGCTTGTGTGCATTTAATGTACAATATTCTGCATGGGAATAGAACAAATTCTATTTGTTTTTTCTATACATACATTCTTTGTATGCAACAATACATAGATGTCATGTACATAATTTTAGACAAAATTCTGTAGCGAATTATGCATCGTGTCATACCGGCTTTAGTGCCAGTATTAAATTAAAGATGATTTAACATAAAAATGATGTTTAACAAAAATATAATGAAGGTTATTTAAGTTATCAAAGAAAGTTTTTTTTTATGAGGTCCTCATAGTAAGCCTGATGTTCTTGAGTCAAATAAGGAATAATATCTTCCAGATTTTCCAATTTTTTCTTTTGTTATTCAATTAATAGTGCCCATGACATTTAACATTATTACTGCTAGTTTGTTTTTATTTTTTCCTTGAACACCCGCACTTCTTCCCATGCTTCAAATTATTGAAAATATTTTTTACTTTGATTTTTGTTGGGTTATCCTTCGTTACTTTTACACAGCACAGATTTGTAATTTGAATGTATTAATGTAGGCATCAGCTGCCTTCCGTACGTCTTTAAAATTTTGTTTTGTAATATCAATTACTTGAAATGGTTTCAAATGGCGCGCAGTTCGTATTATATTTTTTATACATTCCGGTGTGTATGTATTTGTTAACTTTTTGCATATCTCAATAATCGCAAAATCGCGATTACTGGGTATGTATGAATGTCTGTTTATCAGAAATTTTTGAATAATTTCAATGCAACTGCTATTACATACTAGGAAATTCATACATACAGAAACATCTTGATTTTATACTGCCCTACACAATTATTTGTCCGATTGTTAACTTATTTCCATACGCAGATAATAATCCATTTACTTGGAGTTTCAGAAAGCACGAAGCGATTTCATTATCTCCTCTTCCGGAAATACTCTCGTCCCAGGCACATATATAAACTTCATTCGTATTTCTAATGTATACGCCTAAATTACAGCAGGAAAGTTTCCAACTATAAAACATTTGTTAATGAGTTATTGTGGACAAAAATAATACATCTTCTAAATAAACTGATGTCACACAGGTAGAACTATTTATATCCTGAGATTGTTCTATATCATTTTTCATGCATTGCATTGCCTTTTCGGCCATTTTTTGATGCAGATATAGTTTGGCTATAGCTTCTTTTTTATTCGTATTCACTTTTAGAGTATTATTTAGCAGATCACAAGTGGAACAAGTATCAGTGCGTGGTTTAAACATTTTTTTGTTTAAAGTCATTTTTTAAAACAGTAGCATACTATCGATATGTAATATATGTATAATAATATGAGATACGTACTGTTCAAGAGTAAAGGAGTTTTTCCACGGATGGGCGAAGTCGGTTTCTATGGCATCAAAATTGTAACAGATGTAGAGCATTTACTCTCCAGGGACGAAATATGCCAACAAATTCCCTAGAGGATTTTTTATTTCATGCCCAATATAAATTCACGAAAGGAAACATATTCTTGGCCAGTATGTGAGGTTGGATATGATAATCGTAGGTAGGTGGCTATTACATTTGAGATTTTTCCAAAAGTATTTTTTCCAACTGTCTGTGTAGGACATTTTCCTGCCTTATTAAATACAAAAATCGACCATGACTCGTGTGAGGGGGACGCAGTGCCGTTTCTTTCATTTTTGGTTACAACAAAGGTTTGTGATATTTTAGTCTTGCTATTATGTATTGATATTAATGCATAATCTTTCCCAAATAAACACTAAACTTACCTTCAACATTAAATATTCATTGTCATTAGCTTGCGATAAAAAAATTGGTAACTAGTTTTTCCTTATTTATTTTGTTGAGAAATATCACAATTAATAATATATTCTTGAATATATTACGCCAATAAATTTTTTTTTTTATTTCTGGTAGGGTGTAAAAATTCCTCTATGGCCTGTTTTTCCTAAATTATAATTTCTAACTGTTTCGTCAGGATTTAATATATCATCTGATACTTTACATTTTCATTAAACTGCAATCTGTTTGTCATGTTTTTGAATTAGTGGTTTGTTTTCCCTACATTAATACTTGATTGTTTAGAATTTATGCCATTAATTTCATTTCAATCTGCCGACTGTATTGTATTTAAATCTTCATCATCTAAATTTGCAATTACGCCTTCAATCAACATGTATATATATTGCCACACGCGTTTTCGGTGGTGGGCACAAAGCTGCATACGGCTAGGACTCGGTGGTGAGGGCTACGTACGAGGCGTGCAAACGTGGGGTCGTCGCAATCAGAACCATATAATAAGAAGTTTGGTTATTTGGTTGTTAGTAGGGCGCCACGTAATTTTTTTAGAGAAAATTACGAAAAAGTGAAATAAAACGACGGTCTGAGTTACGACAATTATATTCGCAGATCGTGAGGCGAATTACGGATTTCGATCAGAACAGTTTACACAGTATAAATAATATTAACAAATTGCAAAAAATAACATGTAGTGTTAACAAAAAATAAACAAGAGAAATATAGAAATACAAATTAACTTAAGGCTACAAGCTCGAGCTAGATTCCAACTTGCAAGTCGTTACAATTTTTAAACAAAAGAAAAATTTAACATGGGCGTGGCACATGTGACATTAGAAACTTTAATATTATACTTTTCAATATTCGTTACCATGCAGTTATAAATTAAGAAAGAGAAATAATAAATATAACAATAAATATAATGTAGAAGACAATTGACAATAAAATTATGAATTATATACGTTTCACAAAATTTTAACCGTTACAATGGTTTGGCACTCGAATTTAACAAAAAGGTACTTATCACAGTCGCAACAGAGATCAGGAGCACAGGCTGGAGATGTTGGTCAGTCCACGAACGTAACGAAGATCCCCCCACGGGTAGGATGGTGTCTAGCCCTCTGGAAGCAGCTTCTCGTAGGATAGAGACGGTGTATTGCGTAGATTAATTAAACCGAGATCCGCACTTAACGGCGTAACGTAAAATTTACACTTCAAAACATAAACCGCACTTGAAATTTTACACAAAAATTACGAAAGAATTAATCGGCACGCCACTGGTTCGATGACCTTACGCTCTTGTTACCATACTCAACTTTACTCAACCAAACTCTGTGCGGACAGACTTATCGTGTCCCGCTAATAATGTCATTAATAATTGTTCAATATTCTACTGTCCTGAACGCTGGCGCCATCATTAGCGAAGAAAGAAAACAAAAAAAATTGAAATTGTCGTAACTCGCATGAAATTAATTTTGAAACGTGACAATATATATATATATATATATATATATATATATATATATATTTCTTTCAAAATTAATTTATGTTTTAAAATTTTTATTTGTGTTTCTTTAAAAATTACATCTAATAAGTTTTCTATTACATGAAATGAGATTTTAACTAAACCAGAATATATTTTATATTACATTTGCCTATTATTAACTTTTTTCCAAATTGAATACGAAAATAAGGGCATAATAGGGTTATTGCGTCTACTGAAACCCACTCGTCGCTATCACCCACGGCACCCCGAAGACCTTCGTGTTTTCAGAACTTAATACAAGTACATCCGTGTACGTACGCCATGCCGGGCAAGCAGGAACGTTCCAACAACCGTCCTGAGGACCGTACGCCGTCGTCAGCAGATCCGATAAAAATCTAGTTATTGAGATGGATGGTCGCCAGGTCCGGGTGTCAGTCGAATGGGTGAAACCCGCGTATATTCTCCCCAGCGACGACGCGGCACTTTTATTTTATTAATATCTAAATCGTTGTTGTACATTCAAAATGCGTGACACAACTGTAAAAAAAACTAGGAATGAATACAGACATTCATGCCTGCAGCTCATCGACGTATGTCCAAGTCTGAATATTTCACAAATTATTATTTATCTAGATTCCCTTTTATAATCGTAGATGCCTAGGTCGCAAATAAAACAACAAATTTAAAACAAGTGTGAATACATTTTCTTCTCTTGACAAAAGCAAAGCAAACTAAGCCGACTATAAATGCATTGATCTTCTTTTGTTCAATTTTTAATTAAAAAATATTTTTTTCTCCAATGGTCTTACATAATTTTTCAAAATAAAAAATATGGAAAAATATTGTTCCATTTCCTGCATAAGCAAGAAAATTTTGAATACAATTGAATAGAAATAACGCAGAAAAAAAATAAAAACTGAAAAAAAATTGGAAAATATATTTTTTTTCTCAAGTACGAAGGAAAATTTTCGAAAAATAAAATGCACCTTGCACAACTAGACCATAACACGTATCTGCAGAAAAATAATCATAAAAATCCGTTGAGTAGTTTAGGAGATCTGAGTGGAACAAAAAAATCTCGTACGAACGAGCGAGCGGACGAGCGACATACATACGGACATATGTTGTCATAGTCATTTCGTGATCCAGGGGATCTGTCCGGGATTTCTGTGCAAACAATTTTGAAGTCGGAAGATGCTACAGACATCGTACCGAACACTATAGCTCTTCGATGAGCTAAAAACGTTGTATTTCTCTTATTACCGGTACTAAGCCGACTATTCACCGAAAACTTTATATGTAGTATATACTAATACATGCATTGATCTTCTTTTGTTCAATCATCTCCGTCAGACGGACAGGAAGACAGACAGACTCACAAGTGAAACTAAATATAAGCTTGTAAAAAAGACTGTAGGTAGTACAAAAGTGTGATTTGTGTGTGACGGTGATTTTTATGTATCGTGTATTATTTTTTTTAAAAGTATATATATATATATATATATATATATATATATATATATATATATATATATATATATATATATATATACAGGTTGTAGAGAAAGTAATGCAACAAGGCTCTATTTTTGTTATTATTGATTTAGAAAAAAAAAATTCAAATAAAAGTTGAATGGTAAAAAGTACTTTATATTTTTGTGACCTTGAAATTCCCCTAAGTCATTACACGCATGTGTTACACTGAGCAACTTTAATTTTTTAAATGGCAACATACATTTTTTTTCACATTTTTGGAATCAGAAAGACTTTTTACTTCCGGTAGTATAAAAATTTTAATGGGTTACATAATTAAAATTAAAAAAAAATAGGTATACAATTTTGGTATTTAAACAAAACTGAAGCAATAATCAGTTTACCATTGTTTGACTAACAAATGATAAGTGACAACTAAAACAATTGTTATACCTTTGAACGTTAATTAATTAATTAATTATCCTAATCGTACGCCTTTTATTATGGTCTACAGTTGACCATTTACTGTATTTAATAAAACTTCAGTTTCATGTAAAAACATTTTAATTGTTAAGTTCCTAGGTACAAACAAAGAAAATTAATTTATTAAATGTTTAAAATGTTCCCCAGTCATTAAACAATGACTTAATTTATCTTGAAAATTTTTATTGACATTTTCTAACATGTTCGCTGTAATTCTTCGTACATCTGCCCTAATTTTGGCTTTTAAATCCTCTAAATTATTTGGTCGATCTTTGTAAACCACACTTTTGAGGTGACCCCATAGGAAAAAATCGAGAGGATTTAAGTCCGACGACCGTGGGGGCCATTCTATTTCGCCTCTTCTTCCTATCCATCTGCGATGGAACACATTATTTAGAAAATCTCTGACCACAGCACCGTAATGTGGAGGAGCGCCATCTTGCTGGAACCAAACCCGATTGAATTCTTCCGATGTAAATAATGCTTGACAAATCGGCACTATTTCATTTTGGAGAAGTTCTAAATATTTGGCTGCAATCAAAGTTCCCTCTATGAAGAAAGGTCCAATTGGATGCCGTCGAACGATTCCCATCCAGACATTTACCTTCCGAGGTCGTTGTGTATGTGGTTCTTCCATCCAGTGCGGATTGTTCCGTGGCCAATATCGACAATTATGTCTGTTCACATTTCCATTTAAACAGAAAGTAGCTTCATCGCTGAATATGATCCTATCAGCAAATCCGTCGATAGCGTTACATTTTAGCATCATTTCTTCACAGAATTGTGATCTCCTATCGTAATCATCTTCATTAAGTTCTTGCTGTAGATGGACTTTGTAGGGATAAAGGAGTTCTCTTTTTAATGCAGTCCAAACAGACTTATTATTGATATTATGATCTAATGCAATTTGCCTTGTTAATACTTGAGGATTTTCCTCAATTGATAATAAAATATGCAGTGTCTTGTCTATACTTGTTTCAGTTTTAGGCCTTCCTGTTCTCTCCCCGTCCTTAATACTCCCATTAGTTTCAAATTTTTTGATAAGTCGACTTACAGTAGACCGTGTTAATGGAGTACGATTAGGGTAATTTTCATTAAAAACAATGCAGACTTCTTCATAAGTCCTTCTTCTATCCCCTCAACCCAACATCATCAAAATTTCAATTCTTTCTTTTTCAGTAAATCTGACCATGTTAATGCCTTATCTTAAAGGCGTACGATTAGGATAATTAATTAGTTAATTAACGTTCAAAGATATAACAATTGTTTTAGTTGTCACTTATCAATTGTCAGTCAAACAATGGTAAATAAAGGTATAACAATTGTTTTAGTTGTCACTTATCATTTGTTAGTCAAACAATGGTAAACTGATTATTGCTTCAGTTTTGTTTAAATACCAAAATTGTATACCTATTTTTTTTAAATTTTTATTATGTAACCCATTAAAATTTTTATACTACCGGAAGTAAAAAGTCTTTCTGATTCCAAAAATGTGAAAAAAATGTATGTTGCCATTTAAAAAATTAAAGTTGCTCAGTGTAACACATGCGTGTAATGACTTAAGGGAATTTCAAGGTCACAAAAATATAAAGTACTTTTTGCCATTCAACTTTTATCTGAAACTTTTTTTCTAAATTCAATAATAACAAAAATATAGCCTTGTTGCATTACACCTGTATATATATATATATATATATATATATATATATATATATATATATATATATATATATATATATATAAAAACAATGTAGAATTGTCAAGGCTGTAAATCTATTTCTAAGTATATGTATCTTTAAAATGTAATATTTAAGTGGGGAATGTCATAAATGGGAAAATGGGAATGTGCAGACAAGAAATTTGTAAGATTCAAAGCCGAAAGGCAGGAATAAAATATCTATCTATCTATATATATATATATATATATATATATATATATATATATATATATATATATATATATATATATATATATATATATATATATATATATGCGCATATAATGCGCATGATTTTATTGTGACACGATTATCCATCACACCGGTCGGAAAATGTGATGGGGGGGTCTGCCCGTCAAACGCGCCCGGTCTCGTTCCGAACCGAGCAGTGAGAGCGGAAGGACGTGTCTTTGCGTGAACGGTGTTATTTCAAATCGCTCAGTTCGGCTTCGTTATGACGTAATTTGTAACGTATTTGACCTGAAGGTAAACATAGCAATGCATGTAAATCAGTGACTCTCAGTTCTTCCTGATCTAATGCTTTTACTGTTTCCTTGTACATTTTCGTAATTGAGAAAAAAATGTGTATTCGATACTATGCAAATGGAGGTTTCTAGCTTGCCTCATGTGACTTACGTAATCACTAGGACCGCAAATCGGAGGCTTGAAGTAAACCTCCAGTGAAGAGTGTACAGTATCGGCCTCCATCATAGTATGTCCACGTTATAACACTAATTGTTAAATAGTAATTTGTAATTCAACTGCAACAAGGCTCTTGAGAGGACTTTACTTTGATTTTGATAACCACATCCATCGGAAATTAAAACATGTTCAAACAATTGCTTATTTTTGATGCCCATTTTATTATATTTAACAATGCAGGTGGCAAATTCGTTAGCAGTTACGTTGCCGTTTGCTTCATGCCAAACATATAAGTCGAATATTTTATCGTTCAATACATAAACTGTAAAATTGGGAAACCTGTAATTTTTGTTTATAATAAATGGCAGAAGCCTCGAGCTTGGGAGCTAGTAAAACATTTTGCAGATTCATTGTCATAACAAGTTTTTCGTCACTAGCCGAATCTTTAGCAAGCTTTTTTTCTGCTTCAGTTTCTTTCTTTTTCTCAATGTGTTCCATACACTCTTCTTCTGAAATATTGTGTATCTCCCAAGAACAACACGTATCGCATTGATCTTTTCGCGGTTTACGTATAGCAATATTTTCTTCATTTAATATTGTTCTGAATAAAGTAAGTGAAATATAGAAATATGAGTTGTCTTACCAGTATCGTGTGAATTCCTGATAATTGTGTAATTTCGCTCTAAAAACCGATTCAAGATACAGCCTTGTTACGTGCCCAGAAGGGATACGAACAATTGTCCTCGCCAAGGGTTGAGGTTGCCGGCCTCTCAGTGGTGACGGGGGTGGTTCTCGGTGAAAGGGCGCCACGCAATTCAAAATTATACCTACACCGCACCAAATTGCGATGGTGGTCCTGACAACTAACGTGGCACAAAATGAATTTATCGGTAACAAAAGAAGCAACAACGTGACACGGCGCGTGGTAGGAGATAAGGACGAAAAGAACAAAAGTATTCGAATAATTAAAATTAAATTAAAGTTTGAAAAAAAAGAGAAATATGTAAAGTAATATGATAATAATTTAAGTGAAACCAAAGAAATATATATATACAGGGTGTTAAAAAAAAGGGTAAAATAATTTCATGGTATATACATTTCGATGTGCTGATTCAGAATCAAAAAGAATTTTTTCAAAATTCGCAAAATTACGGACATGCTTTTAGAAGACTACATTTTTAGTGCCAGTGGTGACAGTACATTATTACAAAACGTCAGAATAAAATTAATTCATTTGTTATTCAACATCAGTTACGTGGTAACAAATTTATATTGAATACCCGTACTCATTTGTGTACTACCAGTGGCACTAAAAATGTACTGTACAATGTACAAGCAAGCGAGAAATATAAAATGTTGAACATCCGTATGAATATGAAAACATAAATATAAATATTCACTTACTGTTATAAAAACAGTAGAGGTAATGAAAAGTATTAACAGAAAAAAACAAAGTAATAAGTATACGAAAAAAAAAAATAATACAGTAAATTAATTAAAGCAATTGGGACTTCGGAAACTAAATTGCAATAAAATAAAATGTAATTAAGAATTAAATACTGGTATAATAAAGGGGGGCTCGCACTAAATGGCGTTAAAAAAAAACACAAAACGTAAATGGGAGGGTGACTTATCTCCACCACTGGTCCTGACCGGCATCTCGCACGTGGACGGCTTTTGGATCGCGATGGCCCACAGGACACGCGTCTCGGGTATCTCGGCTCAAACACGATCTACGTTCCGCCACGAGAGAGTAGAGTAGAGTTGAAGGTTGTGACCACCACTAGCGTAGTTCCCGATTCAGAGTCGTCCGGCACACATATAAATCCCCGTAAGGGTAGCCCGTTGGCGAAGCAAAACACACAACTTCTCCTAACAGGAGCGATACTCACGAAAAATCCCCGAAAGGGTAATGCGCGCAAAAAGAATCAAAACTATATTGTGAGCTAATACTCGTGAAAATATCTTCAAAAACGTGGTTCAGACAACGCCCTTAATCGTTACACACGGTAGCAAGGTCAAAACTCAACTTATATTTTCCTGTTTTTAAATCATAAAATCAGAAAAAGAGAGAAAAGATAAGTCGGAAAACAAAGAAAGAACTTCAAAAAATTGCGCCAAGTAGACAATTGTCACCAAGGTCGACATTAAGAAACATTTACACAAAACAACAAGGGAATAATCTGAAATACAGGTGAATTATCTATTACTATGAATTTAATTACGCATTTTATTTATGAAAACCAAGCCCTATGAATTTAACAGTATTATTGAAAACAGTTAGAATTGAATGTGAATAAGAATTTAAATATGCTACGCAACGAATAGGTGTGAACGGGTCTGATACAGTAAAATGTCAAATGATAGCTTAATTAACGGCAAACGTCAGGCTTGTTAGTGAATCTGTTATTAACCTAAAATAAAACACGTGCGCTATTTTAAACAGGCAAGTAAAATAAATCATTTTAAATTTACATATAACAATAATGTGACTCTGAAGGAGTAAACTAACAACAAACATGTATTTCAGATTAAACTAACATAGACACAAAATGACAGATACGGGAGGCAGTATAACATAGGACATCAGAACAGAAAGAACGCAAGGGAAAAATAAATCGTAACAGCCTTTTTTAGAAGCCCTGCAATAGTGGCTAGGAACTTTGGGTAACGTTTGTAACCAAGTTCTTGCTCTTTCGTTAGACTGTTTCCCATTAGAAATTATAGTAGCTTTTGTTGAAACAGATGCAGCTAAGTCTCCTTTTTCAATTCCCTGTTGCTGATAGATTTTACACCAACGCTGAAAAGTATGTCTTCCCAGGTCTAGAGAATTTCAATATAACTCTGGGGGGTTAGGGCAGTGTTAATACGCCGAGCCTGGCCAGCAGCTCGTTCACAACAAAGCACGTGTGACTGGGTGCATTGTCATGGTGGAGAATCCAGGTAGCGGCGATTTCCGGGCGGACGACCCTTTTTTTGCAAACGTTCAATGACTTCCTCGTAAAGTTGGCCGTCGACAGTGTTCAGCAGGCACAAACTACATCTGGATGATTCTCTTAGGGGCAAATTCATAGACGTCCCTAAAGTGACACTCACACTCAACTTACACTCATTTCTCACTCACCTTGAAATTTTGTATTCATAAACAATCCGCCACTCATTGGCCACTCAAATTTGTTTTAAAATGAGTGAAGAGTGAGTGAGATATGAGTGCAGTCGTAGGGTCCACTCATATCTCACTCATTGATAGTTCAAATGGTTTGCGTGATAGGTTATTGCTAATTTATAACATTTTATTAATAATTCCATTGTTTTATATTAGATATTTATTACTATGTTGCAAATTTTAGTATAATTTATTATTGTTTTTCGTGCTAAGTTTTTAGTATTTTATTGTAAACTATGGAAAGTAATTTTTGGAATTCATTCAATATATTGAAGATGTTTTACTTCATTTGCGTGAGCCACACTAACGCAATCTGTCTTTTTACTCTCCACCACATCTTGATACTTTGCTACTATCTGTTTAAGAAATACTTTCTCATCGCCAGTCCTAAATTTCTTGGTCGATATTATTAGGGCCACGAGAAACAATACAAATTCCACAAAAATTCAAAGTATAAAAACACAACTTTACACCGATAGGTTACCGCCGTGTCTCTTGGTATACAACGATTTAAGTATCAAAACTAAATTTGCTGACAAGAGCAAAGCAAACTAAGCCGACTATAAATGCATTGAACTTCTTTTGTTCAGAGAAACGTCAAAATTCATTAAAAATATATTTTTCTTTTGCAGTCTTTTATAATTTTTCAAAATAAAAAATATAGGAATATTCTGTATTATTTCTCGCATATGAAAGAATTGTTTAAATGAAAAATATGGGACAAAATAAATAAAAACTTTTGCGCGTAAATGCGATGACGCGCCCTAAATGTTCACTCAAATGAGTCACTCATTTATGTTGCATTTTGAATACGAAATTTGAGTGGAAGGAACACTCACCCTAAAGTGAGTGGCAAATGAGTGAAGATTGAGGTGAGTATGAGTGTTACTTTAGGAATGTCTATGAATTTGCCCCTTAGTGTCGAAAAAACAATCAGTATTGATTTCACTCGCGATTTGTTCAAGCGGGCTTTTTTTGGACGAGGAGAAATGTTTGTGAGCCACTCCGCTCTTTCGCGTTTGGTTTCCGGATCGTATTAAAACACCCACGATTCGTCTCCAGTTATCACATTGTCTAGCAAATTTGCGCAGACTTTTCACATTTTCAAATAATCCGTCACCATTGAATGCACGCTGGTCTTCCCATTCCAATCCATCTTCCTGGGAAATGTGCGTTAAGCCAAGCTCTAACACGAAGACATTGATGTGCTGGTGCTCCATCGTGATGATATCACATTGCACGTCTAATATTCAATGGCACATCTTGCAGTAATAAAGCTAAACAGTTTTCTAGCAAATAATTCGTAATTCGCACCATTTAAACGGCGTGGCAGTGCAAATGGTCCAATCAGACGATCATTAATGAAAAGTATGATAATTATTGATACCATCTCGTGTGAAAGAAGCTTCATCGGTTCATAATATATGCAGTAGGTGTTGATTATTTTGTACCCAATTATAAAATCTTAAACGAGCTTGAAAATCATTACCTAGAGCTTGAACTCTTTGATGATGATATGGATGTAAGCGAGCACTTCTTGTTATTCTCCAAATCTGGCTTCTACATATTCCAGTACGTAATGCAATTCTTCTCACACTTAAAGACGGATCTTCTTGAAATAAATCAAGAACTTGTTCATCATCGTTTACGGGTCTACGAACAACTCCTTGACCTTGTCATTAAAAGTGCCATGTTCCCTCAGCTGGTGATGTTAATTTAAGAAAACTGCACGCGAAGGTAGTCTTCTATTGGGATATATTTTGTGGTATTTTTGTTGTGCTGCTAAAGCATTTCCACCACACAAACCGTACAGATAATGAATATCTGTATATTCTTCATTTGAAAATAATATTAGCACTGTGAATCACTTGTGAACTACAATGAGTATAATGAAACAAAGAGGAAGCCAATGACTTCAGTATCACAGTAATAAACTAACAAGTACCCGCTGCGCGGCCACTTGACCCGTGACAAGTGCCGCTTCGCGGCACCCGTGTCTTTATGAATAGACAGGATTGTCCTCCTCTTGTGGACATTATAAGAATATAGACCTACCCGACTCGCTCCCTACGGTCGCCCGAAATATATAATGATTATGTTGGATTAGCGCGCTCCGCGCGCGTATACCCTACAATCCTATCTCGCTCCGCTCTCCACCCCCCCCCCCCCCCCCTTGGACATTATAAGAATATAGACCTACCTGACCCGCTCCCTGCCAGTTGGCCAGTTCAATGTCGTTCATTGCGTCCTTCTGACGTCGCATCGGAAACAATATCAGTCCACGGCTACTCACATCGATTTGTTTTAATTCGTCGTCTGTTACCACACGACTCTGCAACGCATCAATGTCCTCGGTGGTCGGTTTCCCCAGTCGTACGAAATATGTATTTCAAAACAAAAGTTTGATTTTTAAAAAGAAGACTTTATTAAAATGTGTTGATTACAACTTGACGTGCTAACATCGACTACTTTATTACTCATGCTTACATTTGTTTTATATCATCTAATATGTTCTCGTATTACTTCGAGAACATTCATTATGACTAAGGTGGATGGAATCGTCTGCTGATAATACATATCAGGTAGATATACATAACTTTCTCATATTGCTTCGAGAACATTCTATGACTAATGTGGATGGAATCGTCTGCTGATAATACATGTACATAACTCCTCCATCCTTAAAAGATGATTTCATCCTTTTTTTTTATTTTATTTTAATAAATCTTTTAAAATGGATTTTTATTCTTACATTCTATTTCTTTTAGTGCTACATCTTTTTCATGTTCCTTCATATTATTCTTACAACATATTTTATGTTTATGTTTATAACTGGTACGTATTAATATTACAATAAAAATGATAACAATTGTTGTTATTACAAAGGAATTAATATAATTATGCATTGTAACTGGTGTTTCATCAATTTTTGGAATTTCCTTAATAATAATATCTGTTTTATTTATTTGTTTCAACTTTAAGACCTTATTGGTATACTGATTTTCTTTAATATTAAACTCTATATTTTCAAATATTATTTCCTTTGCATTTACAAATTTGCTTATTAGATTATAATTATTTAATTTACAATTTTGATTAGTTTGAAATTTATAGACTCCATTTATTTGTTGATATTTGATTTTATCATGACATTTTATTTCTATATTTTTATTTACAGTACTAGCTATTACTGCTAAATTTCCATTTTCTATTTCGATTACTAAAAATGCATCATCAATTTTATGATATTCACAATTTTCATTATTCTTATTTAAAACAATATTTTTTATACAATGATCAATTTCTACATAGTTAGTTTTACAAAAATAGTTATCATTTATTTTATAACAATTGTGTGTTTTAAATAATTTATTTTCATTTAAAATTACAAAGTTTTTCTCTTCGTTTATAATAAACATTTGTTCATTATTTACGTTTGGTATAGGAGTTATTTGTAACAATTTAAAGTTTTTATTATTGTAATATACGGGAATATCCAGTAAATATTCAATTTCATTTGTATTAATTCTACAATGAGTTGTTATTTGTAATGACAAATCCCAAAATGTTAAATTTTGATTTGTTTCTCTAATCATTTTATTTAATTCTTCTTTTGTAATTATGGAACTATGAATCTTATTTAAATTGCAAAAGGTTAAACTAGTTTCGATTTCACTTAAAATTTCTACTAAATTTACACTTAACAGAATTAATTGATTTAGAATATCTTTAATTTTGAAAGTATTTTCCCAGTTCATAACCTCTTTTATTATATTATCAATTTGCATAATTCTTGATTTCAACACTAATTCGTTATGTTGAATATTTTCAATTTGCTTATTAAATTTAGAAATCATTGCTTTATTAATTCTTATATTTTCAAAATTTTGTTGTTGAAGAATATGTTGGTTTTGTTGTATCTTTTCAAATAATTTATTGTATTTTTCCCCATCTTCTGAATCTAAATTACCAGATATAGATTTAATTATTGTACCTAGTCCATTAATTAAACCTCTTTTCGATCGTTTAGAAGTGAATAAATTTTTTACTTTATCTTCTGATCTTAATAAATTGAAATTTAGAATATTCATGTAAGTTTGAATTTCTCTTTTATAATAATTTGTTTCATTTTCAAGTTTAACAATTATTTCATTTCTATAGTCTATTAATTTATTATATTCTAATTCCAAATTACTTATTTTATAATTATAATAGTAATAATATGAATCCTTATAAATATTTAATTCTCCTAAATCTAAAATGTTTATTCCAGGATTATCTTTTAGTTTGATTAGTTCTTCGCCATTGCAAAGCCATCTGGAACATAAAGTCGTTTTCTTTTAATTTTGTCGATTTTATGTTTCTTGTTTTCATTGATTGTTATTCGTCCTAGTTTGGGGTTATAAGTTTCAATCTTATGGATTTTAAATAATGGTTTTTTAATCTTCTGTATTCTTCTTTTACCTTCTTTAATTAAGACTGTATTAAATTTCAAGTTATCTAAATTTTGATCTCTAGGTTTCTGTTTTGAAAACCTTTTGTTCTTTTCAAATTCAATATTTTTTGTAACTTCTTTCTTTAATAAATTTAATTTTTCTTGCCAATTTTGTAAATAATCTTCATTACAATTATTAAATTTTAAAATACCGTTATTTTTATCTGAACCAAATAATATTTCATTTGGAGTGAATTTTGTTGCCGAATGAATAGAATTATTGTAAGCTATTAAAGTTAATTCAATTTTCTTTAAAATTTTCTTTTCTTTGAAATCTGTTCTTTGATTAAAGATTCTTAGATGTTCAATAATTGTGGAATGAAACCTTTCGATTAATCCGTTTGATTTTGGATTGTCAATGCAAGTCATATGTGTTTTAATATTATATGTTTTTAACAGATCTTTAACTAAATTGTTATTAAATTCAGTTCCACTATCAGAAATTATTTTATTTGGTATTTGATATTGAGAGAAGTATTTTAAAAGTCCATCTACAATGTCTGTTGCAGAGAGTGTTTTAATATATATTATTTGTCCAAATTTAGAAAAGGCATCAATTAACGTTAAATACTTCTTATTTTCTAATGTCAATGTGTCAATATGTAAGATGTCAAAAGGATATTTAGGATTTTCTGTAAGGTTATCAGGAATTTGGTAAGGAATCCTTTCATATTTATTTTGTTGGCAAATATCACAGTTATTAATATATTTTTGAATATCCGTAAACATATTAGGCCAATAAAATTTTCTTTTCAGTTTCTGGTAAGTTTCCAAAATTCCTCTATGGTTTGTTTTTCCTAAATGATAATTACTAACGGTTTCCAATTGTTCGTCAGGAGTTAATATATCTTCTAATACTTCTTCACATTGTATTAGTTTGTAAGTTCCTTTACAAAAATTTTACAAAATTTTATTTATTGGAGCTATTAAAGTTTGATCTATCAAACAATGATAATTGACATGTGGTGCTAATGAATCTTTAAGAAATTTGAGAATTTCATTTTCTAAATTATTTTCATTTAGTTTAATAAAAAGTCTTTGTTTGTTATCAAACATTTTCGTTAACCTACATTCTGTTTCATTGTCATGTTTTTGAATTATTAATTGATTTTTCCCTACATTAATACTTGATTGTTTATAAGTTATGCCATTAGTTTCATTTTCATCTGCTGAATGTATTGTATTTAAATCTTCATCATCTACATTTGCAACTACGCTTTCAATATCATCGTGTATATATATTTCTTTCAAAATTAATTCATGTATTACAATTTTAATGTGTGTTTCTTTAAAAATTTCATTTAATGAGTTTTCTATTTCATGAAATGGTATTTTATCTAAACCGGAACAAATTTTTGGCATATGAACTTCAAAAATTTCATTTTGTATTAAATAATCTTTTAATTTAAATAAACATTCTTTTATATCTTCCAAAGTAGGTTTATTAAAATATTTTTGTTTCGTTACTAAATGAAATAACTTATATTTATTCTCGAAAATTGGTTGAATAATTAATTTTTGATTTTTGTTTCCTTTAACTTCTAAATAATTTCTGCTATCAAAATTTTTATTTATTTGTTCTGCAAATCCTTTTCCTAATTTAAAATCTGGTGAAATACAATGTACTAAATTTTGTGGTTTATTGAAAATGTCGTCGTTTGTTTTAATAATTTGAAATTTAGATCTAACTCTTGATAAAGCATCAGCGTTTGAATTTAAAGTTCCTTTTTTGTATTCAATTTCATACGAATATTCATCTAATTTTATACGCCATCGCATCAATTTTGAATTTGGGTCTTTTAAACTCATGAGCCAAGTTAATGGTCTATGATCTGTTTGAATTTTAAATTTTGTTCCATAAAGATAAGGTCTGAAATATTTTACAGCCCAAACGATTCCAAGTAATTCTTTTTCTGTAGTACTATAATTTACTTCATGTTCATTGAGTGTTCGAGATGCATATGCTATAGGCATATCTTTTCCGTCAGTTTTTTGACTTAAAACTGCACCAATTGCGTAATTACTTGCATCAGTTGTTACAATAAACTGTTTTTCGAAGTCGGGGTATTGTAAAATAGGAGCATTAATTAATAAATTTTTATTCTTTTCGAAACTTTCCCTATATTCTTTATTATTTGTATTTACTATTTGACCTTTTTTTTAAACATGTTGTCATTGGTTTAGTTAGTTTGGCAAAATTTGGAATGAATTTTCTATAGTAACCTAGAAGTCCTAAATATTGTTTTATCTCTTTTTGTGATTTAGGTATGGGAAAATTCTTAACGGCATCTATTTTTGAAGGGTTTGGTTTTACTCCGTCATTTGAAACAATATGGCCAAGATAAGCTCCTTCTTTTTGCATAAATTCAGATTTGTCTAACTGTACTTTCAAATTATATTGTTTCAATTTGGCAAAAATTTTTCTAATATTTTCGCAATGTTCTTGTAATGATGTACCCAGTATTATTATGTCATCTAGGTAAACTAAACAGATTTTATTTATGTAGTCCTTTAAAACAAAATTCATTAATCTTTGGAATGTAGCGGGAGCATTTTTGAGACCAAAGGGCATTCTGGTAAATTCAAAATGACCTCTATCTGTATTAAAAGCAGTTTTTGGAATAGAATCAGGGTGCATTTGAATTTGGTGAAAACCTGATGTTAAGTCTAATGTGGTATAATAAATATTTCTTCCAAGTTTATCTAGTACATCAGTTATATTCGGTATAGGAAATTTATCATCAATAGTTTTTGAATTTAATTTTCTATAATCTATTACCATTCTGAATTTTTTCTTACCTGAAGCATCTAATTTCTTTGGTACCATCCAAACGGGTGATGACCAAGGTGAACTACTTTCTTGAATAATTTTATCATCTAATAGTTTTGAAATTTGTTGATCAATTTCCTTTTTATAAACTTCTGGATAACGATAAGACTTAGAATAAATGGGTATGTCGTCTTTAGTATTTATTTTATGTTGAATCGCGTCAGTAAATGTTAAAACATCTGTCTCTTTTGGAAATACAGTTTTATATTCCTGTATTAATTTAAACAATTCTTTTCTTTCTTCAACATTTAAGTGTGCTGCTCGAATTTGAATTTCTTCTATATTATTTAAAATATTTGGATTTTGGAAATAATGAATTTTGTAATTTTTATTTCGAATAGTTATAATGTTTTTATCAAAGTCTATTTTTACTGATAATGTTATCATAGTTGGTAAACTCATTAATAAATTAAACTGATTGTGAAATTCATATAAATAAAATTTCAAGTCTTGTCCCTCGAATTGAATTACAACATATTCACTGCCACTATGTTTTCCTGTAGCTGTTTTGAAATTAAAATTTTCTTTATAAATTTTGAATTTTTGTATATTGTTGTAAACATATTTTTTACTAATTAAATTAATAGTAGATCCGGTATCAATTAACATATTATAGTCTCTTATTTTTAAATAGGGTAATCTCGAATTTTGAAATATGTTCATAATTTCTCCTGTAAATTTGGTGGAATCTCTAAAAAAGAATTCTGTTCAACATTATTTTCTTCTTCAGCATAATTTTCGATATCTGTTTCGGATAAATAATGATTGTTGCAATCAGTAGAACTTTGAGTATTGTCATATTCTTCAAAAATTTCCTCGTTAGTTTCAGTATTATGTAATTCATCAACAGTGTAGTTTGGTTTATGTACGCCAAAATTTTTATTTTGTTGGTTGAAATAATTATTAGGTCTTGGATAATTTTGTTTTTGGAATGATTGTCGGGTTTGAATCGACATAGGCGTGGGTTTAATATTTTGTGCGTTTCTGATCATTTGTCTTGGAGCAAATTTTTGGTTACCAGGATTTTTATTTTGAAATTGAGGAGGCAATATCTGTACTGCATCGGTTGGAAAATTAGATTCTGGATTTTTTTGTGATTGAAAAGCTGGTGTTTGTTTTAAGATTGGTTTAGGAATATTATTTTGTTTTAAGTATTGGAAGTCGTTTTGTAATAAAACTTCAATATCAGTCAACGTTTGTGGATTTCGTGTAGCTAGATTATTTCGGTATGGGTCCGTGATGGTTGAAATAAAATTGTTAACAATTCATTTTTCAGTAAATCTGATAATTACGATTTTAGTTCCAGGGTCGTTCTCTTCAATGCTTAATCTTGATTTAAAACATAAAAATTTCTCTTTCGTAATTTCTAATAATTTATAAGGGTTCTTGATGTGTTGAATTTTTAATAATTCGTTTACTATTGTTACTGAATTAGTTTTGTCTTTGAAAGTATTTATTAAATGTAGTTTTAAATCGTTCCAGTTATCTATTTCCAAATCTTTAATGCTATCTAATGCTCGTTCTATTACTTTATTTTTGATACTTAGGAAAGTTATTGATTTGTCAAAATCATCCAATGGTGGATTAAGCGTTATAAAGAGGGTGTAAACTGTGTTTACAGCATTAATAAAATTACTTAGTTTGTTTGGATCGCCATTATACGTTGGTATCGAACCAAGAGCAAAGTTAATTTTTCTAATTCTGTCTGTCATTGTGTTATTTATATTATTTTCTATTTCTAGTATAGCGTCTAATAATTCGGAATTATTTTCCAGATTGAATATTTACTGCTTATTATCAATACTTATAATTTTAATTATACAATGAATACAAAATTTTATTTGTATTTTTATTAAGAATAAATTTGAAATTTACTCACAGCGTAAGTAATACAAAAGCTGCAATCTTCATTTGCGACATTTAACAATATCACTGGCACTCGATGTACGGGCTCTAGGTGATGATTCCTGGTGTTGGCACGGTACCTGGGCTCTGCGTGTAGCGGCTCTGTAGGTTTGCTTCTTCGGTGACCTGGGCTCTGCGTGTAGCGGCTCTGTAAGTTTGCTTCTTCGGTGACCTGGGCTCTGCGTGTAGCGGCTCTGTAGGTTCCCTTATTTAGGATCGTAATAAATCGTAGAGACGAGACAATGCCGATTTCAACGAATTAAACTCTTTTCATGAGTTTTCGACCGAAACACTGTTTACGAATCCTACCGACTGCGCCAAATATGTATTTCAAAACAAAAGTTTGATTTTTAAAAAGAAGACTATTAAAATGTGTTGATTACAACTTGACGTGCTAACATCGACTACTTTATTACTCATGCTTACATTTGTTTTATATCATCTAATATGTTCTCGTATTACTTCGAGAACATTCATTATGACTAAGGTGGATGGAATCGTCTGCTGATAATACATATCAGGTAGATATACATAACTTTCTTATATTGCTTCGAGAACATTCTATGACTAATGTGGATGGAATCGTCTGCTGATAATACATGTACATAACTTACGCGACTGAGTAATTCAGCGAAACCTTTGTCGTTTCGTTGCCGAACCGTTTCTTTGAGTACCATGATTTGGAAACCTTTCAGTAGTGTCGGTTGCCAGATATGTTTACCAATCGGTGGCAACTGTGCCGGATCACCAAACATTATGATACTTTTGCCAGCAAACCGTTCCGGTTTCTGGTGGTGTATGGTCCTCGTGTTACTACTGCTGCTATTGACATTATCCTGTGAATATAAAGTGAGATAAAACTCAAGTTTTTCCATCACTCTTTCCTCCAGCATGGACACTTCGTCAATGAATAACACCTCGGCCAATTGCACGAGGTACGCGTCCGTTGCACCGCGTTCCAGGTGAATAATGAGATCGGGTCCCATTCGCAGATACGTGTCTTACCATTTTCATTGCAGTACGCGACGAGACCATCGAGCAGAAAACTCTTACCGACGCCGCCTCCGCCTGTGACGAAAGCGAGTAGCTGTTCGTTTCGTTTCCACGCAGCGGTGATACGATCGAACGAACGACGTTGGCTGTCAGTGAATTCTGCTACGTACTCCTGTACGGGCAGATATGATCGGATGTTAAACTCTAAGCCGTGTCTATCATCCGTGATAATGTCTCCGGCCGTGTTATCGTCATCCGTGATCTCACCGCAACGTAACTTCTCGGCGTCCACATGATATGGTGCCATAGTTTCGAGTAGGTGATCAATGTCCTAGACATTTAACCAATTTCCATCGATCAATCGGCTCGCCATTTCTCTAAGACGATCAAGGGAGAAACCCTGATTCGCTGCACCTTCAAGAAAATGTTTCGCCTCATCAGTATCCTCCTCGATGAGATTTCTGTCTAGGCATTCTTGCAGGTATGAACCTGTACGGGATTTGAGCTCGGCGAAAGAGTCTCGATCCACAGGTACTGACCACAGGAGTTTCACCAAATAATATTTCTCCAAGTACATACCATACGGAGAGTAATGATTGGAACGGACAATAGCGGATCGTCCTAGTCGCTTACGTATACGACGACCCTTCTTGTCGAACAGAATGATGTCGCTTTGTTGCTGTTTTTGTTGTTGATTGTTGGTAGTGTTAGTACTACGTCTGTCATCAACACAGTCATCATCAAAGTTCTCATCATTATCATTATTACCGTCGAGAATTAACTCATTCTTATGACGATATACTGAGTAATAATACTGTTCGTAGTATTGCTCGTACGTCAGATTACTCAGTTGCTGCGGTCTATCAAAATATTTCTCTAATTTTGTATCGTAATACAAATTAGTATCTTCGTCGGCCAATTCTGCCATATGCTGTTTACGCTTCATAACACGGTATGTTGGTTCAGCGTTCACAGGCAAGTAGACAATTTCACAGCTGGACATTACATGGGAACGTTGTTCCAATACTGTAGCCGCTTCCAGCGATGATATTACGCGACCCCTCATATAGGCCTCACATTCATTGCTGCGTTTGGTGGTGATTTGCATTTTGTAGGCCTGGTCCGGTTTGCCATCGTACTTGGCCAAATACAATTCCCATCCACCCGGTGTTACCAACTGAATGTTCACGTGTCCATCCCACATGAGAAGCAGTGGTAAATTGTACGGTATCACACAGCGATCCTCCTCCTCGACACGGCGAACGTACATATATCGAATACCCGTTTTTGCTAGGCGCTGATACCGTCACGAATGACCGATTGCAGTTCGGGCCAACTGTCGTTTTCTGTCAGCGTAATAAAAAAGTCTGGTTGTCGACCCATACGCTGTGACATGGCAATCAAATCCAACGTCTTTGTTTGCCAATAGTTGCGAGAATTTGGCACGGTCGCCGGTATCTCAGTTCCATACTGTTCATACGGATTCGTCATGCTTTGAACATTGGCTGCATCAACCATCCGCTTGGTCAATGGCTCCGCCAAATTGCCCACATTCACCCGGCATGAAGCATAGTACTGCAGACGTTCTTTGATGAGCGTATCAAGCATAAAGAACATGTAGTCGGGCTCGCGACGAAATCGTTCATCGGCACACATCAGTATTCGCCACTTGACGTACGCACCATGTGTGATTTCTCGCTGACCGTCATAGAACCAACCGCCCAAACCGAAGGGAAAAAGCCACGGGAACAATTTCGCCTCCAGATATTTGTCACGTAACTGCACTTGCATCATATCAATGTGCGCTCTACGTGCCGCACGGAAATTGCGCACATGTTGAGTGGCAGCCACGGAATCTCGTACGTTGGCCCCTCGTGATGGCACATTGAATGCTGGCACGACGAGTCCAGAGATTTCCTTATCCAAAATAGAAGTATTGGTTAGTGTCTTCGATTTCGGTCCGAAATCAACATCACCGAACACTTGCAACGTGGCTGGTTGTCCTGATCGACGTGATTGATATCGCAGCAAGGTTTCGTAGTTGGCTGCAAACGTACGATATAAATGATTGTTCGTTTTGAACCATTTTAATGCTCGTCTAATAATCATCGGGTCTTCTGAACTCTGTTGCGTTGCTGCTGCTACTGCAGTCGAGTTACTGTTGGTTGTTAGCGGTACTCCTGTTCGACTAACGATCATGGCATACATATTCAAGTATCGCCTATCATCTTGATGTCGTGCAGTCAACTCGCCTTTCAGATGATGAAATGCACGCAATGCATCGCTACGAGCCTTGGCTGTAGTTGAGTGCAGAGCAACCAAGGAAACAGATCGTCGTTCATTGTCACCCAAATCTGTTATGCACCTCGGCAATGGTAAGCATTTCACCGTATCCACAATAATACCACTGACCGGTACGTGTGTTCCGCACTGCTAACTTGATCTGCGTTTTCGTGTAATACGTGTACACATTGGCTTCCTCGTTCGCTGCTCGATTACGGGACGACGAGCGGGCGTGTCCCCTGCCCAGTAAGATGGACGAACAACGGCTGCACGCTCGGGAGAAGAGCGCTTGGCCAGCGAACCGGTAGCCAATTTCCCAGTATTTCATGGCACACTGGAAGAACGCTGCATTGCTGTCTGTTGACGGCGCTGCTGCAGCTGTTGTTATAAATGATGATGAAGACAATGACCCGTCATCCGGTATACGTTTCTCCGAGCGAAGTAACGTAACACGTTTCACCATACTGGTAGACGTAATGTCAGGATACCTGGCAGCAAACAAATTGAACAGCAAAGTGTGAAAACAACTCTGCTTACCTCGTTTGCCAGCGAGTAAACCCTGGTCTATTGCACGACGATTTTCAACATAGGCACGTAAAACGCACTCAATTAGGAAATCGTCTGTCTCCCGGTTCCAAACAAAAACTCGGCTGTTGTCGGGCAGAGGTTTGTCCTTCTTCACATTTTGTGCGTACACGTACAATGTTCGACTGGCCAACTCGCACTCAGGATATTTCTCACGAAATAAGCTTCGCGCTTTAATATAAAGTGCAACAGATAATAACATTTTCATGCACTGTGTACAAATATCTATACATACAAATTTAGTATACTTTTCGTGACAGAAATTTCTTTCATCATGGCCGCTAAAAACTTTTAATAAAATACATAAAAAAAGACGTGTAATACTTACAATTCTATGAAAAGAAGTAATTAAACAAATTGTACAGCACTACGATATGTGTACTAAAATTTTAGCTGGAAAATAAACACTAATTATTAACGAAAAAATCTGGTGTTGGCACCACACTACTTTCTTATACTCAATTTAAATTGGCACACATTTGACATTAAAAATGCGTATTGGATAAAGATAGACAAAAAATGTATAGAAAATTTTTTCTTCATAATAATATTCGCTACAAGTTTTATTTGAAAACTTTTTACGTATGGTTTTTTGTTTTTAAAATAATTTGAAATTTACAATTTCTGTGTTCAGTAAACTTCCTCTTCCGGTTTTCTAATTATACCCAAAATCTAATCAGCTCTTCGTCAATCCCAAAAACTTTTAAATATGAAGTTTCATTATTCTAGCTTTATTAGTTTTTGAGATAATGAACATACGGGCACACATACATACATGCACACAGACATCATTGAGAAAATAGTCAAAACGTATTCAGGGGACCTCAAGACGTGTATTTCCATCAAAATATCGAAATCGAAATTTCGACTAACAATATAGAGCAATTGCAAAGTTCTGTAGGTATCTCGTAAGAGATAGATGCAAACGCCCAGTTTACACAGTGTATCAGAAAATAATTAAAAATAAAATTATTTGTATGTAAAATTAAAAACTATTGTCTTATTGAACAGAAAAAAAATTAATAATTAACTAATACAATATACCTTAATGTTTTTGTTTTAAGAAGACGCCCAATACACAAAAACGCACCCGGATTTATTATTAAATATATGAAATAAAGGCTCGTTTACAATATGATAAGATTTTAAAAAACAAATAAATATATATATATATATATATATATATATATGTGGGTGTGTGTGTATGTGTGTATTCATTGTAAATATTATTTTGTCAAATGTTGACTTTTCGTTTGACTTTTCTTAAATATGTTAGTGTTGTGAGTTACTTAGTTTATATTGCTTTGAATATGCCCAAAAGGATGGTCGAAACGTTAGCATATCTATTACCATCCTTATGCTAATTTACAAATATTAAATATTATTAATAAATAAACAACTCCTTAGCGACGGACGGGCTGTCATTTACTGCGTGTTTGATCAAGTTTTTTCAAGGGTTTTTCTATTCCTTTTTGGTGGAAACTTGATTTTTCAAGGAGTGTTGGTTATTAGCTACCATGATAAGTATTATCTCCTTTTAAAACGTCGATATTATATATTTATTTATAAGTATTTTTAATTTATTTACATATGCTTTTGTTTGTTTGATAGTTGCTATTAGCAACATTATTAATTAATATGTATGTCAGTTAAATAATATTTATTACAGTTTTTCCGTTACAATATAGCCTGGTAAGCTTTTGTAACATAATTTCTTCCTACCATTCGCCCTTTATCTATTTGTAATGAATGTTAGACAGATAAATAGAGCACGTGACAGACATTGTGAGAGAAGATTTGCTACGTGGAATGTGAGAGGAATACTTGGAAAGGAAAATGAGGTATTGAATGTTATGAAAGATTATGGAATAGATGTTTTAACATTATGTGAAACAAAAAAGAAAGGATGCAGTGAAAATGAAATAAATGGTGTATTTTGTTTATGGTCAGGTGTCAGTGAAAACATTCATGCAAAGCATGGTGTTGGTGTACTTATTAGCGAAAGAGTGAAACCGTGTATTCGTGAGTATAAATGTGTTTCTTCTCGTGTTTTATATGTAAGAATGAAAATTGGGTTCCATAGAATATTTCTCGTATGTGTTTATGGTCCGACTGAATGTGAAAATGATTATGAGAAGGAATGTTTTTGGAATGAATTAAATAATGTGCTTGATACTTGTGAGCCTGGTGAGAGGATAATTGTTTCAGGTGATTTAAATGGATGGGTTGGTGTAAAGAGAAATGAAAGTGAAAATGTTGTGGGAAGTTTTGGTGATGCAAGGGTAAATGAAAATGGAAAAATGATTGTTGCCTGTTGTATAGAATATGGTCTCTTTATATCGAATACTTTCTTCAAACATAAGTCTTCACATATCTATACATGGGAGAATATTCATGAGAATAGACGTAGTGTGATTGATTTGATAATGTATGATGAGAGATTAAGAAGCCTTGTTGTAGATACACGAGTAAAACGTGGTGCAGAATTGGGAACGAATGATCATTATTTGGTTGTATCCCGTGTTAAATTGGCTCAGGGCTGGAAAATGAGGGTAAAGAAATCTGAAAGAATGACACGTGTTCGATCATACAGATTGCAGAATGAAGAGGTCCGACTGCAATATATTAATAAATTGAATACCGTTTTACCCATTTGCTCAGAGAATTTTGAAGATCTAGCTAGTGAGTGGAATACTTTCAGGGACTGTGTAGTAACGTGTGCAACTGAAACATGCGGTGTATCGAAAGTAGGTGTACGAATGAAAGATGATTGGTGGAATGATAATGTGAAGGAGGCTATACGTTTAAAGAAAGAAGCATATCTGTGCTTTTTGAGTGTTAAGGATTCATATGGCGATTTTCGAGATGCATGTTTGCTTAAATATAAAAGTATGCGAGCGAATGCAAAGCGTGTTGTGCGTGAAAGTAAAATGCAATGTGAGAAAGAGAAGAATGAAAAATTGACGAATGACTTTGTTCTCAATAAAAAGATGTTTTGGACATGCGTGAAAAAGCTGAAGGGTGGTAACATGTCTTGTGTAAAAGCAGTTAAAGATCATGATGGTAATTTATTGTGGAAAGAATCCGAGATTAGGGAACGATGGACCAGTTATTTTAGCAAATTGTATGAAAATAATTGTGTTATAAATGATAATATGAATGATTTTGATTGTGGTGAAAATGAATGTTGGGATATAAATGAAGACGATGTAAGTAATGCTTTGGCTAGAATGAAAACTGGAAAAGCTGCAGGAATAGATGATATTACAGTAGAGATGTTAAAGTATGGTGGCGAAAAAGTGTTTGCTTGGCTAGTTTATTTATGTAAATTCTGCTTGCGGCAAAATGTTGTTCCAGAAGATTGGAAGCGTGCTGTAATTGTTCCACTGTATAAAGGAAAAGGAAATATGAGTGAATGTACAAATTATCGTGCGATTAGTCTCTTGAGTGTTGTGTGTAAGTTGTACAGTAGTGTTCTAATTAATAAAGTAAGGGAGATTACATGTAGTAAACTGAATGGTATGCAAGGTGGGTTTTTGCCTGAAAGAGGATGTGTGGATCAATTGTTTTCGCTTCGAATGATTGTGGAAAAGACTTTGGACCGAAACAAGAAATTGTTTTGTGCTTTCATTGATTTAAAGAAGGCATATGACAGTGTTGTGCGTGAAAAATTATGGCCTATTTTGAAGGAGTATGGCGTTAGTGGTACGTTATTGAGAGCACTAATGGCTTTATATATAAATAATCAAGCAGCAGTTCGTGTGGATGGTAGTTTGAGTAGATGGTTTAATATTGACGTGGGAGTGAAACAGGGTTGTGTGATGTCTCCTTGGCTTTTTAATTTGTATATGGATGTGTTATTGCGACGAGCGTTAGAGTGTACAAATGATGGTGTGAAAATAAGTGAATTCGTTGTGCCTGCATTAGCATATGCTGATGATGTGGTTATTATGGGTGAATCTGAGGAACAATTGACGAGAATGATTGAGAGTGTCAGAAATCAGGGAAAATGTTTGAATTTGATCATGAATGCTTCAAAATGTAAGATTTTAGTTTTTGAGAAGGATGAAGTTACGGAATGCAAGATTAGCATAGATGGTGAGCAAATGGAACAAGTTAATGAATTTATGTATCTGGGATGCATGTTTTCGAAAGATGGACGGATGAATGCTGAAATTGAAAGAAGAGTGGTTGCAGGTAGAAAAGTTTTGGGCGCTTTGGGAATGTTTGCTAGAAATGTGAATGTGTCAAGAGAAGCTAGGTTATGTGTGTATAATGGTGTACTTGTGCCATCGTTGATGTATGGATGTGAATGTTGGGTATGGGATAACCGGAATAAAAAAAGGGTAACTGCGGTTGAAATGAGATTTTTGAGAGGAGTGTGCGGAGTGACTAGAAGAGACCGTATTAGGAATAAAGTAGTGTATGATGAATGTGAAATTAGTGAAAATGTTGTGAAAAGAGTGGCTTCAAGTCAGCTGCGTTGGTTTGGACATGTGGAAAGAATGTCAAATGATAGATTAACTAAGAAGATTTATTTGGGTGAAATTGAAGGAACACGAATGCGAGGAAGACCGAGGAATAAATGGATGAATATGATAGAAAATGTTTTGAGTGAACGTAAAATTATAAGCAGAAATAATAGGAGAGCATGTATGACAAGGTGTATGGATATTCACGAGGCGAGACAGTTATGTATGGATAGAAGTATTTGGCGAGCAATTGTTAGAAAATAAGGAATGAAAGGCAGTTTTCTGTATTATATTAAATATTTTGAGTGATTGTAGGGACTAAGGGCCTGCTACCCCAGTAATGGGAAAGGCGTGATGTTATGTATGTATGTATGTATGTAATAAATAGCAATAAATAAACTCATACAGTGGATACAAATTAGTACATTATACTCCAAGGGAAAGAAACCTCTTATCTTTCTTGAGGTGTAATTTGAACCCCGAGGGCGAAGCCAGATATATATATATATATATATATATATATATATATATATATATATATATATATATATATATATTGTAACGGCTCTTCGTTTTTGCCTAATTCGGGCCTGTCGTTCAACCACGATCGGGCGCGGACAGGATTTGCAACGGCGATTTTCTTTCTTGTCAGGCTGGTGATAGCAAGTGAACGACACGTGTTTTTGATTTTTCTCTTTTGAATTGTTTTTTTCTTGTTCTCTGGGTTATAAGTTAAGTATGACTTTTCATTGTGCTATATGCTAATTGCAACTATTGATAATTTATTAATATTGTACTAATTATATTTTAGATGGGATTTGTAGGTTAGTAATTAAATAGAATTAAGATAGAGATAATTTTCAAATATATGTAGACCTAAGGTAGGTCGGGTTTTTTTCTTTCTTGTATTAATTTATCTTGTGCATTTCGAGGTTCACAACACCACGTGGGAACCGTTTGCCGCTTGCCATCGAGCCACCGAGCCGCCCTCTCCTACAAGAGTCCTGCCGAAGCAGGACTGGCGCCCTACAAATAAAACTTGAGGAGACGAGCCTGCCGAACCATCATGCTCCGGAAACGGTCCCACTACCCGCACAACTATTAATTGCAGATAGGTTTAGTCATAAGTATTTCTATAATAGTATAAGTGTTAAATTTGCTAACAAACTTCTTTGTTACTGTGTAATTGTAATTAAATTCATTTTCGTAGTATCTAAGGTTAGTTTAGATTGTAGGAGGCGTCCATAGCCCAGTTAAGCCGTATTTTTGTAAATATATTTGTTGGTAATTCACTCCGTGTATCTCTCTGCTTCTGCCAAGCTTCACCCGTCCCTACTCCACTGAGTAAGTCGCTGGCCGACCAACCCCCGTTACAAATTGGCGCCCAACGTGGGGCCCACATTTGGCATTCTTCGAGGCTAGAGAGATATGTACCTTTTGCTTGTTGCTTGGTTAAGTCTTTGTATATTTAGTTATTACATTTAAAATTTGTTAAAATCGTTATTAGTATTATTGTTATATCTACACTCTTTATTGACTGTATTATTGGTTGCCGTTGAACTGCCACATCCGCCGTCATGGATTTCAGTGGTCTCACCAATGACGAAGTATATTACGAGCTGATGCTCCGAGGCGAACAACGCAAGGACTTTTCACTACGGCAAGCTATACGTCGATTGCAAACCATAGCTGATAAACAACCGGTCGACTTAGTACTGAATTCAGAAGGTGAACTTGCGCTCTGCCAAGCTAAGCTATCCGAGCTCACGCAGTTGGTGAACGACTTCTCAGGCTGCCAGTCAGATCCCCGGCTTGACGCACTGGATTCTCGATTGGCACATCTTAGAAGACGAACGCTTCGGATTACCGACAAAAGCCTGGCCCCCAAAACCAAGAATTTGGTTGCGGCCATTGTCGCTCTGGATGAAGCACTGGCCATTAGAGTTCTTGACAACTCACACCCAGCCCGTCCCAACGTACCTGCTGCACCCCCATCGACGGCGAGCTCCCCAAGGACCATTCCCGTTGCTAAATGGAATCTTCGTTTCGATGGGCACAGCCCATTACATGAATTTTTAGAACGTGCGGAGGAGCTACGTGTATCAAACCGCGTCAGTAAGCCTGATCTATTCACCTCCGCTAGTGAGCTCTTCCAGGATGCTGCACTAGACTGGTTCCGCATTGAAAAGGACTCCATTGCGGATTGGGACAGCCTGAAGGATCGCCTCAAGAATGAATACCATCCTAAAGATTACGACCACAACTTAAAGCTCGAAATATTGCAGCGTAAGCAAGGTCCCTTCGAGCGACCCGGAGATTTCATCACCGCTATGAGGCGCCTGTACTCCCACCTGGATAACCCGATCCCCATGGAGGAACAGTTGTATACAATACGTAGCAATCTGCAACCCCGCTACGCTGACCACGCTGCGGCGGTGAACATCCAGAACTTTGATGAACTGAAGCAACTCTGTATGCGTCTGTCGCTCTGTGATGTTTCCAGAACCTCGTCCGGCGCGTCGAAGACCATCGAGGGCACCCCTTCTCGCCACGCCTCTCGTCCCGATCCTTTTCGTGCTTCCCGCGAATCATCTCCGAATCGCTCAAATAGCCCCGCTAGATCCTTTCGTCGAGTACATGAACTCTCCCGGTCACCGTCACCAGCGCGCTCAACAGACTCACACTCAAAGGCAGCTAATCAGTCTTCCTCAAGGCGTGTATCATTCTCAACTGAGTCAACTTGTTGGAACTGCCGTCAAAGTGGCCACCGTTATCACGACTGCGAAGCTCCGTGGACACGCTTCTGTTATCGCTGCGGTTCTCCGGGGGTGATTACTCCGAACTGCCCGAAATGTCGTCGGTCTCCGGGAAACGCGAGACCAGAACCCTGAAGGACCGCCAGGAGATTCGTACCCACCCTACGCCGATCCGAAAAACTGACCAAGAGTGGCGAAGCTGGCTGGAACATATATCGAAATTTCGTTCTTTGTCTTGCACGAACTACATTTTGGCATCTCGTGAGAATGACCCACGTCCCTACTTGACTGTCTCTATCTGCGGTTCTACATTCCAAGGATTAATTGACTCGGGGTCGTCCTGCACCCTGATGACGTCCCGAGTTTCGCAACTTCTGAAGAAGCTTCCCATTAAGTTTAAAAGTACTACGGTAGAAGGATCTATCTCAACTGCCAACGGTCATACTTGTCCGATAGAACAAGCAATATCGATACCTTACGAGGTACATGGCCGGACTCACATTGTTGACACACTGTTAGTACCAACACTAGTTTCTGATCTCATATTAGGAATGGACTTTTTAACGATATTCAATCTTATTCCAGACTTCAGCAATAAAACGTTCAAATTTGCACGGTGGACCGCACCGTGTGCTATAATTGACAAAACTAGGCTCAAGCAGGTGGAATACCAAACATTGAACAAGTTAACTGACCGCTACTTCGACCAGATGGGACCTACTCTCGGTAAAACCACAATTCTGAAGCATGTCATTGACACAGGAAACGCACCACCCATCAAGCAAAGGCAGTACCCTACTTCGCCGAACATATCCAAGTTCATTAATACGGAGCTAGACAAAATGTTGAAGCTAGGAGTCGTTGAACCGTCTCACAGCGCCTGGAGTTCCCCGGTTGTCGTTGTTAAAAAACATTCCGGGGATCTGAGATTTTGCATTGACTTTCGTAAGATTAATGACGTTACGAAGAAAGATGCTTACCCTCTACCTTATATGACAACCATACTAGATAACCTTGGTGGAGCGAAATACCTTTCTTCACTAGATTTAAAATCGGCTTTCTGGCAGATCCCTCTTGAAAGCTCAAGCCGGGAACGCACTGCCTTCTCAGTGCCTGGTCGTGGGCTATTTCAATTTGTTACTATGCCTTTTGGACTGTGCGGAGCGCCCGCCACCATGCAGCGCCTGGCAGATAAGATTTTTGGTCCTGAATTCGAACCATTTGTGTTCGTATATTTGGATGACATCATCGTAGCTACTCCAGATTTTGAAACGCACATAAAAGTGCTAAAACAAGTCTTACAACGACTGCAAGCCGCAAATCTTACTTTGAACCGTGACAAATGTTTCTTTGCGCGTAACGAGCTTAAATATCTAGGTTATATTGTTGATGGTGAAGGACTGCGTGTTGATCCTGACAAAGTTAGCGCAGTTGTCTCTTTCGCGATTCCAAAATGTCCTAAAGACGTCCGTCGTTTCATAGGTCTCGCCTCCTGGTACAGGCGTTTTATTCCGGAATTCTCACACAAAATTGTCGCTCTTACTCGACTTACCAGGAAAAATGTCAAGTTCGTGTGGTCTGCGGAAGCAAATTCTTCCTTTAATCACCTGAAACAGTGTTTGAGCAGTGCTCCAGTGATAACCTGCCCGGATTTCGCTCGACCGTTCTCTGTGCAGACAGACGCGAGTTCCGTAGCCCTTGGCGCAGTGCTCACTCAGGAGCTGGAGGATGGAGAACGCGTCATAGCCTACGCTAGTCGTACTCTTAATAAAACCGAACAAAATTATTCCGCCTGTGAACTGGAGATCCTTGCAGTACTGTGGGCTGTTGACAAATTCCGTTGTTACATCGAAGCCTCCAGATTCACCATTATAACAGATCATCATGCACTCACATGGCTCAACAAACTGAAGGAGCCCAAGGGTAGGTTGGCCCGTTGGGCGTTACGCATGCAACAATACGACTTTGAAGTCGTGCATCGCAAAGGCAAGAATCATGTGGTCCCGGACGCATTATCCCGTTCCGTTAATCTCATCGAAATTCAGCCGATACACCACGACGCTTGGTATCTCGGCATGCTGAACAAAATTACTCAAGACCCTGACAGCTTTTCTAAGTGGAGAATTCAAGATGGGAAGCTCATGAAACAATGTCGGCTTGTCAACTTTGCTTCCAACGAAGATCCCTGGAAGTTAGTCGTACCGAGGGCGCTACGTGAGTCTGTCTTGTACCAGTATCATGATTCACCTACTGCCGGACACTTGGGTACGCATAAAACTCACTGTCGCATCGCATCTTTCTATTATTGGCCAAGAATGACCGACGATATAAGTCACTATGTTAGAAGCTGCGAAATATGTCAAGCCCATAAGGAGGAAAACCGACTACCCGCCGGTTTACTTGGTGCTCGATCGGTGTCTCGTCCATGGCAATATGTTTGCTCCGACCTTATTGGTCCCTTGCCTCTTTCCAAAGCAAGGAATAGTTTCATATTGGTAATATGTGACATGTTTACTAAATACTCGCTGTTTTTCCCTATACGCACTGCGGACAGTAAGACTATCTGTCGAATTATAGAGAATGATGTATTCCTCGTATTTGGTATTCCTGAGTATTTTGTGTGCGATAATGGCCGCCAGTACATTAGTACAGAATTTAAGCAATTACTGGCGTCTTACTCTGTTAGGTTGCAACTAAACGCGAAATATCATCCATCCGCAAACCCTACTGAACGAACTAATCGTACCATCAAGACCATGGTGAAATCGTTCATTCGTGATGACCAGCGAGATTGGGATATTCAACTCCCTAAACTTCGTTTCGCCCTATGTACAGCGGTACATGAAGTTACCGGATTCACTCCCGCGTTCTTAAATTTTGGACGTGAGTTACGTCTAGAGAACACGTCGGTTCCTATTGACTCTAATAGCGACATAACTTTCAGCTCCCGGACTGAGCTGAGTGAAACTCTGAAGGAGTTACAAGTACTCCAACACAGAGTACGTCAACGTTTAGACGCCTCTCATCAGAAAAACAAGAATATTTATAATTTAAGACGTCGCGACGTTCGCTTCTATGTGGGTGACATAGTATGGAAGAAGAACCAAATGCTATCGGACGCTGGCAAATACTTTTCTGCTAAGCTGGCACCCAAATTTACAAAGTGCCGCATAACTGCACACCTCTCGGACTCTCGTTACAGACTTGAGGATATGCAGCACCGTGACGTTGGCGTGTGGCATGTATCTATGATAAAGCCACACAGGGAACGATAGCAGCATTGAAAAAAAAAAATATTTCAACTTCAAAATATTTTTTTTGGGAGAGGAACCGGGCATGTAACGGCTCTTCGTTTTTGCCTAATTCGGGCCTGTCGTTCAACCACGATCGGGCGCGGACAGGATTTGCAACGGCGATTTTCTTTCTTGTCAGGCTGGTGATAGCAAGTGAACGACACGTGTTTTTGATTTTTCTCTTTTGAATTGTTTTTTTCTTGTTCTCTGGGTTATAAGTTAAGTATGACTTTTCATTGTGCTATATGCTAATTGCAACTATTGATAATTTATTAATATTGTACTAATTATATTTTAGATGGGATTTGTAGGTTAGTAATTAAATAGAATTAAGATAGAGATAATTTTCAAATATATGTAGACCTAAGGTAGGTCGGGTTTTTTTCTTTCTTGTATTAATTTATCTTGTGCATTTCGAGGTTCACAACACCACGTGGGAACCGTTTGCCGCTTGCCATCGAGCCACCGAGCCGCCCTCTCCTACAAGAGTCCTGCCGAAGCAGGACTGGCGCCCTACAAATAAAACTTGAGGAGACGAGCCTGCCGAACCATCATGCTCCGGAAACGGTCCCACTACCCGCACAACTATTAATTGCAGATAGGTTTAGTCATAAGTATTTCTATAATAGTATAAGTGTTAAATTTGCTAACAAACTTCTTTGTTACTGTGTAATTGTAATTAAATTCATTTTCGTAGTATCTAAGGTTAGTTTAGATTGTAGGAGGCGTCCATAGCCCAGTTAAGCCGTATTTTTGTAAATATATTTGTTGGTAATTCACTCCGTGTATCTCTCTGCTTCTGCCAAGCTTCACCCGTCCCTACTCCACTGAGTAAGTCGCTGGCCGACCAACCCCCGTTACAATATATATATATATATATATATATATATATTGTGACGATGTCACCAAACGAGCTCTAGCCACTTGGCTCGTTGCGCCAGGTCTCGGAGCGCGCGCGACTAATTGATCCGCACAGTACCGTACCTAACGCATGATACAACCGAAATGCAAGTTAGTGAACGATCAATTAGTCAAGCCGTATAAAAGGGCTGCGAGTAGACAAACAAAAGCAGTTAGTATTCCGCTAGTGATCCGTTCTCCGCTGCAGTCAAACCGCTTGGTAAGCATATTGTTTCTATTATTCTTTATTGTACCGCCCTCTGTGGCAGTATTTATTTTTGTTTGTTACTCTGCACTGTTGCAGACGTAGCAAGATTTATAAGTTTGTTTTCCGTCACACTGCGCCGGTCCTGCTGTGACGTCATCACTGTCTCTCTCTACACTGTGTCGATCCTGTTGTAGAGGTTACAGTTAGTTAGGTTGTTTCCGTCACACTGCGCCGGTCCTGCTGTGACGTCATCACTGTCTCTCTCTACACTGTGTCGGTCCTGTTGTAGAGGCTACAGTTAGTTAGGTTGTTTCCGTCACACTGCGCCGGTCCTGCTGTGACGTCATCACTGTCTCTCTCTACACTGTGTCGGTCCTGTTGTAGAGGCTACAGTTAGTTAGGTTGTTTCCGTCACACTGCGCCGGTCCTGCTGTGACGTCATCACTGTCTCTCTCTACACTGTGTCGGTCCTGTTGTAGAGGCTACAGTTAGTTAGGTTGTTTCCGTCACACTGCGCCGGTCCTGCTGTGACGTCATCACTGTCTCTCTCTACACTGTGTCGGTCCTGTTGTGGAGGCTACAGTTAGTTAGGTTGTTTCCGTCACACTGCGCCGGTCCTGCTGTGACGTCATCACTGTCTCTCTCTACACTGTGTCGGTCCTGTTGTAGAGGCTACAGTTAGTTAGTTTGTTTCCGTCACACTGCGCCGGTCCTGCTGTGACGTCATCGTTGTTTCTCTCTGTACTGTGTCGGTCCTGTTACAGAGGTTACAGTAATTGCACTTGTTCCCGTCACACTGTGCCGGTCCTGCTGTGACGTCATCGTGGTTTCTCTCTGTACTGTGTCGGTCCTGTTACAGAGGATACATAATTTCTGATTGGCTTTCCGCCACAATAGTGTTATGTTATTTCCGTTGTATTTTCAAATATTAGCTGCCTGTATTATGTTTTCATAGTTCATAGATTATTTGCTTACGTTATATTTTTCTTATGTTATTTGCTGGTTCTATTATTAGTTATCAACACTGCGAGTGTCAGTGTCTCGTGAATAAATCAAAACGTTGTTTTCTGGTCAAATAAATTATTTCTTGTACCACCCTGACCTCCATTGAACTATCCCGGTCTAAGTCCGATTGGCGCCCGAGCAACCAGAACCCGCAACACCAAGGGAGCGTCACAATATATATATATATATATATATATATATATATATATATATATATATATATATATATATATATATGGATGTGTGCCTGTATTTATATTTCTGTATGTATATCAAATGAATGGATAAATAATAGACTCCTTATACTTTTATCAATATACAATTTATTTCTGCATAAAATATATATAAAAAATAAACCCTGACCAACAGAAATATACCGGATGTCCCAAGACATCTGGGACATAGGAAATTAACATGTAAATATAGAAATATTGTAATTACTTATGAACAATACATTTTAGAGAAAAAGTATAAATAAAAACTGCACATGTTCTTATGTTCAGTGTTCAAATATATTTGTATATCGAGTACATTAATTTCGAAATATTGCATTTTGGTGACTGATCAGCAGGTCATGGAACGAAAATTGCATGTAATTTTCTTAGTTACAACAAATAATCAAAACGTAGCGTTTTTGTTTCACGACCTCCTAATCTGTCATTAAAATGTAGTATTCAAAATTGATTTACTCGTTATAGAAACATATCTGAGCATTAAGGGTCCCCGCAGACTACAGACTTTCTATCGGCCGATAGTTTAGTCGGGTTCTTAATCAGCATCTAGTTGTATGCAAGTGCGCACATTATAACGATTCAGTATCGGCCGATAAATAAGTTTGAAGGGCTACACGATTGCCTTCAAACTAAAGTGTCGGCCAACTATCGGCCGACTGCTTAATCAGTATGGCATGGAAGCCACGCGCGCACACTCACCGATTGTTTGGTCGGCCGACGGTCTCAAGCCGCTGCGAGCCACCGAGCATTGTTTCATGATGGCGCTGCTAGAAGAAACGTCTATCACAAATTTGGTTGAAAAGAAATTAAAAAGAGACTCGCATCATATCCTTTTTCGGGAAATTCAGTAATTTTGAAAGGATCGTGTAAAACTTTCCTTGTAATAATTTATCACTGTAGATGGGATGTACCCAATACTTTCGGTTTCTCTTCTTGATCCGTCTCCTCCGTTGTATAAGAGCAATAATAACAGTTCTAGACAACATTTTATTCAAGAGCAGCTTACTAACTAGTAAATTGTTTGAGGATAATCGGCCGACTGTTGGCTGGTCTGCGCACTCTCCACCAACCAGACAGTTTAGTTGGCTCAGTGTGCGCGCTAACAGCCCAACTCGACTAAACTATCGGCCGATAGAAAGTCTGTAGTCTGCGGGGACTCTAAATGGCATCATATTGTGCCGTTTTTTATTCTGAACAACTTATTTTATTTACACTTTTGCACTAAAATATACTGTTCAGAAATAATGATAATTTTTTATATTTACATATTAATGCCCTATGTCCCAGATATCTTGGGACATCCGGTATCATAATACATTTCGTTTCAGGGTTATGGGGGCGGTGGAAAGCACCCAATGATGGGTTAGTTTATCTGAAACAAATAGAATGCATTAGTACACATATTTAGTTTAGAAATTCATCTTCAATAATAACGTAGAAAGTTACATAGGGAAATGTAAGAATAGTCCAAAAAATACGTTATATGGGTAATGTCAAAATTCTTCAGTATTTTTCAAAGTAATTTCGTTACAAATATATGAAGGTGAATAGGTAGATCATATAATTTGTATCTTACATCAGTAATAGTATAGAAAAAATATTTAAGAAATTATTACCTGCCCATCATACAATCAAAATTTTTTTTTAATGTGTACTCGTCCTGTAACAAAATTTAGACTTATTAGTGTATGTAAAAAGAAAAGAGACTGAAAAATGATTGTGTAGTGCTTTTTTCCAAAAACGTAAATCACGCAATACATCAAGAAATGGCCTTAAAAATAGAAATGAAACACGGTATATATACTAACCAAAGTTACGGTGCCGCGCGACTGTTGCGGCTGTCTCTGTTGCGGCTGTCTCTGTTGCGGCTGCTTCCGTTGCGGCTGTTTCTGTTGCGGCTCTTTTTGGTACTTCTGGCGCGGCTGTTGTGGAGGTCAATATAACATATAAGTAAAATGGAAAGATAATAAACTCTGTCAGATATCACTTAATCGATGTGTTATATGTACATACGACCTACATACCAATGGCGATTTTGATCTTTTAACGGGCGGCCCATCGTCCCTCTTTGAAGCTTTTAAAACAAAAAAGTAGACCAAATTAATAAAATACTTATATAATTTCCCAAATTATAAACTAATGTAGTGAGAAACGTATAGTGTATGCATTAATTACAATAAAAATAATGCATGGAATGTTTGCATCTGAATTGTAGCGAAATATAAATAGTAAAATGTCGCTTACCGCTAATGGATCACCTAAAATACATGCGTTTTAAAATAAGTATTTTTAAAAAATCATCTAAAGTAATGGTTAATATTTCTCTGGACATGTATGAAATAGAAGTAAAATATCGCTTACCGCTAGTGGATCGCCTGACATATTCTTTAGACGAATGCCGTCGATCTGGAATACATACATATTTATTAAATTATATAATTTTGTTTTTAATTATTAATAGTACATAAAATATAGAACTTATATTATTGTTCTTATTTATTATATATAAATAGTATACAGTGCGCCTTACTTTTTTAAAACATCCGCATAGGAAAATTTATCTGTAACGGAATATTATTTGATTAAATTGAAGGATATAAAAAAATTATATTACAAAATAACGTATCGAATTGTTTTCTTTTAAAAATATGATTAAAACGTTTGACTCTTTAAGTTTAGTGTTCAGTTTACATTTACATTTATATCAATATAACTATTAAACTGTAATATGCATCAAAAATAAAATATTACTTACCATTTTGGTCTCTTAGGGGCGGTTCATTTCTCTTCTTTTGCTCTACAACATGTGTAATGTAATGAAATCTGACTTATTTAAAATAAAATATTACTTACCATTTGGTTCTCTGGATTGCGGCTCGTTTCTTTTCCTTTCCTCTATAACATGTGCATTTAAAATAAAGTATTACTTACTCATCGTGTTTCGATCCATGTTTTCTTTTTTTTTTCCTATCTCTGTGGTCATCTGGAACATACATACATTTTAATAGAATCCAAGTTTCTAGTGATATTAAATGGTGTTTATTTGTTGCATGAAATAATAATATAATTGATAAGAAAGCAAAGAAAAATATACTAATATATAATAGAAAAACATAAAATAGAAATCTATAATACCAATATATAAATAAGTATTAATAGAGAAAATTATAAGAAATAAAGGTCAATGTATTTGGATTCTCTAGCCGGGAAGATTTCATTTCGGAACTTTTTTTTTGTTTGATAGATTGCTTCGATTTATCACATTTCAGCATGATACCGGCTAAAATAAAAAAAAATTATACATTATACAGACGCACTAAATTCACAAATTGACAATTATGATCCTATCGGCAAACACTGTCGCACAATACCGTCTTTCAGTTCAGCTTGAATTATTTCTGTCTTTGGCGTGATAACATACGTAAATCTCCCGCCTGTTTGTACGCGGGACGCGATGTCAAGTCGTAAGGTTATGATTGTAAATGCAGAAACCGATATGATGGCCAGTTAGATATATTCGATGCTCTTTCAGGCCGCTTTCCCGGCCCCCAAAGCTCAAAGGATAAATGTGAAACAAATGAAAAAGTTTATTAAAGAAATATGACATGAAAAGTAAAATTCCAGTACACTTATGCCCGGTTTCTCAGCCGAGGTTTAAACCGAGAATCAACTGATTCAGATCAAATCGCGGCTCAAGTGTTTCTAGAACAAGAATCAAGCTGATTCTCGGTTTAAACCGCCGCTCAACTTGATTCGTGGATATCGGCGAATCAAATATTTGATTCTCGAATCAAGAGCTGTCACTTCAAAATTATAAACTTGATTTTTCAGAAAAATATAATAGATACAGTAAAAGAACAATAATAAAATACAAATTAACATATGTAAGTACATTCTGAAGTATATTTTCATGCTAAATATAGTTTATTTCAATAAATATAAGCAAATGCCACTTTGTGGTAAGGATTTGAAAATCAGCCGATATCACTTCAAATTTATAAATTGAATTTTTATGGTTAAAAATAATATAATAACTAAAGTTACACTATTCGAATAATAACTAATATATGCAAGATTGATTTTAAGTAGTTTTTATAAATAATATTACGTTTTTTTTCAATAATTGATGCAGAATATCACATTGATGTACTGTGTTGCGAATATAATGCTTTCACTTCACTTTAATAATTAGAATTATTCATACTGCACAATAACTAAAATTTGAACATTTCAATATAAATTAACATTATAACGTTTGGTATATTATATACACTTTATTATAAATGTGGTGTGACGCTCCCTGGTGTTGCGGGTTCTGGTTGCTCGGGCGCCAATCGAACTTAGACCGGGATAGTTCAATGGAGGTCAGGGTGGTACAAGAAATAATTTATTTGACCAGAAAACAACGTTTTGATTTATTCACGAGACACTGACACTCGCAGTGTTTATAACTAATAATAGAACCAGCAAATAACATAAGAAAATATAACGTAAGCAAATAATCTATGAACTATGAAAACATAATACAGGCAGTTAATATTTGAAAATACAATGGAAATAACATAACACTATTGTGGCGAAAAGCCAATCAGAAATTATGTATCCTCTGTAACAGGACCGACACGGTACAGAGAGAAACAACGATGACGTCACAGCAGGACCGGCACAGTGTGACGGGAACAAGTGCAATTACTGTAACCTCTGTAACAGGACCGACACAGTACAGAGAGAAACAACGATGACGTCACAGCAGGACCGGCACAGTCTGACGGAGACAACCTATCTAACTGTAGCCTCTACAACAGGACCGACACAATGTAGAGAGAGACAGTGATGACGTCACAGCAGGACCGGCACAGTGTGACGGAGACAACCTAACTAACTGTAGCCTCTACAACAGGACCGACACAGTGTAGAGAGAGACAGTGATGACGTCACAGCAGGACCGGCGCAGTGTGACGGAAACAAACTAACTAACTGTAGCCTCTACAACAGGACCGACACAGTGTAGAGAGAGACAGTGATGACGTCACAGCAGGACCGGCGCAGTGTGACGGAAACAACCTAACTAACTGTACCCTCTACAACAGGACCGACACAGTGTAGAGAGACAGTGATGACGTCACAGCAGGACCGGCGCAGTGTGACGGAAACAACCTAACTAACTGTAGCCTCTACAACAGGACCGACACAGTGTAGAGAGAGACAGTGATGACGTCACAGCAGGACCGGCGCAGTGTGACGGATAACAAACTTATAAATCTTGCTACGTCTGCAACAGTGCAGAGTAACGAATACAAAAATAAATACTGCCACAGAGGGCGGTACAATAAAGAATAATAGAAACAATATGCTTACCAAGCGGTTTGACTGCAGCGGAGAACGGATCACTAGCGGAATACTAACTGATTTTGTTTGTCTACTCGCAGCCCTTTTATACGGCTTGACTAATTGATCGTTCACTAACTTGCATTTCGGTTGTATCATGCGTTAGGTACGGTACTGTGCGGATCAATTAGTCGCGCGCGCTCCGAGACCTGGCGCAACGAGCCTAGTGGCTAGAGCTCGTTTGGTGACATCGTCACAGTGGGTTGTGGATTTTCACTAATAAACTTAACAAAATAGATATAAAACAATTGCATGGCTTCTGCTCGCGTTGCTAAAACACATTCTATGGCGGACTTCTTGCTTCTTAGCGTTGTTGCCAATCCTCCGGCGTCTACCCGCCACTGGTGTTTCCCCACCTCGTTAGATGGTGCCACCGGTATTGTCGTAGCGTTACACCCTCCCCCTCTGGTTTGCAGCTGACGACCTCGTGCGCGGACCAGGACTTGGGATTGGTTTGTTGTCTTTACGTGGTCGTCCTCGACCTCGTTTCGGCATCATTGGTTGTGCTGACTCGTCCTGCCGGTCCTGAAACTTAGTGAGGTCGGTAGTGTGATACTTACCGATCGACCTCTTTAAGTCGGATATTTCTTCTAATTCGTATATTGTTAGTGTGACTACTCGTTTGATGAGATAAGGGCCGTCTCGTTTGGGTGCGAGCTTCGCACTTAAGCCCTTGCTGGCATTGCTCAAGACATGACTTTTTACCAACAGCTTGTCCCCTGGGACAAACGTTTCTACTGGACGTCGCCTTTGATCGACCTTGGTTTTCTGTAGATCTTGTTGCTTTTCTATGTTCTCCCGTGCTTCACCCAACGTGGTTGTGAGTTGTCGCAGATAAGGAGTAATTGTCGGGATGAATACATCCGTTTCAGCTATGTGACGAAGATCATGTTGTACGTCGTCCGGTGTACGTAGCTCTCGACTAAAAGTTAAATAAGCTGCACTATAGCCTGTAGATGCACTCTTCACCGTGTTCATAGCAAAACGTATCGCTGGCAGTTGTTCGGCCCACTTCGTGTGTTTGCCTGCAACTAAGATAGCTAACTGAGTCTTCAGGTCTCTGTTTTTCCGTTCGACTGGATTACTCTCTGGATGGTACAGTGGAATTAAGCTCTGTCTTATCTCCAGCCAGTAAGTTAATTGTTGCATAACGTCAGATATGAACTGTACGCCGTTATCACTTATGCGCAGTGGCGTTTCATATCTTAGAAATACGTCGTTTATCAAAAATTGTGCACACGCGCTTGCCATGGCACGTTGTAGTGGAAATATCTCTATCCATTTGGATGCAGTGTCTTCTATTATGAATATCCACCTATAACTTTCTTCTGTTTCGGGTAGTGGACCCACTAGATCTATTGCTATTGTTTCAAAACGTTGAGTTGGCGCTGGTGTCTGCAGTAATCCTGTTGGTTTCAAAGTTGTAGCTTTGTATCGCTGGCATTCTGGACACTTCTTTAAATACTCTTCTACATATTTCCGCATTCCCGGAAAATAGTATCTCGTAGCGATTCTCTTGACTGTTCGATCCACACCATAATGTCCGGCGGTAGGATCGTCATGATACTTTTTCATTACACGTTTTCTTCCTTCAACAGATACGACTAATTGAGGTTCGTCTCCTTCACTTTCTTCGCAGTATCTGTAGAGTACCCCATTTGTTAATATGTACCCCCTATCGGTCCATCTGGAAATGTCCACTGCGTCTTTTCCTACAAAAGCGTCAATTATCTTCCGAACTTCGGGATCTTCACGTTGTTCTTCACGCATTTCCGATGCGTTTGTACTTCGTAAATCGACGGACACACAATTCTTTTGTTGTTTCTGTGTACGGAGGTCTTGATAGCATAGCCGCTACTACGTTTCTCTTTCCTGGTGTATACTCAATCTGCATATCGTACGATTGTAGACGTAAAGCCCACCTGGCTAAACGACCTGTAGGTGTCTTCAATGCGAGTAACCATTTGAGTGGTTGATGGTCCGTTCCTATTTTACTCTAGCACCTTCCAAGTATCCCCTGAACTTGTCTATTGCCCACACTACCGCGAGTGCCTCTCTTTCAGTAGTTGTGTAGTTCCTTTCCGCTGGTAGAAGTAAGCGACTAGCGTACTCTATTGGACGTTCCATATTCCCTTCACCTTGCAAGAGTACTGCTCCTAAAGCAAAGTTACTGGCATCAGTTCTGAGTACATACGGTTTTGTAGTATCGGCTTGTTGTAATACAGGAACCGTTGTCAAGAGTTCCTTGAGTTTCTCGAATGAGTCGTCTTCTTGTTTCCCCCATTTCCACTGCTGATTTTTCCTAGTTAATTGACACAATGGTTGCGCCACGTCGGAAAAGTTTGGTATAAATTTTCGATACCATGAACAAGTCTGTAAAAACGACTGCACGTGTTTAACATTACGTGGTTGCGGTATTTTAACTATCGGCAGTGATTAGATGTCCTAAATATCGCACTACATTGCACGCGAAGTTACACGTTTTGCACGTAAGTTAAATAGGTTTAGTCTATTGAATACACGTTTTAAGTCTTGTATATGTTCTTCAAATGTCTCTGACAATATGATTATATCATCTAAATACGCGAATATAGATATGTCTCCCAAACCTGTTTTGAACTTGTTTATCAAGCGCTGAAATGTCGCGGGCGCGTTGCGGAGTCCGAACGGCATTCGAAGAAATCGGTACGTTCCGAAAGGAGTAACAAAGCAAGTTTTGTCGCGGTGTTGATCTCTTACTTTTACTTGATGATAACCGGCTCGTAGGTCTATTGTTGTCATATATGGTGTCCTTTTCGCGTTCTGCAGTAACTCATCTATCCTTGGCATAGGATAGCTGTCACTAACTGTAATTGCATTCATTTTCCTGTAGTCAACACAGACTCGCACACCCCCGTCCTTTTTGGGTACTAGTACAGTGGGTGCTCCCCATGGACTTTCACATTCCTCTATAATATGTTCGTCTAGCATCCGATCCAACTCTTTCTTCAGAAGTTCCTTGTTGTGTGCGGAGACTTTGTATGGTGGAACATATATAGGCTCGTAATCTCCTGTGTTGATCCTGTGTTCTGCATAACCCGTCGCCTCTCCCCCTGCCGTGAAGATTGTTGCGTTGGCGAGTAATACTGAATTCAGTTCCGTCTTTTGTTCTCCCGATAGTTTGGTTCCTTCATCTTCGCGGAGTTGAACCTTTGCTACCGTGACTTCGTTTACGGCAACTCTGCTTCTAGTTGGTTCTACTTCATATTGGTATTTGGTGTTAGGATCTTCTCCGAACGACCATGTTCGTTCACCTGAATTGATTACAATATTTGCTTTTTCCATAAAGTTTATTCCCAGCAGTGTACTGTTACTGGTCAATTCTGGAAAAATGATAAATGTAGTCGCTATTACATGTTCTTTTATGCTTACGTCTACAGTTGTTTTCAAGACTTTCTCCTTTCGCTCGAGCCCATCGGCGTATGCAATTCGGACGATATCCTCATTGAATTTACATCCTTTTCTCTTCAGTACTTCGTAAAGCGTGTGTCCTGCGATGCTTGCTTGTGCTCCGGAGTCGGCATAAGCAACACCATTTGCGCCTAAAATCTTTATGGGTAGTACTGGCCTGAGATGTCGTAAAGAATCTTTTTGCGTGGTGAGATTGTAGAATTCCACGGCATCAGCGTGTACCTTGGGAGTACATGTAGGACATTGTGATCTCATAAATCCTGGAGCCCCACATCCATAGCATTTGATGGTGGTTTCTTTCTTCTCAACGGTATTGGTGACTGGCGTTTCTTTCGGTTCCGATGTTGAGCTGGCCTGTTCACTCGTCATTTTCTTCTTGTTCCGACACTCTTCTACGCGGTGTCCAAATTTCTTACAAAATTTGCATTTCGGTCTTTCTTTATTTTGCGGTACGTTAGGTTTGTTTTCTTCTTTCTTGAAATCCTCTTTCGATTTTTGCGTGTCTTCCGATTCCTTTAGCGATTGTTCAACAATTCGCGCGGCTTCTAAAATGTCTTTGAACGACTTCACGTTATCGCGTAACACTCTTTTACGAATTTTTCTATGTAGCAGTCCATAGATCATGTCCACTTGCACTTTTTCAGTAAGCGCGTCGGGAATTTTTGCAAGTAACGCGCGAGCACGACACACGAATTTGTCGGTTGGCGTATCTAGACAGTGTTCCATTTTAAACAGTTCCCGATATACTTGATATGGCGGTATTTGTGGTCCGTACGCGTCACGTAAAGATTGTATTGTATCACTCCACGAGCTTGTTCATACTTATTGTACGGTATTGTCGTAGCGTTACAACATATGTAGGTACATATTCAAGTAATATTCATGATTGAATATACCATCATTAAATAATAAATAGCGAATGTCATTTCACTACAAAGAAATATTTCAATATACACACATACACGCATATTGAGTAAAAAAGTAAATATTTATAATTATTACATTATATTCACATCATTAATACAATTCTAATAATATGTTCATCACATTATTGAATATTTTGAGTATACGAATATAACCTCCAAATGAAACAGATTGTGATATATATTTTTTCCTTTTATATAACTTGACTGTATATCAAGAATTAATGCAATATCCTTTTCCATAGTATGGAATCCTCATCTTCCTCATCCTATGATTAATACCAGTCATCTGACAGCGACTCAACCTGTGATTCCTCTGACAATACTGCAGAAACCAGAATCTACAAATTTCACAATAATCTCTTGGATATGTACAATAACCTAGAATTTTAAAAAAGAAACATTCGCCGCTATTTCGAATTGAAAAATACAATTGTAAAATAATTATACATTTTAAGGTTAAAGCAGTATTTAATGTATTTCAACAAATATTACATGGTATTTAGTTATTATGGACAATAAACAACATCAATATTACTTACGAATATTAAATTAATACTTACAAAATCCAAAATTATAATTTAGTTCAGAATAGTTTATAATTTTCTGCTCTGACACTTTGCAGTCAAACTACTTTAGAATTATTTACAACGCACAGTAGAATTGTCAGTTGTCAGATGTTTGAAATTTTCAACCAATCAGAGAGCGTTTTACAGTTGTAAGGCGCTTGATCCGAATCAACTGATTCGCCGTTGATTCGCGTCCTAGAAACGCAACGGAAGTTTAAATCGAGAATCAAATTGAGCGGAGATCAGTTGATTCTCGGTTTAAACCTCGACTGAGAAACCGGGCATTACCAAGGTATCGTTGAAATAAATGGCTGCACTTTTTATAAGCTTTTATTTAGTTTCACTTGTGAGTCAGTCTGTCTGTCTGACGGGGGATTGGACAAAAGAAGATCAATGCATGTATTAGTATATACTAGATATAAAGTTTTCGGTGAATAGTGGGCCTAGCACCGGTAACAACAGAAATACGATGTTTTTTAACAGTTGTGTCTCGCATTTGGAATGTGCAACAACGATTTAGATATTAATAAAATAAAATTGGTTACAATAAAAGTGATTTATTATAATTATAACTGTGTTTATGTCAGTGTATAACATTAGTATTCATTAGTGTAATTCCCTATCTCATTGCAAAGAATGTGTGAAGTTCTGCGATGTAATAAGATTGCTTTGCTATGACCATTAACAAAGCACAGGGCCAGTCCATAAAATATTCCGATCTTCGTGGCGTTAAAAATGGTAAGCGAAAATAAACTTATCGGCGAATTTAAGAATATTTCGTCATTTCCACATTTATTGAAAGTGTATCTATTTGCCGAATATCAAAACAGTAAATCAACTTCAATTTTAATGCGATTAAAAAAGACTAAAAAGAATAAAATAAAATCAATAAAAAAATAATTTTTAAAAATAAGCTTTTATTAAATTGCACTAAAAAAAACCAATAAATCAAAGCGTGGGGCGTAAATGTTCTAATGTCCAATTTATATGAACATTTACGCCCCACGCTTTGATTTATTGGCTTTTTTAGTGCAATTTAACAAAAGCTTATTTTTAAAAATTATTTTTTTATTGATTTTATTTCTTCTTCCTGTTACAAATTAAAATTTAGGGACATTAGCCTAGGTCATAATATACATATGTCAGTAGAATAATGGGCAGTTTTAGATCCGACCTATTGTTCTGAGGTAATTCTCGGAAATCCTTTTGTTTGTTTTTCTAACAAAAGAGTACCCTTTTTTATGGTCTAAATGGGTTTGACCTTCTGAGAATTCCGCTAAAGGGGTGCAGGTGTACACGGCTGTTTAAAAAGGTATACACCTGTATGAGGCGAATAATAGCGGACAATAACATAGTGTTGAAAAAATGACATTTTAGCTGTATACGTATAAGGCTATGTGTTTGTTTAAATGCCCTGAATATTACCTGTAAATTAGCTTTGAATATTTCACTTTAGCTTGTAGAATATTGACGGCTATGTCGCTAGTTTTCGGAATAAACACTGACATGTTATATTTCGTTTCTATTTTTGTTGTTAACAGCAGAATGTTACTAGAGTAAACGTGTTAAATAAAATTTGTTTTTAGATTAAACACTGGCATGTTATATTTCTTATCTATCTGCTGTTAGCAGCGGAAAGCACTGACATGATATATTTCGTTTCTATTTTTGTTGTTAACAGCAGAATGTTACTAGAGTAAACGTGTTAAATAAAATTTGTTTTAAACGTGTTAAATAAAATTTGTTTTTAGATTAAACACTGGCATGCTATATTTCGTATCTAGCTGCTGTTAGCAGCGGAAAGCACTGACATGATATATTTCGTTTCTATTTGTTGTTAACAGCAGAAGTAAAAGCTAGAGTAAACGTGTTAAATAAAAATTGTTTTTAGATTAAACACTGGCATGTTATATTTCGTAACTATCTGCTGTTAGCAGCGGAAAGCACTGACATGATATATTTCGTTTCTATTTTTGTTGTTAACAGCAGAATGTTACTAGAGTAAACGTGTTAAATAAAATTTGTTTTAAACGTGTTAAATAAAGTTTGTTTTTAGATTAAACACTGGCATGCTATATTTCGTATCTATCTGCTGTTAGCAGCGGAAAGCACTGACATGATATATTTCGTTTCTATTTGTTGTTAACAGCAGAAGTAAAAGCTAGAGTAAACGTGTTAAATAAAATTTGTTTTTAGATTAAACACTGGCATGTTATATTTCAGTTTCGGAATAAACACTGACATGTTATATTTCGTTTCTATTTTGTTGTTAACAGCAGATTGTTACTAGAGTAAACGTGTTAAATAAAATTTGTTTTTAGATTAAACACTGGCCTGTTATATTTCGTAACTATTTTGTTGTTAGCAGCAGAATACCTGTAACTTCGAATATTTCGCCTAGCAGAGTGATACTTGTAAAATATTGACGGCTATGTCGTTAGTTTCGGAATAAACACTGACATGTTATATTTCGTTTCTATTTTGTTGTTAACAACAGAATGTTACTGGAGTAAACGTGTTAAATAAAATTTGTTTTATTTTGGAATTGTTATTATCAGAGTATTGATGGATACCATATACGGTAAAATATTGACAGGGACCGACACCCTACGTCCGAGTTAAACTACCTGTAGGGTTATAAAGTTACGGACTGAATATTATTATTTGTAAAATTAACTTAGAATATTTAGTTTTATCCCGAAATGATTGTTAACTGTAGAATATTGACGGTAGTCGTATACGACTATGCCGCTAAAACGTTCAACATGTTAAATAAAAGTGTTTTTGCCGACTTGTGTGTTTTTTTTATTCCTAACAACCCGGCCCTTGTTAAACTACCTGGTTCGTACCAAAGGGTGCCGAAGCAAACCTATTCTGCACTCGCCTACTTTCTCTGTTTCTCGCATACACCTGCATCGGAATTCTTAGAGTCTAAGACTAGTCACCCTTACAGATGTCTTTTCTAAGAAATGACGTTTTTCAGGTACAATTATAGTGGGGGTATATACATATATAGGGGGTTGTGAACTTAGTATTTTTAACAGAGTTGTACCGACTTCTGCAGGAGAGCAATAATCTACCGAACGAGTAAGTATATAACGATTTTTACACATTTATTTGGGGTTATATTATTTTCAATGTAAAATACAATATTTATTTGAGGGATTAACAATATTTACCTGTATACTTTCAATGTGTGTATGTAGAAAAATGTTACTAACTATGTATTTGTTATATAGAAATGAATTTTGAAGCTATGAATATCATTGGGGGATTGACGAGTGAGAAACCCGTCAGGAAAATCAAAGATTTAGAAGTTAGCAAACAGTACCTAATACAACGTATGAAGCGTGTTTCAACAAGTTACGGGAAGCGTATACTGATTGAGCTAGAAGATTGCATCGCCTTCCTCCTTGCACGGTTCGCCCATATTACCTCTGAAGAATGTGACAAGTTCACAGAATCGAACCTCAAGTACGCTCTAGTGTATAAGGGGGAAAAGGAGTGTAGTAATAAAAATAAAACTGTATTGATAGAATTTGTTAAACTGACATGCTAAATACTGATAATAAAAAAATTTTAAAATGAACTTGTATATTTTTTTTTTGTACCTGATGAACCTAACCATTCCTGACTTTGAACGATCATAAAAATAAAACAGTACTTTCTAAAACATTTTAAATTTCTTGGAAAATGTGAAGGATACTCACCTTCATTGTCAGCCATCTTGCAATTTTCGAAAAACCACCCCCACCACGATTCACACGGTAAGCATATATAAACTCACAGTGTACGGAGCTTAGTCAGTACAGTTTTCTATACTACAGCTCTCATTTTTAAAAAACATGAAGTCATCAGCAGCAAGAATCAGTAGCGGAGAAGAAGAGGAGGCCATTATCCCGGAAAGCCAGATGTACCTGAAGAGGAGGAAGAGGACTCGTGAGCTGTTCGGGTCTGATAGCGAGGACGAATTTTTAGCCCCGCAGCGGGTACCGCGGAAGAGGTGCCGGATCATCTCACCGAAGCAAGGTAAAATACTGGTGCACAAGGTGGAAATAGTTCGGCCACCACGTATCGAGGTAGTCCACCCGGAGGTTGAGGTGGTGTTGCTGAATGATGACGACGACGACGACGCCACCCAGATGCGCACTCCCGAACGAGTCATAACGCCGGACATCGTCAGAACGGAAGCCGAACAGCAGCCAGAAGCTCAGCCTGAGGTGTACGACGACACCGATATCTTCAGGATACGTACCGCGGATCGAGCTATCACACCTGACATCATTCAGTCGGATACCGAGTGGGAGCCGGAATCTCAACCATTAGTGTACCCGGAGGAGCTGGAGTTGATGGGGGACATCAGAGTGTTTAGCGAGTTTGAATGTTTTGAAGTGTTGTGCGGTACGGCCAAGGCTGTTACAAATTACAAACTACCACAGCATTTCACGGGCTCTGACAGGAAAACACGTATGTTGAGGCCCTCGTATGTGGCTGTAGACAGACATGCCCGTAAATTTGTCTCGGCGGGGTTGAACCCTCATACAGGCTTCACACCGTCTGTATGCCTATCTTTTGACACGACGGTGTATGTGTTGAAAGATTTCCCGGGCTCGTGCAGCATCTTCGACTACTGAAGACAAAGCTGACCCCATCACTTGTGCCGACCGACCGAGTGGTGAGGGACTGCATAGACTTCCGTTCCACTCTAATGCGTGGTCGGCGAGTGAGGCTGGCCGTACACAAAACCACCTTCAAGAGAAAGCTGGAGATGAAGGAGTACATAACACTGTCCGAAGAAGAGGTGGAGAGTGTAATAGCCTGTGAACGCTATATTGAAAGTAAGGTAAAGCTTCTCCAGGGTGTGTCCATCGGGGTGGAGCAGAAGTACCTCCAATTTATTCAGCGGGTCGCCATTAAGGGGATCATGAACGCCGTCGATGACGTGAGTGTACTGAAAGAGTATCTCCGTAAGGAGATACTCTCTGAAGAAGACAATTTGTTAAACGACCTTTGGTGGGAGGTATATATATACCACGGGGAGAAGATAATCAATCATGTTAAAAGTGTAATAGGTTTTATAAAAGCTAATGATATGTTTGCCATAATTCCTGATAATAAAACATAACCATTTTATATGATTTATCTGTTTAATTTTTAAAATAATGCACCAACTCCACTATCACAAGATTTTCATTACTAAACGGAGAGGGAGAGAGAGAGAGAGAGAGGATTGTAAGTATACGAGAGAGAGACTGAGAAAAAAAAATAAATATATTTATATAAAATTTATTTGTTTCATTTTAAAAAACAATATTGTTCATACATCACTTCCACACTCCTGTCATTTAACATAAGATTGCTATTACTAAATATATTTAAAAAATCATACATCGCATATTTATTTATCCTGAACCACAAATATACTAAACAGTATTGACCACAGACTGTAGAAAAGTAATTCTGTAGTTGCATGGTATTATATGTCCAGCGCCGAGTGTTTCTACATATGAAGTGTAAATGGTGAATGCTGCATTTCTGTGGACATCGTCCATAAGAGTCGAAATATTCTCCGTAACCATTCCTGTCGATGAATATAGCCGTCCAATGTGTTCCTGGTCTTGTATGTACATCCGAATTTACAACAATTACACAGGGATAGTTTACACGTAGCGGTAGAGTGTCAGCAGCATACACGCCGTAATGACAGCTTATATTTTTGAAATTTTTGCGAAGTACTCTCTCAATAGCTGCAGAATCCATATTATTATTATTATTGCTGCTGTTTGTACCAATTTTTTAAAATAACGGCGTTTTCACTTGCACACATCATACGTGAGTGAGAATATGGTATACGACACTTATGACTTCCACGTGATAGTTTATTTAACGATGGGCACCCCATATCGCTCAAGTCTTGTACATCATTTCGTAGTAATATATTCTGAATTCGCTTCTTCTTCTCGGCACCTTTCACAAATATATTTTCTGTAGCTGAAGTAATAATACTATGTATTATCCTAGTTAATTCTTTGTATTCTACAAAGCCGTCGTCCCAGTCAATACCATGGTGATAATCTCGTAACCAGCTGGCTTGACCTCGCGCCGGCTGCGTCAGGTACTCTCTAGCGAATGGTGGTTTGAATAGGAAATTGTGAAAAAACTCGTCATCCAAGGAGACTATAGCTAACTCTTTAATTATAAACTCTTGAGCACATCCGTAGAACCCTTGAATATCGACAATGACCATTTTCTTCGAGCGATAAAGTAAAACTGACCAGTGTCACATAAATTCATTTGTTTTATAAAGAACCTCTGACTAGCTACTAAAGTCCACAATAACATTTCTATTTCTGTCTATCTCTATGATGTTGTCAAACTCTGCGTAAATAAGACAATTTACTGTCTGAGTGAGTGCTTCTTCAAAGTGAACCTCGAGTCGCAGAGACCCGTGCCGTGTTAGATTCCAGTGAGACATCATATTGGCTGATAAGTCGGGTGTCAAGTCAAACGCAGCAAGACAAAAACCGTCAGGGTAATTATCCCTCTCAATCTGATTACCCTCGTTGGAGAAATGTATACCAAGACCCGAGAACAATGTATTGTACATTTGTACATAAGATTTGTTGGAAAAAATCGGTTGTAACGGTTTGCTCGGTAACTGTTGCCCATTCAAGCATAGCGTTAGATAATTGATTTTATAATGATGAAAATTGAACGGATTGCTACTATAGTCGCCATTGAATGCTTTGTTTGACACGAATCCTATAATACATCTCTTTGGGAGCTGACCCAGGTAGATATTATCCATACACTTATTTTGAATTCCCGATGCAATAGTTATAGCCTTGCATTCGACTCTAGTAATCGGGTATTTAGCTGTTGTCGTTTCAAGCGCAGAATTATGTGCCAGCAGAACGCTGGGGTTAATTTTCATTCTGCGCACCATAAGTGTAGCTACTTTAATATGAACTTTAAAATTTCCTGAATCAGCTTGTAAAGTAAAGCTGTCCCTTGAACGCACAAGACGAAGCCTCATCTCGACACCATTTAATAAAAATTTTTCCTGATTAAACAAGTCAACGTGGAGGTGACCCAACATATCAATATCATTACTTAGTGCACTGTACGCTTTACGCTTAACGAGCCCCTTATTTGTACCGTCAGTAAGATCATCGAGTTTCCCTGCTGTATCCACATACCATAACCCAGCTGTCAGATGAGATTTTTTAGCATCACCGCCATAGTTTAATAATGTTTCAATGTAAGCTCGATAGGCGTATGTGTTATTTGGCGGTGAAACTAGTTTCTGATTCATATAAACATCAATCTGACTGAATAGCGAATGAAGCCAGTTATTTATCGGTGATACATTTTCATTCTCTTTCAGCGGAGTATTGTCAGCGTGAATTACTCGAGCTTTAAGGTACAGCATAGTTTGTGATAAATCAAGATAATCATCTCCTTGTCCGGGGATTACAAATTCTATGGGTGCATCATCGGTGAGGGAGGAGAGAGGTTTATAATTAACCCATTGTCCACTTTCAATACTAGTCTGTGTAGGAGGTATAGCGAATAAGTCAAGTTCTGATTTCACACATTCACACGATTGGGGGTGTAAGAAAGCCATGTTAATCGAATATATCGCTACGTTTCTTCTTCTTCTTCTTGTTTCGTGCACGCTGCGTATGCGACTGAACGCGCTTGACAGTTTTACGACCCTTTTTATACCCTGACCCTGTTAATAGTGTATCAATTTTATTCTCAGCTTTTCGCTTCAGATTTCCCCCCGCTTCTGTAATTCGCGATTTAAAAATTTCCTTAAATGGACGGTCTTGGTGTAGGTCTCCCAAAATGTTGACACCTGTGCGCATGGCCTCTCTCCCCACTGTACCAACTCCCCTCTTGATTAACGGCATAATACTTCTGAATAACCCACTAAAGAAACTACCGACACCATGACCACGTTGATGAGAGGCCCCTCTGAATACCACACCCCCTATACCCGAGCCTGCTTGGCCATTGTAATATGCTAAATGCGGACACGACTTCATTGTGGGCGTCTCCGTCTAAAGTGTAGCTTAACACTGAGCGTTCCAAACTGGAATGGTAATGCATAACCCTTATCACACCTTATATCTATTTCCATATTTTGAAATTCTCGTTTCAACACTGGTATGTAGTGTGGTGTTGTGTATGTAACCATTTTATTTGTGCCGTAGAGATATTTCGAAGTATCTACATGTACCACTCTCAATAGAGGCGTTATGACGTCACCTACAAGTTGCGGCATAACAATATCACAGTAAACGAACATTTGGTGTGGTATTCCGTGTAACAGGTTGGGAGGATTTTGCGCCAGCTTGTTTTGAAATAAATTAGCTTGCGGTTCGTAGCCCAGTTGAAGGGCTAATTTAGAGGATAGTTTCAGTGTAGATATTTTGAAAATATAATTTTTGACGTCCTTAACTTTCATAGCAATCCGATTCAGCTCCGTGTCATACGTGAAAGATGTATAAATTTCTAAATCTTTATTCTCATTCAACCCCTGTACCACATCGTTTACGGTATCGTAATTTCCGGATGGAATTCGGGTTTTCTTTTTCAATTCATCTGCTGTTGAAATTCGAGTGTTTTTATCACTAGTCTGCATCAGCGTATAATAGATAGTATTTTCATGATTATTTACTGTGTAGAATGAGTTGGGATATTGAATTTCGACTAGAGCCGTTTCCCACTGTCCATCCAGTTTTAATTGTTGAGGTAATTGCGTAATAAAATTGGCAGTCTTATTATCGGGAAAATACTGCATTGAACTATTATTTGGCAGTGTTATGTAAAATTCATCCTGTTCCACGTTCATGATTAAATATAAGTTATATTGCTCGCAGGGATCCAGGTATCGAATTTGGGAGTATATCCTCTCCACCGGACGAGTACCTGCTTTCTACGGCCACTACCTCGCGTGTCGACTATTTTATCTATTTTATACATGGTATCAGGCTTCACAAGAACTTTCTGCAACTCTTGTGCATAAAAAACACCATCGATATCTTCCTCATTCAAATCTTGTAGTTTAAACACTGGTGGAGTTCTCCTCAGTACCGCGGTAACTTTAAATATTTCCTCAGACCAGTTCGCTTCGTATCCCTTTTTAAATATATGTTTCTCTTTTGATATACGGACGAGATCTCCTGGTTTAAGACTTTCACGGTATGATTTTGTGTTTTCTTCTTCTTTCCCATACTGATTCCGCCATACTTGTAAAACATTTGTATCGCGTACTTTATTCGGGGCAAAACTTGTTGAGGAGTGCACAGTACTATTGTATGCTGATACAAGATTCTGTAGTATGTCAATATAACGAAATGTATTATTCCGTGTGAAATAGCGATACATTCTTGTTTTTAAAGTTCTATTTAGCCGTTCTACGAAGCAAGCTTTGACATCCGGGTTTTTCGTAACGTGATATTTTATATCATTCTTCTTTAAATACTCCTGCACGCTGTTTGCAATAAATTCTAATCCTTTATCCGTCTGTAAATATACTGGTTTACGGTTACTCTCGTTAAATATCTTATCAAATGCCGAAATAACTGTCGCAGGCTTCTTATCCATTACGGGTTCTGCCCAGGCAAAGCGACTAAACACGTCGATTACGGTCAATATATATTTATAACCTTCATTATGACGGGCTAAACTTCGCATGTCGTTAAGATAGATAGATAGATATTTTATTCCTGCCTTTCGGCTTTGAATCTTACAAATTTCTTGTGTTAAGATCAGTCTGGAATAGATCATTAATATTGGACACCCGGTATTCATTACGAGGAAATCTTTTTCTATTCGGTTTATGCAGTGTATACGAATCTTGTGCACTTAACCATTGTTTAACGTCCCTAGCACTAATGCTACCTTTCACAGCCTTTATAAGATTAGAGGCTCCAGAAAAACCGGCAGCATGTTTAGGATTAAAGTAAATGCCTGCCAATTTATTATTCACTCGTTTAGAATCGGAATTTTCTCCATTTATTTTTAAGGACCGATACCGATGTTTCGGTCTCGTCATTATTCTTCTTCCGACGTCTACGACTGTATAATTTATATGAAATAGGTGATTCTCGTACGTATTCTCTTCTACGCGGGTTTCCGATTAATTCATTAGGTATATTGATATTTTTCAAAGCTATAGAGAACTTCTGCCACCCCACGGGGTTTGTATGTTTACAAGGTCTCAACACGTCACCGACTAAGTCAGTAATGTTTGAATTTGGAATTTCAGTATTATTAATACTAACACTCCCCAGCTTATTCCATGTGATACTCTTGTCGGATAATAATCGCTGCAGCAACAGTTTTGCTTTACCACGATATGTCTTCGGAAGTGTGTTTATGATTAACGCTGTAGAGTCCGCGGGGGTTTCCAGCTCAATAATATTATTGTTATTATTTGATGTAGAATTGTCTTCTTCGTCTGCGATTGACACTTGTATTGGTCCACGTAGCTGGTTCTTAAAATGTAAATACCGCTGTAGTGTTTGCTGATATAACATCCATTTTTCATGATCGGGGAGTTTTGAATTTAATGCTGTTTTCATATCGGCATCTAACTGTGAAGTTATATCACCGCTTTCCACATTACTCTGCCTAAAACGCTCCATAGCCTCCGGGGCTATTAAAACCATTTTCCTAGCATGCTCCATCCTACGACTGTTTAAATAAACTACTTAATACACCAGTGAGAATAGGTGCAAGCAGCATGGGTAGGAATGCACCACCAGATTGAACTAAAATTTGTTTTTTCTTTTTCCAAACGTCACCACTCTTTACAAGATTTCTCAATATTCTCTTATACCGCTGAAGGCGTCCTCGCTGGATTTTATTAATACGAACTTTACCGTTTAAAATATTATATGTACACTCGCATATACAGCGTATGGTATTAGAATCGGCGCTTTTCAGTAGAGCACACCGATGAATCGGTTTAAGCTTTTGTAGTGCGTGTAGCAAAGCGGCGTTCTTAATGACAGTACTAGGCATGTTTACGACGGCACAATGGGTGTTCATGTAATAATCTGCGGTAGGTGTTTGCCACCGTATTTATACGTTTTCCTAGGGATGTATGCATATGTAAGCCCGCTGCGTGATGTTCTAAAACGGGCCCAATCGGGTGTTGATTGTTTCAAATCGAAGATCAAATACCCATATGGCTCTGATGTAGCATCGTTATAAGCGTCTTGAATAAATTTTGTATTTTCCGGACAAATTTGACGTGATAAATGCAATATCTGAGCTTTATCACGGGGGTTTTTGAAGTAAATAATATAATTGGCATTAAGCGATATATCTCTTTGCCCCTTTCCCTGGTGAAATAAATTCTGCGTAATAAAGAATACTGACATATTTTTATGGTGGCTATCTTTTGTAAATATATCGACTATGCGTGAGTCGGCTTCACGCATTAAATCGTCTATTATAATTAACTGTGCAGTTTTCCCGTCAAAATTGTCCATATCAGGAAGACCTTGAATAAACTTCACACCCTGTATTGTACTGTATAAGCTCTGCCACACACCATAGCACCATGTTATTTGCGTAAATGCAGTATCGCACGATTTATTTATGTTGCGGAGGAAATCGGTAACAAAATATGATTTACCACTTCCCGAGGGCCCCGCTATAATCGCACTAAAAGGATGTTGGAATTTCATGTTTGTTTTCAGTGAGAGGTAGAACACGAATGTAAGATTTTGAAAGTAACTCGTTTATTTATATTTGAAAAAAAAAGAAAAAGAAAAAAAAAGTATGTATACAGATTTGCATACATACACACACACACACACACACACACATGTACGCACGCGCACACACACACACACACGTGCGTACGCGCATAATTATTCTACTTATATCATCTAGATTAATATTAAAACATATTACAAATTAACAATTAACATTTTGCTAAGTTAACCTTAATTTTTTATGGCCGTATGGTAACGAATCTAATCGTCCAACACGTCGTCGCTTTGTGAAACAAATGTTAAATTTCTTGCTTTCACTACACGTCACTACACGGTGGTCCGCACTACACCTAATATTATTGGACGTAATCACTGGCACTGGAGGGGGGTCTTCACTGAGAACTATGTCTTTCATCGCGTTAAAGTTTATTACTTGGGAATTAGCATAGTTCAGGGTAAATCCTTTTACTTTACAAACATGGCTGTACTAATCCCGCGTCGGTGAATAAACCTTGTACGCGTAATTCTTCGGGCCACCGCATACGAATTCGGTTATATAACTACCGGCCCCATAACACTCCAACTCATCAGTTAAATCGCCTAGGAAATTACCGACGGGTGGCTCGTACTGCCCCGGTGCATGGCTGTAAATAACTGAATCCGTGTCGTAGTACAGCACTTGACTACCTAACGGTTGTAAATGGTCTAGTAGCCGTAGTCGAGCTTGTGCTGTTGTATACGCTGCGATTGCTACGTTTACGGTAGCTAGAGGCTCCATAGAATCTTCTAAAAATTTCCAATTCACATATATCACCTTTTCACCGGCAGGGATCAGGTGATTTACAACCACAGCGGGGTTCTCCAGCAACTCGAATAATTCGACAGGCTCGGTCACCACAGATGTACGTACTTTATTCTCGGACTGGGCAAATTTACCTGCAACACAGAGATAAATAGAGTAGTATAATTAATATTAGTCGTAGTTGTAAAATACGTACCCCAAAACGAGTTAAGCATAAGCTTCGCTAGTGACCGTCGCCCCGCATTCTTCTCAATCCGACTGTGGTCTAGCTCAATACCTTCATTCACCGCGTACTCCTGTATGTACCGTTGTCTATCCTCGGTTGATACACATGCTGCAGGATAACCTGTAGCTTCCTGTTTTATTTTTAAAAAAGTGTCAATATATTCGACAAAGAGCCCTCCGGTTTTATTAGTCTTATCATAGACAGTAACCTCATATCGCCATATCTCGAACACTTGTAATATTTTATAGCCGAACTGTACAGCCCGTCGCAGTTCGTCAGCCACCCAAGTACCGCTAAACTGACGTTCGTCATCACTATGTGAGCAATCCGTCTGACACCGTTCATCACAGCACTTACGACATAGCACGAACATCAGCTTTCCACGACTTCGGCGAGGTAGTATAGGGTGCAGAAGATTGTTCGGGGGCAGCACTAAACATTTTATAAGCCCTTCTACACTATCTATACCATTATTAGGTCCTAGCACAGCACTACACTCGGAACCAACAAAAATTTCCGGATGTCCTACCGGGAATTTCCCGTATTTACATACCCACGGGTAGAGTGAGCACACGTCGACATACCTAATAGTTTCAGCAGGGCCCGCCTTGCGGTAGAGGGTACAGTTGCCCGTTCTCCCACCAAAAAACGCTGCGCGAGGCTCGAGTGGGGCGTAATTAAGGAGAAAATGATTTTCAACAAAATCGCGCATTTGTTTATTGTCCTTTTTCTCTTTATTAAATTCGCACTCCCATTTCTCCACGACAGTGTATCCCAGTTCCCGCAGCTTCTTTGCTTTGGCTATGGTCCGCTCTAGTCGTGAATTTAAACTTTCCTGTGGGTTATTTATTACAGGCTGGTTACGATTTGTGCGGAAACATAATTTATGTCCGTGGTAATAGCAGTCGTAAAACTCAAGAACTAATCTGTCTGAAGCAAAATAACCATCGACTTTCATGTTCTGCTCCAATACAGCCTCGGATCCGCGAGCAGCGTGTTGAATACGGATCTGTCGAGTTTCTTCCTCCCACAGCAACCACTCCAGGGCTATTCTTGACTGGTTATCGCGCATCCTATATCCATTTTCAGGGATCAAACCAATCGTCTCCGATTTTAAAAATCGACGGCGGAACACCTTATTACATGCCGAGGCTATTGTCACGGACTCGGTAAGTGGGCAAACACCACAGTCTTCGAGAAATGTACATCTAAACTTGATGCATGCTCTCCGTAGAATATCCACATCGGAAATGCAGTAATCTACAATCTCTTTCTCCATATTAAATACATACCCCTCCAACACTCGTTCACTATGCCACTTCATAAACTGCTCACGTGCCCCACTGTGCATAGAGTCCGCACCGTAAAACTCGGCTTGTGGGATGGGGCCAACAAAGGTACTATTTTCCAGGGTGTTGAATAAATGTGGAAAATATCCCTTATTTATTGACGGTGGTAAATCTAATGCTTTGACCAAGTTGCTTAATGACATCGGTAGAAAGTTAATGGAGTCAATAAACCGCACGTTATCTATCTCCAGAAGCATAATCTTGGTACCATTCATTATTAGCTTGGGTTTCATTGTCCGAGCCTCTGTCAGATGACACAGGATAAACTGAAAGTCGAATCCTTTACCATTGTGAGCTATGCATGTCACACTTTTGAATGAACGACGCGGTAAAGTCGCATACTCAACAAAATCAGCCACAGGATCCTTGTTAAATATGTGCTGACGAACCCCGCACGATTCACATAGCCGATACATATCGTCATTGTTTGTACATACCGGACACGACTGCTGTACCACGCATAAATTCACCTCATGCAATTTATCGCTCCCGACACTACGTTCCTGCCGCGTTTCAAAATCAAAATACAGGAATAAATGTTTTTCCTCGTCAACCTGCTTCTTCCTAACATTACGCTTAATGTAACACTCATGTCCCACACTTTTGTACTCGTCACATGTTTTACAATACACCATACCGCACACGTGTACCTTCCCCGACCGCACAACATAAGTTTTAAAACACTGTATGCATTTTTTTAATTTTCTACATAGCGCATTTAAATGGTTCTTCAAACAGTTATAACCCCGGAACTCGCGATCGCAATTTTTACAGAGCACCGCGACACCCGTACGCGGGCATGGTGGCGAACGCTGGCAGCAAGGACAGGTCCTCTCACATCTATGTTGTCCTATTTGATTGTACCCCGTGTGACATGGCTCACAGAAATAAGATGTAGAAAAAGCGGCCGTCAAACTTTTAATCACCGAATAGTGTGCTTCATGAATCAGCAAATTTAGCCGTGGTAACTCTTTACCCTTATTGCCTTCAAACACCACTGTACCGCGACTATCATACTGATATACAACGATGTTGTAATCGAACAAAAATCTTTGAAACTCCACAAGTTCTGGAATCCCACACCCTTCACCAGGTATGTTCACTCGCGCACTACAAATCAACGAACGTATAGCATTAATATTTTTTACTAAGCGTTTTAGTTCAGGGTTCTTGTCCGTAACAGCCTTCGCGATTACCAACGCTCTTGGCAGGCAGAGGTTGTCACTATTGTCTATCTCAATAATACCGTATTTCCTACGGCAGAAATCGGCATATTTCACCCCACGGCAACTCAATCTCCGACTATTACCCGTCCCTACCGGTACACACACTCGCGTCATAACCACTTCCATGTTACCACTGGAGAATAGTGCAGCATTACTCTGCAGTATCCGGGCAATCGCATCCCATACGACATCGATGTGTAGCTGATCCGCGCGTCGGAAACTAATCCACGCTGGTCCCAACTCGCACTGTGGCGTATTCATGACCAACCCAATCTGGTCTGAGGGCTGTACACCCTGCAGAATATGATTGATCAGCTCCTCCATACCCTCTCTGAACCATGCGACAGGGTTCACATCTGCAGGTGGATCGGACATGTGAAAAGTTACACGCCGCCCCTCCATGGTGAACCGTTTCACACGACATGGGACGTCCGTCACGATGTTAAACCGTAGCGGCTCATCCTCGCCTTCCGAAGAAGACTGGCTTCCTCGTCGACCCCCAGGATTCAGTCCGCAACCGACCTGCACAACCTTCTCCGACTGCAACCCCTCGTGAATTATACCTTCACAATGTTTGAAGAACGCCTCAAAGTTTGCAGACGTACCTTCCTCAGACGGATTCGGCTCCAGCTCTTCCTGGAGGATATCTTCACAAATATTGAAAAATGCTAGGAAGTCACCCTCTGAAGTCAAGCTATACTCTTGAGACATTTTTGCACGTTTCTACTGTTCAAGTCACTCAGTGAACTAACTATTATTTTCAGTCGATCCGTTTAAATACTAAAGTAATACAGAATGTAAGAGATAGGCTATATCTCCATCCTTCAGTACCCCCGTGAAAAAAATACAGGGTTATAGATAAGGTCAGAGTCCTCTGTTAGAAAGCAGGTAGTTTCGCTAGGTAGCAAGGGTTGTCGTAAATAAAAGTCACCGTCACGGAAAAGAGAATTTTTTTTAACTGTCAAAAGGGGGGGTCCACCTTCTAAGAATTCCGATGCAGGTGTATGCGAGAAACAGTACTAGTAGGCGAGTGCAGAATGGGTTTGCTTCGGCACCCTTTGGTAGGAACCAGGTAGTTCAACAAGGGCCGGGTTGTCAGGAATAAAAAAAAACACAAGTCGGCAAAGACACTTTTATTTAACATGTTGAACGTTTTAGCGGCATAGTCGTATACGACTACCGTCAATATTCTACAGTTAACAATAATTTCGGGATAAAACTAAATATTCTAAGTTAATTTTACAAATAATAATATTCAGTCCGTAACTTCATAACCCTACAGGTAGTTTAACTCGGGCGTAGGGTGTCGGTCCCTGTCAATATTTTACCGTATATGGTATCCATCAATACTCTGATAATAACAATTCCAAAATAAAACAAATTTTATTTAACACGTTTACTCCAGTAACATTCTGCTGTTAACAACAAAATAGAAACGAAATATATCATGTCAGTGTTTATTCCGAAACTAGCGACATAGCCGTCAATATTTTACAAGTATCACTCTGCTGGGCGAAATATTCGAAGTTACAGGTATTCTGCTACTAACAACAAAATAGTTACGAAATATAACATGCCGGTGTTTAATCTAAAAACAAATTTTATTTAACACGTTTACTCTAGTAACATTCTGCTGTTAACAACAAAATAGAAACGAAATATAACATGTCAGTGTTTATTCCGAAACTGAAATATAACATGCCAGTGTTTAATCTAAAAACAAATTTTATTTAACACGTTTACTCTAGTAACAATCTGCTGTTAACAACAAATAGAAACGAAATATATCATGTCAGTGTTTATTCCGAAACTGAAATATAACATGCCAGTGTTTAATCTAAAAACAAATTTTATTTAACACGTTTACTCTAGTAACAATCTGCTGTTAACAAGAAATAGAAACGAAATATATCATGTCAGTGTTTATTCCGAAACTAGCGACATAGCCGTCAATATTTTACAAGTATCACTCTACTGGGCGAAATATTCGAAGTTACAGGTATTCTGCTGCTAACAACAAAATAGTTACGAAATATAACATGCCAGTGTTTAATCTAAAAACAAATTTTATTGAATACGTTTACTCTAGTAACATTCTGCTGTTAACAACAAAAATAGAAACGAAATATAACATGTCAGTGTTTATTCCGAAAACTAGCGACATAGCCGCCAATATTCTACAAGCTAAAGCGAAATATTCAAAGCTAATTTACAGGTAATATTCAGGGCATTTAAACAAACACATAGCCTTATACGTATACAGCTAAAATGACATTTTTTTCAACACTATGTTATTGTCCGCTATTATTCGCCTCATACAGGTGTATAACTTTTTAAACAGCCGTGTACACCTGCACCCCTTTAGCGGAATTCTCAGAAGGTCAAACCCTTTTAGACCATAAAAAAGGGTACTCTTTTGTTAGAAAAACAAACAAAAGGATTTCCGAGAATTACCTCAGAACAATAGGTCGGATCTAAAACTGCCCATTATTCTACTTATGTCATAACTTTTTCATTGTATGACTATACGTAAATATGATTATAAGGGCTGATGAATTTCATTATATATATACACACACATATATATATATACACACACATATATATATATATATATATATATATATATATATATATATATATATATATATATATATACCGGCTGTCCCAAGAAATCTGGGACATAGGGAATTAACATGTAAAATTGAAAAAGTTGCGATTACTTCTGTATTATACATTTTAGAGCTCTGAAATTTGGTACAGGTGTAGGGACAGCTTATTCGCATTGATTGGTATTAATTAAAATGATATTAATGCTCACATTTCTAATAAAAATGCTTTTAAAAAGTAATAATTAAGAGATGTAACTTATATAACATTTTTGCAAAGATTTATTTATGGCGTTGCTAGCACAACGGTAAGATGCTTATTTGGTAATTTAAATAATTTATTAATGTTATGGTTCGAATCTCCAATACACTTTAGATTTTTTTTTAATTTTCAAATAATTTACAAGGAATTTCATTTATTTAAAATATAGGAATAATTATTTTTAAAATTAAAAAAAAACTAAAGTATATTGTGCTTATCTGTTGTGTTTTTCTACGTTTTTCCATTACAAAATGCAATCTCGTAAGCTTTCTGTTGTTGGTATGTATTACTGAAAATCATCCAAATTTGTTTCTACACAAACTTTATTATAAAATAATAAATATAACCATATTATTTATCCCTAAAAATTATTTATTTGCAAGAATATTGATAATTCAATGGTAATAGTTGTATTGTTTCAGCAAATTTAAAAAATAACAGCAATCTGACAGTTTTAAATTTGATTAATTCAACTACCTACTGTTTAATTTGTGACAATCACATGTTTAGATACAGACACAGCAATACTTGATCCTTACATAATGTTAATTTTCCTGTGTATGGTAGTCGCTGGGACACACTGTATATATATGTATATATATATATATATATATATATATATATATATATATATATATATATATATATATATATCGGGTGTCCCAAGAAATCTGTCCGCGCGTGTTTGTCTTTTCGCTCCTCGTCACTGCCAGCTCCAATCATTACGCTAGCGTACTACAGAGGGAACTAACAGTTCGACCCGGAATAAATAAAAAAAAATCAGGGCCGTCACAATGTACTATTTTAAACAAATTCTTCAGATATTATGTCATCACTACATGCACGTATCGTTCACCGAATATTTTAGATGTCTGTCAGAAAGTGTAAAAAAAATGTTTCTAACAATTTAATTTTAATTAATAGTTTCATAAATGTTGTTATACACACACACATAAATGATATTTAATTTATATTTACCATGTGTTTTTGCTCCAATTTCTCAAATCGAAAATTCTTTATTAAATTATTAACTTCGTTTTCGATTGCGTAATTGTTTTGTTTTTCGCTTTTGTTGAAATTTTATACAATTATCAAAGTCGCCTCTTTACCAATTTCGATGGACATTTTGAATTTATTGTCAAATGACTGGAAAAACTTGAATTTTCTCAATTGTGAACGATTATTGAGTAAAATTACTCAAGAGCAATGGTATTCTTAATTTTTTCTCATCTACCAATTCCATATGGTCCCAATGCAATCACAGAATTTCCTGTAAATAATGACGACGGTCATTATTTACAGGATGCTCAACCACTGTGCCATGGCACTTTTGTGTGCCGCCAAATTTATAAATGTATAATCGCACCTCGGCTGCAAGAGTAACACAACTCAAAATAATAAGTTTAGAGTAAATTCGAAAACTAATCCGCCGAACAAGCGAGTTTACATCTATTGCAATACTGAACTCTTGCCCCATCTATTGTAAACAACTTTTAAACTTATCTTTTTCTTTGGTGGCGTCAAATTTTTAAATCGTTAAAAGTGTGCCGCGATAAAAAAAAAGTTGAGAATCACTGCACTACGCCACGCGGTGTGGTGCAACAATAATATCAACAGTGATTCACTAATCATTCATATAAACAATAACATACAAAAAATTGTTACATAAATAATAGCCATACACAAGAAACGTAGGATGTTCGGTACAACAAGATACTTTGGCTGGTAACAGGACGGAAACTGATAACTTGCCACCAAGTTGAGTCGCAGTGTCAATCAACAGCAAGCAGAAGTCACAACAGGTCGGGTCACAGTGTGGCTGGAAACGGTAACGATAATTGCGACGTGTCATAACTCCGCCCTGGATCTGACGTCATTATACGTCAACAACGGCAGTCGCACAAGCGAAGGAAAATAGTTGAAGATTTTAATTTTTGTCGAATGACATGTGTAGTTAAAATATGATATTAAGATATACTAAACTGATATACGTAGACCTTATTGAGTTGTATGAAATTAATTTTAATTTTTAATATTACTTTATTCTTTAGGTGAAATTATAACCCTCTTAAATGATGACGTTTGTTTAAACTGTCATTTAAGTTAACCTATTTGTCAGGGGTATGACACTCTTATGGAAAATTTTATGTCAGAAATTTAACTCGGTGACATCAAACATAGATGGCAAACCCCGACTGTGCAACCGGGCATTAAGAATACATTCCAACTTGCCTGTCTGCCCTGCCAATCCTACCCTATCCTACCAACGAGACCATTTTCTGGAACAAAAGTGGTCAGGGGTCCATTCTAACTACTGATACATCGGTCCAACAAGACATCGAACCACCGAAACGTCGCACCAGCGAGATTTCATACCAGAGAGATCTCAAACCAGCGAGATGCTCCGATTAATACATGCGATTTTAATAATTATATATATTAGATGTTCATTAATTTTTATATTTATTAGGTAAAGATAACTAGTACTGGTTTTTAAACAAATTTTATTGGACAACAACAAATAATCAAAATCTAGCTGATAGATTTAGAGTTATTGTGGATTTACGGCCCCAGATGCTTGAAAAGTGGTCGAAAATTGAACCGACATTTATATAGATTTATAACAGAATGATTCACAGACTTTGTAAAAAAATTGAACACGATTTTGGGGAGGTCAATTAAGAAGTCTTTGCAATACAAAATATCACAAGTGTAGTTGCCGTGGATCCACTGCGATCGGGGTTCTACACTCTGCACAGATATAGATTCGATTGTTGTAAGTACAGGTTCAGTTGCAGGTACTGATTCTGTTGTGATTTTGGATGTTACTGTTGATCCAGGTGTACTAAATTCTGATTCAGTTGATGTACTAAGGAATTTATATAGTATCGGTAGTACCCTCTGTAGATGGTACTATATTTGGTATATGGTACTATTCGCGCCCCCACTCAATATGCAGTTAATTATATATTCGGCAATTTTTTGGATGATAATCGTCGTAAAAACATTTATAACAGAAACATTTATAGCAGAAACATTCTGCGCACCAGGAACACTTTATAAACGAAACTTCAGTACATACGCAAGTTGTTTTTAACATGCGCACATGTTTACGTTGTGGAAAAAAGGCCGTTCATCCACCAGTTTTGCGGCGCATCAAGCATATTTTAGCATGTTTTGGAAGCAAGGTGTGCTAAATTGGTGGTGGACTATTGAATGGATTTTTAAGGCATCTTCTCGTGATGCTATTTCTCTTTCTTCTCTTAACAGTGTTGGATTGTTTTGCAATCTTTTTATTAGATTTTTTACATCAGCATTTCCAAAAACTTCGTCATGCAAAGTAGCATCCGTTTGTCCACCCCAAGAATCAGTGATTAAGAAAACCAAATTTGTTTGCAGGCTCTCGCATGAACAAAAACGCCAAAGGAAGCAGTTGATGCTGTAAGACTGTATTGTGCTGAATATGAATGTGTAATTTTATTTATATTTTGTTTTTTTACTAACACTGTTTTTGCTCCGTGATAGTCTAGTGATCTATTATAAATAGATTCATAAATGCATCCTGTTTGATCTGTATTAATTGCATAATCCAGATCTAAGTTGCTAATTAAATTCCTTGTTTGCATTTGAAATTTGTCTGCCGATTTTAACATATCTTCAATGCTAGTGCCGTCTCTTTTGCTGACATATTTTGCTACTTTTAGTTGTTTGATTCTATGTCTTTTCTTAAATGATTGTACCACGAAAGACTTGCTTGTAACGCGAAGTCGTCCGTTTGAAAAGGTGCAGCAGCCGCCAAGGCCCATTGCTGCAAAGTCCTTGTTGTTACCTGTAAATATTAAATTGCCGCTAAAGACTTATTTCCTGTAAACGCGTAGGAAGCTTGATATTTTATATATGTATTTTTTTTTAATGATTCACTTGCTCATAAGAGCTCCTTGCTTCTTTGAAGCGTTCAAATGTGTATGACTCAATTGTATGGGTCTTATTGAATTTTGTGTCAGTACGTTTTACATCTTCTTTCCATTGACATAAATAATCTTTTCTTTTTAAGAGACTTGCGCCTTTTTATAATGTCTTCAAATTCTATTTTGGATGTTGTTCAGCAAGAGCAACAACTTTTGCTTTGTAATCTAAAGGAATCAATTCAGTTTCTTTGAAAACATTTAGACCGTATTTCTCATCCCCCGTTGATTCATCTGTGCACTATTATATATAATTCTATTAATATAAAATTATCAAAGTTAGAACAGAATGGGAATTAACAACATACCTTTTCGTACAATCCTTCCTGATCGCTGTCGTCGAACAGAATAAGTTCGTCAACTGTCACTACACAATCTTGGTTTATTATGTCCATAATCGCATTGTAAATTGCGTCAGCCATAGACATAGATACATGGCTCACGGTTGCCGGAGGTGTCTTCGTTAGCAAATTGCTAAGTTCTAATTTAGACTTCGCATATTGCAGAGCATTCGTAAAATCACCTTTAAAACTTTCATCCAACGATTTAACGTCTTCAGCTAATATAGTATTCATATTAATGCTTTCAACGAATAAATTATCACAAACTTTTTATATATATATAATAACGGTCTCGCAATGGGCAGCCCATTATCCGGAATACTGTCTGAAATATTCCTACAAAATCTTGAAGAAGACACCATGAACAAGATAAAAGGAAAATACAAAATCAAACAATGGGTAAGATACGTAGATGACATATTGTGTATCACCGATTGCGAAAACACCAATGATATACTAAATTACATAAATAATATACACACAAATATAAAATTCACAATAGAAGAAGTTAACAATAAAATAAATTACCTCGACATAACAATAACTAAAAATTGCACTAGCATAAAATATAACATATACCGTAAACCAACACAAACTGATAACATCATACACGCAAAATCAGAACATCCTAAACAACATAAACTAGCAGTCTTTAGAAGCCTAATACACCGACTAGAAACCATACCAATGAATAAAGGCGATTATAACAAAGAACTAAACATTATCAAACAAATAGCCACCAACAATGGTTATAATATCAATACTGTAAATAAAATACAAGATATTAAAAGAAACCACAAAAATAAAGACAATAACAATATTCAAGAACCTAAACAATGGGCCACATTTACCTTCATAGGAAAACAAACTTACCGAATAACTAAACTTTTTAAGAAACACAACATAAACATAGCTTACAAAACTACAGACAACCTTAAAAGCCAAATTAATAATAACATAGAAAACATAGATAAATACAACCAAAGCGGCATATACAAATTAAAATGCAACACTTGTAATCTAAACTACATAGGCCAAACCGGTAGAAAATTTAAGGACAACATAAACTCCTTTAAAAAACTTAAAATGGACTCCAACTACGCAGCCCACCTACTTGATAATAAACACGTAGCAAATAATCAAAAAACACCCCAAAGGTAGGAAACTAAACATCATCGAAAACCTTGAGATATATAAAGAAAAACTTAAACAACCCATAATAAACATACAAATAAACAACCAATCTAATGCCATATTCACACCACTCAAAATATTACACAAAAAACACGCATCATTGAACAGTCACACACAAATGAACACGGCAGGTATATAAAGCATAACATTACACCACATCTTATCACTTGATAATGAACGAGAGTTCGAAACGCGCCGTGATCTTAACTAAAATTAACGAGTTCATAATACGGACATATTACTTCTTTTTAATAGTTATAATTATAATTAATCACTTTTATTGTAACTACTTTTATTTTATTAATATCTAAATCGTTGTTGTGCATTCGAAATGCGTGACACAACTGTGAAAAAAACGTCGTATTTCTGTTGTTACCGGTGCTAAGCCGACTATTCAGCGAAAACTTTATGTGTAGTATATACTAATACATGCATTGATCTTCTTTTGTTCAACAACCTCCGTCAGATGGACAGGAAGACAGACAGGCTCACAAGTGAAACTAAATAAAAGCTTGTAAAAAAGACAGTAGGTAGTACAAAATTGTGATTTATGTGTGACGGTGATTTTTATGTATCGTATATTATCTCTCCTCATTTAACACCTAAAATAGATAATGAAAAGTATATATATATATATATATATATATATATATATATATATATATATATATATATATACCGGGTGTTTTTTTAACCTGAAACTTTCAAATATCTCGAAAAATAGGCACCCTAGGAAAAAATGTCAAGTATCAAAATTTAATCATTCCGCGGGGGAAATACATTAGTGCAAAAAATAGTCCCCCACCTCCCTCTGTGTGGGCGTGGCGAGGGGTAACTTTGAATCTAAAATAGGAACCCCAATGTTTTATTGCAGATACGGATTCTACGGCTAAATATACGTACGAATTGTATCAAATATTTTGTTCGGTTCGCTGTAATGACGAAATTCAATTTTTTTTCGATTTCTTCTACTAAGAACATATGCCTATGATTCTGCAATACCTTTTAAATAAAAAAATTACGTTTTCATTGTAAATATTCGAAATTGGTTGTCAAAAAACAAATATCGCGTTTTCATTGTTTTCCGTTAGGTTGTTAATATTATTGAAGTATTTCGAATATAGCACGATAATTATTTAGGTTTGTTGCTATGATTAGTGACTATAGTAACAATATATGTTTCTGTTTGTTTACAATTTTGTTTGTTTAGTTTGTTGATAACGTGTAAAGACGCTGCACGTTTTGAAATAAATCTTTCTACCAAATTGAATATAGTGTTTTTATTCAAAATACAAGCCAGTAAATCGGTAAAAATTAACAAATATTAACTTCAGAATGGAGTATTTAACTGCACAAGAGAAAATTGAAATGGTTCTGGTTTATGGAGAAGCTTGCAGAAGTCTTGATAATGCTGTTACTCTTTACGCGCAACGTTTTCCGGATAGAATTCGCTCACGTGCTTCATTTTACCGAATTGTTAAAAAATTTACTACCAATGGAATTGTTCAAGCAAAAAAAAGGACCCGTCGAACAACAGTCACTGATGAAAATAATATAATTGGTGTGCTGGCTGCAGTGCCTAATAATCCACATATTGGTACAAGAGAAATAGCTCGCGATTCCGGATTGTCCCACACCAGTGTTTGTAAAATTTTAAAAAATCACAAGTATCATCCATATCACGTGTCTTTACACCAAGATCTTCATGGAGTTGATTTCCAAAATCGGGTAACTTTTTGTCAGTGGGCACGTGAACAAATACAGCAAAACCCCAATTTTTTTCGGTACGTATTGTTTTCCGACGAGTCGTCTTTTACAAACCATGGAGCCAATCGACACAATATGCATTATTGGAGTGTTACAAATCCGCACTGGCTTCGCCAAGTTGAACATCAACGTCCGTGGACTGTCAACGTGTGGTGTGGTATAATTGGAAACAAACTCATAGGCCCCCATATTATTGAAGGCACATTGACTGCTCAAATGTACCGAGACATTTTGGAAAATGAACTGCCAATATTAGTTGAAGACTTGAGCTTAGAAGTGCGACAGAACATGTGGTTTCAACATGATGGTTGTCCAGCACACTATTCGATGGTAGCACGTGAAGTACTTGATCGTAATTTCAATGGTCGCTGGATTGGTAGAGCTGGTCCGGTAAATTGGCCTGCCAGATCACCAGATCTTACTTCGCCAAATTTCTTTTTGTGGGGCTATCTCAAAGAGAAAGTTTACAAACAAGAACCAACAACACGTGAGAATATGATTGAGCGAATCAGAAATGCTTGTGCCGAAATTCAGGCAGATACGCTTCTAAGTTGTGTAGAGTCATTTGCAAAGCGGATTGATAAGTGCATTGAAGTCGAAGGCCATCATTTTGAACACTTATTTTAAGCTAAAATTAGTTCACTTCAATAAATTTTTTAAAATCAAAACGTGATATTTGTTTTTTTGACAGCGAATTTCGAGTATTTACAATGAAAACGTGATTTTTTATATAATTCGTACGTATATTTAGCCGTAGAATCCGTATCTGCAATAAAAAATTTCGGTTCCTATTTTAGATTCAAAGTTACCCCTCGCCCCGCCCACACAGAGGGCGGTGGGGGACTATTTTTTGCAGTAATGTATTTCCCCCGCGGAATGATTAAATTTTGATACTTGACATTTTTTCCTAGGGTGCCTATTTTTCGAGATATTTGAAAGTTTCAGGTTAAAAAAAACACCCGGGGTATATATATATATATATATATATATATATATATATATATATATATATATATATATATATATATATATATATGGCCCATTATTAAAGTAATGCGCATGATTTTATTGTGACGCGATTATCCATCACAGGGCACCCCGACCGGTCGGAAAATGCGATGGGGGGGGGGGGGTGCCCGTTCAAACGCGCCCGGTCTCGTTCTGATCTGAGCAGTGAGAGCGGAAGGACGTGTCTTTGCGTGAACGGTGTTTTTTGTCTTTGTAACACGGCGTATAAGCACCACGACAATGACCCCAGCCTCACGGCCTTCATCGTAATTAACTTCCTGGCCCGGAGCAGCACCCCTGTGGTCCCCTAGCTCCCTTACAGTCCCGATTTAACTCCCTGTTCGCCCGACAGAAGAGAAAGCTGAAAGGAAAGCATTTGCGTAATCGTACGGGCGTTAGGTTAAACTAAGGATTCACATGTATATTCCTTTGACTATTTTCAAAATCGCTCGATTCGGCTTCCTTATGACGTAATTTGTATCGTATTTGACCTGAAGGTAAACATAGCAATGCACGTAAATCAGTGACTCTCAATTCTTCCTGGTCTAATGCTGTTACGGATTCCTTGTACATTTTCGTAATTAAGAAAAAAATGTGTATTCGATACTATGCACATTATAGGGATGGAGGTTTCTAGCTTGCCTCATGCGACTTACGTAATCACTAGGACCGCAAATCGGAGGCTTGAACTAAACCTCCAGTGAAGAGTGTACAGCATCGGCTTCCATCATAGTATGTCCACGTTATAACACTAATTGTTCAATAGTAATTTGTAATTCAACTGCAACAAGGCGCTTGAGAGGACTTTACTTCGATTTTGATAACCACATCCATCGAAAATTAAAACATGTTCATACAATTGCTTATTTTTGACTCCCATTTTAATATATTTCACAATGCAGGTGGGAAATTCGTTAGCAGTTACGTTGCCGTTTGCTTCATGCCAAACATATAAGTCGACTATTTTATCGTTCAATGCATAAATTGTAAAATTGGGAAACCTGTAATTTTTGTTTATAATAAATGGCAGAAGTCTCGAGCTTGGGAGCTAGTAAAACTTTTGCAGATCCATTGTCACAACAAGTTTTTCGGCACTAGCCGAATCTTTAGCAAGCTTTTTTCTGCTTCAGCTTCTTTCTTTTCCTCATTGTGTTCCCTACACTCTTCTTCTGAAATATTGTGTATCTCCCAAGAACACGTATCGCATTAATCGTACGTATAGCAATATTTTCTTCATTTAATATTGTTCTGAATAAAGTACGTGAAATATAGAAATATGAGTTGTCTTGCCAGTATCGTGTGTATTCCTGATAAATGTGTAATTTCGCTCTAAAAACCGATTCAAAATACAGCCTTTTTTAGAAGCCCTGCAATAGTGGCTAGGAACTTTGGGTAACGTTTGTAACCAAGTTCTTGCTCTTTCGTTAGACTGTTTCCCATTAGAAATTGTAGTAGCTTTTGTTGAAACAGATGCAGCTAAGTCTCCTTTTTCAACTCCCTGATGCTGATAGATTTTACACCAACGCTGAAAGATATGTCTTCCCAGGTCTAGAGAATTTCAATATAACTCTGGGGGGCTAGGGCAGTGTTGACACGCCGAGCCTGGCCAACAGCTCGTTCACAACAAAGCACGTGTGACTGGGTACATTGTCATGGTGGAGAATCCAGGTAGCCACTTCGCGTTTGGTTTCCGGATCGTATTAAAACACCCACGATTCGGCTCCAGTTATTTTTCACATTTTTAATAGATCCGTCACCATTGAATACACGCTGGATTCGACCCTCCTTAAATTTTGTATGTCTGCAAGACTACTGAAGCATGTTGATCGTCTCGGTATATATATATATATATATATATATATATATATATATATATATATATATATATATATATATTGTAACGTAATTTTCTCTAATTATTCATAAATCCGTTCGAAACATGTACTTACCCTGTTTCAAGTGAAGTCTTTACGTGAAAAAGAAAATACTGCGGATTGTGATGTAGCGAGTCTTGCGAGAAGCACGTAGTTTTGATTCCGTTTTGTGTTAATATCCGAGCTTACGTTTGTCTTTGTGGTAAATAAGTACCGCTGAAAGCCGGATTTCACCCTTATTTGGGGAGTGTTACGCGGAAAAATTGACGGAGTGCGTTCGCGAAAATTTCGGTGCTTGAATTTGTGCCACGTGTTCCGCGACGTGCCCTCTGTTTTGTGAGTGAGGATCCCGTCCGTCAACCTACGCTTCTCCAGGCCCTATCGTCGAATCCGAGGACGCGTTTTCAAACGTCCGACCCATCCAGCCGTCTCCGGGGACCAAAGGTCAAAGATCGGGCGCCGTGTTCCATTCTAGGCAGCGTGGTTCGCAGATGAGTACCATCCGACTTTGTCCCTAAACTTTACACCACCAGTGTAATTTAGACTTAACGCCCAAGTAGGCGCAGAATTCTTGTTTGTGATTTGTTCCCCGTACATTTTGATATCTGATATTGTAATTAGTCTCATAAGTATCATTATCAGCGTCATTTCATTCACTCTCATTTAACAATAAGAACATTTTGTACAATATTATTTCTTTTTCGGGTTGTTTATATTATTCTTAAGATTAAATTTAATGTTATTTGGAATTGCACGTGTTTCTTTGTTCTTCGTCGTACGCCGAACATATCCGATCTCCTTACAGACATTCGTACTCGTGTTTGGCGAATTATTAGGTGGGAATTCTGAAATTAGAGTGCGTGGCGCCCACTATAACATCTTTCTTTGTTTTGTATTAAACTATTGACACATAGATGACAGGTCGAACTACTCCCCTCTCCACTGACGCTACCAGCAACTATCGGGCGAACGCGTGCCAGTACTTGCCACTGAGCTAAAATTTTGTACATTCTAGTAAATTTGCGTTGCAATATGGTATATATATATATATATATATATATATATATATATATATATATATATACCGGGTGTCCCAAGAAATCTGGGACATAGGGAATTAACATGTAAAATTGAAAAAGTTGCGATTACTTTTGTATTATACATTTTAGAGCTCTGAAATTTGGTACAGGTGTAGGGATAGGTTATTCGCATTGATTGGTATTAATTAAAATGATAATAATGCTCACATTTCGGATAAAAATGCTTTTAAAAAGTAATAATTAAGTGATGTAGCTTATATAACATTTTTGCAAAAATTTATTTACGGCGTTGCTAGCACAACGGTAAGATGCTTATTTGGTAATTTAAATAATTTATTAATGTTATGGTTCGAATCTCCAATACACTTTTTTTTTAATTTTCAAATAATTTACATAGAATATCATATATTTAAAAAATAGGAATAATTGTTTTTAAAATTAAAAAAAACTCTAAAGTATATTGGAGATTCGAACCATAACATTAATAAATTATTTAAATTATCAAATAAGCATCTTACCGTTGTGCTAGCAACGCCATAAACATTTTTTTTGCAAAAAATTATATTTAAGCTACATCTTTTAATGATTACTTTTTAAAAGCATTTTTATTAGAAATGCGAGCATTAATATCATTTTAATTAATACCAATCAATGCGAATAAGCTGTCCCTACACCTGTACCAAATTTCAGAGCTCTAAAATGTATAATACAGAAGTAATCGCAACTTTTTCAATATTACATGTTAATTCCCTATGTCCCAGATTTCTTGGGACAACCGGTATATATATATATATATATATATATATATATATATATATATATATATATATATATATATATATATATAAGGTGGGATTTTGCCTGAAAGAGGATGTGTGAATCAATAGTATGGCCTATTTTGAAGGAGTATGGCGTTAGTGGTACGTTATTGAGAGCACTAATGGCTTTATATGTAAATAATCAAGCAGCAGTTCGTGTGGACGGTAGTTTGAGTAGATGGTTCAATATTGACGTGGGAGTGAAACAGGGTTGTGTGATGTCTCCTTGGCTCCTTAATTTGTATATGGACGTGTTATTGCGACGAGCGTTAGAGTGTACAAATGATGATGTGAAGATAAGTGATTTCGTTGTGCCTGCATTAGCATATGCTGACGATGTGGTTATTATGGGTGAATCTGAGGAACAATTGACGAGAATGATTGAGAGTGTCAGTAATCAGGGAAAACGTTTGAATTTGAACATGAATGCTTCAAAATGTAAGATTTTAGTTTTTGAGAAGGATGAAGTTACGGAATGCAAGATTAGCATAGATGGTGAGCAAATGGAACAAGTTAATGAATTTATGTATCTGGGATGCATGTTTTCGAAAGATGGACGGATGAATGCTGAAATTGAAAGAAGAGTGGCTGCAGGTAGAAAAGTTTTGGGCGCTTTGGGAATGTTTGCTAGAAATGTGAATGTATCAAGAGAAGCTAGGTTATGTGTGTATAATGGTGTACTTGTACCATCGTTGATGTATGGATGTGAATGTTGGGTATGAGATAACCGGAATAAAAAAAGGGTAACTGCGGTTGAAATGAGATTCTTGAGAGGAGTGTGCGGAGTGACTAGAAGAGACCGTATTAGGAATAAAGTAGTGTATGATGAATGTGAAATTAGTGAAAATGTTGTGAAAAGAGTGGCTTCAAGTCAGCTGCGTTGGTTTGGACATGTGGAAAGAATGTCAAATGATAGATTGACTAAGAAGATTTATTTGGGTGAAATTGAAGGAACACGAATGCGAGGAAGACCGAGGAATAAATGGATGAATATGGTAGAAAATGTTTTGAGTGAACGTAAAATTATAAGCAGAAATAATAGGAGAGCATGTATGACAAGGTGTATGGATATTAACGAGGCGAGACAGTTATGTATGGATAGGAGTATTTGGCGAGCTATTGTTAGAAAATAAGGAATGAAAGGCAGTTTTCTATATAATATATAATATTAATTTTTCTGAGTGATTGTAGGGAATAAAGGGCCTGCTACCCCAGTAATGGGAAAGGCGTGATGTTATGTATATATATATATTGTTAGCTAATGAGATGTGTATGAATGGTTGTATTTGTGTAGAAATAATAATAACGTAATATTATGTATTGGTTAATCAGATTTATTACAGTAACGTCGAATTAAAGCAGTTGTGCAATTACACTCGGTAGGTAAGGAGGAGTATCAGCCTAGACGGCTGTGTGAATGGACGTACTGTGGGTAAGCAATAGTGCCAGCCAGGAGGGCTGTGAGAATTGACATACTGTTGACAATGTGTGAGTTTCAGGTGAAGGAGATCGGTGGATCTGGGTAGCGCCAGATCCATCGCAGCAATCGGTGGGTCTGGGTAGCGCCAGATCCATCGCAACAATCGGTGTGTCTTTGGCATCTTCTGTGTGATTTGTAAGCCCAATTGCTGCCGCAACAATCGGTGAGACTGGAGAGCGCCAGCTCACCGCAACAATCGACGGGACTGGAGAGCGCCAGCCCGTCGCAACAATCGGTGGGACTGGAGAGCGCCAGCCCATCGCAACGATCGGCTGGTGGCATAGTTCTTAGTGAGTTGTAAGTCCAGTGCAGCCGCAACGATCGGCTGGTGGCATAGTTCTTAGTGAGTTGTAAGTCCATTCCAGCCGCAACGCTGGTGGCATAGTTCTTAGTGAGTTATAAGTCCATTCCAGCCACCGTAAAAGCAACGGCAGGTATGGCATTTTCTGTGTGATTTGTAAGTCCAATGCTGTCGCAACGCTGGTGGCATAGTTCTTACTGAGTTGTAAGTCCATGCCAGCCACCGTAAAAGTAACGGCAGGTATGGCATCTTCTGTGTGATTTGTAAGTCCAATGCTGCCGCAACAATCGGTGTGAACTGGGACGCCAGGTAGACCACCGCAACGATCGGTGTGAACTGGGACGCCAGGTAGATCACCGCAACGGGCATGGCGGTGTTAAGATCCGTCCATGTCGGCCGGGCTGAGTTCCCGAAGACCACGAGAGTGGTATTTGTCTGTTTCAGGTAATCAGCGAAAGAGAGCATACAATGAGTCTATACGGCGAGAGAGCGAGAGAGAAATAACTCTAGTTCGTCAGCATGAGGCGAGCTAGGTCCCGGGAGGGACCATGTAAGTACAAACAGTGATTGTGTATAAAGACAAGTGTTGATTATATTATTGTTGCATGTACTACACATAATGATGAACCGCGAGACGCCCATGGCAGCCCATGGGGACGAAGCGGACGGTTTATAAGCACAGGTGGAGATACGAGCGCAATGGGAGAATCGTCAGGATCCGAGCGGTGTAGGTCAAAGAGTAACGAGGAAATTTGGTATTGGTAGATTATTGGTATTGTAGGGTGTAGTCTATAGGTATTTGTACATGCCTATATTAAAATTCTTTTTGATTGTAAATCAGCACATCGAAATGTATATACCATGAAATTTTTTTACCCCTATATATACACATGTGGTCATTCAAATAGGTACGTAGACTTTTTTGTGGTATATTCATATACCAAATTTTTATAATGTAATGTCCTGTGGAGTGATGAGAGTAAGATCAATATATTTGGAAATGATGGCCAACTCAATCACCTGATCTTAACCAAATAGAAAACCTTTGGAGAGATCTTAAGACAAGAATAGGAAATGAAACCTATCACAGTAAGGCGGAATTATGGCAAAAATATACAAACAAAAAATTGGTATGATACTCCAACAGAGACTTGTTGCAAATTAATTAATTCCATGCCAAATAGAATAGAAAAAGTTTTTACTTTGTTTTGTAAATAATAGAATATATGTTTATAGTAATATCTGAATTAGTATTTTAGTTTACTTATACTACTAAACAATAAATTAACCCACGGAATTGAATTTGAAAAACAGAAACTTCAAAAATACGTTTTTTTCATAAAATTATAGGTAGTACCTATTTTAGTGACCACATATATATATATATATATATATATATATATATATATATATATATATATATATATATATATACTGCGTGATTTTTTTAACCCGAAACTTTCAAATATCTCGAAAAATAGGAACTTTACGGAACAACGTCAATTATCAAAATTTAATCATTCTGAGGGGAAAATACACTAGTGCAAAAAAATAGTCCCCACCCCTCTCTTTGTGGGTGGGATGGGGGCAACTTTGAATGTAAAATAGGAACCCCAATTTTTTATTGCAGATACGGATTCTACAGCTAAATGTACGTACGATTTGAATGAAATAGTTTGTTCAGTTCGTTGTAATCGACGAAATTCAAGGTGTGAAGTAAGCAACCAACCTTAACTTTCAACTCATAAACACGTAATTGCTTTAACCTTCAAACTATGTGTCATTCCAAGAATCGGTAATATTTAACAGGACCTTTTTGTCTGAACTTTCATTGGTCAAGTTACTTTATTCTGGGAGATATTTGTCCAATAGAAATAAGTTTTTACTAACCAGTAGGAATAAGCGTTACATACTAACCAATTAGAAATAAGCCCTTCTATCCTTGTTAACTATAAGTAGAATAACTTTAGTTGTAAAAATCAGAATTGTATCAGATTTGACCAAGCGTAAACCAACATCTTAACCGGCAGCGAATATTCTGCCTTCACTGATAAAACGTAAATAAACATTTAAGTTGAAGTAAAGATCCAGTGTTGTCTTAATTACTCAACCCACGGATCCCAACACCTGTATGGATTTGAATATTCTATATCAATGAATTTTTCAGTAAATCTGAAAATGACGATTTTTTCCAGGTTTTCTCGTCATTGCTTAATCTTGATGTAAAAAATGTTTCTTTTGTAATTTCTGATTTATAGGGGTTCTTTATATGTTGAATTGTTACAAACTTTTATTTAGTTTCACTTGTAGCAGACGTAGCGCCGATGACAACACAATATATTCATGAAATTTTTTTCTTAAACAATTCTTATAACTTGCAAAGCAAAAAAATTGGAAAATATTTTTTTTCTCAAGTACGAAGGAAATTTTTGAAAAAGAAAATGTACCTTGCACAACTAGACCATAACACGTATCTGCAGAACAAAATTCATAAAAAAGCGTTGGATAGTTTAGGAGATCTGAGTGGAACAAAAAATCTCGTACCAGCGAGCGGACGAGCGACATACATACGGACATATGTTGTAATAGTCATTTCGTGATCCAGGGGGGTCAGTCCGGGATTTCTGTGCAAAAAATTTTGAAATCGGAAGATGCTACAGACATTTTACCGTACACTATAGCTCTTCGACGGGAGGTCGATGAGCTAAAAACAAGAAATAATTGTTTGAAAAAAAATTATTAATTTGCACTAAAAAGAAAGAATAAGTAAAAGCGTAGGATGTAAATGTTGTAATGTCTAATTTGTGTAAATATTTGCGCCTCATGCTTTTATTTATTTATTTTTTATTGTAATTTAATAAAAGCTTATTTTTATTTTTTTATTAATAAATCGTTTATTATTCTGAAGTAGTATAGTAATGGGGTTTCTGGACCAGCACTGCGGGTTGCCTACCTCGTGCCTGTACTGTAGTACGGCGTTGCGGGGCGTGGTGGGGCGCGCGGTGGTCACGTGATCAGAAGAGAGGGAGGGGGTCACGTGATCGGAAGAGTGGGAGGGGGTCACGTGATCGGGGGCGTGGCTTGGATGACGTCATCCAGGGGCCTGGGTGACGTCATCCAGGAGTCAGGCTGTACTGTTGTATGGACTCTTCTTTCAAGGTCATGTACCTGGTGATGTTCTTTAGGGGGAGAACTCAGAGGAGTTACGGGGTCTGGAACAAGGGTGACGTCATCCAGGTGGCCAGGCTGTACCGTTGTATGGCCGACTTGGAGGTCTTCTTTCAAGGTCATGTACCTGGAGGTCTTCTTCAGGGGTAAACTCGGAGGAGTTACGGGGCCTGGATCAAGGGTTACGTGGTCCAGTGAGCCAGTCCGTACCTGAGGGTTTTTCTTTAGGTAGAGTACGGACCTGGTGGCGCATGCGCAACGCGGCAAAATTTCTGGGATTACCCTTCACTTACGGACATGTTCAAACCTGTTTCATATAATTTCAGGAAGCGATTACGCAATATTGCGCAACTATTGCGTCATCTCTCTCTATTTTAGCAACGTTGCAAAATTTTTGCATAATTTGCGATGATGGAAAAAAATAGCATTCACTCAACATTGTACCGACTTTGTCTCAATATGGAGAAGAAAATAAGTGAAACCAGTTCTTTGCTTGTTAATAATTTGAAGCAAGCATTTGCGCAGTTAACAAATAAATCTACTGAACTTACCACTTGGATTAATCATTCAAATAAAAACGTGAAATTAATCGCAAGTGCTCTACATAAAACACAGTTAACATTTGGTGCGAAGAAGCATTTAGAAAATAATATATGTCGAATTAAGGGAATTAAAACTTTACTGTGTAAGAAGAAATAAATATATGGAGGATCACTCACCAATCTGAAAGAGAACAGAAGTGATCGTGTATCGTGGGAAGACGTAGATTCTGCTTTTTCCAGCCGCTTAAGAACAGGCGTTATAATTAATATCGTGCATAAAGACATTAATAAGTTTCTAGATGACGCATTTTATTTATTTAAAGCGAGAATTAACTAGGAATGTATACAGACATACATGCCTGCAGCTCATCGACGTATGTGCAAGTCTGAATATATCACAAATTATTATTTATCTAGATTCACTTTTAAAATCCTAGGTGCCTAGGTCGCAAAAAAAACAACAAATTTAAAACAAGTGTGAATACATTTTCTTCTGGTGACAAAAGCAAAGCAAACTAAGCCGACTATAAATGCATTGATCTTCTTTTGTTCAATTTTTAATTAAAAAATATTTTTTTCTCCAATGGTCTTACATAATTTTTCAAAATAAAAAATATGGAAAAGTATTGTTCTATTTCCTACATATGCATGAAAATTTTGAATACAATTGAATAAAAAATAATGCAGAAAAAAAATAAAAACTGAAAAAAAATGGAAAATATTTTTTTTCTCAAGTACGAGGGAAAATAAAATGTACCTTGCACAACTAGACCATAACACGTATCTGCAGAAAAAATTTCATAAAAATCCGTTGGGTAGTTTAGGAGATCTAGGTGGAACAAAAAATCTCGTACGAGCGAGCGGACGAGCGACATACATACGGACATATGTTGTAATAGTCATTTCGTGATCCAGGGGGCCTGTCCGGGATTTCTGTGCAAAAATTTTTGAAATCGGAAGATGCTACAGACATCGTACCGAACACTATAGCTCTTCGACAGGAGGTCGATGAGCTAAAAATGCGTTAAAAAACATGTGTCATTAAAAGTGAATGTAATATTGTGCGCGGAATTTGTGACAAAAGACATAATAGAAGACAAATACTTCAACACTAAAAACTCAGTGATATTACAATCCACTGATTTAAACCAGTGGTTTAAAACAAACGTGAGAGAAGTGCTGCTAAAGAAGATTGAGGAATTTCAAGAAAGAGACAGTGGTTGGACGCTAAATAAGATAATAAACTTGGTTGTGAATATAAATAAGTATGCCCCGTTATGTGCCTCATCTTACATTGACTTACCGGCACAAATTAAATATAAGCATGCTATTGTTAATGTGAAAAATGTCGATAACGCATGTTTTGCATGGGCTATAATTTCTGCCCTACATCCTGTGAATTCTCATGTAGATGGAATCTCATCATATCCTCATTATGAGAATCATTTAAATTTACAAAATATTAGCTTTCCCGTAACATTAGACCAAATTCCGAAATTTGAGAAACAAAATATCGATATATCTATAAATGTTTTCATATTAAAAAAATACAAATCTAAGCTATGGAAACGTGAATATTTTAATACTGTGCCAGTGTATTTAACGGATGACAAAAAAGGAAAAGTATTACTGTGAAAATGAAGTTGAAGAAGAGGTTGTTAAAGAAGAAGAAGAAGAATGCAGTGATAGTGATGATGAAAATGTGAACAATGAACTATTTGAAAAAAAGTTTCATTATTGTTGGATCAAAGACCTAGCTCGTTTAGTACACTCAAGTCTCGTAACACATCGTGAAAAAATACATATTTGCGACAGATGTTTAAATTATTTTTATTCCGAATATTTATTGGAAGAACATGAACAAGTCTGCAGTAAGATGAACAATTGCAAAATTAAGTTACCAAAACCTGATGAAAATATATTGTGCTTTAAAAATTTTCATCATAAGGAAATGGTACCTTTTTGTATTTACGCGGATTTTGAAGCTATCCTTAAACGTGTAACGAACCCAGAAATGCGAACAAAGACGCAGATATTTCAAGAACATGTACCATTCAGTATTGGATATTATTTTAATTGTTACTATGACAGTTCATTATCATATTACAAATCTTACATGGGTTCTGATTGTCAAACTTGGTTTATAAACGAATTAGAACAAATTGTCGAAGATGTTGAACCGGTATTTTCGGTATGTGTACCAATGGATACTTTAACATATCAGGAACAATTAGACTTCGAAAACTCGAGGATCTGTCATATATGCGAAAGGGAATTTGCACCTAATGATACTCGTGTTAGAGATCACTGTCATTTAAGTGGGAAATTTAGGGGAGCTGCTCACCAATTATGCAATTTATTATATACGATCCCTATGTACATTCCGGTAATTTTCCATAATTTGTCAGGATATGATGCACATTTTTTTATAAAGGAACTAACGAACATAATGGAGGGTAGAATAAGTCTTTTACCTATTAACAAAGAACGATACATATCATTTACAAAATTTATTGCAGAATATTTCGTATAAATTTATCGATTCATTCAGATTTTTGAATACCAGTTTAGATAAGTTAGCCGCAAATCTAGAAAACAATGACAAAATAATATTACAGTCCGAATTTCCAGATTTATCCGAATCAAACTTAAATTTAATTTCAAGGAAAGGTGTTTTTCCCTATGATTACTTAGATAATGTCGATAAATTGAAAGAAACTAAATTACCGACGAAAGACCAGTTCTATAATCAATTAAATGATGTCGATATATCCGAAACAGATTACGAGCATGCAAAAAACGTTTGGAGTCAATTCAAATGTTAAAATTTGAAGGAATATTCTAATCTCTACCTTAAAATTGATGTATTATTTTTAGCGGATATATTTGAGAATTTTAGAAAAAAATGTAAAATTACTTATGACTTAGATCCACTGCATTACGTAACAACACCGAGATTAACCTGGGATGCAATGCTAAAATTCACCAGAGTGGAATTGGAATTGCTGACGGACATAGATATGTTATTGTTTATAGAAAGAGGAATTCGCGGCGGCGTGAGTCAATGTTCGAACAGATACGCGAAGGCAAACAATAAATATATCCTTCCTGCATCAATGTACTTGCGGAGACGTGCCTGCCCCGCCTGGAAGACACCTTGAAACTCCTCCATAGGAATGCATTTTAAGAACGCTGTAACATGCGTTTGGATGTTTTCCACCGTCTCCCAATGCTTTCCTTTCAGCTATCTCTTCAGTCGGGGACACAGGGAGCTAAATCGGGACTGTAAGGGTGCTAGGGGACCACTGGGGTGCTGCTCCGGGCCAGTAAAATTGGTTACGATGAAGACCGTGTGGCTGGGGTCATTGTCGTGGTGTTTATACGCCGTGTTACAAAGACAGAAAACACCGTTCACGCAAAGACACGTCATTCCGCTCTCACTGCTCGGATCGGAACGAGACCGGGCGCGTTTGAACGGGCAGACCCCCCCGCACATTTTCCGACCGGTCGGAGCACCCTGTGATGGATAGTCGCGTCACAATAAAATCATGCGCATTACTTTCATAATGGACCATGTATCTACAATACTTTGATGTTAATAATTTATATGGTTGGGCTATGTCCCAATATCTACCACAAGGAAATTTTAGATGGCTTTCAGAAATTGATGTTTCAAATCTAAATGTACAATATATTGATGATAATTCTTCTACCGGATATGTCTTAGAAGTAGATATTAGTTATCCCGATCATTTACATGATAAACACAAGGATTTTTCAATGTGTCCTGAACGAAAAATTCCACCTAGAGCAAAGACTGAAAAATTATTAACCACCTTAGAAAAGAAAACTAATTATATCATTCATTATAGAAATCTAAGACAATGCCTAGCTCACGGATTAATTCTAGATAAAATTCATCGAGTACTATCATTTAAGCAATCTCCATGGCTAAAAGGATACATTAATTTAAACACAGAACTAAGAAAGAAAGCTACAAATAACTTTGACAAAAATGTATATAAATTAATGAATAATGCAGTATTTGGGAAAACTATGGAAAATGTTCGAAAACAAGTTAATATTCGGTTAGTCACCAAGTGGAAAGGTCGGTGGGGTCTAAAAAAATTAATTGCAAGACCAAATTTTAAAAGGAGAACAGTTTTTTCCGAAAATTCTGTAGCCGTAGAGATGCTAAAAACTGATATTTTTGTTAATAAACCAATTTATGTGGGAATGTGCATTTTAGATATATCGAAAATATGCGTTTATGATTTTCATTACAATTATATGTTAGAAACTTTAGGAAAACAATGCAAGTTAATGTATACAGATACTGATAGTTTAATTTATTCTATAAATTGTGAAGACATTTATGATATAATGAAGAGTGATATTCATAAATTTGACACTAGTGATTATCCTGAAAATAATATTTTTAATATTCCTTTAGTGAACAAAAAAATTCCTGGCCTAATGGAAGATGAAAATAATGGTAAAATTATGACTGAATTTATTGGATTGAGATCGAAAATGTATACTATTAAAGTAGAAAATGAGACTGAAACAAAAAAGTCTAAAGGTATTAAAAATATATTTCTTACGAATAAGATAACATTTCAGGATTATTACTCATGTCTATTTAATAATATAGAGCATACTGTTGTACAAAATAATATTATATTTAAGAACCATGATGTATATAGTGTAAGTCAATCGAAAATAGCTTTAAGTCCCCATGATAACAAACGCTGTATAAAACCTAATGAAACAGATACGTTACCATGGGGACATTATAGCTTAAATAGTTATTATATTTTAAAATGTATTTCTTAGGAATAAGATAACTTATGTTTATATAATATAATGTAGAACATATAATTGTGCACAATAATATTATATTTAAGAAACATTATGTATATAGTGTAAGCTAAAGTAGTGTTAAGTTCTCATGATAACGAAAAACCTGCTGAAACGTTACCATGCGGATAATTTAAAATAAAAATTGTATTATATTTAAAAATAAATATGTACTGTATATATAATAATAATAATAATAATGTGAATATTACTTACAATTTATAATAAATATTTACACACACGCACTCGCGCAATTTATTGTTCGAATAAACGAATTTGCATAATAAAGTTTCCCATTTCCGTTTCGAGAAGATGATGATACTGTTGCTCCCAAGGTGCGACTGGCTCTGGCACCGGGGAATATGACGGTTCGAAAGCTGTTGGTGCTGCCCACATCACCTCGAAACTGTTTTCAGGGCCTCCAAATTCTATGATATCTCCATGTATCATCCAACATCCCATTCTGTTTGGAAGATTAAAACCGTTCACCCGAATTCCATGCTGACTCTAAATTATAAGAAAAAAAAATGAATTTATGAATTTAAAATTTTAAAATATAATATAACTTACATCATTGTTAATTAATCTTAACTCTTCTCCCTGCAGAACAAAATATGCATGATTCTCGTCCGCAGAACAGGATTTCAAAATTATGTCGTTATATCTCCCAGTCCCCACGAAGAACATGTTTAAATTAATTAAATTAACACTATATTTCACATCAACATCACCCAAATATTCTGTTATGCTCCACATTGTTAACGAGCTGCTTTCAAACTTGTAATACGTGTCTATTAAAAAGTGTGAGGTATATATACACATATAATATTCAGCTGACGAATGTATAAAAGATAATTGAGTGATTAGAATATTTTTCTATGTCGATAAATTTCTTTGTCTCATGGTTAACGCTAACGCAGCACTATGTATTCTGAGAAATAGGATGATAATTTTGTGCGAATGTATAACGGAAACGGATTATCTTAAAAATACAATTGAATGAATAAATTATTATCTACCGATAAATTTCTTTACATCACTGCCGACGCTGATATGCATTATATATTTCAAGAAACACAATGCTAAATATATACCTAAACATAATTAAATTGTTTTTCAATAAGTGAAAATATTAGTTGAGCTAAATGTTAATAGATGACTATATTTACATATATAAAGAATGTGTAAAACTAAATTTACAATAGTCGTTCTCGATGTGTTGAAATAGACACTTGTGCGCATTATGGCGGTCATTTTAGATCTCCAAGGCTTTATGCTGATCAAAAAACAATTCGTTTGTAAAGAAATTGCAGTGATTTCTATTTGTGCTGGAAAATGTGATTTGGAAATATTTGCTCCACCTTATTCATGGAATCAATTGAATAGAGAAACCCAACGAAATGTGAATTTCCTCGTAAGACATCATCATAATTTAGAGTGGTGTACCGGCAAAACACAATATTCTGATTTGGATAAGAAACTTACTTATATGTTAGCGAATGTGACATTAATATACGTAAAAGGTCTATCAAAAATGACTTATTTACATGAAATTTTACCGAAACATTTAAAACATATATCAATCAAGAATCTAGAAGATATTGAATGTCCTGCATTAGAAGAATTATTATTATCAACTACATATGACTGCTGCTATTTTCATAACAAACATTGCGCCGTTCAAAATGTTCGAGCATTGCACGAATGGTTTACATGGCGGTTTACAAACTTAGCTGCCCTTATAGCATTTCATCAGAACGGAATACTAAATCAACTATACTCAGAAGAAATTCAATGTCTAACGAAGGAGTTCGTGATGGTGTACGCAGCAGAACAAATAGATTATACTTGGGAAAAATTTCCAAAATCTTGGAAGGAAGATCCGGAGTTTATAAAATATAAATATTGTATAGAACACACAAATTTTAACACTAATATGTATAGATCTGCAATGGTTAAGGACTGTATGAAATGTAAAGAAAATCTTTAAATTTTAATAAAATTACATACTTTATTTAATATAGATATTTTAATTACAAAACATCATTTTTATGTATCCAACTGTTTGTGTTTTATCTATTCCTAACCATTTTACATACACTAAATCCCCTTTCTTCTTAACAATTTTTTTCCACTAAATACACGTCAAGCTGTTTTGTACGTTGTAATTCATATTCGTAAAATGTTCCTGCGATAGGCTGTTCTTAATAATCAATCAGTTCATACGTAATGGGATTAGTACGTCGCACTTTATGTATAGTAAATAGTTCAGTTGACCAGTTTGGTCAATATCCTTTATCCAAAATTCCCTTATACTTGCTAATCAGTACTTTATCACCTGCTGCAAATTTAGGAATTTGTTTATCATTATATTGGTAATTTTAGACGGATTGTAGTATTTCTTCTTCATTTTTCTTCGTTACTTGAACGGGTTTCATTTTAATAGTTCGATGTTTCGTGTTATTATACTACTCAATCAGAGATGGCAGTACTGTAATCCATTTATAAGTTCCCTGCATAAACAACTTGAAGAGCTGTTGCGAACTTGTAATGTCTGTTCTTCTGTATAGTGTATAGTAAAAGTGTTGAGGTATACACATATAATATTAAGCTGATGAATGTATAAGAGACTATCTGTTTTTCTATATTGGTAAATTTCTGTGCATCATTTGCTTATTCCGATCTAGCACTGCCAGTGCCGGCTTATGCTTCCTGCGCCACCAGGTCCGTACTAGGAAATAAATTTTCTTTACTGGTTTAATACTCCTTTCGTTTAAAACGTGACGTATCAAGTTTGGAACGCGACGTATCGCGTTTTGGACGTAACGTAACGTATTACACGTTCAGAACGTAACGTAACGTATTACGTTCAGAACGTAACGTATTACGTTCAGAACGTACCGTATTACGTTTCGAACGTCAAAATCATTCAATGAAGGATTCAATGTTGCAAAGAGGTTGTGAACTGTGTTCACAGCATTAATAAAATTATTTGGTTTATTTGGATCGCTATTATAAGATGGGATTATTTTCCAGATTGACTACTTACTGTATTATTGTCAATAATTACAATTTTAATTATAGAATTGATACAGAATTTAACTTGTATTTTAACCGTTTCAGTGCGGAACAATTTTTTTCGACTTATGTTAAAAATGCGGTAAAAATGCGTATTTTTTTAATTTATTTATTATATCATGTTACGTGTTATCATTTATTACAATAATAATTTATTAAACAAAGTCGGTGGAATCGTTTTTTACAAAGAACCCAAATTAAATTGGATCTTTGAACTCCATTGCTGCACACAGTACAACGCCACAAATTACGCCCATGCAACTTTTCTAAACCAGCACTTTTTTCCCGTAATTGATCTACTCGAATGTGGTATTTCGTTTGTATTTTTGATTCCCAACCATTCATTCTCTATAGCATCAATATTGTTAAAAGTAAATTGCAATCTAGTTGATTTTTTCTGACAATTTTCTGAATATATTATGCGATATATACATTCCACGCCATTCTCCCAAAAATATTGAAAATAACTTCTTTCCAGTATCTGATCGTTTGAGATAGGTATATAACATTTTGTCGAATTCGTCAACTCCACCCATAAATTGGTTATAATTATGAATAAAGAGCGGATTAATATGCACATAAAAAGTCAAATATATGCGCATATATATGCACTAAATATATAGAAGATATGCAGTCAGTTTGTTAAAATATGCAACATTATATGCAAAATATGCCTATCAAGAAATAATAAAACAACCTGAAATAAACAAAAACTTTTTTATGTGAAAAAGATACAATATATTTCATTCTGATTCATATAACTTACAATAATGTGTTTCTCCAAATTGTTGAAATGAAATCTTTGTCGCCTATCAGATAAAATATATTTATAAGTTGAAAAAAGGACGTAATTGGAGCGCTTTTCAACACAGATAAAATATTTGGTTCGGTTTCGAATTTGACTGATTATCCAGAAATAACTTTAGATGCATTTGCAAGAACTTGAATTATTCTCTAAAACTTTAATGATTTTTTTTTTCAATGGATTTACGTATTTGACCATGAACTTCACTTCAAGCAAGCGCAAGCGCTTACTTGCCATTGTAGTATATAGAATTCGGATTAATATAGAATGTTGAAGAATATAGAATGTTGTGAATATGTGAATTTCTTTGAAATCAATGGGATAATAAGTTAATATAATATAAAGGGGTCGCGCTGCGCGCTCCCTCGTGAATTAAGTACCAAATAATACATTTTATTCGCTCACCCTACCCTATTCAATACCTTACCCTACCCTACCAATAATAATTCAATATGAAATTTTTCAGCTCAATAGTGTTAATTTATTGTCGTCTTTGCACTTTATGTTCATTACAGTTATTTATTTTGGAGTCTCCAACACAGTCTTATGTTTATACCCCGGTATTTTTATTTGTTTATGTATAACTTATGCTAATTGCTGTGTTCAGATTGAACTGATATTGTGTGTGTGTGTATAATAATGTCTTCATTGAATTCATTCCGCTGTGGAGGCAATACTACTGCAGGTTTCAGCATTACCAAACCGACGGACAGTGGTAATATGGCCGAATAGTGTGCCGCACTCGTTCCACCGTCGGACAACAGTAACGTTTTCGCTTGATGACGCTGCAAAGGTTGCCTTGCTACATAACGTATGTGGTATGAGCCACGTAGTTGATTTGTGTCTATGGCATCTTGCAGGCCAGCCACTGGCCAACCTTTTCGTATCGGATCAACGTCCACATTGTATACATAGACGTCGCGCCGTGCAATATCTGTCATAGCCTTCAGATGGCCAGCTCCACCCCAAATGCGTTGACCGGAGTCGGAATGGACAGCCAGTGCAGTGTTGTGGATCAATTCTTGCACACTTTCGTACTCCAGATGCATGCTATTATAATTGTCAGCGTAATAGTCACTCTGCAAAGAAAAGATCACGCAACACAACCAACGGAACAAACGGTCATTTCGTTGGTGACCATAAATTAGTAGGGAAAAGGCATGAAACATACACGAGTTGTGACCTACTGTGCAGATAATGTGTCCTTGCTCTTCGGCGAACAGTGAAAAGAAACGATCGGTAAGCCTTTGATCGACCGTATGATCTACCCGTCTTGAATCGTACGCATAGCCAGCGTTCTGGGCAATTTCATTCAATTTCTCCGCAGTCCAGGAATGTAGAACGGCAATAGCATGAAATTGCCGGATATACTCCCGTAACGGAATATTAACTTGAATCATACTTACAGCATATAGAGCTCTGTGTACCTCATCATCTATGTTGAGCACAGATGTGTCTATTCGAGGCTGCTTCGTTGCTGACGGTGTCTGTAATGGTAAATTAGCAACACGTGAACGTTGAGTTTTGTCCAATTTGATCGCTAATCCATTATTTGTGTTGGCTGGCGGTGGAATTTTTGGTTGGTTATCTCGTAATTTGCATGTTATCTGTGACACTTCAGGCATTCTAGGAATGTTCTCATCTACGGAACGTGGCCGAAGTACATCTGCAACACTTAACCAATCGATTAATTTACGAATGTCGTCGGAGAGGTAAATTGAGTCTGGATCGAAACGCAAGAAATACAATTGGTCTACTACATCCAACGTTTGTCCCTGAGATTAGTGTATGGTTACACCATACGCCAAATCCAGCGAGAACTGTTTCCGAAAGTATTCGCCATCTGCATTCGGATATCTTGCTTTACACGATGCGTGATCAGTCGAATACGGGGATCATTTGGATCTGCAATAACAACATAATTATCAGACATATTGACAACGGTTGCAATTTTGCCATTGACCCATCCATGTTCAATGTATCGATTGCGTAAAAGTATAACCCTGGCGCCAATTTTCAAGCAGATGCTTGCAGGCAACAGTGTATTTGTCTGCTCCATTCTCGCAATGTAGTCGCGTATATTTTTCGTAATCGGTCTGTCGCCGGTATCGACATCTTCGGCACGGTACGTACGCAGTGTGCCTGGTAATTTGTCCAGTTCGATGTCGTTCATGGCATCTTTCTGACGTCGCAAAGGAAACAATATCAAGCCTCGACTACCAACATCGATTTCTCGTAGTTCCTCGTTCGTCACGACACGATTACCCAAGTTGACAATGTCTTCTGTTGAAGGATTGCCCAGTCTAACTCGGTTCAGCATTTCTGCAAAACCTTTGTCATTTTGCTGGCGTGTCTGCCAATTGGCGGCAGCTGAGCCGGATCTCCAAACATAACACTTTTTTTTCTTAGTCAATTGACTATTGTCGGAACAAGTTTGGAAACATTCCAAAAGAAAATCCGTTTTGTCGTCCGTCCAAACAAAAGCAGAAAATTTCTGTTTCCTCGGTGCCATAATATTACAATAATAGGTACCCTAAATCAATATATTATAATTATAATATTTTCATGGAACATTTTTATTTCGATAAGTATAACAATGTACTTACTGTTTTAATATTCAGGTATCAATTAAAAAAGTAAACAATGTCACGTGAAGAATTCGTCCACTTCAATTATAGTTTCACCCGAATTACTGTAGAACATATATTTGTAATTAATATTTGCGACAGATGTTGTGGAATGATAACATGTACGTACGAAGTGACGTAAGAACACGTTTTCCGTAGAACAACCAATATTTTTTTCTTTTTTCAGTACTGTTTCAGCTAACCATATATCATTTATCGATATTAAATAATTGTAAATACGTATGTTTTTGCAAAATATATTTCAAATAGTATATTTTATTTACAATCTCAATGCACATGCCACAAATTTACGTCTGTTTATATGCACATGAAAATACAGATTAATTTATTTATTATTACTGCTGATCATTTGTTTCAAATAAAAATGAAACCATACAAAACAATATTTGCCTTTTGACAGTTGTGGAAGAAATACAATTTTTCAAATAGAAATAAGTAATATTATATTATAAGTATATAATTATTATATTTATCAGTGTACAATACGTTCTACATTGTTACATAACAATATTTTAGTGTAGAAATATGACATTTTTCTGAACATCATACGTAACATCGAGAAGTGTCAATTGAGATGTAAAACCTGCTTCGTGTACAAATTGGTACATATAATTACGTGAATTTCAATGAATAGTAAGTAATCCATTCATTTTTCACCAAAAAAACACTGTATTTATCGCGATTATTGTCAATTTAATATCTGACATTTGACAGATATAACCTTTTTGTGCATAAAATTTTTATGCACTATTTTCAATGCAAATTAGCTCGAATTTCGTCAATTTTTCGACACATCTTGATGGAGAATTTAGTGTAGATTACAACAAACATATCACGAACTGGAAATACCTACCGGAAATAGTGAAAAATTATACCGCAAAATTGTAACTAATGACAACCACGTCAAAGGTTCTATAAAAATGAATATTTTCCTATTTTTCCTTTGATAGAAAGTGGAAATATTCGAGTTTTCCGCAAAAATTTTTGCGTACTTCATTTTGGTCATAGTCCGAACTTGATAATAATTTCCGGCCCTAAATAAGTGATTACGAATGATATACTATGGGTTCGCGCTGCGCGCTTCACCCGTCAACAAGATATACTAAACTTATTTAATTAATAATTGGCGCTTATAAATGCTAAGTGTTGCGGTAAGTCTATTTACATTTAGAATAGCTTTTGCTTCCACCTACAGCATCGTAAAAAATTCGATGAAAAAACAGAACGCATCCGTTTCTCGAACCAAAATGACAAATATAAACCCAAACTAACGCAAAATGAGACACAAAAGATATGTGTGAAATGAGACACTTTCGTTTCGGCGTATTGCAGTGCGATGAAAATAGGAGGGCAGCTATTTTTCGTCGTAGACGAGTAGGTTCTGTTGTTTTATCACATTTTCTACGATGCTGTATGATAGGTGTGCCATAGGCATAATAAATTGAGATTCATCGGAAAATTATTTGTTTAATTTCAAAAAATATATTGTTCTATCTTATATTTTTATGACGCAGTTTGCAAACACTATATTACGAATGTGTATTCTGTAACTTAGGTCGTTGTGTTCTACCTTTGATTTTCATCATAACCACAAAATCAATGTTTTTGAACTGAATAGTACAACCTTACCGAACTTCACAATCGCGTTTCGATTTCTCGTTCATTATCAAATGATAACTAAAATTAACAAGTTCATAAAATAGACACATTACTTGTTTTTAATAATATTGACGATGAACTTCGGAACTGCAAATATAATATTCAAAATTCATAATAATACAGAAGTTGTTTTTTTCAGTTTCCTATATCTGCAGAGGCATGGTTAGAAATTGCAAATGGATTTAGAGATAAATGACAATTCATAAACTGTGGGGGAGCTTTGGACGGCAAGCATATACGTATTATTGCGCCACCACGGCGGAAGAATGTCTGATGGCGGAGTAACAGAATACACGGAATTTTATTGGAAGTTTAAGGCAGGACATTTACAATTGCCAGAAAACTGTGATACAGAAAAAAAAATATAATTTCGTATTTTTGGAAGATGAAGCTTTTGCCTTAAATGAAAATATATTAAAACCATATTCTTAAAAAGAACTAGACTTTGGAAAACGAATCTTTAATTGCAGATACATTCGGAAAAATCTCTTCAAGATTTCGAGTGTTACATACAGCTATTAATATGAAAAAAAATTTTCAGGTTGTGCTACCAATCTGTGCAGTACATAATTATTTGCGCAAGCATAGTTCATATATCACATCAACAACAGTCGATACGGAAGATAGTACAACGTGTATATTGTATGTACTTATAGTAGTATGTAATATAATAAAGGAGTCTTGTGCGAGCTAGCAGTGAGTACGGACGTGCATACCTATTATTAGTGTGTAATTGAACAGTGCTTAACCTGTGAAATCGCCAGGGACGTACCGGTATCTTTCAACAGTTGAAACCTACTATACTAACAAATAAAAAGAACTACTAACAATAAGTGCAGGGCTCTCCACAGGAGAGACCCTATTAAAATATGCAGAGCAACAATCAAGGACCAATAATGGACCAGCAAACCTCCAACAGGACAACCGACCCGATAAAACGAAAATCGCCAGATACACCATCTGAAATAAGTGCACAACATAAAAAATATTTGCTAGACACATCTACACTTCTAAATAGCAATAAATACTAAATGGTATTAATACCGATGAACAACCTACTTCGGGAAATATTAATAGCAAAGAACAAAATAAAAAGAACAAAATTCCACCAATATATCTACACGACGTCAACAACTATCAAGCCATTGTAGGTGACATTAATTCACTTACCATAGAAGAATTTACAACACAATACAAAGGTAATTCTCTACGAATAAACTTAACATCCGCCACTGACTACCGTAATTTAACAAAATTCTACGATGACAACAAGCTGAAATACCATACCTTTTGCGATCCCCAGGAAAACCATTTATCTGTAATCTTAAGAAATGTACCAACGTCAATAACTGTAGAAGAAATTAAAAGCGAACTAGTAGATAAAACATACCCAGTCATAAGAGTAGTGCGACTTCTAAATAAAAACAAATCCCCAATGCCACTTTGCGTTGTTGATTTAACAAATAATGAAATAGCAGCAGAAATATACAATTTAACAAAATTAAACTATTCGATAATATCGGTAGAACCACGAAGAAAGTCGAATAATATTCCGCAATGCACACGTTGTCAACGATACGGCCATACAAAAAACTATTGCAAACTAGACCCCAGATGTGTCAAATGCTCAGGAAACCATCACTATTCAACATGCCCTAAAAATCCAAATGAACGCCCAGAATGTGTCAACTGTGGCGAACCACATGCCGCCAGCTATAAAGGATGCAGATATTACAAGGAAATTAAAACAAAAGTAACACGATATCAAAATTCTAATAGACAAACAGAAAACAGACCAGACCTGACCAATAACTCTAACAACTTACCAAATAGAAACCCCAATGACACTACCTCCACCCACACACAATATCCTACATATGCCAACATAACAAGAAAAACCCCCACTACACCAAACAAAAATAACCAACAACCGTCAACAAATAAAACTCAAACTACCACCGAACAAGAACCAACCATAACAAATATCCTACAATCCCTCGTACACCTAATCCTGCCATACATCGATCAAATTAAATCATTCATCTCCAATATTATCTCACTCCTCTTCCAAAATGGCAACTAACATTAATAGTACAATTCAAAATTTAAAAATATTAAATTTTAATGCTGATGGTATAAAACGCCAACGTAGTGCACTCATTTATTTTCTTGCCAGACATAACATCGACATAGCATGCATCAGCGAAACACATCTAATTCCGAATGAAAACTTTCGGATTCCTGGATACCAAATGTATCGAAAAGACAGACAAGCAGCAAATGCATGGGGAGGAGCAGCGATCATAATAAAACACAAAATAAGTCACAATAGCATTGATTTGCCAGACTTAAACTCAATAGAAGCAGTAGCATTACAACTACAACTAATCAATCAAGGCCTATTAAAAATTATTGCTGCATATAAATCACCCAATAAACCACTGGTTGAAGAAGATTTAACTAAACTTTTTGAAGACAATACACCGACTCTATTACTAGGCGACATAAACTGCAAACATACAATCTGGGGCTGCAAAAAAACCAATCCGAATGGAATACGGCTAAATACGTACACAGCAGAATACGGCATACACGTCCTAGCACCTACAGAGCCTACCTACTATCCATACCGCAACGACCACGAACCGGATATTCTTGATATTGTTCTGTTAAAATCTTTTCATAGACCTATACATCAAACAGTAATCAAAGAGCTAGACTCAGATCACATCCCTATCATCCTATCATTTCACAACACTCCTAAAATAATAACCCAAGCCCCAAGACTTATTACTGGAAAAGTAAATTGGGAGTCATTTCAAAATATATTGGACAAAAAAATGGCTCCAATTAATATCCCACTGACAACCGAAGACATAGACAACACTGTTCAAAAATTCACAAAACATGTCATTAAATCAGTACATGAAGCGACAATATGCACTAAACAGAACAAAAATAAACGAAATATATACCAAAAACAACAACCACCAGACTTCATTATACAACTTATCAAACAAAAGCACAGAGCACGGCGACAATGGCAACAAACTCGACAACCTCACGATCGACAACTTTTAAATAACCTAACGCATCGAGTTAAATGGGAACTGGATAACTACAGAATATCAACATACCAAAAATATATAAAAGAACTAGAACCCGGAGATGCATCAATGTGGCAGGCCACCAAACGCATTCTCCAAAAACCGCAAATGGTTTCCATTTTGGAAGTAGACGGAGTAACCTATTCAACAGATAAAGAGAAATGTGATATATTTGCTGACCATCTAGCGAATGTATTTACACCAAACGACACAAATGCAAATGAAGACTGGACATATGAAATCGAAGAATTTATCAGATCAAACATGCCCGAACATGCTACAGGACTTAATTACACGACATCTGAAGAAATCAAATCCCACATAAACAATCTGGCAATCAAAAAAACACCCGGACATGATCTAATACCCAATATAGTCTTAAAATACCTCACAGAATGTGCACTCGAAAATTTAACAAAAATATTTAATGCCTGTTTAAAAATTGGATACTTTCCTCAATACTGGAAACATGCCGAAATCATCCTTTTTCACAAGCCAGGTAAAGCCCCTAAAAATCCCTCAAGTTATAGACCTATCAGCTTACTGCCCACTCTAGCCAAGCTCCTAGAAAAAACTATCCAGTTACGACTAAACAACATTCTTGATGAGAAGAAAATCATACCTCCTCAACAGTTTGGATTTCGAAGCAACCACTCCACTACTCATCAGGTACTTCGAATAGTAGAAATTATAACAAAAGGATTCGAAAACAAAGCACACACACTGGCAGCTTTCTTAGATGTACAACAAGCATTCGACAAAGTATGGATAAACGGCCTTATATATAAACTATTACAACATCAAATACCGGACTACCTAACCCGAATTCTAACTTCATTTCTTATAAATAGAACATTTGCAGTTAAAATTAACACAGAGTTATCAGATGTCAGAAATATCAATGCCGGAGTACCCCAGGGCTCAATCCTTGGACCAACGCTCTTCAACATATACATGTCAGACATACCTCTCAATAACAATGCAGAAATAGCAATATACGCAGACGACACTGCCGTGCTTGTACAAGACAAGATGATCGAAGAAGGAGCAGAAAAACTACAAGAAGCAGTGAACGTTATCAAGTCCTGGTGCGACTCCTGGAAAATTTGCCTAAACCCAACCAAATGCGAAACGAAAATATTTACATTACGAAGACCAACTATTCCACCAGACATACTTATTAATGGACACGAAATACAGTGGAATCCGTCAAACGGGGCTATAAAATACCTAGGGGTATACCTAGACAAACGACTAACCTGGGGACATCATGTAGACAAAAAACTGAAAGACTGTCACAAGCGGTTAGGCATGCTTTACCCAATACTAAGTAGGAAATCGCCCCTGAAAATAAAGTGTGCTCTGCTAATATACAAAGCAATAATAAGACCAATAATAACTTATGCATCTCCAGTCTGGTGCACAACAAGCAAATCACACATACAACGGATTCAAACTCTCCAAAATAAAATTCTTCGAATGGCCGCCAACGCGCCATGGTTCATACGAAATAGCCAACTGCATGAAGAACTGCAAATCCCAACCGTTAATGAATTTACAAAAAAGCTAGGGAAACATTTTTTACAAAACATCAGCGAGTGCTCAGGGGCAGTGCATTTTAAGCTAGGAATAAAAACGCAAAACAGACGCCTCAAAAAGCGACTACCTCAAGACCTTCTGCTTACATCAGAAAGTGAATAAACTCTAACCACTCAAAATACAATAAAATAAGTGTGAATTAATGTCATTAACGTGATTAATCTGAGAAACATTACTGCTACTAACAATACCATGAAATAGCAAGCATCTGCTGAACTGGTAAAAATAAAAAAGAAAAAAAAATATAATAAAACATATTACTCACCGCTTCTTGTTCTGTATTTATTTCCTCTGCACTCCTGTTCACAATATTTGAAAAACTTGAAGATCGTAATTCTTGATCTATAGTAAATTTCATCAGATCAAAATACCAAAAATTTGGCACATACAAATCATATAGTGAATTGCCACTTCTTTTACTATCTTGAACATTTTTTAATTCCTTACCCATCGCTGACATTTGCTCATGTCAGCGATGCGGTGACCTGTTATTGTGTTATTTATATTTTGCCGATGAGGCTGGAAAATATACCAACGAAATATACGTATTAAAAATTCTCTAATCCCTTGTTTTACCCTATGACTTTATACGTCCAAAATCGTTCTAAGTATTAAATATTTTTTTAATTAGATGTTGATATTCAAGAAATGTTTAAATCATATTTACGTAATAAATACGATATTTCGATTATTATTATTAAAATTATTGCTATTAAGTAGTATAGTAAGGGGCGTTCTAAGCCACATTGCGGGTTGCCTACCTCGCGCCTGTACTGTAGTACGGCGTTGCGGGTTGGGGGGCGCGGGGGTCACGTGATCTCTTTCTCTCTCTCTCCTTCTCTCTCTCTCTCTCTCTCTCTCTTTCTGTGACCTGTCTGACGTCATCCAGGAGGCCAGGCTGTATCGTTGTATGGCCTCTTCTTTCAAGGTCATGTACCTGGAGGGTATCGTTGTATGACCTCTTTTTTCATAGACTTGGAGGTCTTCTTCGGGCAGGATGTACCGTAGAGTTGTCTTTCAAGGTCATGTACCTGGAGGTCAGGGGGTGAATTTGGGTGAGTCACGTTATCAGGGTGTGGATCAAGATATTGGATGACGTTATCCAGGGGGCTAGGCTGTATCGTAGTATGACCTCTTCTTTTATAGACTTGGAGGTCTTCTTCAAGCAGCATGTACCATGTCTTTCAAGGTTACGTACCTGAAGGTCTTCTTCAGGAGTAAATTCGGCTGAATCACGGGGTCGGGATCAAGGGTTACGTGGCCCAGTGAGCCAGGTCGTACCTGGGAGTTTTCTTTAGGTAGAGTACGAAATTGGTGGCGCATGCGCAACTCGTACACACTACGAACTTGTTCAAACTTGTTTCCTGGAATTGGTTACGTCTTAGCTATTTCTGTGATTCTCCCGTTTCCTGGAATTGATATGATAGCGAACCTGCTCAAACCTGTTTCATAATTCCTGGAATTGATTGCGCAACTATTGCGTCATTTTTTACCAACGTTGCAAAATTCCTGAGATTCCCCTTCGCTTACGGACTTATTTAAACCTGTTTCATATAATTCCTGGAATTGATTACGCAATATATGTCTATTTTAGCAACGTTGTAAAATTCCTGGGATTCCCCTTCCCTTACGGACTTGTTCAAATCTGTTCCTGAATAATTCCAGGAATTTTTTCATGATTACGCAACATTGCGCAACTATTGCGTCATAGCCAGGGGCGGCATTAGGATATTTTGGAGAGGGCGCGCGCCCCCTTGTTTGAATTTGCGTCGCCCTGTTTATAAAATAATTAAGAATCTTACGTTTTTGTCATACAATTTCAGGCATGCTAAATAACTATTCATTTATTATTTGAACTAGAAAAACGATTTTCAAATGGAAACTGTCATATTTATCTAACAATTTATGCTTTAAATCCTATCTCGGATCATTTCTCAATTATGATTCTTTAATTCCTTCAATTAAACATTATAATTTCTTAGATAATATCATACGAATGCATTGTAGCTGAAAATTATATATCAAATATATCTCCCAAACCAATTTATATTTCATAGTAATATATTTAATAGTGTTTTTAATTTATCAAAAATTGCGCCCAGTTGCGCCCCCCTTGTTTCATAATCCTAACGACGCCCCTGGTCATATTTATTTTTAGCAACGTTGCAAAATTTTAGTATAAATTGAGCTAGAAAAATCGCATTTGCTTAGTATTGTATCAGCTCTCGTCACTCTATAAACAATAATCGTGATGGAGAAGCAGATAAGTGATACTAGTTCTTTGTTCGTTGCTAATTTGAAGCAAGCATTTACACACCTAACAAATATATCTGCTAAACTTACTACTTGGATTAATAACTCTAATAAAAATGTAAAATTAATTGGAAGTGCTTTACATAAAACAAAGTTAAGTTTTGGTGCGAAGAAACATTTAGAAAATAATATATGCCAAATTAAGGGAATTAAAACTTTATTGTGTAAGAAGAAAAAGAAATCATAATATGGAGGATCACTCACGAATCGGAAAGAGAATAGAAGTGATCGTGTATCGTGGGAAGACGTAGATTCCGCTTTTTCCAGCCGGTTAAGAACAGGCGTTATAATTAATATCGTGCACAAAGATATTAATAAGTTTCTAGACGACGGATTTTATTTATTTAAATCTAGAATTAAAAATGCGTTAAAAAAACATGTGTCATTAAAAGTGAATTTAATATTATGTGCGGAATTTGTGACGAAAGACATAATAGAGGATAAATACTTTAACACTAAAAACTCAGTTATACTACAATCTACTGATTTAAAGGAATGATTTAAAAACAATGTGAGAGAAGTGCTTTTAAAGAAGATTGAAGAGTTTCAAGAAAGAGACAGTGGTTGGACATTAAATAAGATAATAAACTTAGTTGTGAATATAAATAAATATGCACCATTATGCGCCGCGTCTTACATTGACTTACCAGTAGAAATTAAATATAAGAAAGCTATTGTTAATCTGAAAAATTATGATAATGCATGTTTTGCATGGGCTATAATTTCCGCCCTACCTCCAGTGAATTCTTATCATGAACATGCTGATAGAATTTCATCATATCCGCATTATGAAAATCATTTAAATTTTCAAAATATTAGCTTTCCCGTAACTTTAGATCAAATTCCAAAATTTGAGAAACAAAATATAGATATATCTATAAATGTTTTCATATTAAAAAAATATAAATCTAAGTTATGGAAACGGGAATATTTTAATACAGTGCCTGTGTATTTAACGAATGAGACGAAAATAAATCATGTGAACTTACTAATTGTGGAAGAAACGTATTACTGCGAAAATGAAGCTGAAGAAGAGATTAATAGAGAAGAAGAAGAAGAAGAAGAATGAATGAATTATTCGAAAAAAAGTTCCATTATTGCTGGATAAAGGACTTGTCTCGTTTAGTGCACACAAGTATCGTGAAACATCATGGAAAGATACATATTTGCGACAGATGCTTGAATTATTTTCAATTAAAATATTTACTAGAAGAACATGAACAGATCTGCAATAAGATAAATAATTGTAAAATTAAGTTACCAAAACCTGGTGAAAATATATTATGCTTTTTACAACAAGGAAATGGTACCTGTTTGTATTTATGCTGATTTTGAAGCTATTCTTCAAAGGGTGACTAATACGGAAATGCGACAAAGACGCAGACATTTCAAGAACACGTACCATTCAGTATTGGATATTATTTTAATTGTTTCTATGATAGTTCATTATCATATTACAAATCTTACACAGGTTCTGATTGCCAAACTTGGTTTATAAATGAATTACAACAAATTGTTGAAGATGTTGAACCTGTATTTTCGGTTTGTGTACCAATGGATAATTTAACAAATCAGGAACAATTAGACTTCGAAAACTCTAGGATGTGCCATATATGTGAAAAGGAATTTGCACCTAATGATACTCGTGTTAGAGATCACTGTCATTTAACTGGGAAATTTAGGGGGCCTGCTCATCAATTATGTAATTTATTATATAGGATACCCATGTACATACCGGTAATTTTCCATAATTTGTCAGGATATGATGCACATTTTTTTATAAAGGAACTATCAAACATAATTGAGGGTATAATAAGTCTTTTGCCTATTTATAAGGAAAGATATATATCTTTTACAAAATTTATTGCAGACAGTAATATTTCATTTAAATTTATAGATTCATTCCGGTTTTTGAATACCAGTCTGGATAAGTTATCCGAAAACCTGGGAAAAAATGGTAAAATAATATTACAGTCTGAATTTCCGAATTTATCAGAATCAAACTTAAATTTAATTTTAAGGAAAAGTGTTTTTCCTTACGATTATTTAGATAATGCTCAAAAATTGGAAGAATCTGAATTGCCGACACGACCAATTCTATAATCAATTAAATGATACTGATATATCCGAAACCGATTATGAACATGCGAAAAACGTTTGGAGTCAATTCAAATGTAAAAATTTGGGAGAATATTCTAATCTCTACCTTAAAATTGATGTATTGCTTTTAGCAGATATATTTGAAAATTTTAGAAAAAAATGTAAAATTGCTTACGACTTAGATCCACTACATTACGTAACAACACCAGGTTTAACTTGGGATGCGATGTTAAAATTCACTAGAGTGGAACTAGAATTACTGACGGATATAGACATGTTGATGTTTATAGAAAGAGGAATTCGTGGCGGCGTGAGTCAGTGTTCGAATAGATATGCGAAAGCAAATAATCAATATATGACTGATTCGTATGACCCTGAAAAACCTTCTGTATATCTACAATACTTCGATGTTAACAATTTATATGATAGGGCTATGTCCCAATATCTACCGCAAGGAAATTTTAGATGGCTTTCAGAAAATGAAATTTCCAATTTAAATTTAGAAAATATTGATGACAATTCGCCTACTGGTTATATCTTAGAAGTAGATATTATTTATCCTAATAATTTACATGATAAACATAAAGATTTTCCAATGTGTCCTGAGCGAAAAATTCCACCAGAGTCTAGCTCAAAAACTGAAAAATTATTAACTACCTTAGAAAATAAAAACAATTATATCATTCATTATAGAAATCTAAAACAATGTTTGGCTCAAGGACTAATTTTAAATAAAATTCTTCGAGTACTATCATTTGATCAATCTCCATGGCTAAAAGGATACATTAATTTAAATACGGAACTAAGGAAGAAAGCCACAAATGAGTTAGTAGTATATGATGGGGGGAATCCAGCCACCCGTGCAGGTGTCCGGCGCGGTGTAAGAGTATGGCGCTAATATGCAGGTGTTTAATTAGATGCAGGTGTTCATTAATTAGATGCAGGTGTTCGGGCGCCAGGCGTCGAACAGTATGGAATGTTTATTTAAATCTGTGATGGGTTGAATATATATATATATATATATATATATATATATATATATATATATATATATATATATATAATATATATATATATATATATATATATATATATATAATATATATATATATATATATATATATATATATATATATATATATATATACCGGGTGTTAATTAAAAAACTGGCCATAGGCGTTTAACATGTAAAATCAGTTTTTCCTCCTGCATTAGTTACCAAATTACTTTAGAGAAAAATACTTTAAATAAAAGTTGTAGAGAATTAAATTCTGCATCTAAGTGAGCAATCAGATTTAATTTTTGACATTTCATAACTGCGAAAATCAAGTTTAAAATTTCATGAAAACACATAATATATAGGAATAGCCATGGAATTTAAACAAAATTAAAAACAATTGTATGACATTGTAACTGTCAAAAAAATTTGTGTTTCGTAATTTTCGTTCTATAACAGATATTTCTAAAAGTATGGAACAGTTTTCACATGAAGAAAAGCTTCAAGTAATAAAATGGTTCTATTCTGGACAAATTTATCTAAATATTCGTGATTGAATAATTTTTTTGACAGCAAATGTCATACAATTGTTTTTAATTTTGTTTAAATTCCATGGCTATTCCTATATATTATGTGTTTTCATGAAATTTTAAACTTGATTTTCTCAGTTAGGAAATGTCAAAAATTAAATCTGATTGCTCACTTAGATGCAGAATTTAATTCTCTACAACTTTTATTTAAAGTATTTTTCTCTAAAGTAATTTGGTAACTAATGCAGGAGAAAAAACTGATTTTACATGTTAAACGCCTATGGCCAGTTTTTTAATTAACACCCGGTATATATATATATATATATATATATATATATATATATATATATACGTATAACAGTGTGGCGCTAATATGCCGGTGCGTATTAATTAGATGTAGGTGGGTGGGTTGAATATATATATATATATATATATATATATATATATATATATATATATATATATATATATATCGATAAACTCTACAATTATCCAGATTTACGTCCTGCAGGTGGCCGTGGGATACTAACTAATTAAATGAAGTGTATGTGTGTGTGTGTGTGGAGCGGGATAATTTTTAACATCTGAAATGCAATGTTTATTTAAATCTGTGTGTGAGTGTGGACCCGATCAACCCATCTCCTATACCTGCGGTTAACGACGGCGCGGATCTGTGTTTCTAATCATTTTATGATGATGGAGGAAACATGTACATATAGGCGCGGGTAGGCTAACCCAATTCCGCCGATAAACTCTACAATTATCCAGATTTAGGTCCTGCAGGTGGCCGTGGGAAACTAACTAATTAAATAAAGTGTGTATGTGTGTGCGGGATGATTTTTAGCATCTGGGGGTGTGTCACGTTAGACGCGTCCACCGAACGGCTACTGGACGGCGTGGTAGAGGGCACCGACATGTGGGAGTCGCTGGTGTTAGACGCGTCCACTGAACGCATGTTAGACGCCGGTCCCGCATGTAAGTATTCACAACTGTTATTTGTAACTTTGGATAATAATAATAATAATAGTTTAGAATAATAATAATAGCAGCAGTTTCTTAAGGTGATATGCAGCAGCAGCAGCAGCAGTCCTGTACGGGGGACTCGTCCACCGAACGGATGTTGGATGCCCTGGCAGAGCCGGCCCCCGCTGGTAAGTATTCGCGGCTGCCAAATGTAGTGTTCAGTGCGGATAATAACAACAGACTGTTAAAGTGTACGTTCATTGGTCTGGGTTCGGGGTGTAATTTTGTTTCGGGCGGGTTTAATCCTAATAGCGAGTTTGACTATACTCGTCGATTTTTCAATACGGAATCTTTTAACACGATTCCCATACGTAATATTGCTATTGTAGCGGGTATTTTATCGCGGATGGCCGAAAATTTATCAGAAGACCTGCCTGGTGCACCCGCTGTAGTTTTAAAACACGGAGTATCGTATACGCAGCTGGCAGGTCGTAAAGTCGGGTTAAATCATAGAGATGTGAGCTTGGTACTGACCGAGGTAGAAATGAAACAGTTTGTTGGTATTTCCGAGTACCTGGTGAGCGAGGACAGGCGTGTTGTCGACTCGATGACCGGGGAAGATCACATTTGGCACCGCTACATGATGTTTCTTGATAATGTCGCGGGGTGCTGCCAGGGTGTTCCGGAAGCCGAGGTGGACGACGTGATATTTTTAAACCTGTCCCCTCTGCGTGGGTTCTTCGCCGAGTTGATGTGGGAATACAGAACGTATTATAGAATAAAATTTAAATCTCACATCAACTGGGCGATAACCAACTATGAGGGGACGAATTTTAATGTATGGTAATTGTGTATGTAAATATTATAAATTTTAATGTGTGTGTTAATAAATTTTTAATTATATATATATATATATATATATATATATATATATTTTTATTTCTGTATTACATTGTACATATACATTCCCAGTATATTATTCTAATACACAGAGACAGAGACTCTCACCAGAAAACATTCTTAAAATAATAGCGAAACAGAAGTTTCACTACAATGTCGTTGCTCATAGTGTTTGTGGAGTATATTTTTAAAAATTCAGTCATTGAATAACCGTTACATCTGTACAGTAGAAAGAATAGGCAGTGCAGACCGCATACATCGGACGCGATGTTCTGTATGACTTGATGATTGTAGCTCCATGAAGTACAGTGATTGCTGATAAATTTTTTAATCCGAACTATTGTCGGGGCTCTACCGAACGAGTCGAAATAATCAGCTGTTCCGAAGCGATCCACGTATATCGCTAACCAATGTTCTCCTTGCATGGTGTCGGGTTGAGTGTTAACTATGATGGCACACGGAAAATTCACTCTATACGGTATTCTATTACACGCATATACACCGCGATGTACAGTTGAATTGAAGTAATTCGTCTTCAGTGTTAACTCTATGTCCTGCGAATTCATTGTTAAAACTTATCCACTGTTGAAGAATGTACACGTTTTCCAAAGCGCAATTTGTTGTTGCTGCTGCTGCTGCTGCTGCTGCTGTCATCGAGTGTTGATTACGGCTATGATCGAGCGGGTAGAGACACTTTTTATTGACGTAGGTTGTCACGGCTGACCGTCTCAGTGCCTTCAACGTTGGACAGTCGGGATAATAGTTTGCTAGTTCATACACCGTCCGATTCAAAACTCGCGTTATAAATTTCTGTTTCTTTACACCTCGGACAAATATGTCTCGAACCGTGAAAGTTAGTGATTTTAATACAGCAGCAAATTCATCGTACTCTACGAAACCGGTACCCCAGTCGATCTTATGACCGCTTCGTTCTTGTCGCTCCACACGTGCTAGTTGCCTCCCGTGAAGTTTGTTCTTCGCAAATGGAGGTTTAAATAAAATATGCTGTACAAATACACCGTCCACGGATAATAATGCTATTTCCTTGACAATGATCTCTTTAGAAACTCCGTGGAAACCTTGGATATCCAGAATTACATCCATACCGCGGAGTAATGCAACTGCACTGAGCTATATTGCTAGTGCGTAATGCATATATAGTATAATTATTATTATCACCCAATATTACCTGGGTTGTGTCTGTGTGTGTGTGTGTGTGTAAGGGTCGAGGCACACAAGAGAGAGAGGAGAGATGGGACAGAATATTACCTGGTTTTGTACGAGGGTTGACGTGAGGGAGAAAAGTATAGTGACCAGTTGGGGGTGGGGGATCTTCTTATATAATACACGTTTCATTTATCTGCTCCACACTGCAGTGTACAAGAGCGCGCTCCATAAAAATATGTCTAATTCGTTTAACGAGGCTGAGTTAGATGCACTGGTGGCGGCTGAAGTGGAGAAAATATTCCATCAGAATGATTTTGATGGGATATTAAATTTTTTAACTGCCGGTGGTAATCTGATGTCAGAGACACCTGTGTGGGAGGATGTAGAAAGCATCATCGGGGGTTTAACCGACGATTTTGTACCACCACCACCACAGCAGACTGATAGGGTAAGACATGTTATTTATAAATTATTATTGTCATGATCTAATTTATATTTTTTCACACAGCCGGGGACGTCAGGTCAGAGCGGCGGTGCAAGACGTGCACGTTGCACCGTGCTCGGTGAGCGGACAGTCACGGTCCGCTATTTTAACATGCGCGGGCACCGAGTCACATTCAAAGTCCAAGACCCGCCGAACCGCGCTAACCCTATACTCTGGTTCAAGGGTGGCATATCCGATGTTTTAGATAGGGTGACAGCGGATACGTTGCCGTCGGACCAGGTTGGATTAGTGTTTCGATCCCCGAATTTGGACAAACCGCCGGCGTACCTTTCATTCCGAAGACGCGACCAACTCCACATTGATGTTGTGTGGGACCTGCTGTCACGGATATTGCAGAGTAATGCAACAATATTTGGTGACGGCAACTTCGAGGTGGAATTGACGAGGGTACGCTTACCGGTCGGGAGAGGACGTCCTCAGCAGCCACGACTTCCAGTCGGTAGGACGACATTCAAGGAGTTCTGCTCACGGAGGCGTGGATTAGTATATATAAATAACGTGGACAATTTGTGTTTACCGAGAGCGTTGGTTGTGGCCCGTGCGGGTGTGAACGACAGGAATTTTAAAGACATGGTGTCGAATGTGCACAATATACAGACAATAAAAGCGCGGAAACTTGTGAGTAAGGCGGGAGTGATCGTTCCAGACGAGGGGTGCGGTATTTCTGAATTGCGCGTGTTGCAACAATACCTGCGAAAATACAACATTACCGTATATGAACATAAAACCCGCGGGCGTAGTGTTATTTTCGAGGGGGTAAAGGACAGTGAGTTGCCGCGTCTGAACATTCTCCACCACGACGGACATTATTCCGTGATTCGCAGTTTAACGGTCGCGTTTACTTGCGATTATTACTGTGAACAGTGTCATACACCGTATTCGGGTCGCGGAAATCATCGCTGCCACGGTTCGTGCCCCTGTTGCTATTCAGCCCCTCCCTGTTCAAAAGTAAAATTGTTAGAGGAATTATCCTGTAGATTGTGTGCACGAGCGTTCCGGGGTGCATTTTGTTTTGAAAATCATCGGACCAACGGGACATGTGACAATTTAAAACGATGTAAAAAATGCTTCATATCGACTAGAGCCACGCGACGGGCCCATGAGTGTGGTGAAGTGTTTTGCAAACTATGCCACGCTCACAAACCGCGCGATCACCGCTGCTATATGCAAGTGAACAAGGGTGCACCGGATAAGAAGCATCTTTTCATCTTTTTCGATTTCGAAACGCGCCAAGAATTAACCACCGCGTCGGGAGACAGGGTGCACGAGGTTAATCTGTGTGTGGCGCAGCAGGTCTGTTACGCGTGTCAGGACAGCGATGATTTCGGGCGGTACTGTACAGTGTGCGGTGTGCGACAGTGGATTTTTAATCGTGACCCGGTCGGAGAATTTTTAAAATACGTAAACCTCCCGCGTAAATCGTTTAAAACCGTGACGTTTATTTTAATAGAGAACGAGATACTCAGATTTGTCGACTCGCTGAGCTATATACCGATGGCTCTCGCGAAATTCCCCGAATCGTTTGACCTGCCGGGGGAAATAAAAAAGGGGTACTTTCCGCATTTGTTCAACACGACCGCGAACGCCAACTATAACGGACCTATACCGCAGGCCGAGTATTACGCGCCGGACTCTATGTTCGAGAAGGATCGCGCAAAGTTTGTACAGTGGCACACGGAGAAAGTGAATGCGGGTTACGTGTTCAACATGCAGAGGGAGATCGTTGAATATTGTGTATCTGATGTTGACATTCTCCGGCGTGCGTGCATGAAATTTCGCGGGTTCTTTATGTCGGAATGCGGTGTGGATCCGTTTACCGAGGCCGTTACAATCGCATCGGCTTGTAACTTTGTGTTTCGTAGACGATTTTTGACGCCGAAAACCATTGGAATTGTCCCGCGCAACGGCTACCGTATGCGACACAACCAGTCAAAGATAGCGTTGCAGTGGTTGGTTGTGCAGGAGCGCGAGCGCGGGATAATTATTCGACATACGGGTCGCGATCGCGAGGCTACTGTGGCGGGAAATATGGTTGTTGACGGGTTCCATGAGGCGACAAACACCGTTTTCGAGTTTAGCGGGTGTTTCTATCACGGGCACGACATCTGCTTCCCCGCGAATCGCGACAACAAGTTAAACGATGACCCCACGGATACAATGCATGAACGGTATCAACGTACGTTGTGTAAGTTGGCGAAGCTCCGTGCTCGCGGCTATCACATCGTCCATGTGTGGGAGTGTGAATTTCGACGTATACTTAAAGATAGTGCAGAGTTGCGTTGCTTTGTTGAATATCATCCACTTATTGCTACGCTGCCTCTGAACCCGCGCGATGCGTTCACAGGCGGGCGCACGGGTTGTACGACGCTGTACTCGCGCGCGGACGGCGATAGTAAAATTAAATACGTCGACGTTTGCTCTCTGTATCCGTGGGTGTGTAAATACGGAAAGTACCCGATCGGTCATCCTACCGTGTACGTCGCGAGTGAGTGCTGTACCATCCTCGGTCCGGACAATGACATCAGCGCCGTGGAGGGACTAATTAAGTGTACAGTGCTACCGCCGAGTGATCTGTATCACCCCGTTCTCCCGTTGCGAACCGGTGGTAAGCTGATGTTCGCGTTGTGTCGCGTGTGCTGTGAGGAGATGCGACAGAGTGATTGTACGCATAGTGAACAACAGCGTGCAATCACCGGTACCTGGGTGTCGGATGAGGTGAAGAAGGCTGTACAGATGGGGTACCGGATAACAGCCGTCTACGAGATCTGGCAATACGAGACCATGCAGTACGACCCGGTGACCAAGTCGGGTGGTCTATTTGCCGGATATATAGACACCTTTCTAAAAATGAAGCAGGAAGCTTCCGGATTTCCCGTCGAGTGCAACCACTATGACGCGGATATGGCAGCCCTGCTGAGACGTGGATACGTTAAGTCGTATTTGCGTCGGGAAGGTGTCCAACTCGATGAGACGGCCATTGTGAAGAACGCCGGGCGTCGTTCTCTGGCCAAATTAATGTTGAACTCTTTCTGGGGTAAATTTGGTCAGAGAGAGAACCAACCGAAGACGCAGATAGTGAAGACGCATAAGGAACCCCAACATTGTCGTAAATCACCTCATCCCGGCCGGTGAACGAGTTGTATATGCGAACTGGGAGTATGCGGATGCCAGCTCTGAATGTACGCCTACTGTGAATGTTTTAATCGCGGCTTACACTACGTGTCAGGCACGATTAAAACTCTATGAATATCTACAGGCTCTGGATCGTCGTGTATTATACTACGATACCGACTCTGTGATATTCACGCACAGTGCGGGACAATATGAGCCACCGACTGGTAATTTTCTCGGTGACATCACGGATGAACTCGAGGTGTACGGTGCGGGGTCGTACATTAGTGAGTTTGTGTGTGGCGGGCCGAAGAATTACGCATACACCGTGCGCACTGGGGCTGGTGCGTTGAATACAGTGTGCAAAGTGAAGGGCATCACGCTGAACTTTAAAAATTCACAAACAATAAACTTTAATTTATTAAAGGAATTTGTGCTCGCCAGTGGTGATACGAACAATAGTGCCGATGGTGTCGTAATCTGCTCGGACAATATTCGTCGCTGTACTGGACATAGTGTTGTTACGCGTACCGAGAAAAAGACATTCAACATTGTGTTTACGAAACGACGTCGAGTAGCGGACTTTGATTCGATTCCGTACGGATATAAACGCGTAAGGCCACTACTACCTGCTCTCGGTAACACATAGTGTATTTATTCATTAAGTATTTATTGAGTGAATGAAAGAAACTGTGTATTGTTTTGTATAATGTGTGCGTGTGTGTGTGTGTGTGTGTGTTATTTTTAAAATGATGCCTCTGTATATTTTTTTGTTTTGTATAAATTTTTTATTTGTATATTTATTTTTATTACGTATATATTAATCTGTGTTATTTAGTTCGAGAATAGTAATGTTTCTTTTTATAGTTTTTTTTTTATTTTCTGTGTTTATTCATTATTATTAATGCATTTTTTTCTATAAATGTGATACGTAAAAAGTATAACAGTGTTGTTATTTATGTAACCCCATCAGTCCACGTCCGGTTCCTCACGAGTGTAAACGAGTATTACGCGTGATGGATACGCGATTCAAACACCCCTTCTCGGCAATTGTTGCAGGCCCCTCTGGCTGCGGAAAGTCGTACTTTGTAGTTAATTTTCTGAAACATATATCTGAAGTGTGTGATGTTAAATTTTCAAAAATTACATGGTACTACGATGAATGGCAACCGTTGTACTCTAAACTCCCTATAACTTTTCAAAAAGGTCTGCCGGACGCAGATTTCGACGGTGATCACCCTAAACTGATAATTATCGATGACCTAATGCGGGAGGCTGATGAGCGTATCGTTGATATTTTCACAAAAGGATGTCACCATCGTAATTTAAGTGTGTTCTTTATGACGCAGAATCTGTTTCACCAGAAAAAGGGGACACGCGACATATCGCTGAATAGTAACTATATAGTGTACTTTAAAAACCCTCGAGATCGTGCACAAATATTACACTTGGCACGTCAGGTGTGTCCGGACAATATAAAATTTATTCAAGAATCGTATTTCGATGCAACAGCGCGCGCCCATGGATACATGTTATTCGATCTGAAGCAGAATACGGAGGATTGGTACCGTTACAGAACTCAAATTTTCCCTGACGAGGGTGACACATGCGTGTACATCCCGAAAAAAAAGTATAAATACGGTGACGTGAAAGTGCCCGAGTTTATTATGTGACAATGTCCAGAGAAGTAATGAACAATGCAGAGTACTTGAGGGCTCTGTACAAATTAAAACCAGTGCAACGTCTCGCGTTATTAAAAGCAGCCGATTGTAAAACAGTTCAGTGTATTTGTGAGTGCATCTACAACACACTGCACGGGGTTGTACCGCTCTCAGGTAAACAGCGAGCGGCACTTACCAGACATAAAAACGTGTTACGGAAACTTATACAGCACGGTAGTGGTGGTGGTCGTGGTGGTCGTGACGGGTGGAAGAAGCGTAAACAACTGCTGGTACAGAAGGGTGGTGCATTTCTACCGCTGATCCTTGGTCCTCTTATGAGTGGTGTTTTATCGAGTCTATTTAAATCTCAGTAAACACACACATTATGGAGCATTCACGGAAGATGATGTTAATTTCACCGGAAACGCTGCAGCAACTACGTCGCAGTGATCCCGTACAACCTGATATACTAAACCGACTCGATACGGATATGAAGACTATATTAAATTCAAACGACAGTGATGATACTAGTAACAAAATTAGTGACACTGAAAAATGACCTGCGTTACAGCAAATTCTACAGCGATATCTACATTTTACCGCGCAGACTAGAAAACCACTCGAGATTCCAATTAATGAAATCGTTGACTCGTCGTCGTCGTCGTCGTCGTCGTCATCACCGCCGCAAACACTCGATAATATTGAAGAAATAGTAAATCTTGTTCCGAAAACGTACCGTAACAAGGCGGTTATGCTGTTGAAAAAATTGAAAACCGACGGTACCGTGTCATGGAATGAGTTAGGAGAGCTCGTAGTATCTGGAGAAAAACTCGCACACACCAACATAACGGATTTAGTTGGTGACGTGATACGGTCTAGAAAGGGTACTTCAGATCCGCGCGGGTGGAAGGTGTTTGCACGTGAACTACATAGAATTAATATTCCTACAGAGTTAATAGGAAACCCGCGAAGAAGGGATTTTATTCGGGACAGTGGTAAATTCGGAATAAAGGTGGAGAAAAACAAAATCGGTGCGGAGGAGGAGTGGGGGAAACCGCTGACACCTGTACTGAGTAGAGAATATGATGCAGATTATGATTCCACTCCAGTAGAAAATACAAGTACAACTCGTAAGAAAAAACATAGCGTGGGGAAGAAGAGGGGGAGGAGGGGACAGACACTTGAGCATTGGAAGAAACTTAAATTTTAATCACCATGAACAAGAAACTCGCCCGCATCTATTACGATGCGGAACACCCGGCTGGTTATTCAGGGGCTGCAACTCTGGCACGTGCCGTGAAGGGCGAGATAAGTGCGCCGCAGGTAGAAAAATGGTTAAGCGGTCAAGATACCTACACACTGCACAAAGAGATACGTAGAAAATTCACAAGGAATAAATACAGAGTGTCAAACATTGATGAACTATGGCAGGCCGATTTGAATGATATGCGCGGTCTGTCGAAACATAACGACGGTTACAAATACATACTGTGTGTTATAGATGTTTTTAGTAAACATGCGTGGGCCTTCCCCCTGTACACGAAGCAAGGTCGAGAGATAGTTGAGGCATTTTCGAAAATATTCAACAATAGAAAACCACTGCATTTACAAACAGACAAGGGGACAGAATTTACCGCGACTGTTGTACAAAAATATCTAAATGAAAACAGTGTTAAATACTATGTTACCAGAAATCCCGATATAAAAGCAAGCATTGTCGAACGATTTAATAGAACGTTGAAAACGCGCATGTGGAGATTTTTCACGCGGCAAAACACTTTGCGCTACGTTGACTCACTGCAATCCCTAATGAAAGCATACAATAACACCTATCATTCGAGTATAAAAATGACCCCAAAGCAGGTAAACCCCAAGAATATTTTACAAGTTTGGAGAAATCTCTATGGGGATACTGTAAAGAACAACAACAACAACAAGACCAAAAATTTGTTGAAAATCGGTGATTTTGTGAGAATTAGTAAGGCGAAGGGGACATTTGAGAAGAGCTATGAAAATAATTGGAGTACTGAAATTTTTAAAATTGTCCGCGTTATACAACGTGACCGCTGTGTGTATGAGCTCGAAGATCTAAACGGGGAACTTATTGACGGTACGTTCTACAAGCCTGAATTACAACTTGTCACAATGACAGACACATCCGAATTTCAAATAGATAAAATACTAGCGGAACGTGGTCGCGGCGTCAGAAGACAGGTGTACGTGAAGTGGCGCGGTTATCCTGATAAATTTAACTCGTGGATTCCAGCATCGAATTTAAAGCAAATATGAATCGAGACTTTTACCTTACACTACCCAGTAATAGTTCGATGAAATATTTTCCGGATAACAAAACAACGCATTTTTATACATTGCTACCACGGAATATAAATCTCGAGGGGGAGTGGGAGGTGGCAGTTGTCGAGGTATTGTATCCGCTAACATTTCAAACTGTGACCGAGGGAGGGAACTCTATTTCTCTAACGAAAATTAGAAATAACGAGAAAGTCAGTTATAGTTCTACAATAATACCGAATTACTATGAAGATGTACTCGGCATAACGGGCACGTTAAATTCAAACTATCTGCTGGAGGCTCACAACGTTCAATTTGTTAATAATCTAAACAAACGTAGAATTGAAGCGGAATTCGATGTGGATGATATGTTTGCGTTGAAATTATCTCCCCGACTAATGTTACAATTAGGTTATGATCCGGATGTAGATATAACGGCCGGCCGCACTGCATTGAACTCTGCCAACGTCATTCTCGGTATCCCCACACACATGTACATCTATTGCGACTTGATTGAACCGCAATTTGTCGGAGATATTTTGACGCCATTGTTAAGGGTGGTGAACGTAGATGTGGACAGATACAAGCACGGTATTTGCAGAACGAAGATATACGCACAACCGCATTATGTACGTTTGTTGAGACACGAGTTCGACCGCATCGAAATAGATATAAGAACCGAAACGGGTGAGTCTGTACCATTTCAACAGGGTACATGCTCTGTGAAACTACACTTTAGACGCTGCACAAAATGAGGGTGTGTCCATATCAAGAATATTACACTCGGCAGGCGGGTTCAGGTATAGGGATGGTCTATACCGGTGCACCGTACCAGCGTGGCCACGGCATCGGGAGCTTCCTGGGTGGTCTGTTCCGTAGCATTGTTCCATTGATAAGGCGAGGTGTCGGTGTTGTCGGTAAAGAGGCGCTAAGAACAGGTATCGACATTCTCGGTGATGTCTGTGCGAATCGCCCGGTAAGAGAGTCGTTCCAGCGACGTGTAGCCGAGGCCGGTGAAAATCTAAAACGCAAGGCGCAGAATAAAATTGTGTCGTTGATTACACCGCCGTCGTCGTCGAGCGTTGGTGCTGGATATAAAAGAAGACGCACTGGAAAAAAAGTTATTCAGTCGACAGTTACTCGTGTCGGACGGTCAAACATTAAGAAAAAAAATACAGCACGCAGAGACATTTTCGGATAATCATGGCATTTTTACATGTAAACTCGTGTGAGTGTATCAAGTCGGAGTTGGATCTGTTTTCAATACCGCCAACACAGACAAGCATCGAACACGGTCAATGGGTGTCTTATCAACCGCTTTCATCGCTAACCGACGATGCACCGATTGAGTTTGTCGTCCCGGGGAGCGGTGAAGAGTACACGGATTTATCACAAACCATGCTGCATATAAAGGCGAGAATTCAGAAGAAAAATGCGGCCGGTGCCATCGCTGAACTTGTACAAACGGATCAAGTTGCCCCCGTCAACAACTGGCTACACTCGCTCTTCTCTCAGCTGGATATATATCTCAACCAGAAACTTGTAACTCCGTCGTCAAACACCTATGCATACCGTTCATACATTGAGACACTCTTGAATTACGGCGCCGATGCGAAGAAAACACATTTGACGTCGTCACTCTGGTACGCGGACAATGCTGGTAAATTCAACACAGTGGATGAGGCGAATAAGGGCTATGCAGCGAGAAAGAAAGCTGCGGCCCGGAGTCAGGAAGTGGACATGATCGGTCATCTCCACGGCGATATATTCAACCAGGAGAAATTTCTCGTCAACGGGGTCGAACTACGGGTCCGTCTTGTGAAATCGCGGGACAGCTTTAACCTCATGAGCGCAAATGGGCCGGTAAATGTACATATCACGGACGCAACATTGCTGGTACGGAGAATGCGCCTGAATCCGAGTGTATTACTGGCACACAGTCGCGGGCTAGAGACGAGTACTTGTAAATACCCTGTAACGCGTACCGAGTGTAAAGTACAGACCATCCCGGCGGGTGTTCAAGGGAAATCACTGGACAACATATTTCTCGGCCAGCTACCTAAACGTATCATTGTCGGTCTCGTGTCCAACAAAGCGTTCAACGGCGATTTTAAAAGTAATCCGTTTAATTTTGACAATTTCAAGTTGAATTTCTTATCTGTTTATTTGAATGGTCAACAAATCCCGTCGAAACCACTTCAACCCAACTTTAACGATGGCGGTCGATATATCCAGTCATATAACACCCTATTCACGGGCACAGGTATACATTTTTCCGATGGTGGGCATGAGATAACGCGTGAAGACTACCCCAACGGTTATTGTTTATTTGCGTTCGATTTAACCCCTGATCTGTCAGCTAATGCAGTGTCACACTGGAATCTAATACGCCAAGGTTCACTTCGCATAGAGTTAAGATTCGACGAGTCTCTTGAAGAGACTGTTAACTGTATTGTATATGCAGAGCTGGATAATATTATTGAAATAGATAAGTTTAGAAATGTAGTAGCCTATTACGGTAGTTATATTGTAAATTAGTAATAATAAATGTTCTTATATTTAAACAGTGTATTTCTTTCAATCTCCTCACACACACACACACATACGACATAATTATATCTGAACACTAAAGAATAGTCAATAGTTAACTATGCATAGTTTGAAATAGAATCTGTATTAGATCCTCACACACACACAATTGTACTTATATTTAAAAAGAATAGACAATACCATTTAAATAGTTAGTTAGTTTATTATTTCTCTTTATATATTACAAACACATTATGTTGTATGAACAAATTCAGCGCAATGTGCCATCCGTTCTTTTGAGCATTCCTTCTTTCCACGATACACGAGCCCTATCGTCGGACAGCTCTTATTTAATTCGGCCACGTCAGGTTCGGTCATTACGGCGAAACGGGCGGGCAGGTATACTTGAAATTCTTGCAACACCACCAAGAGCTTCTGACCGAACTTTGTTTTCACAAGTTTAAACTCATAGATTGGCTGTGCAATATCGACCGGAAGATCACACAGCTTCTTGGTCGGCTTCCCCGCCTTCATTAGACCGATTGCATTCATCTTTTCCATTCCGCGCGATCTATAAACACAAAACAAACACATACATTACATACATACATTACATTACAAATGGAATTCACTCGATATACTTACCAATAGTTACTCTGGTAAGTATTGGCTGCTGCTGCTGCTGGTGCTACTAGCGCTGGCGAGGAAAACTGAGTATAGAATTCTCACCCTCTTCTTCGGCTTTATATGTCACTAACCCCACCACTATTAAATACATACATACATCCCCCAGATGCATATATATATATATATATATATATATATATATATATATATATATATATATATACATATATATTTCACCACAGATTTAAATCAGCAACCCGTCCTGTTCTGCGCATGGCGGCGGGCACCTACATCTAATTAATACGCACCGGCATATTAGCGCCACACTGTTATACGTATATATATATATATATATATATATATATATATATATATATATATATATATATATATATATTCAACCCACCACAGATTTAAATAAACATTCCATACTGTTCGACGCCTGGCGCCCGAACACCTGCATCTAATTAATGAACACCTGCATCTAATTAAACACCTGCATATTAGCGCCATACTCTTACACCGCGCCGGACACCTGCACGGGTGGCTGGATTCCCCCCATCATATACTACTTGAGTTTGATAAAAATTTATACAAATTAATGAATAATGCAGTTTTTGGGAAAACTATGGAAAATGTTCGAAAGCAAGTTAATATTCGATTAGTTTCCAAATGGAAAGGAAGGTGGGGTCTAAAAAAATTAATTGCAAGACCAAATTTTAAAAAAGGACAATTTTTTCCGCTAATTCTGTAGCTGTAGTAATGTTAAAAACTGATATTTACTTTAATAAACCAATTTATGTTGGAATGCGTATTTTAGATATATCTACAGTATGCGTTTACGATTTTCATTATAACTATATGCAAGAAACTTTAGGAAATCAATGTAAGTTATTGTATACAGATACTGATAGTTTAATTTATTCTATAAATTGTGATGACATTTATGCTATAGTGAAACGTGATATAAATAAATTTGACACTAGTGATTATCCTGATAATAACATTTTTAACATTCCTTTAGTTAATAAAAAAATTCCTGGTCTAATGAAAGATGAAAACAACGGTAAAATTATGATTGAATTTATTGGATTACGAGCAAAAATGTATACTTTTAAAGTAGAAAATGAAAATGAAACAAAAAAGTCTAAAGGCATTAAAATGTATTTCTTAAGAATAAGATCTCTTTTCAGGATTATCACTCGTGTCTGTTTAGTAATATAGAGCATTAAATTGTACAAAATAATATTATATTTAAAAAACATAATGTATATAGTGTAAGTCAGACCAAAATAGCTCTAAGTCCCCATGATAACAAACGCTGTGTAAAACTGCATAAACACAAAACTCAAACCCATGCCCTATTCAAATCAAACTTAATATACAAAATTAACTGTAACAATTGTAATGCAACATACACCGGCCAAACAAAGCAATATTTACACAAAAGAATTCAACAACATAAGTACACATGTAATAAATATAAGGATAAACCAAACGACCCGACTCTCACCCACCAAACTGCACTCACTCAACATGCCATTCTCAACAATCACTCTTTTGACTTCCCCAACACCAGAATAATTGACACAGAAACCAACTATAAACCGAGACTCTTCCTAGAATCCACTTACATACAGACCGACCCCAATAGTATAAACCTGCACATAGATACACAGCACTTATCGATAGCCTACAAAAACATCCTAGAAAAAATAAAATAACTATATTTAAATTTCAAACTCCCGCCATTTTCATATTTCATACCACACTGACATTTTCACACTTCCGACAGTTCCAGTCATGGCTGCTGATGGGTCGTGCGTTCTAATTTAGTACTTAAGTTTATTTCTGTAAGTACTCCATTGAATTTTAAACTGTATTTCTTATTTTAACACATATTTGTCAAACTTCTCACCATATATTGTAATATAAAACCTGTATTTTATTCATGTAACGTAAACATAACCACATTATTTTTCTTATGTTTCAAGATTTTGCTGATGATGCCAACATATTGTGGCGAAATATACAAGTATTCCATTCATTGTTTTATTATCCTTTTCTATGACTCTATTGCCCAACATCATATATCTAGCTGTGTAAAACCTGATGAAACAGATACATTACCATGGGGACATTATAGCTTAAAATAAATTAAATTATATTTAATAAACCATTATGTATAGTTCAGATTAAATAAAACATATTGTATATAGTGATACAAGTGAAGATTACTTATAATTTATAATAAATAAATATTTAGACCCGCATATATATATATATATATATATATATATATATATATATATATATATATATATGTATATATATATATATATATATATATATATATATAGAAATAAAATTTATATAGCATAAGTCAAACAAAATAGCGCCTATAATAAGGAAGGATGTATAAAACTTTATAAAACAGATACGTTAACATGTGAACATTGCAGTTTAAAATACATATGTATACACAATTAATATCATTGTTCAATTATTTAAGTCCGTATGAGAAATTTTCCTGTTCCTAATTCAAAATAATGCTCCCAAGGTGGGAATAATGCTGGTACCAGCGAATAAAAAGGTACGTTCTAAACGTAATACGTTAAGTTTTTGAACGTAATACGTTACGTTACGTTCGATACGTCGCGTTCTAATCGTGATACGTCACGTTTTAAACGGAACGAGTATTTAACCAGTAAAGAAAATTTATTTACTACTACGGATCTGGTGACGCAGGAAGCATAACATATATTTCCTCGCCTACAATATACACACAAACATACATACGCTAGTATCTATTACTTTGCAGCACACACACACACAGTTCGCTATGAATAAGTTCGTAACTGTCAACATCCAAGCTTGAGATAGATTAACTAACCTCACTGTCCGTGCTCCATCACTGCATGCTACCGTTATACAAAGTACACACAACGCCAACTAGATGTACACGATTAAGGAATTGGTTTAGCTAGGTATATTTGTTTACCATAAATAGTCACTATATAAATTGACTATGTACTAAAGTTGGACTAGGATGGTCAGGGTTCGTCATAGGGGCATACACATGCCATACGTGCACTGAGAACACCAGAACAAACAATATTGGATGCATCGAACTGCAAAATGGCAACGGATGAGCTAGAGACTGTGTAAAATTGCATTACCGAAATAAAACGCAATAATACATATCGTAAAGTTGTTTTCTATTCGGATTTTTTGTAAAGTAAAAATTGGTCTACAAATTCAATGCTTTTCCGTTCTCGTGTCTGCGATATAATATTAAAATTTAATAATAACATTTTTTACTCAATGTTATTTATTTTAACCTCAGTATATGATTTATAATAGTAACTGCTGGAGTTCAAAACTATTTGCAACAGGATTACATTTAAATTAATATGAAAGAGACTCTTTCCAAAACTTTTAACTATATTAGTTACTTTGAATCAAATAAATTTGATTGCATTGTTGAAATCCTAATTATTACAAATGATCACGCCAACACATTACGGAGAGTTTTTTGCAAGGCTAATTGTTAAAGATAATAATAATGAATCCACAATGAGATAAAGAATACTGCTTTGTGCAATGGTAATTAAAAGTTCACGGCACGGCAGCCGTAATTTATACATTAACGATAAATTTTATTTTTATTTTATTTTTATTTAGTCTTAAGCTATTTTACTTTTAAGTGTATAGCTGTCTCCATAGTTTTCTGTCCTGTGTCAGTTTTCTTATATCCTTCCATCTGATTCCCTTTTCCTCTACTTCCTCCTTCATTCCTTCTTCCCATGTCTTCCTTGGTCTTCCTTGGTAGTTTTTCCCTGACGTTTTTGTTTCATAGACTTTTCTTGTGGTCCTTCCCTCCTCCATTCTGTATACGTGTCCTAACCATCTCATTTGAATTTCCCTTATTTTCGCGTTAATTGGCTCTATTTTCAGGTTTTGTCTATGTGTTTCATTTCTTATTCTGTCTAATCGTGTCTTATCTTCAATTTTTCTCAGGAATCTCATGTCTGTTGCGTTTATTTTTGTTTTGTGTTTTTCCGTTAATGTCCATGTTTCGCTGGCATACATCATTGTGGGTCGGACTACTTTCTTCACAATATCTGTTTTTATCTCCTTAGGTATTTATTTTCTTCCAAAAAATGTGTTTTTCATCATGTTAAATATTTTTCCTGTTTTGCCTACTCTTTCGTTTATTTCTTTGTCTAGTTTCCCATTGCTTTCTATTATACTTCCTAAGTATTTGTATTGTTTAACCTGTTCTATCTGATTTCCCTGTATGGTTATCTTGTGTGTTCTATTTCCTCTTGTTATTATCATTGATTTTGTTTTTTCTATATTAATTTTCATATTTATTTTCGTGAGTTCCCTGTCTATTAATGTAATATTGTGTTGTAGGTCTTCTTCGGTCTCCGCCACTATTGCCATATCATCCGCGAACATCAGTATTCCCACCTGGGTCTCCTTCATTTTCCAGTATCCCAGCTTCAGTGGTTTTATTTTCTCCTTTGTTCGTTTCATCGCTTCGTCTAGCACTAGTATAAAAAGTAATGGGCTTATAATGCATCCTTGTTTTACTCCGATCTTCGTTTCAAATTCTCGTGATTCTTCGTTATTTATTCTCACGACGCTCTTGTTCTCTTTATACATTGCTTTAATGAGTTCGGTTGTTTGCTTGTCTATTCCTCTTTTTTCTAAAGTTTTCCATATAATATCCCTTTTCACCCTGTCGAATGCTTTTTCTAAGTCTATAAAGCATATAAGGATATCTCTATTTTTGTTCAGCATTTTCTCACTTATTTGTCTAATTGTGAAGATTAGATCTTGTGTGCTTTTTCCTCTTCTGAATCCGCATTGTGTTTCTTCTATGGTTTCTTCGATCTTGTCTCTTACTCTTTTTTCTAGTATTCTTGCTAGTATTTTGCCCGGTACGCTATTTAATGTTATTCCTCTACAGTTGCTGCAATTTCTCTTATCTCCTTTTTTATAAATCGGTATTATTATTCCTTTGTTCCATTCTTTTGGTATTTTCTGTTCTTTTGCTACCTCATTGAGTAATTTCGTAAATTGTAATGTTCCTTCTTCTCCCATGAATTTTATCATTTCTGGTGTTATGTTGTCTATGCCTGGGGATTTTCCTACCTTCAGCTTTTTTATGGCTTCCCTTACTTCCTTTTCCAGTATTACCTGTATTTCTTGTGTTTCTACCGCTTCATTTTGCTCTTCTGTTTCTTGTCTCTGGTCCTCGGTCAATTCCTCAAAGTATTGCTTCCACCTTTCCATTATTCTGTCTTCTTCCATTATTATATTTCCTTCTTTGTCTTTCATGTTCATCATGGTATATTCTTTCTTCGCTCTCAGTTGTTTCATTGTTCTAAAGAATAGTTTTTGGTTTTCTTTGTAATTCCTCATCATCTTTTCTCCAAATTTTGCCCATGATTCATTTTTTGCTTTCTTTACTTCGGTTTTTACTTTCCTTCTTTTTTTCTTGTATTCTTCATAATCGCATTCTTTATTTGAACTTATGTATTTTTTCCATTTCTCTTTCTTTTCTTGGATCTTGTCTTTCAGTTCTTTTGTCCACCATGCTGTTCTTTTTATATCCTTGTTTACTATCTTTGTAGTTCCGCAGCTTTCTGTAGCTGCTTCTAGTATGATTTTTTTTTAAAATTTCCCAGTTCTCTTCTACTTCTCTTTTATATTTTTGTTCATTACATTTTCGTGTTACAATCTCTTTGTACCTCTCTTGGCATTCTTCCTCTTTGAGTTTGTAGCTTTTTATTTTTTCTTTTGTCTTCTTTCTTCTTTTGTCTTGTATTTGCTTTTCTTTCTTGTTCATTATATCCATCTTCACCAGAAAATGGTCGCTTCCTATTTCTGCTTCTCTTGATACTTTTACATTTTTGACTATTTTCCATTTATTTTTGTTTATTATGAAGTAATCTATTATTGATTTTTCGTTTCTCGACGGTTCCGCCCTCGTATATTTGTGTATGTCTTTGTGTTTAAATTTAGTATTAGTTATTATTAAGTCATTTTCCCTGCATATATCTATTATTCTTTCTCCATTGTCGTTTCTGGTTTCTTCCCCTTCTTTTCCCATAATGTCTTCTATTCCTTCATTGCTGTTTCCCACTTCTCTTCTTTTGCTATGTTTCTGATTTCACGTTGTATTTTTCTCTCCTCCCATGTTAGGTCGTTCTCTATGTAAATATTTGTGTTTATTAGTTTGTGTTTTGCTGTCATAATCTTTTGTTTTTCTTCCCAGTTTGTCATCTCTGCTATTATGATCTCTGTTTTTTGGTCTTTATTTAGTACGTTTATCTTTTTAATACTTGTTTTGACCCTTAATTTTTCCTCTAATATTTTTTTCACCTCGTCTTCCATGTTTTGGGTGCTCTTTAGTCCTTTTATTACTATGTTATTCTTCTTCTTGTTTTTTTCTTCTCTTTCGGCTTTCCATTCTAGTGTCTCTATTCTCTCTAGTAATATTTTCTTTTCTTTTTGCCAGTTAGCTTCTTTCTTTTCCATTTCGTTTTTCATCTCTCTTATCTCTTGTTTTAGTTCCTGTGTATTTTCTTCCATTTTCTCCATCATTGATTGCATCATTTTCTTTAATTCGTCCATTTTTTGCTTTTTATTTTGTTCTTCGTTTCCGTTTTCCTCAATTACAACTCTATTTTCACTTTTTTCCTCTCTTTTCTTTTGTTCAGGTGATCTCAGTACCTTCTTGCTTTTATTGAATGCTTGTTCGTTATTTGTTTCTTCTATTCCCCTTTGTCTCTTACTCATTCTCTCCTATTCCCTAAATTTATTTTCTTGTCTTCCCCTTTTTATTTATTTTGGTGTTTTTATCTTCTCTTTACTGTTTACACTACTATTTTTATTGTCTTGGTTAATCTTTTTGTTTATTTGTACCTAGATTTATACAATTTATTTATTTATTTTTACTACTTTTGGCAACACTGATATGCCGGGTTTCGCCGTTTGAGCTCGTCTGCTTATTAACGATAAAATACAAATAAAATAACGTGTGACGCCAGACCATCTATATGTGTTCTATCGCTCGGTAGGTTATAATGTTCGTAGCATGGTAGTCGCTTCGTAAATTCCGGATGTATTTTAAACTTCGATGGTAGCTTGTGAAATAAATCTTCTAACTGAGCACCTTCAAAACTTTCCATCATTTTAACAAATTCAACATCGTTCACCTCGCCACGTCTATACGCGCTTATAATTATTCCACTCATCCAAGTACTTAGTTCACCAGATTCATTTACCAGACGTGTAAATGTTTGTTTTAAATTATCAACTGGTTTAATACTCGTTCGGTTTAAAACGTGACTTATCAAGTTTGGAACGCGACGTATCGCGTTTTGAACGTAACGTAACGTATTACGTTCAGAACGTAACGTAACGTATTACGTTCAGAACGTAACGTATTACGTTCAGAACGTAACGTAACGTATTACGTTCAGAACGTACCGTATTACGTTTCGAACGTACCTTCTTATTCCCAGCATTACGAAATGAATTCAAAACCTGAGCAATGATAGTAATCGATTGTTCAAACCAAAATGAATCTATTAAAACTGGATCTGTTGATGTTAGTATTGAATTTTAGTCAAGCGCTAATTTCCCTCCGAACACCTCTGCATATTGTTTAATAATACATGATCGGGTTGTAGAATATAATCCGTTAACCAATTATGTTAATAAAATTGTATAACTATTTTATTAGTATGTATAATCACTGGTATGGAATGAATAAATAAAAGAAACAAAATTAGTTACATATAACTGCAGTTTTATTATTTAAATGTGTTTACATTTCACTTATAATCTGAATGTACACCTTCAAATAAAATCTTGAGTTTCCTGCTCGTACATTTTCCGGAACTATAGTTTAGTAGTTCTGCAAGCGTCCAACGGTCCTCGGCTGATCAATGCAATGTCTCCTTCTCGGTTAATGTTCTCAACCTCTTTATGAGATCTGCTGCAAATCGTCGAGGCAAAAACACTTGGAATTCTTCTAATTCGGCAATTATTACTCTGCCGAATTTGGTTTTAATTTCACGTAGTTTTATTATTTTATACACTCGATTGATATCAATATCTTGCAATTTTTTCGTTTCCTTAAAATCCTCACAGACACCGACGCTTGTTAACTTCGAAACAATATCAGATTTGTCTGCAGCCATATTTATTACAACTTGTCTCTTCAACAGTCAAATGGTGAAATGAATACTAAATTTATAGTGCAAGCTTAATTTATACTAATTTTCTGCAACGTTGGCAAATAAACATGATGAAATATTGTGCAATAATTCTAGGAAATATTAAACAAGTTTGGACAAGTTCGTTAGGAGGAATTCTAGAAATGCGTCTTTAGCAGTATATATTCGTAGAACGATGAAACTAGGAGAGATGAAATTTTATTTAGGAAACTGGTAATTCTAAAAAAACAGATAAATTGGTTTAGACAATTTTTATTTCTTACATAAGATACATATATTCATACACATTTTTTTTTTTACATTTCAATATATTGGCAGCGGGAACATTTGTAAATGGTGGCGCAGGACCGTCTATATGTGTTCTGTCACTTGGCAGATTGTAATGATTGCGCAATGTTGCGTAATCATGAAAAAATTCTTGGAATTATTCAGGAACAGGTTTGAACAAGTCCGTAAGGGAAGGGGAATCCCAGAAATTTTACAACGTTGCTAAAATAGACATATATTGCGTAATCAATTCCAGGAATTATATGAAACAGGTTTAAACAAGTCCGTAAGCGAAGGGGAATCTCAGGAATTTTGCAACGTTGCTAAAAAATGACGCAATAGTTGCGCAATCAATTCCAGGAATTATGAAACAGGTTTGAGCAGGTTCGCTATCATATCAATTCCAGGAAACGGGAGAATCACAGAAATAGCTAAGACGTAACCAATTCCAGGAAACAAGTTTGAACAAGTTCATAGTGTGTACGAGTTGCGCATGCGCCACCAATTTCGTACTCTACCTAAAGAAAACTCCCAGGTACGACCTGGCTCACTGGGCCACGTAACCCTTGATCCCGACCCCGTGATTCAGCCGAATTTACTCCTGAAGAAGACCTTCAGGTACGTAACCTTGAAAGACATGGTACATGCTGCTTGAAGAAGACCTCCAAGTCTATAAAAGAAGAGGTCATACTACGATACAGCCTAGCCCCCTGGATAACGTCATCCAATATCTTGATCCACACCCTGATAACGTGACTCACCCAAATTCACCCCCTGACCTCCAGGTACATGACCTTGAAAGACAACTCTACGGTACATCCTGCCCGAAGAAGACCTCCAAGTCTATGAAAGAAGAGGTCATACAACGATACCCTCCAGGTACATGACCTTGAAAGAAGAGGCCATACAACGATACAGCCTGGCCTCCTGGATGACGTCAGACAGGTCACAGAAAGAGAGAGAGAGAGATCACGTGACCCCCGCGCCCCCCAACCAGCAACGTCGTACTACAGTACAGGCGCGAGGTAGGCAACCCGCAATGTGACGTAGAACGCCCCTTACTATACTACTCTATTATAATGGTTTTAATGTTAATATCAATAATAACTTTATTGCTAATTACAAGAAATGATTATTTAAAATTATTTACCGTATTACTACAATTAATAAAGATCCTAATATATCTAAAGCTCCGTACTGACTAGAGCATTCGTGCGCGCACGAACGTTCGTGCGTGTCAAAATTTTGGTACACACAACTTTCTTGTTCGTGCGGGTAAAACCCCGCTCCAGCTGTGTGTGTAAGTAGTGCACGCACATTAGTAGTGTACAAAAATAACGTTGCTTTGGCAAGTGCTGCATACATAGTAATCCCTAGATGTTTGTAATCATTGTAATTGCTTTATTTAAATAAATGCATACATTTAAAAATAATTAAAAGGTGTTTAAACCATATGTATAATCTACAATTTTTAAAGTTAAATTATATAAATAATGAAATTAAATTATTTTTAAAAAATATTTGCTATCAATTCACATTCATTCATCAGACACATTAAAAAATGTACAGCAATTAATACAGTCTAGGTGTAGTCTACATGATTTGTGCGCGCACAAGAACTGAACCGACTAAACTTCGTCCAGACTGAGCACACAGGTTCCTTGATGTTTTCGAAGAAACCGACAAGCGATGGATAGCGTTCGTGTGCGCACGAACGTGCGCGAATACCACATTCAACCTGTACTGACTTGAGCAATCTTACGCGCACAGCTTTCGTGCGCGCACGAATGCTCTAGTCAGTACGGAGCTTTACATTAACATATTTTGGTTAAATTTCCGACAAAATATCTAATTTATTAGGTAAATATGGTTGAAATATTCCTTTAAAATCAACATCCAAATTAAAAACATATTTAATCAGAAAGACAAAATAGAAAATTTAAATAAATTAGGGGTGTATTTATTGACTTATTGCAAAGAAATATATATTAGATAGACAGGGCGAAAATTTAATATTCGATTTAATGAACATTTATTTTCTTTTAAAATCAATCGTATATGGACGATCTTATCATTCCTTCTACGACTCGTGAAGAGGGAACTGAAAAACTTAAAGAAATATTAGCACTTTGTGAAGATCACGGACTGCGAATAAAATGGGATAAATGTACATTCTTAGCGAAAAAGACAGAATACCTCGGTTACGAAATCGAGAAGAATCATTCGAAACTTAAAAGATATACTGTCAAAAAAGCCTGTGTTACAAATTTACTCACCTTATGCAGAAACGGAACTGCATACTGATGCTAGTAAGCATGGTATTGGTGCTATACTTTTACAAAATATTACGAAGACGGCAAGATGCACCCGATATATTACGTGAGCTACAAGATTTCACTAGCACAGCAAAACTGGAGCATCTATGAACTTGGAATTTACGCAATCATGCAAACCTTGAAGAAATTTCATGTTTACCTTTTAGGGTTAAACAATTACGGACTGCTCCGCATTTGAGTCACAATGAAAAAAAAAAGGAATTAACTAAAAGAGTACCTCGATGGGCTTTGGTATTGTCAGAATTTGATTATTTAATCGAACACCGTGCAGGAACGCGTATGCGCCGATCTTCAGTTTTATTAATAAAACCTGAATTTTTGAAAAGATTTAGCGGAAATCAGAAAGCCGATATACAACTAAGACCCATCAGAAAGTTAGTTGAAGACGCTGAATATGAAGATTACTTTCTGAGGGGAGACATCTTGTACAAGGAGGAAGAGAGTAAAGACCTTATAGTGATACCAGAAGGTATGCAAACCGAACTAATGAAAACAACGGACATTTCGGTATGAAGAAAGTAAAAGATATTATAGAAAAAGATTATTGTATTCCAAAATTAACCAAGAAAATAGAGAAATGCATAAGAAATTGTATTACGTGCATACTATCAACCAGGAAGGAAGTAAGGAAAACAAGAAGGTTATTTGAATCCAATTCCTAAAGAATATCCCCAACAACCCTTCATATTGATCATCTTGGCCCTCTACCTTTTATGCATAAAAACTATAATTACCTTTTCGTAGTAATCGATGCCTTTACCAAGTTTTCTTGGATATATCCTGTCAAAACAACGTCCACCAAAGAAGTATTGATTAAACTGGCGTTACAGCAATCTCCTTTCGGAAATCCTGAAGGATTTATAAGTGATAGAGGAACGGCAATTAGTTCACAAGAGTTTGAAAGCTCTTGTAAAGAAGAAAACATTCGACATATACTGATTACCATAGGCGTGCCTCGCGCTAATCATCAAATTGAGAGACTAAATCGTACAATAATATCCGTTCTTACAAAATTATGGGTCGAAAATCCAAAAGAATGGTTTAAATACACCATCACTTACAAGTTCTGAATAGCACCTATTATCGGAGCATAAATACCACGCCAATTAATATGTTAATTGGTACAGAGATGAAGACAAATAAAGACATCATAATCAAAGAATTAATTGAAGAAGAAATCAAAAACAATTTCGACGAAGAACGAAGCAAAACAAGAGAAGAAGCCAAAATCAGCATACAGCAGATACAAGAAGAGAATAAAAAACAAACGACCGGAAGAAAACGCAAAAATGCGGAATGGGTGCCCTAGTAGTCATTCGACGGATGCAATTCACAACGGGAGGGCAATTGAAACCGAAATTCTTAGAACCATACGAAGTTGTAGCGGTCAAGCTCCACGACCGTTATATATATATATATATATATATATATATATATATATATATATATATATATATATATATATATATGTAAGGAGTGCGCTCCTTAATTGATTTAAATCTTCCCGCTCAATGCAGTGAGTCGGTAAGGTTGAGAGTCGGCAGTAGCGGCAGTGAAATAAAAACAATGATTCGGCAGACACGAGTGAACTAATTAGTTTTTCATAATAAAGTGAATTATTTATAAGAGGAACAAGATTGCGAAGAACAAACTTTGAATGTTGTTTCTTGTATTTTTACAGGTTTGTAACCATTGTAAATAGTTAATGTGAATAGTTTAGTTAATAAAATAACTTGTATTTTTACAGTGAAACTTTTCAGTTTGTTATTCCCTACAATCCTTAAGGGTTCGACCGATAGTTCAAGCTCACATTACATATATATATATATATATATATATATATATATATATATATATATATATATATATATATAATTAGTGCAAAAAATTTACATCACAGAGGAAAAGTTTCAGGTGTATTCCTGGTATTTAGAAGGGGCGTCTTTGCGAGAAATGTCTGATTATTCTAGTGTTGAATTCCCGAGCAGGCCCATCACATGTCATCAAACGGTGCCAAATTTAGTAATCACCCCCAAGTGATTTTGAATATGTACTGATACCAATTACAATTTCAATACTTGAAGTGTACTTTTAATCCAATAACATGTACTAGATTTAATAAAAAAATGGAATAAACTCTGTAAATGATTTAAATAAAAATAGTAGTCTGTGGACAAGTGTCTAGTTTTACATTATTCAAGCATAATAAATTCGAGTTTTTGCGTGTAATCACTATGGCAACATTAAGTACATGCCCAATGTCTAATTTTAAATTATTCAACGAATTGATACCAGCATGGGCAAATTGATTAAGGCTAAAATAAAGTTGCCAATGTATAGCCTTACATTATTCGCACTGTATATATTATATATACCGGGTGTCCCAAGAAATCTGGGACATAGGGAATTAATATGTAAAATTGAAAAAGTTGCGGTTACTTCTGTATTACACATTTTAGAGCTCTGAAATTTGGTACAGGTGTAGGGATAGGTTATTAGCATTCATTGGTATTAATTAAAATGATATTAATGCTCATATTTCTGATAAAATGCTTTTACAAAGTAATAATTAATAGATGTAGCTTAAATACCATTTTTTGCAAAAAAATGTTTATGGCGTTGCTAGCACAACGGTAAGATGCTTATTTTAATTTAAATAATTCATAAATGTTATAATCGCCAATATACTTTAAAGTTATTTCTTTTGATTCTAAAATAAATTACATATAATTTCATTTATTTAAAAAACATACCTAAATAAAATCTATTAATTATTACGTTTTAAAAGCTTTTTTTATCAGAAATGTGGGCATTAATATCATTTTAATTATATACTCGGTAGTACACGCTACTGTCAAAGCGCGAAACACAGTAACGGGAGGATTTGTAGGAGGAGGCATATAAATTCATCCATGTATGTTGTGAGTGAAACAAAACCATATATTAAGTAGACAATGGAAGTCTCAAATTACAGGCAGCGAAATATCGGAACAATTCAATAAACTTAAATTTAAGCAGGTTAGTACTTAGTCTAATGTAACAGGTGGACAAACGTGGTCCGAAATGAGTGGTTCAGCAGTAGCGGGGTCAAACATAAGCAAAAGGTGTTAAATTAATCACCACGAAAAATGGTGGAAATAAGCTACTTGAAGAATTATCTCCCGACACCGTGTGTCCAGCGACTCACTTCGGATTTATCCCAAATAGTAAGATACAATGAATTAATACTTATTACAAAAGAAAAATTAAACTATATTTATCAAATGTGTTTGATGACTGGAACAGACTAGCGTAGTTTAAGAGAGGGTACAGTAACTCGTGGAATGGCATCCGCATGACATTTGCACGAACTATGACCGAAGGGCGCAAGGTGATCTGCACACGCTTCCGGTAGGGGGCGTTCAACACAAGGGTAGAAATATGCACGCTCAGTGTCAAACTTTTTGTCTGGTCACGTGGGGGCAGGGTACCGTTCCTGTCTATCGGCACTACGGCTGACGGCCTACCGAAGTAGGGATTAGTTACGTACAATCAGACGCGACTCCAGCCAATGCCTTTCTCTACCAGTTTACGCTGCCAACGCTCTCGGTGCAGCCGAGTGAAGAGATCCCACTAGTGGGGTCAGGCCACTATCCAAACCCTACTAGCTCTGCAGGCTAGTACCCGAGCTGTATTTTCACGCATATCACCCGCGGAGCCGTCAAGCGGCTCTAGGCAGATTTACCTTTTGAAACCAAAGAACTCCATTAGTGGAACTGCAGCCAACTTAATGTCTGGTCAGCATTAAGACCCGGGCTACCAACCTGGGTCACAATATGCCTGTCACTTGGGATGGAAAATTATACGGCGGCACCCGCGGGATTGGCTGTAAGTAGTACTTTACACGGGGTCAAGTCTTCTTCTGACCCTCGGTCAAGCCCGTCTACAGAGACACACGGGGCAAAGAAAAAGGAACCGCCTTCTATAAAAATATGGAACAGGCAACCGGACTCACGGAACATCAAATACGGCATAGAAGAAGGAGACCGGAGGACGCAAGATATTTAGAGAACGCTATCAGCGAGCAAAAGGCGAGGGCACAAAAACTTTATACCACTTAACTTAAAACTTCTGCTCGTACAGCGCTCCCTTTAACACCACGTAGCCCACCACCTGGCCCCAGTACTTCACGTTATGATCCTACTTCAGACACAGTCTGTATCTAAGGCATACGAGACACCACTGAGGAACACGACCCTGGGAGATCCCAACACTCTTCTCCTACTCTATTCGAGAAGCGGAAAGCCACCTCTCCACTGGAAATACCAGACGTCAGGAAGCATCGGCCCGAAATTACTTTGAGCCATAAACAGAGAAAAGATGACCTTACCACGGACACTAGTGAACATCTACCGCCGGCCACCGTCAGACCACCAGACAACAGGAGCTCCCCTTCCAAGAGGAAGAGGAAGAAAAGAACTTCACCAGGCGATTCATCTCCACTACGAAGAGTGAGATACCGGGGATCTACCATCATGTCCCTGGACCCAGTGGCAAACCTAGCTACAACAACAAGGACATCTACAACTGATAGACAACTACCACCACCCTCCGGGACGACGGCCAGTCGATCATCACAGAGCGTATCGCGCATGGACCCCTCACCAGCCAACGACGACGACTTGGAATTCACTGCAAGTATCCGCCGTGCAAGTGAGAATCTGGCGGATCCTGCTATATCTCGGCTTATCGAGCAAGCCCTTCACGGGACGTTAGCCGAGCTAGATGACGCTGTATTGAACTGGTTATCAGTATCGACAGAAGAGAACTGCGGACTATAAGAAATGCCAACAACTATTCCTGATAAAGATAACAGGTTTAGCACAAATCTTCGATGACGATGACTTACAGGAAGACGACGTATTTTCATCTATAAGCAACGTGGAGGATTTCTTTGGAGCGATATTTGAAGACACATCGCCTGAGGACCCTGCGCCCTATGTCGCTGAGACCTGACCATCAGTCTACCACCCGATAACCATGGATGAAATAAATAGAGCCGTGAGCACGTGGAAACATTCCGCTCCCGGACCGGACGGAATTTTCGTCACACAAGTAAAGGCATGTTCGAAAGAACTTCTAGTTGTGTTTGATGTCATCATGTACCGGAAATTTACCCCTTCGGGATTGAAAACGTCCAGATCCATCCTAATACACAAAGAGGGCGATAGAAGGCAATCGGAGAACTGGCGCCCTATAACCATTGGGTCTGCAGTGCAGAGGCTCCTGCAGCGCATCCTCGCTCATACGTATTTATATTAATTAATAAAATTTTGTGTTTCTATTTTTTCGTTTATTGTTATCAATCGGTTATTGTTATCAAAAACCTCGAGTCCCGATGTGATCACATTAAGCGGCGTGCACTGTATATACATAAGTGTATGCATTAGTTTTTTCCGTTTTTTTTTTATAACAAAAACACGTAATTTTCTAGGGAAATTATCTTTTTATTCAAAATATTGGCCATCGGCTTCTACACATTTCGACCATCTTTCAGGTAATTTATGAATATCATGACACAGAGCATGGTCTTCTTGCCGAAGCGATTTGGCATTGGTGTTGAAGGACCGACTTCGCCACGTGAAAACCACGATTTTTTCGCTTCGGGTTTTCAAAATAGATCCATTTTTCGTCAACCGTCACAATTCGATGAAAAAATGATTTTCTTTCATGGCGTTGAAACAGCATTGCAATGCGTGTCGCAAATGTTCTTTTTCAGGCACAAAACTCGACATGATCACTGAACAATAAAACAAAGACGCTAGTTTTTGGCGGACTCAACTTGTGTGTGTTTGTAGTTAAATGTTAGACAAACAAAATGACGTATGTGCTAAATTAATACGCCGCCTACTTTTCGCTGGCGCCAGCACTTAGTTAAACCGGCAAAAACGTATGCATATATATATATATATATATATATATATATATATATATATATATATATATGTGTGTGTGTGTGTGTGTGTGTGTGTGTGTGTGTGTGTGTGTGTGTGTGTGTGTGTGTGTCATATTTAAACGGGCCACTACAGGGATCTCGAAAAATATAAGAGATACTGACTGACGCTTGTCGTTGTCCAACGGCTTCTGTCAATCAAACAAAGGTAAACTGATTATTCCTTAAGTTTTATTTAAATACCATAAACTAATACCTATTTTTCTTTTTTTATTATGTAACCTATCAAAATTTTTACACTACCGGAAGTAAAAAGTGTTTCTGTTTCCAAATATTTAAACAAAATGGTATGTTGCTATTTAAAAAATTAAAGTTGCACAGCGTAACACATGCACGTAATGAGTTAAGAGAATTTCAAGGTCACAAAAATATAAAGTACTTATTACCATGTAACTTTTGTCTAAATTCAATAATAACAAAAATATAGCCATTTTGCATTACTTTCTCTACACCCTGTATATATATATATATATATATATATATATATATATATATATATATTAGGGTGGTCCTTAACTGTACTCTAAAAAAAAAAAAATTAGGAATTTTTATTGAGGCACCATCTGAATTGTTTCCTTTTAGCGAATAAAAAATGTAGAAAAAATAACAGAACAAAAACTTGAGATTCGCTGGTCGCTACCGGCCATTGAAGTTTGGCTAGGTTATAACGTGGGCAATGGAAGCCGCGTTCATAACCAAATCTTGCATCCCAAAAGTTATAGCCCAGTAAGAATTCACAACCACAGTTTTGAGTAATCCAAGCAAATAGGTGTGCTAAATTGAACTGAACACAGTTAGGAAATAAAAATGTACTTCACTTAACTATGTGAATAGCAACTTCTGAAGTGCTATTCACATAACTAAAATGTTCCGTAGTTTCGAAATATTCAAATCATCAATGTCGACTTATTTCCGTCTGGATATTTTTTTCTATACTGCTGAACTACCAACAGCAAGAACTGTTTCTGTTCTTCGTTGTTTGTGTGCAGTTTGTTGTACTCATCCATCAAAGCAACCCCACGTTCAGCCACATCGTTAACAACTTTCATTCCGTGAACGGCGGACTTCGCAGACTTGTACTCGTCATCATGATTCCACGTCTCTACGTCATTGTCCAAGAAGCTTGAGGGAAGGCCTGTAATCTCGAAGAACCTTCGTGTACTGGATGAAACAGTCTTCCAATTGCTTCGTCTATATTAGCTGTACATCAACCTTTGTCCGTTTCTGTGGATTTAGCTCGCCAGAAACATCCAACGCACGGACCATCTTTGTCTTTGTTTCAGTTGAGACTTCATCATCAAAAAATACAAGCGCAACAAGCTCCTCTGATAGGTACCACAGATGTCCCATGAACTTCTTCAGTGCCACGGCAGAGATGGCTGCACTTATAGTCTTATAGGAATACAGATCTTTAAGCAATTGCAAATCAAGCCTTGGGGCCATCATAGTTGCAGGAGCTTGAAACCACACTTTGATGTATACTCGAACTGTGAACAAGCATATATCTCTCAGACCTTTCTCTTCTGTCTTTTTGAGCTTAAATTGGCGACGAAACATCCAGACTTTTAGTGAATATAAAGCTTTTGCCATCCACCTAGCATTATTATTATTATTATTATTATTATTATTATTTATGATTGTTGTATAATTCAGAGAAAATAAAAGTTTTTACTGACTAGTGCTTGGATGCAATTAGATGAAAATAAATTTTTTTATATCGAGCATCTTGTACATATATGGCAAATTTTTAAAGTTTGGTAGCGACCCCTAAATATTGTCCGATTTTAATGAAATTTGTTTCAAATTGATATTTTATTATTTGGAAACAGAAAAAAAGGGTGCCCCATACTGAATTCAATTTTTGGAAAATAAGGACTACCCTAATATATATATATATATATATATATATATATATATATATATATATATATATATTGTGACAAAGTCTTTTTTTGGGAAAAAAGACTATTGTTCACAGAGCAATGACCGTTAGCGTACCAATTAGCGCGGTCCGTTCTTGCGCTCCGGACGAACCAAGACACTACTCAGTCGAACTGACTAGTCGCATACAGGGTTGAAACATGCGCGTATCTCCGGGGTATAAATAGCCCACCGAAATGTATGATAGTTAGTTAGTGTTCTACTCTCCGACCGCCGCTACATCCGAACCGTTTGGTAAGAAAGTTTTCCGTATCTTAATTTACTGTGCCGCCTGGTACGACAGTGTATATTGTGTATTATTGAGTGTTGCTTCTGCATAGTTGCAGAAGTAACCATATTGTATTCTGTTGCTTGACACTGCGCAATAGTCCTGTTGTCAAGTTATCAGTAACTTGTCTGGTACCGCCACACTGCGCAATAGTCCTGTTGTGGTCTCTGCCATCTGTTGCTTGACACTGCGCAATAGTCCTGTTGTCAAGTTATCAGTAACTTGTCTGGTACCGCCACACTGCGCAATAGTCCTGTTGTGGTCTCTGCCATCTGTTGCTTGACACTGCGCAATAGTCCTGTTGTCAAGTTATCAGTAACCGACCTGGTACTGAAACCCGAGTATTGTATTTCATGTTCGATGTATGATAAATATATACCGGGTGTCCCAAGAAATCTGGGACATAGGGAATTAACATGTAAAATTAAAAAAGTTGCGATTACTTCTGTATTATACATTTTAGAGTTCTGAAATTTGGTACAGGTGTAGGAATAGGTTATTAGCATTCACTGATATTATTTAAAATGTAATAATTAATAGTAATAGATGTAGCTTAAATAGCATTTTTTGCAAAAAATTGTTTATGGCGTTGCTAGCACAACGGTAGATGCTTATTTGGTAATCTAAATGATATTTAAATGTTATGGTTCGAATCTCCAATATACTTTAGAGTTATTTTTTTTAATTCTAAAATAATTAAATACAATTTCATTTATTTAAATATAATTTAAATAAAAATATTTTATTTATACACATAAAAATGCCTAACCTAACCTACATTTGAAATCAGTTATTTATAGGAATATATAATTACAATTGATTTAAAAAATGCTATAGTTCAGGAATGTGATAAAATAAATATTAAAAATATAAGAATTAATTTATATGATAGATTAGGTTATTGTCTCGCAGAAATGGGGGCTTATTTGAATATTTATTATAGACATTTTTATATATAAAATAATTATTTTCTAATAAATGAAATGTAAAGGTTTTTGAATTAAAAAAAATGTAAATTATTTTAGAATTAAAAAAAAATAACTCTAAAGTATATTGGCGATTCGAACCATAACATTTATAAATTATTTCAATTAAAAAAAGCATCTTACCGTTGTGCTAGCAACGCCATAAAATTTTTTTTGCAAAAAATGGTATTTAAGCTACATCTATTAATTATTACTTTGTAAAAGCATTTTTATCAGAAATATGAGCATTAATATCATTTTAATTAATACCAATGAATGCTAATAACCTATTCCTACACCTGTACCAAATTTCAGAGCTCTAAAATGTATAATACAGAAGTAATCGCAACTTTTTCAATTTTACATGTTAATTCCCTATGTCCCAGATTTCTTGGGACACCCGGTATATATAACATATACAATGCGAATAATGTAAGGCTATACATTGGCAACTTTATTTTAGCCTTAATCAATTTGCCCATGCTGGTATCAATTCGTTGAATAATTTAAAATTAGACATTGGGCATGTACTTAATGTTGCCATAGTGATTACACGCAAAAACTCGAATTTATTATGGTTGAATAATGTAAAACTAGACACTTGTCCACAGACTACTACTTTTATTTAAATCATTTACAGAGTTTATCCCATTTTTTTATTAAATCTAGTACATGTTATTGGATTAAAAGTACACTTCAAGTATTGAAATTGTAATTGGTATCAGTATATATTCAAAATCACTTGGGGGTGATTACTAAATTTGGCACCGTTTGATGACATGTGATGGGCCTGCTCGGGAATTCAACGCTAGAATAATCAGACATTTCTCGCAAAGACGCCCCTTCTAAATACCAGGAATACACCTGAAACTTTTCCTCTGTGATGTAAATTTTTTGCACTAATTATTACGCAAACTCGTGAGAGTTAGTAACACAATATTAAAAACACAGTGACATTTACCAAAACAAGCGTCATTGTAATTTCAATTGTTACTGACATGGGCGAATTGATTAAAGCTAAAATAAAGTCGCCAATGTACAGTCTTACGTTATACGCACTGTATATTATGACATACCAGGAGACCAAAAGGTGTACTGGCATGTCATAAAGGTGTTTGTCGACTAGCTTGAGTGCGGAGAGAGGGGGTGAGTTACAACACAAAGTAACAAAAAGGGCGCCACGTATATATATATATATATATATTGTTACGTAGCTACCTTTGAGAGATGTGTCATTCACTCGCTTAGTCATACGTATAATATATAATTACTATGGGCACGTACTAATACCTATAGACTATACCCTACAATACCAATAATATGCCAATACCAAATTTCCTCGTTACTCTTTGACCTATGAACTAAGAACTATGCCACCAGCCGATCGTTGCGGCTGCACTGGACTTACAACTCACTAAGAACTATGCCACCCGCCGATCGTTGCGATGGGCTGGCGCTCTCCAGTCCCACCGATTGTTGCGACGGGCTGGCGCTCTCCAGTCCCATCGATTGTTGCGGTGAGCTGGCGCTCTCCAGTCTCACCGATTGTTGCGGCAGCAATTGGGCTTACAAATCACACAGAAGATGCCAAAGACGCACCGACTGTTGCGATGGATCTGGCGTTACCCAGACCCACCGATCTTCTTCACCTGAAACTCACACATTGTCAACAGTATGTCAATTCTCACAGCCCTCCTGGCTGACACTATTGCTTAACCACAGTACGTCCATTCACACAGCCGTCTAGGCTGATACTCCTGCTTACCTACCGAGTGCAATTGCACAACTTCTTTAAGGGGGGAAACCACATTAGGATGCTGTTTGTCACTGATTTTGTAGGGTTTTTTTTTTGGGTGGGAAAAATTAATTATAATTCAATCAAATTTTGACATCATTTTATTCATATTTCCAACAACGTTTGTGAATTTTTTTGAATAATTTCAGCAAAAAATATCAAAGTTACGCGCTGATGTCCGTTGAAGGTTGTAAGTATAGTTCTCCAATTGCGGGCAGTGTAGCCATTTCAATATTCATCTGAAATCAAAAAGGTTTTCATTTTACATTAATAACTTATTTTCTAAGAATATGAATCTTAATGCAGGTGAAAATAATGAAAATTGAAAATTTTGCAATCGATGGGAATTTTTTTTTGCTATTTTCACCCTTTTTGTCACTATTTATCCAAGAAAATAACCTTAAAATCATGATATCATCTCAAAAGTTGGTTCATATAATTCGTAATTGCATAAAGAATAATACCATCAATTTTCATAATGATCGGTTCAATACTTTTTGAGTTAGACTGTACTCAAATGTGGAAAAAGTCATTTCGAGAAAAAACGCGTTTGAAAAAAAAAATTCTCGAAAACTAGAAATTTAAGGTAATTTCCGACCTTCATTAGTGTAAAATACTCAACGATTAATCTGCGATTCCGGCACCATATACCAATCCTTCTTCTTCTTCATAGGCTTCGTTTTGCGATTGCAACAGTTCTTTTCGAGCTTTCCGACCTTCCTTCGACTCCAATGAATTACGTCGATTCTGTCGGCTCACGCGCTGGTTATCCATTCGTTCGGCATAATTGAAAGCTTGCGTGCCTATTACAATCCCTGCCTCGTTCATGACCATCAGAAGCGATGAATTTCCTTCATTGAATAAACCCGCTGCTAAATAAGATGCTAATTCAATGACTTTTAGTCCGGAGTGCAAATGTTTAGGAGCTAATCGCCAATCTGTGGAATTAAAACTTTCATTCGCATTTTGCGTATGGCCACCTAAACATCTCTCCAGTAATTCGTCCCTTGATAAATCTTCATATATTGGAAGAATTTCTTTCTGTACTTCGGGGTGCAATGGAGTAGGGTGCGATTCAAGTTCCATTCCAAGGGCTGTTTGTTTCTGCCACTCGCACCAGCTGTCTTCTCCCTCTGAGCAATACTCGTGTCGAGGATTTTCATCTGTGGATATCATATGATAGTATGTCGCAATAATAGCTTTTTTCATGTCTTGCACACTATCTATTAGTGCTGTCAAGAATCGATATTTTTTGGATTCGGGTACTCGGTTCTTAAAGTATTCGGATATCCGAATAACCTAGATTCGAATACTTTCGGAACCGATTCTTGGATTCAATTCCAGGAATCGAATACTCGGTTCTTGGAATCGGTTCCAAGATTCGAATACTCGGTTCTCGGAATCGGTTCCAGGATTCGAATACTCGGTTCTTGGAATCGATTCCAGGAATCGAATATTCAGTTATTGGAACCGATTCTTGGATTCGTTTCGAAGAATCGAATACTTGGTTTTTGGAATCGATTCTTGGATTCGATTTAAAAAATGAAATACTCGTATGTTATACATGTAACATGTATTAATTGTGTACTGTCTACATTGTTGACTATCCTTGATATTAAAATAGCTTACCTTTTCTTCTATTAAAAACAAAAGACATATTCATTATATTTATTACATTAATTTTAGCATGTGCCAAGAACTATTGCAGAATGCAACGTTGAGTTACACGTATATGTAAAATAAAGTAAAAACCGAAACAGAATTAACATTTCAATAAAACAATAAGTGACGTCAGACTCCGTGCATATTGTAGAATGCTTTAAAAATATTAATTAATTTAAAGTTGATATAAAATTGTAATGAAAATGACAAATGTACGCCACTGACACTTGAAAGTAATACAAGAAAGTAATGATAATTACTTAACACTTATTTCTTACTCAAAATTTTATCTTAGTGTAATGATTTATTCCACACAATATGAGAACAAATAAAAACTAAACAGAATTAAAATGTATACAAATACAAAACTACAAACTTTAATTTCAGTTAATATTCTCTTATTGTATTACATACAACAAACGTGACGAAATACAAAACAAAATCTGTATTGTGCGTAACAAAAATTGTCATTGGGAAATGATTTAGTGTACCTATACGAAATACATCAGAACCTAAACAGCATTCTGTATTATAAATAGGATGTCTAATACCATCTAGATCAAGTATAGTAGTTCTTCAAAATTGTTTATATATATATATATATATATATATATATATATATATATATATATATATATATATATATATATATATATATATCTGTACCTTGAAACAAGAACAACCAATGTCAATATTGTTAGTTTGTAGATAAATGGCACGAAAGAATAGGGCAATTTTTTGATGTGATATTACGCTCTTACATTAAATCTTAGGATCAAACTTAACAAGCACGTTTTGAACACGAACTAAATTGATTTAGAATTTGTATTTAAATTTTTCATATCATGCATGACTTTTGAAATATGTATGACATTGGTTATTATTGCGCGAAAGTTATTCTATTTATCAATGACATTGAAGCATTGTGCTCTTATTTGAACGATATTAAAAATCACTAAATTAAATTAATTATTATTAAATGCAGGTCAAATGTTAATAAAAATGTTTTGTGAAACTATTTATTTATAATTTTTTAATTATTTGTTACATAAAATAATAATAAAACACAGTGACATGTATAAAAATAATTATTGTGTTTTTTTTTTATTAGAACACTACTAACACTAGTTTTCATCAACGTCACTGTCTTCACTCGCATCGGAAATAGGATCATGTGTGTCATTTCCTGTCAATATTTGATAAAAAAGACGCGACCATTCATGAATGTAAGGCAGAAGTGACTGTAAATCAGATAATTTTTTTGTGGGTAGAGCCAATTGCCTGGAATAGAGAGGAGTCAACGGTACTTTGACATTGCTTCTGCGACCTCTCTTCTTTGAGTAATCTACAATTTTAAACTCTTCGTTTTCATTAAACGAATATTTATAAAAAACTTTATCTGGAAATTCTTTTCTAAATTGCAACCATTTAATTCGCAGCCAGGATACTTTCTCTTTGTTTATATTTTCTTTCCTACGAACGTATTTTTGACTAATAAGAGTTTTAAAACATATAAATTGATTTTGCTCCATCTCAATAACTTTGATGGGATGTCGTCTTCTTATAGAGCGTATTAAATTTGCCCAGTCCCTTGGTAGATCAATTTTAAGTGCTGTCCGTTTCTTTTCCTTTTCTATTGTTGCATGAATAGTATAAGCCTCCATATGTGTATGTCCAGGTTGCAAATACTTTTGATTGATTACTTTTAATTTCATGTTAGGTTTTTCATTAAGATCCTCTGCAAGAAAATGCAGGTACATCGTTGCTATATAAATGTTCCTATTTTATCCTGTGCATATGAATCACTGAACAGAGTTATTTCTTCTACTTGTTCCGGTAGATCCAGCAAGTGCTGCCTGATACAGGATGCTATTTCCTCGCCGCCACGTTGAGCAATCGTTTCATTCCAAATGCAACATGCTGCAGTAGTTTGTTGATTAATTACTGAATAAAAGGTTAAGTTAAATGTCCACAAGGATCTTTTATAGAAAGAAACGTTATTCTGCAAAAATGGAGTCGGTAGACATTTCTCCAGGTCAAAACATACGAATGCGTACTTCGCATTACATTTACTGTTTTCCTTATCTTTATTTTTTTCTATGTAAGATGCCTCTGCTAATTTTAAATGCATCTCATATTGACTTGAAGCTGCTGCTCTTTCCTCTTCATTTGTACTAGCCTGTATTGTTATATTGAATTTGTCGCACTTATCACAAGTGTCATTTTTTGGCTTGCGAAAACTTAAATTAAAAGTTTCCACAAATATTTTTCTGTACATCGCTTCATTTACTTTTGGCGCAATATTATTTTCTTCACAGTGCGTTTTGTATAAACGATAACATTTTGCAATCGACAATTCACTCGACAAATATTTTTTTGAGTTCTGTTACGGGAATAGTGGCTCTCATATGCGGGAAACATATTAATATGTTCAATGACACTTTGTTTTGCGTCAGTAGAAAGTTTCTTTTGATTTCCATGTCTTCCTCTACCATCCGGAGGGCACATATTTGTTCCAAATTGTCGCCTTTTCGTAACAATTGTTCTAATTTTCATTAGTGTCACAGACAGAGTATTCATGAACATGGTTTGGCAGACTTCTATCTTTTCATCAATTCCCTTGCATTTCAGAAAATAGTTCCTTGAAAAATTTCGACGACTTTCTGTCTTCTGTGTTCTTAGTCTTTGAGATTTTTTCTCAAATTCATCAACACAATCACTAAGGTATTGATTCTGACTTTCAACAGGAAGTTTATAAAATTGTTCAAATAGATTTATTCGCTCATTTTCATTAATTTTTTCCCAGCATTTTTTTCTACATGTACACGGTGGTTTCAAATATTTTTTTTGCTTAATTGATCCAGTTACAGATAAATAATCTTTGCCAGCATCTTTAGCACTTTTCCTTATATTTCTTTTCCAATTTTTTGGATCTAGTTTGCGCTTCTTAGTAGGTTGATCTAGTTTCTGCCGTCCTCCTGGTTTTATTTGTGTGATTGAATTTTCTGCAGTTTGTATTTCACCGCCAGGATTTATCCCTTCATCCGAATCAGAACAATCAAAATCTGGTACGTAATTGTCGGAACTTCCACTACTAAAGTCTTCATTTTCTGAAGAATTTCTTGAGCTGTCACCTGTTTCATTATTCATTAAAATTAATTCAGCTTCGTTTTGACTTTGCACATTGAATTCATTTTCCGAATTGGAAACTTCTGGATCTGGATTTTGAGCTTTGTTGGAAGGCCCAGCAACATTACTATTTGTCACGTCATTTTCTAAAAATGACCAAATAGCAGGTTACTGTTATGAAAATATTAGACTAAGAATGAGAGCACTATAATAATTTTTACTCTTAAACGCAGTAATAAGTAAGTCAAGCAAAAATACGCATGTATGACTGACAACAATTTAACAGGGGAAAAAATAGACTCAAATAATTCTATATTTGTCATTTGACATCACTTATCACAAATAGATCGACTAAGAACGTGTTTCGGACTATATTGTTTAATAAAAATAGCAAATAAAATTAAAATAATCATAATATTTCAGTATTCCAATTTATAATTAAGTCTAAACAGAATAACCCTACTAAACCCACCGTATAAGAAATTTTGTGCTGACGACAACCATTAATCTTTTATATTCTTACCTCTTTGATTCTGATTTGGACGACATAAATCCACTAACATTTTACCCCTTGAACACATACTTTCTTGATTTTAATGCTTTACAACACATAAAACTGTATTTCACAACAGTTGATAGTAAGACACTTGACACAACATAACCTCACATTCCTCTAATGTCACACCTTACACTCTTCTTTACACATACAAGAAAAACCAATGTCGACATTGGTTATTATAGAATTATAAAATATAAATAACTTGCACCTATTTACAGTTTGGTTGCTCTTGCACTAAGTAAATTTTTCATTCCCAAAAGGACATTGGTGAGGTAGACTGCGGTAACTTAATATTTACAAGGATTTTGGGATTGGTTGTTCTTGTAATACATAGAGTTCAAGTACAAATACCAAAGTATCATATAATCTCATTTTAGAGAAATATTGACATTGATTGTTCCTGTTTCAAGGTACAGATATATATATATTATATATTATATATATATATATATATATATATTTATTTATTTATTGTTTTACATACAGCATATAGGACGCAAAGCTAGTATTAGAAGTTTAGTTTGTAAAAAAAAAACAGAAAAAAAACTGTAGCATTATGAAATTATTTAGTACATATTTCAAATATTAGAAACAAAGGAATATTTTATATAAGTAAGGTGTCCCGTCGCTTGTGCAGCATCAATACCAGTCCGTTCTTCAACGTTTCATTACGAACAGTTTTAGTACTATTTTTAACATTTTCTTATTCAAAATGAGTAAACGGAGCGATATATGGAGATATTTCAAAAAAAGTGAAAATAATATTTGCATCTGTAATTATTGTGGCGCAAAATTAAAAGCAATTGGTACTACCAGTTCCTTGTGGAAACATGTGAATGCGAAACACATCTTACCTGTCGAAAAGCAACCAAGGTATGTAAATCTATTTTAATATTAAGTATTTTAAATCACATTTAGTTAATTATACTGATATGCATGATGTACAATACGTACTTTAATGTAACTATAAACAAAATCTATTAAACTGAATTGAAATAGACATCGCATGAATAATTAAATAATTAATTAATAATAATTACGAATTATAAAATAATGTACTAATTAGCAAATTTAATCAAAATTTCAGACTATCATTTGCATCTTCTCGAACTTCGAGTCAAGAAATCAGCACAGAAGACTCATTGACTACTGATGACGATAATAACACAACGATAATGGATTATTCCGTCTCATCAGCACATTCGGACATATCGGAACCATCAACATCAACACACATTCAACCTAAAATATCGTCAATATTTTGTACAAAAAATGCTAATGAAAAACGAAAAGAGCAAATTACACTGTTAAAAAATCTATTTTAGACAATTTTTTAAATGCATCTGAGGATGATTCTGTATTTGTGCAAACTGTTAAAACTTGTATTAAAAATGAAATTACGAGACGATTCAAGATAGATGATAACAATTTAATTTTAGATCTATCAGATTATTTAGATCCTAGATATAAAAATACTTTAAACTTGGAAAGACGCTTCGAGGTACAAAATTATTTAAAAAATAAATTAGATAATACTTCAATATTACAAGATACTGAATCAACTCAATTAAAAACAGTAACTAATACAGCACTAGATTTTTTATTCCCTGAAGACACAAGCCTAGAACCAAAATCAGAAATTGATACATATTCAAATAATAAACACAGCTGTTCATTTGAATGGTGGAACAAAATTCAGCACAGTGTCTTAATTTTAAAAAAATAGCACGCAAATATTTAGCGATCACAGCGACATCAGTTCCATCTGAAAGAGTATTGTCTTCTGCAGGCAATTTGGTTACTGCTAAAAGAAATTGTTTATCAGGTAAAAATCTAAATATGTTAATATTCTTGTTTTGTAATTCTAAATTAAATTTGCCAATGTAAATATAAAATAATTAAGTATTTGAATCAACATGCACACTAGAGTATATGTAGTATATAAAAATGTATATCGACATGTGCAATATTCTGTTTAATTTGTCAATAAATTAATAAAAAATAATAATACATGACCATATTTTTTGTTCTAATTTCCTTGAAAACGTATCATGATAATGTGAATTATGTATTTCAATATAAATTGTAATGATTTTTAAAAAATATGTTCGCTTTTATTTGCATTCGAAAATAAGTACTAGCTTTTGATACAATTGTACAGGTACGTAATATATTAATTATATATTATCAAATCTTTGAAAAATTTTCCCCTGAAGCGTAAGAATAAAATAATCTATTATTAGATCTAAATTTAAACATTCAAGAAATAATCCCGGAATTTAATTTGAATAATATATATATATATATATATATATATATATATATATATATATATATATATATATATATGTATATATATATATATATATATATATATATATATATATATATATATATATATATATATATATATATTATGAGGGCACATTCAATTTTCGTAATATGTTACAGAAATGTGTAGTGTGTACTCTATACTCGGAATCGGTTGTTCGATTCTCGAAATCGAATCCAAGAACCGATTCTTTGCCTTTCTTTTGCAAGAAAATCTAAGCTATTTTAATATCGAGGTCAGTCAACAATGTAGAGAATAGGCAATTAATACATACATTAAACATACATAACATACGAGTATTTCGTTCTTGAAATCGAATTTAAGAATCGGTTCAAAAAAACGAGTATTCGATTCTTCGAAACGAATCCAAGAACCGAGTATTCGATTCCTGGAACCGATTTCAAGAACCGAGTATTCGATTCCTGGAACCGATTCCAAGAACCGAGTATTCGAATCCTGGAACCGATTCCAAGAACCGAGTATTCGAATCCTGGAACCGAGTATTCGATTCTTGGAACCGATTCCAAGAACCGAGTATTCGAATCTTGGAATCGAATCCAAAATTTGGAACCGAGATTCGGGTATCCGAAAAGTTCAGTATTCGGGTACCAAAAGTATCCGGATTCGGTTCCCAGCACTACTATCTATATGTCTTCGAGTCGCTAGTCCATAATAAGTGCTGAGCTTTTTCACTAGTGACTCTGTGAGTTTACCTTTTCCACCTAGCTTTTTAGTTTTTCGAATGTTTCGGAGTCGAGTTCCCATTTGCTTCTGGCCGTGACCTATACATTCGCTTTTTAAAACTAGATGATCAGCACCATAAGGATTCAAATTGAGAATTGCTGCAAATGTCTTAGAATCACCGTCGCCGATATAATATCCGTATTTTACGCCATGCACTTCTTGTGATCTCGAAAACATATTTTTTACAGACTCCACTTCCATGCTTCCTGCAGATCCTTCATGATTTTTGGTACAGTCTTCATCGTCATGAGCTTCTTTCCATTCTAAATATTCTGGAGAACTCTTGGATTTATTCTGCCATTTTGCACAAGCATGACAGTAACTGCTTCGCACATCTAGATCGATGACTTTATCACAGTAATACGCTATGAGAGTTGTTACTCCGAACAAAGATTTAAATCCTCTCTTTTTCAAGTACCGTCTCCAGACACTTTGAAATTCAAAATAGGTCTTTCCATTTTTTCATGCTCTTTTTTCTCTTCATCGACAGCTTTTTCACAATAATAATAAAAAGCTGTCTTCGCAGCAACGTGAATGTGACTCACAATTCTATTATATGTTTCTTCAGCCATGCCACTACCGATGTCCATATAATTGCAGAAAAAATTCAACCCTTGCCTACCAATGCCTAAGAGTCGCATGACGAACGCTATTCTGCGATTTATCTCGAAGCCAGTATTTATTAGAGGACTTGAATTGATGTGTCTAGATCCACACTTACACTTGACAACGAGTTTGAAACCAAGGCCTCGTATTCCAGTTTCTTCAAATTTAACATTTTGCTTGCAATTTCGACAAATTAATATGTCCGATAATGTTGTAAACAAAGTGAAAAATTCAATGACCCGATAAAAATGCAATGGATTCACAGTCACATTTTCACTCGTAGAACTGTCGAGTTTTTTCGCACTAGCACTTCGATCTTCATTATTATCACTCTGTTTATTGTCGTGCTGGTTCCCATGGAACTTTCTTTTACGCGGCCTACTGCGGCGTTCTTTAGCCTCATGTTTACCTTTCGGATATGAAGACATTTCTCAGTCTCAATTACAAACGCACTCGTAGAAGGCTAAATCAGAACTGACCTAAATACACTTTTAGAATCGTAGGTGCCCAGGTCGAAGTAAAACAACAAATTTGAAAACAAGTGTCAAACCATTTTCTTCTGTTAACAAAAGCAAAGCAGACGAAGCCAACTATAAATGTATAAATATTCTTTTGTTCATTTTTTAATTAAAAAATTATTTTTTCTTCAATGGTCTGACATAATTTTTCAAAATAAAAAATATGGTAAAATATTGTTCCATTTGCTGCATATGCAAGAAAATTTTGAATACAATAGAGTGGAAAATAGAGGAGAAAAAAAATAAAAACTGAAAAAAATTTGGAAAATTTGCGTGCTCGGGCCTTTGGATAAGGACGTAGCATTTCAGGTGTTATGTAAGGGAGCATTTGAACTAAAAGGAACAGCAGAATCAGTACTGTTCGTGGCAATTTCTTGTTGCTCTTCAGGATATGTCTCAGTGTATTGAGGACGGTCGGTAACAAAAGAGGTTAAATACTCGTGTTTTTTAAAAATATTTTGATTCAGTGGATAAGTCCACTTACTTCAAAACCCTTTTGAATATTTGAGGAGCTGAAAGCTCTTGGATACGCTTTGCCCACAAGTTCGGCTATTTCGTAGATTGTAATAGGCCTGGCAGGATTTATTACCATCCATTCATTACTGGCCAAATTGTAATATGTCTTCAGAGGTCCAAATACTGTCCTGTAAAGGGGTTGCATTTTATGACTGGTGTGGCGATGAAAAGTTAACATAATTATGCCATTTTTTTACAATAATCAATTGCTTCAATGTTCACGTGACTATCATGGTTATCTAAGATTAATAATACTGGATCTTCAACTGCAGGTTTTACGTGCTTTTTGAAGTGTTTGAGAAATTCTAAAAACAATTGTTCATTAGACCACCCTGATGGATTTGCACCTCCGATACTACCAACTGGACAACCTTTTAACATATGTATTTTAAAATTAACCCTCGGAAATATTAGCATTGGTGGAATATGATTGCCGATTGCATTAATTGCAGCAATAACTGTGACGTTGTGACCACGTTCACCACTAGTCATTTGGCCAATTTGTTTAATTCCTTTAGGTCCTATAATTTTAGATGGAACGTGTACGGTTGTCACGCCAGTTTCTTCACAATTCCATATTTTTTCTGGTGGAAAGTTACCACGGCATGAAATGTCCTTGTAATTTTTAAAAAACGATGATAGATTTATCTTATCGAAGGATGTTGATCTACCTAAACTTGTAGCCTCGGGTTTTCTAAGCGATAAATCTGGATGTCTTTTAAGAAATTGTCGTAACCACTCCTTACCGGAATTTTCCTGTTCGTTCTAAGATTCGGAATAATTTTTCTTTCTTGCAACAGCAAATTGATACGCTAAATTTCGAACTTCCCTTTTTGTCGAACCATAATGATGACGTGCAGCAATTAGTAGATAATCCTTTAATAGATTTTCCTCTTCATTATTGAAGACTTGTTTAGCATTGTTGGCAGCTACATGTTCGAAAACTAAAGCTCCAGACTCTGATTTAACGTGTCTTATCAATGTGGTTTTAGATATATTATATCGCTTTGCAGCTTCCCTTATTGATAATTCACCACTAATACATTTATTGGCAGCACAGGTTAAATTTTCAGAATTTATAGGGGGTCGTTTGACGCCAGATTTACTTCGCGGCATGTTCAATATTTTCTATCTAGAAAGAAAAATTAATTATAAATAAAGTTTCTAAAATATTGTACCTTGGTCCAGTCCATGGTACAAGATATACCACTGACCCGAGGTACAAGTTTGCATTACTTCAAACATTTTTGCGCACAAAAGAGTAAGGTTAAGGGTAAATTTAAAAATACAAGTGAATTTCTTAAGCTAAGGCAACAACCATGCACTGTATAATAGTTAAAAACAACAATACATACAGTGCGAATAACGTAAGACTGTACATTGGCGACTTTATTTTAGCTTTATTCACTTTGCCCATGTCAGTAACAATTGAAATTACAATGACACTCGTTTTGGTAAATGTTACTGTGTTTTTAAGATTGTGTTACTAATATCTTACGAGTTTGCGTAATAATTAGTGCAAAAAATGTACATCACAGAAGAAAAGTTTAAGATGTATTCCTGGTATTTAGAAGGGGCGTCTTTGCGAGAAATTTCTGATTATTTCAGCTTTGAATTCCCGAGCAGGCCCATCATATGTCATCAAACGGTGGCAAATTTAGTTATCAACCCCAAGTGATTTTGGAAATGTACTGATACCAATTACAATTTCAGTACTTGAAGTGTACTTTTAATCCAATAACATGTAATAGATTTAATAAAAAATTGGAATAAATTCTGTAAATGATTTAAATAAATATAGTAGTCTGTGGACAAGTGTCTAATTTTACATTATTCAACCATAATAAATTGGAGTTTTTGTATATAATCACCATGGTAACATTAAGTAAATGCCCTATGTCTAATTTTAAATTATTCAACGGGTTGATACTAGCATAGGCAAATTGATTAACGCTAAAATAAAGTTGCCAATGTATAGCCTTACATTATTCGCACTGTATATACAAAATGGATGATAACTGATTATAATTACACGAAATACTTACATTGCAAGTGAAGAAACACAAACAGACAACATATTCCACACGTCCACCATTTATGACAATTTTCAAACACTGCCATTTATGATACAGTAGACAGCATTATAATTCTATAACATATTACAGAAAATTCGAATATATAGACACTACAAACTCAATGACCCAAGGTACAGACCTGTCCGAGGTACAACACCTTCCCCTAATCTTTTGTTTACCAAATATTATTGAATTTCAATTGTTTTGCATGTACATAACACATTTAGATGCAATTGTTTTGTATCAAATTTTCATGGCACACTACGAAGATCATTCTATTTGTCATACTTTTTAATTTTTCTTAAAAACTAGAAAAGATATTTATGTAAATACATTATTGTAAACAGAAAAAATAGCGCTTTCTAGCTAAAGAAAAATTAACTATGGTTTCAATTTAAAAAATTCAACTTTCACGCTGTATCTCCAGAAATATCCCATAAGTATTACCCCATAAGTGTGCAACTTTTGTCTAATTTAATCGACCTTGTATCTCTTATAGTTTCCGAGATACCTGTAGTGGCCCGTTTAAATAGGACACTCTGTATATATATATATATATATATATATATATATATATATATATATATATATATATATATATATTTCTGGTTGGGAAGAGGGTAAAAGAGAGAGGGACGGGATGGCCCGCACAAGTAGCCAGCTAGCCAGTTGCGAAGAGGGGAGTGGGTTATAACAAAGTCTGAATTTGCGGGCGCCACGTATTTTAATTCTACTAGTACACCGAGGGCAGTAAAATACGAAACTGTAGAACGATGGATGAGTTAAATAGTGCACTAGATAAGGAAGTTGCTGTGGACCGAAACTCGTCCCAAAATAATACTCTGTACTCTCAAAAATAGACATAAAGTTATATTGATCAGTATTTGTCACGTGTGCTTACAAGTGGTTTCCTTAAAGCTAGATGAGAAATGATATGGGGGGTGAGGCGAAATGATGATTCTTAAAATACTTAAATACAGTTTACAATGGTTAACGTTGTCCAGCAAGATAATACAAAATGGACAATACTTGGAACGTAAATTTAAACGGATGCCAGTGGCGTAGACAAATACTTTATAACGCTACAGTTTACAATTTCAAACGCAAATTAAACAGAGTTTTGCCACTGACTCCTTTAAATAAATACCATTGAAATTAGACTAGAATTTTATACTAAAATAAACAACAGTTGGGATATCGTAAACAAAGAACCGACATATGCCCGGTCGAATGATAAGCCACTGTAAGAGCAACGCACCTGTACACTTTGCGCACCTGCGCCACTACAACACGGTATGTATATAGAACAATGACCATGTGATAAAAAATTCAGTAGACGTAAATTCGGTACTCATTTGTACAGGGAGGCAGGAACCAACATAAGAAGATCCTCAGCGTCTGGATCACCCGAAATCGATGGTATGGATGAAGCGAACCAACGTCTGTGAATCCTCGGCGGTCTGAACACGTGTGGCTGCACGGTGACAAGGCGAAGTTCCTTGCGGCTAGGCAATATTGTCGGGAGACGTGGACAGTAGCACAACACTTATATATATACAGGGTGTTATATATATATACATATATATATACACATATATATATATATATATATATATATATATATATATATATATATATATATATATATATATATATATATATATATTGCGACGCTCCCTTGTATCGCGGGTGTCGGATTGCTGGGGCGCCAATCGGTTATATGCCGGGATAGTTCAATGGAGATCAGGGTAACACAGTCTATTCAATATATTAGGTAGTGACGTGCACTACGTAACATAGCTATGGTAGTCAGTGATTTTAATAATCACGCATATAAACAATAAACCTTATTGCACTACAATCAATTATTATACATGTGACATTTGAATAGGAAATACAAACAATTATTAAGCCAGCATTTATGATACATTGAACATGAAATACAATCAATTACTAAATTGGCACTTATTATACATTGAACATGAAATACAATACTCAGGTTGGCCGCCGTGTAACTTTCCATATGTCATACCCACCTGCATATGTGAATCCAGTGACGTGGTTCAAAGAGGGTATGGAAGAATTGTTGACGTATGTTTTAAAAACTGTGCCAGCATCGGATCAGGTCGGACTAGTAATGTATACTCCACAGTGCGAGTTAGGTCCTACGTGGATTAGTTTCCGTCGTGCAGATCAGATGCATATAGATGTAGTGTGGGACGCGATATCTAGAATACTACAGAGTAATTCCGAAATATTTGCCAGTGGAAATATGGAGGTGGTCATGACGCGTGTGAGTGTGCCCGTGGGTTCGAGCAACGGGAAAAAACTGTCGTGCCACGGAGTAAAATACGCCGATTTCTGCCGGAGGAAATACGGTTTAATCGATATAAATAATACTGACAATTTATGCCTACCTCGGGCGCTGGTAGTCGCAAAAGCTGTGACAGAGAAGAACCCTGAATTAAAATGGCTTGTTAAAAATAGCAATTCCCTTCAGGACCGAGAATGCCACAGTCTTATAGCTAAGGCTCAAGTAAATATACCTCGAGAAGGATGCGGCATCCCCGAGTTGGTGGAATTTCAAAAATATTTTACAGACTTTAATATTGTTGTATATCAGTATGACAGTCACGGGATGGTAATTTTCGAGGGGAATAAGAATAAAGATTTACCGTGCTTAAATCTTCTACATCATGATTCCCACTATTCAGTGATCAAAAGCTTAGGGGCTGCTTTTTCCAAATCATACTTTTGCGAGCCGTGTCATACCGGGTATAGCCAAATAGGGCAACACAGATGTGAAAATACCTGTCCGTGTTGTCAACACTCGCCACCATGTCCACGCAGTGTTATTGAGGTATTATGTAAAAATTGTGATCGCGAGTTCCGTGGAGACCAGTGTTTAAAGAACCATATAAACTCACCTTGTTAAAAACTTAAAAAGTGTACCCAGTGCTTTAAAACTTATATGGTACAATCAAATAGAGCGCACATATGCAACACCGTGTATTGCAAAACGTGCGATGAGTACAGGAGTATAGGACACGAGTGTTACATTAAAAAAAGTGTGAAGAAGACCGCGGCCGATGAGGAACAGCACTTGTTTATAAGTATGTGTGTAAAGTGAAGGGATTCACTTTAAATTATGCGAACTCGAAAATTATAAATTTTAACTCGATGAAAGATATAATTCTAAGTGAGGATCCCCTACCAGTGCCAGTGATAACAGCCGACAATATTAGGTGTAGTGAAGACCATAACGTAGTGACACGTCGCGAAAGTCAAAAATTTAACATTTGTTTTATAACCGTTTTTGGGGTTGGTCACAAACGATGTGTCCGGCTAGCGACCAGTTGGTGAGGAGTGTCGTGGTTCGTGACTTGTTATTTCGGGAAGCCTATCGGAACGAGGGATATTGAAGTGGGCGCCACTTAGTGCTTCGCGCACTAAGAAAAAAAAGGTATCAAAGGGGTAGTCTAGGTTGACTGACGGACGGGCCGATATGTTCACTTGAGAAAAAAGAAGAGACACGAAATAACCGGGATACTACAAGTAAATTTAATTATAACAACACGAGTTTATACTCTCGTATGAAAAAGAAAGAACAATCAAAACAAATGGCGACGTGTCTAATCGACAAATTAATCTATACAGCAATCGTTAAGAATTAGAATTAAACAATACAACCCTGCGGGGCTGATCAAACCCGTAATTTAAATAATAGGATGGTACAGCAATTCGAAAAGGAACTCACAAGGAGAACCCGATGTGAATCCACAGTCAAATTAATTCTAGGTTAAATGGTGGGGGGCCACTAACAGTGACAGCCCGGGGTCCGTACGAGTATAAAACGAAAGCCATGCAGGGGGGCTAACCCACTCCTGTCCTCACGTACAATTGTGTTGTCACGTACCCGAACTGTCAATGCGTGTGGTTCACCAAGAGAGAGAGAACATATGACATAAATAAAAAAATATATATAAACGTGAACAAGACTTAAATTACTTACAGACTAGTGAAATGGTGGGGGCCACTAACAATGAAAGCACGGATTACGAAAGTATAAAACGAAAATGGTGCAGGTGGGCTAACCCAATCCTGTCCGCATGCACAAGTAAGACGTAACGAATTCGCGCTGTCAGTGTTGGTGGGCCACCAGTAGGGAGACAAGATATGACAATAATGACGTTAAATTAGTAGCAAATATGTGACTTATTTCTAATAACAATAGCCAAGAGAACAGAGTTTACAATAATGCACGTTATCAATCGTTATGTCAGTTCGTGAAACACCGTCCCTGAGGGGGGGGGGGGTACTTAGCTCGCGTGTGGTAACTTGCTAGCCGATGATGTGGCGTTTTTCCTCCACGTGGTGGTCTGGATTAACCGGGGTTGGTCCTGATGGTCGACCCTACGCTCTTCCACCACCAAGGTGGGTCAGCTGGTAGAGGACGTTGGTCCGCCGCGGGACACCTTACACCTCTCCGTCAGCCCGTTCTTCCGAGTAATCCGTTACTTCCGCCGCTATGGACGATTCTGGCTTGTGGCTCGACTTTATCAGAAGGGGTTTCTCCACCCAGACAGCCCGCCAAACGGATAGAATCTCTCAAAAACACTTCCTTCGGACGAACAATCAGGTAACCCGGTATACAACTACACACGTCGACACTTGAGGAACGCTCTCTCGTCACTGTCTGTCCAACACACACAAAAAGCAGAACGCACCGAATTCTCTTAATTACTGTCTTAATTAAACAAGAATATACTTAGTTATTATGTACAAACCACATTTCAACTCGGTAGACATATGCGCCATCTCTAAATACGAAAATTGAAACTGTAAGACAATATCGGCCCGTCTTAGAATACAGAAAATCAGAAAGATGGCGGAAAGGGCGGTATTCTCGTTACAGTTTTACTAAACGTCGAGGTGTGGGGCCGTTAGATTCACTACCTTATGGATACAAACGGTTAAGATTAGAGTAAATATGTGTGTAAATAGAAGTTTATGTATGTATTGTGACGCTCCTTTCGCGGGTGTCGGGTTTGCTCGGGCGCCAATCGGATTTTTATTCCCGGATGTAGTCAGTGGAGTAGGGTTAAATGAAGATAGTCCACAGTGTCTCACAATAATACTCGTAGTTGCTTTATTTGCAAGGAATGGTTTAGTATCCAGCCAAGTAATGATAACAAGCAATATTATATTCAACAGCGAGGGAATATAACATAACAATCATAGCCAATCAATTTATAACAATTAATAATACACGATACTATAGTTAATAACAAGAGAAAGTGGTAGATTATAACAACACAATCATAGTTAATCAAATACTAATAATATAAGCAAATAACGAAAGATATATTATAATTGACTATAAGAAAAAAAAGAGAAGTGACAAAGTTAAAAATAAACAGTACTAAACTTAGGCCAAACGGATAATCATAATAATACAAGAACGGTAGTGCAAGTAACAACAATAATACTAACTTAATGTAACAATCGGCTGCTAAGGCAAGGCAGCGTGGTGGGGGAACGGGTACGGAACGTTCTGTGGCAGGACGTACGCAGCACAGTACAGCAGTGGAAAGGGAACCGCCCAGGCCGTTCGCAGTGCGGTGGGGACTAGATACGGAGCACTCTGTGACAGGACATACGCAGCACAGAAAGGGAACCGCCCAGGCCGTTCGCAGTGCGGTGGGGACTAGATACGGAGCACTCTGTGACAGGACATACGCAGCACAGAAAGAGAACCGCCCAGGCCGTTCGCAGTGCGGTGGGGACTAGATACGGAGCACTCTGTGACAGGACATACGCAGCACAGAAAGGGAACCGCCCAGGACGTTCGCAGTGCGGTGGGGACTAGATACGGAGCACTCTGTGACAGGACATACGCAGCACAGAAAGGGAACCGCCCAGGACGTTCGCAGTGCGGTGGAGAACGGATATTGAGAGTGGGGTACACAACAATATATCAAAACAATAAGAAAATGTCGCAACAGGTCGTACGCAGTGCGAATAGAAACATAAATTGAAGTTGACACTCACCCAGTGGTTTAGTAGATATCGGTGGACGGCTCGGAGTCGAAACACTGCTCTGTTCTTTCGATCAGATCCGGCCTATTTATACTCACTCGTTAGCGACGAGTCCGGACTGTCTTTAGCAAATTTACTTAATTAAACGGACCGGTGCAGCGTTCCCGTCCGAGCGGTGTGCGAGTTCGGACCGCTGAACGCGGCGCGTTAGCGTACGTTGACCTTACGCACAGCCGTTCTTGGCGGTATCGTCACATCCCTTCCTTACTTTCGGATGGTAAAAAAACGGGGAAAAAGGTTTGTGCCTACTTATGCTAGTTTATCCTGCTTACTCTATTTATCCCAACTTAACTTACTTACACTACTTTAATGTTAGTTGCTTTGGCAAAAACGGCCGGCACAGTCACTAGGTTCGTGGCACTATTAGCGTTTCTCGGGGGAATGGTGATCCATCGTGGGCGTTCTCCTGCCCCACCGGGGATTGAGAGTCTGTATCTCTTGTTGGGGGGGCAGGTTGGGGGGCGCAGGGCTTCCAGGGGTATCCTCACGAGCACTGGCTCGGGTGGGGACGATGGTGCTGGAGGACCCTGCGTTATGGGGGTGGGGGGTGAGTCGGAGCCGAACAGCTGGTACAGACGGTTGTACTGTGCTGGTTTGGTACTGACTAGTATTGGAGCTGGCGCCAGCTCTCGTAATGGCGTGGCCGGTGGTGCACGGCGTGGAGATGGGGTGTTGGCCTGCTCTGGCGTGATGGGCAAGGGGGACGTCTCTAAGTCCAGCCAATCCGATGGACTGAACGGAGGTGGCTTTACCGTTTTGTCTGGGGTGACTGGCAGTGGTGACAGCAGAGTAGGTATGGCGCTCATTTCGTGCGCTATTTGGGCTGCGTCCAGTCTGCGGGGTGGTGTTGTGGGTATCCTGAATTCGGTGTCCGGTAGTGGGGGCTGGGCTGCCGGCAAGGTCTCGGTGACAGGCGGCGGGTCAGGCATCCCGGTGGTGTTACTCCTGCCGGGGAGTGTCATTAGTAGACAGGGTGAGACGGGCCGCAAGCGATGGCGGCGGTGAGTCTTGGTTTGGTGCAGACGATGAGCGGGGCCCATGATTCTGAAAGAAGCATGTTAGGTTAGTGGGCCGGTTTGAGGTCCTTGATGTGAACGTTGTGAAGTTGTCGACCATGGTGGTTTCGAAGGTGGTATACTACGGGGGAGACCCGTTCTGTTACAGTCCATGGGCCAGAATACTTCGGAGCTAGTTTTGCAGCAAAACCTTTGGCTGCGTTGGACAGGGGATGCTCCTTCCGCATCACTTGGTCGCCTACGTGGCACTGCCAGTTTCGGCGTCGTAAGTTGTAATAATGTCCTTCTCGAGTGGCTGCACGGGCCAGGTTTACTTGGGCTAGCCGGATAATGTCGTGCAACTTCTTTCCTTGCTCTAGGTAGTCCGTGGTGATTTGGAAGTCCGTGGTGCTGGAGTCTTCCTCGGCCGTGGGGGTTAGCTTACCTGGAATTGTCAGTTCGCGGCCGTAATTCAGATATGCTGGTGAGTAGCCCGTGGAATCGTGACGGCAGCTATTAATGGCCAAGGTAAGTTCGGGCAGGTATTGGTCCCACTCACGTTGGTTCTGCTCACAATAGATGGCAATCATGGGTTTCAGAACTCGGTTAACTCGTTCGACGGGGTTTGCCTGCGGGGTGTAGATGGGTGTTAACTGATGTCGAATGGACCAGGATGTCAGAGTTTCCTTGAACAGGCGGTTATTAAATTCGGTGCCGTTGTCCGTGATGAGGGTACGGGGGCTGCCGTGTCGAGTGATGACGAGCTCCCGAAGTGCTTTGGTGATGGTCGCGGCGGTGGCTTTACGGAGAGCTCGACACTCGACCCACTTGGTTAACCTGTCCTGAAATGCGATCAGGTACATGTTACCACTGTTGGATCGTGGTAGGGGGCCCATGATGTCGGTGGCTACCACTTCCCAAGGTCCGCTGTTTTTGGGGGCATGCATCTTGCCTGGTGCCGCAGCTTGAGACGGCTTGTATCGTTGACAGGCCTTGCATTCCCGGACGTATTTGGTAATATCCCTGTACATCCCGGGCCAGTAGTAATGGAGAGCAACACGGGTGATGGTCTTGGCGATACCCATGTGTCCTGCGTGTGGCAGGTCATGGTTTTCGCGTAGGACCTGGATTCGTTCAGGTGTAGCAACGCACCTCTTCCATTCACTGTTGTCGCCTAATTCCGTTATATCGGATGGGTCCCAGAATCGTCGGTACAGGAGGCCGTTGCGTATTTGGAACTCCGTATGGTCCTGGGGATGGTGCTGAACTTCGGTTAATTTTCTATCATACCAGCGACAGTTAGCTCGTACGGCGCATAGCTCGGCCTCGGTTTCCTTGCACGGTAGAGGTTGCCGGGACAGGGCATCGGCTAGCTGGTTGAGGGAACCCTTCCGGTACTGGATGTCAAACTCGTATTGTTGCAGTGATACGGACCATCGCGCCAGTCGTCCAGTGGGGCTTTTTATTTTGTGTAGCCAACGTAGTGCCTGGTGGTCTGTTATTACGGTGAATTTGTACCCTTCCAAGTATGGTCTCATCTTTTCGATCCCCCAGACGATGGCTAGACATTCTTTCTCGGTGGTTGAGTAGTTTTGTTCTGGCTGGGTGAGGGTTCGGCTTCCGTATGCGATGATCTGTTCCTGGTCTCCCTTGCGCTGGAGGAGTGCTACTCCAAGGCCTCGCTCGGATGCGTCGGTCTGAAGGATGAACGGTTTATCAAAATCGGGGCAGGTGAGCACAGGGGCAGTGGTCAGAGCCGTCTTTAGAGCCTCGAAAGCCGATTGAGCCGCTTCGGTCCATTGCCATTTCTGTGATTTTCGGAGCAGGTTTGTTATTGGGGAGACCATCTTGGAAAATCCTTTTATAAACCTTCGGTACCATGAGGCTGCCCCGAGGAACTGTCGTACTTCACGAAGATTGGTAGGGGGCGGAATATTTATTATCGCTGCTACCTTTTCTGGGTCGGTTTGGATCCCCTTGCTGGAGACAACATGGCCGAGGTATCGGATGGCCCGTTGTCCGAAGTGACACTTCCCTTGATTCAGCTGCAGGTTCGCGTTCCGTAATCGGCGAAATACTTCACGGAGATGGCGTAGATGGTCTTCCAGTGTAGCGCTTAGGACGATGATGTCGTCTAAGTATGCGAATGCGTGAGGTTCCATGTCTGGGCCGATTATGTGGTCCAGTAATTTCTGGAAGGTTGCGGGGGCGGAGTGGAGGCCGAATGGTAATACTCGGAACTGGTACAGCCCACGTCCAGGCACCGTGAAAGCGGTGAGGGGTTTACTGTCGGTAGACAGAGGAACTTGCCAGTATCCGTTCTTTAGATCTATAGTAGAGAAATAACGGGCCTGTCGTAGACGGTCGAGTATTGTGCTGATGTACGGGAGCGGGTACGCGTCTTTGTCCGTGACTTCGTTTAGCCGCCGAAAATCGATGCAGAATCGCGGTTTCCCGTCCTTTTTCCGAACGATTACGGTGGGAGAACTCCAAGCGCTGTTTGATTCTTCTATGACCCCGTCTTTTAGCATTTGATCGACCTCCTCGTTAATGATGGCCAGCATTTTGGGATTCCGAGGTTGGTACCTTTGTTTGATTGGCGTAGGGTCGTTCAGGCGAATGTGATGCGTTGCTAGAGGGGTTACGCCTTTTATTGTGCGGAACAATGGTAGTTCTTCATTGAGGAAGGTTTCTAGTTGCTCGCTGTCACTGGGTGTATGCTCGGGGGTTGCGGTGATCCTGTATAATGGCGGGTCCGGCGGTTTCACGGATATTTGAGGTTGGTTAGTGGAATAGTCGATAACCATTCTCCAGGCGCGGATTGCGTCTATACCCAGCAGTACACGGGTGGACAGGGTAGGTAGACACAGGAAAGTGACGTGTTTGAATATCCCATCAATAATACACCCGATGTGGCATTCCTCGGTGATCGGAGTTTGTTGTCCATTCGCCAGTACAGCTTGGGTGATGGTGGTGGGCTGAAATGGAAGACCTTGTGTTCGGCATTGGTCCATCATTTCCTGGTTAATGTACGATCGCATGGATCCGGTATCGAGTAATGCGGTTGTAGAGAGGCCGGCCACCCTGCTCGGTATTAATATCCTGTCATCAGTGTTTTGGTCGGTGGTGAATAACAGTTCGTGGTTGTGTTTCGGGGTCCGGAGTCGGGGGTATGTGGACGGCAGGTACTCCGTTACTCTACGGTCCGGCTTGCGTTTCCCGCCGGCCTCTGGCATCTGCAGTCTCGGGTCAGAATGCCCTGGGTTCCGCAGTAAGAACAGAACAGTTTGGCTGGTAATTTACACTGCTGGCGGAAATGTCCTTTACCACCGCATCGCCAACAGGTCCCAGTGCGTTCGTAGCCCGTGCTTGATGGTTGAGGGGTTGCACCGGAGGTTTTTATGGTCGACACGTTTGCAGTTCGTGGTTTGATTTCCTTCTGTAGCCTTTCATATTCTTCGATCTCACGCACCAGGTCTTTTATGTCGGAGCAATCGCGACGGCGGATGTACTGACGGTACTCTGGAAGTAGGTTATTGTAGACTCGATACAACTCCTGGGCAGATGACATGCTGCCATGTCGTCGGATGAGGGTTTGTAGATCGATAACGTACTCTCGTCCTGTTTCTCCGGTGCGCTGGGTGCGGCGACTTATTTGTTCTTCAAGTGCCAGGTGGAAGTCGGCGGGTAGATAGAAAGCGCGAAAATCTTCCAAGAACGTATCCCAGGTCGTCCAGGTGCTGCGCGAGTTCCTACACCATAAAAGCGCTGTGGATTTTAATAACTCGGGTATAGCTATTAGCATCTGTTCATTGGTGATTTTGTAACTAGCGCGTAGTTCCTCCAATCGTTCTAGGAAGGCGACTGAGTCGGTTTTCCCATCAAATGAGAGATTCCATTTCCGGACAGTCTCGCATATGTGGGTCGGGGTCCGGAGTGCTGCCACTGGGTACCAGAACCCCTCGGTATTCCCCTCGGCCGTCGGTGGGGTCTTATCCGGGTTGCTTTCGGCTGGTTTGGTTGCCTGTCGAATAAATTGACTGAGTCGGTGTCGTAGTTCCTCCACTGTTCCATCAGTTGGCAGTTCAAATTTCTGGAGTTCTTTCCGGAGGTTGTATATCCAGCTGGTCTTGGTCTTTGGTTCTTCGGCAGTTGCCATGCTTGATATCTTCAGGTCCCTGTTCGGGCGCCAATTTGTGACGCTCCTTTCGCGGGTGTCGGGTTTGCTCGGGCGCCAATCGGATTTTTATTCCCGGATGTAGTCAGTGGAGTAGGGTTAAATGAAGATAGTCCACAGTGTCTCACAATAATACTCGTAGTTGCTTTATTTGCAAGGAATGGTTTAGTATCCAGCCAAGTAATGATAACAAGCAATAATATATTCAACAGCGAGGGAATATAACATAACAATCATAGCCAATCAATTTATAACAATTAATAATACACGATACTATAGTTAATAACAAGAGAAAGTGGTAGATTATAACAACACAATCATAGTTAATCAAATACTAATAATATAAGCAAATAACGAAAGATATATTATAATTGACTATAAGAAAAAAAAGAGAAGTGACAAAGTTAAAAATAAACAGTACTAAACTTAGGCCAAACGGATAATCATAATAATACAAGAACGGTAGTGCAAGTAACAACAATAATACTAACTTAATGTAACAATCGGCTGCTAAGGCAAGGCAGCGTGGTGGGGGAACGGGTACGGAACGTTCTGTGGCAGGACGTACGCAGCACAGTACAGCAGTGGAAAGGGAACCGCCCAGGCCGTTCGCAGTGCGGTGGGGACTAGATACGGAGCACTCTGTGACAGGACATACGCAGCACAGAAAGGGAACCGCCCAGGCCGTTCGCAGTGCGGTGGGGACTAGATACGGAGCACTCTGTGACAGGACATACGCAGCACAGAAAGGGAACCGCCCAGGCCGTTCGCAGTGCGGTGGGGACTAGATACGGAGCACTCTGTGACAGGACATACGCAGCACAGAAAGGGAACCGCCCAGGACGTTCGCAGTGCGGTGGGGACTAGATACGGAGCACTCTGTGACAGGACATACGCAGCACAGAAAGGGAACCGCCCAGGACGTTCGCAGTGCGGTGGAGAACGGATATTGAGAGTGGGGTACACAACAATATATCAAAACAATAAGAAAATGTCGCAACAGGTCGTACGCAGTGCGAATAGAAACATAAATTGAAGTTGACACTCACCCAGTGGTTTAGTAGATATCGGTGGACGGCTCGGAGTCGAAACACTGCTCTGTTCTTTCGATCAGATCCGGCCTATTTATACTCACTCGTTAGCGACGAGTCCGGACTGTCTTTAGCAAATTTACTTAATTAAACGGACCGGTGCAGCGTTCCCGTCCGAGCGGTGTGCGAGTTCGGACCGCTGAACGCGGCGCGTTAGCGTACGTTGACCTTACGCACAGCCGTTCTTGGCGGTATCGTCACAGTATATATTTTTGTGCAATAAGTAATATAAGGTGTGTGTGTATGTATGTACGTATGTGTACATACATACTTTTTTTTTTCTTCTTTTTTTTCAATATAAAATAAACATGCTTTAGTAAATTCTTGATCGAGTTTTACTCTTCATTGTGGTTAAACATGAAATTCCAGCATCCTTTTAGTGCAATCGTGGCAGGTCCGTCCGGAAGTGGTAAATCATATTTTGTTACGGATTTTCTCCGCAACATAAATGAATTATGCGATACTGTATTTCCGCAAATAACATGGTGTTATGGTGTGTGGCAAGACTTATACAATAAAATCCCGAACGTGAACTTTGTTCAAGGTCTCCCCGATATGGAAAGCTTTGACGGGAAAACTGCACAATTAATTATAATTGACGATTTAATGCGCGAAGCCGATTCACGCATAGTCGATATATTTACAAAGGATAGTCATCATAAAAATATGTCCGTGTTCTTCATTACGCAAAATTTATTTCACCAAGGCAAGGGTCAAAGAGATATATCGCTTAATGCTAATTATATTATTTACTTTAACAATCCTCGTGATAAAGCTCAGATATTACATTTGTCTTGTCAAATTTGCCCGGAAAATACAAAATTTATTCAAGAAGCTTATAATGACGCTACATCAGAACCACATGGTTATTTAATCTTTGATTTGAAACAATCAACACCCGAGTGGGCTCGCTTTAGAACAATACACGGGGGACTTACGTATGCATATATCCCTAGAAAAGCATATAAATACGGTGACAAACATCTGCCACAGATTATTACGTAAACACTGCTGTTCTAAACATGTCTAGTACTGTCATTAAGAATGCAGCATTACTTCACGCTTTACTAAAACTTAAACCACAACATCGAAACGCTCTGCTGAAAAGTGCTGATTCTAATACTGTACGCTGTATATGCGAGTGTACATATAATATTTTAAGCGATAAAGTTCGTATTAATAAAATCCAGCGAGCTCGTCTTTTACGTTATAAGAAGACCTTGAGAAACATTGCGAAAAGTGGCGAGGGCTGGAAGAAGAAGAAGCAAATCTTGGTTCAATCCGGCGGAGCATTCTTACCGTTTCTATTGGCCCCATTACTCACTGGTGTGTTGAGTAGTTTGTTTAAACAGTGATGGAGCATGCTAGAAAGATGGTTTTAATAGCTCCTGAGGCAATAGAACGACTTAAACAGAGTAATATAGAAACCGGTGATATAACTTCACAACTAGATAACGATATGAAAAAGGTGTTAAATTCTAGAATCCCCGATCATGAAAAATGGATGTTATATCAACAAACACTACAACGATATTTACATTTTAAGAGTCAACAAAGTGCCCCCTTACAATTGCCAATAACTGAAGAGAACCTCACTCCTGACGAAGAAGAAATAGAAACCGAAGATGATGATACATCGGGTATTATAAATACGCTCCCGAAAACATATCGATCCAAAGCAAAACTTTTGTTGCAACGATTATTGGCCAACAAGAGTGTCACATGGAATAAACTCGGCCGTGTTAGTATTAATAATGTTAAAATGCCGCACTCAAACATTACAGACTTAATCGGTGACGTGTTGAGACCGCGTAAACATTCAAGTCCTGTAGGGTGACAAAAGTTCTCGATAGCTTTGAAAAATATCAACATCCCGGAGGAATTAATAGGGAATCCACGTAGAAGGGAATTCATGCGACCGACTATATCATATAAAATATACAGTCGCAAACAACGGAGACATAATGACGAGGCGGAAACATCAATATCAGCAGTCAAAAATAAATGGAGAAAATTTCGCTTCTAAACAAGAGAATAATAAATTGACAGGCATTTACTTTAATCCTAAACATGCTGCCAGTTTTTGTGGAGCCTCTAATCTTATAAAGGCTGTGAAGGCTAGTATTAATGCTAGGAGCGTTAAACAATGGTTAAGTGCTCAAGATGCATATACATTACATAAGCCGGTTAGAAAAAGATTTCCCCGAAATAAATACCGAGTGTCCAACATTAATGATCTATTCCAGGCAGACCTTAATGACATGCGAAGTCTAGCCCGTCATAATGATGGTTATAAATATATATTGACGGTAATTGACGTGTTTAGCTGTTTTGCCTGGGCAGAACCACTAATGGATAAGAAGCATGTAACAGTTATTTCTGCATTTGATAAGATCTTTAACGAAAGTAAACGTAAACCTGTATATTTACAAACTGATAAGGGGTCAGAATTTATTGCAAACAGTGTGCAAGAATATCTAAAGAAAAATGATATAAAATATCATGTTACGAAAAACCCTGATGTCAAAGCGTGTTTTGTAGAGCGATTAAACAGAACTTTAAAAACTAGAATGTATCGCTATTTTACACGGAATAATACATTTCGTTATATCGATGTACTACAGAATCTTGCATCAGCATACAATAGTACTGTACATTCCTCTACAAGTTTTGCTCCAAAGAATGTACGTGATACAAATGTATTACAAGTATGGAGGAATCAGTGTGGGGAAGAGAACACAAAATCATACCGTGTAAATTTTAAACCAGGCGATCTCGTTCGTATATCAAGAGAGAAACATGTATTTAAAAAGGGGTACGAAGCGAACTGGTCTGAGGAAATATTCAAAATTACAGCCGTACTGAGGAGAACTCCACCAGTGTTTAAACTACAAGATTTGAATGAGGAAGATATCGACGGAGTTTTTTATACGCAGGAACTACAGAAAGTACTCGTGAAGCCTGATACCACGTATAAAATAGATAAAATAGTTGACACACGTGGTAGCGGTCGTAGAAAGCAGGTGCTCGTCCGCCGGAGAGGATATAGCCAAAAATTCGATACCTGGATTCCCGCGAGCAATAAAATTATATTTAATCATGAACGTGGAAGAGGACGATTTTTACATTACGTTACCAAGTAATAGCTCGATGCAATATTTTCCCGATAATAAGACTACCAATTTTATTACACAATTACCACAACAATTAAAACTGGATGGCCAATGGGAAGCGGCTCTAGTAGAAATTCAATATCCCAACTCATTCTACACCGTAAACGACCACGAAAATATTATTTATTACACGCTGAAGGATGAAAATAGTTCAACAACTATTAAGAAGAAAACACGAATCCCCGCTGGGAATTACGACAGCATAAACGATGTGATGCGTGAGTTGAACGAGAATAAAGATTTAGATATTTATACATCTTTCACTTATGATACGGAATTGAACCGGGTTGCTGTGAAAATAACATCAAAAATTATATTTTCAAAATATTTTCATTGAAACTATCGCCTAAATTATCCCTTCAACTGGGTTACGAGCCGCAAACTAATTTATTTAAAAACGAGCGAGCACGTAACCCACCCCACCTATTACTCGGCATACCACATCAAATGTTCGTTTACTGCGACATTGCCACACCTTGTAGGTGACGTCATAACTCCCCTACTGAGAGTGGTACACGTAGATACGACAAAATATCTCTATGGTACGAATAAAATGGTAACATACACAGCACCGCACTATATCCCCGTGCTGAAACGAGATTTCAAAATGTGGAAATAGATATAAGGTGTGATAAGGGTCATGCAATACCATTCCAGTTTGGAACTCTTTGCGTTAAACTACATTTTAGACGGACACGCATACAATGAAACCGTGCCCGTATTTAACATATTACAATGGCCAGGCCGGTTCTGGTATATAGCGGCGTGGTGTTCAGAGGCGCCGCTCATCAACGGGGCCATGGTGTCGGTAGTTTCTTTAGCGGATTATTCAGAAGTATTATGCCGTTAATCAAGAGGGGTGCTAGTACATAAAGTCAAACCCTAGCCACATAGTGGTGTCGTGCGTTTATTGTTTAACGTGGCGATGCCTACCATTAGGTTTATCCGCCACGGCCCCCAAGGGCGTGGGATCGAGATACGCCCGATCAGCGCGGTCACTTGGCATGTATGCAACAAGTTGCATTGGCCTGACCTGCCAGTACGCTTCAGGATTGCAAGTCCTTCAGCCTCACTGGTCGGAGGGAACCTATCTAAATCCCTACTGACTATCCAGGTCAGTACCCGAGCTGAATACCGCAGCTCACCCGTCGGTGCGTGAACACCTAGCCTGCCCAGGCTGTTAACCACTGCCAGCACCTTGTTCCTTCCCATGACCGGCCAGTGGCAATTACTCGCCACTGAGAGCTGAACCGATCCCCGTGCTACCAGAACCTCTGGTCAGGCCCGGAGAGGCTGCTTGCAATGCTCGTGGTCCGGGGGCCAGCTCGGGGGCGTGGGTTCGCCAAGCCCAAGATTCGAAGCTCGACTACGCCCTGGCACTAAGGCCAAGGTTTCGTACAAAAGTCTCATCTCCCCCTGCGTATGCGCACACACATTCACACTCCATTCATTCCTCGCAGCAGCCCTTTTCTTACTCTAAAAAGCTCGTTTGCGAAGTTGTTCACGCTGTTGTAGCTCTTCTGCCGCGTCACGAGGTCCCGTAGCACCCATGTATCCCATGTACCCATTCTCACGATCGCCCACTCGTTCCACTCACGTATTCCATCATACAGATCACATTCAAACAACAGATGTTTATTCGTCTCATCCGCTCTTCCACATATACATAGCTCATTCTCACTTAGTCCACGGTCGTGTAGAAACGCATTCATACTGCCATGGCCCGTGATGAGGAAGCTAAGTCCCCATCCCGGGTCAAACCATTCGTTCTCCCATGCAAACGTCACACTTTCAATAAATTCATACAACATTCTCCCTCGCATGCTGTTGTCCCATTCGTGCTGTTGCTTCTCGTTCAGTCTCTGGTCTATTCACGACATCATTCTCGCTTACCACATCCATTCCATCGGTCAGCCGAATGCGCCTTTTCAGCTTGTACCGCACGCCACGCCTTACAATCTCCTTGTCCCACGACCACACACCCATCAACACCGGCATAGCTTCGGTCGAAACCGTACGACATGCACGCACACACGCATACAGAACCATTCTTTGGGCCGCGGAGATGACGTCCCTAGCATTCCCATACCTACACACATCATACCAAACTCCAGCTGCATACGTGATACACGCTACAAACACTCCCTTATAAATAACTTTCACTGCTCGTCGTCCAAGACCCCATTCTTTCCGCAGTACTCTGCGCATGCATCCGATCGTTCTCGCAACTTTCACTCTTAGCTCGCGCAGATGCGGCTTGAAGTCCACTCGCTCTCCCATAGTCACTCCAAGGTACTTAACCTCACGCACGTATCTCACTCTCCATTCGCGCACTCTCACACTTGGCTCTCTTCTTGCCGACAATCTTCCTTTCATCAACATCATACTTGTTTTCTCCCAGGATACACTCACTCCCACACGCTCACCCCACCGTACAACCCGATCCATTGCAGCCGAGGCGCCAGCCTCGATCTGCACCCTGCTGTCGCCCTCGACTAGCAGGAGGAGGTCATCCGCATACGCCACGACCTCATACGCATTCTCAGACATTTCATTCAGCAATTCATTCATGCAGAGATTCCACATGACCGGTCCTGAGACCGATCCTTGCGGACATCCACACTCCACTCTCTTCCATACTGTCTCATGAACACCTCTCACACACACCATTCGATCTCGGAAGTAGCTCTTCCACACGCCAATCTCGGCACAATTCATACTCTCAAGCATGCGAACTATGCTGGCCCAACCTAGGTTGTCAAATGCTCCCTTGAAATCGACAAAGATTCCAAGCACATACTTTCTCCTCGATCTTTCAGTTACCATTCTTACTCTGCATAGGGCATCCTCCGTGGACCTGCCAACTCGGAAGCCATACTGCCTGTCATTCATGTTTCCCGCAATTACCTCATTCAATCGATTCACCAGCAGTCTCTCTAGAACCTTGCCCATTACTGGCAGCAGACAGATCGGCCTGTACGACCTAGGGTCAGCACGAGGCTTCTCTGCCGCTTTCAGCAATATACATACACTCGCTTTCTTCCATTCACTTGGGAAATACTGCTATTTCAAACAACAGTCATACACCTCTTTCAGATGTTCTGGGATAGCCCACCACACAGCACGCACTATCTCCGGATTCATTCCATCTAAGCCAGCTGCTCGCTTCATTTTTACTCTTTTTACTGCCGCTCCTACTTCCTCATATTCAAACACATCCCTGTTAGCCTCATGCGCACTCTCATTCATTATCTCGTCATGGTTCACTCTCTCATTCTCATCGCTAGCAGGGAAAAATTCATCCAGGAGTATCTCAATACTCTCACGCCAGTTGCTCGAGACCCTTTCATCCTTCCTCATTGTCGTAATGACGTCACCCCACCGTTTTCTCGCTCTGCAACACTTGTATACCTGACCCCATGTATCCTCATTCCCTCTTAACTTTATAAACTCTCTCCAGTTGCTCGTCTTCGTTTCCCTTAGCAGCTTTTTATAAGCTGCCGCAGTACCGCGAAGCCTCTCCCTGAGATCAACCTCATTCAAACCGCGGCCAGCTCTGGCCCTCTGATACATTCTTCTGCATGCACGCAGTTCCCTGTTTTTCATTTGCAGCTCTTGCGTCCACCATTTATTCCTTCTGTTCCCTGTTCTGGACTTTCGTAACATTTGCTCACAGACTCGCTCGATTCTTTCATTCATCCATTCTATCTTTGCGTCAATTGATCTGCTTTGGAACACCGCGAACTCGGTCGAATGGCACTCATGTGCTTGTACCCGCTGAAACTCGTCCCAGTCTACCTCATTGACATTCCATCCAAGCCTCTCATTCATTCGAGCACGTCTTTTGCGTACATTCATTCCAATGTGAATAGCATTATGGTCACTTACACACCATTCAGGTTCCACGTTCCAGGTCCATTCATACGCGTTTCCGCCACTCAGCAAACTCACATCAATATCACTCATTCCATTCTCTGTACTGAACGTGTAGAACTCACTTGCTTCATTCAACACATCAATTCCTCGCTCAAGAACGTACTCCTCAAGTATTCTTCCTCTCATTTCATTCTCTCTTGATCTGCTCACAATCTTACTGTGCCACATTGGTGACACCGCATTCGCATCAAGTCCGAACAGAACAGTTTTCCCATTTGCTCTCTCCAACACTCGATCCATGTATTCCAAAGAGGGAGCTATTTCCTCACCATACTGACAATAGAGCGCCACCACATACAATTCACCCCAGGTACCCCGCACCCACACGCATACACCATGTTCGTTCACACAATCATCCACTCTGGCCACATCTACATTCCCATTCACGACGACTGCCGCTTTCATTCTTCCTTGTCCCTCAATCACTCTCATATCACTCGGTATGCCTCTCACGCGTCCTTCCCATACATACGGCTCTTGCAATAGTGCAATTGCGATTCTCTGCCTTTCCATGCATTCTGCAACATCCAACATACCCTCATACGCTCGCTGACAGTTCAGCTGGAGTATTCTCAGTCGCTCTCTATTCATAGTGGATCATTGATCTCATTCGTTCTAGCGCTCGCATGTATTCTGGACATTCAGTACTCATCACACTGTGCTCGGAGTCTAACTTTCTCGCCTTGCAGTTCCTGCATGTCTCTCGTTCATTCTTACATGCATTCTGAACATGCCCGGCTTGACCACACTTCTTACACACTCGCGTTTTCTCCTTGCATTCTTTCACTCTGTGGCCGAAGCCATAGCATCCATAACACCGATTCACCAATTCAAACTCCTTCACTTTGAAGGCCTGCCATTCCACATACACACGTCCTTCACTCACCAGATGCTTCCACGCCTTGCCGGGCAGTTCCACGATCACATTCTCAACCGTGCTGTCTTTCTTTCCACCCCGAGACACCACTCGTACACCATTCCGCATTTCATTTTCACTCACAATCCCATTCAAATTTCGCTCATATTTTCCAGCCATTAGATCTTTCGTAGCAATTGTTATTGGCACGTCGTAGATTATGACTTTCGGGCCTATCTTCCTGGGTGCAGCTACTGTTAATCCAGCTTTTTCAAACAGCTTACTTTTCTTTATTTGATTTAGCTCATTTTTACCGGCTGTCTCAATCGCTATTCCTCCATTTCTCAACATTCTCACTGCATTTACTCTTACTTTTATCTTCGGCTGAATGTCCTTCATCACTTTCTCTTTGACATTCGCGCTCGTCACACTCGGGTCGCTCGGTCTTACCACAACAGCATGCTTCTCACTCACACTCACATTCGCTGTTGCTCTAATCTTGCTCGCTACACTTGCATAGCTAGTCATTTTCTCTCTCACATTCTTACACGCATTCGCTCCACTACATTCAGTCTGTTTCGTCTCGTTTATACCTCTTAATCTTTCGTTCTCCATCATTATGTCCAACATTTGATCTTCCAGTTCACTCATACAATCTAGAACATACTTGCACACATCCCTTCCCACAAGATTCTTTCCGTCGAACTTAAACTCCCGGAGTCTCTCTCCTATCGCACGCATTTTTTGTATATTCGTTCTCTCACACTCATTCGCTCTTTCATTTATACGCTTTCTCTTTCGTTGCTCATCCTTCTCCATTCTCTCACACGTACTCACATCACTCACCACAGAACCCCTTCGTGACGCTAGCCTGCTTGAGCTGCGGCTTCCACTGCTGTCTTGGCTTCTGTCTCGTCGTTCCTGGGTTGGTGGAGGCATTTCCACCCCTTTTCTACCCTCACGGGACACGGTGACGAAGATATTCGAATTCCCTATATAAATATATGGACTGCTACGCCAAACTCGCACTTACGATCACCCACAAAACGTCAACAAACACGTATAATTATGCTTAACAGCTCTAATTGGCCTATTAATTAGCCTCACGGAGCTATCAAAACACGTCTGACCGGCACGAATGCTCGATGCAGACTAGGGGTGCTAGTACAACAGCCAACACTAACATGCCACAAGGGCTGCAGTGCTTTTGTAGATTAACGTGGCGGTACCTGCCAAACGGCTCATCCGCCACGGCCCCCGTGGGCGCGGGATTGAGATACGCTCAATCAGCGCGACTGAGAGCAAGTCTCAGTCTGCCAGTATTGCTTCAGGTTTGCAAGACCATCAGCCTCACTGGTGGGAGGGGATCTATCTAAATCCCTACTGGCTATGCAGTGTCAGTACCCGAGCTGTAACCGCAGCTCACCCGGCGGTGCGTGAGCACCTAGCCTGCATAGGCTTTCAACCACTGCCCGCACGATTGATCCAAACCCATGACTGGTCGGGGATAGTCACCGGGGCTTGGTACCAGTCCCCGGGGCTTGGTACCAGTCCCCGTGCTACCAGAACCTCTGGTGGGGCCCGGTGGGGTGTCTTGCAACCCCCGTTAGACACCGGGAAGCCAGCTCGGGGCCGTGGGTTTCCCAAGCCCAGGGAGTCGAAGTCACCAAGATCCGTTGACCCGGTAGACTTGTCCTCCCCTAGGGGGTGCTAGTACAGTGGGTAAAGAGGGAATGCGCGCCGGTGTTAACATTCTGGGAGACATACATCAAGACCGTCCAGTTAAGGAAATTTTTAAATCGCGCCCCACTGAAGCAGGTGGAAATCTAAAGCGAAAAGCTGAGAATAAAATTGACACACTATTAACGGGGTCTGGCTATAAAAAGGGACGTAAAACTGTCAAACGCGTTTAGTCGAGTCCACGCCCCAAGAAGAAGAAGAAGAAGAAGCGTAGTGATATATTCGATTAACATGGCGTTCCTACATCCTCAATCGTGCGAATGTGTAAAATCAGAACTCGACTTATTCGCTATACCCCCTACACAGACCAGTATTGAAAGTGGACAATGGGTTAATTATAAACCTCTCTCTTCTCTTACCGACGATGCACCCATAGAATTTGTAATCCCCGGTCAAGGAGATGATTATCTTGACTTATCTCAAACTATGCTGTACTTGACGGCTCGAGTAATTCACGCTGACAACACCCCGCTGAAGGAGAATGAAAACGTAGCACCGATAAATAACTGGCTTCATTCGCTCTTTAGTCAGATTGATATTTACATGAATCAAAAGCTAGTTTCACCACCAAACAACACATACGCCTATCGAGCTTACATTGAAACATTATTAAACTATGGCAGTGACGCCAAAAAATCTCATCTAACAGCCGGCTTATGGTATGTTAATACGGCCGGTAAACCGGACGATCTTACGGGTGGTGCGAATAAGGGCCGCGTAAAATGTACAGTGAGCTAAGTAGCGATATTGATATGCTGGGGCACTTGCACGTTGATTTGTTTAATCAAGAAAAATTTTTAATAAACGGGGTCGAGATGAGACTGCGTCTTGTGCGCTCTTGAGACAGCTTCAGTTTACAAGCTGATTCGGGGAATTTTAAAGTTCATATTAAAGAAGGTACACTTATGGTGCGTAGAATGAAAATTAACCCTAGCGTTCTGTTAGCGCATAATTCTGCACTTGCAACGACAACTGCCAAATATCCAATTACTAGAGTCGAGTGTAAAGCCATTACTATTGCATCGGGAGTTCAAAACAAGTGTATGGATAATATCTATCTGGGGCAGTTACCAAAGCGATGCATTATAGGATTCGTATCAAACAGTGCATTCAATGGGGATTATAGTAGTAATCCGTTCAATTTTCATCATTATAAGATTAATTATCTAGCACTATGCGCGAATGGACAGCAGTTACCGGCCAAACCGCTACAGCCGAATTTTTCCAAAAAGTCTTATGTACAAATGTACAATACATTATTCTCGGGGCTTGGTATACACTTCTCCAACGAGGGTAACCAGGTTGAGAGAGAGAATTACCCCGACGGATTTTGTCTGGCTGCATTTGACTTGACGCCCGACTTATCTGCCAACATGATGTCACACTGGAATTTAACACGTCATGGATCTCTACGACTTGAAGTTCATGTTGAAGAAGCACTTGCACAGACAGTTAATTGTCTTATTTACGCTGAATTTGACAACATCATATAAATAGATAAAAATAGAAATGTTATTGTAGATTTTAGCAGTTAATATAAATAAATGTGTTTATGAAAAAAATTGTTAGTTTTACTTAAACTTTGAACGAAAATGGTAATCATCGATATTCATGGCTTTTATGGTAGTGGCGGAGAGTTTATAATTAAAGAGCTAGCTATAATATCGTTGAATAACGAGTATTTTCATAATTTTCTATTCAAACCGCCATTCGCTAGAGAATAGTTGACGGCTGCTATGCGCGCTCAAGCGACCTGGCTACGGGATTATCACCATGGGTTGGACTGGGACGACGGTTTCGTGGAATACAAGGATTTAACTAAGATAGTACACAGTATTATTACATTCGCTGTAGTAAACATATTTGTGAAGGGCGCTGAAAAGAAGAATCGAATACAAAATATACAACTGAGGAATGACGTTCAAGATTTAGCTAAGTTGAGGTGTCCATCAATAAAGAAACTACAGACTGGAAATCACAAGTGTCGCATATCGTATGCTCATTCGTGTATGGTATGTGCCAGTGAAAATGTCGTCATTTTAAAAAGTTGGTACAATCAGCAACTATTGAAACAATACTTCGCAAATAATTCAAAAGTGGTTATTACGGAGTGTATGCTGCCGACACTTTACCATTACGTGTAAACTACCCTTGCATAATTGTAGTCAATTCGGATGTACATACAAAACCCGGGTCACATTGGACAGCCATCTTCATTGACAGGAACGGTTATGGGGAATATTTTGACTCATATGGAAGACCGCCACAGAATTGTAGTCTCCATCATTTACATTTCATGTGTAGAAATACCCAGAGATGGACATATAATACTGTACAGTTACAGAATTACTTTTCAACAGTATGTGGACAATACTGTTTAGTATTTCTTTGGTTTAGGATAAATGGATATGCAATGTATGAATTTGTAAATTTATTTAGCAACAACAATCTTATGTTAAATGATAGGAATGTAAAGGTGATGTATCAACATTATTTTAAATGAATAAAACAAATAAATTTTGTAGAAATATTTTTTATTAAACAACTAACTCGTCCTTCCTCTTAATATGTGATAATACAGTTTGTGCATCAAAGTGCACCTGATAACTATAGTATATGTACATCTCCCACCAACAATCATTTAGAAAATTGTCTTGCACAATTAAAATCTCTCTCCGTCGGTGTTCCTTGAGCATAGAAACCGCTGACTTTTTTTAATTATACGTACCGCACAGCTCTGTAATAGCCCCAGATATTTTTTATGTAGATCAACACTTTGTTCATTTAACATTTTTATTTTCGATGCTATAAAAGCCTCACTCTCCAATATACGGTCTATCTCTTCCTCTGATAAAATGATATATTCGTGAGGCTTTAATGACCGCACGTTAATCCTATGGACTGACACCCTTAGCTGTTTATTAGCGGCTAGCGTACCCTGCAAGCTACCACAAGTCAACAGCATGCGGTCGTTACGCCCAACCGTTTTCATCAGTCTACGTTTTATTCCCCGTAGATCCCTCATCATTGATACGTAGTCGAGTATTTCCAGCGCTGCCGATTCATACGACAAGCACACAGTTGGTCTAAACTTCTTGTGTGGATTCAATCCCACTGACAGAAATTTTCTGGAATATCCATCTACGACCGCGTATGAGCATTTTAACAATCTGTTATTTTTGTCATGTGGGGAAAAATATTGTTGTAGGGCAAACCCGGTGCTAACTACCGCCGAATCGCAAAGTACATTAAACGACGGAAATTTGGTAAAGACATGCTCGTTACCCATCAACGCCTCTTCGGTGGGGTCAAACAATGGCTGCGCGTCTTGGTCATACTCCAGGAGCTCAGCCTTACTGATCCCTGGTGTAACAGCCCGCTCCGGTGTGGACACATGGTAGTCTCGGTCGCAAAACTCCTCGAAATACCTGGCAGCTGACCCGGCTGGTGCTGAAGGAGACTGGGGTGATGCTGCTGTCTCTGTTGTTGCTGGCGATGGTCCCGACTCTACTGCGACGACCGGGCGTGCTGGCCTGATGAGTTCCACCTTATGCACCTTGATTTTCGGGGCATCTATCTTTGAGCTCTTCCTCTGCGTACGAGGGACGTCAGCGAACTCGTCTTCCGTATCGGAACCAAACAGATTCCTGGCTTTCCGTTTCAGCATTGCAGTCCTTGAAATAGCAATAATGTCATCCTCTCCATCACTCACAATCACCGGTGTCGAATTCATATTGAACGTAAGAACTAAGCGAGAAAACTGTAGTGACCATACTCTGTACTTCGACAGTATATATACGATCCACTGATGCCCTAGTGGGGGAATTTTCTTAGAATCAGCAATGTGAAATCATAAATAGTAATCCAGCTAATGATCACACTCGTTAATACTACTAATCCCTTGTTTTCACTGGAAAAATCCACCCGTTAATTGCATTCCCTAATACAGCATGTATTCTGATGTCAACAGCTATGGCGGATGGTAAGACAAATCTTCGATAATATTCACAGACAGTTTTAGTTACAGAAAATTCAACAAACACATAATTTTACTCAACGTTATTTTAACAGTCATATTTTTCGGATATCATTACATTGTTTCGAACATAGCACTCACACGTTGCATGATCGGTGGTATCCGTCTCGAGAATATTCATACAGTTTTACTGTAGTTATAGAAAATGCCACAAATGACATTTTATAAACTCAAACTTTATTTACTCAACGTATTTCCAAGACAGTTTAATTACGCTGCGAAATTCGACTTAGACCGTTTTTAATTTTATCAGATAGAATTTCATATTATTAAGCGCAATGAATGTCATTGTCTCTCTCTGTATTAAATAAATCCACCCCATGTTAGATTACCTGATTACTTCCACAAATATGAATAGCATTTCCCTCTCTCTCTCTCCTTCTCTCTCTCTTTCTAACGTAAGTTTACAATCCCAAATGGATTACAATTCTACCCAGGTAACGAATACGCATAAGAATATAAAATTCATATTTTTTTATTTTCAACTTTAAAATGACAAGAAGCTTCGACTTAATATTAAGTACAGTGAATACAAAGGTGGTAAATACTTTAACGAATATAAATTCCATATTATGTTTCCACTTAATGTTAATGTCATTGCCTCTCACAGTGTTAAATACTTAGCAATAATTCTACGACATACAAACGTGGTATACTCCAAATACACATAAGAATATAAATTTCATATTATGTTCAACTTTATTCTTACATACATAATATGACAACAACAACAAGTTTTCCATACTCAATACATATTATGCACAGCGACAATGATGTGATGGGAGAGAGGAATAAGACATAACATAATAATTTCATATTATCATTATTTATTTAGTCAGTATAGAATATACAATTATTCCATTTTAATAAACTCAACTAACACAGTTTTATTTTTATTTGAACAGGCCTTCTCCCCTTTGTACACCAAAGCATATTTATTTTCATCAGTGTTGAACTTCTCGCAATCAATCCTCCGTAATATGGGCGAATCGGGCGGGAAGAAATACAACAAATTCTTCAAGTTCAACAAGTATGCGTTTCCCGTAGCTTGTGATGCGTTTCATACATAACATATGATAGTTTTCGTTAAGTGCCAATTCCTTGATTTTCATGACAGGCTTCTCACTCGTCAATCCACCGATGGTGTTCAATGCTTCAAGATTCATTTCTACACAACAGAAAAATATTTAGTATTAACATAATAGAATAATAACAACTTAACATTAACACAATAGAATAATACTTACTTGGATTAGTGCAGCGTACTGTTGTTGTTCTTAGTGAGATTGGTTTTAATCTGACTTACCCTTGCACTCTGCAAAGTTATATATACAAATACCCCTCGTATACGTATACAAAATATAATTAAAGAAAAGCACAAATTCCAAAAAATGTCATTAGAAATCGATACTTTCTAATTACCCCCATTAGAAATCGATACTTTCTAATTACCTCATTAAGACTGGCGCCACCGGGGGTCGGGCTAAAACTGCCCTTTCTTCTACTGTGATATCATATTTCCATCTTCCTTGTTTTATCCTCTTTATGATGTCATCTAGAAATATTATGAATAATAGCGGGCTTAACGCTCCCCCTTGTCTTAATCCTTGTGTAGTTGTAAATTCTTCAGATATTCCATTTGATGTTCTTATGTAGTTAGATGTTTTCCTGTATACACTCTTGATTGCTCTTAATAACTTCTTATTTATTTTTCTTCTGCCCAGTATTTCCCACATCTTTTGCCGTGATACTCTGTCAAAAGCCTTTTCTAGGTCTATAAAAGCTATATAGAGTTTGTTGTTCTACCCCAAGGTTTTTTCTATTAGTTTCCTTATTATGAATATATTGTCCTGTGTTGAATGACCTTTTCTAAACCCGCTTTGGGTTTTCTCCAATGTTGTTTCTACTGCCTCTCTCAGTTGGTCTCTAATATTGCTTCATAAACCTTAGCCGTTGTACATAGTAATGATATTCCTCTGGTAGTTCTTGCAATTTCTGTTATCTCCTTTTTTATGTATGGGGAATATCACTGCTCTTTCCCAGTCTTCCGATATATGTCCTTGTTCCCATATTATATTCAACATCTCTAATAACATTTCTTCACCCTCTTCGCCCATATATTTAAATTGTTCTGATCTTATGTTGTCATGTCCTGGTGCTTTACCTCTTCTTAGTTTTTTAAGTACCGATTTCATTTCGTCTCTTGAGATATTCTCTCTTTCTAAATTTGTCGTGATTCCGAAGTCCACGTTTCCACTTTCCTCGTCTGCCTTTCTGTTTCGGTCTCCTTCAAACAGTTCGTCAAAATGTTGCTTCTATCTTTCCATGATTGCGCTATTTTCTTTTATTAGTCTTCCCCTTTTTTCTTTTGGCTGGTTGAAAGTTGTTTGTTTTTCTTTTTTGCAGTTTTTGAGCGTTCTATAAAACAATTTTTGATTCTCCTTGAAATTTTCCTCCATTGTTTTCCCAAATTCTTCCCATGACTTCGCCTTACATTGCTTTATCTTTCCCTTTGTAGTTTTCCTTTGTTTTTTGTATTCTTCTTCTATCTTCTTTGTATGTAACTACTTCTTCCATTTTTGTTTCTTCCTTCTTACTTCTTCCTTGATTTCTTCATTCCATCAGTGGATTTGTTTTCTATTGTTTGTGTTCCTGGTTGTTCCACATGCATATTTTGTTGCCTCCACAAGCATTAGTTTGAAGTCAATCCACATTTTTTCTATATTGTTACCATTAGGTGTTGGTGCGTGTCTTATTAATTCTTTTATCTTGTTTTGATATTTCTCCCTTATTTGTTCGTCTTTAAGTTTGTCTACTCTGAGTTTTTCTGTCTTTGGTTCTTTCTTGGTTACTTTCTGATTGTTTCTTGCTTCTGTTTCCTTTGCTTTTATCTTTGCCACCACTGAGTAATGATCACTGCCAATTTCGCTGCCTTTTTTAACTCTTACATCTGTTACTTCCTTTCTTTGTGACTTGTTGGTTAAAAAGTAGTCTATTATGGACTTTTCATTTCTGCTCCTTTCTTCTCTTGTGTACTTGTGTATATCTTTATGGTCAAAAAGGGTGTTTAATATTTTTAAATCGTTTATGATGCAGAAGTCTATGAGTCTGTTTCCGTTGTTGTTTTTAGCGGGTTCTCCATACGTTCCCATTATATCCTCCAGTCCCTTATTTTTGTTCCCCACTCGTGCGTTGAAATCCCCCATTATGCATATTGGTTCTTTTAGTTTCTCGTATTCCAACTGCACGTTACTCCAGAATTCGTCTTTGTCTGTTTGATTATTATGTTAATATTAATGTTAAATTCGGGAGTTACTGATCGACGGCAGGTCACGTGCAGTCTCTCTACTACGAGTTAGGTACCCGTTGGTAACGAGTGGTTCGGAACTTGAAGTGTTATTGGCGTCTGAACTTGACCTACTGGAGTCGAGCTGGTCAGATCTCTGATTGTAATTTGGATCTAAAACTTGACTGTCATTCATTCCTGCCACCGTAACATTCGGATCAGCATCACTGATTGCTGTAGGAATCGGGTTCGGTTGGCAAGGTATTATTGGTGTTATACCTAAATGATCGTCGCTCTCTGTTACACCGGCTCGTGTCGGGAAAGTAATCGGTTCCAAATCTGTGTCGGAACGCAGGCACGGTTTCAAACGGTTCACGTGAACCTTCATAATTCGTCGCCCGAAGATCTCGCTGATAGTCGCGTTTACTTCGTTCAACTCCACGATACGATACGGACCTATCCACCGTTTTACTAACTTAGCACTTGTCCCAACCTTGACCGCCGGTGTATATAAATCCACTCGGTTACTAAGTTGAAACTTGATCGGTCTCGTTTTTCTATTAAATGTCTTGTGTATGCGTTCAGTATTTCGGTCTAGGCGTTCTCTACCTAATTTATGTGCGATATGCATCCGCTGCATAAATTCGGCTACGTAATTTGTATCGGTATCATATCGCGTTCTCATAGGTTGGAGCATTTCGTCAAACGGTAACTCAGTGTCTCGTCCATGCAATAAGAAAAACGGACTGAGTGTCCGTACTGCAATTTACAAACACAGCAAAAGGGAGCCATTCGTCCTAGTCACGGCGTTCCGTGAGTAGAATAATGGGCAGTTTTAGATCCGACCCATTGTTCTGAGGTAATTCTCGGAATTCCTTTTGTTTGTTTTTCTAACAAAAGAGTACCCTTTTTTATGGTCTAAAAGGGTTTGACCTTCTGAGAATTCCGCTAAAGGGGTGCAGGTGTACACGGCTGTTTAAAAAGGTATACACCTGTATGAGGCGAATAATAGCGGACAATAACCATAGTGTTGAAAAAATGACATTTTAGCTGTATACGTATAAGGCTATGTGTTTGTTTAAATGCCCTGAATATTACCTGTAAATTAGCTTTGAATATTTCGCTTTAGCTTGTAGAATATTGACGGCTATGTCGCTAGTTTTCGGAATAAACACTGACATGTTATATTTCGTTTCTATTTTTGTTGTTAACAGCAGAATGTTACTAGAGTAAACGTGTTAAATAAAATTTGTTTTTAGATTAAACACTGGCATGTTATATTTCGTATCTATCTGCTGTTAGCAGCGGAAAACACTGACACGATATATTTCGTTTCTATTTGTTGTTAACAGCAGAGAATGTTACTAGAGTAAACGTGTTAAATAAAATTTGTTTTCAGATTAAACACTGGCATGTTATATTTCGTAACTATTTTGTTGTTAACAGCAGAATACCTATAACTTCGAATATTTCGCGTAGCAGAGTGATACTTGTAAAATATTGACGGCTATGTCGCTAGTTTCGGAATAAACACTGACATATTATATTTCGTTTCTATTTTGTTGTTAACAGCAGAATGTTACTGGAGTAAACGTGTTAAATAAAATTTGTTTTTATTTTGGAATTGTTATTATCAGAGTATTGATGGATACCGTATATGGTAAAATATTGACAGGGACCGACACTATACGTCCGAGTATACTACCTGTAGGGTTATGAAGTTAGTGTACAGGACTGAATATTATTATTTGTAAAATTAACTTAGATTATTTAGTTTTATTCCGAAATGGTTGTTAACTGTAGAGTATTGACGGTAGTCGTATACGACTATGCCGCTAAAACGTTCAACATGTTAAATAAAAGTGTCTTTGCCGACTTGTGTTTTTTTTTTTATCCCTGACAACCCGGCCCTTGTCTTTTCCGTGACGGTGACTTTTATTTACGACAACCCTTGCTACCTAGCGAAACTACCTGCTTTCTAACAGAGGGCGCTGACCTTATCTATAACTCTGTATTTTTTTCACGGGGGTACTGAAGGATGGAGATATAGCCTATCTCTTACATTCTGTATTACTTTAGTATTTAAACGGATCGACTGAAAATAATAGTTAGTTCACTGAGTGACTTGAACAGTAGAAACGTGCAAAAATGTCTCAAGAGTATAGCTTGACTTCAGAGGGTGACTTCCTAGCATTTTTCAATATTTGTGAAGATATCCTCCAGGAAGAGCTGGAGCCGAATCCGTCTGAGGAAGGTACGTCTGCAAACTTTGAGGCGTTCTTCAAACATTGTGAAGGTATAATTCACGAGGGGTTGCAGTCGGAGAAGGTTGTGCAGGTCGGTTGCGGACTGAATCCTGGGGGTCGACGAGGAAGCCAGTCTTCTTCGGAAGGCGAGGATGAGCCGCTACGGTTTAACATCGTGACGGACGTCCCATGTCGTGTGAAACGGTTCACCATGGAGGGGCGGCGTGTAACTTTTCACATGTCCGATCCACCTGCAGATGTGAACCCTGTCGCATGGTTCAGAGAGGGTATGGAGGAGCTGATCAATCATATTCTGCAGGGTGTACAGCCCTCAGACCAGATTGGGTTGGTCATGAATACGCCACAGTGCGAGTTGGGACCAGCGTGGATTAGTTTCCGACGCGCGGATCAGCTACACATCGATGTCGTATGGGATGCGATTGCCCGGATACTGCAGAGTAATGCTGCACTATTCTCCAGTGGTAACATGGAAGTGGTTATGACGCGAGTGTGTGTACCGGTAGGGACGGGTAATAGTCGGAGATTGAGTTGCCGGGGGGTGAAATATGCCGATTTCTGCCGTAGGAAATACGGTATTATTGAGATAGACAATAGTGACAACCTCTGCCTGCCAAGAGCGTTGGTAATCGCGAAGGCTGTTACGGACAAGAACCCTGAACTAAAACGCTTAGTGAAAAATATTAATGCTATACAGGATCGCGAAATGTCGTTCGTTGATTTGTAGTGCGCGAGTGAACATACCTGGTGACGGAGGTGGGATTCCAGAACTTGTGGAGTTTCAAAGATTTTTGTTCGATTACAACATCGTTGTATATCAGTATGATAGTCGCGGTACAGTGGTGTTTGAAGGGAATAAGGGTAAAGAGTTACCACGGCTAAATTTACTCATTCATGAAGCACACTATTCGGTGATTAAAAGTTTGACGGCCGCTTTTTCTACATCTTATTTCTGTGAGCCATGTCACACGGGGTACAATCAAATAGGACAACATAGATGTGAGAGGACCTGTCCTTGCTGCCAGCGTTCGCCACCATGCCCGCGTACGGGTGTCGCGGTGTTCTGTAAAAATTGCGATCGCGAGTTCTGGGGTTATAACTGTTTGAAGAACACATTTAAATGCGCTATGTAGAAAATTAAAAAAATGCATACAGTGTTTTAAAACTTATGTCGTGCGGTCGGGGAAGGTACACGTATGCGGTATGGTGTATTGTAAAACATGTGACGAGTACAATGGTATGGGACATGAGTGTTACATTAAGCGTAATATTAGGAAGAAGCAGGTTGATGAGGAAAGACATTTATTCCTGTATTTGTAGTGACGGGAGCGATAAATTGCACGAGGTGAATTTATGCGTGGTACAGCAGTCGTCTCCGGTATATACAAACAATGACGATATGTATCGGCTATGTGAATCGTGCGGGATTCGTCAGCACATATTTAACAAGGATCCTGTAGCTAATTTTGTTGAGTATGTGACTTTACCGCGTCGCTCGTTCAAAAGTGTGACATGCATAGCTCACAACGGTAAAGGTTTCGACTTTCAGTTTATCCTATGTCATCTGACAGAGGCTCGGACAATGAAACCCAAGCTAATAATGAATGGTACCAAGATCATGCTTATGGAGATTGATAACGTGCGGTTTATTGACTCCATTAACTTCCTACCGATGTCGTTAAGCAACTTGGTCAAAGCATTAGATTTACCACCATCAATAAAGAAGGGATATTTTCCACATTTAGTCAACAAATACAGAGAGATAGAGAGATTGTAGATTACTGCATTTGCGATGTGGATATTCTACGGAGAGCATGCATCAAGTTTAGGTGTACATTTCTCGAAGACTGTGGTATTTGTCCACTTACTGAGTCCGTGACAATAGCCTCGGCATGTAACAAGATGTTCCGCCGGCGATTTTTAAAATCGGAGACGATTGGTTTAATCTCTGAAAAAAAGATATAGGATGCGCGATAACCAGTCAAGAATAGCCCTGGAGTGGTTGCTGTGGGAGGAAGAAACTCGACAGATCCGTATTCAACACGCTGCTCGCAGATCCGAGGCTGTATTGGAGCAGAACATGAAAGTCGATGGTTATTTTGCTCCAGACAGATTAGTTCTTGAGTTTTACGGCTGCTATTACCACGGACATGATTTATGTTTCCGCACAAATCGTAACAAGCCTGTAATAAATAACCCACAGGAAAGTTTAAATTCACGATTAGAGCGGACCATGGCCAAAGCCAAAGCAAAGATGCGGGAACTGGGATACACTGTCGTGGAGAAGTGGGAATGTGAATATAATAAAGAGATGAGGACAATAAACAAATGCGCGATTTTGTTGAAAATCATTTTCTCCTTAATTACGCCCCATTCGAGCTTCGTGCATCGTTTTTTGGCGGGAGAACGGGTAACTGTACCCTTTACCGCATGGCGGGCCTGACAAACTTTTAGGTATATCGACGTATGCTCACTCTACCCGTGGGTGTGTAAATACGGGAAATTTCCGGTAGGGCATCCGGAAATTTTTGTTGGTTCCCAGTGTAGTGCTGTGCTAGGACCTAATAATGGTATAGATAGTGTAGAAGGGCTTATATACATAATGTTTAGTGGTGCCTCTGAACAATCAGCTGCACCCTATACTACCTCGTCGAACTCGTGGAAAGCTGATGTTCGTGCTATGTCGTAAGTGTTGTGATGAACAGTGTCAGACGGATTGTACACATAGTGATGAACGTCAATTTAGCGGTACCTGGGTGGCTGGCGAACTGCGACGGGCTGTACAGTTCGGTTATAAAATATTACAAATATTCGAGATATGGCGATATGAGGTTACAGTCTATGATAAAACTAGTAAAACAGGAAGGATATTCGTCGAATTTATTGACACCCTTTTAAAAATAAAGCAGGAAGCTTCAGGTTACCCCGCCGCATGTGTATCGACCGAGGATAGACTACGCTAGTACGCGGTATTGAGCTAGACCACAGTCGGATTAAGAAGAATGCGGGGCGGCGGTCACTAGTGAAGCTTATGCTTAACTCGTTTTGGGGTACGTATTTTACAACTACGACTAATATTAATTATACATCTATTTATCTCTGTGTTACAGGTAAATTTGCCCAGTCCGAGAATAAAGTACGTACATCTGTGGTGACCGGGCCTATCGAATTATTCGAGTTGCGAGAGAACCCCGCTGTGGTTGTAAATCAGCTGATCCCTGCCGGTGAAAAGGTGATTTATGTGAACTGGAAATTTTTAGAAGATTTTATGGAGCCCCTAGCTACCGTAAACGTAGCAATCCCAGCGTATACAACAGCTCAAGCTCGACTACGGCTACTAGACCATTTACAACCGTTAGGTAGTCAAGTACTATACTACGACACGGATTCAGTTATTTACAGTCATGCACAGAGGCAGTACGAACCACCCACCGGTAATTTCCTCGGTGATTTAACTGACGAGCTAGATTGTTATGGGGCTGGTAGCTATATAACCGAATTCGTATGCGGTGGCCCGAAGAATTACTCGAACAAGGTTTATTCACCGACTCAGGATGAGTACAGCCATGTGTGTAAAGTAAACGGATATACCCTGAACTATGCTAATTCCCAAGTAATAAACTTTAACGCGATGAAAGGCATAGTTCTCAGTGAAAACCCCCCTCCAGTGCCAGTGATTAAGTCCAATAATATTAGGTGTAGTGCGGACCACAGTGTAGTGACGTGAGGTGAGAGCAAGAAATTTAACATTTGTTTTACAAAGCGACGACGTGTTGGACGATTAGATTCGTTACCATACGGCCACAAAAAATTAAGGTTAACTTAGCAAAATGTTAATTGTTAATTTGTAATATGTTTTAATATTAATCTAGATGATATAAGTAGAATAATTATGCGCGTACGCACGTGTGTGTGTGCGTGCGTGTGTGTATGTATGCAAATCTGCATACTTTTTTTTTCCAAATATAAATAAACGAGTTACTTTCAAAATCTTACATTCGTGTTCTACCTCTCACTGAAAACAAACATGAAATTCCAACATCCTTTTTAGTGCAATTATAGCGGGGCCCTCGGGAAATGGTACATCATATTTTGTTACCGATTTCCTCCGCAACATAAATAAATCGTGCGATACTGCATTTACGCAAATAACATGGTGCTATGGTGTGTGGCAGAGCTTATACAGTACAATACCGGGTGCGAAGTTTATTCAAGGTCTTCCTGATATGGACAATTTTGACGGGAAAACTGCACAGTTAATTATAATGGACGATTTAATGCGTGAAGCCGACTCACGCATAGTCGATATATTTATAAAAGATAGCCACCATAAAAATATGTCAGTACTCTTTATTACGCAGAATTTATTTCACCAGGGAAGGGGCAAAGAGATATATCACTGACTGCCAATTATAATATTTACTTCAAATCCCCGAGTGATAAAGCCCAAAAATTGCAGACGCTTATAACGATGCTACATCAGAGCCATATGGGTATCTGATCTTCGATTTGAAACAATCAACACCCGATTGGGCCCGTTTTAGAACATCACGCCGCGGATTTACATATGCATACATCCCTAGGAACACGTATAAATACGGTGGCAAGCCCCTACCGCAGATTATTACATAAACACCCATTGTGCCATCGTGAACATGCCTAGTACTGTCATTAAGAACGCCGCTTTGCTACACGCTTTACAAAAGCTTAAACCAATTCATCGGTGTGCTCTACTGAAAAGCGCCGATTCTAATACCATCCGAGTGTACATATAATATTTTAAACGATAAAGTTCGTATTAATAAAATCCAGCGAGCCCGCCTTCGGCGGTATAAGAGAATATTGAGAAATCTTGTAAAGAGTGGTGACGGTTGGAAAAAGAAAAAAACAAATTTTAGTTCAATCTGGTGGAACATTCCTGCCCATGCTGCTTGCACCTATTCTCACTGGTGTATTAAGTAGTTTATTTAAACAGTCGTAGGATTTAGCATGCTTTTAATAGCCCCAGACGCTATGGAGCGTTTTAGACAGAGTAATGTTGAAAGCTGTGATATAACTTCACACTTAGATGCCAATATGAAAACAACATATAAATTCTAAACTCCCCGATCATGAAAAATGTATGTTATATCAGCAAACACTACAGCGGTATTTACATTTTAAAAAACAAGCTACGTGAACCAATACAAGTGTCAATAACAGACGAAGAAGATATTTCTACATCAAATAATAACAATAATAGATAGAACAAATAAATAGAACGTTAAAAACTAGAATGTATCGATATTTCACGCGGAATAATACATTTCGCTACATTGACATAGTATAGAATCTGAATTAACCTTACCGGTGGGGCTCTGATATACGAATGAATATTGGCTACCAGTGTATGAGCATTAGCCAAATGAGGGTTAATTACTTTTACAGCTTTCACATTGATAGTTCTAAGAAAAAAACCCAACGCTAGGGGCTCATAGGATGTATATATATATATATATATATATATATATATATATATATATATATATATATATATATATATATATATATATATATATATATATATACAGTGCGAATAATGTAAGGCTATACATTGGCAACTTTATTTTAGCTTTAATCAATTTGCCCATGCTGGTATCAATTCGTTGAATAATTTAAAATTAGACATAGGGCATTTACTTAATGTTACCATGGTGATTACATACAAAAATTCCAATTTATCATGGTTGAATAATGTAAAATTAGACACTTCTCCACAGACTACTATTTTTATTTAAATCATTTACAGAGTTTATTTAATATTTTTATTAAATCTATTACATGTTATTGGATTAAAAGTACACTTCAAGTATTGAAATTGTAATTGGTATCAGTACATTTCCAAAATCACTTGGGCGTGATAACTAAATGCCACATGTGATGGGCCTGCCCGGGAATTCAACGCTGAAATAATCAAAAATTTCTCGCAAAAACGCCCCTTCTAAGTACCAGGAGTACATCTTAAACTTTTCTTCTGTGATGTAAATTTTTTGCACTAATTATTACGCAAGCACAGTGACATTAAAAAGTACAGTGACATTTACTAAAATAAACGTCATTGTAATTTCAATTGTTTCTGACCTGGGCACATTGATTAAAGCTAAAATAAGTTCGCCAATGTATAGTCTTACGTTATTCGCACTGTATATATATATATACAGTGCGAATAACGTAAGACTATACATTGGCGACTTTATTTTAGCTTTAATCAATTTGCCCATGTCAGTAACAACTGAAATTACAATGACGTTTGTTTTGGTAAATGTCACTGTTTTCAATATTGTGTTACTGATATCTCACGAGTTTGCGTAATAATTAGTGCAAAAAATGTACATCACAGAAGAAAAGTTTAAGATGTATTCCTGGTATTTAGAAGGGGCTTCTTTGCGAGAAATTTCTGATTATTTCAGCTTTTAATTCCCGGGCAGGGCCCATCACATGTCATCAAACGGTGGCAAATTTAGTTATCACCCCCAAGTGATTTTGGAAATGTACTGATACCAATTACAATTTCAGTACTTGAAGTGTACTTTTCAACGAATAACATGTAATAGATTTAATAAAAAATTGGAATAAATTCTGTAAATGATTTAAATAAATATAGTAGTCTGTGGACTAGTGTCTAATTTTACATTATTCAACCATAATAAATTGGAGTTTTTGTATGTAATCACCATGGTAACATTTAGTAAATGCCCTATGTCTAATTTTAAATTATTCAACGAGTTGATACTAGCATAGGCAAATTGATTAACGCTAAAATAAAGTTGCCAATGTATAGCCTTACATTATTCGCACTGTATATATATAAATATATATATATATATATATATATATATATATATATATATATATATGACGCAGAAGAGGAAGAAGTACTTGCAGTATCAGTCATGAAGAGGAGAGTACGAGATATATTCGGCTCTGACTGTGATGAAGAGTTTGTCGCTCCTCCTCGTAGGCAGAGGTCGAAGATCGAGGCTCCAAAAATAAAAATACACAAGGTGGAGATTATCAAGCCAGCACGTCCAACTGCGCCAGCATCCAGGGCACCTTCGCCAGCAGCACCAGCTAGGGTACTATCGCAGGCAGCAGCAGGATTATCCATGCCTCCCTCATCAGCTGCCCTATTTCGAGGCGTTTTGTGACTACTCCGGATCTGGCTGTCACACCAGGTCTCAATAAGGAGTACGCCCAAGACGTGCAACTACTGTTCGACACTGACGAGGTTACGTTGATGGGTAATGAGCGAGTTTTTTCTGAACTGCCCTCATTCAACGTGCTATGCGATGCGACGGTGGTGAGTACCGGATTTGCCTTAAAACATGAATATACAGTAGGCTTGAATCCTCGTAAGAGGTTTAGGCCAATAGTGTGTTTCTCGCATGAAGTTGCATCATTGGAGATAAAAGACCATATACCAATGATGCGTGATCTGCGAGTATTAAAGTGTAGAGTGATGCGTACGATGGGGCGTAATGACCGTATGCTCATGACGTGCGGAAGCCTGCCGGCGACGCTAGTCGCTAATAAGCAGTTAAAAATTTCGGTGCACATGGTCAACTGGAGGAGTTTGAAGCCTCACGAGCTTGTTATTTTATCGGCGACTATCCTCAAAACTAAAAATGCTGAAAGAAAATAGTGTAGTTCAGTGGATTCTATGAAGAAACCTTACACAGAGAGATTCTAAGTGTGGAAGAAATTTTTTTAAATGATTGCTGGTTGGAGATGTATGTTTATAATAGTCATAAGTTGCAATTCGATGCAAAAAAATTATTAATGTATATTAAAAGGAAGGATGAGTTAGTTGTAGCTGTTTAATAAAAAGAAACATATTTATATAAAAATGCATTTGTTTTATTCATGACGATTACCATTCCAAAATCTACTAAAAAATCTCCGCAGAATGACGAGACTGATGAGTGAAAATAAAATAAATTTATTATTAATATAAGCTGTTTTTCATTTATTATTCATAATTAAAATATAAAAATGAAAACAACTGAGACGGGAATCGGACCCAGAGCGAGCGCGTGGTAGATAAGAATCTTAACCTCTCGGCAACGCTGCACTAACTGTCAGTGTGCATTTTAAACAGCTACATAAACACTGCTATATTTTTAAAGCCCTTTTTTTCGAAAAGGACAAAACGTTGCGCGCTATTACTTTATCAAGAATCACTAGTAGTGTTCGCCTACTATTAAAAAAAATTCCGCCAAATCCGTGTTCCGCTCGTGACAATGTCCCCTAGTTAGTCAAATCCTTGTATTCCACGAAACCATCGTCCCAGTCTAACCCATGGTGATAATCCCGTAGGCAGGTCGCTTGAGCGCGCACGGCAGCTGACAAGTATTCTCTGGGTTTGGCGGTTTGAATAGGAAATTATGAAAATACTCGTTATTCAACGATATCATAGCTAGCTCTTTAATTATAAACTCTATCACTATCATAAAAGCCTTGAATATCGATGATTACCATTTTCGTTCAAAGTTTAAGTAAAACTAAAGATTTTTTCCATAAACACATTTATTTATATTAACTGGTACAATCTACAATAACATTTCTATTTTTATCTATTTCTATGATGTCAAATTCAAGGTAAATAGGGCAATAAACGGTTTGTGCAAGTGCTTCTTCAAAATGAACTTCAAGTCGTAGAGATCCATGAGGTGTTAAATTCCAGTGGGACATCATGTTGGCCGATAAGTCGGGTGTCAAGTCAAATGCAGCCAGACAAAATCCGTCGGGGTAATTTTCTCTGTCACTCTGGTTATCCTCGTTGGAGAGCTACGCTACGCTTCTTCTTCTTAGGAAGAGTGTGAAAGAATGAAAACGTGTAAGTATTTCTATTCTATTTTTAAATATTTCAACGTTTTGTTTATAGGATATAACCGAATGGAAGTGTAATACAAAGAGGAAAGCGAGGGATTTAAAACAGAAAATAGTACAGACATGTGGAGGAATATTCAAGGTTAAACCAATGACAGAGGTAAAAGAGAGATTATTGGACCTAATTGGAAGAATTTTAGAGGATGGATCTAAAATAGTGGTACCCGGGTTGGATACTTTGCAGATTCGAAATGATTTAGTTTAGATATTAAGTTTTATTCATATAATTCTGATATATAATTCTTCTATACATCCTAGAGTTCCAGTCCTATTCCTTTTATCTATTTCAGGTAGAATGCAGCGAGTATATGGCAGTAGAAGAAATTGCTAAAAAAAAAAACTATTAAAACAAAACCTCGAATGAAGCTATAACGGAAGCCATCGAGAATAATCCAATCAACAGGAGAAATAAACGAAAAAGAAACACAGTTGCTGAAATATCACAACGCAAATAATGTTGAGCCAGTCAATGGAAAAGCTGACCGATACAAACAAGTAAATTGCTGAATCAAATTTAAAAATTGCAGAAGCACTAGAAAAATATGCGGCTGCAAAAATGGGTAAAATATCTAAATAAAAAGTATTTTTCATAAATTTGAACATATAGTTTTTTATTTTCTAATTTTTATTTATATGTAATTAAATATATATATATATATATATATATATATATATATATATTGTGACAAAGTCTTTTTTTGGAAAAAAGACTATTGTTCACAGAGCAATGACCGTTAACGCACCAATTAACGCAGTCCGTTCTCGCGCTCCGGACGAACCAAGACACTACTCAGTCGAACTGACTAGTCGCATACAGGGTTGAAACATGTGCGTATCTCCGGGGTATAAATAGCCCACCGAAATGCATGATAGTCAGTTAGTGTTCTACTCACCGACTGCCGTTACATCCGAACCGTTTGGTAAGAAAGTTTTTCCGTATTTTAATTTACTGTACCGCCTAGTACGACAGCGTATATTGTGTATTATTGAGTGTTGCTTCTGCACAGTTGCAGAAGTAACTATATTGTGTTCTGTTGCTTGACACTGCGCAATAGTCCTGTAGTCAAGTTATCAGTAACCGACCTGGTACCGAAACTTGAATATTGTATTTCATGTTCAATGTATGCTAAGTGCCGATTTAGTAATTGATTGTATTTCATGTTCAATGTATCATAAATGCTGGTTTAATAATTGATTGTATTTCCTGTTCAAATGTCACATGTATAATAATTGATTGTAGTGCAATAAGGTGTATTGTTTATGTGCGTAATTATTAAAATCACTGACTGCCATAGCTACGTTACCTAATATATTGAGTAGACTGTGCTATTTATTTCCGTTACCCTGATCTCCATTGAAATATCCCGGCATAAAACCGATTGGCGCCCGAGCAATCCGACACCCGCGATACAAGGGAGCGTCACAATATATATATATATATATATATATATATATATATATATATATATTGTGACAAAGTCTTTTTTTGGGAAAAAAGACTATTGTTCACAGAGCAATGACCGTTAGCGCACCAATTAACGCGGTCCGTTCTTGCACTCCGGACGAACCAAGACACTACTCAGTCGAACTGACTAGTCGCATACAGGGTTGAAACATGCGCGTATCTCCAGGGTATAAATAGCCCACCGAAATGCATGATAGTTAGTTAGTGTTCTACGCTCCGACCGCTGCTACATCCGAACCGTTTGGTAAGAAAGTTTTCCGTATCTTAATTTACTGTGCCGCCTGGTACGACAGTGTATATTGTGTATTATTGAGTGTTACTTCTACACAGTTGCAGAAGTAACCATATTGTATTCTGTTACTTGACACTGCGCAATAGTCCTGTTGTCAAGTTATCAGTAATTTGTCTGGTACCGCCACACTGCGCAATAGTCCTGTTGTGGTCTCTGCCATCTGTTGCTTGACACTGCGCAATAGTCCTGTTGTCAAGTTATCAGTAATTTGTCTGGTACCGCCACACTGCGCAATAGTCCTGTTGTAGTCTCTGCCATCTGTTGCTTGACACTGCGCAATAGTCCTGTTGTCAAGTTATCAATAATTTGTCTGGTACCGCCACACTGCGCAATAGTCCTGTTGTGGTCTCTGCCATCTGTTGCTTGACACTGCGCAATAGTCTTGTTGTCAAGTTATCAGTAATTTGTCTGGTACCGCCACACTGCGCAATAGTCCTGTTGTGGTCTCTGCCATCTGTTGCTTGACACTGCGCAATAGTCCTGTTGTCAAGTTATCAGTAACCGGTCTGGTATCGCCACACTGCGCAATAGTCCTGTTGTGGTCTCTGCCATCTATTGCTTGACACTGCGCCATAGTCCTGTTGTCAAGTTATCAGTAACCGACCTGGTACCGAAACCCGAGTATTGTATTTCATGTATGATAAATGCCGATGTATTAATTGATTGTATTTCTTGTTTAATGTATCATAGATGCTGGTTTACTAATTGATTGTATTTCCTGTTCAAATGTCACATGTGTAATAATTGATTGAATTACAATAAGGTGTATTGTTTATACGCGTGATTATTAAAATCACTGACTACCATAGCTACGTTACGTAGTGCACGTCACTACCTAATATATTGAATATACTGTGTTATCTTATTTCCGTTACCCTGATATCAATTGAACTATCCTGGCATTAAAACCGATTGGCGCCCGAGCAATCCGACACCCGCGATACAAGGGAGCGTCACAAATTGGCGCCCGAGCAGGGACTTCTAAATAAACAGTATGCCAGGCAGTCTTCCGGACAACACGCGGACACCAACGACGCCACCGTTGTTGGCAACCGCAACTTTCCGCACTCCGCAAGCACCAGCCAGGACCGGCTGGGTGTACGAACTACCGCGACCGGCGCTCGAACGAGAGCTCAATAGGTTTGGTCTGAGCACAAGTGGAGGCGTGCACGAACTACGACGCCGACTCATTAACCTGACTCAGCACATACTAGAAAACGATGCAGCAGACGCGACATTCAACGCTAGCACCCCAGTCGCACCACCATCAACACCTTTCATACCACCGCCAGCAGAGTATTATTATGCAACCCCGACACTACGGACTCCGGTACACGTATGTGAGACCGTGCGCAAATGGAACATCCACTTCGATGGTAAAACCGATCCAGTCGCCTTCTTGGAACGAGTAGAAGAACTGAAAGCTAGTTACCATCTGACGGGGGAACAGTTGCTACTCGCCATACCAGAGTTGCTACGAGGCACGACCTTGCTCTGGTACCAGAATTATTGCGACACCTGGCAACAGTGGACGGACTTCGTGACAGATTTTCGCACGTTCTTTTTACCACCTGACTACCAGGTGCACCTAGAAGAAGATATTAGTCGACGGAAGCAGAAAGCCGGGGAGAAAGGCCGCGACTACATGGTAGACATACAGACACTGATCCGCAGACATGGCCGCATGTCCCCTGAACAGGCCTTGTATCGCATATATACTAACATGCTACCCGAATACAGGCAACACATCAGACGAAAAGATGTCGCGGATATTCGCACGCTGAGTCTAGAGATCGCGGAGTACGAAGAACTGCAGAAGGACCTCGTTAAAGCCAGCTCCGCCCGACTAGCCAGTGTGCACACACAAGCGCCACCGAAACCAACTAGCAGAACATACGATCCGAGAAAGGCGTGCTGGCGATGTGGGCAAGAAGGACATTGGCGTGGCCGGTGCACCGCAACACCGACCAAATTTTGTTCCCGGTGTGGAACCCAAGGAGTCATGTCTCGAGACTGCACGTGTGCTGCAAAGTCGGGAAACGACCCCTCGGCTGGTCAGTAAAGGAGGGAGATCAGCCGAAACTCCGCACGAATACTCCGCCTGCCCACAATACCATTTCATCACTGAATGCAGACCCCATCCCGGACGGGCGAATTTTTATCAAAGCCACCATCGGCAATTGGACTGGCCCCGCACTTATCGACACTGGTGCCATGTGTTCATACGTGGACGAAGAACTGTTTGAAGCACTCCGCACCCAACGTGCTCAGTACCGACCCGCCCGCTTCACGCAAGCAAGAATGGCGAACGGCATCACCACGGACATACAGGAGGAATGTACCGTGGGATGCCTGATTGGGGATATTTGGAGACGAATGACTTTCATGTGCCTACCCACGCTCAACAACCGCGTGCTGTTGGGCATGGATGCCATTTGCGCGTATGGGATGACAATCAACGCCAGGGATCAGCACGTCACTTGTCATCCAACAGTCACGCCCACGAACACTTGCAGTGAACGTCCAACACCACCAAGCCCGGTCACTAAAGAACTAGAGATGACTGACTTTCTAGCTAGTGAACTCGCAAACTTCCAGCAAATGAAAGGGGACACGCAGCTAGTAGCTCACCACATACGACTAACCGACCCAACACCCATCAAACAACGCTATCAGCCCCGCAATCCGAAAATGCAAGCAGTGATTGATGAAGAAATCGAGCGGATGTTAGAAGATGGTGTCATCGAACGGTCACACAGCGCGTGGAGTTCCCCTGTGGTAATCGTACGCAAGAAGGACGGTAAGCCGCGATTCTGCGTTGACTTCAAACGGCTCAACGCAGTCACCGAAAAAGACGCCTATCCACTACCCTACATAACCGCAATCTTGGACCGCCTGAGGAAAGCTCGATACTTTTCTACAATCGACTTGAAACAAGGGTACTGGCAAGTCCCACTGTCACCAGAAAGTCGTCCACTGACCGCCTTCACAGTACCAGGTCGGGGTTTGTATCAGTTCCGAGTCATGCCGTTTGGACTGCACGCGGCACCAGCCACCTTCCAACGACTACTAGACGAGGTTATCGGACCAACATCGTCGTGTTAAGTTCGACTCTCGCCGAACACATGGAGCACCTGAAGGAGGTATTCCGCCGATTGCGGAAAGCGAACCTGCAAATCAATCCGGAGAAATCTCAATTTGCTCAAAGTTCCATCCAGTACCTAGGGCACGTGATCACGGCAGATGGAATAAAAACGGACCCCGCGAAAGTCGCGGCCATCATTGAAATTCCGGCACCAACCCGAGTGCGCCAACTGCGGCAGTTTCTCGGAGCCGCGTCATGGTATAGGCGCTTTGTGGCGGGCTTCGCTAAGCTTGTAACCCCCTTGACCAAGCTGTTGAGGAAAGCACAGCCACGGAAGTGGGAGGACGCCCAGCAAGAAGCCTTTGACAAGTTAAAAGCGGCATTAACTAGCGCACCGGTGCTCACCTGCCCCGACTTCAGCCAACCCTTCGAACTACAAACCGACGCTTCCAATTACGGCTTGGGAGCCGCTCTCGTCCAACGAACTAGACACAAAATCAGCGTAGTAGCTTACGCAAGTCGCGCCCTATCAGATTCCGAGCGTAACTACTCTGTCACTGAGAAGGAGTGCTTGGCCGTGGTCTGGGCTGTGCAAAAAATGCGACCATATCTTGAAGGATACCACTTCACCGTAATCACCGATCACCAGGCACTACGCTGGCTACACTCCATTGAAAACCCGTCCGGTCGGCTTGCACGGTGGGCGTTATTCTTGCAGCAATTTAACTGTACCATTCAGTACCGGAAGGGAACAATGAACCAGGTCGCGGATGCGCTATCCCGACAGCCACTTCCCTACACAGAACATGCAGACTGCCCGGAACTCAACATGGCTGGAAATCCACTTCCATGGTATGAGAGAATGTTTGCAGAGGTACAGGAACGACCCCAGGATCACCCTGATTACCGCATTAGCAATGGACGTCTATTTCGACGCTTCTGGGACCCCACAGACATCACCGAACCGAATGAAGACACGGAATGGAAACTCTGTGTCCCCCCACCCCAACGCCGCCAAATATTGGAAGAAAACCAAGACCGTCCTGACGCCGGACATCTGGGAATCGCCAAAACGTTAACACGGATCGCATTACGGTATCACTGGCCGGGAATGACCAAGGACATCAGCACGTACGTGCGCCAGGGCCAACCATGTCAGCACTTTAAACCAACACAACAGGCTGCACCAGGATTAATGCGACCACCAGCGATAGCAGGTCCGTGGGAAACCGTGGCTACTGATATTGTAGGGCCGTTACCACGATCACACAAAGGGCACGCATACTTGCTTGCGTTCCAGGATCGCCTCACGAAATGGGTGGAATGCCATCCCCTAAAGAAAGCAACTGGACAAACCATTGCTACCGCGTTTCGAGAGCTAATCGTGGCCCGCTACGGATGCCCCCGAGTGGTCATCACCGATAATGGTACAGAGTTCAAAAATCAGGTCTTCAAGCAAACCCTGACGGCTCTGGGAATTCACCACCGCCTGATACCGCCGTACACACCGCAGGCGAACTTCGTGGAACGGGTCAATCGGGTACTGAAACCCATGCTGGCACAGTACTGCGAAGCGGACCAACGGGCATGGGATCAGTATCTGCCGGAGTTGATGACCGCTATCAATACTAGCCGACACGAGTCTACAGGGTACACACCGGCTTACTTGAACTTTGGACGCGAACTCGTGCTCCAGGGGGAGTACCACCAGGCCACGCAGGGAGAGGACGAAGAACAACCCGAACCCCAAGCAGTACCGGCCGATCACGTGGACCGCATGGAGAAGCTACAGGATGCTCAAGAGCTCGCGAGGATCAACCTCAGCCACGCAGCCACCCGACAGAGCAAGTACTTCAACCGACACCGACGCGACTGGGAGTGCCAGGAGGGAGACTTGGTGATAAGACTGGAGCATCCCCTCTCAGCAGCCGCCAGGGGATACGCAGCCAAACTCGCTCCCAAGTATTCAGGGCCGTGGACGGTCGAGAACCGTGTGTCTCGACTGGTGTACGACTTGAGGAACGAACGCGGCCGGCGTATTTATCGGATCCACGTCAAAGATCTCAAACCCGCCCACTAATCATTAGGTGTTGCGTGTAGATGATGGAAGCAGCCAACCGCCAGACCACGACGACAGCGCAGAGAAGTTCGCGGCCTACACGGCGACGTAAACCAAGGATTCGGCCAGTCACTCCAGGTTTGCTGGCCGCAGGCCGACCAACCACGAGTCATCCAACCAAGGATCCACCCGCCACGGATCAACCCGCCGAGGATCACCTCACCCCGGACCATCCCCCACCGGAGTTCCAGGTCCCAGGAACTCCACCACGGAGACTGAACGCGGCCCAGATCGCCCATGATCTGGGCACTATGCCAACCGCGATATCCCCCTGCCGACCACCCCAGAACAGCCAAAAGTGAGGGCCAACAGTGAACAGTGTTCCCCCAGCTGGTTGGAATTGGACACGTCGCCAATTCCAACAACCCCCGAACGGGCTATTACCCCGTCACCGACCCGGCGACCCAGTGCACCGCCCATCACCCTGGACATGGCACCAGCGCCATTACTTAATCACCCCGCCGCAACCAACACCAGCACCCAGCGCATGGAACGGCTTTTTGGGTCCGGATCACCCCCCCCCAGCATCCGGCGATTACGTAACCCGCGGATTATTCCCGCTCCGAAGGAACCGGAGAAGGAGGGCCCCTTCGTATGCGTACCGCTGGAGTCACTACCCCCCACCTGCCTACCATCGAAGCGGTACCGGCTCCACATTCCGGGTGGAGCCGGACATCAACCCCAGTGGGTGACAATCCCCCCCCGAAGTGACCACCGAGCCCAGTGGACAGTGTTTGTGCCGGCCCACATGGCAAGAAAACAATAGGCCATAGTTAAGTTAGACTAAGGTAGATAAGGTAAATTTGAGTAGCCGTAAGCGGGTAACTGTAAGTAGCTTTAAGTTTCCGTTGGGTTTTTTTTTCTTGTTTTCTGTTGTGTTTGCTCCCCCCCCCCCACCAATTAACGCGCTCCGGACGAACCAAGACACTACTCAGTCGAACTGACTAGTCGCATACAGGGTTGAAACATGCGCGTATCTCCGGGGTATAAATAGCCCACCGAAATGCATGATAGTTAGTTAGTGTTCTACTCTCCGACCGCTGCTACATCCGAACCGTTTGGTAAGAAAATTTTCCGTATCTTAATTTACTGTGCCGCCTGGTACGACAGTGTATATTGTGTATTATTGAGTGTTACTTCTACACAGTTGCAGAAGTAACCATATTGTATTCTGTTACTTGACACTGCGCAATAGTCCTGTTGTCAAGTTATCAGTAATTTGTCTGGTACCGCCACACTGCGCAATAGTCCTGTTGTGGTCTCTGCCATCTGTTGCTTGACACTGCCAATAGTCCTGTTGTCAAGTTATCAGTAATTTGTCTGGTACCGCCACACTGCGCAATAGTCCTGTTGTGGTCTCTGCCATCTGTTGCTTGACACTGCGCAATAGTCCTGTTGTCAAGTTATCAATAATTTGTCTGGTACCGCCACACTGCGCAATAGTCCTGTTGTGGTCTCTGCCATCTGTTGCTTGACACTGCGCAATAGTCCTGTTGTCAAGTTATCAGTAATTTGTCTGGTACCGCCACACTGCGCAATAGTCCTGTTGTGGTCTCTGCCATCTGTTGCTTGACACTGCGCAATAATCCTGTTGTCAATTTATCAGTAACCGACCTGGTACCGAAACCCGAGTATTGTATTTCATGTATGATAAATGCCGATGTATTAATTGATTGTATTTCTTGTTTAATGTATCATAGATGCTGGTTTACTAATTGATTGTATTTCCTGTTCAAATGTCACATGTGTAATAATTGATTGAATTGCAATAAGGTGTATTGTTTATAGGCGTGATTATTAAAATCACTGACTACCATAGCTACGTTACGTAGTGCACGTCACTACCTAATATATTGAATATACTGTGTTATCTTATTTCCGCTACCCTGATCTCCATTGAACTATCCTGGCATTAAAACCGATTGGCGCCCGAGCAATCGGACACCCGCGATACAAGGGAGCGTCGCAATATATATATATATATATATATATATATATATATATATATATATATATATATATATATATATATATATATATAATTCGTACAAAATGCCGTAAGTGACTGAAATAATATTAGCTTCTGTAATGTCTGGTATTAATTTGGTCTTTATTTACTTGTGTTACTGTGGTAAACTGTATACAGACGCGAGCCGGACGATTCTACGTTACCTGCTCGACAGGAGGTTGCCGGGCAGGATAATGGGGCATGTCGTCTGGGGACAACTGGAATGGGAGCGAGTGAGTTACTTGTATTATGATTTCTAATTCCCGATATAATTGACCATATTGAAAGGAATCTTCGTAGTGTTGGGAATTGTGAGTACAGTGCACGCCGCTGATTGGAATCACTGATAATGTTATCAATCGGTAATTATTATCACTTTCGCAAAGAACGGCCCGGACGTATAGAACTACATTGAAAAATTTCGGTTATAGTAATCATGACTTCGGTTTATGTTATCATTTTTTACTTAGGATTGTTTTTGTCTCGAGCAATTTTAAAAGCAATAGTACAATAAAGTAGTTTTTACAAAGAACCTTATAGAAATTTGATTGTCTAGTTTATTGTATTATACCGGGCTGGTTGGCAGTAAACACAAATAAACTCAGACAATGCGTTTGTATGGTCTTAACTACTAAAACAAATTCAATTTAATTCTAACCGTTTACAATGACTGACGTAAAAAAGAAACGTGATTTTAGTTTTAAAGAAAACATTAACATTTTAGAACAGTATGATAAGTTGCCGAAAATGAGTCAGCGAAATGCAGCAGCACAATTAAAAATTGTAGTTAAGTTTTTTTTGAATTTTTAGTTCATTTCATAATTTATTTACTGTTTATTACTGTTTCCCATACGTATTTTTAATTAATTAATAAAATTTTGTGTTTCTATTTTTTCGTTTATTGTTATCAATCGGTTATTGTTATCAAAAACCTCGAATCCCGATGTGATCACGTTAAGCGGCGTGCACTATATATATATATATATATATATATATATATATATATATATATATATATATATTGCCACGCAATATTTTCAAATTTACTACGCTCGGCGGCGAGTAGTGGCGGATGTTAGCCCGATAGTTGCCGACAGCTATAGTGGAGAGGGGAGTTGTTCGTCTAGTCCCGTGATGGTAAATGTTGCAATAGTCACGGAGGGCGCACGCACTCTATTTTTAGATCCCCCACCAATCAGTCTCCTGCGCATGAGTACGAATACTAGGATCGGGGATATTCGGACGGAATCGTATGAACAAATAAAGCGTCGTTTCAACAGAACACGCTTAAACTTATATTCACAAAAGAAAAGTAAAATATACAAATGAACACAACTATCTAAACTTAAATCGATATGGCGGTGAATGATCTTATACCTAAATAACCCAAATATGAACAATCAATGTAAAAAGGAACAATCTGAACAATAATAATAATAACAATAATAATAAAACAGATGTTTGTTATTGAGCTGTCCTGCCCAGCAGAGCCGAACATCTCTCGTAAAGAGAAGGAGAAGAGGGACAAATATCAAGACCTCTTGTCCGAGCTTCGGAAGCTGTACCCAGGTTTCACGTTGAAACTTGTTGTATTAATTATTGGTGTGCTAGGCGGCATGAAGGCTTCATGCAAACGGGAAATTGAGATCATTCCCGTCTGCAGAGCGTCTGTCAACTCTCTGCTCTGCAGAATTCAGAAAGCAGTGTTGCTCGGATCGTTGCGCATCGTGAGGTCGCTCGAGTTGTGTTGACCGCAGTCTGCATATCGCCAGGGTTTGGGATGCAGCTGCGTGTATTTTGGCTCTAAGGTCCTCTAGTATGACGTGCTTAGGCCTGAAGTTTGAGGTCCTTAGAGCTAGTTTTAATCGAAAACCAAACATAATAATAATAATGAAAGATAACAAAATAACAGAATTACGAATGGTGAAGCCGGGTGTGGTGCCTATGATGGCGATGGTGTGGGGGGGCTGACTTTACAATTTTCTCAAGGTCACGTAAGATTTCGGAACTACGAGCGGGTTACGCGGGGACGCCTCGTCGCTACGGCCGGGGACGTATCCTGTAAAGCCGCCTCGCCTCCACGCCACCTCGGATGGTTTCGGCTCGAAAACGGGTACTCGGGATTTTGAGGGGATGCTGCTCCTCAAACAAAGACACGTGTGTCGCGAGAGTTGGAAATACGTAACAATTACGCTCGACAGCGACTGATCGGGAACACACTTGATTTCTGGCTCAACTACACTACTATTTCCTCTACAGAGCGCAATCCGGATCCTCACAAAACTACTCCCTTTAAGGGAAGAACGATAAAAACATGTGGATCACGGAAACAAAAGAAAACGTGGAACCAAAAACTGTCGTCTCACTCTCGAGACTGTTCGACACCGAGTGTGTCGCTAATTTTTTCCGAACTTCAAAAACAAAAGACACGGTTCGAGGTCGCAATCATTAATTAAGTCATACTGACTTAACTTCTGCCTCAACTCGCCAATTTTAGTTTACCGCCAAAAAAAAAAAATATATATATAATACTTAATCTAAACATAAAAGTATAAGGACTTCTTCGGTTTGGAAGAGCTTTCAAAACTAATAAGAAGAAATAAAACCAAAAACACTAATGGGGAAAAAGTCAACTGGCTGAAAATAAAATGCCTGAAATATTTGAAAGCCAAACCAGGTATTATTTTATACAGGTATGATCATAAATCCGATTATAAAGAGATAAACGTTTTTGGTAAAGGCCATACTCTAAACCTCGACCTATCAGTATTCAGAAGAAGCAGGATTTGCTGAAGCTCTGCAAATCAGGGATCATTCCCGATGAATTTCATCAGTATTATAAGTCGTTACCAACGTCTAAGAACATGGAAGATGGTATCCCTGAACCCGATGTTCAGGATAGTGATGTTCAAAGTGATATGGAGTACGAGCAATTTTGTTCTGCCAAAAAAAGACAAGTGCTATAAATTTTTATTTTTTACTGATATCTAGAAAAGAAACAATCCTTACATTATATATTGTAGGTTTTACATCGGTCAGCCCAGGGCATGAAGATGCACTTTGTGCAAATGGCTCAACATCTCGAGGACGGGACTCGTGATTTTGGTCTGACTGATGAAGAACGCTACCGGATTCTAAGCGAGCAAGTACTTTATAATATTCAATATTCGAGATTTCGTATACATATAATTGTTTTGATTTGATTTATGGTGGTACTCTTCAGAGTGTAGGCGTCAGTGTAGTACAGTGTACCTATCAGTGTACCTATCCTATGTATTGTGTTGTATCATTTGTATGCCTTTTGTGGCTGGCATTGGCCCCTCTATCTACTTGTCACATGACGTACACCAGAGGTGACATTAGTTCGATTTAGGGCCAAGCGTGTTATAAGTACTAGTGTACCTAGGCAGGGGAAACCGGAGTACCCGGAGAAAACCTGCCGCTCACTCAGCGCGAGCCCTACCGGCGGAGCGGATCCCACTGGTCACCCATCCAAGTTCACGCCGCGCAGTGTGCCACTTAAACTCACATCATCTTGCGATAAGCGAGTTAGTATACATATAAATATATATATATATATATATATATATATATATATATATATATATATATATATTAGACCGGTCCTTATTTTAATTTTTTCGAAATTGTATCGCGGCAAGCACTAAAAACATTTCATTTGGTGTCAAAAACACCCACCAAAAATTTGAGCACGATTGGACAATTTTTAGCCGTGCCTCAAGCCACTCTTTGTTTTTATTATTAAAAATAAGACTAAAAATCGTGTTTTTTTTTCATTATAGTTTTAATCCAAAGCGATGGCAAACAAAAGACTTCGATCGGATGACGATATTTTGTTGATAGGATCAATTGATCATCAAATTACTGGTGCTAAATTACCATCAAGAAAACAAGTGCTACAAGTATCATTTTATAATTTACGAATAGTTGGGTTAAATTTAAGAGAAAGTAGTAGATTAGTTGTTGCAGAGGTTAGCACATTTTGGCAGAAAGCACGAATTCCAACACACGACGAAAAACACTGCATTGACAAAGTGGAAAAATTATACAATGAGTGGAGATCTATTATAAAGAATCATGGTCGGAAAACTGAAACTCAAAACAAGAAGGAAACTGAATTTCAAGAGAAATTGGATGATTTATTCGATATCGCACACGCAGACGCATTGAAATTAATAAAAATTAATAAAATTAGAGTTGCTACAACAGCCGCACCAGAAGTACTCATTTTTAATCGCTTTAGCAAGCATTGGAATAATATTGATAAGACAAATTACAAAAGTTGCTTAGAAGATGAACATATTGTTAAAGTATTGACTGCTGAAGAACGTGATGTAATCTTAAATTACTGTCTTGATAATTTGAAGCAAAATCATCGTAGACGCGATTACAAAGATTTATTACAATTAGCTATCATTTTTCTTGGTGGTACGGTGCCGAATTTTAATACCTTTCGAATACCTGGTGCAACTTCTCATGCTAGATGGATATCAAAATCAATTTATACACTTAAAATGTATTTGTTCCGTGAACAATTCTATATGACAAAACAAGAGCTGAACGGCATACGTAGTGTCTGTCTTTTCATAGTTCGTATTTATGTAAAAGCCTGGTTTGGATGCACTATAGCAATTAAAGCACCAAATCAAGACCTTAATTTAATTAAAAATATAATTGCTTATCCGGAACGAGATATATCTTTTGCTTTGCTACAAAAAGTTAGCAATCACTTATGGTATTTGTCCGAAGAAGCAGTCGGTCTTTCATTCTTCGATCCTACTGTTAGTGTTGATATTAAAAGAAAAATGGTTGAAGCAATTAATGTTCAAGCAAATAAAGAAAAATGCAAGCGAATCATAGCTAATCCAACAAATATCCTTGAAACATATTCACAAAAAGATTTAAGCGATTTTGTAAACTCGAACACACACGCGTTCTTTGATCGCTTAAGAATTTTTGCAAGTCGATCCATCGAACTGGAATGAAAGATTTGACTACGTTCAAGGTTCTCAAATTTGACAAAACTTATCTGTAGTGAACGATGCTGCTGAAAGAGGGGTCAAATTCATTACAGATTATAATAATAAATTAACACACAGTGAAGAACAGAAACAATTCCTTTTTCAAGTGATTAAAAAGTATAATATGAATTATCCCACTTTTAAAAAGACTTCACTATTCAATTAAATTAATATTAATATGTAATTCATTAAAATGTTTTAGTTTAAGTATAATTTTTAAAATAATTTTGAATAAAAAATTAAAAAAAAAAAACGATTTTTAGTCTTATTTCTAATAATAAAAACAAACAGTGGCTTGAGGCACGGCTAAAAATTGTCCAATCGTGCTCAATTTTTTTTGTGTTTTTTTGACACCAAACGAAATGTTTTTAGCGTTTGCCGTGGTATAAATTCGAAAAAATAATTTTCTTCATATACATAAGAACCGGTCTAATATATATACAATTTTTAATATAAATTCACACGTCGTGGTGCAGTTGGTGGTGGCCCTCTCGTTCCAGTTGGTCGTCCTGAGGTTCCTGACGCAGTTGCTGACTCTGCCGTCCTGCCTGTACCCGCACCTGGGCCCATACTTGCTGATGTTCCCGTACTACCCGCTAATCCTCTCGCACCCGTAGATCTTGACCCTGCACCCGCTGTTCCTGTAGTACTGGCACGGCCGACCGAAGTCTACAGTAAGTATGATCACCATATTTATATTTGTAGTAAATACAACTTTCAACCAACTATTATTAATGTCCTTGGAGCTACGGCACGACGGATGCGAGAAGCCGCTGCCGTAGACGATGGCCTTTTCTACGCCACGATCTGTCCGAGATAAACCATTTACTATAAATAAATCAATTCAGTCCAATGTTGCGTTGAAGAACGTAACATGTGACTCGCACGCAACGTCCAATACAACAGCGAGAGGATATAGTAACCAGACTATGTAGTGACGGCTCCTCCAGCCCATCTACGAAGAGGTGTGCCGTGCCGTGCCGTGGGGTACGACACGTGCCTAGGTCTACGAACCAAAACGCAGTATTCAACTATCAAGTGTCCGCTGTGGCAAAGTTTGTTCAGCAGCGAGACGATATAATTACCAGGTTTTCTAGTAACGGCTCATCACAGCCAATCTACGAAGAGCTGTCGTGCTCTGGGGTACGGCACAGACCAAAAAATAAATCTAATATGAAAATTTGGTGGGGACGCCATAAGGACACGGTCCTAGACTTGGTCCCTACACATATAAAAGTGAATGTATGTGGTGTATGTTCCCTATAGACCACGAGCTGCGAACGTGAAACCAGTATCCAGATTACCCGTTCCATGCACGGCAGTGGCTAAAACGAATCCAACGTTGACTAGCTCTAAGCCAGCTAGTGAAGCTTCAAGTAGAATGTTTTTAGGAGCACCTGCCAAAAATGTTAATTCTAGTACAACAGCTGTTCTCAAAAAAAAAATACCAGTTGTAAGCATAGTTAAGCGGGATTTATAATGAAATAAGGTAGCAAGTAAGGCAAGCAGTAAGGCAAGCGGTATAGGTAGAAGTAACGCAAGACATTCAAGTTGATTTATAATAAAAAGTAACGCGTAACTGTCAGCCAATCAGAGATCGTATTGGGCGCCATTGCAATTTGACAGTTGTCAGACGTTTGGGGTTAACATTTGTGGTTAACTGTAATATTTATTATATTGAACATGAATTCCAGTGATGACGAAATTGCCATGTTAACCGTAGTTCTTTTAATGTTACGAAAAAAAGAATTTGCTAAAAATAAACGAAAACGAAGACGATATAGTGTAAGACCAATTAACAGGCATCGCAAGGAAAAAGGATTTTATATCGGCATGTTTATCGAGATGAAAACGAAAGATCCAGACCAATTTTTTATATACACAAGAATGTCAGTTTCACTTTTTAATATCCTGTTATCGAAACTTGGGGAACGCCTGAAAAAACACAGCAATAGAGAACCGATAAGTCACGAGGAGCGGTTAGCAATAACATTACAGTACGTATTTCAAAACTTAATTAGTACGACATATTTAAAATGTACAACAATTGCAGTTACTTGTCACAAGGAGTATCCATGCAAGCTGTCGCCTGGACCTACCATGTTGGAATATCAACAGTGCATTGTGTGATCAAGGAAACGTGCAGTGTTATATGGGATATTTTATCACCACAATATTTAAAAGCACCATGTACAGTTGAAGAGTGGTTGAAGATATCGAAGGGTTTCGAAGAAATGTGGAATTTTAATCATTGTGTGGGCGCTCTAGACGGGAAACATATTAACATGCAAGCCCCAAGAAACTCTGGTTCCCTATATTTTAATTACAAAAAGTCATTCAGTATTGTACTTATGGCTACATGTGATGCGAATTATTGTTTTACATTAGTCGATATAGGAGCATATGGATCACAAAGCGATGGAGGAGTATTTCGGGAATCTTCGTTCGGGAAAGCAATAGACAGCAATAATTTAAATCTGCCACCGGCGTGCCATCTTCCCAATAGCACAATAGAAATGCCATATTATTTTGTTGCTGATCAAGCCTTCCCATTGAAGTCATACATAATGAGACCCTATCCCGGAATGCGACTTTCAGCAGAGCAAAGAATCTTTAATTACAGGTTATCTCGGGCAAGACGCACCATTGAAAATACATTCGGTATATTAGCAGCTAGATGGCGTGTACTGCGAACAAATATTATTGCTGACGTAACATCAGTTGAAAGTGTTGCCAAAGCTTGCATTTGTCTGCATAATTTTATAAAAAAGAACGAAGAGATTGCCTCATCAATCAGTCATTCATATTGTCCGCCCGGCTATGTAGACTCAGATGATTCAGATAATGGGACATGGAGACAAGAAATAAGTAATCTGCAGTCCGTGGCAAGACTATCATGTAATAACTCATCTCGAAACTTATATTCGCGTCGTGACACCTTGGCGTCATATTTTGTATCTGAAAGCGGAGAAGTACCTTGGCAATATGAAAAAATATAAGTATTGTAATACGTAATTTTTTATATGTATATATATGTATATATTAAACCAAGGAAAACTAAATCTAATTCTTAACAATATAAAAAATATAAGTATTGTAATGTGTAATTATTAATATATGTATATCTAATTAACCTATAGAAACAAAAAATCTAATCTAACAATATGAAAAAAATATAACTATTCTAATATATAAAGTAATTTTTAATAACTATATTTATATCTAATACACCTAATAATAATAATTACAGAAACAAGCAAAGTCTAATCACTATCATCTTCCAATTCCGCAAAAATGTTTAGTATTTTAATTTTTGCAGCACTCTTCTTCCTCTTTGTCAATTTCCTTAGTTCAAGCCCAACATAATGGCCGAAAGAAAGGTCAGAATCTTCAGATTTTTTATTCTGGAAATATTGAGATATTGATGACAATGTTTCATCAATATCGCTAGTTTTTAACGTGCGTATCTAGAAATGCCATCGCCGCATAAAATTCCCAGGAACTGGCGGAGGATGCCGCTGCCCCAGATGCTACGCACGATACTTCCCTACGCTCTTTCGTGCATCTGTCCCGTAACACCTTCCAACGACGTTTGACCGTTGAAGCTTATAAAAAAAGTTATAATAATTTAACGGCAAATTAGAGTTATATCAATTTATTATTGCATCAACAACATTTTATTTGTATGATTGAATTGACAACTTACCATCTTTGCTGAGCATTATCCCTATATTCGCCCAAATCTTTTCCTTCAATATTTTATTTTTAAAGTCTTTGCTCGATTTATTGTATAAAATTTCGTGCGTTTCCACTATTTCAATTAGTTTTATAAACAAGTTGTTGGAGTTAGGACTTAAGTTGAATTCAAGATGATACGAATTCAGAAACGTTTATTAAATATATGACGTTTCGCTTCTAGGTTTGAAGCATCATCAGAAATTAAGATACATGAAGAACAGAGTTTAATAACTAGTGTGTTAACATTGTATAAAATAATTGTGTATTTAATTATATATGTAAGGTTAGTCAATGAATGTAATGTAAATCTAAATAATTATTGAAATGTAACAAAACACAGTGAAACTGCATTGTTCATTCACAAAGTAAAACAATTGAACTGTATAAACAATGGATATTGAAACATACTGGAAAAATAGAAAAACCAGTCAACCTAGGTTGATGCACTTCAATATCCGATACTGTTTTGGCAAGGAGAAGACTGATATCATTTCAACGTGATGCAAATAACCCCTGCCACAGGAGTAGAGACAACGAAAAAGGTAAGTTGTAGTGATAATTTCACAGTTTTATTGAAGCAAGTGCTATATATATATATATATATATATATATATATATATATATATATATATATATATATGTATATATTTATATATATATATATATATATATATATATATATATATATATATATATATACATTTCTTTATTTATTTATATGTATACTAACTCGCTTATCGCAAGATGATATATATATATATATATATATATATATGAGAGAGAGAGAGAGAGAGAGAGAGAGAGAGAGAGACAATCAAACCATATCCTGAAGTGTCGTGAGCTTTTCTATCAATTCATCGTTGACATGTACGCTAAAATCGAGACTGAACGACTTTTTTTCCTTCGTTTAAATCAAAGAAAACTTCGAGCCGAAGAGTATATTCACTTGCGTGATGCAATTGCAAATGATAGAAACGTTGGTAACATTGGACAAAATGTCATACTGCCAGCTTCGTATACGTAAGTTCAAGACACAAGCATGAATATGCAATGACATATCTTCGAAAATTTAGACGTCCAGATCTTTTCATCACGTTCACATGTAACCCAAATTGGAAAGATATCACAGATTTACTTCTGACAGGACAAACATCGGTCCATCGACATGATTTTACAGCAAGAGTTTTCAAGCAACAACTTAAACGTCTTATGGATCTTATTACTAAAAATCACATTTACGGTGAAGTACGCTGCTGGATGTATTCCATTGAATGGCAAAAAAAGGTCTACCACACGCGCATATCTTAATTTGATTGAAGGAAAAAATTGTTCCTACTTAAATCGATAGTATTATATCTGCTGAACTGCCCGATCCGCAAGAAGATCCAATACGTTTTCAAGTTATTACAAGAAATAATATTCACGAGCCATGCGGAACATTAAATCGGAATTCACCGTGAATGAAGAACGAAAAATGCACAAAAATATAGCCACGTGAGATGCTTCAAGAAACGCAAACTGGTGACGACGGATATCCAAGGTACAGACGACGAAAACCAGAAGATGGTGGACACACAGCTGTCGTTAATATCAATAATGTTGACATTGAAATCGATAACAGATGGGTTGTTCCTTACACATCTTAACTATCAAAAATATTTAAAGCACACATCAATGTGCAGTTTTGCAGCTCTGTGAAATCAATTAAGTACTTATGTAAATATATCAACAAAGGCAGTGATATAGCAGTTTTCGAAGTTTCGAATCGCCGTGATCGATGAAATCAGACAATTTTAAATGGGACGTTACATCAGCAGTAATGAAGCTGTCTGGCGAATTCTTAATTTTTCCATTCACGAACGATATCCAGCTATTGTACATCTCAGTGTTCACGTAGAAAATGGACAACGAGTTTACTTTACGGAAGACAACGCACAACAGAGAGCTGTACAGCCACCGAATACAACGTTAACCGCCTTTTTTCGTTTGTGCCAAGCAGATGAATTTGCAAGAACTCTGCTGTATCATGAAGTTCCAAAATATTTCACATGGAACAACTCAAAAAATGAATTTCAACGAAGGAAGCAAGGTGCAGCTGTTCCCGATCGTGCTGGTGTACATGCTTCTGATGCATTGGGGCGAGTATATACTGTTCATCCTAACAACGCTGAATGTTTTTATTTGAGAATGCTGCTTCACGAAGTCAGAGGTCCAACATCGTTTGAAGCAATCAAAACCATTGATGGTGAAGTATGTGAGACATACAGAGAGGCATGTAATACACTTGGTTTACTTGAACATGATCAACATTGGAATACCACGTTAGCAGAAGTATCAGTTGCATGTGCACCACAACAAATAAGCACTTTATTTGCAATAATTTTGACAACTTGCGCACCATCTGATCCAAAAAATCTTTGAGCAAACCATAAAGAAAGCCTCAGTGAAGATATACTTCGACAAGCACGTATAACGAATCCCGACATGGATATACAGTTTTCAGGCGACATTTTCAATCAAGCACTTATATTACTTGAAGATAAATGCACATCTATCAACAAGAAAAATTCTTTGCCAGCTTGGTTTACCTGCGCCGATATGTGACCAAAACAATGTTCAAGATAGAGACATATTACGCGAACGCCAATACGACATTGAACAGCTGCGAGTTTTCGTTGACGCTCAAGAAAGATTGTTAACTGATGACCAAAGACCAAAGTTGCATACAACATAGTTACGCAATATGTAGCAATCGAAAACGGTGGGCTTATTTTCCTTGATGCACCAGGAAGCACTGGAAAAACATTTCTTTTGAATTTGATACTCGCCGAAATTCGAAAGCGGAATGAGATCGCACTCGCTCTAGCATCGTTGGGAATTGCAGCAACGGTACTCGATGGAGGACGTACAGCACATTCAGCTCTCAAGCTATCATTAAATTTAAATCATGCCGAAAATCCTACTTGCAACTTGAGCAAACGTTCAGGAATGGCCACAGTATTGAAAACATGCAAACTTATTATTTGGGATGAATGCACCATGGCACATAAGCAAGCACTCGAAGCACTGGATCATACTCTGCGAGATTTCAGGGGAAATCAAGAACTAATGGGAGGAGCTGCTGGCGGGGGATTTTCATCAAACATTGCCAGTCATTCCAAGATCAACACCCGCTGATGAGCTCAATGCTTGCCTGAAAGCGTCACGTTTTTGGAAAAATGTGAAGAAAATTACACTATCGACCAATATGCGTGTGCACTGACTTCGAGATTCTTCTGCGCAAACATTTTCCAAACTACTTTTGGATATTGGTGACGGCAAATTTCCGACCGATTCTGCGACACATGAGATATTGTTTCCATCAAACTTTTGTAGAATTCAGTCATCAGTTCAGGATGTCGAAAAGATGGTGTTCCCGAACATTTCACGCAATTACAAAAATCATGATTGGCTTCGCGAACGGGCAATCCTAGCTCCAAAAAACGATGACGTCAACAAAATGAATGATCGTATTCAAATGAAAATTCCTGACCAGCCATCGAAATACAAATCTGTAGACACAGTTGTAGACGAGAATCAAGTTGTCAACTATCAAAGTGAGTTTCTGAATTCATTGGATTCATCTGGCATGCCACCGCACATATTATCTTTGAAAATTGGCTCACCAATAATGCTCCTTCGGAATATAGATCCGCCGAAGCTGTGCAACGGACTTGCCGTTAAAAAACTAATGCCGAATGTGATTCAAGAAACAATTATCAGCGGTAAATGTAAAGGAGAAGATGTGCTGATTCCGCGCATTCCAATCATTCCTACCGATTTGCCCTTCAATTTCAAACGACTACAGTTTAGAGTGCGCCTTGCATTTGCGATCACTATCAATAAAGCCCAAGGACAATCGTGAAGTGTTGCTGTATTGACTTTGACAAAACCATGTTTCTCCCATGGTCAACTATATGTTGCTTGCTCCAGATTGGGCACACCAAAAGAGTTGTATATTTATGCACCAAATGGAAAAACCAAAAATATTGTTTATCCACTCGCATTAAGATGGATAAAAAATATATCAATAAAATTAATTTTTGCGTAAATATTCAACTAAAACAACAACAAATAAAAATATATTTTATTTATTGAGGTGTAGCAACGCACGCCGGGCATTAGCTAGTATATATATATATATATATATATATATATATATATATATATATATATATATATATATATATATATATAATATATATATTGTCACGGTTTTTTTCTATATTTACCGCCATACATTGTAATACAAGACTGGAAATAGATAGGGCCATGTATCGATGTATAACGACAGGTAGGCGGGTGTATAATTAAGTTTTAACAGAGTAATTATGACCAAGTTGTGTACGAACAAGAACAACGAGAGTCGTGTGGAGATCGTCAATCTGACCTGACGTGGTGCCGTTTTGTATTTGAGTTGTTAGACGAGTGAGTGAGTGGTAGTGCTGTGAGAGAGGTAAAGTGTAGTGTGGATAGATCAGAGGGTTACTCTGAATTATCGTCGAAGTGTAGTATCGGACGAGTAACCTCTGTGTACTCCGAGTCGGAGGATTTCCGTGAGCCACCTACCCACACCTCGCCACGCTGTATTTCGTTTGGGAACTACCCCGCTGGAAGCTGGAGGACTACCGCCAGGCGAAATACCCACTCCCGCCGTGGAGGATTAGGTGAACCACACCATAACCACCAACTCACCACCTGCAGCTAGGTAATTTTCTTTGTTCTCCACCACGTTGCGTGTCAACTAGCGACAACCTGCGTGTGTAGTCGACTCGTTCCATCTCGCCCTTCCGGGCGTGGTCCGCTCAGAAGACGATCGAGTCATTCCGACCATCTTCGACTACACACCGATTACGACACCCCCCTCCCTTTTTTTTCTTAACGTGTCTACTTCAATTAGTGCCGTTAGTGTACCGACAATCATCCCGCTGTGATGACCCCTCATACTCAGCTGTGACACTTAAATTGTATTTCGAACAGTACTTTTGCAGTTCTACTAACGCTTGTTTTCTTGTTAATTTATAAATTTACCTTAATCTCTGTAATTATAATCAACTTAATTGTTCAAATATTATTGTTAAAATCTCCTCCCTCTATCGAGTGTACCACCGCGCAGTGTTAGCGTGGATGTGTCAAGTCACTTAACTAACGCGAGGACAGGATCGGGTTAGCCCACCTGCACCACTTCTATCTTTTCAGTACTGACACACGCCAGGCTACCACTGACTGTGGTCCCCACTCTTTTACTAGTTTATAAGATTAATTTTAGTATTTTCTTCTCATTTTCTCGTTATATTATTTCTTGTTTACATTTTGTTCTGGTGTACCCTTGACACGAACAGTTTGGGAACGCTACGTAATCATTTCATTACGCGCCGACAGGACCGGGTTAGCCCGCCTGCATCTTAGCAAGTTTTCATTTACAAACCTTTCCCGAACTGTCTCTGTCAACGGCCCGCCCCCATTTATTCTGTTATTATCTGGTGTCAGATTTAAGAGACATACGTATCTATTTTCTCCAGTCTTGTGACACAATATATGCTCCGGCAAATTTAACTCCAATACGCTTTGTTTAATTTATAAACGTTCGAGTGACGATTTACATCCCTAACATTGGTACATCCCGTGAAGATACTTTTCGATACTTTTACGCCGTCCAAAGTATCGTGGCGCCCACCACGAGCTCCCGTTACCTGACCCACGCCGTACGCCAGTTCGTACCCTCGCCGACACCGACTAGCAGGCCACCGTTTACCACCCCAACTACCCGGAGAAAGGTGGGTGATAGTATATCCAAAAGAAGTAATCCATAAAATATGACAAGTACGAAATTATTAATAATAAAAAGAAGAATAAATCAACATTGACGATATGCCAATCAAGGTGTGAAAACTGGAATATATGTTTAAACATTGGATATTATTGAGACCAACGCCATTGAGTGGAACTTTCTACAATGGCCGATTTAAATGTATATGTTATATAAAATAAAGAGTTAGGCCTTCGTTATATTATTTTCTAAAACCCAATAAACTGAGCACACCTAAAGCAATACAAACTAGGAATGGATACAGACATCCATGCCTGTACCTCATCGACGTATGTCCAATTCCGAATTAATCACAAATTATTTACCTAAATACATATTTAAAATCATAAGTGTCTAGGTCGAAATAAAACAAGAAATTTAAAACAAGTGTGAAAACATTTTCTTCTGTTAACAAAAGCAAAGCAGACTATGCCGACTATAAATGCATTAATCTTCTTTTGTTAGGGGTTTAATTTTCTTCAATGATCTTACATAATTTTTCAAAATGAAAAGATGGAGAAAATAATGTTTTATTTCTTGTATATGCAAGAAACACAATTGACTGAAAATAAAGGAGAAAAAAAATAAAAACTGAAAAAATTGCACTAAAGGAAATTTTGGAAAACAAAAAATCAGATGCACAACTAAATCATAATACGCATTTGTAAAAAAAATTCATCGAGATCGATTGGATGGCCTAGGAGGAGTTAGTGGATCAAAAAACGTATGAGCGAGCGAGCGAACGAACGACATACATACGGTCATATATTGTAATAGTCATTTCGTGATCCAAAGGGTCTGTCCGGGATTTCTGCGCAACATTTTTTAAAATCAGAATGCTACAGACATCGTACCGAATACTATAGCTCTTCGACAGGAGGTCGATGAGCTAAAAATTGGAATAAATTTTCAGTTAATCCAAGGACAAACCTGTATTATACGTAATATTAATTTTTTTATCACTGTATTGTCGAACAATATTACTTTTAAATAAATGTTTCTCTCTCCAATAATACTACATGGATAATATGTGTCTTTTTTAGTGAATTTACTATCCTGTATTGTGTGCAAATTATTTATTTCTCTCATTTTTTTCTTCAGCCGAAAACAGTCATAGCTGTGAGTTTTTGGATCTATTAATTAAATTAAATATGTGCCATTTGGTTAAAATTTTGATAGTTACTGTTATTCATTTTCTGAGCATTGTGTTTCAAGTAAACAAAAAAATAAAATCTGATTGACCGCACACTGCATTTCATAAAAAAATGTCATCTAGCAGTCTGGTATTTTAAGAAATAAATGACGATATGATATTTATTAGCGCAATATTTTAGACTTCCTTATAAAAAGGAATCGCAAATATTTAAATCTGGTGAACGAGGTGCCCATTTTGCAAAAATTCAAAGGAAATCTAAATAATTGCACTAATAAATATCATATCGTCATTTATTTCTTAGAAAACCAGACTGCTAGATTACATTTTTTTATGATATGCAGTGGGCGGTCTCTCAGATTTTATTTTTTTGTGTCTAAACCTTAACAGATATCAGTACAGATAACAAGAACAAAAAAATTACTATTGAATGTCTCTTTCTGAAAATATTTTTTTGAAAGTTATTGGCCTTAACATTAAAAAGTTTTTGACTGATTTATGCCGGGTTACCCGTGTTTCGTACACTAATGGTCCACTGCTAATAACTAATATCACCTTAAAAGATGACCTACATCTGTAAGAAGTACAGTACCGAATATTATCAAAATCGATCCAAGCGTTCTGTAGTTATGGATAAAATAACTTTTTCTTGAAAGAACTTTGAAGCAGAATACTAGCTAAACGAAACGTAATTGCATATAGGTAAGTTTAGTTAAATCGTCTTATTTTCGAATCAGGAATCTGTGGTTAAGCGATGTCCACGCATTTTAGGGACAGCCTGTATATTGTAACAATTATAGAATTGTTACTAAGTTTTTTGTGTCTTCATACTTCAATTCTAAATCTTAAATGTCAATTGCATGTATATTCTACTCCTAAGTCCCAGTTAGTATTATTATATATAATTTAGAATCAACTTAAATAAATTACAATTCACTTACTTGCTTTATTTAAAAATAATACTTGTTTTTTGCTATTTTCTTTTATTAAGTTAACCATGTGCTGTCACTTAAAATCAAAACAATGAAGTTGAACCTGTCTGTACGACTAATTATGTTTAGAGCCTCGTTTACACGCTAACAAATAAACGTAGCATAATTTCCCTCCATACGGTGAATCTTCTTGTATTTAGTTCTGTTGTTGAAATTAACCGCAATTGCTTAAAAACAATTTATACATGCCCGTTTATGCCCCTACATAGTGTGACGATGTCACCAAACGAGCTCTAGCCACTTGGCTCGTTGCGCCAGGTCTCGGAGCGCGCGCGACTAATTGATCCGCACAGTACCGTACCTAACGCATGATACAACCGAAATGCAAGTTAGTGAACGATCAATTAGTCAAGCCGTATAAAAGGGCTGCGAGTAGACAAACAAAATCAGTTAGTATTCCGCTAGTGATCCGTTCTCCGCTGCAGTCAAACCGCTTGGTAAGCATATTGTTTCTATTATTCTTTATTGTACCGCCCTCTGTGGCAGTATTTATTTTTTGTATTCGTTACTCTGCACTGTTGCAGACGTAGCAAGATTTATAAGTTTGTTATCCGTCACACTGCGCCGGTCCTGCTCTGACGTCATCACTGTCTCTCTCTACACTGTGTCGGTCCTGTTGTAGAGGCTACAGTTAGTTAGGTTGTTTCCGTCACACTGCGCCGGTCCTACTGTGACGTCATCACTGTCTCTCTCTACACTGTGTCGGTCCTGTTGTAGAGGCTACAGTTAGATAGGTTGTTTCCGTCACACTGCGCCGGTCCTGCTGTGACGTCATCACTGTCTCTTTCTACACTGTGTCGGTCCTGTTGTAGAGGCTACAGTTAGTTAGGCTGTTTCCGTCACACTGCGCCGGTCCTGCTGTGACGTCATCACTGTCTCTCTTTACACTGTGTCGGTCCTGTTGTAGAGGCTACAGTTAGTTAGTTTGTTTCCGTCACACTGCGCCGGTCCTGCTGTGACGTCATCACTGTCTCTCTCTACACTGTGTCGGTCCTGTTGTAGAGGCTACAGTTAGTTAGGTTGTCTCCGTCACACTGTGCCGGTCCTGCTGTGACGTCATCACTGTCTCTCTCTACACTGTGTCGGTCCTGTTGTAGAGGCTACAGTTAGATAGGTTGTCTCCGTCACACTGTGCCGGTCCTGCTGTGACGTCATCGTTGTTTCTCTCTGTACTGTGTCGGTCCTGTTACAGATGTTACAGTAATTGCACTTGGTCCCGTCACACTGTGCCGGTCCTGCTACAGAGGATACATAATTTCTGATTGGCTTTCCGCCACAATAGTGTTATGTTATTTCCGTTGTATTTTCAAATATTAGCTGCCTGTATTATGTTTTCATAGTTCATAGATTATTTGCTTACGGTATATTTTCTTATGTTATTTGCTGGTTCTATTATTAGTTATCAACACTGCGAGTGTCAGTGTCTCGTGAATAAATCAAAACGTTGTTTTCTGATCAAATAAATTATTTCTTGTACCACCCTGACCTCCATTGAACTATCCCGGTCTAAGTCCGATTGGCGCCCGAGCAACCAGAACCCGCAACACCAGGGAGCGTCACAAATTGGCGCCCGAGTAGGGACCACCTCGACCGCGACCTTTCGTACACCGCCCTCTCCCGCCAGAACAGGGTGGATATTCGAACTTCAGCGACCTGCACTTGAACGGGAACTCGGAAGATTCGGGTTGAGCACCGAAGGTGGCATCCAAGAACTACGAAAGCGGCTTGTCATCCTCACTCAACAAATCATGGAGAATTCCGGCACCGAGGAGACCCCCGTTGGAGAAACAACCGCTGTAACTGAACCAACGATGCCACAGCTCTCTGCCACCTTCACGTCACCGTCAGGGGCATATTACTACCCAAACCCAACTCTGCGAACGCCCGTACATGTCTGTGAGACCGTACGCAAGTGGAATGTCCACTTCGAAGGAAAAACCGATCCCGTCGCCTTCATGGAGAGGGTAGAAGAATTAAAGGCCAGCTACGGATTAACGGGGGAACAACTCTTACTGGCAATACCCGAGCTATTGCGAGGCACTACATTGCTGTGGTATCGAAACCACTGCAACTATTGGCAACGATGGGAGGACTTCTTGGAGGACTTCCGCGTATTCTTCCTACCCCCGGACTACCAACTCCAGCTAGAAGAAAACATCAGCCAACGGAAACAAAAGCACGGAGAAAAGGGTCGTGACTACTTAGTAGACATCCAGACCCTGATTCGCCGACATGGTAACATGTCTAAGGAGCAAGCCTTGTTCCGCGTCTACACAAATATGCTGCCCAAATACAGGCAATATATCCGAAGGAAAGAAGTAGTCGACATGCGGACACTAAGCCAGGAAATCTTGGAGCATGAACAACTCCAAACAGACATGGCCAAGACCAAGACGACGCGCCTAGCCAGCGTACAAAGCCCACCTGTAGACAGAAACCAAGGACCACCGAAAGCAGCAACCCAGACATACGACTCCACACGAGCGTGCTGGCGCTGTGGACGAGAGGGGCACTGGCGCAGTAAATGCAATGCTACGCCCCAGAAATTCTGCTCGCGCTGTGGCACCACTGGCATATTGTCACGTGACTACCCTTGTGCAGCCGACAACTGTAATGTGCTGGCATCACTCCCGAACCACAAAACCGAAGAAACCCGAATGGCCAGCTTCATAACACGCGAACTCGTAAAGTTCCAACAGGAAAAGGGTGGGACACAGATGGTGAAGCATCACATCCAACTTATCGACCCAACACCCATAAAACAGCGGTACCAACCTCGAAACCCAAAAATGCAAGCCGTGATTGACGAAGAGGTTGATCAGATGCTAAAAGACGGCATCATAGAGCGGTCCCACAGCGCGTGGAGTTCACCAGTAGTGATCGTCCGCAAAAAGAATGGGAAGCCCCGATTTTGCGTCGACTTCAGACGCCTCAACGCCGTCACCAAGAAGGACGCATACCCCTTGCCTTATATAACCTCGATCCTGGATCGATTACGGAAAGCACGGTACTTCTCGACTATTGATCTAAAGCAGGGTTACTGGCAGGTTCCACTCACGCCAGAAAGTCGACAATTAACCGCCTTCACAGTACCAGGTAGAGGCTTGTACCAATTCCGGGTAATGCCTTTCGGACTGCACGCAGCACCTGCCACCTTCCAGCGCTTGCTAGACACCGTAATCGGACCTGAGATGGAGCCACACGCATTCGCTTATTTGGACGACATCGTCGTGCTTAGTGCCACTCTATCCGAACACCTAGCACACCTGCAGGAGGTATTCCGGCGCCTCAGAAAGGCAAATCTGCAGATTAACCCAGAAAAGTCGAAATTCGCGCAGAGTTCAATACAGTACCTAGGCCATGTGATTACGGCAGATGGAATCCACACAGATCCTGACAAAGTTGTTGCAATACGCGACATCCCTGCACCAACACGGGTACGAGAGCTACGACGATTCCTTGGAGCCGCTTCCTGGTACAGACGTTTCGTGGCCGACTTCGCCAAGATCGTAGCACCTCTTACGCTGTTACTAAGAAAGGCCCAGGCATGGAAATGGGGAGAACACCAACAGATTGCGTTCGAGAAACTCAAAACAGCGTTAACAAGCGCGCCGGTGCTCACCTGTCCCGATTTCAGCAGACCGTTTGAACTCCAGACCGACACTTCTGACTACGGAATCGGAGCGGCTTTGGTTCAGCGAACTAATGACAAAGCTAGCGTAGTAGCATACGCAAGCCGGGCCCTCTCCGATCCAGAGCGAAACTACTCCGTCACAGAAAAGGAATGCCTAGCAGTTGTGTGGGCGGTGCAGCAGATGAGACCCTATATAGAAGGGTACCATTTTACAATAATCACGGATCACCAATCCCTCCGTTGGCTCCATTCGATTCAGAACCCGTCTGGACGACTAGCACGATGGGCGATTTTCCTAGAACAGTTCGATTGTACCATCCAATACCGGAAAGGAACGCTGAACCAAGTCGCTGACACCTTATCACGACAACCTCTCCCATATACCGCCTCCAACGACGACCCCGAACTCCATGTGGCTGAGAACCCACCCACATGGTATGACAAAAAGTTCACGGAGGTAGAAACACAACCGCAAGACCATCCCGACTACCGCATCGCGAATGGACCACCACGACCGCCCGGATGCCGGACACTTGGGGATTGCCAAAACTCTGGCAAGGATCGCTTTGCGATATCACTGGCCTGGGTTGACAACAGACGTTACCAACTACGTACGTCAATGCAGAACGTGCCAACGATTCAAACCATTCCAACAAGCAGCGCCCGGACTAATGAGACCCCCGGCAATAGCTGGTCCATGGAAGACAGTTGCCACAGACATTGCAGGACCACTACCACGATACCACCAAGGTCACGCGTATCTTCTCGCGTTCCAAGATCGACTGACTAAGTGGGTCGAATGTCGACCGCTGCGAAAAGCAACTGGCCCAACGATCACAGCCGCCTTCCGAGAGCTCATTGTGGCACGCTATGGTTGCCCCCGCGTGGTGATTACGGACAATGGGACCGAATTCAACAACAATATCTTCACGCAGACGTTAACAGCGCTCGGCATCCGTCACCAGCTAATTCCTCCGTACACACCGCAAGCGAATTTCGTAGAAAGGGTGAACCGAGTGTTAAAACCCATGCTCGCGCAATACTGCGAAGCGGACCAGCGAACTTGGGACAGATATTTACCCGAGATGATGACGGCCATTAACACCAGCCGGCATGAGTCCACGGGCTACACACCCGCCTACCTGAACTATGGTCACGAGCTGACACTACCCGGAGAATACCACCGAGCAACCCAGGAAGAACGTGGTGAGCAGCGAGACCCCACGAAGTGCCACCGGACCATCTAGACCGCCTGGAGAAGCTAGAAGAAGCACGAGAGCTGGCCAGAATCAACCTTAGCCACGCTTCCAGTCGCCAGGGCGAATACTACAACCGGGGACGACGCGAATGGCAGTGCCAAGAAGGGGACCAGGTCATGCGACGCGAGCATCCACTATCGGCAGCCGGCAGAGGGTACGCGACCAAACTCGCTCCCAAGTACTCAGGGCCGTGGACAGTCGAGAACCGTGTGTCTCGACTGGTATACGACTTGCGGAACGAGCGCGGCCGTCGTTTATATCGGATCCACATCAAGGACCTTAAGCTAGCTCATTAACACCTCCGTTTTATGATTAGTACATGCTGCCGACAAGGACGATGAGGAGGAGCCGCCGACCACGGATCCGGCCAGTGTCGCCATGCTTGATGGCAACCGTGAAGCCACCCACCCAGGAGACGACGCCACCCCGCGCAGTCCCCACTGCGGCACCACCCGCCGAATTTCTCATCCCCCGGACCCCGCCACGGAGGCGAGATGTCGCTCAGCTCGTCCACGAGCTGGGTATTTTACCCACACTACTGTCCCCGCTTCCAGTCACCCCGGAGAAAGTCAGTAGCCCCCCGTGGATTGAGCTGGATACGTCGCCCATTCCAACCACCCCGGAACGAGCCAACACACCGTCCCCCACGTATCAAGCCCGGATGCTCCGACTCAGCAAGGGCCAGCCCCCAGCCCCTCCACTCACTACCAGCGCGGAACCATGCCCCAGCCGCATTATACAGCTGTTCGGGTCCGGATCGCCACCCGATCCGCAACAACCACCAAAGACCCCCGACTCAGAACCCCTGTTAGTGCGCGTCCCCCTGGAGTTGCTACGTCCCCCTACCTGCCCACCCACCAGAAGACACAGACTTTATCTCCCCGGTGGTGCAGGTAGACCGTACCGGTGGATGACAATCCCCCCTCGCCGCCAGCAGAACACTGAACTGACAGTGCTAGTGCCCGCCAGCATGGCCAGGAACATTGGACCAGTAGAATAAGTTAAGTTAAGTAGGTTAAAAGGGTATATATAAGTTAGTTGATTAATAAATGTGTAAAATAGGTTAGATAAGTTAAGTAAGTAAACCGGGTAGTTAAGATAGCAAATAAGTATGGATATTCACCATCTGTCCACCGCACCCCGAAGTAAGACGGGGGTGTGACGATGTCACCAAACGAGCTCTAGCCACTTGGCTCGTTGCGCCAGGTCTCGGAGCGCGCGCGACTAATTGATCCGCACAGTACCGTACCTAACGCATGATACAACCGAAATGCAAGTTAGTGAACGATCAATTAGTCAAGCCGTATAAAAGGGCTGCGAGTAGACAAACAAAATCAGTTAGTATTCCGCTAGTGATCCGTTCTCCGCTGCAGTCAAACCGCTTGGTAAGCATATTGTTTCTATTATTCTTTATTGTACCGCCCTCTGTGGCAGTATTTATTTTTTGTATTCGTTACTCTGCACTGTTGCAGACGTAGCAAGATTTATAAGTTTGTTATCCGTCACACTGCGCCGGTCCTGCTCTGACGTCATCACTGTCTCTCTCTACACTGTGTCGGTCCTGTTGTAGAGGCTACAGTTAGTTAGGTTGTTTCCGTCACACTGCGCCGGTCCTACTGTGACGTCATCACTGTCTCTCTCTACACTGTGTCGGTCCTGTTGTAGAGGCTACAGTTAGATAGGTTGTTTCCGTCACACTGCGCCGGTCCTGCTGTTACGTCATCACTGTCTCTCTCTACACTGTGTCGGTCCTGTTGTAGAGGCTACAGTTAGTTAGGTTGTTTCCGTCACACTGCGCCGGTCCTGCTGTGACGTCATCACTGTCTCTCTTTACACTGTGTCGGTCCTGTTGTAGAGGCTACAGTTAGTTAGTTTGATTCCGTCACACTGCGCCGGTCCTGCTGTGACGTCATCACTGTCTCTCTCTACACTGTGTCGGTCCTGTTGTAGAGGCTACAGTTAGTTAGGTTGTCTCCGTCACACTGTGCCGGTCCTGCTGTGACGTCATCACTGTCTCTCTCTACACTGTGTCGGTCCTGTTGTAGAGGCTACAGTTAGATAGGTTGTCTCCGTCACACTGTGCCGGTCCTGCTGTGACGTCATCGTTGTTTCTCTCTGTACTGTGTCGGTCCTGTTACAGAGGTTACAGTAATTGCACTTGGTCCCGTCACACTGTGCCGGTCCTGCTACAGAGGATACATAATTTCTGATTGGCTTTCCGCCACAATAGTGTTATGTTATTTCCGTTGTATTTTCAAATATTAGCTGCCTGTATTATGTTTTCATAGTTCATAGATTATTTGCTTACGGTATATTTTCTTATGTTATTTGCTGGTTCTATTATTAGTTATCAACACTGCGAGTGTCAGTGTCTCGTGAATAAATCAAAACGTTGTTTTCTGGTCAAATAAATTATTTCTTGTACCACCCTGACCTCCATTGAACTATCCCGGTCTAAGTCCGATTGGCGCCCGAGCAACCAGAACCCGCAACACCAGGGAGCGTCACAATAGATGTATAGCTACTTATATTTCAATCTACTTATCTTCTTCTGTGTAAATGTTGCGTCTATTGACCTTGGTGACAGATACTTTGGCGCTGATTTAAGTCAGTTTGCTATCTCTCGTTCTCTCTTATTTGGTTTTATTTTCCTTGTTCTTCATGACTTAAGTCAACTTGTTTTTTTTGCTAGTTCAGTCAGAGTTTTGGTTCCAACCTAGAATAAGCTGGCCAAGAGCACGGTGCGAACTATGTTTTGTGTTTACTAAATTTCGTAAAGAAATACCCGTATAGGGGATTTTTACCAAACGAATCTGCCGTTTCGAAGTTTTTTGTTGTGAATTACCGCTAGTTTGAGTGAGAAAATTCTTCGACGGACTCCCGTAAGGGGTTTAGTTTTGGTTCTGGTGCCCAAATTGTGCTTCGCCTGTCGCCTTCCGACCCCGTTGTGAGCTGTTACGAGTTCTGGCTTGGTCCAGCTACCCTGAGACGTAGTTTCTGCGTCGTAGGACGACAACCACCCTCATACGCCACGAGTTCCACAGACCGCTAACCAGTCCGGACCGGGTCTACAACCACGTGTGAGCTAAGTGGACCGAACTTTGATTTTGCTTCTTTTCATCTCTATCCCCCACCCTTAGTGTATATTAGTCGAGTAATCAATTAAATTAATTATTTTGTTATTGTTAAATATGTAAGATTCGAATTAATTCAATGCGCCTATTATATTTAGTTCTCTTTTGCTTATTTTATTAATTTATCCCATACTTTATTTTCTTTCTGTGTAAACGCGTATGTTCGAACCTAGTTAATGTTTTATTGAGAGCGGGTGCTATTGTCTGTTCGCAATTCCGTCTATACCGTTATGTGAACCTCGGTTGATCAACCCCGGGCCCTCATACATTGTAACTACGCTATATCCGTGTATACGACGCCGGCGCAGGGAATAGCTCCAACGCCATTTCTGTTGCTGTTGTTAGCACTGTGCGGCCATTTTATGTATTTTGAACATCCGGGTACATGTTACTATAATTTTGTTTATTGACAACTATTTAGTTATCATTTCATTTTTGTTAACGGATATATTTCTACTCTCACCATTTTTTTTGTTAATTGAATTTTTCTGTTCTTTTATTATTCATATTAAATTAGTTTTAGTTGTTAACTTACTCTTCTATATTTTTTCTACCGCCCTACCCGCTCCCCAATCTCCGTGGGTTCACCGCTGCCGAACAGTCATCTGGTTTGTCCAGCCCACCATCGCAATTTGGCGTGGTGTAGGTTCACTTTTAATTGCGTGGCGCCCATTTAGTTAGAACCACCCCCTTCTCCATTGAGAAGCCGGCAACCTCACCTCTGGCGAGGACAACTGTACGTGATCCGTTCGGGCACGTGACAATATATATATATATATATATATATATATATATATATATATATATATATATTGTACAATATTTAATATAGATTCACACGTCGTGGCAGACGTGCAGGCGATGGTGGCCCTCTCGTTCCAGTTGGTCGTCCTGAGGTTCCTGACGCAGTTGCTGACCCTGCCGTCCTGTCTGTACCCGCACCTGGGCCCATACCTGCTGATGTTCCCGTACTACCCGCTAATCCTCTCGCACCCGTAGATCTTGACCCTGCACCCGGTGTTCCTGTAGTACCGGCACGGCCGCCCGCCCGCCCGTTCACATGATGCTCACTAGTAAGTATGATCACCATATTTATATTTGTAGTAAATACAACTTTCAACCAACTATTATTAATGTCCTAGGAGCTACGGCACGACGAATGCGAGAAGCCGCTGCCGTAGACGGTGGCCCCTTCTACGCCACGATCTGTCCGAGATAAACCATTTACTATAAATAAATCAATTCAGTTCAATGTTGCGTTGAAGAACGTAACATGTGACTCGCGCGCAACGTCCAATACAACAGCGAGTGGATATAGTAACCAGATTATGTAGTGACGGCTTATCCCAACCCATCTACGAAGAGGTTTGCCGTGCCGTGGGGTACGACACACAAAAAGAAAAGTACAAATATGAAGATTTGGTGGGGACGCTAGAAGGACACGGTCCTGGGCTTGGTCCCTACCAAATATGGGATTTGCCTTACGCCGGAGGATGCAAGATATGTTTGTATATATATATATATATATATATATATATATATATATATATATATATATATATATACAAAATGCCGTAAGTGACTGAAATAATATTAGCTTCTGTAATATCTGGTATTAATTTGTTCTTTATTTACTTTTGTTACTGTAGTAAATTGTATACAGAAGACGCGAGCCGGACGATTCTACGTTACCTGCTCGACAGGAGGTTGCCGGGCAGGATAATGGGCCATGTCGTCTGGTGACAACTGGAATAGGAGCGAGTGAGTTACTTGTATTATGATTTCTAATTCCCGATATAATTGACCATATTGAAGGGAATCTTCGTAGTGTTGGAAATTGTGAGTACAGTGCACGCCGCTTATTGGAATCACGGATAATTTTATCAATCGGTTATTATTATCACTTTCGCAAATAACGGCCCGGACGTATCCAATTACTTCGGTTATAGTAATCAAGACATCGGTTTATGTTATCAATTTTTCTTAGGAACAGTACAATAAAGTAGGTTTTACAAAGAATTTTATAGAAATTTGATTGTCTAGTTTATTATATTATACCCGACTGGTTGGTAGTAAACACAAATAAACACGGACAATGCGTTTGTATAGTCTTAACTCGACTAAGTTTTGTGGCAAGGCGTGCAGCAGAGGTAATCTGAATTTCAAAAACATTACGCGTATGAAATTTTTATTAATAATTTGCTCCGCGAACATCAGACACAAAGAAATTGAATAATTTTTTTTTTAAATTTGAATTTCTCTTCGCTTATAAACACATATACATATTATAAATGTACAAAATAATTATATAGGTGTAAGTACTACATACATTTCTACACATTTTCAAATTTAAATGGAAAAATATTATATTTATTTTAGTAAATTACATTTTTTATTTACTGTTACATATGCAACGTCTACCTTCCAAATTTCACGTGGAACGTGAATGACATCGAGGGTTTAGTGCAACAACTTGAACCACCGTTTCTTCTGGTTGGTGACTTCAATGCGCACAGTACACTATGGGGTTCTTTACAAACAAACGGTAAAGGGCAGATAATTGAGAACCTTTTGGACAACAGCAACAACATTGTTATCCTTAATACAGGACAGTCTACCTTTTTTAAATCAAGATCCAGAAGCTTCTCAGCTCTTGATCTTGCCTTTTGTTCGCCAGCTATTGCACCACAGCTTTCATGGGAAGTTCTTGACGACCTCCATTTCAGCGACCACTTTCCTATTTTCATAAAATCTTCTATTTCTTCTACTCCCCAAGTGTTGAGCAGAAGGTGGCGAGTCGATTTAGCTGACTGGGACAACTTTACAACCAATATAGTACCTCCGATTGCATCAAATAACATCAACGTCTCACTGTCTGATATCAATAAATCTATCTTATTGACTACTACAGACACCATTCCTAGAACATCTTCTCGCCCCAGAAAGCGTACTGTACCTTGGTGGAATAATAACATCGCCACTGCCATCCAAAATAAAAAGAGATTTTTAAGAATATTTCGACGGAATGTGTATTTCACCAATGCCATACAGAACAGCATTGTGGAGCGCAAGCATCTCGTTGCTGTATTTTTTTATCTTGAGAAAGCGTTCGATATGACCTGGAGATATGGCATTTTAAGAAAACTCCATGACTGGGAATTACGCGGCAATCTACCTCGTTTCATTGAGAACTTTTTGTGTGACCGTTCACTTAAAGTGCGTATTGATGATACGTACTCTAGCTCCCATCCTCTTGAAAACGGAATCCCTCAAGGTTCGACCATCAGCGTGACACTCTTCATGATCGCAATCAATGACATCGCCAGCAATCTTCCCAACTCTGTTGACCATTGCTTATATGTCGATGACCTGACCATCTTTACTTCCGCATCTTCTGTTGATGTTTGCAAACGCCGTCTGCAAAACGCTGTTGACACAGTTACTCATGCAGCAACTGCATGTGGCTTTCGTACGGTGCTCAAATACAGAAAGACGCGCTTGTGAAATTCTTAGGCCTTTATTATGATAGTTATCTGACATGGCGTCGACATGTAATGCACCTCTCGGGTCAATGTCGCATATCAATGAATGCAATTAAGTGTCTGTCAAGCACTAAATGGGGAGCCGATCGATAATGCCTACAACGTTTGTATACCGCTTTGGTTCAGTCCAAGCTGGACTACGGGAGTAGTATAGTAATGTACATCCTGCGACAGCATTGCGGATTGCCTACCTCGCGCCTGTACTGTAGTATATTGTTGCGGGGAGTGGGGGGAGGCGCGGGGGGTCACGTGATCGAAGGGCGTGGCCTGGATGATGTCATCCAAGGGGCTAGGCTGTACCGTTGTATGGCCGACTTGGAGGTCTTCTTCAGGCAGGATGAGTCTTCTTTCAAGGTCATGTACCTGGAGGTCTTCTTCAGGGGGTGAACTCGGAGGAGTCACGGGGTCTGGATTAAGGGTTACGTGGCCCAGTGAGCCAGACCGTACCGGAGGGTTTTTCTTTAGGCAGAGTACGGACCTGGTGGCGCATGCGCAACGTGGACACACTACGAACTTGTTCAAACCTGTTTCCTTGTAGCGTTGGATGGGAGGCCTTTCGGGTCACGTTTGCGGACTTGTTCAAACTTGTTTCTTAATAATTCCAAGAATTTTACCCATGATTACGCAATATTACGCAACTATTGCGTCATTTTTAGAAACGTTGCAAAATTTCTAGGATTCCCCTTTACGTGTTTAAACCTGTTTCATATAATTCCAGGAAGTGATTACGCAATATTGTGCAAATATTGCATCATCTCTATTTTAGTATATTGCGCAATATTTCATCATGTTTATTTGCCAACGTTGCAGAAAATTAGTATAAATTAAGCTTGCACTATACATTTAGTATTCATTTCACCATTGCACTGTTGAAGAGACAAGTTGTAATAACTATTGCTGCAGACAAATATGATATTGTTTCGAAGTTAACAAGCGTCGGTGTCTGTGAAGATTTTAAGGAGACGAAAAAATTGCAAGATATTGATATCGATCGAGTGTATAAAATAATAAAACTACGTGAAATTAAAACCAAATTCACCAGAGCAATAATTGCCGATTTAGAAGATTTCCAAATGTTTCTACCTCGACGATTTGCGGCAGATCTCAGCCACGAAGAGGTTGAGAACATTAACCGAGAAGAAGACATTGCGTTGATCAGCCGAGGACCGTTGGACGCCTGCCGAACTACTAAACTAGAGTTCCGGAAAATGTACGAGCAGGAAACTCAAGATTTCATTTGAAAGTGTACATTCAGATTATAAGTGAAATGTAAACACATTTAAATAATAATAAAACTGTGTAACTAATTTTTTTCTTTTATTTGCTGCCTTACATTCATTCCATAAAAGTGATTATACATATTAATACAATGGTTATGCAATTTTATTAACATAATTAGTTAATGGGTTATATTCTACAACCCAATCATTATTATTAAACAATATGCAGAGGTGTTCGGAGGTAAATTAACGTTTGACTCAAATTCAATACGAAAATCAACTGATTCAGTTTTAATAGATTCATTTTGGTTTGAACAATCGATTACTATCATTGCTCGGGTTTTGAATTCATTTCGTAATGCTGCGAATAAGAAGGTACGTTCGAAACGTAATACGGTACGTTCTGAACGTAATACGTTACGTTCAAAACGCGATACGTCGCGTTCCAAACTTGATACGTCACGTTTTAAACGGAAGGAGTATTAAACCAGTAAAGAAAATTTATTTCCTAGTACGTACCTGGTGGCGCACTGGCAGTGCTAGATCGGAATAAGTAAATGATGCACAGAAATTTAACGATATAGAAAAACAAATAGTCTCTTATACATTCATCAGCTTAATATTATATGTGCATACCTCAACACTTTTACTATACACTATACAGAAAAACAGATATTACAAGTTCGCAACAGCTCTTCAAGTTGTACAGTGATTGTTTTAAAAATGGTAAAATAATAGTTAATGAAATACATCGTTCTGACGCAGAAACTATAAGCGACGTCATGTGATTGTTAAAGGATCAATGACTTGCTTCAAGCTGATCTGGTGAAAATGATTCCTTATGCAAAGGTTAATAAAAGGTTTGTTGCAACACGTAATTTCTAATGCACTCGCTGGCATTCGCGTACGCATCCATGAACTACTTTGTGCGCATGTCACGTTCACGAACTAGTAGAGAACATTTGTGTTTGTTGGAACGAGTTTGTGATTAGCTGCCATTTTAAATTATAGCATGACCTCCATAGATCTAAGATGACCACTGGAACACAAGAAAGAACGACGAAAGAAAATATCGGGAAAATATCCACAAAAATGACAGGTACAAAGCTAAAAACGTTTTAAGATCTGCAGTGTAATAATTTATTTTCTGGAGTGTTGTAGATCAACTTGTGGAATTTTTGATTATTCAGCCCAACGAAGAACACCGAGAAAAGGAAATGAGGTGGACTACCAATATCACCAAAATACTTTTAGATCGTTACAAAGAAAAGAGAAAACAAGTAGGATCTTTAAAAACTAAAAATATAAAAATAATGTGGCAACAAATTGCCATTGAATAGGCAACTTTCATGAAATTTTGAATATTTTTATCTGTGTTTTTTATCTAACTTTTTTAGTCTAATTTTGACATAAATTAGTGCGCATGTGCTGACGAATGATCCATAGGTTCGACCAGTGGATGAAATTGACAATCCGCTGATGCGTTCATGCATACGTCGGATGCCTGTTGGAACGTTGTTCGAGCAGTCCGGGAGATCGTACAAATGTTTGTTGGAACGCTATTTTTGAAGTGCGCATGCGTCTGATGACAAATGATAATCAGAAGTGCCGGTTTGAACAAACTTAAAAACTTTAAATATATGTTAACCGTCATCGATGTTTTCTCTAAATATGCCTGGGCAATACCAATGAAACGTAAATCTGCAAAACATGTTGTTACCCCTATGAAACAAGTACTTTAAGATCGCATTCCAAACATTTTACGAATATGAATTACAACGTACAAAACAGCCTGACGTGTATTTAGTGGAAAAAAATTGTTAAGAAGAAGGGGGATTTAGTGTATGTAAATGGTTAGGAATAGATAAAACACACAACAGTTGGATACATAAAAATGATGTTTTGTAATTAAAATATCTACATTAAATAAATGCCCAGTTGCACCAACATCTGTAATTAAATTAGTTAATCGTGATTAGCTAATTCTTGTTAAAAAGTTAATTCGAATTAAAATGCAACTAGTTACACCGACATTTTTTAATCGTTGATTAGTAAACAAGAATTAGTGCTGTGACGTCACCCAGCTTTGCGCTGTGATTGGTTGAATTAGTTTCATTTCAAACAAGCGAACATCAGTGTTTATATTTTGACACATCTTTCGTTAGTAGCGCAAAATGTCCAAACGAGAAAGAAATACCAATTTTTCAGAAAGTGACAAAGAACTATTAATAAATATTGTGTCCAACAGTTATTTTTCTGTTATTGAAAATAAAAAAAAACTGACGGGTGCAGCCAAAAAGAAAAAAAAGATGCTTGGCATGCAATATGTAATGAATTTAATTCCATTACAACAAATTCAAAAAGAACGCCGGACCAATTAAAAATTGCGTACAGCAACTTAAAAAGGATACTTAAAAAAACTTCTGCTGATGATAAAGTAAGAAATTATTAGGTTTATAAAATTTGTAGTACAAATAACTGAAATTCTAGGTACGTTTATATAAAACCGGCGGAGGAACATATACTGCACCACAAATCATACATGGTATATTTACATATGTCTAAAAACAAAATCAATATGGTGATATTACAGTTGTAACCAATTTCAATAGCAATACTTACATAAAACAAACATTTTACTTTCTTACACTAAAATAACACTACAAAATATTCACAAAAGTATTATTTATTATTATTGATATATGTACATACATATATTTCTAATTAATTAAAAACATTTTCTTAAAATAAGAGTCAATTTAACGGAATCGACATTATACTTATCATTGGTTTACGACGTAATATATGCACATGTCACAGGACCAATAACATTCAAGAAATTCTGAAATTATGTGGGAAAGAAATGACTTTTTTGATACAAAAAATGTACATTGTCATTTTCTTCAAAATAAACACATTAATAAATTAATTTAGTAAATGTACATTGAGTAAATTACAGATTATGAAAATAATCAAGAATCTACGATACTATACACAGAACCAGTTCCTTCAACTAGTGCCGTTCCTTCTATCAATCCAGGTCCTTCTGCTAATCCATGTCCTTGTACTAATCCAGGTCCTTCTACTAATCCAGGTCCTATTATAAATAAATCTGTACCACGTACAGGAAAAAAAGAACAATATCCGATGTGTATGATACAATAGACAATTATACAAAACGTAAGATGAAAAAAGTTGCAATACAAACAGAAAATTGCAATTAGAAATAGACATTTTGGAAATGAAGAAAGAACGAGAGAAGGAAATATTACAACAAGAAAAAATAAATACAGAAATAAAACAAATAGAATGATTAATAAAAAAGAGAGAACTAGAAAAATTAAATTAATATTAAAAAATATTTCATTTCTTGAATTATATCTTATTCTTTTTTCGAATAATTCGTGTACATTACGCATGCAGTAAGTAGCTTTTCCCAAAATCAACTGTAGTTCTTCAGGTTTGGATGATTTTGGTGCATCTCGAATCGCTTCCAAAGTATTACCAAGTGCTGATATCATGCTTTGCTGGTGTGTTACTTCTGTAACTTGATTAGTGATTTGTGTGGTCTTTCTGCAATGTGGCCGTTTTTGCCACAGTTGTGACATGATGCGTCGTGATACTTGCAGTGTTCACGGGCATGTTGTCCACCACGACCATTACACGATAGTAGATTGCTATGGTTGATTCGTTCGTCCTTTTGTGGTGCACCAGGCCACGTGACGGGAACCCTTGACCATGCTTGTGTTACTTATTGTAGCTTATTTGTTTACTTGGCAATCCAAGTTTTTTGACTTTGCTTGTCGTGTTGTGTGTTGTCTCGAGTGCGTGTGCAATCAGATATGCTTCAGTGAACGTTTATGGTTTCTTTACGATGATCTCATCGCATGTTTCGCCAGATTCAAGTCCATTCAGAAACTGTTCGATCAGCATCCTGTTGACATGGTCACCGTACTCACAGCAAGCGTCATCTTTCTTCACTGCTGTGCAAAGTTGGCAACGATTTCACCTTTCCCTTGTATGATCTCTCGGAATTTGATGCTTTCTGCGTATTTGTTTTTGATGTGGTCGAGATGGCTTATGAGAGTCGTTTGTAGCTTGTAGTACGTGAGCTGTTCTGGTAGAGGACGGTTGATGAGAGACTTGAGTGCGTTATTCAATTGTACACCTACGTGAAAACGAGAATAGTTAGCAAATTGTTCCTGAGGTATCTTACTTAGCTTACTTAGTCCAACCGAAGCGTTTGAAGTAGTCCTCAACTGTCGTTCCTTCTGTATTCACTCATTGCGAATGGCACTGGCTCCGGTTGCCCCATTGAAGGTATTCTGGAAGTATCAGCTGCGGTTGCTGCATTTGCTGCAGACGTTTGGAGTACGTTTGCAAGCATGTTGCTGATTGCTTGTAGTGGCTCTGGTGGAACTTCCATATTGATGATCACTGTATCACTATCTTACTTTCTGACACCATTTGATGTGTTTGTAATTGTTCTAATTAAATGACACGTTTGAGATATATTTTATTGAGAATAAATTGATGCATTGTACGCAATTTTCTGTACTGTCAGTCAGCGTTTTGCAGAAGGAGTAGCTGTTGCATGACGGGTGTACGTGACGCTTTAAATTCAAAAGTTCATATGTGACAGAGTTTTTGCCAGCAATGCAGCGATCCCGGCCAACATACATTTCAAATTGGGTATTTTATCACTCCGTAAACGTCGTATTTATCAAAGCAGTTCGTGTAGGTATATTTTCTTGATCCACGTCTATAGTAATATCTTCCTCATTTGCTTCTTCTCCGTCGTCAAGCGCTTCTTCTCGAAAATGTATTGCCAAATTATGAAGAACTGCAGTAGCTACAATAACATCAACAGCCTTCTGTGGCTTTATTCGCAATCCTAGCGACAAGCAAGGAAAACGTCTCTTCCATACACCAAATGCACGTTCTATGGTGTTTCGAGTTTGTATATGCGACGTGTTGTACCTCTGTTCCGCTGGAGTAGTTGGGTTCAAAAGAGGAGTCGACAAATATGGTTTACAAGCATAACCGCTATCGCCTATTAACCAAGAATTTGGAAATTCATTTGCTTCGAATTTTGCACGCAGTGCGCTCGAATTAAATATTGTACTGTCGTGTACAGAACCAGGCCAGCGAGCTACAATATCCAAAAATTTTAAACTAGAATCGCATACCGCTTGTGTGTTTATCGAAAACCTTTTCGATTTCTGTACATCTCTGCATTGTCACCTCCTGGTGATAAAATTCTGATATGAGTACAATCGATTGCACCAACAACTCGGGGAAAACCTCTTATTTTGTAAAATCCACTAATTGTGCTATTTAGTTCCTGATCAGTTTGCGGCATACTTATGAAATGATTAGCTTTACTAGCTATTTTCTCAGTAATTTTCGGTATTATTCTACTAACCGTTGATTTATCTATGTTAATGAAGTCTCCTATTGCTTGCTGAAACGTCCCAGTTGCAAAAAAACGTTATTAGCAGCTGGTTTACTGGTGAGACTGGGAAATTTCGATTAGTTGCTGGAGTTTCAGAATCAATTTCAAATATGTTCATCAATTCTGCAATTATCTCTTTAGAGAATCTGTATCTCATTTTAAATTCTACATCATCGAATATATCAATTGGGTTGTTCCTGGTTCGGACGTGGTAACATACGAACGATGGTACACAATTCTTCATCTGATGATGTTGATGACGAAGAAGATGATCTTGATCTAGATGGGCCTTGTTCAGCAGACATTTTTGAACAAATTATTACTACGAGCAGAAGATTTTAATGAAACTCACGGCTTCACACACGTATAGCACATATAAAGCAAATTAATTAATGAATGCAAGTTAATTCATTAACGAACAAACCAAGCACAAATAAATTAGCACAGTATGATACAGTACGTCAAATTGCAAGACACCACAAGACACAATGAACTTGCATAGGTTATAAAAAGCCTTTACTTTCTCTAGCAGCTATATTCCCACTAGCAGCAATAATCAAGCGGTAATTTTAAGTTTGAGCGGATAACAATGTTTTAAAAATATGTGTAGATGCCGAAGTCGATATTCCAGATTCCATAGCAGTTTGTTCAATACACATTTATTCAAAAATTAAGGTATTTTATGGCGTAAACAATAAAATATGCATATTAAAATATTCGTACTTACGTGTTTTATACGTTTCACATTGAAAACAGCTGTCAAATTCATTAATAAATGCATATTTGCTCAAAAACGAAGAGATGTGGACAGTCAACTTAATCATGATTAGCGATTTAATCCCTGAATAACGGCGAATTAGTTAATTCTGATTAGCTAATCAGAATTAGTGCTAACAACGGTCGGTGCAACGCTTTTTGTACTTAACAACGAATTAGTAAACAATAATTAGTTAACAACGGTCGGTGCAACTGGGCAAAAGTATGTAATTCTATTAAAATTCAAAGTTTTTCTTTACATTTCATACAGTCCTTAACCATTACAGACCTATACATATTAGTATTAAAATTTGTATGTTCTATAGAATATCTATATCTTATAAACTCCGGATCTTCCTTCCAAGATTTTGGAAATTTTTCCCAAGTATAATCTATTTGTTCTCCTGCATACACTATCACGAACTCCTTCGTTAGACATTCAATTTCTTCTGAGTATAGTTGATTTAGTATTCCGTTCTGATAAAATGCTATAAGGACTGCTAAGTTTGTAAACCGCCATGTAAACCATTCGTGCAATGCTCGAACATTTTGAACGGTGCAATGTTTGTTATGAAAATAGCAGCAGTCATATGTAGTTGATACTAATAATTCTTCTAATGCAGGACATTCAATATCTTCTAGATTCTTGATTGATATATGTTTTAAATGTTTCGGTAAAATTTCATGTAAATATTCCATTTTTGATAGACCTTTTACATATATTAATGTTACATTCGCTAACATATAAGTAAGTTTCTTATCCAAATCAGAATATTGTGTTTTGCCGGTACACCACTCTAAATTATGATGATGTCTTACGAGGAAATTCACATTTCGTTGGGTTTCTCTATTCAATTAACTCCATGAATAAGGTGGAGCAAATATTTCCGAATCACATTTTCCATCACAAATAGAAATCACTGCAATTTCTTTACAAACAAATTGTTTTTTGTTCAGCATAAAGCCTTGGAGATCTAGAATGACCGCCATAATGCGCACAAGTGACTGTTTCAGCACATCGAGAACGACTATTGTAAATTTAGTTTTACACATTCTTTATATATGTAAATATAGCCATCTAGTAACATTTAGCTCAACTAATATTTTCACTTATTGAAAAACAATTAAATTATGTCTAGGTATATATTTAGCATTGTGTTTCTTGGAATATACCTATAATGCATATCAGCGTCGGCAGTGATGTAAAGAAATTTATCGATAGAAAATAATTTATTCATTCTTTGTATTTTTAAGATAATCCATTTCCGTTATACCTTCGCACAAAATTATCATCTTATTTCTCAGAATACGTAGTGCTGCGTTAGCATAAGCAATGAGACAAAGAAGTTTATCAATACAGACAAATATTTTAATCACTCAATTACCACTCGCCAGCTAAATATTGTACATATATACCTCAATACTTTAGAAAATAATTTAATCATTCAATTGTATTTTTAAGATAATCCGTTTCCGTTATACATTCGCACTAAATAATCATCTTATTTCTTAGAATACGTGGTGCTGTGTTAGCATTAGCAATGATACAAAGAAGTTTATCAATATAGAAAAATAATTTAATCACTCAATTATCTTTTATACATTTGTCAGCTAAATATTATGCATATATACCTCAATACTTTACGCTATACAGTCAGTACAAGGTAGAAAGCAACAAGTGGTCACTAATTGAATTTGCATCGAATGATGTTAAATACTACATTGATTGATTGACACGGTATATTAGCAAATAACATGGCGTTATGGTGTATGGCAGAAATTATACAGTAAAATACCTAACGTAAAGTTTGTCCAGGGGCTTCCGGACATGGAAAATTTTGACGGGAAAACTGCACAGTTAATTATAATTGACGATTTAATGCGCGAAGCCGATTCGCGTATAGTCTATATATTTACAAAGGAAAGTCATCATAAAAACATGTCCGTGTTCTTTATTACGCAAAATTTATTTGATCAAGGCAAGGGTCAAAGAGATATATCGCTTAATGCTAATTATATTATTTACTTTAGAAACCCTCGCGATAAAGCCCAAATATTGCACGTGTCTCGACAAATTTGTCCGGAAAATACAAAATTTATTCAAGATGCTTATAATGACGCTGGATCAGAACCATATGGGTATTTAATCTTTGATTTGAAACAATCAACACCAGAATGGGCCCGCTTTAGAACATTACCCGGGGGACTTGTGTATGCATTGTGACGATGTCACCAAACGAGCACTAGCTACTTGGCTCGTTGCGCCAGGTCTCGGAGCGCGCGCGACTAATTGATCCGCACAGTACGTACCTAACGCATGATACAACCAAAATGCAAGTTAGTGAACGATCAATTAGTCAAGCCGTATAAAAGGGCTGCGAGCAGACAGGCAAAATCAGTTAGTATTGCGCTAGTGATCCGTTCTCCGCTGATTAAAAGTTTAACTGCAGTGTTTTCCACGGCCTATTTTTGCGAGCCGTGTCACCAAGGATATCGGATAATCGGCAAACATAGGTGTGAAAACACGTGTCCGTGCTGCCAACGATCTCCGCCATGTCCCCGGAACAGTCTGCGTATTCTGTGTAAGAAGAGTGACCGCGACTTTAATGCACATAAAAACAGTCTGTGCGGGAAGTTAAAAGAGTGCGACAAGTGTTTTAAAACTTATAAAATGCGAGCAAATAATGTACACAGATGTAATACTACATATTGTAAAATATGTGATGATTATAAAAATGCGGGACATTTGTGCTACATTAGAAAAAATAACGCGGAACTCGATGAAGATAAACATTTATTCATTTACTTCGATCTAGAGACACGCCAGGAACATATCATCGACGATGATAAACTGCATGAGGTAAACTTGTGTGTGCTTCAACAGTCATGTCCCCAGTGTAGTGCGGTATTTAAAACCGTTACCTGTGTTGCCCATAATGGTAAAGAGTTTGATTTTCAATTTATTTTAAAATACATAACCGAGACGCGTAATATGAAACCGAAGCTGATTATGAACGGTATACAATTTTACTGCTGCAGATAGACAATGTGCGGTTTATTGACTCTTTCAATTTCTTACCGATGTGTCTCGCCAGTCTTGGAAAGGCCTTTGGCTTACCGCCATCTATCAAGAAAGGCTATTTTCCCCATCTTTTCAATACGTTGGAAAATAGTTCTTATGTGGGGCCTATACCAGCTATTGATTTCTTTGGGGTTAATAGCATGCATAGTGACCAACGCAAGGTGTTTCTAGAGTGGCATGCGGGAAATGTGAATGAAGACTATGTGTTAAGATGAGAGAGGAGATTGTGGACTATTGTGTGTCAGATGTAGACATTTTTCGAAGTGCATGCAGCAAATTTTGGCAGGCGTTTATTAAGGACTGCGGTGTATGCCCATTTAGAGAGGCGGTCACGATTGCGTCGGAATGCAACAAGGTGTTTCGGCGGCGATTTTTAAAACACAGGACAATCGGACTTATTCCCGAGAATGGATACAGAATGCGGGATAACCAGTCTAAAGTGACATTAGAGTGGTTGATATGAGAGGAGGAAACCAGCCAAATTCGGGTAGAGCAAGCAGCCAGTATTGGATGATAATCTTAAGGTGGACGGCTATTATGATCCCGAAAAACTTGTATTTGAATTTCACGGTTGTTTTTATCATGGACATGATCTGTGTTTCCAGACAAATCGTGATGCCCCTATCTTAAACAACCTCCAAGAAATATTAAATTCACGGTTCGATCACACTGTCGCGAAAACAAAAAAAAACTCCGTGAACTAGGGTACACGGTTATAGAGAAGTGGGAATGTGATTTCGCGAAAGACAAGCGTAATGATGTGGAATTGCGTGATTTCGTTTCTAACCACTCTCTGCTAAATACCATTCCACTCGAGCCTCCTGATGCATTTTTCGGCGGCCGTACAGGTAATTGCACATTACACCACAAGGCCGGCAAAGACGAGAAGATGAAATATGTAAACGTCTGTTCGCTATACCCGTGGGTGTGCAAGTATGGCAAATTCCCGGTAGGACATCCAAAGATATTCGTCGGAGCTGAGTGTAGTGCGGTGCTAGGGCCCGGAAACAACCTCGACCTCGTCGAAAGACATGAAAAGTGCGTGGTGTTACCGCCGAATAACCTCATGCATCCTGTGCTGCCGCGCAGAATGCGTGATAAATTGATGTTTGCTCTGTGTCGCAAATGTTGCGACGAACTATGTCAAGAAGATTCTTTACATAGCGACGAAGAACGTCAGTTTATAAGCACCTGGGTTGTTGACGAAGTACGATGAGCTGTACAATATGGATACAGAGTTGTTGAAGTCTTCGAAATATGGCAATATGAAGTGACGGCATACAACAAAACAAACAAATCTGGTGGTTTGTTTACGGAATATATTGACACATTTTTGAAGATGAAGCAAGAGGCATCAGGGTATCCTGCGACGTGCATTAGCGAGGATGAGAAGCAGCAGTATGGTAATGAGTACCTGGTCAACGAGGGAGTCGAATTGGATCCAAGCTTGATAAAGATGAATGCCGGGTGGCGCTCTCTAGCGAAACTTATGCTAAACTCGTTATGGGGTGAGTGTTTCACTATAATAATAATTATGATTATATTTTTAATTCCATATGTTTGTTACAGGGAAATTCGCCCAGTCTGAAAACAAGATTCGCACGACGGTGGTGTCTGAGGCTGTTGAGCTGTTCGACTTACCACAAAATCCTTCAGTTATCGTTAATCACCTTGTCCCCGCGGGGATAAGGTGGTTTATGTAAATTGGACTCCATGGAACCGCTGCCCACCGTGAATGTAGCTATTGCTGCATATACGACGGCTCAGGCGAGACTCCATCTACTTGAATCCTTAGAACCGCTGGGGCATCAGGTGTTGTACTATGACACGGACTCGGTGATATACAAGCATCGTCCAGGGCAGTATGAACCTCTCACTGGTAATTTTCTGGGTGATCTTACCGATGAGTTGGAAGGTTATAGGGCAGGTAGCTATATCACCGAATTTGTGTGTGGTGGTCCCAAGAACTATGCGTATCAAGTGTATTCCCCATCAATGGCGAGCGAAGATATGTGTGTAAAATCAAAGGTTTTACGCTGAACTATGAAAATGCCCAGATTATTAATTTTAATACAATGAAACAATTAATTCACGGTGAATGTGCAGACCCTTCCCCGGTAGTAAAGTATAACAGTACAAAATTTATGAAACGACATCGTGTTGGGGCTTTAGACTCGCTACCCTACGGATATAAGAAGATTAGGTTAGGCTAGTTGTGTTTATTTTTTTTATGTTTAGATTAAGTATTATATGTACAAGTATTACTTTTATGTTTAGATTAAGTATCCTCCTGAGGGGTGGCGCGTTAAAAGGTTGCTCCGGCTAGCTTTAGTGGAGACGGGGGTGGTTCTTATTTCGCAAAACAAAGGATTATGAAATTAAACGGTAGGTTAAGTTAAAATAAGGGCGCCACGTGTTTTGGGTACACCTCAGCACTCGCTATAGTTGAAACACGAAAGACTATAACGGGAAAATACTTGACGGGAGACAAGCAAATTAAACAATCCGTGATACGGGTGTATAACAAATCCGTATATTGTTTAAGAAGTAAAGAAAACATGAAACAACAATAAGCGATATTAAACTAAACGGGTTAGTACTTAACCTAATACACAATTTAGAGAGACAGACGGGGTCCTAAGCAAGTAGCCGGGCGGTAATGAGTAGCTGCCAAAACAAAAGGCAAATCAAATCAAAATCCAGACCAAAATACGAGGGTCAGCTCTCACTATCCTATTTATAGCGAATTACTCCGCGGTCTGTCACACAAATGATAAAACAATATTCTTAAAATTAACAACTAGCAGAATCAAGATAATACATAGACTTATAAGAACTAAGAACAAAAGTTATAATGTTATAGAATTAATGGGGAATTACATAAATAGAGTTCGAAATAGATACACGCTGTTGAATCGACGTTGGCTGGGTCGAGCCAGTAAAGATGGGTATGAGAGTACACTAACACGTTGGGTTGCGTTCGCATAGCCCAGGGTCGCACTAGCACAAAGGGGCAATGGATTCTACGCGCTGTCGCTTGGTACAGCACTGGGACCAAATTTACGTTGACTCAATACAGAACGTAGAAGATAAGTGACTTAACTGAATTCTGCGCCTCTGGCTCCTGGTGCGGGACACGAAAGGTTTGCTGGGGCGGCGATCGGCAAGCGGTGTGGGTAGGTTCAAGTGCACACCAACGGGGTACCTCGGAAATCGGTAAGACGATGATGTTATTCGCGACGAAACAGTGGCTTCACTCACTTTCTAACCGTATCCAGCAGGACGAGATGAAAGCGTAACTTAGCAATCCCCCTTTTCTGTAGGGTGGTATTGAAACTCACGTTGTAGAGACTAATAAAAATCAAAACGCAGCACAATAATGCGATAACTTTCAAAATTCGTCTGTCCCACTCGAGATCTGCCACTGAACAATAACGTTATTCCTGTTCTTTTTGTACAGAGCTCGACGATGCCGGTCCGTTCCGCGACACGTTTGAAATGGCTTCATGTGCGTAATTTAAACCGTTATTATATATATATATATATATATATATATATATATATATATATATATATGTATATACCCTCGATGTACAGCGTATGACCACTACAGTTTTCGTGCTTAGTATCAACAATCAACATGAGTTCTTTACCTGTGATCGTGAGCGATGGAGAGGATGAAGTTATTGTGACCTCAAGACGGTCAATTCTTAAGCGGAAGCCCAGGAACCTGTTTGGCTCCGACAGTGAGGATGCGTTTGTTCCTCGTACCCAGAGGTACAAGTCAAAGATCGTGACCCCGAAGAAGAAGAAGGGAAAAATCCAGATACACAAGGTGGAAATCATCAGGCCGGCAGTCACTGAGATTGCTAGGTCAGCCCCACCACCACCTGCAGCAACAGCAGGCGAGTCAACACCACCTCAACAACAACCACCAGTAGTGGGGTACGATGGTGATTTTACGGAAGTGCACACCCCGGAACGTGCCGTGACCCCAAACATCTATGCGGTAAGGGACAAGCACCATGAGCAGGACGCTCAGCCCGTAGTGGACCCTGTCGAGATGGAACTCATGGGGGAGCAGCGAGTGTTCAATGATATGAAGTGTTTCGACATTCCTTGTGGTGCGGCATCGGTGGACTCCTCTTTTCAACTCCCGCATTTTGTATCATTTAATGATAAAAACACCCGGCTCCTAAAGCCCTCGTACTGTGTGGTAGACCAGTACTCACGGAAATTTTTGTCTGTCGGTCTGTTTCCGCTCCGTGGGTTTACTCCGGCAGTGTGCTTGTCTACCCACCATACATGACTCTACGTCATGTATGGTGGGTAATTTCAGTTGTTTCGTAGGACATCTCCGGTATGTTAATCCGATACTGGTGAAGATTCCGGGACCGAACGACCCTAAAATCATGAGATGTAACAATTTGCAATCGACACTACAACCGAGGCGAAGTGTGAGGCTAGCTGCAACAGAGGCTAAGTTGACAGATTTAGCACCAGGTCAGTTTATAATTTTATCTGAATATGAAATAGATAAAATTATTGAGAGCAAACAATTTATCCAGCACAAATTGAAAAGTCTCCGTCAATGCCGAATGTCTCTAATATAAAAAAAATATCTGATGTGCTGCAGTGAAAGCAGCGAATGCCCCGGTGAGACATCGAGCCGTATTAAAAGTATATCTCTGCAGGGAGTTAGTTACTCTTGGTAGACATCACTGCTGACGTCACAGTGAATGATTGCTTATGGGATATGTTTATATATTATGGTGGAAAATCATTGCATGATATAGACTATGTAGTAAGGCATGTTAGACATAAGGACACATTAATCGTTCATCAAAAATAAAATATTTATATTACTTATTTGTGTTTTTTATTTATTTAAAATAATGTTGATACATCACTTCCACATTTCTATCATTTAACATAAGATTATTGTTACAACATATATTGACAAATTCATACATTGCATATCCATTTATCCTAAACTAGAGATTAGACTGGTTCATCTCTATAGGGTAAAAATATACCTAATGAATTAATCGGAAACCCGCGTAGATGAGAATACATACGACAAACACCTATATCATATAAACTATACAGTCGTAGACATCGGAAGTATAATGACGAGGCCGAAACATCGATATCGGTCCTTAAATAATGTTATATAAGCTACATCTTTTAATTATTACTTTTTAAAAGCATTTTTATTATAAATGTAAACATTACTATCATTTTAATTAATACCAATCAATGCGAATAACCTATCTCTACACCTGTACCAAATTTCAGAGCTCTAAAATGTATAATACAGAAGTAATCGCACTTTTTCAATTTTACATGTTAATTCCCTATGTCCCAGATTTCTTGGGACACCCGGTATATATATATATATATATATATATATATATATATATATATATATATATATATATACCGGGTGTTAATTAAAAAACTGGCCATAGGCGTTTAACATGTAAAATCAGTTTTTCTTCCTGCATTAGTTACCAAATTACTTTAGAGAAAAATACTTTAAATAAAAGTTGTAGAGAATTAAATTCTGCATCTAAGTGAGCAATCAGATTTAATTTTTGACATTTCATAACTGAGAAAATCAAGTTTAAAATTTCATGAAAACACATAATATATAGGAATAGCCATGGAATTTAAACAAAATTAAAAACAATTGTATGACATTGTAACTGTCAAAAAAATTTGTGTTTCGTAATTTTCGTTCTATAACAGATATTTCTAAAAGTATGGAACAGTTTTCACATGAAGAAAAGCTTCAAGTAATAAAATGGTTCTATTCTGGGCAAATTTATCTAAATATTCGTGATTTAATAATTTTTTTGACAGCAAATGTCATACAATTGTTTATAATTTTGTTTAAATTCCATGGCTATTCCTATATCTTAAGTGTTTTCATGAAATTTTAAACTTGATTTTCTCAGTTAGGAAATGTCAAAAATTAAATCTGATTGCTCACTTAGATGCAGAATTTAATTCTCTACAACTTTTATTTAAAGTATTTTTCTCTAAAGTAATTTGGTAACTAATGCAGGAGGAAAAACTGATTTTACATGTTAAACGCCTATGGCCAGTTTTTTAATTAACACCCTATATATATATATATATATATATATATATATATATATATATATATATATATATATATATATATATATATATATATATATATATATATACGAGCACTAGGCACTTGGCTCGTGGATGACGATCCCTCCACGCCGACGAAATCAAAACACTGAACTCACAGTGATAGTGCCCGCCAGCATGGCCAGGAACATTGGGCCAGTAGTATAAGTTAAGATAAGTTAAGTAGTTAAAAAAGGGTTTAAATAAGTTAGTTAATTAAGTTAAATGTGTAAAATAGGTTAGATAAGTTAAGTAAGTAAAATGGGTAGTTAAGGTAGTAAATAAGCATTGATATTCACCATCTGTCCACCGCACCCCGAAGTAAGACGAAGGTGTGACGATGTCACCAAACGAGCACTAGCCACTTGGCTCGTTGCGCCAGATCTAGGAGCGCCCGCGACTAATTGATCCGCACAGTACCGTACCTAACGCATGATACAACCAAAATGCAAGTTAGTGAACGATCAATTAGTCAAGCCGTATAAAAGGGCTGCGAGCAGACAGACAAAATCAGTTAGTATTCCGCTAGTGATCCGTTCTCCGCTGCAGTCAAATACTCTTTATTGTACCGCCCTCTGTGGCAGTATTTATTTTTTGTGCTTTAACAGAACCAACGATGCCACAGCTTTCTGCCACCTTCATGTCGCCATCAGGGGCATATTACTACCCAAACTCAACTCTGTGAATGCCCTTACATGTCTGTGAGACCGTAAGCAAGTGGAATGTCCACTTCGAAGGAAAAACCGATTCCGTCGCCTTCATGGACAGGAATTAAAGGCCAGCTACGGACTAACGGGGGAACAACTCTTACTGGCAATACCCGAGCTATTGCGAGGCACTACATTACTGTAGTATCGAAACCACTGCAACTATTGGCAACGATGGGAGGACTTCCGCGTATTCTTCTTACCCCCGGACTACCAACTCCAGCTAGAAAAATACATTAGCCAACGGAAACAAACGCACGGAGAAAAGGGCCGCGACTACTTAGTAGACATCCAGTCCCTGATTCGCCGACATGGTCACATGTCTAAAGAGCAAGCCTTGTTCCGCGTATACACGAATATGCTGCCCGAATTCAGGCAATATATCCGAAGGAAAGACGTACTCGACATGCGGACACTAAGCCATTAAATCTTGGAGTACGAACAACTCCAAACAGCATGGCCAAGACCAAGACGACGCGCCTAGCCAGCGTCCAAAGCCCACCTGCAGACAGAAAGCAGCAACCCAGACATACGACTCCACAAGAGCGTGCTGGCGGTGTGGACAAGAGGGGCAGTGGCGCAGTAAATGTAACGCAACGCCCCGGTCCTCCGCACCAGCATATCTACGTTAAATACAGATCCCACCCCCGATGGGCGGATCTGCGTCGAAGCGACCATTGGTAACTTGATCGGCCCGGTCTAGTGGACACAGGAGCCATGTGCTCGTACATGGACGGCAGCCTATATCCAAGAGGAATGCACCGTAGGATGTCAGATTGGAAACATCTGGCGGCACGCCACATTTATGTATCTACCCACGCTAAACTACCGCGTCCTGCTTGGCATGGATGTCATCCTAGCGTACGGAATGGTCATCACGCCAGGGATAAGAAAGTCACCTGCTACCCAACGCACACACCAGCCGACAACTGTAATGTGCTGGCATCACTCCCGAACCATGAAACCGAAGAAACCCGAATGGCCACCTTCATAACACGCGAACTCATAAAGTTCCAACAGGTGGGACACAGATGGTGAAGCATCACATCCAACTTATCAACACAACACCCATCAAACAGCACACCCTATATAGAAGGGTAGCATTTTACAATAATCACGGATCACCAATCCCTCCGTTGGCTCCATTTGATTCAGAACCCGTCTGGACGACTAGCACGATGGACGATTTTCTTACAACAGTTCGATTGTACCGGAAAGGAACGCTGAACCAAGTCGCGGATACCTTATCACGACAACCTCTCCCATATACCGCCTCCAACGACGACCCCGAACTTCATGTGGCTGAGAACCCACCAACATGGTATGACAGAAAATTCACGAAGGTAGAAACACAACCGCAAGACCATCCTGACTACCGCATCGCGAATGGACGCCTGTTTCGTCGACTCTCGAACCCGGCGGATCTGACCGAACCCAACGAGGATACAGAATGGAAACTTTGTGTCCCACGACCTCAACAACTACAAATACTTGAGGAAAACCCCGCCCGCCCGGATGCCGGACACTTGGGAATCACCAAAACTCTGGCAAGGATCGCCTTGTGATATCACCGGCCTGGGTTGATAAAAGACGTTACCAACTACGTACGCCAATGCAGAACGTGCCAACGATTTAAACCATCCCAACAAGCAGCGCCCGGGCTAATGAGGCCCCCGGCAATAGCTGGCTCATGGGAGAGAGTGTCCACAGACATTGTAGGACCACTACCACGATCCCACCAAGGTCATGCGTATCTTCTCGCGTTTCAAGATCGACTGACCAAGTGGGTCGAATGCCGACCGCTGCGGAAAGCAACCGGACCAACGATCACAGCCGCTTTCCGAGAGCTCTTTGTGGCACGCTATGGTAGCCCCCGCGTGGTGATTACGGACAACGGAACCGAATTCAACAACAATATCTTCACGCAGACATTAACAGCGCTCGGCATCCGTCACCAGCTGATTCCGCCGTACACACCGCAAGCGAATTTCGTAGAAAGGGTCAACCGAGTGTTAAAACCCATGCTCGCGCAATACTGCGAAACGGACCAGCGAACTTGGGACAGATATTTTCCCGAGATGATGACTGCCATTAACACCAGCCGGCATGAGTCCACGGGCTACACACCCGCCTACCTGAACTATGGTCACGAGCTGACACTACCCGGAGAATACCACCGAGCAACCCAGGAAGAACGTGGTGAGCAGCGAGACGCCCACGTGGTGCCACCGGACCACCTAGACCGCCTGGAGAAGCTAGAAGAAGCACGAGAGCTGGCCAGAATCAACCTTAGCCACGCTTCTAGTCTCCAGGGCGAATACTACAACCGGGGACGACGCAAATGGCAATGCGAAGAAGTGGACCAGGTCATGCGACGCGAGCATCCGCTATCGGCAGCTGGCAAAGGGAACGCGGCCAAACTCGCTCCCAAGTACGCCGTGGACAGTCGAGAACCGTGTGTCTCGACTAGTATACGACTTGCGGAACGAGCGGGGCCGTTGTTTATATTGGATCCACATCAAGGACCTTAAGCCAGCCCATTAACACCTCCGTTTTATGTTAGCACTTGCTGCCAACAAGGACGATGAGGAGGAGCCGCCGACCCCGGATCCGGCCAGTGACGCCATGCTTGATGGCAACCGTGCAGCCACCCACCCAGGACCCCGCCACGGAGGCGAGATGTCGCTCAGCTCGTTCACGAGCGGGATGTTACACCCGTACTATTGTCCCCGCTTCCGGTTACTCCGGAGAAAGCCAGTACCCGCCCGTGGATAGACCTGGACACATCGCCAATCCCAACCACCCCGGAACGGGCCAACACACCGTCCCCCACGTATCGAGCCCGGGTGCCCCGACTCAGCAAAGACCTGTCCCCAGCCCCTCAAACTCACTACCAGCGCCGACCCACGCCCCAGCCGCATGATAGAGCTGTTCGAGTCCGGATCGCCACCAGATCCGCAACAACCATCGAAGACCCCCGACTCGTACTCCGTGTTAGTGCGCGTCCCACTGGATTTACTACGTCCTACTACCTGCCCACCAACAAGTAGACATAGACTTTATCTCCCTGGTGGTACAGGTAGACCGTCCCGGTGGATGACGAGCCCCCCACGCCGAAACCAAAACGCTGAACTCACAGTGCTAGTGCCCGCCAGCATGGCCAGGAACATTGGGCCAGTAGTATAAGTTAAGATAAGTTAAGTAGGTAAAAGGGTTTAAATAAGTTAAGATAAATGGGTAAAATAGGTTAGATAAATTAAGTTAAGTAAAATGGGTAGTTAAGGTAGTAAATAAGTATGGATCTGTACACCGCACCCCGAAGTAAGACGGGCATGTGACGATGTCACCAAACGAGCACTAGTCACTTGGCTCATTGCGCCAAGTCTCAGAGCGCGCGCGACTAATTGATCCGCACAGTACCGTACCTAACGCATGATACAACCGAAATGCAAGTTAGCGAACGATCAATTAGTCAAGCCGTATAAAAGGGCAGCGAGCAGACAGACAAAATCAGTTAGTATTCCGCTAGCGATCCGTCCTCCGCTGCAGTCAAACCGCTTGGTAAGCATATTGTTTCTAATATTCTTTATTGTACCGCCCTCTGTGGCAGTATTTATTTTTGTGTTCGTTACTCTGCACTGTTGCAGACGTAGCAAGTTTTCCAACTTGTGTCCGTCACACTGCGCCGGTCCAGCTGTGACGTCATCGCTGCCTCTCTCTACACTGTGTCGGTCCTGTTGTAGAGGCTACAGTTAGTTAGTTTGTTTCCGTCACACTGCGCCGGTCCTGCTGTGACGTCATCGCTGTCTCTCTCTCTACACTGTGGCGGTCCTGTTGTAGAGGCTACAGTTAGTTAGTTTGTTTCCGTCACACTGCGCCGGTCCTGCTGTGACGTCATCGCTGTCTCTCTCTCTCTCTCTCTACACTGTGTCGGTCCTGTTGTAGAGGCTACAGTTAGCTAGTTTGTTTCCGTCACACTGCGTCGGTCCTGCTGTGACGTCATCGTTGTTTCTCTCTGTACTGTGTCGGTTCTGTTACAGTAATTGCACTTGCTTTCGTCACTCTGTGTCGGTCCTGCTGTGACGTCATCGTTGTTTCTCTCTGTACTGTGTCGGTCCTGTTACAGAGGCTACATAATTTCTGATTGGCTTTCCGCCACAATAGTGAATCTCGTGATACTTCCATGTAATATTTTCCGATGTTATTTCCGTTGTATTTTCAAATATTATCTGCCTGTGTTCCGCGGAACCCCAGGGTTCCGTGACGAATTTCAATTATTTACCCGCATTTAGTGTACCGCTGGCCTGACTTATGCGCACAAAGTGGTGGGGGATGTTTTATTTTTGCAGGTCTACTGCGCATGCAGCGCTAACAAACGTTGTTGATCAGTTCTGATTTACCAGTCTGTACCTTGCAGCATCTCGTTACGGTTTATTGCATCGAGGCCGAATACAACTTTCATAGATTAACTGCTACTAAAGCTAAAAAACTGAAATGAATGAATTACTATCTTATTTTCAAATAGAAGGTATGTTAATTTTCCGAATACGATCGCTTACATGCTGTCATGCTATACAAAGAGAATAATTTTCATTATAATGTGTGAAATATTATTTATTAATTATTTTACAGTAATTTATTCCCAAAAATATAATGGATAAATGGTTGAAAACCGGAAAATTAAAAGAAAATTATAATGAAGAAATTACGGACACTGAAAATAATGTTTCAAATGAAAACATTTCTGAACCTTCGACTTCTGGACATCTATCTTTAAAAAAGGACGTAACACCGACAAGGAGGTTTCTTCGAAAGAAAATATTCATAAAAAACGCAAATACGATTACTCTTATTTAAATTACGGATTTTATTGGACTGGCAATGAAAATGAACCAAATGGATTGTGCGTCGAATGTGAAAAGGAAGTGCCTAATAGTAGTTTAAATCCAGCAAAATTACAAAGACATTTTAAGAAAATGCATCCATTATTAATAGATAAAAACATTGAATATTTTAAACGAAAACGCGACAAGCTTAAAAAAAGAGGACAGAAATTTTCTAAATTTATGTTTAATGATAACAAATCATCACTGGAAGCCTCCTATCGCGTTAGTTATCGAATTGGTAAAGCAGGAGAAGCTTACACGATTGGAGAAAAATTAATCAAAGCTTGTGCTAAAGATTTAATTATGTGTAAAATTGGAGAAAATTTTACAAAAGAAATTGATAACGTGGCACTTTCTGATACAACTGTTGCTAGACGCATTAAAGATATATCAGACTTTTGTGAGAAAGAATTAATATGTCGTTTAAAAAACTCTCCACATGGATTTACATTACAAATAGACGAGTCTACCGATGTTGCTGGTTTGGCAATATTACTTGTTCTTGTACGTTATGTTTTCGACTCAACTGTTTACGAGGATTTGCTCTTATGTACACCTCTTCCAGCTAAGACTACAGGTGAACAAATTTTTGAAACGATCAACGCTTATATGAAAAAGCACAAATTATCTTGGGATTCATGCTTCCATATTTGCACCGATGGTGCAAAATCGTTGGTCGGGGTACATAAAGGTGCAATATCTCGAATAAAAGCAATAGCAACTCACATACAGCATTCTCATTGTTGCCTTCATCGTCATGCTCTTGCAATTAAACGAATGCCCAATGATTTGAAAGATGTTCTTGATAATGCAGTTAAGATTGTCAATTACATCAAATCAAGAGATTTAAATTCCCGGTTATTTAAACTACTTTGTGAGGAATTATCTAGTGAGCATAAGATATTACTTTTGCACACAGAGGTACGATGGCTATCTCGTGGAAAAGTTTTAAATCGATTATACGAACTAAAAGATGAAATAAGAATATTTTTAATTGAACATAAACATGAACTTGCGGATAAATTATGCGACGAAAATTGGCTGCAAAGTATGACATATCTTGCTGACATTTTTTCCATTCTCAATGAAATGAATATTTCATTGCAAGGAATAACAACAAATATTTTTAAAGTTAATAACAAAATTGAAGCAATGATTTCGAAGCTCGATCTCTGGAAAACATATGTCAACAGAAACGACTTGCAATGTTTTCAAAAACTGAATGATTTCTTGGCATCAAACGAGCTTTTTCTTAATAATGCAGTTCAAAAATTGATTTTAGAACATTTATCTAATTTGCAGAAAACTTTCCGAGATTATTTTCCGTCAACTGAATCGTCGTATATGTGGATTCAAAATCCATTTCAAAATTGAAATTCAGACGAGGATAATGATCTGCCGCTAAAAGAAAAAGAACAATTAATTGAAATATCAAAAGATTACACGTTGAAAGCGAAATTTGAACCAGGAGAATTATTTAATTTTTGGTTGGAGGTTTACAAAGAATATCCGGAAGTATCTGATCGGGCTGTGAAAATGCTCATGCCATTTGTTACTACCTATCTTTGCGAACGAGCTTTTTCGACATATGTTAGTACTAAAACTAAATACAGAAACGCCTTACATGCGGAACCTCAAATTCGTTTGCAAATAACTACCATTGCTCCGGATTTCGAACAGCTCTGCAGACAGAAGCAGGCACAACCAAGCCATTAATTTTATATTCAACTCAGTTTATACTGTTTTATTTGTTTAAATTCGGGTCATGTGTTTTGTTTTCGCTCCTTGGGGCATAGTATTACCTACAGTTATATATAATAATATTATATTATAATATACTACAATATTTTGTATATCTTTACGATGTATTTTTCTAAAAATAAATCATAATTAGCTACAATACATTTTTCTTCAATCCTGCAAACAATTTTTATCATAAATATTATTGTAATTTGTACTACATGTAACAAAAATGGCATGAATTCCTTTGAACCTCTGCGTTTAGGTTGGCGATAAGAGAGAAGTTTGGTTCATTTCTCCCATATAAACAATAAAAACATGAATCAAAATGGTTTTATAATGACTTTGTTAAATATCTTAAATTGAATTACTTTGTATCTCAGAGCGATTTCCAGTAAAACAGCTTAATATTAAACAAGTAGAAGTACCGGGACTTTCAGATCTGGTGCCCACTTTCACTTTTGGCGCCAGACGCTAATGAGGTAATTAGAAAGTGCACTTTCTAATTAATTATTAGGGGTTGTATACGTATACGGTTATATAATTAGAAATTTGGTGAAATTTTTTTGTACACAAGGTTAAATTCAGTGTATATATATATATATATATATATATATATATATATATATATATATATATATATATATATATATATATATATATATAATCTTTTGAATCTCATTGTACCCTTTCGGGTGTCGAGATTAGTCTCTATCTTTTATGTAGTTTTATTTATTATTTCTTTCCACTCTTTCCTATTCTTCGCTGTTTTCCTTGCTTCTTGAACGTTAATGTTATTCCTGTTTAGGGTATCTTCTATGTTGTCCTCCCATGTCTTTTGTGGTCTTCCTCTTTTTTTCTTTTTTGTTGCCCTAGCGTTCCATATTATTTTTGTTTGTCTGTCTTCGGGCATTCTTATTAAATGTCCGTACCATGCTAATTGCTTCCTTTCTACGCTATTTTGTACACTTTCTATTTCCAGTCTGGTTCTTATTTCTTCGTTTCTTAATCTGTCTATTCTGGAGACTCCTTCAACTTTTCTTAAGTATCTCATCTCCGCTGCTTGTATTTTACTTTTTATCCTTTGATTCGTCACCCATGTTTCACTTCCATATATCAGAATTGGTCTGTAGATTGTTTTGAATAGTGTCATTTTCGTTTTCTTAGTTATTTTTTTGTTGCTCAGTATTGTTTTGTTCATTGCATGGTAGCTTTTGTTTGCTGCTTGTATTCTGCTGTTTATTTCGTTTTCTAGACTTCCTCTGTTATTTAATGTTGTTCCTAGGTATTTGAATGTTTCTACTTGTTCTATTTCTCTTCCATTCAGTGTTACCTCTGTTTCTATATCCTCTCTTGATATAACCATGATTTTTGTTTTTTCCGCATTTACTGTCATATTGTGACTGTTTAACTCCTCATTCCATACATTTAAGTTATGTTGTAGGTCTTCTTCGTTCTTTGCTATTATTGCCAAGTCGTCAGCGAATGCACATTCAGCTATTGTAATTCTCTTTAGTTTGTGATATCCTATTTCCATCTTCCTTGTTTTATCCTTTGTCCTCTTTATGATGTCATCTAGAAATATTATAAATAATAGCGGGCTTAACGCCCCCCTTGTCTTAATCCTTGTGTAGTTGTAAATTCTTCGGATATTCCGTTTGATGTTCTTATGTAGTTAGATGTTTTCCTGTATACGTTCTTGATTGCTCTTAATAGCTTCTTATTTATTTTTCTTTTGTCCAATATTTCCCACATCTTTTGCCGTGGTACTCTGTCGAAAGCCTTTTCTAGATCTATAAATGCTATATAGAGTTTGCTGTTCTGCCCCAAGGTTTTTTTCTATTAGTTTCCTTATTATAAATATATTGTCCTGCGTTGAATGCCCTTTTCTAAACCCGCTTTGGGTTTTCTCCAATGTTGTTTCTACTGCCTCTCTCAGTTTGTTCTCTAATATTGATTCATAAACCTTAGCCGTTGTACATAGTAATGATATTCCTCTGTAGTTCTTGCAATTTCTGTTGTCTCCTTTTTTATGTATGGGGAATATCACTGCTCTTTCCCAGTCTTCCGGTATATGTCCTTGTTCCCATATTATATTCAACATCTCTAATAACATTTCTTCCCCTTCTTCGCCCATATATTTAAGTTGTTCTGATCTTATGTTGTCATGTCCTGGTGCTTTACCTCTTCTTAGTTTCTTGAGTGCCGATTTCATTTCGTCTCTTGAGCTATTCTCTCCTTCTAAATTTGTCATGATTCCGAAGTCCACGTTTCCACTTTCCTCGTCTTGGTTTCTGTTTCGGTCTCCTTCAAGCAGTTCGTCAAAATGTTCCTTCCATCTTTCCATGATTGCGCTGTCTTCTTTTATTAGTCCTCCCCTTTTATCTTTTAGCTGGTTCAAAGTTGTTTGTTTTTCTTTTTTGCAGTTTTTGAGCGTTCTATAAAACAATTTATATATATATATATATATATATATATATATATATATATATATATATATATATATATATATATATATATATAAGTTGACAGGGTGTAAGCATAAGTTAGATTGTAACTTACATAGTCTCAGGCAACACCCGTAAGCAGCTCTAATTCGAGTAAGTATTATTACCCTGTACTTGTGTGTTTAAATATTCGACTTGTATTAATTCCGTGTGTTTTTGTGCAGAAAAATGAATTTTGAAGTAATGAACACCATCGGTGGGCTGACAAGTGAGAAGCCTGTGATGAAGATCAAAGACTTGCAGTTTGAAGAGAAACATCAGATATCATGTATGAAGCGTGTTACAACCGGCTATGGAAAGCGGATACTAGTTGAACTAGAAGAGTTTGTAATGTTTCTTCCAGCCCGGTTTGCAGACGTTACCGAGGATGAATGCGAGAAGTTCAATGCTGAACAAGAAAAATATGCTTTGGTGTATAAGGGGGAGAAGACCTGTTCGAACAAGAATAAAACTGTGTTATTAGAATTTGTCAAAATGTCAACTGAGTAAATAAATAATACGAAATTCTTATGTTATACTGTGTTATTAGAATTTGACAAATAAATAATATGAATACGAAATTCTTATGTTATGTATTACTCCCTATCCACTCTATGTGTGTGTTTAAGAATAAAATTATTGAAAATGAATATTCTTGTGTGTTGTATCTTCTAAGTGTTCGTCTGTAGAATTTGTAATAAGATACACTAAGCCGATCAGGTATATACAAGAAAAATATGCTTTGGTGTATAAGGGGGAGAAGACCTGTTCGAACAAGAATAAAACTGTGTTATTAGAATTTGTCAAAATGTCAACTGAGTAAATAAATAATACGAAATTCTTATGTTATACCGTGTTATTAGAATTTGACAAATAAATAATATTAATACGAAATTCTTATGTTATGTATTACTCCCTATCCACTCTATGTGTGTGTTTAAGAATAAAATTATTGAAAATGAATATTCTTGTGTGTGTGTGTTGTATCTTCTAAGTGATCGTCTGTAGAATTTGTAATAAGATACACTAAGCCGATCAGGTGTATTTCAATAGTTTACTGTTATGGAGACAGAGACAATGACATTTAATGTGTTTAAACGGAATCGAATTGTTGTCAAGTATATTTAATGTAATCTTACAAGTTTGTATGGGGTGGATTTATTTAATACCTAGAGAGAGAGACAATGACATTCATTGTGCTTAATAATAATAATATGAAATTCTTATTACCCGATAAAATTAAAAACGGTCTTAGCTGAATTTTTTTGCAGCGTAATTAAACTGTCTTGGAAATACGCTGAGTAAGTAAATTTTGAGTTTATAAAACGTCGTTTGTGACATTTTCTATAACTACAGTAAAACTGTCTTGGAAATAAAGAATATTCTCGAGGCGGATACTATCGTTCATGCAACGTGTGAGTGCTATGTTCGAAACATCTACATATGTATTCAATGTAATGATACCCGAGTAAATATGAATGTTAAAATAACGTAGAGTAAAACTATGTGTTGTTGAATTTTCCGTAGCTAAAGTAAAACTGTCTTGGAAATGTGAATATTCTCGAAGGCTTGTCTTACCATCAGCCATGTCTGTTGATATCTGAATACATGCTGTCTACATGAAGACAATTAACGGGTTGATTTTCCCAGTGAAAGCGGAGGATTAGTCTTTCAGGGAAGTAATTACTAATAATGAATTTCGTATACACCCAGTGCAATGACACGCCTCCTACCCCCTACACTAGGAGATCGCAGTCCGTATATATATACCTTCGATGTACAGCGTATAATCACTACAGTTTTCGTACTTAGTTTCAACAACACCATGAGTTCTTTACCCGTGATTGTGAGCGATGGAGAGGATGAAGTCATTGCGACCCCAAGACGGACAATTCTGAAGCAGAAGGCCCGGGACCTGTTCGGCTCCGAGAGTGAGGATGAGTTTGTTCCTCGTACCCAGAGGAACAAATCAAAAATCGTGACTCCGAAGAAGAAGAAGGCAAAAATTCAAATCCACAAGGTGGAAATCATCAGGCCTGCAGTCGCTGAGGTTGTCAGGCCAGCACCACCGCCACCAACAGCAAGAGTAGACGCGTCAACACCACCAGTAGTGCAGTATGATGATACTGATTTTACGACAGTATCCACACCAGAGCGTGCCGTGACCCCGGACATCCCCTACAACATTTATGCGGTAGAGGACCGTGATCAAGACGCTCAACCCCTAGTGGATCGGGTCGAGATGGAGCTTATGGGGGACCAGCGAGCGTTTCATGACATGAAATGTTTTAATATTCTTTGTGGCGCGGTATCGGTAGACTCCACTTTTAAACTCCCTGATTTCAAGTCGTTTAACGACAAAAACACCAGACTACTAAAATCGTCGTACTGTCCGATTGACCGCTTATCGCGTAAATTTTTATCCGTCGGTTTGTTTCCGCATCGTGGCTTTACCCCGTCAGTGTGTCTATCGTTTGACACAACGTCGTGTATACTGGGTGATTTCGGTCGGTTGGTAGGACATCTCCGGTATGTAAAACCAATACTGGTGAGCACGTTGGGGCCAGCCGACCGTAAAATTATGAAGTGCGATAGCTTTCAGTCAACACTGGCACCAGGGCGCCGTTTAAGGATAGCTGAAAAGGGGGCTAACTTAGCAGCTTTATTACCAGGGCAGTATATCAATTTATCCGAAGACGAAATAGACCGGATTATTGAAAGCAAACAATTTATCGAACATAAATTGAAAAGTGTGCGGCAGTGGGCGAATAGTACAAGTCTGGCGAAAAAATATCTGCTACTGCTACAGACCACTGCAGTAAAAGCAGCGAATACACCACTGAGAGACCAACCAACCTTAAAAGAATATCTTCGGAGGGAGTTATTGCTGGTAGACACCACTGAGGATGATATGGTAAACGAGTGTCTCTGGGACATGTTTACTTACTATCGGGGTAAAACATTACACGATATTGATTATGTAGTGCGATATGTGCGAGAAAATGACAGATTAATTGTAGATATAAAATAAAATATTTTTATTTGTGTTTATTTATTTATTTGTAAGATATGAAAATAAAAATAAAATATTTATATTAATTATTTGTGTTTATTTATTTTAAAAAAATAATGCTGATGCATCACTTCCACATTCCTATCATTTAACATAAGATTGTTGCTACTAAATATATTTACAAATTCATACATTGCATATCCATTTATCCTAAACCAGAGATATACTAGACAGTATTGTCCGCATACCGTTGAAAAGTAATTCTGTAACTGTGTGGTATTATATGTCTATCTTTGGGTGTTTCTACACATGAAATGTAAATGGTGCAGGCTGCATTTCTGTGGTGGTCTTCCGTAAGAGTCAAAATATTCCCCATAGCCGTTCCGGTCGATGAAGATAGCTGTCCAGTGTGTTCCAGGTTTCGTATGTACATCGGATTTTACTACAATTACACACGGGTAGTTTATACGTAGCGGTAGAGCGTCAGCAGCATACACTCCATAATGACCGTTTTTGAATTCTTTGCGAAGTATTTTCTCAATAGTTGTAGAATTCATTTTTGATGTGGATGGTACCAATTTTTTAAAACGACGACGTTTTCACTGGCACATGCCATACGCGAATGAGTATACGGTATACGACACTTGTGATCTCCAGTTTGTAGTTTATTTATTGATGGGCACCCTAAGTCGCTTAAATCTTGTACGTCATTCCTCAGTAGTAGATTCTGCATTCGCTTCTTCTTTTCAGCGCCCTTCGCAAATATGTTTTCTACATCGGATGTAATAATACTGTGTACTATCTTAGTTAAATCCTTGTATTCCACGAAACCATCGCCCCAGTCCAACCCATAGTGATAATCTCGTAGCCAGGTCGCTTGAGCACGCACAGATGTCGACAAGTATTCTCTAGCGAATGGCGGTTTGAATAGAAAATTGTGAAAATACACACTATTCAGCGATATTATAGCTAGCTCTTTAATTATAAACTCTCGTCCGCTACCATAGAAGCCTTGAATATCAACGATTACCATTTTCGGTGAAAGCTGAAGTAAAACTAACAATTTTTCCTGTATACACATTTATTTATATTAACTGCTAAAATCTACAATAACATTTCTATTTTTATCTATTTCTATGATATTATCAAATTCAGCATAAATAAGACAATTAACGGTTTGAGAAAGTGCTTCTTCAAAATGAACTTCAAGCCGTAGAGAGCCGTGGCGAGTTAAATTCCAGTGTGACATCATATTGGCCGATAAGTCTGGCGTCAAGTCAAATGCAGCCAGACAAAATCCGTCGGGGTAATTTTCTCTCTCAATCTGGTTACCCTCATTGGAGAAGTGTATACCAAGCCCTGAGAATAATGTATTGTACATTTGTACGTAAGACTTTTTGGAAAAATTCGGTTGTAGCGGCTTGACTGGTAACTGTTGTCCATTTAAGCATAGCGCAAGATAATTAATTTTATAATGATGAAAATTGAACGGATTACTACTATAATCTCCATTGAATGCTCTGTTTGATACGAATCCTATAATGCATCTCTTTGGAAGCTGTCCCAAATAAATATTATCCATACACTTGTTTTGTACTCCCGAGGCAATAGTAATGGCCTTACACTTGACTCTAGTAATCGGATATTTGGCGGTTGTCGTTGCAAGTGCAGAATTATGCGCTAATAGAACGCTAGGGTTAATTTTCATTCTACGCACCATAAGTGTTGCTTCTTGTATATGAACTTTAAAATTCCCCGAATCTGCCTGTAAACTGAAACTGTCTCTTGAGCGAACAAGACGGAGTCTCATCTCAACGCCGTTTATTAAAAATTTTTCTTGATTAAACAAATCAACGTGTAAGTGTCCCAGCATATCAATATCACTACTTAATTCACTGTACGCTTTACGTTTTACGAGTCCCTTATTTGCACCACCAGTAAGATCGTCGAGTTTACCAGCCGTATCAACATACCATAAGCCGGCTGTTAGATGAGATTTTTTAGCATCACCACCATAGTTTAATAATGTTTCAATGTAAGATCGATAGGCGTATGTGTTGTTTGGTGGCGAAACTAACTTCTGATTCATATAAATGTCAATCTGACTGAAAAGCGAATGGATCCAGTTATTTACCGCAGCTACATTCTCATTCTCGTTCAGCGGTGTGTTGTCGGCGTGAATTATGCGAGCCTTCAGGTACAGCATAGTTTGAGATAAGTCGAGATAATCGTCTCCTTGACCGGGGATTACAAATTCTATGGGAGCATCGTCGGTGAGAGAAGAGAGAGGTTTATAATTAACCCATTGCCCACTCTCAATACTTGTCTGTGTTGGAGGTATCGCGAATAAGTCAAGTTCTGATTTTACACATTCACACGATTGAGGATGTAAGAAAGCCATGTTAATCGAATATATCACTACGCTTCTTGTTCTTCTTGTTCTTCTTCTTGCTGCGGGTATGCGACTGAACGCGCTTAACCGTTTTACGCCCCTTTTTATAGCCTGACCCCGTTAATAGTGTATCAATTTTATTCTCGGCTTTTCGCTTCAGATTCCCTCCCGCTTCAGTGAGACGCGATTTAAAAATTTCCTTAACAGGACGGTCTTGGTGTAGGTCCCCCAAAATGTTAACACCTGTACGCATTGCCTCTTTCCCCACTGTACTAACACCTCTCTTGATTAACGGCATAATACTTCTGAATAATCCACTAAAGAAACTACCGACACCATGGCCACGTTGATGAGCGGCTCCTCTGAATACCACGCCGCCTATACCGGAGCCTGCTTGGCCATTGTAATATGTTAAATACGGACACGGTTTCATTGTACGCGTCTCCGTCTAAAATGTAGTTTGACGCTCAGTGTTCCAAACTGGAATGGTATCGCATGACCCTTATCGCACCTTATATCTATTTCCACATTTTGAAATTCTCGCTTCAACACGGGTATGTAATGCGGTGTTGTGTATGTGACCATTTTATTTGTACCATAGAGATATTTTATTGTATCTACGTGTACCACTCTCAATAGGGGAGTTATGACGTCACCTACAAGTTGTGGGATAACAATGTCACAGTAAACGAACATCTGATGTGGTATGCCGAGTAATAGCTGGGGCGGGTTACGAGCCAGCGTGTTTTCAAATAAATTAGTTTGCGGTTCATAACCGAGCTGAAGGGAGAATTTAGGTGATAGTTTCAGTGAAAATATTTGAAAACATAATTTTTGATGTCATTAATTTTCACAACGACCCGATTCAACTCCGTATTATGCGTGAAAGATGCATACGAATCTAATTCTTTGTTCTTGTTCAACTCATGTATCACAGCGTTTATGGTATCGTAATTTCCAACTGGAATGCGGGTTTTCTTCTTAACCGGTGCTGTTGAACTATTTTCATCATCCTTCAACGTATAATAGATAATATTCTCGTGATCGTTTACTGTGTAGAATGAGTTGGGATATTGAATTTCAACTAGAGCTACTTCCCAATGACCATCCAGTTTTAATTGTTGTGGTAATTGTGTGATAAAATTAGTAGTCTTATTATCGGGAAAATATTGCATCGAACTATTACTTGGTAGCGTAATGTAGAATTCATCCTCTTCAACGTTCATGATTAAATATAATTTATATTGCTCGCGGGAATCCAGGTATCGAATTTTTTGCTATATCCTCTCCATCGGACGAGCACCTGCTTTCTACGACCACTACCTCGTGTGTCAACTATTTTATCTATTTTATACGTGGTATCAGGCTTCACGCGTACTTTCTGTAATTCCTGCGTATAAAAAACTCCGTCGATATCTTCTTCATTCAAATCTTCTAGTTTAAACACTGGTGAAGTTCTCCTCAGAACGGCTGTAATCTTGAATATTTCCTCTGACCAGTTCGCTTCGTACCCCTTTTTAAATACATGTTTCTCTCTTGATATACGAACAAGATCGCCAGGTTTAAAATTTACACGGTGTGATTTTACTGTTTATTCGTCTCCATACTGGTTCCTCCACACTTGTAATACATTTGTATCACGTACATTCTTTGGGGCAAAGCTTGTTGAGGAATGTACAGTACTATTGTATGCTGACACAAGATTCTGTAGCACATCGATATAACGAAATGTATTATTCCGGGTAAAATATCGATACATTCTAGTTTTTAAAGTTCTGTTTATGCGCTCTACAAAACACGCTTTGACATCGGGATTTTTCGTAACATAATATTTTATATCATTCTTCTTTAAATATTCTTGCACACTATTTGCAATAAATTCTGACCCCTTATCCGTTTGTAAATATACAGGTTTACGTTTACTCTCGTTAAACATCTTATCAAATGCAGAAATAACTGTTACAGGCTTCTTATCCATTAGTGGTTCTGCCCAGGCAAAACGGCTAAACACGTCAATTACCGTCAATATATATTTATAACCATCATTATGACGGGCTAGACTTCGCATGTCATTAAGGTCTGCTTGGAATAGATCATTAATGTTGGACACTCGGTATTTATTTCGGGGAAACCTTTTTCTAATCGGTTTATGCAGTGTATATGCATCTTGAGCACTTAACCACTGTTTAACGTTCCTAGCACTAATGCTACCCTTCACAGCCTTTATAAGATTAGAGGCTCCAGAAAAACTGGCAGCATGTTTAGGATTAAAGTAGATGCCTGTCAATTTATTATTCTCTTGTTTAGAATCGGAATTTTCTCCATTTATTTTTGATTGCAGATATTGATGTTTCCGCTTCGTCATTATGTTTCCGCTGTTTGCGTCCGTATATTTTATATGATACAACCGGTCGCATGAATTCCCTTCTACGTGGATTCCCTATTAATTCCTCGGGGATGTTGATATTTTTCAAAGCTATCGAGAACTTCTGCCACCCTACCGGACTTGAATGTTTACGCGATCTCAACACGTCACCGATTAAGTCTGTAATGTTTGAGTGCGGCATTTCAACATTATTAATACTAACACGACCGCGTTTATTCCATGTGATACTCTTGTCGGCTAATAATCGTTGCAACAAAAGTTTTGCTTTGGATCGATATGTTTTCGGCAGCGTATTTATAATATCAGATGTATCATCTTCAGAACGTACTTGTTCTTCTTCTTCTTCTTCGTCAGGAGTGAGGCTCTCTTCTGTTATTGGCATTTGTAAGGGTCCACGTTGTTGATTTTTAAAATGTAAATATCGTTGCAGTGTTTGTTGATATAACATCCATTTTTCATGATCGGGGATTCTAGAATTTAACACCTTTTTCATATCGGTATCTAGCTGTGAAGTTATATCACCGCTTTCTGTATTACTCTGTCTAAGTCGTTCTATTGCCTCAGGGGCTATTAAAACCATTTTTCTAGCATGCTCCATTACTGTTTAAACAAACTACCCAACACACCAGTGAGTATCGGAGCCAATAGAAACGGTAAGAATGCTCCACCGGATTGAACCAAGATTTGTTTCTTCTTCTTCCAGCCTTCACCACTCTTCGCAATGTTTCTCAATGTCTTCTTATAACGTAAAAGACGAGCTCGCTGGATTTTATTAATGCGAACTTTCCCGCTTAAAATATTATATGTACACTCACATATACAGCGTACAGTATTAGAATCAGCACTTTTCAGTAGAGCGTTTCGATGTTGTGGTTTAAGTTTTAATAGAGCGTGAAGTAATGCTGAGTTCTTAATAACAGTACTAGACATGTTTAGAACACGAATGTTTACGTAATAATCTGGGGCTGATGTTTGTCAGCGTATTTATACGCTTTTCTGGGGATATATGTGTATACAAGACCATCGTGTAATGTTCTAAAGCGGGCCCACTCGGGTGTTGATTGTTTCAAATCAAAGATTAAATACCCATGTGGTTCTGATGTAGCGTCGTTATAAGCATCCTGAATAAATTTTGTATTTTCAGGGCAAATTTGACGTGACAAATGTGATATCTGCGCTTTATCGCGAGGATTTTTAAAGTAAATAATATAATTGGCATTAAGTGATATATCTCTTTGTGCTTTGCCTTGGTGGAATAAATTCTGGGTAATAAAGAAAACCGACATATTTTTATGGTGACCATCCTTTGTAAATATATCAACTATTCGTGAATCGGCTTCGCGCATTAAATCATCAATTATAATTAACTGGGGAGTTTTCCCGTCAAAATTTTCCATGGCAGGAAGACCTTCAACAAATTTCACGTTAGGTATTTTACTGTACAAGTTCTGCCACACACCGTAGCACCATGTTATTTGCGGAAATACCGTATCGCTTAACTCATTTATATTGCGAAGAAAATCAGTAACAAAATATGATTTACCACTGCCTGAGGGACCAGCTACTATTGCACTAAAAGGATGTTGGAATTTCATGTTTATCAACGCCGAGGAGTAAAACAAGAGTGTACGAATTTATAACATGTTTATTTATATGAAAAAAAAAAAGTATGTTTGTACACTTAAGTACATACATACACACACACACACACACACACACACACACACACATACGCACACACGCACGCACACACACGCACACACATATCATATTTACATTAAAATAAAAATTACAATAAAGTCTAGCCTAATCTACACACAGACATAATTAAAATATATATACAAAAATAACACATAATTTTAGTTTAACCTAATCTTCTTCTAGTAGCTCGTGAACTGTGTTAGCAGACGGACGTGCCTAAGTACGCTTGTGAAAACAGTGACGCGAAGTGATTACGACAAAAACAAGTTGAAACAGTGTATCGCCGCATATAACCAGAGATCTGGTAAATGCGGCCGACGCAAAATATAAAACACAACATAATCGACACCAAAACTACCACTATCAAATCGAATATTAAAAAACCCCAAATTAGAAGGAAGTTCCATCAACAAGGCGGGCCAGTGACCCGCAGCGCAACCGCGAACTGTGGCAGAACCACCCCGAACAGTGTTAATGCAGAAAACACTAACTATCCCTCTAATAGTGACAAAAATGAACATATCGAGACAAACAACATAAACATAGACGACCTAATCATGACTGGAAAACAAAATCCAAAACGTGCCAAAAATGACAGCATACCAAAACCAAGCACAAGCGGCATCAACACTCGCAACAGTTTTGAAGTACTAACCAACCTAGACGAAGAGGGAGAACTAGACGACATGGAAATAACACAAGAACAAGAGGAGACGACTAATAAGAAAGAAAAGCCGCCCCCACCAATCGTAATACACGGACAGACAAACCAACACAAACAAATCGTGCAACTAATAAAAGGAATAACCAAAGGCAATTTCAATATAAGATACACCAGCAAAAATATAAACGTAACAATAAGTAATAGACAGGACAGAGAAAAGCTCATCACATATCTCGACAAAAAACAAACATCATTCCACACGTACACAGATACTACTGAAAAAACGCATGCGTTTGTAATTCGTGGGCTAGCTGAAGACGTCACGACGGAAGAAATAGAAGAAGAACTAAAAGAGAAATACAAAATTCCCGTGAAAAAATGCTATAAGATGAAAAACATAAACCGTCCACTATACTTACTAATCACCGACAACACTATTACAATGAAACACCTAGAATCACACATCAGAAACATAGCATACACGAGAGTGATGTTTGAAAGAAGAAGAAATACGAGAAAAATCACACAATGCCACAGATGTCAGGCATGGGGACATGCAACATCCAACTGCAGAGGACCGATAACATGTATGTTCTGCTCCGCCAACCACTGGACCAAAGATTGCCGAAATAAAGAACAAACACCGAAATGCACCAATTGCAGTGCGAAACATCAGTCCAACAGCCTCGACTGTCCGGTATACACACAAAGAATCAACTGGATAAAACAAAAACAAGAAAGACAAAACAAATCAACACAAGACAAACCGAGACTAGACAACAACAAATATACACACAGCGACACACATTACCCGCAATTGCAATACAAAGATGCACCGCAACCAAAAAACAACGCATGGGCGGGACGACCTACAACGTCAACCCCAACAACAGCGGACTCAAACATAACAGGACAACAACAACAACGGCAACTTGGTAGGGAACGACCCCACAGTGACGACACACAACAAAGAGCACCATGTGCCAACAACAGAAACCCTCCCATGAGCTATCAACAACCAATTGACTCCTTCAACGAACTAATGAATGAATTCGCCACATTACATACCCTGGTGAATATCAGAGGCTTAACTAAAGCAGTAAAAGACCTAAACACATTGCTAAAACAATGCAACACACAAGAAGAAAAATTCCATACATTCACACAATTCACAAGTAATCTAGCCGACTATGACATATAAGAAAATAAAGATATGCACATGGAACGCCAACGGTGTTAGACACCGAATAGCCCAACTAATCAACTTTTTACATACGTATGAAATCGACATATTACTAATAAATGAAACCAAATTAACACAGACAGACAAACTAAAACTGCGAGGGTACAACGTAATTCGAAACGACAGACAGTGTGCACACGCAGCGGGCGGTGTAGCAATTGCCATCGAACACAACATTCCACACACGCACATACATACACCAAACACAACTCTCGAAACACTCTGCATTAAACTCATAGACAACACACACATAATAGCAGCTTATAACAACCCACGAAACAATATAACACACACAGACCTCGACACTCTACAAAACATCGCACAAAAAGTCCTGATAGTGGGGGACCTGAACGCAAGACATGAAACATGGAACTGTCACTTACGAAACAGAAACGGAGTTACAATACACACACACATGTTAAATCACAACACAATCATCCTACACCCCAACACACCAACACATTACCCAGATAATAACACAACACCAACAACCATAGACATAATAATTAATAAACACATACGAAACATTTCACATCCTCAAACACTTGCTGAACTCGACTCGGATCACAACCCAGTAATATTCACAATAAACACACCTAAACCACCACCTGTACACAAAATCATCACAGACTACAACAGAACCAATTGGACAGACTTCAGACACACACTAGACATACACATACGCATAAACAATAACATAACAAACCCAGACGAACTAGAAGAGGAAGTCACTAAATTTACCCAAGCAATTACACACGCAAAACGAAAACACACGCAGGAGAAGAAAATAAGCATAACACAAGACAACCTACCACAACCCATACTCGACATGATCAAACAGAAAAACAGACTACGAAAACAATGGCAAGCTACACGCGACACACACATCAAAACACACATGACAATTATGAACAGACAAATTAACTCTGAAATCAGAACACACCTAAATACAACATGGCAAACAAAACTTGAAGCCCTGCATCCACAGGACAACTCACTATGGAAAATAGCCAAATCACTAAGGAAAACATACAAACCAATCCCCACCCTAGAGCACAACACCACACACGCAACTACAGATATAGAAAAAGCAGACATGTTAGCACGCACATTCGAACAAATACACAACATCGACATAGACAATACAGACGAACACAAACACATAAACAACACGGTAAAATTGTTTCTTGCGAGAAAACATCCACCAGACACAGAACAACGCAAGAAACTCCTCACAAAACCCTCCGAAATCGCACAAATAGCCAAAAAACTACCCAATAATAAAGCACCAGGACCTGACAACATCGACAACGTAATACTAAAAAATCTCTCCAAAAAGGCATACATAATACCCATCCTCAAACCAAACAAAACCCCCAAATCACCCGCTAGTTACCGCCCCATCAGTCTACTCCCAACACTTGCAAAACTCACGGAAAAGATATTACACAAAAGACTAACCAAAATAGACACAAAACTAAAAATAACACCAAATACACAATTTGGCTTCAGAGCAAAACACAACACTGTCCAACAAGTAACTCGAATAGTAAATGACATCATACTAAATTACAACAAACAAAACATCACAACAATGCTATTACTAGATATACAAAAAGCCTTTGACACAGTATGGATTAACGGACTGCTATACAAGCTCATACAAATACAATACCCGACAACACTAATCAAACTAATACACTCATACCTAACGAACCGACAATTCCAAGTTAGAATAAACACCACATGCTCACGAATAATAACAGTGAATGCGGGGGTCCCTCAAGGCTCTGTACTTGGTCCAACAATTTTTAATTACAACATACACGACATCCCAACAACCGCAAAAACACACATAGCATTATACGCTGATGACACAGCCATCTACGCACACTCGCACAAGACAGCCGGCGCAAATAAACAACTTCAAAAACACGCAAGAATTCTAGAAAAATATTTCGACAAATGGAAAATCCAACTAAATGCAACCAAAACAGAAAATATAGCATTTACAAGAAAATACAAAAACACGAAGATACTCACTCCAATAATAATAAACAACACGCCCACAGTCATCACAGAAAAAGTAAAATATCTAGGGGTTCACCTGGACACACGATTAAACTTTAAACAACACATTAAACAATCAATACGGAAAGCATACATCATAACCAAATCACTGTATCCATTACTGGTTAAGAACACAAGAATGAGTGCAAAAAATAAGAAACTGATCTACACAGCCATAATACGACCAGCTATAACATATGCCGCCCCGGTATGGTGCCACATACCAAAGACAACAATGCAAACACTACAAATATACCAAAACAAAATATTGAGACTAATCACAAACTCTGACAGATTTACACGAATAACGCAACTACACGAAAACGCTAACATCGAATATATAAAAGACTACATTCAAAAATTATCAGTGAATTTTTACAAAAAGCAAACAAACAATAACCCACTAATAAAAAACATTCACAAAACACCAGACAAACACCCCAACCTGGTATTTAAACATAAGCCCCCTTACTTTAAGTTAAATATAAGTTAAATATAAATGTAAATATTGTAAATAATGTAAATAATGTACATATAGGCTAAGACACATTAGACTAAGACACACACAGTTACAAAAGCAGGTTTTTTTTTTTTACATAATTTTCCTGTTAAAAACACACACACACACATACACACACAATATCAACCAAATTTAAACAAAACAAATAGCATAAGTTATACATAAACAGATAACATAAAAAATCGGGGTATGAACACATGTCTGTGTAGGAGACTCCAAAACAAAGAATTGTAACGAACTGTAAGGTACAAAAACAACAATAAAAAGACTATTGAAATTGAAAATTTAAATAATCTTCTTCTTGTACCCATAGGGTAACGAGTCTAAATCTCCTTCACGTCGTCGTTTCATGAATCTTATATTGAATCTCTTTGATTCACGTCGTGTAACCACACTATGATCCGGCTTACATCTAATGCTAGTATAAGTCACAGTCGGTGGTGATACTGAGCCGTCACCCAGAATTAACGACTTCATAGTGTTGAAATTAATCACACGCGAGTTTTCATAGTTTAATGTGAACCCCTTCACTTTACATACATACTGACGCGTCGCACTAGTGGGTGAGTACACTTCGTATGCGTAGTTTTTAGGACCACCGCATACGAAATCGGTGATATACGATCCGGCACCATAGCTTTCTAACTCGTCGGTTAGATCACCCAGGAAGTTACCGGTAGGGGGGTCATATTGTCCGGGACGATGTTTGTATATCACCGAATCCGTATCATAATACAGCACTTGATGGTCTAACGGACGCAGGTGCTCTAGCAAGCGGAGTCTCGCCTGAGCTGTAGTGTATGCCGCTATTGCCACATTCACCGTTGGTAGTGGCTCCATGGAATCCTCTAGGAATTTCCAGTTTACGTACACCACCTTATCCCCTGCGGGGACAAGGTGATTAACGATTACCGACGGAATTTCCCTGTAACAATGATATACATAAAATATATATATATATATATATATATATATATATATATATATATATATATATATATATATATATATATATATATATATATATTATTATGTGACGTAACACCAACACTCACCCCAAAAAGAATTTAGACAAAGTTTCGCCTGAGATCTCCGTCCTGCATTTTTCTCTATAAGTGCGGGTTCCAGTTCGACGCCCTCATTGGTCATGTACTCGTGAATGTACTGTTGTTTCTGCGCGTCTGTGGTACATGATGCCGGATACCCCGACGCTTCCTGCTTCATTTTCAGGAACGTGTCGATGTATTCAGCAAACAAGCCGCCGGATTTACTGTTTTTGTTATACTGGGTCACCTCGTACTGCCATACTTCGAGTACTTGTACAACCTTGTATCCGCTCTGTACAGCCATCCGTAGCTTGTCGACTACCCATGTACCAGTAAACTGGCGCTTTTCATCACTATGTGTGCAGTCTGTTTGGCATAATTCGTCGCAGCATTTGCGGCATAGGACAAACATCAATTTGCCATGCATTCTCCGTGGTAGCATCAGGTCACTAGGAGGTAGCACTACACACTTCACGAGTCCTTCAACACGGTGGAGACTGTTGTTAGGCCCTAACACCGCACTACACTCGGCGCCGACAAATAGTTTCGGGTGACCGACAGGAAATTTACCGTACTTGCACACCCACGGATACAATGAACAAACATCAACATATTTAATTTTTTCATTACCACCGACTTTATGGTGCAGAGTACAATTACCTGTGCGACCACCGAAAAATGCATCACGGGGATTGAGGGGGATAGTGTTCAAGAGGGCATGGTTACCCACGAAGTCACGTAGTTTCGCGTCACTCTTTTTGTCTCTAGCGAACTCGCACTCCCACTTCTCTATAACCACGTACCCTAATTCGCGTAGCTTCTTCGTCTTCGCGATTGTCCGGTCAAACCGCGAGTTTAATGTTTTCTGCGGGCTATTTAGTATAGGATCGTCACGCTTGGTCCGGAAACACAAATTATGGCCATGGTGAAAACAGCCGTGGAACTCAAAAACTAGCTTGTCCGGAGCATAGTATCCGTCAACCTTGAGTCCACCCTCCAATACAGCTTCTCGACCGCGGGCAGCATGCTCGATAAGGATTTGACGATCGTCTTCCTCCCATATCAGCCACTCTAGAGCCACTCGTGATTGATTATCACTCATCCTATGCCCAGTAGCCGGTATAAGGCCGATTGTTCTCGGTTTTAAAAAGCGGCGTCGAAACATTTTGCTACACGCCGACGCGATCGTAACCGCTTCTGTGAACGGGCACACTCCACAGTCATTGATAAATGTTTTTCTAAATTTTACACACGCACGCCGTAAAATATCAACATCCGACACACAGTACTCCACTATTTCCGCACTCATGTTAAAAATATAGTTTTCACGCACTTTACCTGCATGCCATTTAAGAAATTGTTCACGATGTTCACTATGCATGCTGTTAGCCCCATAGAATTCAACACCAGGTAAAGGACCCACGTAAGAACTATTTTCCAAGGTGTTGAATAAGTGAGGAAAATAGCCTTTCTTGAGGGACGGTGGCAAGTCTAGCGCCTTAACAAAACTAGCCAATGACATTGGCAGGAAATTCAGCGAATCGATGAACCGCACATTGTCTATCTCCATTAGTAAAATCTTCGTGCCGTTCATAATTAGTTTCGGCTTTATAACGCGCGTCTCCGTTATGTATTTGAGAATGAATTGGAAATCAAATCCTTTACCGTTGTGCGCTATACAGGTAATCGTTTTAAATGAACGTCGTGGTAAAGTTGCGTATTCCACCAATTCTGCAATAGGATTTTGTTGAAAAATATGTTGTCTTATCCCACATGAACCACACATCGTTTGAGTGTCTTCGATATCACTACACAGGGGACACGATTGTTGAATCACACACAAATTCACTTCATGCAGCTTATCTTCCTCAATGTTTCTCTCCTGACGAGTCTCTAGGTCGAAATATATAAATAAATGTTTATCTTCCTCGAGCTCTACATTGTTTTTCCGTATGTAACACAGATGACCCGCACTCTCATATGCATCGCAAATCTTACAATATACTGTATTACACACGTGCTGATGTCTGGGATGTACTTTATAAGATTTGAAACATTTGGTACATTTTTTAAGTTTGCTGCACAACCAAATTTTATGTTCATTAAAACAAGCCACACCACGAAAGTCACGATCGCAATTTTCACATAAAATAGTAGCACTGTTCCGGGGGCATGACGGTGATCGTTGACAACACGGGCACGTGTTTTCACACCGATGCGCACCGATTTTATCGTAGCCCTTATGACACGGCTCGCAGAAATAGGACGTTGAGAATACAGCCGTTAAACTTTTTATTACCGTGAAATGTGAGTTACTATGAAGGAGGTTTAAACGCGGCAAATCTTTATTTTTATTTCCCTCAAATATTAATACATCCCTGCTGTCATATTGATACACTACGATGTTATACGCATGTAGGTATCTCTGGAATTCTTCTAGTTCCGGTATTCCTGACCCATGAGCAGGTATATTAACGCGCGCGTTCACTAATAATTTCCGACACTCGATATCTTGAAGAGAATTTTTGTTTTTAATAAGGCTTGATAGACGCGGGTCACTATCGCATAATGCTTTTGCTACAGCCAGAGCACGTGGTAGACATAGATTATCGACATTATTAATGTCGATAATCCCGTATTTTCGACGGCAGAACTCAGCATATTTTAATACCCTCTGTTTGAGGTTATTACCTAAGCGCGTGCGCCACGCACATTCGGCGCTTGTCGACAACTTTCGCACATCCACGCGTTTATGTTTATGATTTAAACTTGCCATTTGTATTTGGCTAAATTTACGTATTTATTTACTTCTAACTGCTACATGTTGGTAGTATTTGCGTTATACTCTATTTTGTTACTTAATTTTAATTTATTTATTACTTATATTTCATTTCAATAACCACTACTTGTTTTAATTACTTAGCATCTTGTTTATTAACTTTCTTATTTTTCTTAAATCATTCTTATTAATAAATTCAGTTTTCAATTCTAATTTATCATTACCGTGTTTCTTTTAAGTCTTACCCTTCCCCCACCTCCGTTGTGATTGCAGCTGCCGAACTGTTTCATTGTTGTCTCGTCCACCATCGCAATTTGGCGAGGTGTAGGTACTGATAAATTGCGTGGCGCCCATATTTTTATTAAGAACCACCCCGTCTCCACTGAGAGGCCGGCAACCTCACCTTCCGGCGAGGACAATTGTTCGTGTCCCATCTGGGCACGTAACAATATATTGTTTGCTGGTTCTTTTATTAGTTATCAACACTGCGAGTGTTGGATGAGATATGGAGCAGAGTTCGAACCGAATAGAGGAGCATTCCAAAGAAAATCATAGACAATTTAATTGAAAGTAGGTCAAGACGCGTGAAAAATGTCATTAAAGATAAATGCCCGTGGATAAAATTTTGGCTAAAAACATATATTCTATTACGAGCAAAACTGTACTGAATGATTTTGTTTAAGTTTGTTTAGTATTTCTCTTTTCTGTAATGTTATCGAGTTTTTGCATGTATTGGTGTTTATTCTACAATAAAAAAGGAATTAACACTAAAAATTTGGTAGTGTTTGGACTTACGTTAAGAATTTTACTGCATCTGAAGTGCAAAAGTGACAAACATCCGAACGGTTTTGCTCGCCACTGTATATATATATATATATATATATATATATATATATATATATATATATATATATATATATATATATATATATATACATATATATATATATATATATATATATATATATATATATATAATTTATCATTACCGTGTTTCTTTTAAGTCTTACCCTTCCCCCACCTCCGTTGTGATTGCAGCTGCCGAACTGTTTCATTGTTGTCTCGTCCACCATCGCAATTTGGCGAGGTGTAGGTACTGATAAATTGCGTGGCGCCCATATTTTTATTAAGAACCACCCCGTCTCCACTGAGAGGCCGGCAACCTCACCTTCCGGCGAGGACAATTGTTCGTGTCCCATCTGGGCACGTAACAATATATTGTTTGCTGGTTCTTTTATTAGTTATCAACACTGCGAGTGTTGGATGAGATATGGAGCAGAGTTCGAACCGAATAGAGGAGCATTCCAAAGAAAATCATAGACAATTTAATTGAAAGTAGGTCAAGACGCGTGAAAAATGTCATTAAAGATAAATGCCCGTGGATAAAATTTTGGCTAAAAACATATATTCTATTACGAGCAAAACTGTACTGAATGATTTTGTTTAAGTTTGTTTAGTATTTCTCTTTTCTGTAATGTTATCGAGTTTTTGCATGTATTGGTGTTTATTCTACAATAAAAAAGGAATTAACACTAAAAATTTGGTAGTGTTTGGACTTACGTTAAGAATTTTACTGCATCTGAAGTGCAAAAGTGACAAACATCCGAACGGTTTTGCTCGCCACTGTATATATATATATATATATATATATATATATATATATATATATATATATATATATATATATATATATATATATATATATACATATATATATATATATATATATATATATATATATAATTTATCATTACCGTGTTTCTTTTAAGTCTTACCCTTCCCCCACCTCCGTTGTGATTGCAGCTGCCGAACTGTTTCATTGTTGTCTCGTCCACCATCGCAATTTGGCGAGGTGTAGGTACTGATAAATTGCGTGGCGCCCATATTTTTATTAAGAACCACCCCGTCTCCACTGAGAGGCCGGCAACCTCACCTTCCGGCGAGGACAATTGTTCGTGTCCCATCTGGGCACGTAACAATATATTGTTTGCTGGTTCTTTTATTAGTTATCAACACTGCGAGTGTTGGATGAGATATGGAGCAGAGTTCGAACCGAATAGAGGAGCATTCCAAAGAAAATCATAGACAATTTAATTGAAAGTAGGTCAAGACGCGTGAAAAATGTCATTAAAGATAAATGCCCGTGGATAAAATTTTGGCTAAAAACATATATTCTATTACGAGCAAAACTGTACTGAATGATTTTGTTTAAGTTTGTTTAGTATTTCTCTTTTCTGTAATGTTATCGAGTTTTTGCATGTATTGGTGTTTATTCTACAATAAAAAAGGAATTAACACTAAAAATTTGGTAGTGTTTGGACTTACGTTAAGAATTTTACTGCATCTGAAGTGCAAAAGTGACAAACGTCCGAACGGTTTTGCTCGCCACTGTATATATATATATATATATATATATATATATATATATATATATATATATATATATATATATATATATATATATATATATATATATATATATATATATATATATATATATATATATATATATATATATATATATATATATATATATATATATATATATATATATATATATATATATATATATATATATATATATATATATATATATATATATATATATATATATATATATATATATATATATATATATATATATATATATATATATATATATATATATATATATATATATATATATATATATATATATATATATATATATATATATATATATATATATATATATATATATATATATATATATATATATATATATATATATATATATATATATATATATATATATATATATATATATATATATATATATATATATATATATATATATATATATATATATATATATATATATATATATATATATATATATATATATATATATATATATATATATATATATATATATATATATATATATATATATATATATATATATATATATATATATATATATATATATATATATATATATATATATATACAGTGTGTCCCAGCGACTACCATACATAGGGAAATTATATAAGGATCAACTATTGCCTTGAGCTATATGTATATTCTTTCTGAGTGACAAAAATAAAAGATTTAAAATAAAGAAATTTACTTCTGTCAAATAATTTTATATTACATAATTATTTAAAGGAATTTTATTTAAAATAGGAATTTAGGTGCGTCAATTGCCTTCGCAAAAGTAATAGAAACGGAAACCACAATGTTAACAACGAAGTAGACATTTTGGAAATTACAAATAATCTCGGTGAATCACCGCACTCATAAAAATACACGAATATTTTGCTTACAAATATTACATGCTGCTGTTAGCAGCAGATAGTGAAAATTTAATCACTTATTGTGAATTAATGTTTAATAAATGTCATGCTTTAGAAAATATTTGTTTCACTGAGGAGTACACATTTACATTAAATGGGGAACACAATTTTATGACAGATTAAGCCACTGGCTGCCAGTTAATGGGAATACGTTTGAACATTTCATTGATTAGTACCTGCTAGTGATATTGAATTTAGTGCTTAACTATTGTATTTTGTTCATTTTTCCATTAAAAAATGCAAACTCTTAAGCTTTCTGTTGTAGGTATGTATTACTGAAAATCCCAGTTGGTCGTCCTGAGGTTCCTGATGCAGTTGCTGTGGCAAAGTTTGCTCAGCGGCGAGACGATATAATTACCAGGCTTTGTAGCGCCGGCTCATCACAGAAAATTTACGAAGAGCTGTGTCGTGCTCTGGGGTACGGCACAGACAAAAAATGAAAATTTGGTGGGGACGCCACAAGGACACGGTCCTTGTAATTCATACAAAATGCCGTAAGTGACTGAAATAATATTAGTTTCTGTAATGTCTTGTATTAATTTGTTCTTTATTTACTTTTGTTACTGTAGTATTACAGCATGCAAGTTAAATTTTTTAAATAGGAACCATATTTAATTTAATTTAGTTAAAAAGAGCTATTTTTCCTCTTTACAGTATTTGTTTATATAAATATCTTTTGTAGTTTCGAAGAAAAACTAAAAAGTATGATAAAAACAATGATTTTCGTAGTATGCCATGAAAATTTGATATAAAACAATTGCATTTAAACATGTTTAGTACATGCAAAACAATTGATATTCAATAACATTTGATAAGCGAAACAAAATTCGTTCGGCAAATTGAAAACTACCGGACAGATTTTCGTATCCATACCTACATAAATTATTTTTTGTCTCCTGTCGAAGAGCTACAGTGTTCGGTACGATGTCTGTAGCATCTTCCGATTTCAGACCCCTTGGATTACGAAATGACTATTACAACATATGTCCGTATATATATCGCTCGTCCACGCGTACGAGATTTTTTGTTCCACTCAGATCTCCTAAAATTAAACATTTTCCAAATTTTTTTCAGTTTTTATTTTTCTTCTCCTTTATTTTCTACCCAATTGTATTCAAAATTTTCTAGCATATGCAGGAAATGGTACATTATTTTGTCATAATTTTTATTTTGAAAAATTATGTGAGCTTATTGGAGAAAAAAAAAATTTTTAACTAAAAAATGAACAAAAGAAGATCAATGCATACATAATCGGCTTAGTCTGCTTAGCTTTTGTCAAGAGAAGAAAATGTTTTCACACTTGTACCTAGGATTTTAATGTATTTAGGTAAATAATATTGTCATATTCAGACATGGACGTACGTCGATGTGCTGCAGGCATGGATGTCTGTATCCATATTGTATTTTAACGTTTACAGGCCGGGGTGCTCTAGCGCCCTTGTTGCACCGGAACCAGAAGTGGTAAGCAACCTTCTTTTATAACTTTTTTGACAACTCGGACAAATCCGTATTCTGTAACTGTGATGCTTTCAAATTTTGAACTCGTGTTCGTGACAAGCGCTCCGGAGGTATTGACAAGTAGATTTATTTGGAATCCACCTGTTTCATCATCTTCAGAATTATTGAATAAATTAATTAATAAATTAATTAGTAATTAATAATAATTGTAATATGTAATATTGTATTTATACATGTATATATTTGTTTATGAGCAGGCTGATAATAGTCCGGAAATCAATGTAATAGCGCCGGAACATCCGATGTCACCACATAGGTCCAGTCATTAGATACAATTGCCGGATGTGCTGGATCGGAGATACCGGAACCCAGCATATTGCAAAAAGTAATATATATATATATATATATATATATATATATATATATATATATATATATATATATATCGGTTAATCGGGACAGCCGCTTATTAGGGACAAATCTTAAAGAACGGAAATAAAACCAAGGAAATAACACAAATTCGCTTAGCTTTTTCGGGACAATATTCCGTTTAATCGGGACAGTAATCGTATGTAAATTCCCGTGAACTCGGGGATTCACACGTGAATATTTAGCACTGGAGTGGGGGTTCTATTTAGCATCATTATAATATAAGTGTATGGTGGAGTTAAGGTAAATTCAGTCACAAAAGTGTAAAGTGAGTGTAAACTGTGATTAAAATTAAACTAGTGTAAAGTGAGTTACTAAGATGCTAAGAAAGGATTTGACACTTAAAAATAAAATTGCTATCCTAAATGAAATTAAAAATCAGCCAAATAACACTAGCTTACGTCAGCTTGCTGAGATAATTAATGTGCCAAAATTTACAATATCGCGCCTCTTAAAAAAAGAAAAACAACTGCGTGACGAATGGATGTTACATGAAGAAAAGCGGGGAACTTCTAAAAGAAAACGAGAGGGCAAGGATCCAGATGTAGAAGAGGCGTTAAATCAATGGTTTTCCGTAGTTACTCAGCGAGGTGTGAGTTTCAGTGGTGCAATATTGAAGGCAAAGGCAGAAGAATTAGCCCAAAAGTTGGACCACAATGATTTCAAAGCAACTGATGGATGGTTGAGTCGTTGGAAAACAAGATGCAACATCAAATTTAAAAAAATGCACGGTGAAAAGAGCAGTGCCGATAATACAAGCGCTGAAGAGTGGAAACAATACTAAAGTTTCTGTTTATCTAAGCACTTATAGCCCAGGTGACATTTACAATGCCGATGAAACTGGCCTCTATTATCGCGCCACGCCAGATGGATCCCTATGTTACAAACACAATACATTGTCGGGCTTCAAAAAGGCTATGGACCGTATAACTGTATTATGTTGTACAAATATGTCAGGTAGTGACAAACGAAAGCTAGTCATCATAGGAAAAAGTAGTAAGTCACGTTGCTTCAAGGGACTAAGAATTGAGGGTTTACCTGTAGAGTACCATGCTAATAAGAACGCATGGATGACGTCCGAAATTTTTCGAAATTAACTGACGACTTGGGATCTAAATTTACTGCATAAGCAAAGAAAAATTTTACTGCTTGTTGATAACTGTGCGGCACATCCCCATTTGGACAATTTAAAAAATATACAACTAGAATATCTTCTTGCTAACACCGCATCCTTAGTGCAGCCAATGGACATGGGAATAATAAAGAATTTAAAGACATTGTACCGAGGAAAATTGGTTAATTACATACTGGAATCCATTGATGAAAATCTACTTACAACTATGACAACAGCAAGGGAAATTAGCAGCAAAATTAATATTTTACAGGCAATACAATTTGTAGCTGACAGTTGGCGAGCTATAAAAATCAGCACAATACAAAATTGTTTTGGTCATTGCGGTTTAAAATCTACCGAGATTCCAGAGCACGCCAGCGACGAAGAATATGAAATTTCAGAAGTTATTAATTGGTTTAAATTTTCAACAATTCATACCAATTTACCATGTTATGACGAGAATGGAGATTGCGAGGACGCAATTGTCGAAGGCATTAAATAAAAAAATCAGAAACTGGAGGAACGCGACGATAGTGAAGATGAAGATCTTCCTACTCCCGTAACTAACCGTGAGGCAAAACTATGTGTTAATAAGTTACAGCGTTATTTTATGCAGGATGAAAATGACGGGAGTCCTATGGCAGCAATACATATCTATGCTGATTTTGTACAACTACAATCTCGCCAAAACAAAAGGCAAAGCAGTTTGGACAGATTCTTCCACAATACATAATTAAATTTAAATTAAGTTTGTACAACATAATTTTTCTTTAAGAATTTATTATACATGCATATATGAACATTACGGTGGTCGTTAAAAGGGGTCAAATCGAATTTTTATCGGGCCGCCTCGCAGATCGGCTCCAAATAATTTAAAAAAATCCTGTAATTATTTCAGATTTTTATTTAATATTTAACCCTTCACCACAGGGCTTAAAGTTTTCCATATAAAATACATGGGGATTTGCATGCTTCGCGCATGCGTACTTCGTGTACCTCTATGTGACATAGCTCAAGTTGGCAAGTGCTTCACTACTACTGGCGGATGCGGTTCCCGACCTTGCTTCCAGTGATCGATATATACAAAGTGCTAGCCGATTCATTGCTTTATACGAATATAATCATTTCCATGGTAACGTGTTTATTTTTTACTTTATTTGAATTAGGTGTATGAACTATTTTAACTCTATTTTTAGTGTATTGTTTCACCACAATCACCATATACGTGTTAAAAATATCATTTATTATGGCCCTTAATACGGAAAACCAAAGAAACGATGATGGTGGACTTACCGCCAAATCTAATTGGAATTGTTTAATTGAAGATATGCTTAAAAGAACATTTGCTTCTCTTCCGTTTAATGAAAAAGATATTATTGTCAAGAGCCCGAAGCCCGCACCAATGTTGAGTATTCAGTCTCAAACAAAAACATTTAAAAGACATTTTAATAGAGAAATTTACGAAAAAATTGCGTGGATTTGTGGATGTGCCCATTTATCAAAATTATTTTGTTGGCCATGCATTTTGTTTTCTCAAGAAGGAAATAAGGGAAATTATGTTGAATTGCTATATCTACTCAGTGAATCAGACTTAAAATTGAAAACTCATTTGGATAATGCTACAGTGTTTAGTGGAATATCACATCATGTTCAAAATGATTTAATATCTTCAATTTCAAAAGTCTTGCTAGATGAGATTAAATCTGAAATACGTGCATCAAAATTTGTTTCTGTAATTGTGGACGAATCTACAGATATAAGTCGCACAGCTCAGCTATCTACTATTTTTAGATATGTAGATGAAAATAATGACATTCAAGAGAGATTTGTTGGATTTGTCGATGTAAGTCCTGATAGAACAGCTGATGCTCTTTTTCAACATATATCTAAAACCTTAAAAGAATTTGGATGTTTGGACAAATTAATTGCACAAACGTATGATGGAGCGGCTGTAATGTCCGGGGAGCATAATGGCGTGCAACGAAAAATTCGAAATATTTGTCCTAATTCTTTGTTTGTCCATTGTTACGCCCATAGATTAAATCTAGTTTTATCGCAGTCTGTTAAGCATATACCCGAATGCAAACGTTTTTTCAAAAATTTGTTGTCATATTCATCATTTTTTTGTAAATCCTCAAAAAGAATTTCCCTTCTCGATAGTGAAATCAAAAAACGATTTCTTACTGCTGCGCTAACTCGTTGGAATTACAATAGCAGAATTTTGAATATGGTGTTAGAATATCAAAAAGAATTGTTGTCAATATTCGATCGGATAATGAACGATGAAGATGATTGGGATAATGACGCTGTTATAAATGCTGAAGTGCTTCTTTCTTTTTATAGCGGGGCCCTCGGGAAGTGGTAAATCATATTTTATTACCGATTTCCTCCGCAACATAAATAAATCGTGCAATACTGCATTTACGCAAATAACATGGTGCTATGGTGTGTGGCAGAGCTTGTACAGTACAATACCGGGTGTGAAGTTCATTCAAGGCTTTCCTGATATGGACAATATTGACGGGAAAATTGCACAGTTAATTATAATAGACGATTTAATGCGTGAAGCCGACTCACGTATAGTCGATAATATTTACAAAAAATAGCCACCATAAAAATATGTCAGTAATCTTTATTACACAGAATTTATTTCACCAGGGAAAGAGGCAAAGAGATATATCACTTAATGCCAATTATAATATTTACTTCAAAACCCCCCGTGATAAAGCCCAAAAATTGCATTTATCTAATTTGTCCGGAAAATACAAAATTTATTCAAGACGCTTATAACGACACTACATCAGAGCCATATGGGTATCTAATCTTCGATTTGAAACAATCAACACCCGATTGGGTCCGTTTTAGAACATCACGCAGCGGATTTACATATGCATACATCCCTAAGAACACGTATAAATACGGTGGCAAGCCCCTACCGTAGATTATTACATAAACACCCATTGTGCCATCGTGAACATGCCTAGTACTGTCATTAAGAATGCCGCTTTACTTCACGCTCTACAAAAGCTTAAACAGATTCATCGGTGTGCTCTACTAAAAAGCGCCGATTCTAATACCATCCGAGTGTCCATATAATATTTTAAACGGTAAAGTTTGTATTAATAAAATCCACCGAGCCCGTCTTCAGCGGTATAAGAGAATATTGAGAAATCTTGTAAAGAGTGGTGACGGTTGGAAAAAGAAAAAACAAATTTTAGTTCAATCTGGTGGAGCATTTACCCATGCTGCTTACACCTATTCTCACTGGTGTATTAAGTAGTTTATTTAAACAGTCGTAGGATGTAGCATGCTAGGAAAATGGTTTTAATAGCCCCAGAGGCTATGGAGCGTTTTAGACAGAGTAATGTTGAAAGCGGTGATATAACTTCACAGTTAGATGCCGATATGAAAACAGCATAAAAATTCTAAACTCCCCGATCATGAAAAATGTATGTCATATCAGCAAACACTACAGCGGTATTTACATTTTAAGAACCAGCTACGTAGACCAATACAAGTGTCAATAACAGACGAATAATAACAATAATAGATAGAACAAATAAATAGAACGTTAAAAACTAGAATGTATCGATATTTCACGCGGAATAATACATTTCGCTACATTGATATACTATAGAATCTTGTATCAGCGTACAATAGTACTGTACGTTCCTCACCAAGTTTTGCCCCAAAGAATGTACGCGATACAGATGTATTACAAGTATGGCGGAAGTAGAAGGGGTGCTACTTTCAATCCGCCCCGTCGCTTTCTCTTTTGTCGCCAGAGTATAATGAGGTAACAAGTAAGTATTGATTTCTAATGAGATTTGGAATTTGTACTTTCTCTAATTATAATTTGTATAGGTATACAAGGCTTGGTAATTACTTTCCTTTGTATATATAGCTTTGCTGAGTGCAAGGTGTTCTAGTCACATTATAACCAGGTTCAGCAAGAACAACAGTACGCTGCATTAATCCGAGTAATGTGTTTAAATATTATTCTGTTAATGCTAAGTATTTTATTCTGTTTTGTTAATACTAAGTATTTTTTGTTGTGTAGAAATGAATCTTGAAGCGATGAACACCATCAGCGGATTGACGAGTGAGAAGCCTGTCATGAAAATCAAGGAATTGGGTCCTAATGAAAATTATATGTTATGTATGAAACGCGTTACAAGTTACGGGAAACGCATACTTGTCGAACTTGAAGAATTTGTTGTGTTTCTCCCCGCTAGGTTCGCCCATATTACGGAGGATTGCGAGAAGTTTAACACTGATGAAAATAAGTATGCACTGGTGTACAAAGGGGAGAAGGCCTGTTCAAATAAAAGTAAAACTGTATTAGTTGAGTTTATTAAAATGGAAAACGAATAATTGTATTTTCCATTGTATATTCACCATTCATTTTGTATTTAATAAATTAATATATTCCGTTTAAATAATTATACCAATGCATATTCCAAGTGTCTGTAATCTTAAGGGTAGTATGGGATGGATTTATTTAATGTTATATAGAAACAAGGACGTTCATTTGTGTTTTACAATGGAATAGAATTATTGCCTAGGAAACATTGAATATTATTTTTAATCTGAATTTACCTTACCGGTGGGGCTCTGATATACCAATGAATATTGGCTACCAGTGTATGAGCATTAGCCAAATGAGGGTTAATTACTTTTACAGTTTTCACATTGATAGTTCTAAGAAAAAAACCCCACGCTTGGGACTCATAGGGTATATATATATATATATATATATATATATATATATATATATATATATATATATATATATATATATATATAAATATATATATATATATACAGGGTGGACCTAAAATGCGTGGACATCGCTTAACCACAGATTCCTGGGTCGAAAATAAGACGAGTTACCTATATACAATTACGTTTCGTTTAGCTAGTATTCTGCTTCAAAGTTCTTTCAAGAAAAAGTTATTTTATCCATAACGACAGAACGCTTGGATCTATTTTGATAATATTCGGTACTGTACTTCTTACAGATGTAGGTCATCTTTTAGCGTGATATTAGTTATTATTAGTGGACCATTAGTGTACGAAACACGGATAACCCGGCATAAACCAGTCAAAAACTTTTTAATGTTAAGGCCAATAACTTTCAAAAAAATAGTTTCAGAAAGAGACATTCAATAGTAATTTTTTTGTTCTTGTTATCTGTACCGATATCTGTTAAGGTTTAGACACAAAAAAATAAAATCTGAGGGACCGCGCACTGCATTTCTTAAAACAAATGTAATCTAGCAGTCTGGTATTCTAAGAAATAAATGACGATATGATATGTATTAGTGACAGGTATGTACTTTTAATCACAGTAGCAATTGTTTATCAATAGGCAACTTTCATGGAATTTTTATTTCATTTTTTTTTCTAAAATCATAAACTTGCGTACTTAAAATGTGATATAATGCAAAGAAACTATTTTTTTTTGTTAACTATTTTTGAATAAATTCACTTTGAAATTTGTTTCAAAATTCAAATGTCCCCACCACATGCAAACACGTCTCATTGGTTGTGACGTCACGTATTAGTACGTATTTTAGATTGTATTCTGACAGTTCTACGTTCACTTACTTCTTTGACAAATTGTACAAGTTTGAATAATATCTGAAATGGATAAAACAAAAATACGTAAAGATAAATGTAGAAAATATCGTATTGTGCCAGTGTGCAAAAACAATAGTGAAAAGAATCCGGATAAAATACTTTTTCAAGTACCATTGATACTGTCGAAAAGGAGATCGTGAGTGACAGCTACAGGACGAAACTTGTCGGATTTTTCAGAGAAATCAATTCTATTTGTGTACGAGGATCATTTCAAAGTACGTATATAGATATTTTATATTGAATACACTAAATTATATAACTGTAACCACTATAATTGCAGCTAGAAGAAGATATGGAAAATTATATTAAATTTAAATTAACGGGAAGCCAGAAAATTATGAAAGATGATGTCGTTCCTCATATATTTAATTGTCAACCTAATAGAAATAGGGCACATTCAAAACCATAACGGGAGGATGATATCAAACGAAGAAGAGAGCAGTTGATAGAAGAAGCGATGAAGACGGCGTCAAGAACTGAACTAGTTCAATCAACTTCTACAGTGGAATATAGCGAGACTGAAGAAAGTATTTGTGTACAAGATAATGATCAAATGTATAAAGATATTGCTATTCAGGTTAAACCAAGTGTCAAACATAAAGTAATTCAGTGTAACATGAGAAGTAAAACTGTTGAAAAAAAATGTTCTCCCATAAAATTCGTACCTGTATGTAAACAGAATTATGTCCCTAAAACTTGCTTTCGAAAATACTAATAGCGTACAAAGAATAATATACCACAATAACCAAACACAACAGTTAAAGAATAGATATAAATGGTTATACTTGACTACTGTGAAACGATCTACTAATACGTGACGTCACAAGAGAGTGGGGGAAAATTTCTTGGATTCTCAAAGGCGCGAACTTTTAGGAAGTTTCTTTAATTTATTCTGGACAAAATAAAGCAAATAAAAAATTTTAAAAAATATTTTCGTTAACAAGGGAGCATGTGTGACATTTTAAGCGTATTTCAAAATTTCATGAAAGTTGCCTATTGTAAAGTGTCTCAAATTGCTGTTGGTGTTAGCTAGTGATTTTTAGCAGTTAATATTCTTCGTTATTTCCGTAATAATGGCTGTGCACTACACTTACGCTGAGCAAACGGATATGTTGATGGTTTTAGGATATTGCGAAGGAAATTGTCGCAGAAGTGCTAAAGTATACAACGAAAGGTTTCCAAATCGTCGCGTGCCCAATCATAAAACATTTGCAAACATTGAAAGACGCCTTCGCGAAAGGGGAAAATTTGCACCGATCACAGCTGATCGTGGACGTACTCGTACAATACGCACACCCAGGGTAGAGGAAGAAATTCTGGAAATAGTAGAAGAAAATCCAGGAGTAAGTAGTCGATGCTTAGCATTGCAAGCCGGTGTTTCAAAGAATGTTGCTCAGAGAGTTCTTAAAGAACAATTGCTTTATCCTTACCATTTACAAAACGTCCAGGAGCTTTTGCCAGCTGATACCATCGCGCGTCTTGAGTTTTGTAGATTCATTCAAGAAAGAAGAGCTGAAGATATCAATTTTCATGGCAAAATTCTCTTCACCGATGAGGCGTGCTTCACAAGGAGGGGTATGACAAATTTGCACAACGAACATGTGTATGCAAATGAAAATCCACATGTCATCAAGCAACGCCACTTTCAACATGAGTTTAAAATGAATATATGGGTAGGGATAATCGGCAGTTTCGTCATAGGCCCTGTCATTTTACAAAATCGTTTAAATGGAGAGAATTATTTAGACTTCCTTATAAATACCTTACCCGATTTATTGGAACACTTGCCGTTAAATCATAGAAGCGACATTTGGTTTCTACACGATGGAGCACCACCTCATTTTACATTGAACGTTCGGAATCATCTTCATGTACAGTTTCCCAACAAATGGATAGGCAGAGGAGCTGATGCTCCTGCAAAATGGGCACCTCGTTCGCCAGATTTAAATATTTGCGATTCTTTTATGTGGGGAGCTCTAAAGAGCAAAGTATATTCTCGTCCTATAAACACACAGGACGAAATTTGGGCCAGAATACAGAACGCTTCACAGTCCATTAAGAATGATGCAGAAATGTTACAACGAGTACAGTTAAATTTTTTGCGTCGAATCAACCTTTGCATCCAGGAAGATGGTGGTCACATTGAGCATTTACTGTAGATCTAATAAAGTACAGAGTTGTCACTAATACATATCATATCGTCATTTATTTCTTAGAATACCAGACTGCTAGATTACATTTGTTTCAAGAAATGCAGTGCGCGGTCCCTCAGATTTTATTTTTTTGTGTCTAAACCTTAACAGATATCAGTACAGATAACAAGAACAAAAAAATTACTATTGAATGTCTCTTTCTGAAACTATTTTTTTGAAAGTTATTGGCCTTAACATTAAAAAGTTTTTGACTGATTTATGCCGGGTTATCCGTGTTTCGTACATTAATGGTCCACTAATAATAACTAATATCACCCTAAAAGATGACCTACATCTGTAAGAAGTACAGTACCGAATATTATCAAAATCGATCCAAGCGTTCTGTCGTTATGGATAAAATAACTTTTTCTTGAAAGAACTTTGAAGCAGAATACTAGATAAACGAAACGTAATTGTATATAGGTAAGTTTAGTTAAATCGTCTTATTTTCGACCCAGGAATCTGTGGTTAAGCGATGTCCACGCATTTTAGGTCCACCCTGTATATATATATATATTATATATATATATATATATATATATATATATATATATATGACGCAGAAGAGGAAGAAGTACTTGCAGTATCAGTCATGAAGAGGAGAGTACGAGATATATTCGGCTCTGACTGTGATGAAGAGTTTGTCGCTCCTCCTCGTAGGCAGAGGTCGAGGATCGAGGCTCCAAAAATAAAAATACACAAGGTGCAGAATATCTAGCCAGCACGTCCGACTGCGCCAGCATCCAGGGCATCTTCGCCAGTAGCACCAGCCAGTATACCCGCGCAGGTAGCAGCAGGATCATCCATACCTCTCTTATCACCACCAGCCGGGTCAGCTGCCCAGCATTTCAAGGCGTTTTGTGACCAAGACTACTGTGTGACCACTCCGGAGCGGGCTGTCACACCAGGTCTCAGTAAGGCTGAGCGCCTGGAGTACGACGAAGACGTGCAACCACTGTTCGACCCTGACGAGGTTGCGTTGATGGGTAATGAGCGAGTTTTTTCTAAACTGTCCTCATTCAACGTGCTATGCGATTCGGCGGTGGTGAGTACCGGGTTTGCCTTACAACATGAATATTTTTCACCAAAAGACAATAATAACCGACTGTTAAAGTGCTCGTACGCTGCCATAGATGAATATTCGTGAAAATTTCTCTAAATAGGCTTGAATATTAAAACGTAGACTGATGCTTACGATCGGGCGTAATGACCGTATGCGCATGACGTGCGGTAGTCTGCAGGCGAGGCTAGTCGCTAATAAGCAGTTAAAAATTTCGGTGTACAGGGTCAACGGAAGGAGTTTGAAGCCTCACGAGTTTGTTATTTTATCGGCAGCTGATATAGACCGCATACTAGAGAGTGAGGCTTTTCTATCCTCAAAACTAAAAATGCTGAAAGAAAATAGTGATCTTGTTCCAAAAAAAATATCTGCAACTATTGCAGAGCTGTGCTGTGCGCGTAATAAAAACTTAAAGAAACCCTACGCAGAGAGATTCTAAGTGTGGAGGACAATTTTTTAAATGATTGTTGAGATTACATTTCTGTGGCGGTCTTCCATAAGAGTGAAAATATTCCCCATCGCCGTTCCTATCGATGAAGATGGCGGTCCAGTGTGTCCCAGGTTTTGTATGTACATCCGAGTTGACTACAATTACACACGAGTAGTTTACGCGTAGCGGTAAAGTGTCGGCAGCATACACTCCGTAATGACCACTTTTGAATTCCTTGCGAAATATTTTCTCAATAGCTGTAGAATTCATAGTTGCTGATTGTACCAATTTTTTAAAATGACGACGTTTTCACTGGCACATACCATACACGAATGAGCATACTATATGCGACACTTGTGATTTCCAGTCTGTAGTTTCTTTATTAACGGACATCCCAACTCAGTTAAATCTTGAACGTCATTCCTCAGTAGTAGATTTTGCATTCGATTCTTCTTTTCAGCGCCCTTCACAAATATGTTTTCTACATCGAATGTAATAATACTGTGTACTATCTTTGTCAAATCCTTGTATTCCACGAAACCATCGTCCCAGTCCATCCCATGGCAGCTGACAAGTATTCTCTAGCGAATGGCGGTTGAATAGGAAATTATGAAAGTACTCGTTATTCAACGATATTATAGCTAGCTCTTTAATTATAAACTCTCTACCACTACCATAAAAGCCTTGAATATCGATGATTACCATTTTCGTTCAAAGTTCAAGGAAAACTAACAATTTTTTCCGTAAACACATTTATTTATATTAACTGCTAAAATCTACAATAGCATTTCTATTTTTATCTATTTCTATGTTGTTGTCAAATTCAGCGTAAATAAGACAATTAACGGTTTGTGCAAGTGCTTCTTCAAAATGAACTTCAAGTCGTAGAAATCCATGACGAGAGTAGAAAAACCGGGACTTTCAGATCTTCTACCCACTTTCACTTTTGGCGCCAGCCACTAATGAGGTAATTAGAAAGTATCGCTTTCTAATTAATTATTGGGGTTGTATACGTATACGGGGTGAATAATTAGAAATTTTGTATACAAGGTTAAAGTCAGTGTGTATATAAGTTGTCCGGGTGCAAGCATATGTCAGATTATAACTCACATCGTCTCCAGCAACACTAGTAAGCAACTCTAAAACTCGAGTAAGTATTATTATCCGGTACTTGCGTTTAATTTTTGACTTGTATTAATTCTAAGTGTTTTTGTGCAGAAAATGAACTTTGAAGTAATGAACACCATTGGTGAACTGACGAGTGAGAAGCCTGTGATGAAAATCAAAGAGCTGCAACTTGAAGAAAAACATCAGATATCATGTATGACGCGTATTACTACAAGCTATGGGACGCGTATACTCGTCGAGCTAGAAGACTTTGTCGTGTTTCTTTCCGCACGGTTCGCCCGCATTACCGAGGAGGAATGCAAGAAATTCAACAGCGATGAAAATAAATACGCTTTGGTGTATAAAGGGGAGAAGGCCTGTTCAAACAAAAATAAAACTGTGTTAATAGAATTTGTCAAAATGCAAACTGAGTGATTGTATGTTGAATAATACGAAATAAATAGAATTTGTCAAAATGCAAACTGTGTAATTGTATATTCACGTATTGAATAAATAATAATACGAAATTCTTATGTTATGTATTATGTGTGTTATACCTAATACTAATAATAATAATAGAATTTGTCAAAATGCAAACTGAGTAACTATATATTCACGTGTTGAATAAAATAATAATAATACGAAATTCTTATGTTATGCATTACACCCTATCCAATACTGTTTGGTAGAATTTGTCAACATTACTCCCCACTGTCAAAAACTTTGTGTGTAAGAATAAAATTAATATTCTTGTGTGTGTGTTATACCTAATAATAATAATAATAGAATTTGTCAAAATGCAAACTGAGTAACTGTATATTCACGTGTTGAATAAATAATAATAATACGAAATTCTTATGTTATGTATTACACCCTATCCAACACTGTTTGGTAGAATTTGTCAACATTACTTCCTACTGTCAAAATAAAATTAGTGAAAATGAATATTCTTGTGTGTTATACCTTCTAAGATATTCCTTGTTAAGTGGTCGCCTGTAGAATGTACACTAAGCCGAGCAGGTATATTTCAACAATTTTTATATACGACAGAATTGTTGCTAAATATTTACTAAAACAATGACATTTAAACGGAATAGAATTGTTATCAAATAATAATGAAGCGTTTGTAATCTTACAAGTTGTGTTATGGAGCCAATGTTTTCGCGGTAGCAGGTATTAGTGAAGAACATCCCATCGTAATGACAGGGTATTGATATTCGAATGAATAGTATTAACCGATCCTTATGTATTGCAAAATAAGTCTGAATTCTTGCATTATACATGCTAAGTTGTTTCTTACTCCCATGACGATGTTATGCGAATGAATAGTCTTAACATGTCTGTGCGTGTATTATCCAGATTCAACAACAATTAGCCCCTGGATTTTCAGGCTATCAATTACTTAATGACTTCTCAAATTCCATTATGAAGTCATGGTTCCGCGAAAAAACTCCCACTCTAGTCACAACACGCCCCTGTCTAAGACTGGTTATATATACTCTCGGTGTACAGAGTAAATTCAGTTCAGTTTACTGTTCATATTTCTACCATGGCTTCTTTACCAGTACTTATTAGTGACGACGAGGAACTGATTGCTCCACCACGGCAGTCAACGTTGAAAAGACGGGGAAGATTCTTGTTCGAATCAGATAGTGAGGACGAGTTTATAACATCTCCTAGTGGACCGGCGAAGAGGTCGAAAATCGCTACCCCGAAAAGGGGAAAAATAAAATAACAGTGCATAAGGTAGAGATTGTGAAACAGCCACGGTCATCAGCGGGGTCCGAGGTAAGACCACCAACTCCAAGCAACCCAGATCCAACACCAACAGGCAGGATACCTTCTCCATCAGCGCCTTCAGCAGCTAGACCAGCTCCAGCCCCTATGAGTTCGGGGCCAGCAGCACCTGCCATAGTAGGACCAGTGGAAGTGACGTTCGAGGATAGCGACGACGACGACTTTACCCAGATGCTCACTCCTCCACTGGCTATCACTCCGGACATCCGTCAACCTGAGGAGGATTCTGAGCCGTATGCCCAGCCGCTGGTTGATCCGGTTGAGATGGAATTGATGGGTCACGAGCGAGCATTTTTGGAAATGCCGTTGTTTAACGTGCTGTGTGGTACAGCTACGGTGGGGGTGGACTTTAAAATGCCCCCATACGTATCCGTAAAGGATAAGAACACGCGGTTGCACAAAAACTCATTTTGTCCCATTGATAAATACTCGAGGAAGTTTTTGTCAGTCGGTCTGACACCGAATAATGGATTCACCGTATCAGTGTGCTTATCATTCGATACAGCGACGTGTTTTATAGGCGATTTTAAACTCTTAGTACGGCACCTACGGTGTGTAAGGAGTCGACTAGTGAATATATTGAGCCCGGGAGACCGTAAAAACCGAATGGTGTGCGAAACCATTGTTACGACGCTAGCACCCGGTAAACGAGTGAGATTAGCGGCTTGGGGTGCAAACCCTGATAAACTAAAGCCACATCAGTTTATTAATTTGTCACAAGACGGAATTGATAGTATAATAGAGAGTGAAGCATTTATATCGACTAAATTATCAGTGCTACGTCAATGTTATGGAAAAATATCTGTATTTGTTACAGAGTGTGGCGGTAAAAGTGGTGAAAAACAATGTAAAAGATACTTTGATTGTCAAAGACTATATTAGAAAAGAGATTAGAGCTTCCCGTGGTGACGACGATGTTTAGCTGGGAGCTATACATTTACTATTCAAATAAAATGCTGCATAATTTAGAAAATGTGACAAAATATATGCTTAAAGAAGATAAGTTGGTAGTTTAATAAAAAAAAAACAATTATATAAATTATTTGTTTCATTTATTTAAAAAAAAAAATAATGTTTATACAACAATTCTACATTCCTATCATTTAACATAAGGTTATCACTACTAAATACACTTATAAATTCATCCATCGTGTAACCATTTATCCTAAACCAGAGATAAATCAAGGAATATTGACCACAGACTGCTGAAAAGTAGTTCTGTATCTGTATTGCATTATACACAGTGCGACAATTAAGTTTCGAGACTCGAACCATATCTAAGTAACTAGTAGTGCCATCTAATTTCGCTTCATTCGGTTGATAAATACCAAAGTTATAACAGTTCTCCCAAAACAACTTTCTTGTCGATGTTGAAATACTAACATGGATACTCAAAATCGGCGCATGTCAATCATTCTAAAGAAGTCGTTGCAGCCACCAGGAATGATCCAAACTTTCTGAAATCAATTGTTACGGGTGACGAAACATCGTGCTTTCAGTATGACCCAAAAACAAAGCGTCAAAGTGCGGAATGGAAGTCGAAAGATTCACCAAAAGCCAAAACACACAAAATTCCATCAAAAATCAAAACAATGTTCATTACATTCTGCGATAGCCACAGGGAATACGCTCCAACTGGACAAACGATTACTGGCGCATATTATCTCGGAAGTTTTGAAGCGTCTGATGGCTAGAATCCGTCGTATTCGACCTGAATATCGTGATCCAGAGACCTGGTGTCCGTTGCACAATAATGCACCGAGGCACACCTCACTCAACCTTCGTCAATTTTTGACTCGAAATCAAGTCTGTGTGTTGAATCATCCGCCGTATTAACCTGATTTGACCCCGTGTGATTTCTCTCTCTTCCCAAATTAAAATTCAACGGCTTCAACACAAGCACTAGAGGCAATTCCACAAAATGAGCTAGAACACGCATTTGAATCACTGTTGAATCGCTGCAAAAAGTGTATTGAAACTGGAGGAGAATATTTTGAATAAAAAAATCGAAAAATAAGCAGATTTCTCGTTTCAATGATTTTTCCCACGTCCAGTCTCGAAACTTATTTGTCGCACTGTGTATGTCCATCGTTGAGTATTTCTACATAAGAACTGTACATGATGACGACTGCATCTTTGCGGGTGTCTCCCGTATGAGTCGAAATATTCACCGTAGCCGTCTCTGTCGATGAAGATGGCTGTCCAATGTGTCCCCGGTTTTGTATGTATATCTGAATTTACTGCAATTACACAGGGATAGTTTACACGTAGTGGTAGAGTGTCAGCAGCATACACTCCATAATGATGACTTTTGAACCTAAAGTTTTTGCGAAGTATTTTCTCAATCGTAGACGAATTCATATTATTGTTGTTGTTGGTACTGAGTATACCAGTTTTTTTTAAATAAAAACGTTGTCACTGGCACACGCCAACTCTGAGTGAGTATACGGCACTTATGATTTAAACTCTGTAGTTTCTTAATTGACGGACACCCCAAATCGCCTAAATCTTGAACGTCATTCCGCACTAGTATATTCTGAATTCTTTTCTTCTTTTCAGTTCCCTTGACAAAAATGTTTTCTATATCGGATGTAATAATACTGTGTATTATCCTAGTTAAATCCTTGTATTCCACGAAACCCTGGTCCCAATCCAGACCGTGGTGATGATCCCGCAGCCAATTCACTTGAGCTTGCATAGTGGTCGACAAGTATTCTCTAGCGAATGGCGGTATGAATAGACAATTGTGAAAATACTCACTATTCAGAGATATTATAGCGAGCTCTTTAATTATAAACTCTCGACCACTACCATAGAAGCCTTGTATATCAACGACTACCATTTTCGGTGAAAGTTAAAGTAAAACTAACAATTTTCCCATAAATTCATTTATTTATATTAACTGCTAAAATCTACAATAACATTTCTATTTTTATCTATTTCTATAATGTTATCAAATTCGGCGTAAATAAGACAATTAACGGTTTGAGAAAGTGCTTCTTCAAAATGAACTTCAAGTCGTAGAGAGCCATGACGTGTTAAATTCCAATGGGACATCATGTTGGCAGATAAGTCTGGCGTCAAGTCAAATGCAGCCAGGCAAAATCCATCGGGGTAATTTTCTCTGTCAAACTGGTTACCGTCGTTGGAAAAGTGTATACCAAGCCCCGAGAATAATGTATTGTACATTTGTACGTAAGACTTTTTGGAAAAATTTGGTTGTAACGCCTTGACCGGTAACTGTTGTCCGTTCACGCATAATGCAAGAAAATAAATTTTATAGTGATGAAAATTGAACGGATTACTACTATAATCCCCATTGAATGCTCTGTTTGATACGAATCCTATAATACATCTCTTCGGTAGCTGCCCCAGATAGATATTATCCATACACTTGTTTGGAATCCCCGACGCGATAGTAATGGCCTTACATTCGACTCTAGTAATCGGATATTTGGCGGTTGTCGTTGCAAATGCAGAATTATGCGCTAACAGAACACTACGGTTAATTTTCATTCTACGCACCATTAGTGTAGCTTCTTTTATCTGAACTTTAAAATTCCCAAAATCAGCCTGTAAACTGAAACTGTCTCTTGAACGCACAAGACGGAGTCTCATCTCAACGCCGTTTATTAAAAAATTTTCTTGATGAAACAAATCGACGTGTAAGTGGCCCAGCATATCAATATCGCTACATCGCTATATCAGCATCATTAGTAGTCAAAAAGTTCTTTGATTTAGATGAAAGACTCACAGTATTCCTTTCAAGTAGTGGTAAACAAAGGCATCACTATACTTTTTCTCGGAGTCAGCTAAAATTATCAGCAACTCGTCAATCATCGAGATACTTGTCATTGCTTGCTCTGAAATATAATTTTACAAATGTGATGAAGACTTTAACACAAATAATTCTGCTGATCCCAAACAAAGAAGAAATGTTAAGAGCAAAAACATTTAGACAAAAATGTAAATCTTCTCGCATTTTTCTCAAATATTTTATAGTCTGTGGATACCGTGTCAAAATTATTACAAACATAAAATGTTGATTTATCGATAAACGGTCAGTTGCTGAACAATGTTTTGGAAAGTCTGCAGGCATCAAGGAAACAGTTTAGTTTCTATAAAGAAAATCCAAAAAAATGGCATTAATATAGGGAATAGAACCTAAATTTCAAGGCATACGCAAGAGTAAACGATTAGCTGGTGAGCTATGTGAGGATCAGAGGATTATAGTGCTGAACATCGATTTAAATCTGGATTTGAGCACTCCTATCGTTCTCTCGACACAATTCCGTGACGTGACATACCTGGTTTGTTCATTTGCAACTGGATTTAATATCGGCGTTAACAGCCATAATTCAAGCGGATAATCAGAATCTCCTAAGTTACAACATGTAGTGTGTATCATATCCCATAAGGGCGCTGTGGCGCGCGTCGCCCAAGACGCAAAGGGGAAAAAATAAAAATTAAATATTTTATTTTATGCTAAACAATCTCTTAATAGATAATTATATGACTATTTTTTATATATAAAAACAAAAACATGCAGTAAATCACTGCCTTTTCTGTTTTAAATTACCTCAGCCGATGTTCAAGCATTGTCATGAACGAAACTCTATATTGCAATGGTTTATTTCAAGAACACGTCCGTACAGCATCCTGCAACTAATTCACGCGAAACGTATAGGGTATTTATCCCCCCAAGAAAGGAAATATCACCATGAGCTCGTCAAAGCAAGACATCTCATTACCACAATGAGAAGAAGAGGAGCCACGCCATGTGCACAAACCCGTTCATGAAAGCGATGGCGACAATTGACCAAATGCCGATTTGTACAGCTCTTCATTCGAAGGAAAGTGCGGAATGTACATAAAAAATCTAAAGCACGCTGCTACACCGCCGACGATAAGTCACTTTTCGTCGCTCTGCAAAAAAAGCAGTCCGCGAGGATATACCCAGCTGAGAAAGTTTTTCTCTTTACCGTCTCCGCGTACACTTAGCAGGGCGTTGGAAAATGTTTCACTAAAATCCGACATAACTGAAACAATATTCTCCTACCTGAATGAAAATTCGATACGGAGAAGTCAGCTAGACAGATATTGCACTTTATTTTTTGTCGAACTACGACCACATTTATAATATATAAAGTGAGCGACGAGATAAGTTATAAATTTGCCGACCATGCTTTAATCTTCATGTTGCGTGGGTTGTATAAATCATGGAATCAACCTATTGCATACTACTTCGTACAATCCACAGCAAAAACATTCTCCCTTAAGAAATGTATCAGGGAAGTCGTCACAGCTGTACAAGAAAAAACGAAATTTGAAATAATTGCCTGTCAATGATATGGGCAGTTCCAATCGATCGGCACTGCGGAGTTTGAGCAAAGAAAATGGCCGCCTCGGACGATTTTATTTATACAATCCAGTACCGTGAAATAATTCACATTTCTGATGCACCGCACCTAATTAAAAATCTGTGGCATAACTTTCTGACGAAAGACATTACTTTTGGTGGAAATAAAACCACTAAATGGGACGATTTGAAAATTGTATACGACCGGGAAGCTCTGAATGAAGACGGAAAGTTAACTAAACTCAGTAAGGAGCACTTGGAACCCGAGGGAAAGAAGAAAATGAAAGTCAGCCTCGCTGTCCAAGTTTTCAGTCGGACAGTCTATGGTGCATTCAATTTATTATCGACAGCGGTGCAATGCAGGCTCATAACACGGCAGCTTTCTGGTTATTCGTCAACAATGTGTCCCACAGTTTAAATTCCAGCCTAGTTGCTACTCGTCCTTTGGCTTGTCGGATTAATGACGGGTCTGTTCATCACGAATTTTGGGCAGAAACCAAAGTGAAATTGGCCGGTTTAATTTTCACCAGAAACGGGAAGAAAGTTACTGCTCCTCCTTGTGTGCGGTTTTCGGTAACTACAATCCGAAACATGTAGGCTCTGTGGAGTTCCCTAAAGGTTCTAGGTTTCAAATATTTACTAATAAAATTTGTTAACCGAGATCCTTTAGAGAACTTCTTTGCGGTCATTCGTGGGTTGTGTGGCCAAAATGACAATCCGACTAGCGCTAAATTTGTCGCAGCATTTAAAACGTCGATAATCAATAACACGTTAAAAAATTGTGCATCGTCTAATTGCGAGGACGATGAAACTGTGTTCCTTCTCGCTTTGAAATCCCTTCTCTCCGCTTCACCTGAACCAACCTGTCCCATTACCACAAGTAATGAACCATTCCTCGCTGAACCTACTCACGTAGACAGATTCCAGTCCAGCAATACCTTATATGAGTTATCAACAAAAATCCGAGTCAACACCAGCGCATATGTAGCAGGATTTATCACATGCACTGACAGCCATGCTTTCATCAAACTGAAAGATTATGGGACGAACCGAAGGTTATTACTGTATCCCACAGAAGAAGTAATGCATATGGCGGATCACATCAAACAGAAGATATTGTATAGTATTCCACAACTACTAAACCAAGAGAACATTATCCAAACATTGATTGACAATAACATACAATATTATAAAATTCACTGCCCATGCGACGAGCATACCACGACCCTGAAGGTCAACATCCCGACTACATTAAGTTATGTTACCCTAACACATTTTATTAAAATTGATACATAAAAATTTAAAAAAAGGATTTAAGGTCGAATGTTGTGGTGGATACATACTTAAGAATGTATGCAGGAATATAGCGTATCTGAAATAGTATAGGTTATTTAGCATTTTTCATTTTTAGGATTGATTCAGCAATGTAATAGAACGAAGTTAATATTTTTATTTCATTTTTTATATTAATTTCGTTACATTTCAGCGCCATAAATGAATCTTTTTCCTACTTTTATTTCATTTCATTACTGTATACTTAAACCGTACTATTCATATGGCCTGCGTTTCATTCAAAAATAATAGTTCGTTAGGAGGAATCTTTCGTAGTTAGCGCTGCGACTTCTGTCACAAAATTTAACATGGGAGTGTCACCTCTCTTTAGATAATTATCTCTGAGCACTGTGGCGCAAAAAAAATACGCCCAACAACACGAGATAGCTGACCCAGTATCATTTTTACGAACGCATAAGATCGAACCACTTCAGTTAATATACGCAAGTTCAACATTTAAACGGGCGCTCGGATTGAGCGCCCAAGATCACAAGAGTGTAGTCTATCAATTTATTTTCGAAGATACAGAATGTGTGTATACGAGATAATACGACATGGTACGAGCATGCCTGTTCACAGTTCGTAACGTTGTCCTGAACTTGTGTGCAATATAATATGTATAATTTCAACATGGGAGATATGTATTACAAAAATTAAAACACAGTGCCAATAAAAAAACAGAACGCTTTAATGCGTCTGTGAAGTATATATAATTTAATGTTAATGGCATTCGATTATTCTTTGTTTATTCTTAACCCTATACCGCATCATGTGGCATAAATACAACAAACAAATTTTTTTTAATGTTTTAGCTAAATTTTTGTTGTAATTGCATAGCTGGCCGTTTCTGGCACATATAAATACTGCGTGCAATATATGCGCGATTGCTCTGACGTTTGGGCAGCCAGCGGCGCGTAGGTTTGAGTTTGTTCTTGTCGAATTCCAGCCATGTACTAAAGTCTTTCAAGTTTGTGGTTGTTCGACGATTTACACGGCGAAAAAAAAAATTATATTCATTCTATACTGATATTAGATATATAGCCAGGTGAGTACTATACATTATGATTACTAAAAGACTCTAAAATAATCCAAAAAGGGATTGTCCCATATGTGGCACTTTATGAAGTTATGGACTAGCATACGACACATTTGTGTTTTATGCAGATATGGATACAAAACTATTTTATGGTGAAATGAGTGTCGTCCGAATACCAGATAGTATATCCAGTGAAGAATCAGATCTGTCCGATGAAGATGACAAAGCAGACAATATTGGATCCAAATAGTAACGTTGAGGAGCGTGAAAATTTGCGAAACGATGCCGAGCAAATTATGATTCCTGCAACAACCTTAGATTCCTCAGATGATGATATCCCTTTGTCTAAAATACGAAGAACCAAAACGATGATATCTCCTAATTGGGTAAAAGGTAATCTACGGAATTCTGAAAATGATTACTGGTTCTGAAGATTTGCCTACCTCAATTTCACAATTAGAAACTCCAGTTCAATTTTTCAAGTTTCTGTTTCCCGATATTCTTATAGATTCTAGAACATATTATTGAACAGACAAATGTTTATTCAGTACAACAACGTCCGGACAAACCAGCTAACATAAAAACTTACGCAATTGAACAATTCATAGGAATTACTATTTATATGTCTATAATTCAGCTTCCTTCTACAAGACATTATTGGAATCCCAATATTGGTCATCGAGTAGTAAGCAATGTGATGAGCTGTAACAGATACGAAGAAATAAAACGTTTTTTGCACTTCACTAACAATGACGTGGGAGTGAAACAGGGTTGTGTGATGTCTCCTTGGCTTTTTAATTTGTATATGGATGTGTTATTGCGACGAGCGTTAGAGTGTACAAATGATGGTGTGAAAATAAGTGATTTCGTTGCGCCTGCATTAGCATATGCTGATGATGTGGTTATTATGGGTGAATCTGAGGAACAATTGACGAGAATGATTGAGAGTGTCAGAAATCAGGGAAAATGTTTGAATTTGATCATGAATGCTTCAAAATGTAAGATTTTAGTTTTTGAGAAGGATGAAGTTACGGAATGCAAGATTAGCATAGATGGTGAGCAAATGGAACAAGTTAATTAATTTATGTATCTGGGATGCATGTTTTCGAAAGATGGACGGATGAATGCTGAAATTGAAAGAAGAGTGGTTGCAGGTAGAAAAGTTTTGGGCGCTTTGGGAATGTTTGCTAGAAATGTGAATGTATCAAGAGAAGCTAGGTTATGTGTGTATAATGGTGTACTTGTGCCATCGTTGATGTATGGATGTGAATGTTGGGTATGGGATAACCGGAATAAAAAAAGGGTAACTGCGGTTGAAATGAGATTTTTGAGAGGAGTGTGCGGAGTGACTAGAAGACACCGTATTAGGAATAAAGTAGTGTATGATGAATGTGAAATTAGTGAAAATGTTGGGAAAAGAGTGGCTTCAAGTCAGCTGCGTTGGTTTGGACATGTGGAAAGAATGTCAAATGATAGATTAACTAAGAAGATTTATTTGGGTGAAATTGAAGGAACACGAATGCGAGGAAGACCGAGGAATAAATGGATGAATATGATAGAAAATGTTTTGAGTGAACGTAAAATTATAAGCAGAAATAATAGGAGAGCATGTATTTCGGGATTCAGTTATGACTTTGTTTGTTTGCTGGTTCCCAAAGCAATACTGTACCGCCAGGGGCACCAAACCTTACTATGAGCAGCATCGCGGTTTTCAAATTAGCACATTCGATACCAAAACAGCAACATTACATGTTGTTTTTTGATAATTGGTTCATCAGCGTACCTCTTATGGTATATTTGGCTAACGAGGGTATTCTGCCATTGGGAACAGTAAGAATAAATCGTGTTCCAGGAGCTGTAACACCGGCGGAGAAAGAAATAAAGAAGAGAGGCAGAATTCATATGGTAGAGAAAATAGCCAATATAGACAATGTGGATATCATGGTTTGATAATAATATCGTTACTACACTGTTAACATATGCTGAAAGTGAACCCAAAGGAGAAAAAAGATTTTTCAAATAAGAAAAAGGCCATAAAATTAAAACTTTGACCAAACAGTGTTCTGATTTATAACAACTACATGGCAGGCATAGATATTCTTGATTCGATGTTAGAATTTTACCGCATAAAAATCAGGTCCAAAAAATATTATTTTCTAAAAATTTTTTTATTTTATTGATATGTCATTCGTGAACTGTTGTTTACTAGCCAGAAAAGCTGAGATATTTGATATGCCTCTTTTGGATACCAAACTGGCACTAGCAGACGCTCTATGCAAAGCAGGAAAACCAGCTAGACAAACCAAAGTGGGAAGACCATCAAGTAGTAACCTTCAGCAGCTGTACTAAAATAAACGAAACAAAGATTCGACTAAAGAAATACCCCAAGTAGACATCCGCAAAGATGGGCTTCACCATTTTCCCTATTGGGATGAAACAAATAGGTCAAGATGCAAATATTCAGACTGTACAGGGAAAACATATATAATTTGCACAAAATGCACAGTACCGTTGTGTCTCAATAAAGAAACAAAATGTTTTTTGCGTTCTCATACAGAATATTTTACCCTGAAAATACTAGTTTTACTCTAATTATACTTACCCTAATAAATGTGACAATTTAGAAGTGTAATATTTTGTTGTTGCATGATGTTCCATATTTGGCACAAAACATTATTTAAAAAAATCAACTTATTCTTTCTGCTATATTTTTTCAATATTTTTACATGAAAATAGGAATATCGTGTTCATTGAATAATTTTTTTGGACAAAATACAAAAATTTATGCAGTATAGGGATAATTGTTCATCGAATAGTTTTGTTTGTTCCTATTTCAATAACAAACTATAAATAAATTTATTATTAATATGCGGGCTAACTTCACGAGTACCCCACCTATTTTAAAAAGTTATTCATATTTTAATGCATGACGTTTGTGCTATACTTGTTCTTGATTGTTCCAACATTAATTTTATTTGCTCTTAAATTAATAATTAGTTATAATTTGACAATGGCTAACTTCAGAGGAGCTCCACCGTTTTTATATTTTTAATTTTTTTTTATTAGCTAATGTTTGTTCATTGTTCTAACTTTGTGTGTTTGGTATGACACAATATAACAATAAAGCATACCAATAAATGAAACATAGCCCCTCCTGTAAGTAAAATAGGCTGTACAGCAATACCCCGCACAGTACGGTTAGTCAGTTCCGGTAATATGCCGTACTATTTGAATTCGCACTAATTGGGATATATTATATACTAGGCTCTACCCGTGAGCACCATGTGCCCACATTCATAATTTATATAAAAAACTATTTTTGAAAATTTGTGTTTCTGCGTTGCATGTACCTTTGCGTGTCCTAGTCGCAAACTCCCTAAAATATCTTGTTTTTGTCTGTTTATCCATCTTTTGTGTCTTTCTCCATTTAACTGTCTTTATTGCAGTCGGATCTTATATTATAAAAAAAAATATTTTCTATTGTCGGGGGTTTAAAAAAAGTATCCCTCTATACAGAAGCTTTAATAGACTTCGTAGAAGTACAAATAACATTTTAGATATTTCAAACATACATTCACAACCACTACTTTTGCGCATCTGTGAGATGTCAAAATGATTTCATTATTGTTTATTTTTATGTTGTTAAGGGAGACTGTTATTCCTGCGCTGTCATGAATGTTGCCTAGGTTACGCAATTGCAGCTAACTTCATGCGTGACGGACAGACAAGGGCTATTCTATATATAATACTAAAAATAATAAGTTTTAATTGTCGCAAATTGCGAGGTGTCATTGCATGAGACCACTGGTTTAATCAAGGAAGTCATATTTTGTAGAAGAAATGTAATTTTTACGTTTTGATTAAGGTCACAAAGACCACTTGGATGGCCTGGAGCATTAATAAAAATAAAAATGTAGATTTTTTAAAAAACCGTACTATATCGAATCCATACTGTACGAAGCCGCACTGTGCGGGATATTACTGTATTGTTTTTATTCACACATATGTCAATTATTTGTTCTTCCGTTGTTCTTTATTTTGCCATAATGTTTATATTTGTAATTGTAAACTTCTTACTTGCCGTAGGATTGAAATTATACAATACAATTATACACGTGCTTTTTGACCAAATATTCCGTTTACGATGAATATAATATTTATACTTAAGTAGTAAACAAAGATAACATGTACTTTACCTATTCTCTATATTAAAGAGTGTTTTCGGTACTTGGCGTTACATATTGAATAAATTTATGGCGATGTGTTTTAAAGGTAATATAATAAAATGTAAATACACTTATGTGCAATGAAAACGGTCCACTTTTTTTTCAATTTTCTTATTAATTACATCAGTTATATATGGATAGGAGTATTTGGCGAGCAATTGTTCGAAAATAGGGAATGAGAGGCAGTTTTCTATATAATATATAATATTAAATTTTTTGAGAGATTTTAGGGAATAAAGGGCCTGCTACCCCAGTAATGGGAAAGGCGTGATGTTATGTATGTATGTAATTACATCGTTTCTTTAATATTCCGAGTAAAAATTTATTCTTTTATGATGAGGGTGCAAAAACCAGCGTATAGTACTTATCAGTTTGTTTAGTGGACAATAATAATAAAAAATTAAATTTTAAGATATGCGGCCTTTTAGCTCAAAATCTTCTATCGACATTATGCATACAGAATCAAGGTGCTTATTTGTTTCAACTGTTTCTTTATTTATTTGTTTAGAATTTATTGTCATACTTGTTGCAAATTTATGTCATCATTATGGTTTTAAATGCAGAAAATTCTGCAAAAATTGTAGTTCTGCTAGAAGACGGAAGAAGTCAGAGGTATGTGGCCAGAGTGCTTCATGTCAGCGATTCGACTGTCCGGGGAGTACTTGAACGGTTTAGAGAGACCGGCAGAAATACACGAAGACCCGGATGTGGCAAGAAACGTAAAACTTCTACAAATGAAAATAGATTTCTCGTTCTTCAAAGTCTGTGGAATCGCCATTTAACTTCAGTTGAGATTAAAAATCAACTTCGGGAGGTTCGTGGTACACATGTAATTGTTTGGACAGTTCGACGAAGATTACAAGAAACTGGTTTGAAAGCTTACAGACCAGCTGCTGGACCAAAACTGCTCCCACGTCACCGAGTAGCCAGACTCCAATTTGCTCGTGAACATTTAAATTGGAATTTGGCACAATGGAGTTCTGTACTTTTTACTGATGAGTCAAGATTCTGCCTACATTCACCAGATGGGAAAGAAAGAGTATGGAGACGAATAGGAGAACGGTTTTCAGAATGCACATTCAAGTTAACCATGGAGGAGGATCAGTTATGGTGTGGGCAGGAATATCCATGGAGGCTTGCTCAGAATTGGTCGTCATTCCTGGAGGCTCGCTGACGTCACAGCGATATATTGAGCAAGTTTTAGGAAATTATGTCGTTCCATTTGCTCAATTTGTCGGTGATGACTTTATCTTAATGCAGGATAACGCTAGACCTCATGCAGCAAGATGCGTCAGTGAATACCTGGACGAAGTTGGTATAGCAAAATTAAACTGGCCTGCTTGTTCCCCGGATACAAATCCGATAGAACATGTTTGGGATATGTTGGGGAAGTGCGTTAGAAGTCGCGCAGTTACACCAACCACTATTGAAGAGTTCCGTGCAGCACTTCAGGAAGAATGGGATAATATTCCGCTAAATGATATTCGCCAGCGTATTAGTGCAATGGGTCGACGTATGCAAGCAATAATTAGGGCTAAGGGAGGCAATACGAAGTATTGAAATGTATTATGGATATATTTTCATTTTCCTGTTCATTTTTCACCTTGATTTTATATGTATAGTATCGAATAAACATTTGGTTCAAAACGAACGAATATCTTAAAATTTAATTTTTGATTATTATTGTTCACTAAACAAACTGATAAGTACCATACGCTGGTTTTTGCACCCTAACAGTACCCTGCATCCTAAAAGAATAAATTTTTACTCGGAATATTAGAGAAACGATGTAATTAACAAAACACTTTTAAAAAAGTAAGTGGACCGTTTTCATTGCACCTGAGTGTATATACTTTAAAATAAAAGATGTAGCACAATATCTAGGACAATATGAACCTTTTTGCTTACATCATAGTGCATTTTCCAAATGTCAGACATAAGATTACAATATGCAGTTTGTCACTGAAACCATGTGAAGCAGTTTGTAATTGTTCTGTCAAAAATTGTCTGTTCCTGGGAATTCATTTAATTTAAATTTCCAGTCCTGTGGTCGTGAATCCTTTATATTAAACAAATTTTGTTCACATAAATATAAGGAACCCGCTATGTGCATCTTCGAATAAATAAAAAAAAGAGAACAAAAATATTAGTTGAAAAAAGAGGAAGTGTTCTGCTTAAAAGAGATCTTGTTACGTGCCCAGATGGGACACGAACAATTGTCCTCGCCAAAGGGTGAGGTTGCCGGCTCTCAGTGGAGACGGGGTGGTACAAAACAAATATCTGGGCGCCACGCAATTATTATCAGAACACTACACCGCGCCAAATTGCGATGGTGACTCGGATAAAAGTAAATAACTTGGCGATGCTCGACCAACGGACGGGTGAGGGATGATACAGGGGCCAGTAAATAAATTAAATATGTTACGGTTTTAAGTGACACAACTATTGTATTGACGAAAGATGTAATTAAGTATAAAGAAATAAATAGTTTAAAGAAAAAAATATGTGTCAACAAGGGAAAATATGTATGTAAATAATTATGATACAGAAGTAAATGTTGCTCTTAAAACAGATTCCAATCGGATGTCCGCGAAATCAGAATAACCGTGGATGAAATTAACAACACGGAAGTAAACAAAAAGTTTGTATAAACAAAATGCCGGCGTGCGTGGCGCATTCGTCCAACCAAATCAAAAGTGGTTACAAATAACGTAGAAGGCCCTAGGTTGTACAACGTCGGTTCACAGAGGAGTGAGGATACGAATACGACACGGCACAGGCGCGAAGTGAATTAGAAAAGGAAATATAGTCATATGGCGAACATCCGGGTGGCGATAAATGAATAAACAAAATCATGCAGAACAATAATAACTAAATACGATAAGACTAAATGGTCTTCAAAGCCAAAACTAGAAATATTATTAACATAGTAATAATATGAATGAATATGATAGAAAATGTTTTGAGTGAACGTAAAATTATAAGCAGAAATAATAGGAGAGCATGTATGACAAGGTGTATGGATATTAACGAGGCGAGACAGTTATGTATGGATAGGAGTATTTGGCGAACTATTGTTAGAAAATAAGGAATGAAAGGCAGTTTTCTATATAATATTATTTTTTTTTTTTTTGAGTGATTGTAGGGAATAAAGGGTGCTGCTACCCCAGTAATGGGAAAGGCGTGATGTTATGTATGTATGTAGTAATATACATATTTAACTAGGGAATTTAATTAACTTATAACAATATTAATAGCAAAATAAAACAAAACTAGAATTATGAGAAAAAAAAATGTGAATACAACTAATAATAGTAAAATGTAAGAGATCAAGTATAACAAAACAAAAAACAACACGGTAGCGTGGTGAGGCCAAGGCACTTATCTTTCTCCCTCACTTGTCGGAACTCGCCGAATCGGTGCTGGGCTGAGTAACGCGACACCCTGGGAAAGCGCCCGGTGGGTAAGATACGGGGATGGCGGATCGGCTGCAACTCTGCCCACGTTCTCTCAGGATCTCTCTACTCGCGTCTCTGGGCCCTTGAGTAAGCGGCGACGGTCGTAGGGCGGTTCGGCTCGCGTTAATCCCTATAAGGGTGGCTGGTCAAAATTACGTACCGCGTACTATCTCGCACCAAATATCTAACTCACGAAAGGAGCAAAGCTTTACACAAAACTTTATCACCCACCTTTCTCCGAGGAGTTAGGGTGGTAAACGGTGACCGGCTAGTCGGTGTCGGCGAGGGTACGAACTGGCGTACGGCGTGGGTCAGGTAACGGGAGCTCGTGGTGGGCGCCACGATACTTTGGACGGTGTAAATGTATCGGAAAGTATCTTCACGGGATGTATAAATGTTAGGAATGTAAATCGTCACTCGAACGTACATAAATTAATCAACAAGCGTATTGAAGTTAAATTTGCCGGAGCATATATTGTGTAACAAGAGTGGAGAAAACATATACGTAGATCTAGTAGATCTGACACAAGATAAAAACAAAATAGATGGGGGCGGGCCGTTGACAAAGACAGTCCGGGAAAGGTTCGTGAATGAAAACTTAGTCTGATGCAGGCGGGCTAACCCGGTCCTGTCGGCGCGTAATGAAATAAGTACGTAGCGTTCCCAAACTGTCCGTGCCAAGGGTACACCAGAACAATATGTAAACAAGTAATAATATAACAATAAATGAGCAACAATACTTAAATTAATCTTACAAACTAGTAATAGAGTGTGGGCCACAGTCAGTGGTAGCCTGGCGTGTGTCAGTGCCGAAAAATATAGAAAAGTGCAGGTAGGCTAACCCGGTCCTGTCTTCGTGTGAGCCAAATGACCTGGCACATCCACGCTAACACTGCGCGGTGGTACCCTCGACAGAGGGAGGAGATGTTAACAATACTGCCAGAACAGTTAAATTGATAGTAATTAAAGAAATTAAGTTAAATTTATAAATTAACAAAAACAAGCGTTATTAGAACTACAAGGGCAATGTTCGAAATACAATTTAAGTGTCACAATTGAGTATGAGTGGTCATCACAGCGTGATGGTTGTCGGTACACTAAGGGCACTAATTGAAGTAGACACGTTGAATAAAAGGGTGGGAGGGTCGTATTTGGTGAGTAGTCGAAATGGTCGAAATGACTCGATCGTTTTCTGAGCGGACCACGCCCGGAAGGGCGAGATGGAACGAGTCAACAATACTCGCAGGTTGTCGCTAGTTAGTACGTAACGTGGTCGAGAACAAAGAAAAGTTACTTAGCTACAGGTGTTGAGCTGGTTGTTAGGGTGTGGTTCACCAAGTCCTCCACAGCGGGAGCGGGTATTTCGTCAGGCGGTAGTCTTCCAGCTTCCAGCGAGGTAGTTCCCAAGCGAAACACGGTATGGCGAGGTGTGGGTAGATGGCTCACGAAAATCCTCCGACTCACTCGGAGTAAACAGAGGTTACTCGTCCGGTACTAAACTCGACGATAAATTGAGAGGAACCCTCTGAGTTACCACACTACACTTTTCCTCTCACAACACTAACACTCACTCACTCGTCTGATAACTAAACAACTGCACCACGTCAAGTCAGATTGACGATCTCCAAACGACTCTCGTTGTTCTTGTTCGTGCACAACTTGGTCATAATTATTCTGCTAAACTGAATTACACACCCGCCTACCTGTCGGTATACATCGATACGCTATCTACTTCCAGTCTTGTTTTACAATATATGGCGGTAAATATAGGAAAAAAAAACCGTGACAACTTATTGAAAATCACAGAACGAACCACGCCCTTGATGCGTGCTCTCGCAAGATCAGAAAACTACTTATCATCCATTTTGCATGTTATAAACATAGATAGTGGAGATAAGTAAGAAAGATAAAGAAGGTAAATCAAATTCACGCGAGAGAAAGATAGAGCCAAGGTCAAAGGAGAGACAGACACACAACAGTACAGAAGAATGATCTGAAATACGTATCATCAAATGTAAACTATAAATAACTAAATAAAGAAACATATTTTAACAACTTGAATTGTTAACTCTACTTTAATAACTTAAATTCAATAGTTAGAAACATTTTACCAGGGAAATACGTAAGATAATTGAAAGGCTGTTCTGTCGTAACATAGTGTAAATCGGTCTCTAGTAATTAATTAATTTAGTATAACTAGGTTCAACGTCGTTGTTGTGAAAATAAGTGACAGCGTGCAATTAACCTTAAAGTTGTAAGGAGTAAACCGTGCAAAAATGTAGAATATAAGTAAGTAATAAACATAAATGAATTAAATATAGGAGAGCTGATATTAACATAACGTACTTCGTATATTTTAGGTCGGAAAATAAGAATATAGAATTCGATAAGCGAAATATATACACGAAACAGTAGAAAGGACAGGAAAGGCAGCAATACAATAAAAAACATAACAAATTCCCCCTTACTTTCATGAGGAAAAATCTCTCAATATTTTAACTCATTAAGAATGAATGTAGGCAATCACGTATCGGTATAATCGTCATCGTGTTCATCTGGACCTGGCTTTAAGTCTTTCACGTGTCAAGTACCTCGTTCTTTTCCGTTGTGATCGCCAAGCTCATACGTTGTGCTAGAAACCTTTTTCCGTATGATAAAAGGACCAACATACTTGGGAGCGAGCTTGCTTGCAAAATGATCTGCAGCATTGGAAATAGCGAAATTTCTGCGCCAGATGGTTTGTTTAACTGTGTACTCGACAGGTCTTCGCTGTAAATTATATCGTGTCCTACTTTGTCTATAGGCTTGATCCAAGCGCTGATGAACATCATTGTAAAGACGAGAGAAACCTACGGTTCTACGTTCAGCAACATTTTCGCGGTCATATTCCTCGGGGACTGCGTCTGTTCTCGGATAGTCCTGTCCAGATAATATGTGCTCACGGCCAAAATTCACAAAGAAAAGGGTATAACCTGTGGCTTCGTCAATGAGTGTACGTATTGTACAACTAACAGCCGGTAAATAGCTATCCCAGCGCTTATGGTTGTCAGTCACATATGAAGATAACATGGTTTTTATCACTCTGTTTACCCGTTCAGAAAGATTATTCTGCAGGTGATATAAGACGTGAAATAAAATTGAAACGTTATATTTCTTGCAGATGTTGCGGAATTCGTTACTTTTAAACTGAACGCCATTATCACAGATTAAATACTGCGGAAAGTCGAAGAGAAGGAAGACATTATTCTCCATATGTCGCGTAACTGCCTGAGCAGTGGCGGTGCGCAGTAGAAAGGTCAAAACAAATTTGCTAGAGTAGTCTGCTACTACTAAAATATAACGATATCCTTTTGTTGATCTAGGAAGTGGTCCGATAATGTCCGTACTAATTAGCTGGAATGGTCAAAATACGCGCGGTCGCGAACCCATAAGGCCTAGTGGACATTTGTGTACAGCCTTGTGTTGTGTACACGTAATGCACTTACGGATGTACGTGTCTACGTCCGCTTTCATATTTAGACAATAGTACATATATCGGAGTCGAGCATAAGTTTTGGTTACGCCAGAATGTCCGGAGGTTGGTAAGTCGTGATTCGCCTTAATAATTTCATTGCGCTGATCCTTGGCTATTACGAGTTTCCAGGAGTCGTGATCTTCAGCCAACTGTGGAATTTTTATGGCGACGTACTTGTTCAATTTGTCTCCCGTGACGCGCCATTGAGGATATCTCCGCGGGTTTGATACCACCTTCTGTACAAGATTTAATTACCATCTGTCTCTTATGGGTTCATCGTCTGCAACTTCCACAGAACGCGATAAGCAGTCTGGTACCATATACTCTTTTCTTTTACGATGGACAATCTCAAAGTCATGTTGTTGTAGTTTGACGGCCCACCGACATAGCCGTCCTGAAGGATCCTTGAGGTTATTTAACCACAACAGGTTGCTTGCACTACAAACGATTTGCGAAAATCAGAGCAAGTCAATATGGGTGCCGTCACTAAACATTCTTTTAGTTGTTGAAACGCTCGTTCACGATCTTCTGTCCACGTCCACTTTATATTTTTGCGCAAGAGTTCAGTTAAGCGCGAAATAATGGCTAAGAAATCTTTTACAAACCGACGATACCATGATGTCATACCCAGAAAACGTCGCAATTCAGTAATGGATGTTGGCCTGCCTATATTCATGATGGAGCTGATCTTTTCTGGATCCACTCTGATTAATAATCCACATATTTACTATTCGCTGATCTTCTTCAAGTGGATAATATCCGTTGAATGCACAAGAAAGAGCTTGCAGATGTTCACAGATGATATGATTTATGTATTTTATATTTAGATCTCCAGAATTAATAAAATCTGATAAAGAATAGAACATATCATAGTTATCTTTTTCTATTCGTTTATTCCACAGTATTAACTTTTTAAATGCATCAATTTTATTGTATAAGTTAATTTAATTCATTAATGAGGGAAAATATATCCGATAAGCAGAGTGGATCCAAGGGGGGGCATAGTCCACCCCCCTTAGTAATTTATCTGGCATACAATAATATTCACATTATTCTAATTGTTAATTTTATTTAAAATTTAAGAAAACTGAAATAGTCACCATCAAAATTAATACTACCACGTTAAATCGTAACAGCTCTGAATGCAATCAAATGTCGTGTAGCTAGCTTTGTGGCAGATGCGCATTACCTATGCGCTTATGTATTTATAGAACTTTAACAGTTCCAATATCAGCGTACTTCATTGTTTGTCATGTACCTTATTATTTGTAATATATAGAAGTTCTATAATAGAACGAAGATAAAAACTCTCTATACGTGATCTTTGATCTTTGTGGGTTACAATTGATAGAACAGCAATGAAACCGAACAGGTTAATATCTATAAAATTTTAAATGTACATAGGTACTTATCAGATTTATAATGAATATTTCATTTAATTTGTCATATAATGGGGTCACCTTCTAACAAACGACAGAAAACTTTAAATTTCTTTATAAAATCAGAATCAAATACAGCTCCAGTATTAAAAAATTTAACAGAAGTTGATACAGTGGAAAAATCGGCAAGGAATGAAAAATCTGTTATTACACAAGCAGAAACCATAAGCATTCCTTCGACTTCCGTATATTTAATGAGTGTAATGACATTAATGAAAATAACATAGAGTTATATGCTGGTAAACAAAAGATAATTAGCGATAATTGAAAAAAGGAGCTGCTAGAGAAACCATTTTGTCCAGATATTTAAGATATTTAAATCGAAGTATTTAGATAAATATCCCTGGTTAGTTTATTCTGAATCAATGAAGGGAGTTTATTATAAATATTGTGCATTATTTGCCCCCAAAGTTATAGGCGATAGTCGATAGTACGGATACACTACTATGTATAATAAAAAGTTTAAAACCCCGAGTGCAGCCGTTCAATGATACTAGTTTTATAAATAAATTTGTATTATAAGAATGGAACATTTTTTTTTTTTTTTTTTTCTATGGCCCCTCCCTTGAACTTTTTCTGGATCCGCCCCTGCCGATAAGTATGACAGTTTCGCAACCCAATTATTGTCGCGGAAAAATTTAGATAATTCAGTTTTTTTGATATAGAAAAGTTTGAACTTCCTCTCTTCCCTGCCGATAAGTATGACAGTTTCGCAACCCAATTATTGTCGCGGAAAAATTTAGATAATTCAGTTTTTTTTATATAGAAAAGTTTGAACTTCCTCTCTTAATTCAAACAAGCGTTTCAAAACTCTACCTCGCGATAACCATTATAATTTAATACTTCTATAATGCTACTAGTAATTTATTTAGGATCTCAATAATTACGCTTACTTTGCACACAAGCGCAGTATGCTCTTGGCGCGCTCTTGTTCCGACTTACAGATATATTTTTATAGTTTTCGCGGATCGGTCAGATTAGAGCTGCGGACCGGCGGTTGAGAACCACTGGTCTAAAGAACTTAAATACGACTAGACTCATATATTTATCGCCTTTCAAACGATCCACTATGGCGGATACATAAGAGATAGGATACGCGTCTTTCTTGGTGACTTTGATGCGGCGCTTATAATCAACACAGAAGCGGAAAGTGCCATCCTTGCCGGGACCATTAGTATTGGTAATGACCAGGGACTTTGTGTAGGTGCTACTATCTCTTCTTCAACATGTTTTCTAGTTTCAGGTTAATATGTATTTGCATTGCAGATGATACCGGATAGTAGCGCTGTTTTATCGGTGGCGAATCACCGATAATTTCGTGCTGAACGAGTGTTGTGCAGCCTAAGGAACTACGCATCCGTTGCCAGTTGGTTTCTAGAAACTCCGTTAGTCGCAAATGTTCAGTCATCGAGAGATCCGACTTCGAATCCATGCCTGATTCGACGAGAGTTGGTGCTACTGCTGAAAATTTCCACCCGTCACGGTTCAATTCAGGGACTATTCCTATGGCACGCCAGAAGTCCATACCGAGAATAAGGGTACTTGAGATGTCCGGCACAACGACAAATCGTATCATTCTGACTTTATACATCAGGGGTACTGGAATGGTGACAGAACCCAAACTATCACAGTTTCCCAGCCTACATTGTGGTCGATCTACCTTGTCTAGTAGCAGGTTTAAATTCTTCAAAGAATCCCATCCTTCCTTGCCGATTATAGAGAGTGATACTCCCGAGTCAAGCAAACCAAAGAGTTTAATGCCGAGAAGGAATACTTGAAGGTATGGGCGTTGATCGCCATCGAGATGAGACAATGTAAAATTCACTATCGCTTGATTTTGCTCTAGTTGACGGTTGGTCGCTCCTGTGGATGACCTTGAGGGCACCACGCGACCATTTAGTGCCTCTCGGGTCCGTTTCCCGAACATTTAGGACAATATCGAGTGGTGACGTTTGGTTTTCCGCATCGGTAACAATGTTTGCGTTTCGGTTCCGTGCATGCAGCTGATCGATGTCCTCTTCCGTTGCAATTCCAACACGCGATGTTAGCTCGAGATGGTGATGCGATAAGTTCAGCATCAACAATAGCGTAACCGGCAGGGCTGTAGTTGCGCCAGGGCGCACCAGGGCGCCGCCCCGGCACTTTTTTAAGATACCAGGGCTGAGCCCTGCCTCATTTTTTTAAGAAAAATACGAATAATTAAATATTTGTTAGTAAAATATTTTATTATATAAATGATCCGAGATTTTCGGCTAGTCATGTGAAATATGCGGGAACTACTTTCTTGTGGAGAATATGGCGGGAAATTGAGCGCTTGGTAACACTAAATATCTTATAGTGTTCGTTCGCGCCGAAACATTGCAAAGAACTATTTACTTACGTATAAATGGAGGAATATGGCACTACTTTCATCAAGTGTGTATCAGTGTGCGTCATAATCTGTTTGAATAGTGTTGTGTTTACGTTTTTTCCTCTACATTAAAATATTCTGCTATAAAGTAAGTACGATTATTACCACCTTGTATTTCATTATCTAAAACATAACTAATATACTCGTATATTGTAGGGCTACTATAATGAAGAGACACCAAGAAAAATTAACAAATTATTTTGCTTTAAAAATAACAAAAACGTCTTTCGCCACAAGTGCTTCCACGGAAACTGAAGTAATAGCTAGTACTAGTAGTAGTACTACAAATAATGTTAAACCTGTTGATAATAATATTGTTCTTGATTATCCGGTAATTTGGAGTGAAGAGCAATGGTTGGAACGGAAAGAAAAACACAAGTGGTTAATTTGTAAAAATGGACGCCTACTGACTGTTCTTTGGTCAAATCATTAGATTCCTATAAGACGCAGGGATTATATTTAAGCGGAGAATGGATAGATTGCAGTGTGACTTTTAACGGTTCGGACAAAAATCAGCAATTAAAGTCATTAAGAACAAAAATATCTGCCCATTACTTATCTAAAGCTCATCAAAAAGCAAACTTAATTTTAAAGCAATCTGAAAAGAAAAGTTTAGAAACTATTACATTAACACAACAAAAGGTACACTTAAGTTCGACGGAAAAAAAATTCAATACAGCTTATCATATCGCAAAAAATGATAGACCTTTCTCAGATTTTGAAGACTTAATTCAACTACAAATAAAAAATAAAATTGATTTGGGCGTAACACTTCATTCGCACTATAGTGTTACGGAAATACTAAAGCATATTGCTATAGAATTTAAGAAGAAGTTAACATCTAAATTTATTACTGATGAAAAGAAAATTTCCAATATCATCGACGAATCAACAACATTGTGCAAAGTATCTGTTTTAATAGTCTATGTAAAAGCATTTTTGGAGCAAAGTGAAGAGTTGATATTTCTAGATTTAATATCACTAAATAATCAAAAAGCTGAAACAATAGCAACTTCTCTATTGGATTGCTTAACTTCTTATGGCTTGAATGAATCGTATTTACAAAAAAATCTTGTGTGTTTTGCATCTGATGGTGCGAGTGTAATGCTACGGAAAACATCAGGTGTGGGGAAATTGCTACAAGAAAAATTAAAAGCACCCGGTATAATAATTTGGCATTGTTTAAATCACTCGACTTGAACTTACCGTGCATGATACTATTGCCGACACGAATGCGCTTAATCACTTTAAAAGTTTTATAGATAGTATTTATACACTGTACAGTCAATCTCCCAAAAATTGGAATGAACTAAATACAATAGCCTCAAACTTAAATGTCCAGTTAACAAAAATTAACCGAGTCTTGGATATTCGCTGGATTTCAAGCAGTTTTCGAACTATTAAATCCGTTTGGACAGCATATCCTGCTTTATATCAACATTTTAAACGTGCAGCCAATGATTCAGAAAGAACAAGCACTGAAAGAAATAAATACAGAGGTTTATTTGAACGTATGCAATCTATTGAATTCTTGAAAGACTTGGGAATAATGTATGATGTTCTAGCAGAATTATCTAATTTATCATTGCAATTACAAGAACGCTTTTGTACACTTCCAAGAGCGGATAAATTAATAAGGCGAACAATACGTGTTATTGGAACATTTAAGGATAGACCTGGTGAAAAAGAAAACGAAATTATGAATGTATGTGACAAAATGATATTTAAAGATATTGTGTTAATGAACAATAAAAGAATTGTGAATATTAATCGAAACCAATTTATAACCAGCATACTTGTCAATTTAGAATCGCGTTGCTTTGCTACATCAGCATCACATCGAAAAGTACATGTTAATACGAGAGAAGTACACGAATATACCAAAATGTTAGAAGAATTTGAAATTTTGAACCCTGAAACTTGGTCAGAAAATTTAGATGAGGAAGAAATTGATGTTCGGTATGGAGAAGAAGAAATTAAAAATATGTGCATTCGTTTCCGTTTAGATAACGGGCGTTGTATATTAAATGGATTTCGAGATTTTTTTGATGGAGGCGGTAAGAAAATTCCCGAACATCTTTCGCCTCTTATTAGAGCGATGAAAACCATACCCTGCAGCTCCAGTGAGTGTGAAAGAGGATTTAGTGCTATGAATTTAATAATTTCAAAACTAAGAACTAGTCTGTTAGTGCAGAATGTTTCGGCGCTTATGTTTATAAAATTAAATGGACCTCCAATGAAATTATGGAATCCAACACCATATGTGGAATCATGGTTATTACGCCATCGGTCCGCCGATGATACACAGTCAAGAAAAGTTAAGGATAATAACGAAACAAATATTTCAAAAACAGAACTATGGGGTTTATTTTAAATTAAAGTGTATATGCAAAATAAAATATTTACATATATATATATATATATATATATATATATATATATATATAAATTATTAAAAAAAAATATGCGCCCCGGTACTACTTTTTTTAGGACTACACCCCTGGTAACCGGTATCCATGACAGCTACACGTTGTGAACAACGAGGCTGCTGATATGTCAGATCGGGCTCAAGCGAACATCGCGCAGACGGAGGAGCTTTTAGGCGTAGCGTGCGTGTCTGGATGGCTTCGAGCTGCCCACACAGGCAATCCAATACATTCATGGTGTGTATCGGTTGCAATCCTAATCATTATTGTAGGTACGGTAGCAAATTGCAACGAATGTACGAATGCGTTCCTCCTCCGGTTGAACAATCCTTCCATATTTGCAATGAATATCGATACTTTCTCCTCCGTTCCTTGTGTCTGATTCCATATATCATCCCAAAGCCCAAACTCATAGTTCGAGGGGAGAAATATCTCCCTCAACGCTATCGTAAGTTTTTCCCAGGTATTCAGTGTATGTCGTTTCGCTCTGAACCAGGTAAATGCGTTTTCCGTAAATAATTCTACAGCTGACGCAAATAACTTTGGTTTACTGATACCGCGGGAGACACTCAGCTCGTCAATACGCTTCAGGAAGCTGGATAATCCTGCTTCACCGTCGTATTTTAAGTTCCATTTATGCACAGAAAGGTGGACTTGTCGCCAGGCACACGTTGCACAGAATCTGCGACAGTGAGCGAAATCCGCTCCAAGGCAGTTGCCAGCCGTGATACTGGAGTCTCATCAGGAGTCACGATAACGGTAGGTTATATTCGAAATCGTTATTGATATCTGGCTGATCTTTTGTCTTCGACATTTCTTGCTCGGCCAATAAATGAGCTGACGCCTGAGTTGTGAATTTTCGTCTAAGCTGTGCAAAACATTTTTCTTAGTGAGCTCAGCTATTTTGGCTTTACAGCGCGAGTCTGTGATTCGTCCCAGTCGTTTGTGTATATGTGTTAGTCGTGTACCAAAGCGCGCGTGTGTATTCTGATATTTAGAATCGTCAAATGCCTCAATCAGTTGTGCCAAATCAATGAGTTTCTGGCTAAAGATCCAGTCGGTTGATGGGTCCTCACCTCGTTCGGCTCGGAAGCAATCGCGAAATTTCGAGCGTTTTTCCGTCACGGTCTTTGTTGTCGAAATGGGCACAGTGCGGGGCCCTCCGGGAGTCACGTGATCAAGGGGCCCTGGGGGGCGGGGAGCTGGTTCAAGGAGCACGTGGCCCAGGGCGCCAGGCTGTACCGTTGTATGACCTGCTCGCCGTGGGGGTCTTCTTCAGGCGGAATTCGGAGCTGGTAGCGCATGCGCAACTATTGCTACGGACTTGTTCAAACCTGTTTCACACAGTTCCTAGAATTGGCGGCGGCGGCGGTACGTGTGTGCAGTTTCCGGAATTTTTCCATGATTCCTTGTTTAAACCTGTTTATTAATTCCAGGAATTTTTCCATGATTACGCAATATTGCGCAGCTATTGCGTCATAGCTATTTTTAGCAACGTTGCAAAATTTTAATATACGAGCCCAAATTCATAATAGTTGGACCAGCAAAATATTTTCACCATTCCGCACAACAAAGATAATTTATGAAGGATATGGCTTTAAAAAAAAAATGTTGTTATGAAAATTAAACTATACTCTTTTATTATAAAATAAAAAATACTACATTTAATTTGGTTCATAAAAAAAATAAATAATTGATATTGTACAATATTTGCTCTCGTCACAATAGTTGGACTATTTACAGATATATTTAAATTTCTCAAATTGATTTCAATTTAATATTTAATTACATCACCTTTCGATGAAATCATTTCCGAAATTCGTTTTGGCATAGAATTTACTAGTAATTGACAAAATTTCGGAGTAAAAGAGTTCCAAATTATGCTTAGTTTCTTCTTTAACTCTGGTTTGGTACGTGCTGGATTCTTTCGCAATTCTTTTTTCATTTTCCCCCACAATGTTTCTATTGGAGACAGATCTGGGCTGGATGATGGCCAATCTAATATTGGAATATTATTTTCTGCAATCCAACTCTTACTTTTACGAGATGTATGGCACGAAGCACCATCCTGTTGGAATGTGTACTCCCCATAACCGTTTTGCAAACGAGGAATAGACGGTAAAAGATGATCTTGGAGTATTGCTATATACTTATCGGTATTTACAATGCCATCAACAAAATGAAGATTACCTACTCCGTTTGCTGACATGCAACCCCATACCATGACCGAAGCAGGAAATTTAACTTTCCGTTTAAGGCAATCTTTTTGAAACGGTTCATTTTTCTTTCGAAGTATTCTACTCCTTTCATCTCCGGCACAGACCTCATAACGCGACTCGTCACTCCATATTATCGCGTCCCATTCCCTCTGACACCAATTCTTGCGGTATTTTGCCCATTTCAACCGGTTCTTGCGTTGCAAATCCGTTAACAAAGGTTTTGATTTTGCCTGTGGATTTTGAAAAATTGTAATAATAATTTAAGTTTAATAAAATCTACTAAAATTACCTTATAAAATCCATAGCCAATTTTTTGAAAAGCTCTTAATGTAGTACTAGCTGATACTAGTTTACCAAGTGCATTTCCCCATTTTGTAGAAATTTCCGATGTAGAAGAACGACGGTTTGCTCTCACTATTTTTGCCCATATGCGGTAATCGGCCGGAGAAAATGATGACGGGCGCCCTGTCTTTTTTTTAAATCAACAAATCCACTTTTTTATGATTTTTTTATTATGTTCCGAATGGTCGATCGCGATAAATTTAATTCTGCTGCGATCTTATAAGCAGATTTACCGCTTTTTGCAAAATTTACGATTACTCTTCTTAAATCCATGGATAACGCCTTACCACGAGCCATGATTACGAATAACTGATATATTATTGGTAAATTCATGTTACTGAACATGTTTTGAGGTGTAATAGACAATAAAAAGCCACTCGCTGAAATAAATCAGTCTGTTTCAAGTCCATGCGTATTAGTCCAACTATTATGACGAGAGCAAATATTGTACAATATCAATTATTTATTTTTTTTACGAACCAAATTAAATGTAGTATTTTTTATTTTATAATAAAAGAGTATAGTTTAATTTTCATAACAACAATTTTTTTTAAGCCATATCCTTCATAAATTATCTTTGTTGTGCGGAATGGTGAAAATATTTTACTGGTCCAACTATTATGAATTTGGGCTCGTAAATTGAATTAGAAAAATCGCATTCGTACAATATTGTATCGGCTTTCGTCTCTCTCCCCCTCTATAAACAATCATCACGATGGAGAAACAAATAATTGATACTAGTTCTTTGTTTGTTGCTAATTTGATGCAAGCATTTACACACCTAACAAATAAATCTGCTGAACTTACTACTTGGATTAATAATTCTAACAAAAATATGAAATTAATTGTAAGTGTTTTGGCGCGAAGAAACATTTAGAAAATAATACATGTCGAATTAAGGGAATTAAAACTTTATTGTGTAAGAAGAAAAAGAAATCAATATTTGGAGGAGGATCACTCACGAATCAGAAAGAAAATAGAAGTGGTCGTGTATCGTGGGAAGACGTAGATTCCGATTTTTCCAATCGCTTAAGAACCGGTGTTATAATTAATATCGCGCATAAAGACATTAATAAGTTTCTAGATGACGGATTTTATTTATTTAAATCAAAAATTAAAAATGCGTTAAAAAAAATGTGTCATTAAAAGTGAATTTAAAATTATGTGCGGAATTCGTGACGAAAGACATAATAGAAGATAAATACTTTAACACTAAAAACTCAGTTATACTACAATCTACTGATTTAAAGGAATGGTTTAAAAACAATGTGAGAGAAGTGCTTCTACATTGACTTACCAGTAGAAATTAAATATAAGAAAGCTATTGTTAATGTGAAAAATTATAATAACGCATGTTTTTTGCTATAAATTCCGCCCTACATCTAGTGAATTCTCGTCATGAACATACTGATAGAATTTCATCATATCCGCATTATGAAAATTATTTAAAATTACAAAATATTAACTTTCCCGTAACATTGGACTAAATACCAAAATTTCAAAAACTAAATATCGATTATCTATAAATGTTTTCATATTAAAAAAATATAAATCTAAGTTATGGAAACGGGAATATTTTAATACAGTGCTTGTGTATTTAACGAATGAGAAGAAAATAAATCATGTGAACTTACTAATTGTGGAAGAAACGTATTAACGAAAATGTAGTTGAAGAAGAGATTAATAGAGAAGAACAAAACACTGATAGTGATGATGAAAATGTGAACAATGAATTATTCGAACAAAAGTTCCATTATTGCTGAATAAAGGACTTGTCTCGTTTAGTGCACGCAAGTATCGTGAAACATGGAAAGATACATATTTGTGACAGATGCTTGAATTATTTTCAATTAAAATATTCGTTAGAAGAACATGAACAGATCTGCAATAAGATGAATAATTGTAAAATTAAGTTACCAAAACCTGGTAAAAATATAGTATGCTTTAAAAAAATGTACAAGGAAATTGTACTTTTTTGTATTTATGCTCATTTTGAAGCTATTGTTCGAAGGGTGACTAATACAGAAGACGCAGACATTTCAAGAAAATGTACCATTCCGTATTGGATATTATTTTAATTGTTTCTATGATAGTTCATTATCACATTACAAATCTTACACTGGTTCTGATTGCCCAACTTGGTTCATAAATGAATTACAACAAATTATTGAAGATGTTGAACCTGTATTTTCGGTTTGTGTATCAATGGATAATTTAACAAATCGGGAACAATTAGACTTCGAAAACTCTAGGGTGTGTCATATGTGTGAAAATGAGTTTACACCTAATGATAATCTTGTTAGAGATCACTGTCATTTAACTGGGAAATTTAGGGGGCCTGCTCATCAATTATGTAATTTATTATATAGGATACCCATGTACATACCGGTAATTTTCCATAATTTGGAATATGATGCACATTTTTTTAAAAAGGAACTATCAAACATAATTGAGGGTAGAATAAGTCTTTTGCCCATTAATAAAGAAAGATGTATATCTTTTTCAAAATGTATTGCAGACAGTAATATTTTATTTAAATTTATAGATTCATTCCGATTTCTGAATACCAATTAGGATAATTTATCCGTAAATATGGAAAAGAATGATAAAATAATATTACAGTCTGAATTTCCAAATTTATCTGAATCACAAGAAAAAGTGTTTTTCCTTGGAATCAATTGAAATGTAAAAATTTGGGAGAATATTTTAATCTCTACCTTAAAATTGATGTATTGCTTTTAGCAGATCTATTTGGAAATTTTGAAAAAAAAAAGTAAAATTGCTTACGACGTAGATCTACTACATTAAGTAACCAATACCAGGTTTAACTTGGGATGCAATGTTAAAATTCACTAGAGTGGAACTAGAATTACTGACGGATATAGATATGTACTCAAAATATTGAAAAATGCTTCAAATAAATATTTTATTATATAGAATAGGATTTTCGATGAATTTGTTGAAATTTTATTTTTTTGAAGTAGTTGTACACTAATGGTGTTTAGTGGCAAAGTAATAGCGCGCACTATTTTGCCCTTCTAGAGAAAAAGGGTTTTAAAGTTAACGCATTAACGATTTAGCATTTATACAGTGTGAGCAACAATTACTGAAGCGTGCCGCTCTATTGCTATTGTCAAGTTGCCGCTTCACTATAGTAGTAACTATAGTGACCATAGTAACGATTTGAAACAAACACAATACATAGGCGTGCCTACGACCTTGGTTTATACCGGCCTGTGACATATAATACTTTTATAATAAAAATAATTTAGATCAGTTAAAGTTGGAAATAATTTTATACCATGAAAGGAAAATATTTTTTATTTTTATGTATTTAGAATATTTACGTTACATTATAACATTATCTATGAGATCAGTACATTTCCAAGTCACCCAAGAAGTAGTACTGTAGGGTAGTTCTGTATAAATTGTTCATGGCAACATTGAATAGAATACTTCCATTCGTTTTCATTTCGAACGCCAGAACGAAAATAAGCTTCTAAAATAAACTTATCGTGCTCTTCACCAAACCTTGTAACCTAAAATATTCATAAAACTATTGTTTAGAAATACAAGAAAATATTACTTAATTATATAGGTACTTACGTTATTATTAAACACAGATAAAGATATTAGTCTTAAAAAAGACTGATTATACAAGAAAATATGAAAAAAAGTAAAACACAATCACAAAGAAATAACGGCAAAATAGACACGGCGCTACTGAATGACAACTGAATGCTCGGTCGGTAAACGTCAAAAATTTCTAAATTTTGATCTTATTTTTATTCCGTGGAAGGTAGCTTTGATTACAATGCGAACTTTGTTTGGTCACGTGAGCTACAGTTAATTTTGATCGCTGTGTATAACCCGTAAAAATGTACACTGACAGTTGATACAGCGTTGTCGCGTGGTTATACTTCCTAATTTACACGCGGTGGATCTGCGTTCGATTCCCTCTTAATTTATGTTTTATTTTTATGTTTTAACTATTGTTCATAAATTAAAAACTCTATAAGTTAATAAATAAATTTATTTTATATAATAATTTCGCTAACGCCGTTCATTGTTTTATATATTTTTTGTACACGTCCGGGAGTAGAAGTCGGTTTCTATTTCGACAAACGCGGGACAGAAATGAAGCATTTACATCCTAGGGACGAAAACACTTTTCGGAAGCGAGTTTTTATTATAACAAAGGTTTTTGTAAATAAATGTCTGTTGTCATGGTACGCGTTGCATGGAAACGTTTCTAAAGGCTTCTAAATATTGCAATTTTGCTCCGATTTATTATAATTCATTATTTATGAAATTAAGTGTTTCTACTCCCGAACGTGGAAAAAATAGTATATACACCTCGGGAGAGACCATCATTTTCTCTCGATGTATTTGTAGCCCTCGGGCTTCAAACTACACCTCAGGAAAAATAAGTGGTTTCTCTCCCTTGGTGTATAATGTACTATTAAATCACTATAGTCAACAATTAAGTGAGATGTACTGTATCATTAACAATATTAATATAACTATAACTCTCAAAGTAGAATAGTGATATCAATTCTGATTTTCTTGATATATCCTAAAATTTTTCAACGTTGCTAAAAATAGCTATGATGCAATAGTTGGAATTAGTATGAAACAGGTTCGAACAAGTAATCATGAAAAAATTCCAGGAACTCCACACGTGCCGCTACCAATTCTAGGAACTAGGAAACAGGTTTGAACAAGTCCGCAGCAAAACTTGCGCATGCGCTACCAGGTCCGTACTCCGCTTGAGGGAGACTCCCACACCGGGGAGGCCATACAACGGTACAGTTTGGCGCCCTGGGACACGTGTCCCAGCCTGGCCCCGGGTCTCCAGATTGGGGCCCGTGCCCCATGACCTTCAAAGAAGAGGAGGAGGTCATTAACCCCGCAGGTCCGTACTCCACTTGAAGAAGACCCCACGTGCCCCAGATCACCAGCCTGGCCCCCGTACCTCATGACCTTGAAAGAAGAGGAGGTATTTGACCTCACATACATCCAACGCTACAGACTGGACACGTGGTCTTTGAACCAGGGCCCCCATCCAACGCTATGCCCCTTGATCACGTGACTCCTGAAGAAGACCCCGAAGTACAACGCTACACCCTGGACCATGTAACCCCTGAAGAAGACTCCCAGGTACAGGTCATCCAACGCTACAGCCTGGCCCCCTGGACCGCGTGTCCCTTGAACCAGGGTCCCTTGATCACGTGACTTCACACAACCTCCCGCGCCCCGGGTGGGGACCAGATTGTACAACAGTACAGGCGCGCCGGGTAGGCAACCCGCAACAGGATTTGTAACCAGCAGTGTGGCGTAGAACGCCGCTTACTATACTACTAATTTGAATTGTTAACTCTAATAACTTAAATTCAATAGTTAGAAACATTTTAGACACAGGGAAATGCGTAAGATAATTGAAAGGCTGTTCAGTCGTAACATAGTGTAAATCGGTATCTATACTTCATTTTTTTTAAGAATACTGCGTGAAGAAGACAGGACCTATTTGGCCTTGGACTGTGATTGGTTGAAATCGCAAGCAAGTTTACACTAACGGTATTTACTTCTCCATCTCATTTTGCTATATAACTCTCTCCTTTCACATCGGACTGTCAGTTTGTGTTCGATTGTGTGAGTGCGCAGTTAGATTGTACGTGGTAACTGTTAAGTTAGTGACTTTGTTTATTTTTCTATTGTTCATATTCCATTATCATGAGTGAGAACGCGATGCCAAGTACATCAAAGGATGTAGTAAAAAATCCGAAGGGAAAGATTGTAAGAAGCGGTCAAAGAATAATGGCGTATAACATGTATTTGAAACATAAGAATGAAGGAATGACAAAAACTGGGGCCGTAAAACTCGTTGCAGTAGAGGTCGGAATTTCAGAATCAGTGATGTTTAAGATTGTTGCAGAAATGGAAAGCACAGGACAATTAAAATCACCGAAGAAGAATAGAAAGCGTGATGATATGAATTCAAAAATAAGTGAAGATGAAAAAAAGGCCGTGAGACGTTGTGTGCATTCCTTTTTCAAGAGAAATGAAATGCCAACTTTAGATAAAGTATTACAGGTATTTATTTGTTCCCTCCTACATTATTACTGATTTTAAATGAATTTTTGCACATGTATATATGTAATTATTTTTCCAGGCTACAAAAGAGAATGAATTTATTCCTCCCATGTCGCGGTCTACACTGTTCAAAGTTTTGAAGAAACTGGGATTTATCTGGGAGAAACGAGGTAGAAACAGTATGCTAGTAGACAGAGATGATATTATTTTATGGAGAAGGCGATATCTAACAAAAATTCATAAATATCGACAGGAAGGTCGCGTCATTTATTACCTGGACGAGACCTGGGTGAACGCGGGTCATACCAAACAGAAGATTTGGAAGGATAAAACCGTAATGACTGCACGCCAAGCCTTCGTGGAAGATCTTTCTGTCGGGCTAAAGGATCCCAGCGGGAAAGGCCAAAGATTAATAATAACCCATATTGGCAACGAAAGTGGATTCGTAGAAGGTGGGTTATTAGTATTCCAGTCGAAAAATACCGGCGATTACCACGAAGACATGAATTCGGTTGTGTTCGAAGAGTGGCTAATGAACATTCTGCCATTGTTAGCCGAAAACTGTGTCATAGTAATGGACAACGCCCCGTACCATTCCGTGAAAGTAGAAAAAACCCCGACATCCGCTTGGAAGAAAGCAGATATACGATCATTTTTAGAAGGTAAAGGAATAGAAGTGGAAGAAAATCTATTAAAGGTTGAATTGGTTGACATAGTCCGCAATTACGTAAAAAGTGTTCCTGTTCAATACAAAGTTGACGAAATGGTGAGAAAAACAAAACGGGAAGTTTTGCGTTTGCCTCCCTACCATTGCCAGCTTAACCCTATTGAGCTAATCTGGGCTCAGGTAAAGGGATTTGTAGCTACAAGAAATCAAACTTTTAAATTGGCAGATGTCAAACAGCTTTTATATGAAGGTTTGACACAAGTGACTGCAGAGAACTGGTTCAGTTGCTTAGAGCATGTCAAGACGGAGGAGAAAAATTTGTACCAGCTGGATAATATAGTAGAAGATATGCAGCTGCAATTTATTGTTAATACCGGCTCGTCGAGTGAAGACGACTTGACACAATCAGATACCGACTATTTGTAAACAAACAATGATTAGTTTTGTATATAATATATATATATATATATATATATATATATATATATATATATATATATATATATATATATATGTGTGTGTGTGTGTATTTTGTATTTTTTTATAATATGTATTTTTTTGTTTTGTACAATATAAGTTTATTTTTTAATATGTGTGTTTTCGTTATTATTATTTATACATTTTCCAGTAACCACTATAATTTATTTTGAATGAATCATAATATATTCATATGCATATACATTACGATTATTAAAACTCACTAGATTTGGATTTAGCGCCGAATTGTGTCACTAAATTTATTATTTGTCACATTGTAAATCAGTCTTCTGGTTACAGTATTCTTAAAAAAAATTAACTATAGTAATTAATTAATTTAGTATAACTAGGTTCAACGTCGTTGTGAAAATAAGTGACAGCGTGCAATTAACCTTAAAGTTGTAACTAGTAAAATCGTGATAAAATGTAGAATATAAGTAAGTAATAAACATAAATGAATTAAATATAAGAGAGTTGATATTAACATAACGTACTTCGCATATTTCAGGTCGGAAAGTAAGAATATAGAATTCGATAAGCGAAATAAATATACGAAACAGAAAAAAAGACAGGAAAGGCAGCAATACAATAAAAAACATAACAATTAAAAAAAAATGTTGATAATAAATGTTCAAAATACCTTCCTTTATTCTCAAAACATTTATTTAACGAATGCGAGGAAGACCGAGGAATAAATGGATGAATATGATAGAAAATGTTTTGAGTGAACGTAAAATTATAAGCAGAAATAATAGGAGAGCATGTATGACAAGATGTATGGATATTAACGAGGCGAGACAGTTATGTATGGATAGGAGTATTTGGCGAACTATTGTTAGAAAATAAGGAATGAAAGGTAGTTTTCTATATAATATATAATATTAATTTTTTTTTTGAGTGATTGTAGGGAATAAAGGGCCTGCTACCCCAGTAATGAGAAAGGCGTGATGTTATGTATGTATGTATTTATTTAATGCAGTCTAATTTCAAAATTACTTAATTAACTTCAAAATATCTGTAAATAAAACGAAATCACAAGCAGTCACTAATTCAAAAACAACAATGTTTATTGAAATGGCGGTAACGTAGGCAACAAATAATAATTTTATTTCGGTGGGAGATAGTTTTGATCATAATATGGAAATTTTCAAGTCACGTGACGAACAATATATCTCGATCGCTCTGAACTATATGCATAGTGTTTGAAACTTTGTATTTTAAATCATTTATGATAATTGATGCTCCCCTCTTTATAAACTTCCCTAGTAGACTCATTTAATGCAAATGTTTTTATTAATTTTAAAATATTGTTTTTTGAACTTGTTGCAAATTTATTATAATCATTATAAACAGAATCAAAAGCACATGTGTATGTACAGTTACGTTTAAAGCTCATCGACCTCCTGTCGAAGAACTATAGTATTCGATACGATGTCTGTACTCTGTAGTAGTAGGTATATTCTATTTGTCTATTGATCCAATAAAATCAGTTCACTTTCGAGATCAGATCAGAAAAATCAGATTAGATGCATAAATGCAAAACTTTTTAAATTATCCATAACCTTGAATGATTTGACAGCTGACAGGTGTAGGAAACATAATCCAAGTAAAACATTTAAGATTGTAAAACTAGTTAAAATCATTGATAAGTCAAAATAAGAATGCACTCGACAAGAATTCAATTACTGTATTTGACTGTAGTAGCATTGCGGCTAATGATCTGGCTTCAGCTGACTGATTCTACTAAATTGTGGATTACTTCAAAGTGATTTGGATCATAAAAGATTATAGTGGGGGTAAACTGATGTTTGCAAATAGAATGCCTACTAAAATGATCCAACGTATATATGTGAGTTGAATCGATCCAAATTGTCAAATAGAATACACCTTATGATGAGTGATATTTCACTACCGGCGATTTTATCACCGTGATTAAGAAATCACTGGTAATCACAGTGACAGAATACTCAAAGTAACGGTGACCAGTGATTTCACTATTTTGTATTTATTTCTGTTAAGTATTGTAAGTGCCACAGGTGCAACATGTAATGTGTGATAAAAAGTATTTTTTTTTTTAATAGAAAATCGCAAAATCCTTTGTCATCGTCAGCTACCGTTACTGAAATATCGCTCATCACTAATATCAACTAATACAGCGTGATCACGGTCACGATTTAAAATCATGGTAATTGAAAAATCATGATCACAGGGAACGATGTTCCTAAATAAATTAAAAAATTTTACGATTTCAAAAATTTTTGCGCAGAAATCCTGCACCTACTGGATTATGAAATGATTCTTACAACATATGTCCGTATACCGGGTGTCCTAAGAAATCTGTGACAGGGAATTATCATTTAAATATAAAAATATTGTGATTACTTATGAACAATAAATTTGTAAGTGTAATTTAATTGGAAATATGTTTTTACACGTCCGGGAGTAGAAGTCGGTTTCTATGGCGTCAAACGCGGGACAAAAAAGAAGCATTTACTCCCTAGGGACGAAAACACTTTTCGTAAGGGAGTTTTTATTATAACAAAGGTTTTTGTAAATAAATGTCTGTTGCCATCGTACGCGTTGCATGGAAACATTTCCAAAGGCTTCTAAATATTGCAATTTCTCTCCGATTTATTATAATTGATTATTTATGAAATTAAGTGTTTCTGCTCCCGAACATGGAAAAAATAGTATATACATCTCGGGAGAGACCACCATCTTTCGCTCGATGTATTTGTAATAGGTTTCTCTCCCTTGGTGTATAATGTACTAATTTGGATACATGTTGTTGCGTGTTTATTCTGTGGCAAAAGACATTTTGCCCAAAAAGTGGTATTAATCCGGTATAATTATGTGCATACTGATGAGAGACCTTAAAAAAAACCTCAAAAAAATGTGAGTGGAGGGATATGATGTAGTAGCGTATGTTCATTGCTGAATAACATTGCGTGATGATATGTATAAAGAAGTGCAACCTTACCGAGATGTAGTGCAGAGCGTGAGATATTATATAAATATACCAATGAATGTATATAGCTAGTGGTTATTTGAATAGTTTTCTATACAAATATACCAATAATTGTTGGAATTATGAAGGCGCAGGGCTTCGGATAAAATTCCGAAATCCCGACGTTTGAGCAGGCCCTAAATAGGCTCTAAATGTTTTATTCGAAAATCGCATTTAAATTGCATATATATGTAATAAACCTTTTATTACAAAAGCACATTTAAATCGTTATATACCAAATATCCATGGTACAACGTACAATAACATTGCAATCTAATTTATATGAATGAAAAAAAAAAACTGACCGTTGGTAAAATAAGAGAATTATATTATAGTTAAAAATGAAAGACGGTCTGTAATCATCCACTATTTTTAAACAGTAGATCAAACTGCTCGGCGACAGTTTTATTTAGTATCACTAGATGAGCATTTCAATCCTAACGTGTTAGAAAATTTTGTACTTATCCACAACTACTGATTGTCGCAAGGCACAGGGATATTAATAATTTACCCGAATAAGGATTCACATCTGTTACTAGATCTTACTGACGGCTCCCTATTAGTTGTTTCGACTCAACTCGATACTATTGTCATGGGTAATAGTATAGAAATACGCAGATTTACATTATGGAATACATACATAAAATGCTAATGGCCTTGTTTAATAAGCGAGTAAAAAGCCTTGGTATGCTCATTTTTTACTTTTACTTAACCGAAATAAATTAAAATCTATAGATACTAAGAATCGTACAGAAATTATACGAAAATTGATAGTTTTAAAGCCAAAATATACACGATATGCACAAGGTACAATTGTACCAATGGCGCCTGTTAGCGTTGTAAAATTATGCCGCCGGACAAAGGTTAGAGAAAATAATAGTGTAATATTTGTTTCCCCATTTAACCGAACGAAGTTAATCATATTACAGAATAGAACCACACTTTATATCCAATCTGTCATAGACATTTACTTTCAATTATATATTTATTGTATTTGTTAATATTTATAAGTTAATTTATTTATGGTGTATTCTATTTTCATTAATACAATATGTTACACAAACTATGTCTTATTTACATTCTTTTAGAAATGAACCTGATCTACAATGAAAAAATAAATTGTTTCTGTCTCCTAATCAAATATAATTTGCATTATTATGAAATTAATTTTAATCAACAGCTCCTTGTGTTTCTATTTCTTTTTGGTGGAAACTTGATATTTCACGGAACGCCATTGATATTAGTTGATTTTTACAATTTTGTTGTTTTCAAATATATACGTTCTAATTAAAATAATTACCCTGTAACACTCAACGCATGTCCTCAATATGTATTATTTTCTGAATTAAATAAACTAATGCAAGCTTCAACATTATATAATATGTCACTAATTTGACATTATTTTTGATAAATAAAACACACATTACCAATGAAGCAATATTTATTTTTTAACAGAATATTTTTATAAATCAGTAGACACAATAATAAATGTAAAATAATTGTTAATATTTATTTCCATATCGATTTCGTTTGTTTATTTAATATTCTCTGAGATCATACTGATCTTGACTTTATAATGAAATCTACTTAAACTAATTAAGTAATATTTATGCCCTGAAAATAAGCACGTATGTGGAACTATTTTTTATTGTCAATAGCTTGTTCAGCAAGTCAAACAACGTAAATACGAAAATTTAACCAGGCAAATCGAGACCCTGTATGGTATTTATGTATTTTGTAGTCAATTTTTCAATAATGATTTAACTAAACAAGTTTAACTTGCAGATAATGCATTGCAATAAATGTTTTAAAATATTGCGTCCTTTTTCATAAAATTTAAAAATATATAAGTATAAATTTCAAGAGAGAAAAAAAAACAGATAAATATAATGGCATTATCAATAACACGTTCATGTAAAAATATTAGAATGATAAGTTTCAGTCAAGATAATGTACATGTAGTGACCAGGGCAGTTTTTAGACAACTGTATTTGTCAGGCGTCCAATTCCTTGTATTTCACTCTCTAGGACATCGCCTGGTTTGAGGAATTCTGGCGGATGTCTATGCAGTCCAACACCAGCTGGAGTACCAGTCAGTAGTACGTCACCCGGGTACAGAGTCATCATTCTGTAGAAATAAGCATATTTAAAATAAACATAATCATTTGTGACATTAATTATGTCTACATATTATATATCTATCATATTAAATTTTTACGATCATATTTTGTACATTTTCATGTAATAAGTACACAAGCTGTTTTATGTATTGTATGAATCTTCCTGCAATTTATAATTATTTCTAAAACAACGTACATTGTTTTGAAGTGAATGTGCTTCTATTTCTTTATATTGAGGTAAAAAATTGTCGGAAACCGTACAAGATAGCAGGATAAAACTAGACCATCTTTGCTGACGTTTCGATATATTTTATATCTTCCTCAGAGCTAAAAAATGCGGGCTCAAATTACATATTGGCATTGATCATAGTAACATTATTTTTATATAAATTGTTACTATAATCAATACTAATATGTAATTTGAGCCTTCATTTTTAGTTCTAAGGAAGATATAAAATATATCGAAACGTCAGCGAAGATAGTCTAGTTATTGTCCGATTTCCGACAATTTTTTACCTCAACATATTTGACTTGAACACAATTTTCATCAATTTCTTTATAATTTTTCGTGAATGAATATCACACAATAAATATTAATCGATTTGCAGCATTATTTAATTTAACGTATAAGTGAGTAATATCGATTTAATTGTTTATACTATATTGTTAACAAGCACAATTAATATATAATATTTGATTTTAATCGTGAATGAATAGTAAAATATTCATGAATAAACAATATCTATTATACTGAAATGAAATTTCATGATGAGTAGTTAATAGTTAAGGTATAAAATTAAAACGATAAATATTAATATGAATTGTGCATACGCAGTCATCAATACAGTTTATGTTTATCACATGAGCATGATAATAGTAGATTTATTGAAAATTACAGAATTATTCCAATTAGCTGGAAGAATCGTATAGGTATAATTCGCATCATTCACAGGAATATTCTCGAAAGAAATCTACGTATTAATAAAAGTTTTCTTTATTATTTAGTGCTGGGTTTCTAGAATAAGGTTCAACTTCAATCTCGAAACAACAATATCGATATGAAACTACGTTGTTAACTTGTCAAATAAAATTGCTATTGCTAGCTTTACGATTGTTCAAAATAGTCAGGTAATTTCCTTTTTTGATTTTTCAAATATGCACTCTTAAATATAAAGTCGTTACTGTATCTTTACTTAGTATAAAAATCACCCGAAAACATGTATGTATACAACATGTAAAAAAAAAACTTGAATATTTGAAAATGTGCGAATATGTTATTCTCAGTGCATTTAAAATAAGAAATGCGTAGATAATTTTTTTCTTGGATGTACGACTGGTTATGATGTTATAATTATTTCTAAAATGGTTTTGTACGTCACGAAACCTAACTGAAATATTACATTTTCTTGACAAATTAGGTTATGACTAAAAGAGACACTAATTTTACATTACTTGACCTGTTCGGCCGAACATGTGGCTTTCATAATTTTTAATTTTTTTGCGAATGTTTCAATGTTACAAATTGTTATTTAAATTGATTCCTGAAGATGACCAAAACCCAGGTCGAAACGTCGAAAATCTGTCGAAACTAACGCTTTAATATATGTTCTACATCTAACTTGAACTCGTTAAGAAGTCTTTTATTCCAACCCAAAGGATCACCTATTGGTACATCTCGTTATGACTAAAAAATAGTCACAATTAGTAGTGACTGTACCTATAATTCTGTCGATGTGCAAAATCATTTTAAAAGTAACTCGTCACGGTTTTTTACAATATCCTATATATACTGTTCGTGTATACTTACTGTGATAAATAAGAAATTAAGAAATCAATTTTAAAAATCAATTCTGATGTATTTCCATCTTGTTTCAATACACCATTAACCCAACTTCTGATCTGTAACGAGTGTGGATCACTGATTTTATCTTTTGTCACAACAACCGGACCAATTGGGCAGAAAGTATCCATGGACTTGCCCAGTAGGAACTGTCCACCATTCCTCTTCTTTTGCCAGTCACGAGCACTGATGTCCTGTGCAACAGTGTATCCAAATACATGATCGTACGCTTGATCCGGACGCACACACTTTGCTTTCTTTCCGATAACTACAGCCAGTTCGACCTCCCAATCGACACACTGCAGAGAAAAATCACTTTTATTTACACATACGTTAAAATATGAAAGGTGGATAGAATCATGTAAGCTGTAATGTGGAAATATATAGAGCAATGACAAGTAAGATTTATGAAAATTGAACAAAAATATAAATTAGAAGTCTAAGAATTATTCTACGCGAATTATACCGAACAATTACACGATAATGTTGTACATTTGTTCTTTAGGATAATTATTCCTACTTTTATTAGAATTATATATTTTATTTATACGAAATAGGTCAAGAGTCAAGAAAATGTTTATTTAACTTGTTTGTATTACATGCCAGGTTCTGCGTTTTCACAAGCAATGCGCTCCTGTGCATTTGATTCCTTATTTTCTCACAATCGCTCGCCACATACTCCTATCCTTACATAAATCTCTCGCCTCATTAATTTCCATACATCTTGCCATACCTGATCTTCTATTTAACATGTGTTTCAAAAATATATTTTAGCATGGATAACAAAGCTTATTAAAGAATCATACAGTGTGTCCCAGCGACTACTATACATAGGGAAATTAACATTGGGAAATTATATAAGGATCAACTATTGCCTTGAGCTACATGTATATTCTTTCTGAGTGACAAAAACAAAAGATTTAAAATAACGAAATTTACTTCTGTCAAATAATTTTATATTACATAATTATTTAAAGGAATTTTATTTAAATTAGGAAATTGGGTACGCCAATTGCCTTCGCAAAAGTAATAGAAATGGAAACCAGAATGTTAACAACGAAGTAGATATATGGGTAGCTGTCGAAGTGTGAGGGAAATTACAAATAATCTCGGTGAATCACCGCACTCATAAAAAACACAAATATTTTGCTTACAAATATTACACGCTGTTATTAGCGGCAGATAGTGAAAAACGAATCACTTTTTGTGAATTAATGTTTAATAAATGTCATGCTTTAGAAAATATTTGTTTCACTGACGAGCACACATTTACCTTAAATGAGGGACACAATTTTGTGACAGATTAAGCCACTGTCTGCTAGTCAACGTTTGAACATTTCATTGATTTGTATTGAATTTAGTGCTTAACTGTTGTGTTTTGTTCGTTTTTCCATTACAAAATGCAAACTCTTAAGCTTTCTGTTGTAGGTATGTATTACTGAAAATCATCCAAATTTGTTTCTACACAAACTTTAATATAAAATAATAAATACAACCATATTATTTATTTCTAAATATTGTTTATTTGCAAGAATATTGATAATTCAATGGTAATAATTGTACTGTGTCAGCAAATTTTAAAAATAACAGCAATCTGACAGTTTTAAATTTGATTAATTCAATTACCTACTGTTTAATTTGTGCCAATCACATGTTTAGATGCAGACACAGCAATACTTGATCCTTACATAATTTCCCAATGTTAATTTTCCTATGTATGGTAGTCGGTGGGACATACTGTATATAGTTTTGTTAGTTATACTTGATATTTCTAAAGAGATACATACAAAATTTAAGTACTTTAATCACAAACAACGAAAGCATAATTGGCCAATTAAAATTGATTATCAAGAATCAAAATTTGCATCATAATATGTAACATACATAAAAACAACTGCAAGTACACTTATATTTCGTCATAGGAGATAAATGGTACAAAATAAAAGAAATAATCTTTTTCGCAATGCTGTTGCCAGGCAATAAGTGATAATTTATAAACCGAACAGAAGTGGTTTTTGTTTCTATATTTTCTTGAAATTACATAATTATTTTCCTACTTCCACGAAGTCCCAATGAATCACGGCGTGACAATATGAGTTGCATGAAAAAATAATGTTTATTATTATTAAAATGCAAATTCCTTTTTCAACCAAAATATGTCAAAAATAGAAAGTAAAATATTCTGGATTCCTTGAAATACCAGCACATAATAAATATGTATATACCGGGTGTCCCAAGAAATCTGGGACATAGTAAATTTATATAGATACATTGTGAATACTTCTGAACAATAGATTTTAGAGCAAAAGTGTAAATAAAAAAGTTGTTCAGAATTAAAAACTGCATAATACCATGTTATGTTCAGTGTTCAAATAATTTTGTATATCGAGTAAATCAAGTTTGAAATATTGCATTCTGATGATAGATCAGGAGGTCATGGAACAAAAATGTCATGTGTTTTTATTAGTTACAACAACAAATAATCAAAATATAGCGTTTTTGTTTCACGATCTTTTAATCTGTCATTAAAATGTAGTAGTTCAAAATTGATTTACTCGTTATAAAACATATCTGAGCATTAAATATGGCATCATATCATACAGTTTTTAATTTTGAATAACTTTTTTATTTACGCTTTTGCTCAAAAATATATTGTTCAGAAGTAATCACGATATTTCCATATTTACATGTTAATTCTCTATGTCCCAGATCTCATGGGACACCCGGTATATATATATATATATATATATATATATATATATATATATATATATATATATATATATATGTTACTTACATCGCTGACTTTGGGTATTTCGATCGTATCATTCGGGCCGATAATGCAAGAAGCAAACTTGCTGAAGAACATTGGCTCCTCTGGATACGGTTTGTTCTGTTCATCGCAATGTCCCGTGTAATTGAGGCCTACACAAACAACCTTATCCGGCCTGGTAATCGGGGACAGAAGTGTCACGTCAGACAAGGAAACTACCGATTTTCCGGCTCCAATTACCCTGGAAAACGAATCATAAAAATATAATAACATACACGGCATTGACGAATTAAATTGTTCACATTGTGTGTTCTTTTATGTCATTACAAAACAAGGTTAATAATACTATGATAATATGCACATAAAAGTCTTATTTTTATCTAGGTATGTATTTTTATACATCGTGTCAAAGAGACTTTAGAAATCAGAAGAATGCATGTGATACATGAATTTTATTTGCACATATTTTGTAATAAAATAAGAAGTTTCAAATGCTTACATTCGCAGTTGTCATCAGATATAAGAATAGCTTGTAAATTATGAGAAGGACAATGCGTGAGACATGCATGTATTGGTTGTATACATAACCGACATACAATTATCGCTCATTAGTATACACACGCAACCATTAAATAATCAAAACGAAATTGAGTTTCCAGAAAACCAAAATGTTCAAATACCAAGAATATTGTTTATATCAATTATTTAATATATTTTTGTTCCACTTCCTTCTGTCAACTAAATTAACGCGACCACGTGTATAACAGCAGTGATGCACAACATTTTATGTATAAAGGGCCAAATACAGCTACAATTTCGAATCAGAGCTGCAAAATATTTTTTTACCCTACTTTTATTGGTTTCCGGCTATTATGAAAAATTTGAAAAGCAATTAACTTATAAATATAAGAAAAAAATATTTATTACTTCTGACCAATACATTTTAGAACAAAAGTGTAAATAAAAAAGTTGTTCAGAATTAAAAATTGTATAATATAACTCTATATTCACTGTAAAAATATTTTTTTTATTAACGAGTACATCAATTTTGATATGTCATTGGAATTTTACCGAGAATATGAATTAAACGGTTTTCAGAATTACTATTGCCTTCAGGCCCAATTTTTGTATTTACACCATTGTATGGCCACGTTTCATGACAAGAATTCATGAATGGAATTTTAGAGTAAATAAGAATAATTAGGTTTGAGAAGCTATAACAGGTATGGCACAAGTATGTATACAGAATTTGATTTGAATTTTTTTTTATAATATTGTTATATTGATAGTGCCTTCCACCGAAAGATAGAAAGAGGCTTTATGATTAAGTAAGTAAATAAATTGATACACATATATATTTTAAAATAAATATGTGTATGTCATGCATATTTTAATAAATTTACCCAAATTAATTGTGTTCAGTATGGTAATATATTTTTTAAGATTTGGATAGAATTTATTGTAATACTGCTATAAAAAATGTTAAATTCAGTTGAAAAACCACAAAAATAATTACAATTTCCAGTAGGAAATTTACACTACTTATTTCATGTAGTAACTATTTAAGTTTGTGATAAATATTACATAAGACACAACATACGTTAACGGCAAAAGATTAATGATAAGAAATATCAGTCATTTCAAAAACAAATACAAGAAAAATAAGTTTTATTTCGGTACATGGATTACGTAAATGTCAAAAACAACATTATGTATTAAAGTATATAATGCCGGCGTTAAATTAAAGCACTAAAACTAATAAATGTCAACTTTCTATTTTCATACAGGTTTATATCAGGAACAGTTATTTCAAAATTTCCAAATTCTCGACAAGCACGCACAGTATCTGATAAATATTTATCAAGGGAAGTGAAACTTAACGTATAATTTAGTATGAAAATAAACAAATTATTATGGACTATTTTTCAAAATCTCATGCGCAATTATCTTCTACATTGCTAAAACTTGCGTTACTAGGAAACGTACATTCACACCATCTAAATATGCTCTAGAGATGTATTAATTGTAAAATGAAATGGTCTCACTGTAAACGATTTTACGAATATCATGTTTTACAGATCCAACATGAACATGAAAAGGTTTTACAATATTTTTCAGAAAACAACGAAATATTGCCACATTATTTCGCAATTAAATGTCAAATAATACAATCAATATTAATTAAGTAACTGAAAATGTCTCGAAGAATTTATTGCAGAAATATATGGAATGCATACTAAATCGGTTATATTGACCTTAAAAGAATGCAGTTACACCTATACTGGTTTGAATTTGAATGAAGCCATGTGAGTTTATTCCAATATACTGACTGTTGTACACATATCAATATTCAATACTAACGGCGTTACTAAATTTTTGTACAAAAGTTTACAGTGTTGTTTCAGTAATACAATATATGTTTCCATACTATCAATGTCAAATTTGGTAGAAAACAGTAGTAGTTCTTAGTAGCGCCGTTAGTATCCATCTGTCAATACAAGTCAGAAACAAGCAAGTCCGTGATAGAAATTATTTAAAAAAAAAAACGATAGTAACTATTAATAAGCCTTTGCAGTAGAACACAGCTCTTTATAAAAAGACGTATATTTAAATAAAATGCAAAAAATGCTGTCTTCGCGAATATAGATTATAAAAATGTAAACTCGAGGTATTTGTGATAATATATTTATTTGAACAATTCTTGTTTACAATGAAATTATGAACACATGTTGAACCATATGCTAATATATAGGCATAAATGCTTTCACATTTCGAGTGGTAAAAGTAATAATCTAAGTAAAGTTCATGTAACATGGCAGTCTAAATATTTGCTTAACTCATTTTATAATAAATACGTAAAAAATAAATGTAAAATAATATATACTTAAAGAACACGTGTTATTTAATATTTTATGCTTCTCAAATCATGTTCGTGACTTATGAATAAATTCTCATCGATGCAGATAAATATATGTTTGTTAAATAACATATGTAAATTAATACTAGCAATTAATTAGTATAGTATATAACAATTTATTATGTTTTTTAATTATTATTTCCCCAAATGAACGACTACAGACCAAAATTTTGAAATAAGGTTACTCACAAAATTAAGCGTACACTTACCAATAAAATATATTTATTTATTTACAAAACCAATTATCAACCTGCTGTACATAACCGAATAAATACGTGTTTACCACAGATATTTATATGAACAATTTTTTTTAATATAATCTTCAATTAGCACATATAGAGAAGAAGGGCAGTTTTAGCAACACAAAATTGAGGTGTTTTGAAAAAAAAAATTATTTACACTTTTGCTCTAAAATTTATTGTTCAGAAGTATTCAAAATATATCTATATTTACATGTTAATTCCCTATGTCCCAGATTTCTTGGGACACCCGGTATATTATTACATTTTATTAGATTCTGCCTTAGAGATATAATGCTCTTTAATACATTTTCTTGTTTAAAAATATAAAACAGTAAATTTCTAGGTGTTAAATTCCATCGTCTAAAACAAGCCTTATCAGTAGACGCCCAATTGACTGCTGGATAAGTATGTCGAGAGATAAAGCTATTTACTTTTTATACACTCAGTAACTGAAAATATTATCAGCATGATAATGAAAGCATTTTGCAACAATAATACGATTATCAAAATAGTGGCGTAAGCAAGAAAACATGGTCAAGAACATTGTCAAGGTTTTATTTTTATTAAAAGATAAGGATGAAATAGTAATTGGAATATAATTTTTTTTATCTAAAATGAATTTGCACAGAATAAAAGCATTAGATATTTTTGCAAAGTGTTACTTTTTGAATCCGCAAATGATACAGACTGCTGCATGCAGATGAGGAAATACACATGGCAAGATTACGTAATGTATCATAAACATTACTTTCTATCACGTTCTATTATGTAAACCGGAGATTTACAAATTTTTGTTCCCCGTTTTCATTTTTTTAACTAATTACAAATAAATATAAGGTATTAAAAAAGTAAAAAAAAAGGTACTGATGACTGTGTTTATATAATATTACGTTTAAAAAAACTGTTTCATAACGTTTTTACAATTTTTAAACTAAAAATACTGAATTATTTATTATGTACATAAGTTAAATTGATTACAAAAGAATCTACATTTTAATAGAAGCATATTTAAATTTTAAATATATGTATGTATGCACTTCGTTCGTACATTTTTTTAAACGATATAAAGTTTGAAGGTCAACGCACTCTGGATACATAGATATAAAAAATGGGTTTTAAAAGTTATTTAAAGTATTTGAAAGTCGGACACAAACTCTAAAAACAATTTATAATTCCACAACTACATTAATAATTTAAAAAAAGCAGCATATGCATATAAAAATTCCCACTGCATTGCTACTCAAAATATGAGAAAATTACATCAATACTGCTCTCCCTTTCAATCGAGAAACTTGAGTACAGTTTCATTCTGTGCAGGTAAGTTAATAGTTAATACAATTGTAAAAACACATCTTAATTAGCATATTTTCAAAAACACAATAACAACTTTTTAATGTCAGCGGTTACATTTATATTCATAGAAAATTTAAACGCATAATATAGTTATATAAAAGACTGTTAAATAATTAAAATATTAATACAACATACCTTTTAGCCTTATCTCGTACATCTTTTCCTGTAGCCAAAAACTTAACCAAAGAATTTGGAATGGATGAATCAACAGCACTCAAATCAAATATATCACCATCACTCACAATTTGCGCCCCTAAATGTTGAACTCCACCATTATTTGCTCGAAATTGTACGTATCGCATATTTGTGCGTCTAGCAACACTAAAATATCTCTTGTCACTGTTACAACACTTTATATCACATGACTTGTTAATCAGAAATTTCAAATTTTTATCAAATAACCACCGCGAATTGAACATAATTCTGCTTGTATTCAATGCCATCTCGTTTGATTATGGATTGAGTGAGTTTTTAACGTGTAAAAATTATAATATATTGTTTAATAAGATTTTTTATTTTCTAAAATTTGTATTTCGTTCTCACGCGCACTTGTTCATGTGACCACATGTGACGCTAGAAAACTACCGAGTACCGACGTGTCTGACAGGGAAATAATATTATGACCGTAACTTTTACCGATTGAGGCAACAATGCAACAAAAAATATAATCAAAATTCAAAAACTTGTTCCACCGCTTTCACAAACCTGCAGCACAAGTTGACGTACACGTTGCACTCACGCCGGTTTTCAATTTGAATACTATCACACTATCAGCGTCATTCACTGGTTGTCGTTATGCCAATATTACGAAATACAATTATAACAGCCAGTAAGATGTTGTCAAGAACAAAACTGATGAAATGTATGACTAGATATTTACTATTATTGTCAGAATAATAATTTGCCTCAACTTTCAAGGTTATCTATGCCTAACTGACTAGTGTATGTCAGTTTAGTTTTGTATAGTTGACACTACTGTCCAGAGATGGTAGAGATGTCAATGTTTGTAGTATTCTGCGGTGAAAGGAAAAGAACATTTTGCCTGTAGTTTTAACAAGTAACAATAGATAGAACTGCTAATCTATTAATATAAGTAAAACTCTATGAATTGTCCCTGAGATATTTATTTTACCGACACTCCTTAGGTTAAGCTATGCGCCGACAGATGGCGCAGTTTATATATAAAGTTTTTTTCAGCAGATGGTAGCATCAGTACTAAATAGTATACTTAAGAATAATTTTAATAAAGAATTAATTCCTAATTATTTACATCCAAACAAATATGCAAATTAATTGTAGATATTGTAGATTGTCTACAAAAAATAAATAATTACACTTATCTAAACAAATTTTGTAAGCAATATATATAGGTATATCAGAATAAAAGCTATGATGAAAATAAAAATACAGTGAATTTCGCTTATAACGAACCCGCTTATTGCGAACTTTCGCTTATAACGAACCAATCTATAGAGTACGAACTAAAGTATCATTAAACGTGTGTTATTTTTTTCGCAAATAACAAACCCGTTTATAACGAACTGTCGGGTATAACGAACCTTAATTCTTGTTATAATCGCAAAAGTTTTCGGTTATAACGAACTTAAAACGACATTTTACCAAATAATCAAGGGAAAATCTTTCAACGCCGCATATGTAGGGTCGCCGCAACAATCGAATCTACTGAACGTTGTCAGTTATTCACTAACAATTATGAGTTACGCAATTTCGAAGAAAACACGTAAAGCTCTTGCTGTAAATAAATAAAAATAATGCAAAATAATAATAATAAATATAAACAAAAGTAAAATAAATAATTTTTTTCAAATAAGATACATAAAAACTATTGATTGTGTACAAATGTATATGTATTACAAAACAATATCTAACTCAATTTTGAACAAATCTGGATTTGTCTAGTTTCGCAAAACAGTTCTTCATATTATATACCTACTTGAAACATATACCTGTGCATTATTAAAAATAATGAATTTCTGATGTTTATCGTTTATTACGAACTTCGCTTATAGCGAACTATTTTCGTCGGTCCCTTGAGGTTCGTTATAAGCGAAGTTCACTGTATTTTAATATGTATCAAAATATTTTACTAATTTTATTGAAATACATAATTGATACAGTCACTGTAGTACTAATACATAAGCGTGTTTTCCCATTTCTGAAGCAAAATAACTATAACCACAACACGTTTTAAATAAATAAGCCAATTAATTATACACCAAGGGAGAGAAACCTCTTATTGTGTAATTTGAAGCCCGACGGCGAAGCCAGAGGACTACAAATACATCGAGGGAAAATGGTGGTCTCTCCCTAGGTGTATATACTATTTTTTCCACCTTCATAAATAATGAATTATGTACATATAATAAATCGGAGCGAAATTGCAATATTTAAAAGCCTTTGGAAATGATTCCATTCAACGCGTACCATGACAACAGACATTTATTTACAAAAACCTTTGTTATAATAAAAACTCCCTTACGAAAAGTGTTTTCGTCCCTAGCGAGAAAATACTTCATTTCTGTCCCGCGTTTGACGCCATAGAAACCGACTTCTACTCCCGGACGTGTAAAAAAAAATATTTTACACAGGATATTATTCTATTCGAATATACAGTGTGTCCCAGCGACTACCATACATAGAAAAATTAACATTGGGAAATTATGTAAGGATCAAGTATTGCTGTGTCTGTATCTAAACATGTGATTGTCACAAATTAAACAGTAGGTAGTTGAATTAATCAAATTTAAAACTATCAGATTGCTGTTAATTTTAGAATTTGCTGAAACAATACAACTATTATCATTGAATTAGCAATATTGACTAGCAGGCTTAATTTGTCACAAAATTGTGTCCCCCATTTAATGTAAATGTGTGCTCGTCAGTGAAACAAATATTTTCTAAAGCATGACATTTATTAAACATTAATTCACAAAAAGTGATACGTTTTTCACTATCTGCTGCTAATAACAGCGTGTAATATTTGTAAGCAAAATATTTGTGTTTTTTATGAGTGCGGTGATTCACCGAGATTATTTGTAATTTCCCTCACACTTCGACAGCTGCCAAAATATCTACTTCGTTGTTAACATTCTGGCTTCCATTTCTATTACTTTTGCGAAGGCAAAATTGGCCTTTTTCAATTTCCTAATTTAATTAAAATTCCTTTAAATAATTATGTTTTTGTCACTCAGAAAGAATATGCATATATCTCAAGGCAATAGTTGATCCTTATATAATTTCCCACTGTTAATTTCCCTATGTATGGTAGTCGCTGGGACACACTGTAAATACCGAAACATTGAATTGTAGTTTTGCGAGGACTTCCGATGATATCCGAATGTCCTGAATTCTTATCAGTAAGTGTCAGTTACAGTGATGATTACGTTATGACAAAATGGTTGCTGCTTGACAATATATTATAAATAACAAATGTCACATAGTTTCAATGAAGCCAATGGAGGTCATAGTTACGGCAAAATTGCTAGATAACAACAGGTTATCAATAGTATTAATGTGGACACAAATTGTCAATAATAATATGGCGGCTACGTGCAGATATTTATTATTATTACCATACTATTTTTGTTTATTACATACTAGTTTTTGTGAATTTAAAAAAATGCTTCGTATTTGTTTGTTATTTACTTAATTAATGTTTCCTTTAGTCATTTATAGCTCATCGACCTCCTATTGAAGAGCTATAGCGTTCGATGAAAAGTCAGTAGGATCTTTGCATTTAAAAAAAATTTGCATGGAGATTTCTGACAGAACCGCTAGATTACGTAATGCCCATGGCACACCTATCATACAGCGTCGTAGAAAATATGATGAAAAAAACAGAACGCATCCGTGTTTCAAACTAAAATGACAAATATAAACCCAAACTAACGTAAAATGAGACACAAAGGATACGTGTGAAATAAGACACCTTCGTTTCATCATATTGCTGTGTGATGAAAATAGAGGAGCCGCTATTTTTCATCATAGACGGGTGCGTTCTTTTTTCATCACAATTTCTACGACATTGTATGATGCTATATGATAGGTGTGTCATGGGCATAATGACTATTATAACATATCTGTATGTATGTCGCTCGCATGATTTGAAACAATAAAGTATGTATCAACAATCTACAACGCAGTTGCCAGCTTACACCAGTCACATAAATCATTTAACTTTTAAATCAATTTTTATTTTGTATTTTCTGTTATAGAAATATTATTTCAATTCGTAATGTACAATAAAATTTCTTTGATATGAACTGGTAATTCGCCTGGTAGACTAAGATATTTCGGCACCCTAAATAGAATACTTTTTCTATGACTTCTAAATTAAGGACACTTGCATATATTTAAATTTTTTTTTTGTGAATGTTGTACGCAGATGTTTTACCTTTCTTTTTAGCTCATCGACCTCCTGTCGAAGAGCTATAGTGTTCGGTACGATGTCTGTAGCATCTTCCGATTTCAAAAATTTTTGCACAGAAATCCCGGACAGACCCCCTGGACCACGAAATGACTATTACAACATATGTCCGTATGTATGTCGCTCGTCCGCTCGCTCGCTCGTACGAGATTTTTTTGTTCCACTCAGATCTCCTAAACTACCCAACGGATTTTTATGAATTTTTTTCTGCAGATACATGTTATGGTCTAGTTGTGCAAGGTACATTTTATTTTTCAAAATTTTCTTTCGTATTTGAGAAAAAAAATATTTTCCAACTTTTTTTCAGTTTTTATTTTTTTTCTCCTTTATTTTTCACTCAATTGTGTTCAAAATTTTCTTGCATATGCAGGAAATAGAACAATATTTTTCCATATTTTTTATTTTGAAAAATTATGTAAGACCATTGGAGAAAAAAATATTTTTTAATTAAAAATTGAACAAAAGAAGATCAATGCATTTATAGTCGGCTTAGTTTGCTTTGCTTTTGTCAAGAGAAGAAAATGTATTCACACTTGTTTTAAATTTGTTGTTTTATTTGCGACCTAGGCACCTAGGATTTTAAAAGTGAATCTAGATAAATAATAATTTGTGATATATTCAGACTTGGATATACGTCGATAAGCTGCAGGCATGTATGTCTGTATACATTCCTAGTTTTTTCAAAAAACGCGCTTGCAAGGCTCTTTTAGACCTAGTGAGGGCTCCTACCATAATTCGACAATGCTAATACATACATGATTGTGAATTAATCATTATTGAAATTTACATTAACTAACATCGATGTATACCGTATCCTCTCGTGAATTAATAAATAAACTAAACTAATATTATTTTGATATTTACGACAAATATCAGTTATTAAAGTCACAGATTAACTCTTTTATTTCTTAATATTCTCTATTTCTTGGTATCCAAATGAGTATCATACAATATTTGTGCTGATCGTGGGCTGATTATTAACTGGATCTATAACAGCCGATAATTCACCACATTCCAAGATGTGTATACATTTTAAGCCTTTACTGTAACATGTATTACTGATTAGTCATTATATGCATTGAATAAGCTTGCAACTGTAACACATATAAGAATATGTGTAAGGCAATGAATACATATAAATAAAGTAGCATTATTATGAATGCGACTTCAATATCAAAAATTTCAACTGTCCATTCGTGAAAGTCGTTGATAAATATGAATGTGAAGTACCGGCAGATCTAGATATATTATTTCCATCTGTAACTTTATATCATCCGTGTAAGAAATTGTTTATTATATATATATATATATATATATATATATATATATATATATATATATATATATATATATATATATATATGTATATAGTGTTATTAATAATACGAAGTTTATCAAAGAAGATTAATAAATCGACAACTATTAAAAAAATTCATTCCAAAATTAAATAATCATATGAATAGCAAATTTATTGACATCTGAATCAGTTTTCTATACGAAATATTTTCAAAACAAACCAAACTAATGAATTGGTTCATACAGGTAGTACTTGCAATCTTGGTTTTATAATTGACCATGTGACATGAATTACCTAAATATAAATAAATGAAATACGTCAATTAAACACAACAATAAATTCTTATTGAAACGAACGGTAATTAGGATAAAGTAATATCGTTCAAGACATCGGGATTAGCAGTGTAGTTACTTTTTAGCTCATCGACCTCCTCTCGAAGAGCTATAGTGTTCGGTACGATGTCTGTAGCATCTTCCGATTTCAAAAATTTTTGCACAGAAATCCCGGACAGACCCCCTGGATCACGAAATGACTATTACAACATATGTCCGTATGTATGTCGCTCGTCCGCTCGCTCGCTCGTTCGCTCGCTCTCTCGTACGAGATTTTTTGTTCCACCCAGATCTCCTAAACTACCCAACGGATTTTTATGAAATTTTTTTCTGCAGATACGTGTTATGGTCTAGTTGTGCAAGGTACATTTTATTTTTCAAAATTTTCCTTCGTACTTGAGAAAAAAAATATTTTCCAATATTTTTTCAGTTTTTATTTTTTTTCTGCGTTATTTTTTATTCAATTGTATTCAAAATTTTCACGCATATGCAGGAAATGGAACAATATTTTTCCATATTTTTTATTTTGAAAAATTATGTAAGACCATTTGAGAAAAAAATATTTTTTAATTAAAAATTGAACAAAAGAAGATCAATGCATTTATAGTCGGCTTAGTTTGCTTTGCTTTTGTCAAGAGAAGAAAATGTATTCACACTTGTTTTAAATTTGTTGTTTTGTTTGCGACCTAGGCACCTAGGATTTTATAAGTGAATCTAAATAAATAATTGAACTTCAGTTTTTGATTGGAGTTAGGGCTTAACAGAATCGCTGTTGTTGATTCAGGATAAGTATAATAATTTTATTATGACGTTTCGCCTCTGTTTAGAAGCATCTTCAGATATATTGTAAGCACCTGTACAACATGTTAGATCTGAGTAAAAATATTCTTCTGTTCAGCAATCTAGCTGTGGTTGTAAGATGTTTTGAGATGGTCTTCAATGATCTGGTAGTGTGTCGACCAAAAGTGCTTGTAGTAAATTCATAAAAAGAAATGTTTCTTCCTTCCCTCCTGGAGTATATATTCATATACTCTGCTTAATAATTTGAAAATGAATATATACTCCAGGAGGGAAGGAAGAAACATTTCTTTTTATGAATTTACTACAAGCACTTTTGGTCGACACACTACCAGATCATTGAAGACCATCTCAAAACATCTTACAACCACAGCTAGATTGCTGAACAGAAGAATATTTTTACTCAGATCTAACATGTTGTACAGGTGCTTACAATATATCTGAAGATGCTTCTAAACAGAGGCGAAACGTCATAATAAAATTATTATACTTATCCTGAATCAACAACAGCGATTCTGTTAAGCCCTAACTCCAATCAAAAACTGAAGTTCAACTATCATTGACTGGCTTAATAATTTGAAAATGAATATATACTCCAGGAGGGAAGGAAGAAACATTTCTTTTTATGAATTTACTACAAGCACTTTTGGTCGACACACTACCAGATCATTGAAGACCATCTCAAAACATCTTACAACCACAGCTAGATTGCTGAACAGAAGAATATTTTTACTCAGATCTAACATGTTGTACAGGTGCTTACAATATATCTGAAGATGCTTCTAAACAGAGGCGAAACGTCATAATAAAATTATTATACTTATCCTGAATCAACAACAGCGATTCTGTTAAGCCCTAACTCCAATCAAAAACTGAAGTTCAACTATCATTGACTGGCTTAATAATTTGAAAATGTAAATAAATAATAATTTGTGATATATTCAGACTTGCACATACGTCGATGAGCTGCAGGCATGTATGTCTGCATACATTCCTAGTTATTAGAAGGAATTCATTTTTAATTAGAATGCCAACCGTTAATTAATTATTAAATAAAGTAAAAAGAAACCGATTAATGAACAAGGTTTATGAATGTCAACATTTGCAAAATTAGTTTACAAAAGAGTTGACATAGGCAAGCCCACTCATACATACACACATACATACATACATGCATAATATATATATATATATATATATATATATATATATATATATATATATATATATATATATATACCGGGTGTTAATTAAAAAACTGGCCATAGGCGTTTAACATGTAAAATCAGTTTTTCCTCCTGCATTAGTTACCAAATTACTTTAGAGAAAAATACTTTAAATAAAAGTTGTAGAGAATTAAATTCTGCATCTAAGTGAGCAATCAGATTTAATTTTTGACATTTCATAACTGAGAAAATCAAGTTTAAAATTTCATGAAAACACATAATATATAGGAATAGCCATGGAATTTAAACAAAATTAAAAACAATTGTATGACATTGCTGTCAAAAAAAATATTCAATCACGAATATTTAGATAAATTTGTCCAGAATAGAACCATTTTATTACTTGAAGCTTTTCTTCATGTGAAAACTGTTCCATACTTTTAGAAATATCTGTTATAGAACGAAAATTACGAAACACAAATTTTTTTGACAGTTACAATGTCATACAATTGTTTTTAATTTTGTTTAAATTCCATGGCTATTCCTATATATTATGTGTTTTCATGAAATTTTAAACTTGATTTTCTCAGTTATGAAATGTCAAAAATTAAATCTGATTGCTCACTTAGATGCAGAATTTAATTCTCTACAACTTTTATTTAAAGTATTTTTCTCTAAAGTAATTTGGTAACTAATGCAGGAGGAAAAACTGATTTTACATGTTAAACGCCTATGGCCAGTTTTTTAATTAACACCCGGTATATACCGTGACCGTGGTGACTATAGATGCATAACTCAAAAGAAAACAAAATCAAGTACAAGTGTACATGTCATTACTATGGGTAATTAAACGAATAACAAAAATGTATCATTTTAATATGTGGCTTTAATTAAATTAAAATGCCGCAGTCAACTGTTTAAGAGATAATTGATTGTCGAAACAAAAGCGTGCAGATAACATCTGTTGGTGTCATCTAGCGGCGGCCATCAATAACTTGTACAATGACAATCGCTCGGTGCCACACAGGGTCGAACTTGGCCCAATGGGTACGGTCAGAAATGTGTATTGAACAACCATGTTTACATTCGACGAAAACTAAAGTCTTTATACTATGTAACACTATATATTAGGATAGAGTATATTTAAAATATCTGATTCTTTACATACAATTTCTGTATCTATAAAAATAAACTAACATTCACGAGCTGAAGAAAATATTTAACGTAAATGTGTAATAAATTAGAATAATATTACAAAGAATTTTATTTATTCAGAAATTTAGAAGATCTGCTTTGTATAAAATCAATAATCAGAATATGATATCAAAATATTATCAAAGTATGTATATATGTTACAGTAAAAGCTTAAGGCATAGTAAATGCATACACTTACTAATAGAGTATACATTATATAGCTCTACAATACTGTACCCTACTTCTTCTCTATTCTACCCTATACTACCCTTCAAAAACCTACTCTACTAAAAATGTATACTTCTCCTAGTAATTGCATGCAACGACCGAATTGATGTCTATATTGTGACTTATATACTAAATTGTTGTATTGTTGAATTGCATTTTAAATTTTTTATTATATTTATTTATGTGAAATTAATTTATCGCATTTTTAAAATCCGAATAAATTATTGACAATTTATTGTGTGTTAACACTGTAATTATAACTCTCTGTACAGAAACGTAAATGCAGGTAGAGAATCGAAACTTAATTGTATCTGATTAATAACATCTTTTGATAGTGGATACCCTACCAATATTAATAAGGTGTAGACAGATGCTGTTGGTCGAAATTTTCCATCCGTAGTCCAATTATAGCAGGTAGCAATATACGAGTATATATCGACACATATATATACAGTAACTATAGATGAATATACACCTAAATAGGGGGCACTCTTGTACACGGTAATTTGTATTGTCACAACTGAGATAAATTACACGTTAATTGCAAATTACACACCTTGTTTCGGAAGATATATTACCAGAAAACAGTTTTATTACATCGCCACTCGGATATATTGACCAAAAGATATACAGATGGCCATGGAAATATATACTTCACATACGGCTAGCAAGAATAGACTTGTTAGTCGACAAGTTCACTAATCGTAATACGTCCCTGTCTGCATTCGCGCGTGTATATGTATATACTACACTGCTTGTTTGCTTGCACGCTAGTGGATATGATGTTAATCTCAGAGCCATCTAGTAACAGTTGAAAGTGAAGCACACGTCAATTGTTAAGGTTGTTCCTCTTATGAAATGTTGTCATACAACTTTGTTATCAGATGTTTATGCAGTGTTCATTTGTTTGTCCCTGCCAGTGTTTTGTCAGATGGGATGTCACAGATAGTTCGGTTAGGTAGGGTAGTGTACCTGGCTAGCTGAACTGAACTGGACTGGACCTGAACCGGACCAATAATACACACAGGCCCGTGTGATACTTTGAGGTTATGTCGTGTCCCGAGAAGTGTTTGATTATGTGGTTCTTGGTAATGTGCCCATAAAGATTGTTGGAATAGTTTTAGTTGTTCATCGTTGGTGAAGACACGATGTGAAATCGGCTAAAATGACCATTTGATTTTTATCCTAGAAAGGTCCAATTTGATTAATGTATAAAGGTTTTTCACTAATATCTACACTGTGTTGAATAATAACAATTTATAGTCATATTTCGGTATAAAACACTAACAATCACTGAATTATGATACATGGAGTACTTATCCAAATATATAAACTTCACGAACTATGCAGTTCATATCTTAATAACTAAAATTTGTTTTTCGAAGCAAAAATGGTAACACAAAACGTTTGCAGAGTTGTAAACTGTATTCAATCTATTCAAATTTTAATTAGGAACAAAATAAATTTTAAACCACGTCTTTATCATAAAATATTAAATAGTAATGGAAAAATAGTGAGTATTCGTTTAAAATTAATTGTTTTATATTTGGTGTCATAGATTCCCCATAGTTAACAATAATTTCGCGAAAATGTCAGTTATATAATGACAGTAAAAAACTTTAATATGCACATTTTTGCTCGAAAAATAGCTAATATTTTATATAATAATAATATTCTTTTTACAGTTCGGCTGACTAAGTTAACAGCAAAGCTAAGCCAAACTGATCTGACTTGACTGTATGTGAAAAGAACAACATTTTCAGTTAGCTCACTGGCATGTAAGAAATACAAATTGGCAGAGCAGGAATCTTACACTGAGGTTATATTGCATATTAATTAATGCCGTCGTATCATTAAATTATCAACTTCTTAGTTTATTTATCAAAAGTATTTTTTATAAAGCTATTTCGTTTGCTACGTTTAATCTGAACTACGAATTCTAAAAAGAACACGGAAAGTATCTGAGCCGCTTTGAAGTAACTAAGCACTTACGGCAGCTTAAGCAAAAAGAATGCACCTATTGTTCCACCTATTTAATGCAGCAATTCAGTTATTTCATATACTTTTTCCATCTGAATCAATAACTAAATATTATTTAATAATAAATAAGTAATTTATAATATGTATTCTCAAACTGCATACTGCATGTTTCTGCCTAAATTTAAACACGATCTTTTAATAATTTAATACAATTATTTGATTAACACTATATTTTTATTTTCTAATACCTAGTATAAAGGAAGTATAGGAATCATGAAAAAATGTCCAATATCTTAAAAACAAGCAAAGACTGGACAATTAAACTGAATATTTAAAATTTTATTGATTATACGAAGAGCTGATTCGACTTCTAGCATAATCGCACAACAGGATGAGGAAGTTTGCTGAACATCAAAATCGAATATTGCAAATTATTGGAGAAAATAAAAGAGATATGGAAAAAGTTTTAAAATAAAAGTTATAGGAAACAATAATCTTAGGAAATAATGTTCCACGCATTTTTGTTCTATCTTTATCCAATTTTGAGTAAAATGTACTACCTCTGTCCCATAATAACAGTAGCAAGTGAATATTTAAACGGGTATTATTGGCGAATGCACTTCTAAGTTAAGCACAAAATTGCGAAGCCTTCTATCAAAATCAACGTTCCATGACATTTGTCATTTATTTTGAGACATGTGTCTATTATTAGTTTACCCTAATTATAACGAATTATAACTAATTTTTCTAATTTCATCCGCTGATCGAAATTAAGAAAAGTAAGATGAAGAAAGAGAGTTTTCTAGCAAAGATCTAGTAGCGATAGTCCAATTCTTGATGCATTTGAAATGTCAAATACATATGTGCCAATTTAAATTTTAGTAATTTCGAGGAAATGGAAATGTACAAAATTATTTCTTCCAAATTGCATGTTATGTAAAGATCATTTAACAAATATTTAGAGAGTAAATACAAAAAAAAAATCGAAATAAAATACATAAAAGTTCTTAAGCGCAAAACAAAAATATGTTTTTTTTTTCCTAAATTATTTTGTTAATCTGCTGGTATTAAATTAAAGTGTACGAAAATAAAATAAAACTCTATACCTCTTATCTGTCAAGTTAGTATAAAATACCTCCATTATTACAGAACATTAACACATAAGTGTATATAGTTGCGAATAAACACCGCACTGCTGTGACAATGTACCGGTACTAGCACGTGGATAATTTACGTAAAACTGAGATAATTTCTTATGACTTTATATACAGTTAATGGGCATTTAATACACCGGAGCTGGTACACCTCGACCGGCGAGTAATCAGTGTTTGCTCATTTTAGCGCTTGAATAAAATCAGCAAGTAAATACCTGCGTTAACTAGCCACATAATATGCAGCCGTGCATGTGCCCCATTAAATATGAATTAATATAGATAACATATAATAATACGCATACGGAGGATACAGCTCGGATATAGTGTTTTGCAAATGGTCTGATAATAAGAACGAGAATGTACAATATCGAATCTGTCTTAGGTATATTAGTGTCACAGGAACAGGTAAGTAATGTAGTTTCATTGCAATATTATTCATATTGCGTAGTCGAAACCTGACATTATGTAAGGCACATGTTCACATTCTGCAAAATATAAAACTATTATCCCAGTGACAATAGCAATTTTAGCATTATTATTAAATAAAAGTGCGTTTTAAAATCGCAAACAATAACCTACAATGAAACGTCAAACTGACTGGTGATAACTCTAGCGTGTTGGTATTACAGGAATAACCAGAAAAGGTTTGCACGGGTAATTGAAATAACTAGTTCTTTTAGATTCAGTTACATATTTTCCTGTGTACCAAACTATTTAATGATTTTGTTTCTGACATCATAACAAAGATATATTCTTAATAGTATACACAGATCTTCATTGGAATGAAGAAATATTTTGAGATACATGCAAATCCGACATGTGCCAACATATACAAGAGGTATTTATGTTCAAAGATAATTGGAATTGACATGACTTCTTAATAGGTAACATGGAACCTTTCAAGGGGGGGGGGCATTAGCAACTAGTAGTGGTGCTATTCCGGTACAATTTTAATTTGTAATGTTCTTATCGGAAAAGATATATAAGGCATATATTTGTTTTTGTTATGATATTAATATTAACCTTTATAACATCAATCGATTCAGGTTGTGATGCATTATTTCAAAATGCAGTTATGTGTAAATAAACAGAAATGCAAATAAAAATTTCTGAATACATCTCTGTTTTTTATGCATTTAGTACCTGGCATAATTTGAGATACTTAATCATCTGTTAATAGCATGCTGCGTTAATCCTCCGGGAATCAATTCCAAATATCTTTGAATAAGTTGTAAGTGTAAATCACGAAAGAAACATTTAAAATGATGAAGCAATATCTTTTTTTCGTATAATTCTAAAATAGGCATATTCCGACAGAAAAATATCCCTTTCATATATCGATTATATTTTTTTTTAAATAATTATGAATAGGCACGTTTGGTCTGTTTTAAAAATAAAGCACTATGACATGGAACTAATTTATTCCCTCATTACAAATTATGATTTTGAAACATAAATTATTGTGTATTTTATTGTACTGTTACTAATCTAAAAAAATTTGTAATTAGAACAGTTTTATTGTTATAAAATAGTCAATATATAAGTTAAACAGGTTCATCGGATCGTGTTTGTTTTTTGCGTCTATAATCATACTACGTACAAATTATATAATTTCAATACAATTTTCATAAATATACACTGCTTATTGAATATATCTATAATATTTAATGATATGATAATTATTGACGCTCAACTTTTTGTGCAATAATTCCATTTCAATCTACTCGCAAATCATATTGCGAGAAGAATTAATTTACATAACCAGTCCTCCCGCGCTAACCAGCTGATACCACTACACTAATATTCACTATCATACACTAGTGATATCATAATAATGTACTATACACCCGGAACGTATCCACTTTGACTGACACTGTAATACTACATTTCACGGCTGTATATTTTCAGTGGCGTGCAGATCGCACGAATCACCAGAACTAATATAAAAAAAAATGTGTACATTTCAACGAGCGCACAGCATACATAAATAACAACAATCAATTTCATCTAAATATAACTCAAAACACCGTGTAATTTTGTAAAACAAATAATTTTCTCTCTCCCGAGACTCTTCGCTAGGTTATGTTGCTGTGCGCATACATAACCTCAGCACAACGATGCGTGTGTATGTGTTTGTGTACATTCCGACAGGCGTGCCAACTGCAAAGACGTGAAAACACAGTACGCCCACTTCGCTTCGGCCACACGGTACAAGTGAATATAATACAACCGGCGTGAAGCCAGCCAACAATTACCCATATCACAGTTGCCCATGGAAGCGTAACAACTTCACATCAGTGCACCGGGTGAAAGATATTAATTTTGCATTTGATAATAAAAAATAACGAAAATAACAACAGCATTTTTATTTAATAATTGCACATGTTGTGTACTTGTGTATTGTATGTACTACGATGTTCTGCTGCAATGGTGATCTGTATAATAATTACATAGATTAACTAAGTTGAGAAAACTACCTACCTAATATACCTTAATATCAGTTCGCAGTTAGACGGTGACGCACGCCGTGGAACAATACGATACAGGCGAATAGCATAACACCAGCGAACAAGCACAGTCTAACAGCTGGATAATAAATCGGAGACTGGTTTCTGATATTTTGAAAATATAATTACATGTTTTCATTTTGTAATGGAATACCGTGGACGGTGTTATTCGTAAGGAAGCACTGCTACGATACACTGGTTGCTTATTGCGTGCATGAGTTCACAAAGGTCGTGGTGTTTGACGAGAAAATTATAACAAAAAAAAGCTGACATATTCATATTTAAATATACATGTATAATTAACCACAACAGTACCTCAATAATATAATTATATGAAACCTGTACCACCATCTTGGCATTTCAAAATCTACAAAATACTTAATAACTGTGTACCAATAAATACTGCGCTAATTACTAGCCAGTTCAAATTAATTATACCACAAATCTGTAATCTAGTTTAAGAATTAATTATAATGTATTTTTTACTGAATAAAAAACTATTTGATAGATTTATCAAATTTACAGTTTAAATTAAATTTAGAACTTCATCGATAAATATTGATGATGTAGGTTCGTGTCAATGATAATTTAAAATAAATTTTTTTATTCATTGGTTAGAATATTAAGGTTAGAAATGATTACACTTCTAGTATATTCTCACGATAAACGAAAAAAAAAAGTTTATTTCGACTGTTTAACTTAACTAATTAAGTAATTATATAAATATGGAATGAGTCGAATGTATGACGAAACATAACTAATTTAAACAATTAAAGTAATGTTATGGGAAGAAGAAAACATATTTTTTTATGTTTTATCCAAATTTTCCAATTCTTTTAAACTAGCATCTGCAGGGCTATTTTTGGAGAGTTTTCAGAATGACTTCAAAAAATAACTATTTTTTTTATCTACTTTATAATTATAAGAAGAAAAATATTTCAGCATTACACTTATTGCTTCTTTTGTTGATTTACTCTTTCCTTCTGTAAAGGTCCTGGATTTTTTGATACTCAGTGACTTATCATACAAAAATATCCTTGAGAATTTGTAGCTATATTAGACATAAGTAAAAATCCAGATTAAACGTTATTTGTTGGTGTATTAGTTATATTTCTTGTAGTTATTACAGGTGAATATGCTTCTTCTGTTTATTCAACTATCGTTCGTACGCAGACCGGCTAGTTGTGCACTTCTGAAACTACCATCAGCATTATGGTAAACTACAAGTATAGGTATAACGGATGGATGATGATTGGAGTTGCCATTCTGGTATACACCGTTCACGTCAGCATATTCAAACATCACGGATCGAACCTTAGCGTTAATGATAGACATTAGTCGGCCGTTCGATTCGCTGTTAATACGTAGTTTAGTTACAAATTCAGCCCGCAGGGGGATAATTTACGAAATTACCCGCCATAACACTTCAAAATAAACAAGAAAACAAGCCACAATCGGTGCCCAGATCGTGTACTGTTTATTTAAATAACTGCGCTTGTGTACCACGATACGTTTACAGCGGTACATCATACGAACAAGAATGAACACCACTGTATTGTTATGGTGGAATGGTGTACGGACATAACCTAGCAACGCATTGGTAGCCTGCTTGTTAGCACCTTCATTTTTTTACGCGTTTCGCCTGTTCTGTTCGGCCGCGTCCGACGAACCAACGGCTCCTTTCTCGGATTCCGAAGTGTGCACACATGTTCATAAACACGCACACACACATATACACAGCTCTACATGAACTACTACCTGCCTCTTCTTTGCATTTGTTTTACTTGCTGTTGTTGTTCATTTTGTTTGTTTTTGTTGCTTGTAGTTAGATTACGGCTAGTGTTGAAGCAAATTGAAAGTTCGTGAGAATAATTGACGACCTATGCAATGTCAATGAGGTGTGTGTACGGGTTCTTCTTTGTTTATATCATCATGTTGGCAACACTGGACCGTTTGGCTGACGGATCATGGTCTGGTCTGATCAGGTTATGTTCTCCGGATAATCATAGAGCTTAGGTTAGGAAGAAATGAGGAATTGATGAAAGTTCACTCTGTGGCATTTTGCAAATTTTATTACACCAATCTAGTGTGTCAATGTGTATTTCGTGAGAATATTTGATTGTGTAGTGTGTCATTAAATCGCCGTAGTGTTTGTTTTTCACTCGCTTGTTGCCGATAATGGTTAGCACTGGGTGTTATTACCGATATATGTGTATAATCATGGCCGACAAGGAGATATATGAAAGCAAATATCTCAGCTAGATTGTGTTTCACGTACTTATTATCAGCCAGAGGACTCGATATTGTCTGTAGTACATTCATATTTCATTATTGTACAAGTATGACAAATCATACAATTCATTCTTTTCCTATAAATCATACACTTGAATTACTGCAACATGATGATCGAATAAAAATTTCCAATTCCTAGACCTTCAAATTCGCATAGTACTTCGCTATCAAAAAGATCGGTTGCAAATTATTTTTGAAATTAAATTAATTAGACAAAACGTAATTTAGATTTGAGCGAAACTGAATTCGAGTTGATTTCCTAACTCCCAAGATCTGATTCCAAAATCTGCAAACATAATCTCTAGGAACTAGTTCGAAGAACCAACCAGATTCCTAGGATAAACAAAATCGGGAACTTATTCTAAGTTCCAGATCCAATAATTGAGTGTCCTACGATCCGTCTCCGAGAACAGAATATTTCATTTTTAAGATCTCTGAAGCAGGAATTCAATTTATGGATTCCAGTTCTTGAGAAAATCAATATTTATGTCCTGTAAATTGTGGAACCCATTCCAAATTACCCGATTTCTAATATTAATAAATATTATGAAAAATGCTATATATTGGGGATATAAATAGAATAGGAAGTCTGATACATAAAATAGTATTTTGATGAAATTCTTTCACGTGGTTAGTCATAATCTTTGTGAACATATGTTGCTCGTGTTCTGAGCATCATGAAAATCTACCAAAGATTCGATGAATACCCTTTTTAAGTAGTCTTCTTGGTTAACCACTTATTGGTTCCAACGATCCTGCTACTTTTAAGTATAACTCGGGAAACTGTAAATCATGTCATTTCAGCTGTTTGAATCGCCGCAATCGGCCCAAAACAGGTTCCTTTCATCATCATATTAATTTTCTCGAATGATCAGAAGTCACGAGATGTCAAGTCGGCCGAGTATATTGAGTACAGGTACAGAGTGATTGTTTTTAACAATAAAAAGTAAATTTCTTTCGCTACTCATTCACTAATATTAATATGATTCCTACTAATAGATTTCAGAATAACCTAACCTAGGTAAATAATTTTTGTTAATGGAATACACTAGCGAATGGTAATTATTTGTAGCCAAGCGAAACATTTGAATCGTTCATATAAAGCTTACTAATACTAATACTCCAACACTCTTTAAGAATCATTCAGGACCTGAGGAGTGCCGGATTTTAGAAAACGCCGGATTTTTAAAGGTTATATACATGCTGTATATATTTAACAGAAAATAACTACCTGTATAGTCGTTTAAAGAAAGGAAATTAAACACAGAATGAAAAGGAAATAAAATTTTAATCACCGACTAATACAGTTCCTCAAAATAATATTTAAAAAAATATCCTCAGAATGTTAATTCAATTAACTGAAATTTGTATTCAATTAAACAAAAAAAATTACTCAGAATGTAATCATTACCCTGTAACTGTACCTTAACATCGAAAACAGTGGCACGCCAAGGCGGTAAATTTGAAAATGCGCTCCGAAATTCATGTCGGAAATCCGAAGGGTCAGGATTTTCGATGGCGGGATTTTTGATAGGCAATCTGTTCATATTTTATTAAATCGAAGTGTCTGAATTCCTTGCTCGCTGGGCCATTGTATCAGAGGATGCATTTTCTCGAAGGGTCGAATTCGCATAGAATTATTCAGGCTATATTTTAGCGAGTCGACGTGTCACATTACATCGCTTTCTCGTCGGAATGCTCTTTCAGCAGATCCATTCTCTCACTGAGTCGAATACACAGTGAGTCGAAAGCAATTCCCAGCAAATGAATATAAATATATCAATAGTCGTTTGTGTCTACGGATTATTTTCTCAGTAGTTCAAATGTAATCCACACTACATTTGTAGTAGATCCCTATCTCAGTGGGTCGAATTGTCACTAAAAATCTTGTAGGGTCATCATATAAACGTTCTCAGACATGTTTATCATATTATACTTTTTAAATAGGCGAAACACAACATATAATAATGATATATTTATACTTGAATATCCTTGTAAAATATACTATAAATAAGAACTTATGGAAATATCTTTTACTTAATCATCTGCTTACTGATTTAAAACATGAATGCTCAAATGGGTATTAGCGGTCTATTGCCACTGAAATAGAAAAGTTTATGGTTATGTATATTATATACTATTTTGAGAGATTTCGGGCTAGCGAGATGCTTCGACTATTTTTGGTTGGGTTTGATGTTAAATATATTATTAGATACTTAAAAAGTAAATTAAAAAATTTATTCTCCACTGAAGTGGAAAAGTAAAATATATAATATAAGCATTTTGGAGAAGACACGTTTCGGAACTAAAGTATTAAAGTTAATCGGTTATAATAATTACCATTAATTGGTCATAATACGCTTTAAAGATGCTCCAGTCATTTACACACCATTAATTTACATATAACATTATATTACATTGCATTATTCACGTCCAGGTGTACCAACATTAAAGAAACAAAGTACCTGAAATGTCCATGAAAACATTCAATAATTATTGCTGGCGGCAAATTCGTATTAAAATACTGTGTACTAGTATCGTTATAATTAGGTACCTACTCTGTAGTTGTGTATGTTAAATTTTCATGTGTTAAATTAAGTTTTTTTCTTGTATTAATGATACTTTCACTGGTTCTCAAGAACACCTTAATAACGGTTCGGGTTTTTTAATGTCACAGGAAATCATTAGACGTAATGATTATTGTTATTGACCCATTATTGGTATAATGATGACCGCGGGCGACTGTGATTATTTTAATTAATACATATATAAACATATTCACATACATACATATGCATTGAAATAGTAACAATTATGGTTAGATGTATTTGCAGGTGTTTACATGTGTTAATTCAACAATATATTGTTAACAATGACTTATATCCATTCATATACTGTAGTTACACTCTGCTATACATATGATTAATTATTCAGTAATTTATTATAGAATTAGTGCATGACTATGAAGCAAAAAATGTAAAAAATACCAAAGATGAGTTTGGATTTTTTATAAACTTGCACGTAAATATTAAAATGTAATATCTATAAAATGTTTTTAAATGTAACTAAATAAATCGATAGAAATCAACGAAATCATTGTTAATCAGTTAATCAGTTTATAAATACATTCCAAATAGTAATCATTAATCCATCTCCACTCTGTTCGCTATTTCACAACAATAAAAGACAAATTGAAATATATATATATATATATATATATATATATATATATATATATATATATATATATATATATATATATACATATGGTGTAGTGGTTAAATTTATTCCCCGTAATTTGTTGTCATTATAACTAGCTGTTTCTCTGCAAACACCTCCATGGACTTCAAGTAAATTAGCTTCGAGCGTATCATATTTTAATGTACAGTTTATTTAAAAGTAAATTATATTAATGTTGATGAGATATTCGCCGGCAGGCCAGTGTACAGAACATTTGTAAAAAGGCATAATGACTTCATGTCCGTCAGCGAGCAGTTAAAGCCCAAGCGAATGGTTGCAAGGCAAACATTGCATGCGCCAAACAAGAAAGATTTAGTTTGTAATAAATTTCACTTGTAATGGATTGCTTTTAAATTAGTAACGATTCTTGTTAGATATGAAATGTCGGAATGCAGAACAAAAAACAAAATTAATAGGTTAACTATTTGGTAAATACATAATAATAAAGGTTAATTTTGTAATCTTTAATCCATTTAGTCATTTTTAAAAGATAGGTAGCTATAATGTTATGGTTTTCCTGTTGCTGTGGTAACAGATCATTTATTGTCTCTTCAATCGCTAATCATACATTTCTTTCAATTCGTTTTCGATTCATGTAGGTACACATATTTTTTTACGGGTAAATCTATTTACAAAATCTATTCACGTTCCTCAGGTGAAAACCAGTTCAATTCCAAATTAGGTTGAAACAATAAATAAGGTTAATAAGTTAGATTTGAATAACTAATAATATTTTGGAAACCACAATTGTTTCCTATATTTTTTTTATAATTCAAGATGAATGAAAAAAAAGTATTACAGATCAAACATATATTTAACAATGTAATTTCAAGATACAAAATAAAGAAGATAAAAAAATTAATGTGATTATTTAATATCAATTGGTGATTTTAACTAGTGTTGTATGCATTGAAGGTGATTCGTATCTAAAACACAGACGTTAATAATTTTACAATAATTTAAAAAAATATCAATATTTATGAAATAAATCGTTATTATGTATAATATGATATTCGTAATCCGCACATGAAGGTAATTCCACAATCTCTTTTATCATATGTCAGTATTAATAAATTATCGTTGATAAATAAAAAGATAAAAAAATTACATTGCCCAACTGTAACCCCATCACTGAGCACATCTTCAATAAGCAGAATCACATTGCTTCAAATTACCGTTGTCACCAGACAAATCAGTATAAAAATATATTGAAAATGTTGAAAGAATAAGATATAGTTATTTTATCAGATAACAATTTAATTCAAAAGGTCAAATTTGCAATAAATAAGTGTGACCATTTATTTCTTACGATATTACGTAACGGATTTAGCTACAAATATTAAAAAAATATAATGAGTTTATAATTAACAGTCAGATTAAATTTAGAAAATTAATTAGGTTAATAAGTTAATTTTATAATAACCTTCAGCGATTTTTAATCAGATAGTGAGAGAAATACCGTGGAATAAATAAACATGATAAAACGTATCTTAAATGAACAAAAAAACTGCATGCAAGAAGAAACGCTTTTGAGAAAATTTGTCATGAATTATGCAATAATGCGTGATGTGCAAGGATTAATCTTTAGATAGATTCACATCGAAATCCCAGACGAGATTATTCTGGGAATTGTGTCCAATGAGAAGTTTAAAATTTGATAAGGTAAACATCGCAGGCGCCTGTGAAAAGCTAACAGTCATTGTTCGTTTGTGGCCAGTGAACAAAAGAGCGACAGGGCCAGCAGCCAATGGCGTGACGCGACGGAAGCGCGTGACAGATTGTCGAGTGTCAGTGGCTCCACGGGGTGGCGAAACTGCTAACTAATTGAGTAACATGAAGTTACCCATGGGTCTTTGTACGCTTGGGTGTACATAAAGATACAATGTTGTATGTTCAGTACACAACCGAATACAATGGATATTTGATCAAACAAATATTATATTTTATCAACACCTTTCAAAAATAAACTTGGTGTTCAGAGTATGACAGGTAAACGGGTGATTATAAAAGCTCGATAATTAATAATAATAGGCACAGTAAGACTTTATTCAGCGCTGTAGATGTGTTCTTGAAGACAGAGCGCTAAATGAAACAGGAAATGAACAAGATTTTTGTAGATTTTTTTCGAGACAACCTTCACATATTCATCTAATGTTTTACATATACAGTGAATTTCGCTTATAACGAACCCGCTTATTGCGAACTTTCGCTTATAACGAACCAATCTATAGAGTACGAACTAAAGTATCATTAAACGTGTGTTATTTTTTTCGCATATAACGAACCCGTTTATAACAAACTTTCGGGTATAACGAACCTTAATTGTTGCTATAATCGCATAAGTTTTCGGTTATAACGAACTTAAAACGACATTTTACCAAATAATCAAGGGAAAATCTTTCAACTCCGCATATGTAGGGTCGTCGCAACAATCGAATCTACTGAACGCTGTCAGTTATTCACTATATTCAATGTGTTAAAGAAGTACAATTATGATTTACGCAATTTCAAAGAAAACACGTAAAGCTCTTGCTGTAAATAAATAAAAATAATACAAAATAATAATAAATATAAACAAAAGTAAAATAAACGATTTTTTTTAAATAAGATTCATAAAAACTATTGATAGTGTACAAATGTATATGTATTACAAAACAATATCTAACTAAATTTTGAACAAATCTGGATTTGTCTAGTTTTGCAAAACAGTTCTTCATATTATATACCTACTTGAAACATGTACCTATGCATTAATAAAAATAATGAATTTCTGATGTTTATCGTTCATTACGAATTTTGCTTATAGCAAACTATTTTCGTCGGTCCCTTGAGGTTCGTTATAAGCGAAATTCACTGTATATAACATATATATATATATATATATATATATATATATATATATATATATATATCTAAATACATATATAAAAAATGAGACAGACTGAGTGTCAATATAATTTGATGAAAAATTGATTATCCGGCTTAAGATGTTAAAGTGGAAGAATGTTACCAGTACTTTCTGAGGAAGATATCGTCATGAAAAAGTAACAGTACAACATTCATTGGCACCTTGGAAATGTGAAATATTATCTCTATTTGTTAAAACCAGTAGGTCTTATTCATTTGAGAAAATCCTAGTAGCTAGTTCATCAGTCACAAAAGTTATAATTATTGTTGTTTATGCCAATATCATTTTCAAAAAATATAGACAAATAACGCTGGAAAATGAAACTATAAATAAAAAGTATACCATTAATCACGATCCTTCCTGTTTCATTGCTATCTCAAGAAAAGAACTTTTAAATCAACCGTTTTATTGTCGTATTTACGTAAAATACTCGTATAGTATATTTTTAGTTTTTAAACAATTAACATTAGCTTGAGATCATGTGCTTGAAACAATCCTGCACTGTTTTACACTTATATAATTGCACATCTGTAATAATTACTCTTCTTCGAATTCCAAACTGACAAAATGTTATAATTTAGCTAACCTCCAAATCGTAAGTGTCAAAATTGGTGTTGCAACGCAGCGTAGCAGGCAGGTTTGCTACAGCAGATTAGTTTCGGTGTATGATTACAAAATGCACCATAAGTTTCATTGAAACTAAATTAACGTTTGAATTTATTAAGTGATAATTATTTAATGTTTCCTCGTTTCATGGAACGGTTATTTAGGGGATATTTAGTTTCCATCACATTGCCAGGGCCGCACAGTGTTACCAACCCACCATCCGGCTATATTATATGGTACTTTAGTTCAATTTTCGTGTTAAGCGTTTTTAAATTGTTAGTTCCTTTTAGGCCGAAATTATAGGTTTGGTAATACATTAGCCGGCGAGAACATTTATGGCACAGCCGAGAAGCGAGCCGAGCATTTGTGTGGAGAGAAAACCATTGCAGGGTCACGCCAGTCTGCCCATAGCGCGTACCTACCATTCTAATACGTGGTTGTCCAAAATTAGTACTAACATACGTATAAACATCGGTATAATCACAGATCGCTAGGTGGATTGATGAGCGACAACTATCATAACGAATGGATGCAAAAGAAGCATAATATAAAAAGTATTACGCTAAATTTGAAACCCTATTTGCGTCATGAAGTTAGATAAACTATTGGGAAAGATTTGCCGTATTAGTATTACTAGAGAACGAATGAAACAGGTAAATGGAATTGATTATTTGGGCTTCTTGTTTACGAAAATTAAACGAATGAATGCTGAACTGAAAGAAAAGGTTGTAGATTTTAAATGTATCTATTATAAATCTTCAGAAAACATATTTTGTAAATTTCGTATAGCAGAATTTTAATATACAAAAATAGCGTCGTCTAGAGTAAAAATAATTGTTTCATAAATTTAGAGGAAAAATATACACATTGATATTCACAGCTCAATACTAAGGGCGGTAATATTTTTTTCTACTAAAATTGAAGCTGCTGATGCTATACCAATAGTAACTGTCAAATTTAATAGAAAAATTTAGTAACTCTTAGTATCGTCATTAGTATCAAGCTGTAAAGACCAATCATGGTCATATTTGTTTTCCTTTGAATAAATATAAATGTTGATCTTGTAGAAATTAATTCACATAATTAATCTTGAGTTAAAATTCAATATCACTAATGAGAAACTATGTGAATTGAAATAAAACATATTATTTTCCCTAGAGCGATAAATAATAATTTCATTTTTTCCAACAAGAACATGGAAAAAATGAAAGTTTACAAGTTTAATTTCAATAATAAACGTAATGTTCACGCAATGGAACTGGTCACTTGTAATGACTTAATTATTTTGTCATTATATACACATTACGTAAATCACTTGTATAATGAGGAGTAATTTAAAATTTCATTTATAAATTAGTAACGTTAAAAAGGACACCGCCAATGTCTGCCAACTGAACTCAAATTATTTACATCTCAATTCGGCATGAGATTTGCTTCAGTAATTTTATTTAAATTATGGATTTTGCAAGTCATGTAATTAATACATAATTTGCTTTGCTCACAGTTCAAAGAAAGTGAAAAAAATGAAGTATTATAATGTCGTTTATATTGTCATACATGTCTATAAAGTTTTGTTGATCAAAATCATGTTGAACTATAAATTTAAGTTATGCACTATTGTTTTATCGCGAAAAAAGTAAGTAACAAGTAAATTGATTATAGGTGAGATTGAATAGCTAATGGTGATTCGTAATGATTGTAGTATATTTAATACGGTTGTACCACCATAAGAAAAAAAAAAATACTATTCCGTAGGCGACACAAATAAAACAGTATTCTATAACTTCAAATACGTTAGAAAATGTTAAGTAAAGGATTCACTTTATCATTTTTTTTTCACACACGGTACTGTAATAAATGCGTGGGGAGGTACGACTATATAAAGTCCACAATCAATGTACAAATTATTAGCAAATACAAATACGATTGTGAGAAAATAAAATAAGGAATGAAATGCAGACTTCTGTGGACAGAGTGCGCGGCAGTGCAAGCGAATACTTAGTACATCTCAGAACCTGTATAGTATTTGGGTTTATAAATAAATATTTTATATAGTATTTGGCGAGCGATTGTGAACAAATAAAGGGTTTGTTACCCCAGTAATGGGAAATGCGTGATGTATGTATGTACAAACACACAACTTAGTAATGTTAGAAAATGATGTAAGTTTTGAAGTGCAGCATTCCGAGTTTATTTAATTAATTGAATATCACAACCTAATAGTCCATGGCCCGAAAATCACTACAATAGTGTATGCCACTGGTTTGTACAATACAGTCAGCGCTCTCTTAACGTACGTCCTTTTTACGTACGTACGATAATACGTACATGATTATTTATGATTCTCTGTCCGTACTAAGTACACATTAACCGCCCGAACGTACATCACATCACACAAACCTGTAGGAAATACTGGGAAATACACCGTCCGCTTAATGTACGTTCACTTATCGTATCGAAAATTGCGCACGCATTGTGTACGTTAAGTGAGCGCTGACTGTATTTGTAATTAAGCATTGTACGTTTCTTGAAAATTCGTAAATATAGGTTAACCTAAACAGAATTTTTACAATACACCAGAATGTAAAAAATCATACATTATTGTCAATACTTATACTTATAATTTATAAATATTGTTAACGAAAAAATATACCGATACATTATTAAGTGTAACATACTCGATACATAATATTAATCAACATGTTACTTAACCATGAATATAAGATGTCCTTACGTCACTTTAGAAAATAAATAAATTATTATTAATATTCCGAAACATGTTTGTCATAATGATAACTATCTTCCACATTTGAAAGTAATCGTTATTAATAATATTAATTACAATTAATAATCAAAGAGCATGTATATGTAATAATTAATCTGTAAGCCGTCAAAGTGAATGTACAGATGACAAGCAGCGCCTTGCGTATTTAAGTGGTACTACATATGTATTAAGGCAGTTAAACATTTGCGATCTATTTACAACAATAATGACACAATTCATTATTAAAATAGAGATGAGTGGATTCGTATGGCTTTCTATTTCTCGATGTTCAGAAATCCGCTATCAGAAATTTGATAAAATTGTATTTAAAAATGAAAATTTAATAAGATTTAGTCATCATCAGAACCTAAATAGTTTTACAAATATAAATACCATGTTTAACAATCGATAAGTATAGAACAAATAGAACGGATTCCATTCTGTAAGAAGCTACACTAATCACTATTACATCTACTAGGCGATTTAATTAACAACAAAATGAACTTTATTAAAATATATTCTTAAATTGTAACAAACAAGCATTAGTTATAATTATAACCAGGCCTATTTTTGTAAGGATAGAGATGTAGGAACGTATTACAATTTTCACCAGTCTCCATTTAGAACAGTGATGCACAACCTTTTATGGATGAAGGGCCGCATACAACATCAATTTTGAGTCGGGGGCCGCATATAACTCCGTTTTTGGGTCGAGGGCCGCAAAAGATATTTTTTACCCTATTTTTGTCGTTTTTGGCTGAGATTTTTCTTTTTTTTTAGCTTATTCTATTGTAAAAAATGCCCAAGCGGGCCGCAAAAATTTGAAAAAGGGCCGCATGCGGCCCGCGGGCCGCAGGTTGTGCATCACTGATTTAGAACATAACTAATAAAAAGACATAAAACCCTAGGTATGTGGTGTGTTGGACAACCCTGTCCAGATGGCGTGCATTTAAACGGAAACTATTTGGGACTTTATTGCTCTATTAATATAATAGCTTGTGTTTAAGTTGATCCTTTTAGAAATCGTTTAACCTAACATAAAACCTCTCGAAAATATCGTCCATAAATTTACAAATACCACGGGAACATTGTGCGCAGTCGTAAACATTTAAAATGAATGAACTTCTACATTTAGAACCATGCACACGCACACATATCCTCGCCATATACATAAACTTACTGTTACCTTAACCTTTATATTCTCCACTGTAGTTAACAATTCATAATAATAGATGGCAACCGTTACCTTGGACTTGTACTAAATGTTCGGTATGTACATACATATAATTGTAAGTAAAATATTAGTGGTATTTATTATGTCCATTTGTAATGGAGAATGGTTAAACGAATATTAAATTGTTATTACCTGTAGATATTTGGAAATTATAGACGAGTATTTTATAGTTGTTCGAACAATAAGACCATTAATCATATTTTTATAACCACTGGAGTATTTGTGAGGTTAGATATTTTTATACACGTTATGTCAGTAAACTTTATGTGTAACTTTACAATAGGCGGCGCTACTAGTCGTATATCTCTTTTTTATTTCGTAGTAGGAATTATGGTTTAGACGTTAAAGTGTCACATCTTGCACCGAAAATACCTAACCTAACATATTGTTCCTATATTTTTTTAAACATACGGCTAGGATGGGGGTCGATCCAAGCAACAAAACTCCTTCATCCGTCCCTGGAAGTAGGTATCCGTGTGTAGCAAAATAATATATTCCAAGAAGGGCATGTTTTTAGAGGATAGTGTATTGTAGGCAAGTGGTAGTGTATGGTATTTTAAAGTTAGTAACAGTATACACTGACCGGTAAAGTCTGTTTGACACCTTGTATAATTCTATATAGAATTCTCAATAGAATTCAATATGGAAATTTATGTATCGTAGGATAGTGTATTGTAGAGAAGTGGTAGTGTATGGTATTCTAAAGTTAGTAATAGTATACACTGACCTATAGTCTGTTTGACACCTTGTATAATTCTATATAGAATTCTCAATAGAATTCAATATGGAAATTTATGTATCGTTGCATACCGAGAAATCACGTTAATTCTACATAGAATTCTACATGGGCAAAATGAAATAGAACTTGTTCTATTTCATGTAGAATTCTATGTAGAAAAGTGCGCGTTGGTACGCGTTAGTGATGCGCAATATACATATAATTTTTTGGTTTTTTCTTTGTTTGCGATTTATTTCAGTGTACTGTAGTTTTTATTTTGTTAATTAGGGAAGTTTAAAGACTTATTGTTCTGCATATTTAAAATGCCACGGCCTGTATCCCATCGAGTCAACCAAGTTTTCGACCACAATTTTCTTTTTGTTCTTTTTCTTTTTCCTAGCTAGTACGACGGGTTTAGCCGCAACAATAGTTAATACTGCTCATAATAATAATTCATCCTCACATGAATCCATTTCAATGTTTGGTTAATTCGTAATAAAATAGTTAACCATGCCAATCTATCGAAGTCTCGACAACTGCGCCTGCTCGCAAAGTGAAAATCTTGTATACGTTAAATACAGGTCTAAATATTCGATATATAGAATTTTATATAATAATTCTGTACGGTATTCTATTTAGAATTCTATATAGAAGTATACAAGGTATCAAACGGGCTTAGTGTGTACATTTACTACTGTTTAAACTTTTACTGTAACATATAGTATGTAGTTAAAGTTTGGTAAGGTGTAGGACGTACAGATAGCGCTAGTGCTCACTGAACTGTTTCCTAGATTGCGTGCCAGTCGCCGGGAACTATTTAAACACCATGTATAATTCTTACCCCAGCGCCCAGTGAATAGCCCCAGACTCATGGGTCACGCAGCCAAGTCCGCCCATCGTAATTATTTTGTCATCTATACGTTACGTTACGTTACGTTACATTCAGAAATGCCGTGCACGGTGCGATTTACGTTGCGAGAAAAAGTGATAGTTTAATCCGTAATGTGTATGCTAATGCCGCATTTTATACCCTGACCGACTGACGATATGCAAGTATTATTAGTGCGCAGCCGGGCTGACGCTGTATAAATTATATTATAATTATATAATTACACATGGATGAAAAAATAAAACAAGTGATTTTTGTAAAATGTACACCAAATAAATAGCTCTATCATAATAACTAAATGGTTTTATTGGTTTCAACATTTACCATGGATTAAAATATATAAGGATCTAGTGCCCGGAGCAAAGAGTTAATGTTTAATAACAAATTTAAGAACACATTGTTCAGACAAAGTTGTAGGTATAAACTTTTGTAAAGTGTAGAGAAAATGTAGAAGTAGACAGAGTAAGGTCACTGCTCCCCCCTGACGGCGTAATTTGGTAGTCATAGCGCCTTTTTTTATAAATGACATCACGCACTCATCTCTCAAACAACCGAAAAAAAAAAATATGAAATATAATTATTGGCGCATTTTTCGTATGTGTACCTGTTGATAGAAAATATTGGCAACGCTACTAAGAAAATACAATTAATTCAATAAGTTTGTTATTACAGGAAAAAAAAACCAAATATGTACATTATTTCTTAATAAATCAAAAAAGAACAAAATGCAATGATTATATTATTTTCCATTTTTTCTAAGACCTTATGGAACAGAATTACTGAAAAATATCTTTTCGTTGTCTTCAAATGAGGCCAATGTAAATATAATTTATGAAGAAATACAAAGAATATTACGAAAAGTTATTAATTACCAGTTTTTTAAATCTTTAAATATTGTTACATAGATACCTAACAAAAAAGGATTAATAACAAAAACTTTCTATATCTTTTTCAATTAATAAATGACAAGTGTCAAAATTAAAAATAAATAAATATTAAACAACATTATTCTAATGGATAATAATATGTAAAAATTAATATAAATGTCAATGTTAATAATAACAAATTGTCTGATTCAAGATGAATTTAAAAGCTTATGATGGGCACTATTGAAAGCACTATAACACTAGCGAATAGTTAAAAATGATATTCAAATAAAAGTTTCGAACAGCTTAAATAAATAAAAAAGTTACATTACATATGATATATGGGTAAATGTAATAGATTATCCATTCAGTTACGAGACGTGCTGTATATTGATTGTGTGTATTTTATTTCCTCATATCATATGCTTAAAGTGAGGCCATTTATCAAAAATCCTAACGGTTTTCGTTTTTGTAGTGTGATAAAGGTCGTAAGTCATTTGTTTAATAAAATAACACATACGCCCAATTCATGTAACAGGATATTTCGGGTCATTCATAAAATTATCGTAGGATAAATAGATACATTTTGACAATCTCACATATAAATAACGTATAGTTATTAAGTGGTTTGTTTATTTAACAGGTTTGGCTCAAGGGGGAACGCCATCTTGGAAAGTTGAGAATAATATAGAAACATGCAAGTAATTAAAAGTGCAGGTTATAATTATTTCGATTGTCGCATCATTTATATGTAAAGTAATAGAAAAAGGAAATAGGAAAAAAGAAAAAACTTAGACGATATTTAAATTTTTATTATGAACACATATTTACTTATAGGCAGTATTATTTGTGTCTAATTTATTTTTGATTTGTGTTGGCTCGTTTGAAGTCTCTATAGTAAAAATGTCAATGTCAATATTGGTAATTGGTTTATTACATGTTCCAGACTGTCAGTTCATAACGATTATTATTTATGCTATACTTCAGAATTAGATCAAACATGTTCGAAAATTTACAGTTAAATACAATCTTTAAAAAAAATTACCGCAGAAAACTATATGTTAGAACATAGACTAAATATGTTCGATAATAATAGTGCAGACACTACCAGTCTTTTTATGCCAAAACAGAACCATTTAATGATACATTTCAATCCGTAAGTGAATATTCACATCAAACTAACAGCACCATAAATAAAACATGACAGCAAAATTACGTAGTCTTCACTCGCAACTTCCTTATCAACCGTTCACCAATGTGACAGCAGTTACCGGCCGAGCATCGTCAAAACCTCGCAGCCATCTAGAAGCAATTATGATAACTAAATGAGATTATAAAGTCTAGTTGGCATTGAATCTTGCTATCATATCAGACATGGCAGCGAGAAATAATGTTCAAACTTCGATTTCAGATTAGAATCTGATTTTTATTTTTATTTTCTCCTCTCTCGATCGTTTACGTGATGGAAAAATATGATGTATGGATTTGTGTTGTTGACGGTTGTGAAAATACTGGTGCATAGTTGAAATTCAATGAGAAAATAATATAAATCAAAGATTTAATATAACCTGCGTAGGTATGTATTAACATTAACAGTAATTTATTAGTATCTATCACGTATATATTACCATATGCGGGTTCAACGTGATTCATAAAATAAGTGTTAAAATAGAAAATAATATTGTTAACAAAAAAAATTATACAAAAATAGGATTGCTAGTGCTCTTCTATATGCAAAATATATAATATATGACCAAATAATTTATATGTGATATTCTAAAGATATATTAACTTTATATATTTAAAATTAACATTCTCACTCAAGTTTCAGATGTATTATATATTTAAATATAATAATTTGTAGCACTGTAATTCTAGGATCAAACTTTTTCAATTCCAATTTGGATATACCTTTGATATACTTTATTTAAACAAGACTGACAGTTACACATATGTTTGTATTTATTTATAAATAAGTTTAATTTATTCCTTCATAATTAAATAGTAAAAACATGTAATACAAGTAGAGAAGGGAAATAATAAATGACAACTATTCTACAGTCTGCTATTTTTACAGAGCTTAAAAGAAGGAAAAAAAACGGGACATTCTATACATGAAGTTTAACGAACAAATCTATAAAATGTAGGTTGGAATAATTATTTATTATCTAGCTAATTAAATGTATTTGATAGTGATATTGTATCAATTCAATAACAGAAGCTTCACTGTGATGTACTGAGCATTTCTTTAAACGTATAAATATAAATTAAGTTTGGTAACTATGTCCTCTATCGATGTCATTTGGATAAAATAAAATAGAAACTGCGTCTATTCACAAAATCGTACACAACAGGGGTGGCTCGTCCATAAAGGCTGCTGGACTTCAGCCCTCTAGTATGTCAACAGTTCCTCCAGTACAATATGAAAGTTTGGTGATAGAAAAAGAACATTAGGCGGATACGAGGAACCGAATCCCACAATATTCGACCAGTTGGTAGCATTGCAGACCCACCACCACAAAATCTCACGAGCCGCCACTGATACACAATAGTTAGAAACTTAAATCCATATATTTTATAACAAATAGCATTATATTTGATGAAAGATTATTCGGCGACAAGCTAATGAAGAATTTTTTTCTCATTCAGATAAAATTTACGACAAATGCGAATAAAAATAAATATCAAGTAAAAATATCAATAGTGTAGTACGGTATGATTTTATGATATACTACGAGTCCCTCTAAGTACAGGCCCTAAGCACATGCTTACTTAGCCTCTGAATAAATTGGTACTGATGTTAGTCACTAGTACATTTGTTCCTAAGTCAGAGAGTCTTTGATCCATTTATAATCCAGTACATTCACATCAACCAACGTATGCAAGAACCAACAAACAATAACCATATACAATGGAGCTATCATCATCAAGCATCGGTACAAAACAAACCTTCGAGTAGGCAGACAAGTCAGGTTGCCAACGCCTTTAATTCAGGCACCGGGCGCGCATTCATCACCGGCACAGACCTGCAGTTACCCAAGCGCGAACACGTTGAAAGAAAAGCGAAGTGGGTTTTAATTACCCGAAAAACAAATTAGCGCTTTAAAATAAAACAATTTGAAAAGACGGACACACCAACGAATAAACCCAAAATACAAACTTGAGTAAAGATTAGCGAACGAGACCAAACACGTGGAATTGTTAGCGGTTAAATATATTATATCGCCGTTGACTTGTTAATTCCATTGGTTGAGTTCAGGAATACCCAACGATGGTATTGGTATAAGGAATAGGGACGTACTAGCCCAATGTACACAATATTTTACTTGTTATTTACATTATCTATCTATTTACTGCATTGTTACTATGTTTAATCTTATCTTTAAATAATATTAACTTATTTTTTCAGTTTATTATTATTTTTAATTATTTTGATAATAACTTAATCAATGACAGTACCTGCCTAGTACTTTATTATACAGTAAGACTTCGTTTAACGCTAACTTGATTAACAATGATTCGTTATAACGCGGCTTTTCTTCCTCCAAAACATATGCCTTTGGATTACTTATCCTACATTTATAAATAGTAAAATATTAATAAAATGCTAGTAAGATGTATCAATAGGTGATCCTTTGGGTTGGAATAAAAGACATCTTTTTTCGAAAGTTTTTATATTAATTTAAACAAATCCTCCATCAACCATTAACTTATTATAGTGTTTTATTTTACAGTTAGATAACTATGTTGGCACTCAATTTTGATTTTATTGTTAATTTACTTTAATTAGAATTATTCTCGTCGTTTCCGTTTTATTAGTATTAATTTTTCATTACTTGACTCGTTCCGCCGAACATGTGGCGTTTCATATTTTTTTTTCACCTATTAGCACATCTTACTATTACAACTGTTTGACTTAAGAATCGTTTATAATATTAATAAAATATGTACTCTTTCTTTATGATAAAAAGTAATCACAAAATTCATTCTCATAAAAGATATACAGCGCATTTAAACATCAAATTTATTCCGTACAAAATGTGCTAATCCATACCTGTGCGAGTTATTTGTGTATGAGTGCGCGCGCGCACGTTTATACTTGACTAAGTATAATTCCGTTCTGTTATACCGAGGCACTAACTCATAGTTGGCTTTGCACACTCTTGGTCACGTTGGTCAACATTAGAAAGGGGAAACTAGTTCGTCCGCGATCAAACTGTATAGTTAAAGAGCGTTTAAGAGCAATTAGACAGAGAGAATGCAACATTTCAACTCTCCGATGTTTGACAGCGTGTAATTTGGCCGCCAGTATTTTGTTTCTGCCATACGTTACTAGCCGCATAGCTCCGTTTATTCAACCGAGAATAACCGAGGTCTGTCGTAAGTACACGAGTAGCTAACATTCGGATCTCTGGCTTCGCGTTGATCATTCGGCATGTTTCCGTGATTGCGATTTTCTTTGCTGCAGATTATAAATCGTCAGTTTCGAATTCGTCAGAAATTTGTGAACATAGCAAGTGGATGTTTATGAACTGATCCCCAATGATCAATTATGCAGAGTCCTCTGTGAGCAGAATACACAATGATCGTCTTGACAGTTGATCCCTTGATGTTTCTAGAATATATTATCACAAGGTGTGAAATTGTGAATAGCATAACTCATTAGCGAGAATATTAAACGAGCTGTCCAGTAACGGATCATTGATATTCTTGTACTGCACTTGCAGTCCAACAATAGACAATAGGAATTTCTTTGGTTTTACTGTTATAAATGATTGGAACCAGCTAGTTTACACGCAAAGTAGACATAATGTTTGAGAATTTATACCGCAAAATAACTTCGATTTTCCGATGAATTTTGCCAAGTTTTATTTTATATATTTATACTTATACCTACACATAGGTTTTGACATTGGTTATGAACCCATAATAATAAAAACACTATATTTTATGTCTATTACTGACGTTTCGACAATCTCTGGATATAACCAGAACAACAAACTTTTATTTTTGTCAAATTTATAAAATAACATTACAAGAATCTTATTGATTACTGAATAATTATGAAAAACTAAACATATTGTAGACAGTGATAGCATAATATCTATTAAAACAGTTTCTTCAAAATTTATTGAGCATTACAGTAGAAGTAAAAAAGAATTGTAAGAGTGAACAATCGACATACTATGGACATTTGTTGTTTATAGTCATTTGTATGATCATGGTTCGAAATTTCTGTGCAAACAATTTTCAAAACGGAAGATGCTACAGTCATCATATTGAACACTGCAGCTTTTTGGCTGGACGTCGATGAACTGAAAAGTAAAATAATAAGAAAATCATAAGTGTCCTCTAAGTGTGGAAGCATCGTAATTAACGCTAAGTATAAAATATCGTAATAATATGATTCTAAAATAACAATTTAAAATGTTGGTTCAAAGTGACTGTTTTTCTAAACTGAATTCTATATCTATCAAATATTCATCTAACGTTCAATTTATGATTCCGTCAGTGACCATGGACTTTAAATGAAATAATTGTCATTTAGAAAAACAAAATACAATACCTATGTATGTTTTATATAAAATTAATAATTTTTATATCAAAGTAGAAAAATATTATTACTTATACAGTCCAAATTAAATATACGCGCCTTCAGCCATGCAACAAAATTATTTTCTTCAGTGAGAAATGAGATGTTGCGTGATTATGTATTTATTATAATATAATAAATGCTTGTATATGTTGCGTGTTACAGTCAAATGCATATCTAATAAACCAAACAAAAAGATATGTGAACTGTAACTGAATACAATTATGTATGCCAGCACGGAACACTTTGGTTTTCAAATGAATGATTACATACCAAAATAGAGACATTTTGAAATATATTACGCCGCCAATCTGATTAATATTTATTAAAACAAATTACGTTGTACCTGTTCTATGAATAATAAATACATGTAATAATCACAGAAACATTAAATATGTTTCCTAATAAGAAACCGTATGAAGCATTTTGTATATTTCACGAGATTTTAATCTCATCGCTCGTTTATAATTTCGTAGTAAATACATTTATATATTCCAGAGTAAAATTATACTATTTATGAAATCAAAGTCTGTTTTTTGAAATATTAATTCCTAATAATTTATTTCAGATTCTGCATAATTTTAATAAGGTATAGTATTCGTTTCTGATATATAACTTTAATGAATGACGCAATTTTCTCTTTTAAATTATCAGAATAAAGTAAAAGATAAGTTGAAAACATTTTCACAAGCTTTCTGTTACAAGCTACATTATTAACTGAAATTTCCAGCAGCTCTCTAAAAGTCCCACAGATGGCGCTAGTAGCACCAATGCAAGTTACGTGACATGGCTGTTGCATGAGGTGCATTCGTTGAATATTTAATACGTGTAGTACTAGACAGGAAAAGAACAAAACGTTTAATTTTGAAGTAAATATTAAGCAGTCTGAAATAAAATCACATACACACTCATACCTCTTTATACGGCCTCTGTTTATTAGACTTTTTGCTATATAGGCCTTGTGTAACTTCGGCTAAGTTTCGATTTACGATATAAATAATAAAATCATGGCGTATATTTATTCTATTTTACGAATTTTGCAGATCATACATTATTTAATTTAAGCAAAAGCTTGCACATTTGGATATATTATTAGAGTGTTTTTAATTTCTCAACTTCACAATGAAAATACTCAAAATTATAAATACAAATTAATTTTAAATATATAACAGTATTATCATTTGCTTTGTAACAGTTCATAGTGATAAAATAATATATTTACCAAATAGGTCTCCTATTTATATTACATATTTATAAAATATTATACGAATAACTGCTAAAAATAAAAGAAATTTTTATTTACATTACCCTGTAATTTTCCTCAAAATATCCTTACAATTTGTTATAGTAAGTATGTAATTATTTAAAATAAAAATAATTTTACGGTTGCAGTTATTACCTAAATGACTGTTTACTGTAATATATAATTGTGATATTAGTGTCTGTCACATGTTACAACTAATTTATGGGTAACATACAAAATAAACAGGACATATTAAATTAATTGAAATATACCTGAATATTATGCATATAGGTAATTAATACTTGTATCTATATATGTATGAAACTATTATAAACAATGCCAAAGTATGCATTGTATTATTATGGGACATCTAATTAGACTTATCGTACCTAATTATTAGACAACAGATGGTGAGTTTAACGTACTGGTAATTAAAAAAAAGTTTTGCAAACAAAACAAACGAAAACAGCTGCATTGGAAGAAAGCGTTGCGTAGGTAATGATTATTATTTATGTATTTTAAGCAAAAGGGGTTATATTAAATGGAGAAAATATTGTCGATCGTATAATCAGGGAAGTTGGTAAGTATTTATTGCGTTATTAAGATGTCGCAGTGCACATTTCTCAAATGCTTTCGAAGGGAGCAACGCAGTTAAAGTACACCTTAAAATGTAAGGCCATCATCACAATTATATTAAACCTTTAGAAATATTTCACCTATTTCCATGTTTAGAAATATGTATGAAACAATTTTCGTTTCACTTGATAATTGACTATAATTTAATTGTGAAAATAAACAAAATCTGCTGTGGTCATCAGACGACTTTCCAACATACATTTACAGCAAAGCTCAATTTTAATATTATGGAATTTTTGAATGTTTAACATTTCAAATGAGCATTTCAGTATATATTTATATTTTTTTTTGCAAAGCATATGATTGAATCTATTCATTCCGTGAACACATAAATATCTACAACCATGGGCGCCCGTAGAATTTTTTCCAGGGGAGGGCAAAACATAGGGCAGAATTTTTTCAAGAGGGGGCAAAACATAAAAATATATAAAAATCATAAGTTTTTAACATAAAAAATTTAAAATTGGCGACTCCAGGGGAGGGCAAACGCCCCCCCTTGCCCTATGCTGCGGGCGCCCATGTCTACAACTCACAATTGCATAGCAATAGAAGATAAATGCGTAGAACATCTTTTTTTCAAAACATTATTATCTACATTTTGTACTTGAAAACTTTTTTCTACCTATAAATTTACTTGGTTATATTTTCAAATATACTGGCATTGCTTTTTAGAAACACAAGGTCTGTACTATAAAATATAACATTGTTTACTTGAAGTAAAAATAATATAACCTAGATAAAAAATACTTTGCGAATTAAAATAAATAAATATAAATGTATTATGAGTAATATTGTAAGTTTAAAATAGAATGACCTATTTTGCTTTTGCATAGTGTTGAACACTACCACGATTAACACGGATTCTCTATTGCGCGATTTTCCTTGAACCGCAAAAAAACCGCTGAATCTACAATGATTCGTTATAACGCGATTCATGAAGACAGTAATTCTGAAACTGAGGAGAGCAAGCAACTTTTTACACATAAAATTATCTCGTTTAACGCGGTTTTGTTTGGCGTTTGTTTTGTAAGAAAATGTGTCCTGTGCGCTAACCGGGGTATTGCTGTAAATTAAATGTTTTAAGTCGAAGTAAGAACGTTGCAAAACCAGAGTATAATTGTAAATATTATAATTGTAAGTACCTATTCAAGAAAAAAATTGAACTTAATTCATTTATAATATTGTTTTGACTAAATCATTAGGTAGTCAGGTACTTGAATATTTAATACTTTAGAATAATATTAGGCTTCCGTGAATCAGGCATACTCTAACATAAAGTAAATGCTGTATACCAGGTTCTTATTTTAAATTTAGGCTCTGAATCCTGAACTGTTGAAACTTCGTATATTAATTTCCAATAAAAATATAAGTATTTGATCTACTACTACTGTTACAGCAAATGTAACTGTTACCTAAATAAATCTACGAAAAGTACAGTTTAAAATGATAAATTTATTCCTAGCTACAGATGGTGAAAAATGGTAGTGAACAATAAATGAATGATTTGTTTAGCAATATCTTTCGAACTGTGAATTGAGACATGAAACGTATAAGTTAAGGTAGGTTTCAAGGTAATATACATAAATTGTGCTCATTGAGTAATATTTCGATTATAAATTCATGGTTTGTGTAAACTTTACAGCGTGCGATAATAACGTGATAATGATTTTATGATACACTCTTTAACACGTTCGTTTATTACAGCTAAAGGTTTATTTTTCTGCATCTACCTGGTTACTCACGCATGTAGGTTATACTTGTGGTAAGTAAATCCAACCAATATACAGGTTGTAATACCACTTACTTAACCATAGTGTCAAAAATGATTCCGACCCTTATACAATTACCGTAACCAACCACTAATACCAAGTTAATCCATTAGCTAAATATGCGGTTAACAGTTAAAGATCTTACCGCGCGTAAATGCAATCACCAACTGGCTAGTTACCGCCTACTGCATTGGGCTAACAATTGACTTCATTTAAATGCATTATCGGTACCTGGTATTTACTTATAGTCTATCCATAGATATAAGAACTTGACATGATTCCTTAATAGGTAGGGTGGTACCCTTCACAGCAGGAGAGGCCATAAACTACTAGTAGTGGCGGTATTCAGGTACATTTGTAATGCTCTTAGCGGGAAAGACAAGAGACATTTTGTCTATAATTAAGACGTAATAATAATTTATTGAATATTACATTTATTTATGTTAATTTGTATTATTATTGTTAAGATGTATATCATATTTTTGTTGTTATTTTTCAAAATGTATTTATAAATTTCTGAATACAGCTCTGCTTTTTATTCATTTACTGTGTCGTATAATTTGGGATAATCCTCTGTTAATAGCATGCTGCGTTTAGTCAAGTTCTTATATCTATGGATACACTATACCTGGGAACATGGTAACCATTTCTATTCTATAACCATGTAAGTCAGTTACCGACAAAACTGTGGGGAACGTCTCTTTGGAAATAATTTACTTTAAAAGATTACATGATGAAAGAATAACATTTAGAAGATTGAAGAATTAACGAAGATTTAGCGGTATTGTTCGTCATGTCAAATACAAATTAAAAGTTAATTTATCTAGGTAGGTACCTGACTCTTCTTCTTCAATTCTTTTATAATTTGTATAAAACAGAGTTAATAATTATGAACTTAAGTCTGGTTGTTAAGCACAGATTGAATTCGAAAATCAAATGTTTTATTTTGATTCTGGATCTAAACCGAGATTAGTTTCTAAGACGCGAATGAATTGATTCTTGAATCAAGTTCTTGACATTTTGTAAAACGCTGTTGTGATTCGTTGAAACTCAAATAATTGACAAATAAATTGTTTGTTTAGTCTCAGCAATTCTAGAATAAATGACTTGCGAATAAAACCTTAACTGGCCCAGTGGGTATTCAAGGGCCGTTTTACATTTTTATTTACAAAAATATTCAATATTTTGAAAGAAACTGTATATTATTTTATTACATGAATTTGAAATTAAATAGCGCTCTTAATTATCACTGTAATGGTTCTAAAAGTAAAACAATAATTTTAGCTAAATAATTTGGCGTAATAGTATACCTTTCATTGATTCTTATAATTAAAATTATAATATAAAAATTTCATTTAAATTCAACAAATAATAATACTGTTAGAAAATTTTGTATCTCAGCATATTTTGTAATAGTGACTTAAAAATATTATAAAAAATAAAATTCAACCAGTTAGCGGCAAATTACATTTACACTTTAAATTTATAATGTTTTATGAACTGATTGTGGGAAAATAAAGGCTCTGCTACCCCAGTAATGGGAAAGGCGTGATATTATGTATGCAGTTATGTAAATTGTTACCAAACAACAGCAAGAGTTTAATACTTTTATTCAATATATTAAAATAATCCAGTGTGGTTACTCCACGACTTTCTTATACCTACCTACTTTCAAACTCAATTTTAATTGATTAATTTACACACACACACAGATATAATTGTGAAAATAGTCAAAATCCATTCGGAGGACCTCAAAACATATATTTACATCGAAATCTCGCAGTCGAAAATTTGCATAATTCCTATTCTTTCTGTGTATTGTGTGTAAAAAAGTAAAAATACCTATGCATATATATTTTTAATTTGCTATACTGATTTATAAAACATTTAATATCATTAGTTTGCTTTTTGGTTCAATACAGCAAATAGTTAGGTATATACCTATAAGAATATATCAATACCAGGTTACTTTTCTCAGTTGTGATTCAGTTATTTTAGTTACTGAGGTTGGTTTGTTTATAATAGAAAAGCTGTATATGTACTTATAATAAATAAATGTATCATTATTATAATACGTTGAAATGAAATAGAATCCTTGTAGGTAGGAATAAAATATGAACTACTAAAATGGTAAACTGTGCAATACGGGAAAGGAGAATATCATCACGGGACTGAAGAAAACATTGAACACGGATCTTCAGTGAGAACTTATTCACTACAGGTATTTATTATTGTTAAGGTTAATTAAATTTTGTTTCTACTTTCAAGATTAATGATTCCTATTAGCTACTTGTGACATATAAGTGTATAAATCTGAGAAAGCGGGTACCTATTTATACAATATAAAACTATATAGGTACAGGTACAGTCTGAAAGAAAGCAAACAGATAAAGAAGAATAATTTATGTAGGTACTTATAGACCGCTATTAATAATATAATCTAAAAGTTAGAAAGCTAGTAGGTATAGTGCGTGTATTTATGAAATAAATAACTTCCCGGTAAAATAATCAGAAGATCGATATTTTATTAGACTTAATTCCATAGTTAGTATCCGTTCGCTTATAATGCAAGAAAATAATTAAATACTTTAATAATGTTTTCCTGCAGGTTGGTAGGTACATACAACGCGTAATTGAATTCCTTCAGTCAATAATTTCTGGTCGGCAGACCAAACATCGTTATACTTTAAATATACTCTCTGTCTCATACGCTGGCACGCGCTCACTCATACAACAAACACAGTCACGGTAAAGTGTGAGCCTGCATAACACGAAGGGGAATAAAGAAACAATTGCCAACGCGCTGCTTGCTATACATAATGGGCGGGGCATGTGTAGAGAGCGAAAAAAGAGAGATAGATTGAGAGAAATGGCTTCAAATCAGACACGGCTTGTCTTGCAACACATAAAAACGACAATAAAACTCACAAAAATTAAACCTCTGACACCTCAATTAAAAGTATTAAAGCGATTTACTCGAAGCTCCGCCCAGGAGAAGCGCGCGCACCGAACGGGGCGGAGTTTAATCCGTTAGGATAAAATCATTTGGATGAGATGTCATCGGGAAAAAAGTAAGGTTCATACTCTTAATTTACTCTTGTTTCTTTTCAGTAAAAAAATAAAAAACTATAACACACCTTTAAAGCTTCGTTAAGTGTGATTTTACAGTGCTCCAAGGAGTTAAAATGACATTTTTTGTGAGGTAGGTGTGAATCGATGGGCGGTGCTTCGTTCGGTAATACCATTTAGTGTTCGAGCGCGGACCAATTGCACGGCTCCATTAAAAACGTACCGGTGCCGCGCGACTGCCAATGACGTGCGTACGTTCCCCTCTTAAAAATAAACAATACCGAGTTCGTCCCCACCTCATTCTACCACTCGATGATGCTAAACAGAAGTTATTAGTTGAAGAGGTTGGTCGGTAGTAGGACGTTTTGTGTTTAAACAGGGCCATTTAGTGCAAAAACTATTTGAAAAACCCGAATTTTATATTGTGTCTGCCCGGCGTCCCAGCAACATTTTCTAGTGAAATCGTCAATGTTTGAACATCAGTGTCAGTGAATTGTCATTGTTCAGAGTGCGACATTTCGGAAGGAAAGTGACCGTAGAATGTTTGAAGAATAAAATTCAAATTTGCGAAGATCTGTGTGCGAACACACTGCTAGTTACGAGCGAGTAATCGTTCATAGTGATTATCTAAAGAAAAGTTTATTGTGAATGGATATTCAGTGTCCGACGGAAAGTTTTGTAGAAGCGCTGTGACCAAGGGAGAAACTGTCGTGTTTTTATAGTTTTTAATTAAGTATTTTACGGTTTCTTAAGGGCCCCGGTTTCAACATTTAATATACAAGTGTTGGACCATTAGGAGTGTCGTAAAATTCTTCAATAATTTGAAAGGACCCATTAAAAACAACGTGTCTCACCGATTTTTAATATCGTCGAATTTTGTGGACGCGCACGTATACAACGAACGGGGCTATCGTAAAACAATGATTTATGAAATAGTGACATTATAAAACCTGTGTGCATTTGTGACGTTAATGTGAGGGTAAAGATTAAAATATCATTTTACAGCACTGTTACGATCACAATGTTCAACTCGCCGGTTACAACGTTGGCAGTAAAAAACGTCGTTTGGTGACACACCAATCGTCTGTGTTTGGTAGACGAGAGATTGAGCGAACCAGGCAAATAGAATGCACGAATGTTCGGAGACCAGAGACAGCTTAATAACTTACTAGCGGTGTTGTACGATTAGTGACACACAAGTAAACATCTTGAACGTGTATTACCAGTGACAGTTATACAGAAGAAGACGAACAAATCATCAAGTTATTGTTGTGTGATGTGCGCGTGTAACGACACGAAAACTCTGACGGAAGAATGTTAACGTGTAATAAAATCAAGTGATTTTTGGCAAACGATTCAAGCGAAACTTGTCGTCCGAATAATAAACAATGATGCCTCTTGCACCAACACCAATAGTGGCGGTTTCGTCGAAACCGAAAATTGGTTTCTCGATTGATTCGATTGTCGGCGGCAATAATTCAAGTCCGCAACAATCGCCCATCCATTTTTCGGAATCATCCGCACCCATATCACCATCGAGTGATATTGAGAATCGATTAAACGGTTCCCCGAAACACTTCTCACCGCCACGATCACCTGTCCAGTCTCCGAAACCACCGATCATGGTACCGGGCATACCGGCGCATAGTTTGATCCGACCGAATCCCACGTACGATCCGAACTTGGTGCCGAAAAATGGATTTCTCCAGCCGGAAATGGTGCACAACCACGGGGGACATCCGTTCGCACTTGCGGCGCACTTTCAAGGGGCGGCGCTCGCAGCGGCGTTAAGCTCGGGTCAGCATGGTTTTCCGCAGCCGTCACCGTTAGCGCCCCATGCACAGCCGCGCGACAGTTACCCGCTGTATCCGTGGTTGTTGTCGCGTCATGGCAGAATATTCCCGCACCGATTTCCTGGAGGTATGTCTGCACAAAGATTATTTATCTAACTATTTAGTTACTAAGTAGTTTGAAATCGTCAACAAATAACTACAAAAATTTAATATCTAAATATCGGTATAACATACCATCCAGACGTATTAGGTTTCATAATTTTTTATTAATTTAATCCCAGTAAATTTATAGAATTTTTTTACAGTCGAAGAAGTAGGGAAGAAGTTAGGTTATGTATCAATATTCTCTGCTAAATTTCTATGAAAATGCTCAGATACTGTTACCGAATTAGTTCGATTTTGTATCAATTCTAGTTTTTCTTATGCATTTATTAAAAATAACGAAGTATCTACCTATAAGCTACGACTGTTAATTCGGCTAAATATGTTTGAATTATAATCAGAGTTAGATAAATAGGTGTTGCCCACAAATGTAAAGTAAGCTGAAAATTTAACCTGGCTTGTACATTATTTTCAATACATACTTGAGCATCTTGATAACGTCTATTAGTATTTGTGCGATACAATTTATAATATTCAATAATGAAAACTTAGTTATTCATTTAGGTATATTTACTGATGTATTTGATTGGCAACCGCGCCGGATACAAATATTTTATAACAGACGTACACGCTTACCAATAGATTTACTGTCAAGTATTATTCTTCTTCTGTTATCGGATACTTTAAATACAAATGCTTATTTGTTCAGACGAGGTTTAATTTGAGAATCATTAATACTAAAATTAAAGAAACAATTTATTTAAAATCAATTCTGAGAGAATCATTTGATTTCCGTTTTCCCGTCACAAATCTTTGTTTATTTCTAGATTCAAAACAAATCTAAAATCAGTTGATTCTCGGATTATACGTCGTCTGTCCGATCGGGCAATATGAATTAAATTTTGAACATTCAATGATACGGAATTACTATTGTAGTGGAATAAAATTAATGTGATTTTATTTTTGCCGTTATTTTAATGTAAATAGGATTCCAGTAAAATGATAATACTTAGATATTATTTGATTATCCAGGGCAGATATTTTGAAATGTCTCTTCCTATAATCAGACAATAATTTTTGTTCATTTCTATTGAATGATGCGCTCGGGATATGCGTATAACGAGAATGTCTAATAGTATATATTTACCATAACTCTATGGTTGTGCTGAATCCAGAAATTTCAGTATTCGCCGTATAAAGCTGTTATTTACATAAATATTGCTTTTATGATAGATAATCAATTACCGACAGGACGGTATAGGTTAGTTATTTTAATCGTACAAAAGAGTATAAAATGTAGAGATAAAACTAACCATTATAAACAATTATTCATGCTGGTATTAGTCTTATTTTATTACTAGTTATTTTTCTACGTATTAATTACAGATAATTGACTAGAAAGTTTATTCATAAATGTGTAGATAAATACGTATTACTACAATACAAACAATTAGAATATGAAGATATTCCTCAAAGATATTCTTATGCAGGTATGATAACTTGTCAGAAATAAATATATATTAAAACTTATGATCATATAATGAATTTAGTAATAAAGAAATAATTATGAATGACGATATTTAATTCGAGAATAATTTCGTTACAATAAACAAACAAATATTTGAATGCCTAAACCAATAATTAACGCGTGTAATTAAAATAGATTAAATGATATTGAATGTATTTTTTCTGTGTACCTACAGTCAATCTTTCATAATTATTCCATTTTGAATAAGCAATGTGGTTGCGAAGTGATTAAAATTGTAATAAATTATTGAAAACGAAACGCCTCCTTTTCACATTGCATTTCAGAATATCACTTAACAGTGAAACGAGAATAATTAAACATATTCGTGTAAAGTTAGTTTCATTTAATCATCATTCACAATCTGAAGTGTGTATGTTGAGAAATTTATACCCATTACCGGCCTGTATAGCTTCATATTTCTCTATCGCGCGATAATATTAATGTCTGTTAATTAATATTTTCTAATTTATACCAGCACACTGGACACATTTATGGTTATTAGACATTCATAAATAAATAATATATTTCTTGAGTTTGCAGAAAGAAATCCAGGTGTAGATATAAATACATTATGTCCGCCATTTTGAATTTTCCAGAATATAACCTTAAAATTACCAAATGTTTTCCGATGTAATTCTTTCACATTAATTATTTGTAATTTTTAAAATATGATGTATGGTTCATTGAAATATAATACAGTAGAGTACTGTTTTAGACAATAAAATTAAATTTTCTATTTCACTAAATTTTTAAAAGTAATTTGAGAAATTATTTTTGTAATTTTCTGTCAGACTATAAAGGTGTGTTTAGACAGCATATAATTCATCATCATCATTGCTATATTTTGGACTGTAATAATTGTTCATCGTGTAAGTAATTGAAGATTAAAAGCCCGTTTCACACCCTACAATTCACCGGCGAGCATGCTCTCTAACTGTCTATATATGCAATCCCATCCTGCCATATTAAAATATAATTAATTCATTTTTAATTCTACCGCTAGAGGAAAAATAATTTCACTTAAAATATCTCGTGATAGCCTTCAGACGAGGTATAATGTTTTACTCTATAACGTAATTATTAAATTACTTTTTAATTGGGGAGCGCCACAGAGCAAATTACTAATCATTATTTAATTTGTTGCAATACACGATTCAGTATATACATACCTATATATACTTATATGTAGTCTATTTACGTGCATTAATAATACATTTTTATATTAATACCTTATTTAATTATTGCAAAATGTATGCTAGTTCGACTAGGTTGATGAATTAATTATATAATTAAAAAGATTTTACTTTCATTTTTTTTCCCAACGGTAACTTGATTGAGCAAACAAAGTAATTATCACGCGATTTTTCATTTTCATAATGATAAATTACTTATATCAAGTAGCATATATTTTTTTAACTTTCTGTATTTAATAATTATTTTAGTCTTTAGTCACTAATATAAGGTTCACACTAAAAAAAGGAACTAGATTAGCTTCTGTGCTAAATAATTTTAAATCTCTAAAAGAATGTCACAAGATTCATTTCAGTTAATTATAAAATAATTTGTCTTTTCTTGTAGCTGACAATAATTAAAATTTAATTAAAAATCCTAGGGCTTGTTATCTGCTGTTATATTTAAATCACATTATAATAATTTTATCGTGAAATATAATTTAAAATATATTATAACTGTCTTCTACGCGTATGGCTTGATAATTTGATAATTACGTTCAGAGCATATGTGTGTGAACTACTGTGACATATTTTAGTGTATTTTAAAATTTTTTTACATCACAAAAATATGTATTGTTCTTCTCATTCCAAACTGTAAACTACAATTATTTTTTCCTCGTATTATTAATAAAAATAATATAAATAAATTTTGTTAAGATTCTAAATAATATTACCATGTTATCTTATGTTTAAATCAATATTTAATCTTCTGTAGAAAAGCGACGGAACATAAAATTCTTCAAATAAACATCATATGATTAATAATTTAGCCTAAAAATTTACAAAATCTATTTCTATACAAATTGTATTATTATCGAATTTCTAACGCCCAGTTGTTCAAACAAGGTCTAATTCGAGAATGAATGATTCTAGAATTAGACCTCTAGGTTGTATTTATTTATTGTAATTTGAGTTTCAACTAATCACAGCGAATCAATTGCTTCGCGTTTTAGAAACGCGAATCTGTTTAATTCTAGGATCGAAACAAATTTAGAATCATTTGATTCCCGAATTAAACCTCGTCTTAGTAATCCGGCGTAGGGCAGTTTAAATCTCGAATCAAAACAAACAATATCGAAACAAAACTATACGGCTTATTCATAACATAAATGCTACGCGATCCGATTCGATATTGTTAGATTTTGATTCGAGATTTAAGGTTAAACCTTAGCGTAACTGTTTGTATTGATAATCACATATATTTCCTGATATTCAGATTTCTATTCATTGAACCTGTAAACTCGTTCTTTTGCTTTCACCTACTATCGTCGGTTGTTCGTGCGTCCTGTTCCGTCCTGTTCCGTCCTGTTTCTGCATGTCCTGCCCAACCCTAAGCACTATACACTCTCGTACCTCCCCCCCCCCCATCCTGCACTACCGCCCTCTACCGCCGCGCGCCCATGTTCCGTAGCACGGCGTACTCATTACTCGTTGCACCTTTTGTTTAACTTAGTTAACCTGCTAATTAAGTGTATCATAGCGGTATAATTACGAGTTTACGGCTACATCGTTATTACGGAAGCATTGTCAGAAAAATTACCGATAATTACGTGGGGTTGTGCACACTGTAATATTGCTACATAACATCGCACATACATATTTACATACATAGATAGGTACACATATCCAAATGAACGAACAGTTTAAAAACTACTTAATGTAGTCTAATTGTTAAATAAATGCTAAGCGAAATTTGTATAATTAGCAGGTTGAGTTTGTGGGCACAACACCAGCGGGATGTAGCGGGTCTAGGGAAGAAAATAACGATGCTATATGATTAACTTAATTAATGTTTAATAGGAGATCACAGCTCAGACGGAACGGCGAACATAAAAAAATAAAAACATTGATTTTAATGTGTTTTTGCTAATAGTGGGTTTTCGCCCCTAGAATACATATATACGGGATGTTTGAGATTCGCGATAATTTCATAAAATGCACTCGCATGGATGTTCCTTCCAGTTCTGTACTTGTACAAAATTAATTATCAAACATGTTAACACACACTGAATTAAAAAAGCGTAATTGAAAAAAATATGTACTTATAAAATAATTACTAAAATGTATAACTCCACTTTTTATATACAAATTTGTCGCTTTTTTCTGCAGTAAAAGAAATTATTTGTTTAAATATTTGTATAATACTTGTCTGAATTCGTATATTTAATATTTCAGAAAATGTGTTGTCCAAAAATATATGAATGATGTTTTTGTTTTATCATTTTATATTTAATTTTCAATCAACATGTTTCGTTGAATATTGTGAGAGCTTCATGTATCACTACAAAGTAAAGGCAGACACTATTTTACCACAGAAATATTTTCTCTTTACTTCTACTGCAGCAGTAAGAATTAATTGAGAAGATTTTAATATGTAGTAGGTAATAATTAATTCACTATCGCTCCGTTTCTTGCATGAGATTTCGCGTATATCTCGAAACAAAACTACATTATTATTAGGTTATGTTAATGCTACCGAATGGATTCGATATTGTTCGTTCAGATTCGAGATTAAAGTTCTAGAAACTTGGTTCTGAATTTTATATGAAATTTTTTTATTTCATTACAGATTGTTGGACATTATCGAACTAAAATAATTTAAAAACATCTGCAAACATTGTAGATATCTAATAACAAAAACAAATGTTTTTATAAATTAACTTCTAAATTACATAAAATGCATAAATAATGTCAGTTTTCCGTTTACAATTACCGAACAGACAACTGCTGGTGTAATATAAAAATTTACATGTATAATGATGCAATCTGAATTATTTACGTTTGAAAATAAAACGTCGCAAATACAAGAAATGAACAGAAATACACCATGCCGGTTAATACAGGATAACACACTGCGAGTCTGTATATATATATATATATATATATATATATATATATATATATATATATATATGCATGTGTGTGTTAGAGTGTTGCATTCATTTGAAAATGATTATACCATATTAAAGTATTAATTTCAAAGACTTTAAAATGTAATTACAGTGTTTCTAAGTCCTGGCATAATTAGCCTGTAGCCTAATGTGGAAATAATTGCCTAGTCTTGTGCGCGGACATAGGTTCAAGGTACATACATACATATGTAAGTGTATACACAGCTTCTAATGCCAAGCATTTCAGTCAGAGCTCCAGCAAAAGGAAAATAACACCATAACTGATGATGAATTTTTTGTTTCTTGTCGTACGTGAACTAAATTATCATAATTGTAAGAGTTCTAGAATGTTCTAGAAGAAGCCGCGTGATTTCTTGTAACTCTTTTAAATGCCTTTGTTCATTACGAGTAAATGTTTTCAATTGAAATTTAAAAAACAACAGAACCTACAAATATAATATATGAATTCATCCCGTATACACATTTTAGTACAAAAATATATCGCTACATACTTCTATCTACATTAAACTAGGCCTAATATTTAAATGATTAAACACGGACTCGATAAATATGTTATAATATGCGCAATTTAACATAGATTAATGCATAGTATATTTTATAATTTTCTCTAATTGCTATTAGTATTCATTTAGTTATGTATGCAACTTATTGCATCTCATAAATTGTTGCATTCAACGTTTTTTTTTACGTTGACTCAAGAAAAAGCATAGGATACGTTAATGACACATAATTTGCACAAAATTATACATGCATACATACAATATATACAGGCTAACCCAAGTATCGTGCTCATCATTGGGATCTCCGAAACTATAAGAGATATCAAGTCAGTTAAATTACACAAAAGTTGCGTATTTATGGGCCGCCATTGATGGCGAATTCGTTTTTTCAAAATATAGTATAGCTTACTAGATAATGACAAAAGTGTGATTTACAACTGAGAAGGTATTTAAAATATTGAAAAAAGCTTCAAATAAAAATGTTATCGTAGATAATAGGCTTTTCGATGAACATTTTTTTTTTATAAAAGTAATACATTTTTTTAGTTTTGAAGAAAAATTAAAACTATGATAAATGATCGTTTTACGTAGTATGCCATTAAATTTTGGTATAAAACATTTGCGTGTAAATATGTTATATACTGTACAAAACAATTGAAATTCAATATCATTGAATGAAAAAAAAAAAAACAATAAACAACGTTCTGGAAACTGAAAACTATTAGAGAGATTGTATGAATACCTACTCTTTTTTCGGTCTCTAATCTTTTGTTTATCAAATGTTATAGAATTTCAATTGTTTTGCATGTACATAACACATTTAAGTGCAATTGTTTTCTATCAAATTTTCAGGCCATACTACGTACCTAAATCATTCTTTTTATTGTAGTTTTTCTTCGAAATATACATGCATGTGTGTACATTTAAAATTATTAATTTCATTATACGTTAGCGGAAGTAGAAAACGTAGCACTAAAATGAACTTCGACATTGATTTGCGTAAATACCGCTTATACACAAACACACCGGTACACATAAGCAAGAGATGTTAGCGTTATGTGGCTCGGCAAGTCTGTTAGTCCCGCGCGCATATCACATTTGCCTATTTGAATTGCTAAACCTCTGAATAATTCAATATTCAAATACAATGTCACTACTAATAACAAGTGAATGTCAACAATACAACAGGTTTATTATATGCTCAGTGATATTTTTGTCTGTTTTGTTTCAGTTGAGTGTACCATAACAAATAACTAAAGCTATTTAGTAATTCTTAGCGCATGTTGGCAGCGGTATTATGTACATTGGTACACACATATATGATGTGTTTAATTGGGGAGTTAGAAGTGTAATTTGCAAGTATGTTTGTACAGTGAACGATATGTTTCAAACCAGTTTAACCGGTTTATATTTGTAAAATAAATATCTTGTTTTCTACATAAATATGATAATGTATTTCATTATTCGTTTTAGAAGTAAAGAATATGATTGTTCACTTTGAAGATCGTAACTGTAATTGTTAGAATTTCTAAATAACATTCTAGGATAAAATACATTTGTTAATTTGTAGTGTAATCATGACATTTAAATGCTATGCGCGTACGAAGTTACCCTATAGAAATCTACAGTTTATGACGTGTAATAACTTTATTTGCAAAACACGTGTCAATTCTGACAATAATCGTAACAATACTTGTTTATATATATGTTATTGTGAATAAATTATACCGGTAGAAAAAATACGCATAGCTTTGGTAAACAATGAAATGATTGTTGCAATTATTCTGCATGTAATAAATTATGATTCATTTTCAGTTGTTATATATATATATATATATATATATATATATATATATATAATGTAGGGTAAAGTAGCCTAATTTGTACCACTTTTTATAAATATCGATTTTGTTCGAAAATATGAAGCAATAATGCGATTTTTAATTATTTACGTGATATTTTCATCCTTTGTTTACATATTTACATACCTATTATAACAATAAATAATTGTTTAATATTAGAAATTTTACAGAAAAGAAAGGTCTGCAAAAAGTACGATTTAGGAAACTAGTTGCCTAAATCGTACCACCGATATTTCAATTTGTACCACCATATATAATTTATATAAATAACGATGTATATATTTATATTTAGTCTATATTTTGGATAAATCAGGTTTCAATACAAATATATATATTAAAAAAATCACAGGTGACCAACTAATAACTATAAATTTATAACATAATTAGGAACAATTAATGCAATAATATTTTTTCTTCCCTGGCTTAACTCCTGCACACTCTTCGTGGGACCAACATTTGCATTTTAAGCACCGAACCATATTAGCTATCTTACTTTCTTCACATATTTCACAAAGCCAGTCTTCTTCATTACTTTCTATTAAAATCTTCTTTTTTATCTTTTCTATTCTGTCTTGTTTCTTGCGTGGTTTTGCTTCGTCATTTGCTACTTGTTTTGCTTTGATTTCTCCTAATTCTTCCTTATGCGGTGTATTAGTGAGAATTGTAGCTTGTTGGGTTTTCTTCACATTTTTTTTTAATTTTCGGCGGCCTTGGAACCGGAGACAGTTCTTCATTTGGGACCACCAATATTGGTGTTGGATATTTTTCTTCTGAGCCTGATTGTTCTAAACGTGTAGTTGAATCAGCACTATCAACAAATAGCTCACTAGCAGCAAAATGATGATCTTTAAAAACTGTAAGATCGAACGGCTATATTCCCGTAGCTTTAAAACCATTTATTGCCGTTATCATATTTGAAGCTTTTAAATAAGCTTCACCGAGTAATTTAGTTATCTGGTACTGTGTTATTACACACCCAGGATTTTCACGGAGAAAATTTTCTCTTTTAACATTATATGTATTAATTTTCATTAAACAGTACCTACAGTGTATAAATGTATTTATTTTTCTAATGACTAATACGGTTGCCTAAATCGTACCAGTGGTACGATTTAGGCAACACGCAATGGTACGATTTGGGCAACCGATGCTTATGTCAAGTAATTGTTTCTTAACCTAAAGTGCTTAGAATATCTACATGCATTTTTGAAAGAATAAATAGAACATTGAACTAATATAACGGTAAAACAGGCACATTGTTAAATATACTTACCATATTTGTGTATTCTTCTTAGTAACGTAAAGTTTTTTAGCTAAGAAAACGACACTAAATCTTCAAATACACGTATCACACGCATTTGTCGACTAAATGGCGCGATTTTTTCAGAGGATACGTATTTTATGAATTGCTTCCTAGTGTGTGCAACTGAGGTCGTTAGTTGTACTAGAAATATGAAAATCAACGGTGGTACAATTTAGGAGGTGGTTCAAATTAGGCTACTTTACCCTAATATGTGCAGCTCAACTAGCTATTTTTATTTATTTATTCAGCACAGAACATACTATTATAAGTAACTCTCTCTTTCTCTCATAAAACTGATAATATTACCGTTAATATTCTATACAAGTCAACGATCGATCAGCGATTTGCAATAACATATAAAACGTACTTAATTCCCAGAGCACACAAAAACAATTAAGCTACTTACTAAAGCTCCTAGTACTATGGCGATTAGCAAAAACAACATATATAAATTCAGTACGAATGTTTGACTTTTACAAAATGTCACACCGGTATAACCTACAAATGTAACGTGAAACGAAACATACATACAAACACGTATGTGTAACATAGGTAGAGATATATATATATATATATATATATATATATATATATATATATATATATATATATATATATATATATATATGAACGAACACAAAACAAGTTTATACTCGGCGTATAGATTCGCGTGCGATCAGAGAACTTCCATCAAACGCCCAATTACTGGTAACAATGACTACATTTATATGCCGCTGGCTTCGTCTGCAATGGCAATAAATGAGCATATGCAAAAATCGGCAAAACGCGATGTGCCTGGACATTAGCAGAATGTTAAGAGGTGATTTTCTGACCGAACACCGCACTTACCGGCACGTATGTTAGTAAATTACGAACGGCAACGGTCAGTGTGAATACGGAATGAAGTTTGATCGAGCACGGTCGGACATTCATGTAGAGTTCATATTGTGATTGTGACTCTCCCGTATTAGTTAATTCAGCACTGCAATATCGAATGGTTGAATAATGTAGATGTTATTAGAATTTAATGGTGATACCAATGTTAACAAGCCTGAATTAACTACCTCCAACCGAGCCATGAACGATATATGATGATTATTTAAATTTTATGTGATACTGCAATGTATATGAATTGGCCATCGAGGACGGATTCAAATTTCAAACCACATACTGGCAGAAATGGATTTTCCCATACAATAAAACGTTGCTGTAACGGACTAGTTCGGACGGCCGGGGATCCATTAATGTTGGTATATAATAAAGTATGTTTTTCGAATGCGCAAATCGACAATGTAGTTAGTTTTACCTGTTTTTACTTATCTAGATACGTTGGTGTAATTAAAATGAAGTATGTATGAAAAGTTTAATTTCACAGAAAAGTGCAACGCTGTATCACGTGCTAGTCATGCGCCTGACATTGTTTACGAGCGGTTAAATTAACCGGAAATTTTCTCCATTAAATCCAAATTCTATTAAATCGGTGTACGTAAATTCGAGGGTTACTCTGTATAAGAACTGTAAATATACCTATAACCGGGTAATATTACCTTTGAGAATCGTTTCAAAATGGATACTAAATATTAATTTTCTGTATAAATCATGTTTTATTGATAATAATATTCAGAATAATAATATTTACAGTTTTATTTAATATATTATGTACAAGTAATTTATAGCTCACAATATAAACAAAGATTATTCAAAGGTAGGTACTATCGGCGCTACTAATTGCTACTAAATTTAGCACTATTACTACGTGAAATTATAATATTTCTTTAGCAGTAATGTCCATTTAAACAGTACAATTTAGTAACTATTAGTAGCACCAGTTAGTATTTGACAGTGAATATAGTTACATTTCAATCTTTTTAAATTTAAAACATGGAATAAAACAGTTACAAAGTAATTATATAATTATTTTTAATAAATAAAATATTTTCATATTCTATTTATACCTGGAAAGACTATTTATCAATATTCATTACTCCAGTCTTGGATAATTCTGTACAGCATTTCACAATGCACATTAACCTGGCTGAATCGAGCAGCGCAAGATTGCACGTGGACGGACCGGTACAGTCAAGCTAAATTAAGCAACACTTCCGTTAATATAATGGTTATTAATTCAGCTGTTCACAGATCTGAACGTGTCGAACACGGGACTCATTCATTAATCCTAGCACCATGAGTCATTTGACAAAAGTGCATTACCTCAGCCAGTAGCCAAATGCATATTAGCGGTTAATACAGATTTAATAACCTATTTATAAATACACTAATACCCTGGATAGCGCTCCGGATATGTTGCTACAAAATAAGCGCTAACCATGTTTAGTGCGGTCGTTTTTGGAAATCAGGTTGTGTCTTGCACACTTCATTTGAAAATTATAGTGCGTTATAAAAAATCATTGTAATTTTAGCCCTTTTTTTAAAGGGTTTCAGAAATAGAGCGTTATAGCGAATCACTGTGAATCGAGGTGGCGTTGAATGAAATCTTACACCGTACGAAAAAACTAGATTAGATAAATTTACGTAGACAAGTACATGTATGTGTAGCTTTAAGTTATTTTATGACACATAACCTTAAATATGTAATACCTGTACATTCGCAAAGACTTTCATGACATATAAATGAAATAAAAAAGAAAAAGGTCTCGAGATAGCATTACAATTAAAATTTATCTCGCAATAAAAGTTTTCGCACATAAAAGAAACGAAATATGATATGCACTCGCGTTTGCGGCTTGAATCAGATAAAATTCGCGTCCTTGATTTATGATTTTAAAGTTGAGTTGTAATTCGAAAACCTTTTTATTTACTCGCGTTTTATCGAATTGTTGGTAAAAGTCATCAGTTTTGAAAAACTCGCATCAGGTTTTACGACTTTCGATGTCAGAGGTTATCGGTGTGTTTACGTGTGTGTGTGTTGAAACTCCTAATTGGACCTTTTAATAAATGCACTGACTGAAATCATTTAGGTATTCCATTATCTTGCAATTTATTTATTCAGAGTAGTTGTTTTAAGAAAAAATCACGTTATAGTGATATAAGTACATGTTTGTAAACAAACTACAAGTACGTTTACTTAAAGAGCATTTCATTATATTCATATGCTTTGTTTTAGTATTATATTTAATATTATATTATATATTTCAGTCAGAAAAATACAAAACTGCTTGTATCGTTATAATATCACTTATTACACATGTTATGGATGCCTGCATATAAACAATAAAATTACACGAAGACGAAAATATCCCCATACTTAGGTATTACCTCTTACTGGTAAATTACACGTCATTTACATTATTTTTTTACGATTTTGCATAATAAATATTAATATTTCCTCATATCTTCTCTTATAGCATATTTTTGTCTGGCGATAATTACACAGATTTCCCGTAATAAATATTTAAACCAAAACCGTCGGTAATCACGCAAATTACACCGATAAATTATCACTATTCGATTACGGTAATTATCACCCCATATAAGCGATTTAAGAATCTTCGTTTAAAAACGATGAAATATTTTAAACGTGGCCGACAAATTCGACGAGGTTTTTTGTTTGGCGACGAAAACAAGAGTAACTACATTCTTTATATGCAAAACAGTTTCAGACAAAAAGCAAAACGAAGAAGACATGCCGCTCTTTCAAACAAACAAGTACAAATTGGTTCTGGATTTACATACTCCGGTTTTCTTTGTACATATAATATAAAACGCACGTTCAAACCAGTCCATCGTAGACTGTAGCGGTACGCGCGAATTCGCTTTATTTAAATACACAAACAAATAAACAAGCATATACTAGTGATGAAGATGCGCTAAATGGGATACTTGGAAAACAATTGAAATTCACTTTACATTTGTAATAGTTAACTATATATGTATGGATTGTATCATATATTATTGTGGCATATTTCGTTAACATTTAAAATCGAAATATAATATAATAACTCTGGGTATTTTTTATTAACTAGTCTTTCAAGTTTATTGACAGTTTTAACAATAGAAAATTATGTTACAATTTATTTCAAATACGGAATAAAATTATATTTTAATAAATACGTTCCAATTGTACGTGTTTATTGTTAGATAACTTTCTGTTATTATATTTTTCATATAGATATTTCTGAATAGATAAAAACCGTCATGGTAAAAAAATGGACAATAGCAGATGACAAAAAATATTGAAATTGTCAGTAGCACTCCAATTTTGTATGTGATTTTTTTCCAATTCTGTCAAGCTGGGGAATCAGCGTTTTTATTATCAGTAGTGACAACGTAACCTATATAGAAAGTGAAAATCCCCTAAACGAGCAAATGATTGACTTGTGAAACGAGCAAATTTAATAATAGGGGTCACACAATGCGGCTAATCTAGTTTTCACGCCCTAATAAAAAGGGCCCTATTATTAAAGCTCCAATGTGTAGTAGACCGTGAATTTAGTACTTGACGAAAAAAAAAGTTAAAAAAGGTGCCCTTTCTATTATATGTATTATGAATGAATACTCGTATATACATATGTATATTGTACAATCTGTAGCTTGTTAGTGTGTGTGTGTGTTTTGTCAGTTGGTATTTGTAATGGTGAACAATTGTCAGCCATTTTGATGCTATTACATGTTGTGTGTAAAATGGCGAAAAGTATAATACTAAAAAGTTAATACAAATAATCATAAGAAACTATAACAGTAAAACCTCAATTGAACGAACTATTTCTTGCAAGGGGGTGTCTGTTCATATTGAAAGTCTGTTATATAATAAAGTAGGTATTCCGAATTCGTTAAAAAATGCACAAATTAATTAATTAATTTATTTGTTTTTATTTATGTAGTTCCGTTTGTGTAATTAAAATGAATGTGTATGAAAATTTCAATTTCCCTGAAAAGTGCAAAGCTGTATGTGATCACGTGCTAATCATGCGTCGATCATTGTTTACGAGCGGTTAAAGTAATCGGAAATATTAACCGTTAAATCAAGGTCTACAATATCGGAGGTTCAGTGTATTTATATTACAATTTTGTGTTTGAAATACAATACTTATTAATACTGATACGAAATATAATATCAGTATATTTATATTATTAGATTTTCTATATATTATTGTAGGTTTATAGTATTGTATTTTAGTTATCAATACAATCATGAAAAAAACCAATAAAAACGTTATTTGGATTAAGTAAATATTGTATTAATTACATGAAAATGCATTTTAAAAGATGCAAATTCATTTTATGTTGTTAAAAAATTGTTATCGGCATGAATACAGATTATAATTTGTATATTACGCACTGATTATGGTATTATTATTTTACTAAATTAGTTCTATTGTATGTGCTGCCATTTTGAATGTTCGGTTTTTAAACAAATTGTCGCTGAAATACACAATGAAACAAAAATTGCTTTTCATTAAAACGTATATAGGTTTTATATTGTTCTATATAACCTATAATATTCACGTTTGCAAGTAGATGTGTATTATATAATTTCATTTAAAGTAACAACAATCAAAGGTGTAAATTATTATTAATAGTAAAGTTTATTACAATAGAAACAGCATCGAATTGGTAGATATTTTATCATTTTACAACGACATGTGATTATTCGAATTTATAAGCAAATAAACAATATTAGTTTCGGTGAACAACTATATATATTTATATATAAAAGCACTGATATTGATATAAGAGCACATTGTTCTACAATACACATGTACATGTACAAACACGAATATACATGTTCATTCTTGTGTAATATACTGACTTACAGCTCGTATTTAATGGTTTTGAGATAGATAAAACAAGTATTAAACGATTGGTTACATTTTAGTGATACATACATGACTTACAGTTTTAATTTATTACCAATAACCAACATTAACGACTTCCTCTCGAACTAATTAAGTGCTTCACTGATTAATTTTCTGACTAATTAACAAGTGTGAATCATGTTCATGACAATTGCATGATAAGTTCGGAAAAAAATGAATAAAACATGGTAAATTCGATGTAATTTATTACAACAAAAAAGCAAGTATTGTTTTTGAAATGATAACTATTTTATCATAATAAGCAAAATTATTCGTAATTTTTTTCGCATTACAAAATTGTTATTCATTCCACATTTATATTGAATCTTGTTAAAGAAACTTAGCTTTAATATGCTATTATAAAATATGTTATTTGCTAAATGATATAGAGAGAAAAATCCTTTTTGCTATCCGGTATATCTATCCGACGGTTACACGAGACTATAAGAGCGGTTCGGTGTTCGTGATTTTGCGTGTACAGTGATGCCATCTAGCGTGACCGTACCACATAAGGGAACACCGAACTTAACCGATATAACTTGAGCGATAAACGCGAGAACCGAATTAATTACCAATTTCAGCGTTTAATGAGATTATCAACGTAATGTCTCTGTACTGGGTGTATGCAAGCAAGTATTTATCCAATGGGTGATAACTAGACGGCAGGGGAAGAAGGTAGCGCGTTATACAGCACTTAAATATAAGGATTATGTGAAATTATAACCTTACTTTTTTATTATACATACACCGTAGATTATTTGACAACCATGTTGGAATAAAAATGAGAGGTCTACCGCAGTTTGGTACGTGCAGAATATCCAAAACGGTTTTATTTAAATATTATGTATTTTGTGCACGATTTTGGTTAAATAATTTAAAGATAATAAAAGCACAAATATCATTTATTTCTGATTATTTGATTTTATTTTCTCGTTATTTACTGCATTGTAAAGTGTGTGAGCAAACAGTTTGACAACTGCATTGCTACATTTTCCGATAATAATGCCAATGTATTAAAATTACTAACTCCAGGCAAGATAGTTTGTGGTATATAATATTATAGTGTAATTACTAAAATAAATAATAATAAATTTACACGCGACAGATGAAATTATGGGCTAAATTAGCATATGATAAATTCACTTATTAAATTTCGCCATATTTAATTTCGAGAAACTATGCAGAATTATATCCGTTGCGGCCGTAGGCTGGCTTATAATTTTATATAATTTACATTAATTTGATGATTCTAAGAAATACAACAACATTCGTAAGTTATAATTTACCAATCTGAATGTAGGATATTACTGTTTGGCAAAAAGAAGAAGAAATCAGATTAACCTACTGTCACTCGGCGAGTGCCGTAGTATATATTTAATTTTCAGCGGGGCATTGCATATGGTGTAGTTCCATTTCGAATGTATTTAAAATATTTTCGCCTTTAGAAATGTACAATTTGTTAATTTTAGATAAATGATTGAAATTCCATTAGGTACGTGTTCGTTTATATGAGGTTTATTGTCATCCTGTGTTTATGCGAATAAATTATTTCAGTTGAATGAACACGGTATGCGGAAGTAACTAGGACTCTTGACTCGCATTACATTGTTACCCATATTGTCGCCGGCCACTGGTATAATGGATGTTTGCATTATAATAAATCCTGCAAATATTAATTAGAAATTAACCCGCTAATATTGTTGCAGCGCATAAGTCACAACGCAACGACTCAATCGTAATTGATTTTATGGAACAAATGTTCGTCATTGTGTGTACTAAACAATCGAAACGATTAATTGTTTTCTGTTCGTGTGAAATAGTGTGGGAATATTTGCGAAACTATCAACTAACAGTAGTTTATAAATTATAATGAAATATGTTTGACAAATGTATAATTATGTTAGGTTAGAACTTTAATTAAATCTATTCAAAAACAGAATTACCAAATTATCAATACGTTATGCGAATTGTAAATATTCAATTAATACATATTATTTTGTATATTTGTATAAATAGGTTTTGCACTAAATTATAATGGAATATGTTTGACAGATGTATAATTATGTTAGGTTAGAACTTTAAATAGAATTAGCGAATTATAAATACGTTATACGAATTGTAAATATTCAATTAATACATATTATTTTGTATATTTGTATAAACAGCTTTTGCACTAAATTATAATGAAATATGTTTGACAGATGTATAATTATGTTAGGTTAGAACTTTAAACAGAATTACCAAATTATCAATACGTTATACGAATTGTAAATATTCAATTAATTCATATTATTTTGTATATTTGTATAACAACTTTTGCACTAAATTATAATGAAATATGTTTGACAGATGTATAATCATGTTTTTAAATCTATTTTAAAACAGAATTACCAAATTATTGATAGGTTATATTATGTGAATTGTAAATATTCAATTAATGCATATTATTTTATATATTTATATAACAATTTTTGCACTAAATATAATAAGGAACGTGATTGAAACAATACTTCTTTATAGATACTGTGTATAAGAAAATAAAATACAAAATCAAGAATGTAGTTTATATTTTTACAAACGACTGTTTATTTAACTAAAATCGCTGCTGAAATTTCCATGTTTCAAATGGAATAAAGAAAGCTATATATTATTCGTTTCTATTGCTGATGAAAAACTAACATTTTCGTTCTATCTGATGCAAACGTGCATATCTGAATATTCAAATAACGACTTAACTACACACGGACGTGGATGCTATTTGGGGCGGCGTCTTGCAGGTGCGTGCAAGAATTGACGTATCGCGCCTGGAAATTTCTTAATCGGAACCAACGAAAAACGTTTTATTTGTACGAATATATTAAACAAGTCACGAATCATGTGAATTTCGTTTCTTTACATCTGTTTGCAATTAACGTACCAGCGGAGGATTGTGCTGAAAAGAATATGTTATTAATTAATTTATTTATTTTTTAGGTCCAGATATTCCTGGTTTCCTGTTACAACCTTTCAGAAAACCGAAACGCATAAGGACAGCCTTTAGTCCATCACAGTTACTGAAGTTGGAGCATGCGTTTGAGAAGAATCATTATGTGGTTGGTGCGGAGCGGAAACAGCTTGCTCAATCGCTCAGCCTTACAGAAACACAGGTATGTACTGGTTAGAATTTACACTTAACAATTAGTGCCAATTATCTACAAGTGCTGAGTGAAATATTAAAATTCACAGCTCAATAAGAGTTAATACATTTTTAAAATCATACTATACGGCCGAGATACGTTCTTGGATAATCGGCCGCAAAGCGCAATGCGGTATAATAAATCATTTATCTTGCAACATATGACAAAAGATATACAATGGGATCTTCCGACTTTTTGACCGTATAAACCACAAGTGTAGGCCGTAAATCGAAACCTAGTCTTATATACAACAGGCCGTCAATCTAGACCGTCATATTTACAACACACCGTAATATCGAAATGTCGTATAACGCTGTGCCGTGTAACGGTAAAAATACAAAATGGCGTATTTTTATAGCATTACTGTTAGAAATATCGCCAATTTTAGTAGAAAAATTTAGTAACGCCGTTAGTATCGAACTTGTAGATAGCAGTGAAATTTATTCTACTTTTTCTTTACTACCGATAAAAAATCATATCATAGAACTATATTTTTAATCACATATGAAAATATAGAATTTGCATTCTGATTGTTTTAATTAAAAAAGATAAAATGGACTCGTCCGAACAATCTCTCTCTCTATATAAATGTATAGGTATATATTTTATAATCCACTAGAGATATACGTTATGTCTGATCTTGTGCAAACAAAATTTGATTAAAAAATATCACACATCAAATATTTTCCAATTTTCCTGTCTGAATATTTCCTATAGACATGTATCACTCCTAAAAATTACAAATACGATTAAATTATCCTGGCAGATAATATGTAAAATTTGGTACTTTAATTAATATTAAAATTACAATTTTTGTTTAGTAAACAGTATTCATTATTTTAAAATATAATTTGTTAGTTAGGTACATATCATAATAAAGTATCAAAATTAACAAAAATACGTTCCATTACTACATTATGTATATGACATAACGTATAATAAATATGTAACATACATTTAAATAAATCTATGAATGTCGGATGATGATGTGACGCGTGCAGTTTGACGACTGCTGTTCACATATCGCAATTAAATTACCGTGTGCGCGTACACTTGGTCGCAGTGCGAGTACGGTTGTAACCGATTAAAAATGCAAATACGTAGCGTCCGTGTCGCCCGTGTTCATTACCAGTATTTACTTTTCATTAAAACGGACAGAATTTAAAAACACGTTTTCAATTATGCGACACAAACACCCAGCCTCGAAATGCTCCTGGCCAATTAACAAAATGGCGGATGAGGATCAGCGCGCACGAACATACAAGCGTACGTACGAACGACCGAACGAGCGGATATGTCCGATCTATATGGTGGAGGGAGAGCGCCAGTATAATCCGGTTTAAACGTGAACTTCTATTTGATAATAGCGAAGGGCTGCTTGAATACGGAAGGGTTGTATGAGGCGTAACGGCTAGTGAAGTGGTTTGTTGAAGATATAGGTAGTATCTTTCAAATTAACTAATATGCAAACTATTGCCTGGTAAAATACTACTGTAGGTTAATTTTTTATTTAGGATGATATTCATGTACAGTGGATACCGCTTATTGTTCAGGAACTTGGTTCACTATTAGCGAGTGTACTTTATAACGAAAGTATTTGGTATGTTATGTGTTTAGTTTTGACTTAGAGATATGTTCATTGTAAGCGAGTTCACTGTAAATGGATTCTACTTTATTTAAAATACAAACACCCGGTATTAAGTAAAAACTATATTTAATACAGTATTATCCGCGGTAATCGTGGGGACAATTGGCGCGGATAAAAAATAGCGGATAAACAAAGTACACATATCCAAGTCCGATATACTGGTATAACTGTACACTAAATAGAGGAAGATAAATAAATGAACAATAAAAACTAGCAATGTTTAGGAAAAGTAGTCTTTTTTCACTTCTGTTTCAATGACTTGCCTTCTTTCTTCCTTATGATTACTGTCGATCTGTGTAATACCAATTTATCGGAAAGCAGAGAATCGCTTTGTTGCTCCAGAATTGCCACGGTTGAGCCGCAAAGCTGTTAAATCGCGCGCGGATAATCGAGAGTCTACTGTACCTAATTCATGTGATAAAATAGTACATTACTTTCAAAATATTGGAATTCTTTTCAAAATAAAATTGTTTTATATCCTTCTAATGCCCGATTGCGCGAATGAGGTTTAATTCGAGAATCAATGGTTATAGAATTACATCTTAATAGGACGAAATAAAGAATTTATTTATTTGTCAATCATAGAAAACCAACGTATTAGAAAATGGTCTGGATTTAATTATAGAGTTAAAACCGATCGAGAATCATTTGATTTTCGAATTTAACATCGACTTAGTAACAGACGTACGTTCTTCATTCGAGATGTGTGCTTCAACTGATGGTTTTGTTCCGTAATAGAGATAAACATGATTTGAATTTAAATTGCCAATATTGTAGACTTACAAATTTAAATATGCATTGCCATATTTGTCCTGTAATTTTGAGTATCGGCTCAAGTAGCTGGTCAGTAATCCATTAAATTTAAATCCTCCGCTAACTCGGGTACGAAAAACCAACAAACGTATACCTTTTAACAAAATTGCCTCGGCTGAAACCAGATGTGCAATCAAAACAACAATCAACTGGGGCCCCTCCCCTCCCTAACACTACGGTTGTTTTTTGTCGCCTTGTTTGGCCAATCAGCAGTAAGCACGCGTCACCCCTTGCAAAAGACTTGGACAATGGAACAATCTACATTCTCCCTTTCAGTTCGTTTTTTTAATGTTTCTTTTTTTCTGTGTGCATGCCTGGTCTTGTTTGCTGCTTGTTTGTAATGTTAATTCGCGCGCAAGTGTGAAATTGATAGTTTGTTTGATTCAACTTACAGCGGCCCAAGTAAAAGAATGAATAAGGCTCTGAATTTTAATCATCTTACTGCATTTGCAAATGAAGTAAGCAAATTACAATCAATTATAGAATACACACTGTTGTTAATTTATATTATATTTTTGAAATGCTTACCAATCCAAACAGAATACAATGTGAACAATAATGAGATCATTGATTTTATATTACACCCGATCATATAGGTATTGTTGTAAGTAGTGCAGTGTATAATTCGACGATTGTATCTCCATTTTAATCAGGACGCTATTATTCTTTTATTATGGTTGACAGCTTTGAGAGAATTAATTTTAATCTTGTCCTATCTATAACAAGGGGAGATCATGTCAAAATGGCGCATTTATATGATGGGGACACGTCACTGTATACAACTAGGTACTTTAACAGCATGCGGTCTAGGTAGGGTACCGATTTAGATGTATGAAAAAGAGAATAATATAGGTTATAATAATTTTATACCCGACTTGGTTAAATTAACATCTGTTATTAATAATATATTTTTTAACAATATTACATTGTAACCTAATAGTCACTCATACCTCGACGTACGGCCGAAATACCATCCTGAAAAGTTCGTCGCAAAACGAAATGCTATATAACGATTCATTTATTTCTATAAAAGACTGGAACACACGACAAAAGCCACACGCAAGGGATTTCTCGAATTTTTGGCCGTATGTTGACAAATTTGTAGGCCGTAAATCGAAAATTAGCCATAATTTCAAAAAACCGTTATAGCGAAAAGTCGTATAAAGAGGCATGACTGTATTTTGATGAAATTATCTTTCCTGATATTTTAAAAGGAACATAAATTTTTATCATTGTGGTACAAATGATAAAAATTTATCTTTGCTCTAAATATAATGTAATAGGTATTATTCATGCTCGGTTGCTCAGACGAGGTATAATTCGAGAATCAAATGATTCTAGATTTATTTTGATACTGAAATTAATTCGTTTCTAAGACGCAAATCAGTTGATTCATTGAAAACTAAAATAATTAACAACAAATAAATAGTTTGTTTGATCTTAGGGGACGTTTAATTCTAGAATCATTGATTCTCGAATTAAATCTCGTCTGAGCAATTGGGTATACGTAAAGAAATGAATTCTGTTTCACAATGCATTGAAATACAAACAATACATGAAACGACTTCAGTTTTGATAGAAATTATTTCAGGAAACATAAAAAGACAATGTCGAACATACATTGGAGATCGTGTAAAGTTATATCGGCAAATCATATTTCATTCACAATCTTCTATTCATTCGTATCAATTCCAAGTGATATATCATTAAAATCATGTCGAGCGTATATCGTTTCCTTCAAAAATATTTGCATACAGTCATAGACATCTCTTTCGTAGCCAACTTGATTCAATACATTTACACGCCATTAACCGTTTGAAAAACGACAGTGGAACAAAAAAAAAACACAGAAGCATGGGGCACAAAGCATAAAAAGTCGAGGCTGCCTGAGATATTTACGCTCGAGTTTTGCCTATAAGCTGAATATTGTAGTCTTTTCAATGGAAGTTTTATTTTTTTTTTGTTAATCCGAGTCGCGGACTTTTTTCTGTCGCCTAGAATTTTATAGCCATTTCCGTAGTTAGTTCGAAGCGCCGTCGTCCGTTTCCGGTTGTGCTGTACAGTACACAATCATTTGTCTGAATTTTAGGCACGATTTGAGACAAAACGATTTCACATGTAGGCGATGCATTTAGTCGTGTTGTAGAATCGTACGAAGCGGCACATTATAGTAACAGGCGATATAATCTATTAAAGAAATAACAGAATTTATAAAGAATATAATAGTTATTTTTAATCTGTCTATTCAAGTTTTGTAAAGGAATTAAATGCGAAATTAGTAAAAAATTCTACCATATAAATACACTAAAACCTCGATATAATAGACAAATTCGGGCAGGGGAGTGTCCAAAGTCCGTTATATAATTTAGTAAGTTTTCCGAATGCGTAAATTGACAAACTATTTAGTTTATCTGTTTTTATTTATGTTGATACGTTTATGTAATTAAAATGAAGTACGTATGAAAAGTTTAGTTTTACAAAAAAGTCCAATGCTGTCTGATCACGTGCTAATTATGCGCTGAATATTGTTTACGAGCGGTTAAATTAATCGGAAATTTTAACCGTTAAATCGAAATTGACCACTAATTTTATCCTTTATATCGAGCTTTGCAAAATCGAATGTTAATAATCTTCTGTGTATGATGAAGCTAGGCTTTTGACTGTAAAATTATCAAATGCAAAGTTGTTTTTTCGTAGTCTGACGGTGAAGAAGGACTAGTGCGTGTTTTGATCGCATTAGGAGAAAGCTCTAGTTTCCGGTGTGAAAATAAAACAACTGAAAAAAAGGACAGAAATGTGAACATGGACGATCAGAATCACTCATGTCGGTGAAATGCGTATCCGCCCGTGTGAAATATGTATGTCTTCACTAGTACATAATGACCTACATATTTATACTAAGGGCATATAAAGATGGCTACCTGCATATATATATATATATATATATATATATATATATATATATATATATATTATACCGTATCAACAAAAATTCCTTCGTTTGTCCTATCCGAATAGCGTAACTGCAAGAGCTTTATACCGAATAGCATAAGCGTAAATAGAAATTTATTGATTCGCCTGATTTCTGCTTGATACTATTTACCCTCAATTTTGCAGACCCCGATTTAACGAACTGCTCATAAACAATGTTTAGCGCATGATCACAAACAGTATTGCTCTTTTTGCATTAAACCTTTCATACCTATTTCATTTTAATTAAACAAACCTATCTACATAAGTTTGTTATATAACAGACTTTCGGCATTAACGGACATCCCCTCGCCGGAATTAGTTCTTTATATCGAGCTTTACTATACTTAATATTACATAATTTTTTTTATTTGCCGCTTCATACTTATTTTTTTCCGACAACAAGACTTTTATCTGCTTCCATTGCCAACTATTATGGAAACTTTATAAGGCCAAATAATAGTGCTATTATTGTCGTCTGCTTTCTGTCTCCAACTAACGAACAATTGTCGCCAAACTTAGTTTGTCGGATTCTTTTTCCCGTTTCTGAAACAATCAAACAATTTAGCGTGAACCTTAAAGAAATCGAAGTTTTTGTATATCACATTTAGTTTCTATTGTTCCATAATTGTTTATGGAAGACCAAGTAGAGGAACTGAAACTTCTTATGTCGTTTTCCAACTTTAGAAAATATGAAATAATATTTGGCATCTAGTTGCATTTACGGAATATTTTATTCTGTTCATCCGTTGCTGATTGTATTATTTTCCAGATATTTAATTCACAATGTAAGGCTCGTCATGTTGTGACAAGTAGTTATCTGCTGAATATTAATAAATAATTACGAACACCATCTCCGGATATTTATATTTGATCAGTGTAAAAGATTATGATAAGAATCAAAATATTTGTCATTTAAAACATTAAGTATGTGACGTGCATAGAATAATAAATACACCTAGATACATGCAATAAAGAGACGGAATAGAAATTAGCAAATTCTTTAATTTCATAGCTTTGTTTTATCTTGATCAAAATTTCAAAACGTAAAGGTTCCCTAATTATAGTAAGAATCAATGTCAATGATTAATTTGTAGCAGAAAAAATGACATCTATCTCCACCTCCTTGTCATTATCTTTTACTGATGATCATGACTTGCGCGATCCAATTAAAAAAAAACTCATTTAAAATGTAAATTAGTTTTTGGAAAAATTGTTGTTTACAAATGTAACACTAATTAGGAGTAATTAATTAAGAATAATTAATTACGTACAACTTTTCACATTATATTAAATTTACATAATATAATCTAAATGCAATACGGGTAAATATAACAGCTTTGCAAAATGCTACCATTAATTGTTTGGTTATAAATCATAGAAATGGTCTTGAACATAATAACCACTTGGAAAATTTAAATAATTAAAATTAAAAAAAAACTTCCTTTCACTAGAATTTTTTGCGTAAATATGTTTTTAATTTTTACTTTCAAGTACAAAGTAATATAATCAAAACAGAGATAAAAAAAAAAAATATTCATGATGATAACTAATAACAAAAAATATATAAATACTAGTGTAATAGAATTTATAGAATATTTTTTACCAGTCAATCATATTAATTTAAAATTTTGATTTCAGGTGAAAGTTTGGTTCCAAAATCGACGAACAAAACACAAACGGATGCAGCAGGAGGAAGAAGCGAAAACACACCAGAGCGGTAACAAGACAAATTCCCAGTCCCAAGGTCAACAGGGCCAGGGACAGCCTGGTCAGAATAATACCCACCACGTGACCAAGTGGAAAGAAGAGACCGCTGGTCAGGAGGGCAGCGACCAGTACGGCGAGTACATAGACATGGAAATGGAAGATGAATGTGTCAGTGACGTTGACAGTGAAACGTGAACGAACTGATTAGTGTGTGTGTGTGTGTGTGTGAGTAAAACGGACTTCAATAACAACAGTTCATAGTGGACTGTACTGTAACATTTGTCCACAATTGTGGACTTCAAATAGTGATCTAAACTGCAGAATTGTACGCGTACAATTATATTTGTTGGTTGTGTGAATGAAACGCAGACTAGTCGATACCGATGGACAAAGTTATTACGGTATATTGGTAGCAAATACAAAATGGCATTGGATCATGACTAGTGATCATACAGTTCAATATGATCAGAATTAACCAACACTGCTAGTCACGCAATTATCACATAACGATAAACAGTTTCAATATCGACACATGGAATATAAACACGGAGAAAATGCAGAACGCAAAATGTTACTATTGATTATGGAAACTAATAAGTGATACATTTCAGCACTGACAGCTTTAAGATAGTTTATATAATCAATGAAAACGTTCATTCCAGTTGAAAACATGATTTTAATCTAACTAAACTGTCATATTTCATTATATTTCAAATTGCAAATTATACTTTCAGACTATACATTACAATAAAACATAAGAATGAATATGCAGTTGCGAAAATATGCTAGTTTAGTTAAATAAATCCCATGTAATGAATTCAATAACGTTTTTTGTTTATTTATTTTGGTCTTGATTAATCAACAAATTTATTTATAATATCATCGAAATACAAGTCGCACTATAACCAAATAAAAATGGACAATTATCTATCAATTGAGGTTAGGAAAGTGTGCCAACATACATGTGCCAAAACCACTAAATATAACGAATTTTTGCGACCAGTGCCAACGTAAGAAAATCATATATTCCTATTAATTAGAGGTAAATTAATTCAATTCATTGCTAACCAATGTATATAGAAAACGAGCAAAATTATTTATTTAATGTGTTTTTAATTTTCCTGTTTGCAAACACAAAAAAACGAAAAATTCACGTGAAAAATAATATTTATTTTATTTGTAAATATGTATTATATAACTTTAGTATTATTATCTAAATAGTTGGAAGTTTTGTGTTAGTTGTGTTTTCAGTTATGGTGATATGAATATTGAATAAAAAATAAATATATATGTGCATATTTCAATTAACATTTATTAACAAAAAAGTTTCAAAAATATTCATTTTTCTTCTGTAAATAATAAAAACAATACTAGCGTTGTTACATTGAGTAAAATTCAAACAATTTTTAATGAATTTTACTGATTTATTATCATTAATTAATAATAAATTATTTTTTAAATACAATTCAAATAATATATAAATTAATAATTGCTTTTAAAATAGACAGAAATATATAATTCGCCTCTATTTTAAATGCAAATACAATTTATATATAAATTTTACTCATTGTGAACTATTTTTTTTTAAATATGTTGATCATATTTATTAATTTTAAATATTATTCGAAATTTTTAATGTAAAATATATACTTTTCAAGATTACATTTTGCTGTAACTGAAAATAATTGTAGCAATAATCGTTGTAATATACTTGTATGTTGTCAATATTGTACAAATTTACATTTCTGTGAATAATTAAAAATCGCATTGAAATCTATTTCGTTAAATTTTATTATTATACATCCTACAACTCGTTTATTTATTTCCTAATCAACAATTCCACCGTTACCAACTGGTAACACAATTACGTTATCCAATTACACATGTAGTCGTTAGTCTTCGCTAAATGTATAATAACGAAATTTACAAAATGGATGTAACTTAAACTGTAGCATATAGTGTGAGGAAATATGTAGTGGAAAATTTAATATAAAAATTCTCCAAGTATTATGTACTTGTAAAAGTAAGTAAAGCAATGATTTATTATCTAAATATGTATGTGTTTTATTTACAACAGCAAAAATCATTACTCGTATTTTACATTCAATATTAATCTTCTGTAATATTAATGCTACTAAACAGGTTCGATATTATTTGTTTTAGTTTCATATTTATTTAAAGTATTTCTTCTAACTTATTTACATCTTAAAGAAGCTTTTTATATAATTATAAATAATTTCTCTTTATAATATATACAATATCATATCTACCGGGTATTAAAAAAATATTGAAACCACCCAACACGTTGAAGAATATATGCATCATAACGGTGTTTAGGTATGTACATTTATTCATTAAGAAATAATAAGTTTTGTTTGTAATTTATAACGAACATATCTGAACCAATATAAAGCGGGGAATTATGATGGTTGATTATTATTAATTGCCATGTATGGGTATATGGACCGTGTGAAACACTACTAAACTGGTATTTTATCAAAACATTCGCTTGACGCTAATTTATTCTAATTTATATTGATAATAAATTTAACTAAAGCAACGCACTTAAATATTAATTAAGATCGGTTGTAAGTTGAAAGCGAACGATAACCGTAATGAATGGTAATAGTAATAAATCTATTGTTTTTATAATTGCTTTTAAATCGTAGCCAATTATGGACATCGTAAAATGATTTTTTTTATTGTCGGTAAACAAATGACTTTGGTTTTATTGTTTGCCAATGTTTACGTGAAATGAACTTGTACAAAGAAAAAAAAAATAACAAAACTAAAATCTTCGTGTGGGTGAATAGAATTGTTTATAATGTATATTTCTAATTTAAATGATTGGTTTGTACAATTGTGATTGTTCGGTTTCAAGCGAAAATAACTCGCCATCAACTCTGAAATCAAAACTAACAATTAATTATATTTAACACAAAGAAAGTTTTGAAAAAGTTCAATAAAAATGATTGCTATAGGATATTTTTGGGGGCTTATACAAATCGGTAACAATCAAGTAAATCAACTTTATAACATACCTATACATTGAATGCAAAAAGAAATAATTAGTAGCTCTTAGTAACAGCGTTAATATCGACTACTATCAATAAAGCCCAAGAAGAAGATTACAACTTAACATGTTTTAGCAACAAGCTTTGAGAAACCTACTTTTCCAACTAAAATCATAGAGTCCATGGCATTTACAGGGCCCTAGAAATATAAGGTTGCCCAAGAAGTCGATGCCGTTTCTCAGGGCTGGACTAGCTTATATGCGGATTTATTTTGAACGTAGATTAAAAATAAAAACATAAACGGCGTTTTTTATTATGGCATCAATAGAAATGATCTGTCACTGAATGTTATATACTATTTTGTAGGTTTTGTTTTCCTCTCTCAGATTATCAAATCAGTTTATCGTTTTCGTTTATTTAAAACGAATTTTCATACTCAAGTTTATGAAGCTCTAGGTTGATAAAGACGAACATCTTCTTGGCTATGCAAGCTACGCAAACTTCTTAAAACATTAGAAGTAGCTAAGGATAATGCTTGCTTACTGCACAGTTTGAAAATGATTTTTGCGCTTTAAACAAACAAGTTTGGACTGAGTGATGCCGCGCGATGAAAAGCATTTGGAAGTTCTTCTTCCAGATGACAACTACTAAACAATACGAGAATTTGCTGACAAACTTCGCATCGTCTGGATGATCACCTTTTCCGCTCATTGTCAAATGTTCTTCATGGAGTTACATGTAAAGGTGAAGTGTTGCAGAATTGGTACGAACATTGGTTTACTTCAAAATATCAGGCTTTTTGGCGATGTAGGCTTGAAAAATTGCAGGAACATTGAGAGGATGTAATGAATGATGAAAGGGAATTCATAATTGAACATTGTTGAATAAATGAAACAAATTTTTAAATCGCAATTGGGCAACCCAATATTTTTAATAAATTCTAAATTAAAATTAAACTTTATTCGAAAAACCCAACATAAAAGGATTCAATAAAGTTACTAAAATAATTATTTATTACACTTTTCTTCAATCTGAATTAATCACCCTTTTAATAGATATTATAAAAACGTATTAAGTCTCTCACGCCATAATTTTTATTAAACCAGTATCATATTTATAATCCTGTAATTGTATAGCATATAATTTTTCACACAATAAAAAAAGAGAGAATAAAAAAAGCTAGTATGACACATTATTTTATAATATGTGTCACTTGTGATCACGATTTCTAATAAACATATCAATTTCTCATACTTAACTAACTAATTATATTTCATTTAAATATACAATATGCATAAATAAATGTTCAATAATAGTTACATGATCGCCCACTATATTATAACTAACACACATACACTGACCCAGACAGACACACACACACATACAGACACGTGTATATATAGTAAATGGGTACATAAAGTATTACTTTTTGCCCGTAAATATTCGCCAGGTTGACTCGAGGCATAAATATAAACATATAACACGTACTGTCCGCTGCAAATGTATTGTATCAATAACATTGATTGTATATACCTGTACAAACACGTTGTCTGTGTCTATGTGTGTGTGTATATCTAGATGTTGAAATTTTACACTACGTTGACGATTATTGAGTGTAATTTAATAGATGAACAAACAAATAATGTTGGAAGCTGTCATTAACTGTCTAGCTATCAATATCCGAACAACGGTTATAGCAACTTTCACATTTCATGAACAATTTTATCGTTCTTTATCATCGAGAGAATGAGTGCTTTGTACTGCTGTTGTACAAACTATATACTAGTTTTACTTACACTATTATTATTATATTCACTATTAATAACAAAAAAATTATAATACAGGTCTCTATAAAAGTTGTAATGTTATACTATTTACGTAGATGTTTTATTTGTATTATGAATGCAGTTTAAGACTAATTACAATGCATATAGTAAAACATTACATAGAAATTTACGTAACAGATATAATCATCATTTTATTTAAATTTTTTAAATAGATTTATAACATGCATTACCAGCAAGCTTATATAAAATACTATAAATATAAACCAATCTTGATGCAATAGATATGACTGAATTTATTTACAATTTAATTTATTAGTTATATAACATTGTGTAAACATTACAATTATAAAATAAATCTTTTATAAGAGTCACTTATACATGACCGTCCGGTGGGGAGGTGGGGCAAGAGGAGATGATATATAAGAAATTATCTATTTAAATTGTGTTTTTGTCAAATACTTGTATTGATCGTCGGGCAAATATTACGATTTTACTATTATTAACTTCGTATTTATATGTATACGTTAATTTTTTATCTTTTTATCATATGTACATTTCAAAATCCCTGTACAAATTTCTTTGCCCCCTACTAGAAAATATGTTGCGCTCCCCTGGACAAATTTCTACGGATGTCCATGCGACTTGCGTCTGTTTATTTGATTTGTACCTACATATGTATATTTCATAATTACAATGTGATCATTTCAAGGTAAAACTTGTCTCAATTTTACATACATCATAATAATCACTTACAAAATCATGCACTGTCCGAACTTTGACATTCCGGGAACTCAAACTGAATGTAAATGAACCGACTATACATATGGCAACATGATTACACTGTGATTATAAACTAATATCTACTTATAACGATATATGCACGGAAACAAACATGTCGATGCAAGTTGAATGGTTCAACTGCTACTTAGTAACTTCGTGTATCTGTGTGTATAAAAACAACTAGTAACAAATTATCACTACCCACTGCTACCAATCCAAAGCACAACGTACATATTTCTAACAACTGACACATAACAAAAATCCCTAGGCGATTAGAGTAGTTGCAGTGCAGTGGTTGAGACACACTCGAAACTGAAATGGCACCACCATCCAAGTGTACACGGGCCACAACTGTACGCCTTCTAGATCCCAGGCGCTCGGTTGTTCGTGCGTCGAGATACCCGGGGCTAGTTGGGTCTGCTTATGCCCGTCATCGAAGCCAGAGGAGCGGGCAACAACAGGGTATGGTGAAGGTGCTCATAATAGCGACGAGCCAACAATTACACAGTGACGTCAGTCATTAATTATAACTTAACCTGTGGTTAGGACTTAACAAGCTGTCACTAGCAGATTGTTAGCCGGTTATTTATGAGAATTTAAACACAGGACTCGCGCACTCCTGTCCACTATATCAGAGAGACGGACAACGGGTAATGGACCGTATATACACTAGCGATTGGTACTAATGGACCGGTGTTGGTATTTGTGTTTGTGCTTGATGGCTGTTTGTTTTTATTTGTTTGTCAGATACAAAAGCTAGGTTAACAGACAACGAAATTGTAGGGGATTTTTAAGACAGATCCTGGTGTATATATGAGGTGCATGGTATTTGTAGTGGGTAAATAGTAATTGTTTTTTTTATAATGCATATTTCCAAGAAAGAAAAACTATGAATAAATTTATGACACTACGAATGTAATTAATTACTGAGTACAGTTACGCATTATACTAATGATTGTATTTATTTTATACATTTGTGATATAAAATCTCTATAAGTATACTTTGCAAAATATAACATTATTTTCATGTTTCATAACAAATAAAAAAAAATGTCAAAACTATAATTGTTATATTCTGTTGAAGTTTGCGGCATATTGTCTGCGGTTAATATTTTTTTAAATTTCTGTGGTTTGCGAGTGTTTGAGGTTTTGTTTCTTATGAAATTAGGTAATTTTCTTGCAACTTTGTTTCAGCTTTTAGAATGTAACATTGAAACCGATATAATTATGGGTAATCAAATTGAAGAATTTTGGTTAAAACATCAAGATTTGTGCCTGTCGAGTTGTGGTTTATAAATGTATGCGATGAAAGTCTTCAAAAAAATAGTAATTATATATTATATATCAATGTGATTGGAAAATTTGTAGTAATTAAAAATACTACGTAATATTAAGTATATGCTTTAGATATCACAATCAGTAATATAATCTATTTGATATATGATATTTATAGAGCAATATTATGAAATAGATGATTAAAAATGGGTTATTACAATTTTTAATCGAATTTAGTTTTGTATTATAAATTAATAAAAGCAATAACGGTCAACTATAAATATAAAATAACAAAAATTATAATAGTGACTACAACTATACGTAAATATATACTACGGAAATTTTCGAAATATTTTTTGGTATTGTATTGAGTGCATAGGCAACCAATAAAGTATAATATTCACATTTACTGTAAAACCTCCATTTACAGACTTCAGATATAACGGTATGTAAACAATGTTTGGCCCAAAATTAGCTCGGTTGGAGTCAAACTGAATTTCATTTTAAAAGAACTGAGAATATATTTATAATTATATAATAATAATTATTTTAGTAAAAGGATATACCTACAATGATTTCAAATTTGCACTTCAATAAATAACAGCAAAGATACGATCGCAAAATAAGTATCAAATGATAGGTAATATACAACAATATATATTTTTTATAATTTATTTATATGTATTATAATAATAGGTTAGAGAACAATGGTACATCCTGTGTATGTCGATAATATATTAATAAAACCGATAATAGTAATTAAATTCTAATTAAAACTAAAGGAACCAATTAATTAAACATGTAAAGGAAACACCTACACTTGCAAAAGAGGATGTGTGGTTCACTGTTACGGCGCATGCCCGAAGCTATAATGTACCGTTATCCAATATGTCTATCAGAAATGAAAAAATATTTATCATACTTTTATATAGGACAGCACTCATATCTCGCTATACGGACAAGATATGTTTCAGGAAAGTCGGTCGCAAAGCGAAATCATTTACATATTTCAAAATAAGACTAGATCACATGATAAAAGCCATACACAAGGCATTTATCTTGACGTTTTGGCCGTATATCTAGTTGTAGGCCATAAATTGAAATTTGGCCATAATTACACAAAGCCATTAAAGCGAAAAGTCGTATAAAGGCCGTTTAGAGAAGTATCAGTGTATCTACGATTATTGAAAATCGGATATTTCGGAGGCGGTTCTAAGAGTATCCGGATAATTGAGAATTTTACAGATATCCGATTCACGGTTCCGAATCTTGAAACCGGGTACTTGATTATTCAACCGATTTCGTGTAACGAAAACCGGATTTGTAGAACCGAATAAACAAAGTACAGTAGAACTTCAATTATCCGGATCAATGGGGACTGGACCCCATCCGGATAATCAAATATTCGGATAATCAAATATTCGGATAATTGGAAATAGAAAGGGTAAAATCTAAACGCAAAATAATTGTACAGAATACAATAAAAGTGTACTGTTTTAGTATTAATGACTAAAAAGCAACGTTGTTTACATTTTCTACAGTACATATTGTACAGTATGTACTTACATAAATTATTATTTCTTAAACATTTCAGCTGTTTAGACGTTTCTTTTTTCTCAAACCGATCCGGGTTATTTACGATTCTGGATAACTGAAGTTCGGAAAATTGGAGTTCTACTGTATTTATATGTAGAATTAATCATTGTGTTATGCTATAGTTTGGAGTAAACGCAAGTCCTGATAATAATAATGGAAAATTGTATACTTTGATAGCATTAGTTACAGCAACAATGTAAATTTTAGTAATAAAATATAGTAATTTTCGTACTGCTGTATCCAGCAGCGAATTGCAGTCACAGTCTTTTGTATAAATGTTAATTTTGTTTTGTTTGTCTTGCCGCTATATGAATAAATTATTGCAACATCCTTAGTTATATGAATAAAGATTCACATCGCTTTTATTGTGCTAAAACACGTAATATCATCACAACCACAAATTGATATGTGTAATCGGATACTCGTATCGAATAACCGATTCTCATATTCTGACTTAGCTTTACGAAATCAATAGAAATAGATTTCTCAACCGCTATTATTAAAAAAAAATAAATTAGACAAATTATTGTTATTTTAATAACCATTATAAACATTTTGAAATTCAGCTGATATATTTATGTATATACTTAATTTTATAGGCCGTTTGAAATAAGTATTTTAATAATAAAAAAAAATCATTGTAAATTTAACGCTTTTTTTATTTCAAGAATTTTTATTCTATTAAATAACTATTTTACACGTCCGGGAGTAGAAGTCGGTTTCTATGGCGTCAAACGCGGGACAGAAATGAAGCATTTACTCCCTAGGGACGAAAACACTTTTCATAAGGGAGTTTTTATTATAATAAAGGTTTTTGTAAATAAATGTGTGTTGTCATGGTACGCGTTGCATGGAAAAATTTCCAAAGGCTTCTAAATATTGCAATTTCGTTCCGATTTATTATAATTCATTATTTATGAAATTAAGTGTTTCTACTCCCGAACGTGGAAAAAATAGTATATACACCTCGGGAGAGACCACCATTTTTCCCTCGATGTATTTGTAGCCCTCTGGCTTCGCCCTCGGGCTTCAAACTACACCCCAGGAAAAATAAGTGATTTCTCTCCCTTGGTGTATAATGTACTATTACTATCAGTTTAATGCAAATATTTTGTAATACCATTTTTAATTTAATAATAAAATATTAAATTCTACATTCAGACAAAGCAATTAAGTGTCGGTATTGCACAAAGTACAACTGTATTTATAAACATGGTATATCGCATAACACGCTTGTTAATTCTTAAATGCATTTTATAGCTGCGGTTAATTATATAAAACACCGCACATTAACAATCATTAGCATATAAATTGTACACAACACATTTAACATACATATTTTTATTTATTACAATGGTGTAGCAAGAAAGATACATTAGATATTGTTCGTTTTTATTCCAAATTTAATTTTGACCTTTATTCGTGAATCGGCAATACATGACCGGTTGCTCCGATGAGGAATCAATGATTCTAGAATTCAACCATTGATCAATTATTTTCGAGTTTCAATTAATCGTCTAGAATCCACTGATTCGCGTCTTAGAAACGCTTCTCGGTTTAATTCTAGAATACAAACATATCTAGAATCATTTTATTCTCGAATTAAACCTTGTCTAAGTAATCGAGCATAAGTATTTTTTCATTTGACTCTATATTCGATGAAGTATTAAGACAAACAACCTTAAATATATTTGTTTACAGCATCCTGTAAGGTTTTTAAATTATTAACTAGAGAGAAATATTATTTAGCAGTCTAGACACGTACCATAACGATGTGCGAAACACACAAAGAAATTAACCTTGTAAAAAGTTATAAAACCAAGCTTGCATATTTTCGTACAACGACAGCGAAGACTATAAAATGAGAAATTTGAGGTAGGAAATATAATTCTTCTTGTCTCATTTGCATTCACACGTCTTCTCATGCATGTCGCACAGTACTATACGTAGGTTTCAACATTAAAATCGCACACTTTAAATTATCTTCGCACTTGTCTAATTGCATATTTAACGTGCAAACATCGTCCGCTGTTTTTAAACAATAACAGAAATGCGTAGGAATAAATTAATACGCACATACTGGTATATGTTCAACTATACCACTGGGATTTTTATTACATAGAAAATTAATGGGTACTTTAAATAGTAACTCGTTAACAGTGACATCTATATTTAACTAAATATCCCTCAACTTTTTTTTTATATTATTTTGTAGGCCGAAAAATATTTTATAAAATTTTCAAAACATGCTAATAAAACTGAGTTATAGGTAGTTTGAAAAATAAAGTTTTTAAAATGTTCTTCAGTTCGACAAGCAAGAAATAATGTGGCCTATTCTGGAAGACGTTATTTAATTCTGAGTTAATTCGGTTCGTTAATTTTATGTGAAATGTTTTTATATTAAAAGGGCACTTTGGGTACAAAATTAGCTAAATGCATAGGCGCCAATTACTTGTGAGCAATGGGAGAGTTTGCCCTCACATGATCAAATTGATGGGTGCGTTAGTATTTTATTTGAAATATATATATATATATATATATATATATATATATATATATATATATATTTTCACTCAAAGTAGGAGGATATATTTTCGCCGAATTATAAAGTCGGCGCCTATGGCTAAATATACGAATATATGTAAAAGTATATTGATTTGAATATTTACAGTAACACTCTGGTTTTTTTTAAGTACAGTTAGATTTCGCTAAAAGCTGCACCGAATAAGGCTATTTCAATATATCGCAGTTTTTATCGAACTCCAATAAGCGCTAAATTTACGATGATTGAGTAATTCTACGAAACGAGTAGAGCAAGGAACTTACAGATTTCCAAAGTATTAACTTACCCTTCTGTAATATTTATCATAAAATAAATACATACATACATAGCATCACGCCTTTCCTATTATTGGGGTAGCAGGTATAGAAAACTGCCTTTCATTCCTTATTTTCTAACAATTGCTCGCCAGATACTCCTCTCCATAGATAACTGTCTCACCTCGTTAATATCCATGCACCTTGTCATACATGCTCTCCTATTATTTTTGCTTATAAAAATAAAAATAAAATAAAAATAAATAAATAAAATTAAAAAAATAGCTTCGAGAAAAAATGTTACATAAAAAAACCTATTAGTTATTCTTTCGGAATAAATGTAAAAAATGATGTAACCTAACTTTTCCTGTTTTTAAAATACTGTTCTAAACGATATGCACGTTTTACGGTAACCAAATATGGTCGTCGGTTTTAGAAATAACACCGTTATACACAAAACGTCCGCGACGAACATTGTAGGAAACCTAGAGTAGAGCTAGACATCAAGATGATCTATTTCACCTAGCAGGTTCGTGAAAACATTTTAATTGTACCTTAACATTATTCATGACAAAACATGCATGTTCACAAACTACGGACACAAGAGAGGAGAAGAGTCAGTTTCGTCTGCCACCGCTGTTTGCCGCTAACTTCACATTGTATATCTGGTTTTACACGGTACCCCCGCGCACCGCGCAGGAGCGGCGCGCATTGGTACATTCACTACAGTAAGTTTGTAAGTGTTTTCCCGTAGTACAACATGAATTTTAAACGTTTTTCACCGAATTCAACAGAATTAATTACATGCTCAACCAAATTGGTCGATTTAAATTCTTTACGAGTCGCGTTATAGATAAATCATGCAAGTGTTGAACCAGGGGGACATGTAAATTTAGTTATTTACTCGCAGCCACCGACGGTTTGGTACTGTTGGGAGGTGATGAAAAGATTTTAATTTGAAATTGACAGAAATATTTGTACATTAATATGTATGTCGTTAATAATAGAAGATTAAACAGCAAAAGCACCGGTCAGCGCTCAGGAAAAGTTCCTACAAAACAAGCGCTGAACGAAAGAGCGTTAAACGAAGTCATTATTACGCTGGGGCGTTTTCTATAAATTGATCCATAAGTTTCGTAATTGTATCTTCATGAACTCCGATACAACTAATCGTTGTGAATTTCTTTTTTTAAGAAAAACAGCATTATAACGAATCAACGTTATTTAGAATAGCATTAAGCGGGATCTTATCGTAACTAAAAATAAAATATTGCAAATGAAACATTTTAAATGAGCCAATGTAATAAAAATTATAGGAACGTTTTGTATTTCAAATACATTACGTACTTTTTTGTATTATATATAGAAGTGCTGAGTCAATAGTATAGTAAAATTCTTTGTAGTGGAATAAGGTCTTGAAAATTAATTAGGTTTTATTATGAATTCATAAATCCGCGTTTTATATAAATTCTATTTTAAAGTTTAGTTTTAATATTTATATCTGAAATGAAAACAATTCACAACTGAAATAATTATCAGTCGTGAATTGTTTTTAAAAGGTTGGTTACGAATTTTAACAAATTAAAATATTACTTTTGAATTCTACTTACTGATGTTTAATTTTCTGTAGATCTTAATTCCTTCCAATTTGACATGTTGTACACGAAATCTCCATACTTCAAATAATATCTATGTGTCTACGCCACTGCTTTGACGAACGTATCACTTCGATATGAATTTGTTTTCTCTCTTTCTCACACACAATGCGATCATTTAATGTCTGTTCCTTTTTCATTCTGCTTGGATGAGTTGATTTATGTTAGAGCTGATTCGATTCCTCGGTATCGATATGTTGCTCTTTATTTTGCAATAAGTTCATCGTAATGTGTCTGTTGTTTGTTCACGAGAAAGTCGTTATCACACTGATGCATAGAAGTAAAGCCAGGTATAGTCGATTCCACAGACCTGTGGAATACTGCACGCCTGGTGCGGCTATTGTGATTCATTCTTGAGATCAGTACTGAACAGGGAGACAATTTTGTTTGGATCTTATAATCTATTGAAATATTTCACAGAATTCGTATTGTTAAGATAAAGCACCCTCAATAAATTAATTATTACAAATCAAGAAGTCAAGAATATGATCGTGAGATAGCCTATACACAATACACTGCTATAGTATATTCCAAGTTGGTATTCCTGACTACTTGACTTGTAAAAATTTGTTTATTGGAGGTGCTATATCTTAACAATACAAATTCTTTGAAATTTTCAATAGATAATTAGACCCAAATAAAATTGTATTCCTGTTCACTACTGATCATAAGAATGAATCCCAATAGCAGTACCGAGCGTGCAGTATTCCACTATATATCTGTTTTCGATCGGTGTACTCAGATGTACAGTCACGGAGGTGGAGTAAGTGAATTTTTGTAACCGCTATTTATATTGCGAAAACCATTTTAACATACACTACATAAATTCTAATTTTGTTACATAATATGTTTTAAATTAGCAGGTTTTTTGAAAATATGGTGGCTGATCTCTTTGAAAAATGCTATTTACGTTATATTTTAGAAACTTAATCAGAAAATAAACAGTTTTAATCTGATAGGTAAATTGAAATTTAGTAGAAGTAACTCATTCTATATTCTCGTTTATCGTAAATTTGTTACGAGTTACAAGATACCGTAAGTTACAAAAATTCCCAGAATTGCAATACCTCTGGGGTGATCATGAAAACCTGCTAATTTGGAACATATCATTTAACAAAATTAGAATTTATGTAATGTATGTCAAAATGGTTTTTGTGATATAAATAGCGGTTACTAAAATGCACTTACTCCACCTCTGTGACGCTATGTCTGAGTATACCGATCGAGAACAGTGATACGGTGAAATACTGTACGTTCGGTAGGGCTATTGGGATTCATTCTTGGGATCAGTAGTGCACAGGGTTTCAATTTTATTTGGGTTTATTTATCTATTGAAATATTTCAAAGAATTTGTATTGTTTGGATATAGCACTCCCAATAAACTAATTATTACAAATCAAGTAGTCAAGAATATGAACTTGGAATATACTATACCTCTCTATACGGGACCTCTTTATACGACTTTTCGCTATGACGGCCTTGTGTAATTAAAAAGTCGGCCAACCCTCTGTCTTTTGTCCCGGGTTCTAATCTTACATGTAAATAAATTATTCGTTGTACAGCATTACGCTATGAGGCCGAATTTCCAAATACGTATTTCGGTCGTATAACCAGGTGTATTGAGATACGAGTCTTACGATGAAATGTGCGCATTTCAAATCATGAACAATGAATTTGTCATGGCAAGTATAAATTCTGTTCATAGTAAAACAGAATGCTTCTAATTCAATTTTGTCCGCAATAGTAAATACAGTTAAATATCGATGTATCGTTTCTGATGGCACTGAAACAATAGTTACGGGAAAGCATTCAAAATTAGCAAATATCGGCTTGTGATTTATCGCTGTATGATGCTCATTAATTAACAGTTTGTATTTGATCGTTTTAAGCTGGACTGTAGTTGGCCAATATGTATTCAGATTTCTGCGAAGTAGCAATACAGATAGATACAATGACTGGTGTTTCATTGCTAGATACAATCGGCGCTACAAAGATCAACTGTTTTTTCGACTTAAATTGACACTCTTGTTACAGCAATATTATTAAAAATATACTCCTATAATTTTCCATTGCAATAACACGGACAAACTATAGTTTGTCTGTGGCAAAAGTGTCAAATTTAGTAGAAACATTTAGTATCTTCGTAGCGTCGATAATATCGAGCGGTGAATAGCAGTTTACGTAACAAGTCCTTCTGACATTGTAGTTGGTTATTTTGGAATCAAACAACAAAAACTTATTGTCAAAATTATTCGTCAAATTAAAGAATAGTAGTTGCAAAATGGAATTACAATTTGTCCAAGACATATTCTGAAAAATAAATACAAACCACTTTATAAATAAATACTGAAAAAAAAATTACCAAATTTAAATTAAGCTGTGTCAAATTTAGAGTATAAAAAGATTATATTTATAGATTTTATGATAGTTCTACTATTCAAAATAGCATGAAATATTATTTAAAATAAAGATGAATCAAATATTAAGTAATGTTGAACAATATAACCGAGCAACAGAACAAATACATGTATCACAAAACATATTAAATTGAAAATAAAGCAGACAAATTATACCAATAGCACTATACTTTACTACTGTAAGTATACATACAATATATGCATATAGTCTCGAACCCGCACTACACTCTCAAGTATATAACCTGCCCGGCGCTGTCTGACTGTGTGTGCATTTAATTGTTATGGATCAACAATTATACAAATAAATTACCGCTATGTCTGTCTCGCTTGCACACCCGAAGGGATATTAATGAGGTCCATAGTGGAACAGTTGCCGGGGATCGCAACCCGGTTATTATGTAATTATCAGTTGGTTTTAATCTCGGGTTAAGCAAACGTTCACAGCGCGGCCCAACAAATTACTCACTCCGTTGCGCGTGTACACTCCACACACCAAATCGCACAGAGTATTTACCAGCATGCGTGCGCAAGTCACGCTGGATTGATGCAGGTACGCATGCGCTATTCATCAATGGGCATGCGTATTTGCCGGGAGTAGAAACTAAGGTTAGTTTTATTTTTCTTTAGAACATATTTGAAAACTAAAACATACAAAACATTAATAAATAAATTGAGTTTATTGGTCAAGAATGAAAGACATGATGGACAAATCACATACGTCTAACATTCCATGTAATTAGAATAATACGTATTTGAAGTTCCGAGTTCGTTCATTTAACAGACTGTACCAAGTGAAACACGTTAGATATATGTTTTTACCTATTTAATTTATGCTACTGATTAGGAAATTCATTTGCAGGTTAAACCTAGTTGCCTCTACAATTATAAATTTGTTATTTCGCATATTTTACACAAGCGCGACATGATTATTCTGTAATTAATTAAGATATACGATTGGGCACGTTAAATCCCTATAAACGGATAATTATTAGCTTATAAATTAATCAACTAATGCGATTAACGTGGCAATAATTTAGTTCTTGTTACACGCTTTATGATAATGATGGGATGTCGTAAAAAACTAAATATGCAAAACTTACAGACCGCAGCTGATTCTGTTGCTGGAGCCGCAGCAAAGTTTTATTCTGAATAAATAATAAAACGAACAAAAATCAGTTATTTAATGAGCAGAACATGCGTGTTTCGTGATATTTCTTGTTTACATATTTACTTAGTTTGAATAATTTCAGAGCAAGTCTGATGAGACTATCATGATAAGAGTCAATTTCAGAGATCTCAGTAGCGAGTTCATACCCGAAATTAAATGAAAATTCAATTAGTCGTCTGCACGACGGCAACTCACAGTACATCCCTGTAAAATTGCCAAGGCGAAAGAACTTTTTCTTTATTTGTACATGTTCACAATTAAAATACAATAAAATAAAACTACACATTGGACAATTAATAAAAGCTAAAGTAAAAGTTAACCTATAAATATGTATAGGCTGAGCTACCTCCCACTATACTTTGCTGTTATGCTATACATATATGAGATAGTATCTCATATTAGTATCAACACACACATACTACCTCTCGCCAGAACACTTCGAATATCATCGGTGTGCTCTTGCCAATGGAACAAAACTACATTGCGATGGTTTTTTACCGTAACGTTCCCCTATAAACCAGACTTATTTATGACGGGGCGTATCCCGGATTGGTGCTCGTGTCTGGACTTGAATATTGTTTACACACACACACATACAAACACACAGCGCTAACCAGTGAAATGTGCAGTTGCTGTAGACCGAAAGAAAACAGTGTTTATGATCGAGACAAACACATACATACACCGTCGAAGTTGTTATAAATATAGGTGCTTAAATGTTTACACACAGTATGTTTATTGGGAATGAGTAGACGCGGGAATTATCGTATATACGCCAGGATATTGTCGGACGAGTTATATTTGCGAGATCCGCAAGTGCGATTTGAGCCAGTGCTGATATGAATGGAGTGGAAACTCGTAAATGTTGAAAAATTATGACAACATAGTGTCTGCAGCTGTTCAGTATTCAATTGGTCATGTAAATCTCCTACTGTACAGCGAATAAATTTGAAAAATTATATATCAGGCATGTTTTGGGAGATCTGTAATTTGACTCCATCATTGTGAAAATGAAAATATGTACATGTAAAAAGAACGAATTCGTATGTGAAAAATTTTTACATACGAATGTATTTTTACTAAAAATACATTTTTAAATTACAGTAAAGTCGCGATTTAGTGAACTCTCGATTAAATGAACAACCCAAGAGAGTGAACACTTAAATTTTAGCGTTGCGTCCCGATATAGTGAACAGCTGTAAACCCCGATACAGTAAACTATGGTATTTGCGATACTTCTCTGAGGGATCCCACTAAATATGAATCTAGATGGCACGTAAACGAAAATACTTGAATTTAAAACAAAAAAAAATTAAATACTTAATGTCTGGGTAAAGGGGAATGTGTGACTGCGTTTTCTAGTAGAATTTAGCAGTTTGCTTGTGTTACATGATTTGCGACAAAAATTAGTACAAATTAACCTGAAAAAAAGCGTAAACAATCCAACATTACTTAATTTTTTTCGCTTCTGCAATAAATAACCTTTTATATGTATCTTCCCATCACATAATACACGTATACATAATATTATGTAATAGGTACATGTATTTTTGGTTTTTTTTTATTATTATTTTCTTGTAGATTTTCTTTTGTCAATTGTAGATCTTGAGAAGAAGAAATATTGAATCCAAAATGATTGGAATAAATGACTATAGTTCGAGATGATAACAGATATGTGACGTTTCGACCAGATGGTTTTTGGTCATTTTCAAGCAAATAACAAAATTCTAGTGGAAAGAAACATAAACAAAAATATTCTCTAATATTTTTCAAAATATTTTTGTACTTTTTGAGTGTAATTCTCAAGAGATTTTGTTTATGTTTGTTTGAACTAGAATTTTGTTTTTGCTTGAAAATGACCATGTGATCGAAACGTCGTATATCTGTTATCATCTTGAACTATAGTCATTTTATTCCAATCATTTTGGATTCAATATTACTCCTTTTCAAAATCTACAATTGACTAAAGAAAATCCACAATAAAATAATAAAAAATCATCTTTATGATTAAGTTTTGAAACGAACAGTTCACATTACCTTGAACTAACCATTTTGGATTCAATATTTTTCCTTCTCTTTTATTATTTTACATATACATACATAAATTTGTTGATTTAGGTACCTAGAATAAAAGTTGTTTCTTAAAATATCTGAGTGAGACCAGAACCCCGAAAATGTAAACACCCCTATAGAGTGAACAGGCTTGGCCGGAATTAGTTCACTAAATCGCGACTCTACTGTATTTGCATTGCAGCAATGTGGAGCCCAGATCAGTGCAGTAGTAGGCTGGGCTAGACCCAAAGCACAGAAAATTTCGACTATTCCAGTGTTTTAATTTTATTACAAACTGAATCTTACAAGAAAATCCCAATAAAGATGTTAAAAGTTTCAGCATAGTTTATCTACAATAATTTGTATTAACATCAACTGTTTTCGACATTAATAGTTATTTATGTACCAAGGGTGTTATGACAATGATTATGCAAGGAGGGTGAAGATGTTCCAGCCCGAGGGCCTCTGGCCCGAGGCGAGGATGTCGCCTGATGGGCATAATCATCTGGTAACACCCGTGGTGCATACAAGACTTTATAAATAATTACGACATATGCGTTGCCAAAGACTTTGATTTTGATTTATTTATTTATTTAGGGCATAATGAGCCTGTTTACATATTTCGTATCCAAGGTGAAAAAAGCTAATAATAGGCAAGTGTAATATAAAATTAGTTTTAAATGATTACACTGCACTATGAAACATGAATTGATTGGAAGCAATAATACTCTATAGAATTAATTATAATAACCATTATAAAAGAGTTAGAACATTCACTGGTAATGGCGAGGTGGGGAAATTCAAAAACAGCAATCATTGTGTGATTAAATTAATATTGTTTTGTTCTTTCTTAAATATACGTCACAGGAATTTCAATTATTTATACCTATTACATCCTGTCAATGGAACTAAGAAATACAGGCACACAGGAGTTGTTAATAATGCTTTTATCCGATCAAATTACACGACAACCGTTATTATATATAACCTTGTCAAAATATTTAACCACAAAAGGTGCTGCAAATTACTAACCTCCAAACCGCAAACATTATTACATACTTGTCCGGACTCTGTATAAATGTGGCTTTTATTGCAGAATATACAACTACATTCCCTTCTATCAGTAACGGCTTTAGGAGTGTCCAAGTCTTGCAGGTGCGCAGAAAAAATACGTTATAATAAAATCTAGTTTTTACATAAATAAAGCAGGAGAAAATAGGAAGAGACATTTTAAACTGCGTTTTATATTAATGATTGTCATTGATCAAATTATTTGAATTTGGCCATAAACAACAGGGGCGGACAGTTAACTTTGGGAGCCCTGGGCTAACTAATTGAGGATCTAAAAATTTTATATACTTAATTTTTTTTCTTAAATTTTCAATTTAAATTGTTTTTTATTTTTATTATTTGGTTTCTTTTATTGATTCAACGATGCTGCAGCCCATAAAGACCATGTCTAAATCCGCTCCTGTTGAACAAAATGGACAATTCTTTAAACGCCATTGATGCTCTTGATGAATCAAAACAAGGAAAAATAAATTTGAAGAATTTTAGCATTATGAAGTTGATTAGATCAGTGACGAAATTGTTTGATACAAATTTGATAGGTGTAAAACGCACTAAAGAAGTCTCACTAACGACGTTGATTCGCCTGAAGCCGGACCTGCTTTATGTACTCTGAATGAATAAAACTCATTGATAATAATAGAAGTTGACATGTTGGTTATTAAACATTTGCACGTAGTTTATGAGAACTCAGTAGTGTGAAATTAAAGTCTGAAGGGAACTCATGAATTTGTGATAATTTCGTACATCTATAATGCGGTATATATATATATATATATATATATATATATATATATATATATATATATATATATATTTGCCAGGAATGACTGGATATAATATTACAAATATTGTGTACAAAATGCATAATTATTATTCTATTATAAAGTAAATAATTTATTCTAATTACTTTGACAAAAAAATTATATTGTCTCTTGGCAAATATCGAACATGACTATCATGACTATTTGTATTTTAAACGTTAATAATTCTTTAACTAAGTGTCAAATTAGTATAATATATTACATAAATACAAAAAAAAAACGAATATGACTTTAAATTCCAGTGTGATTCTTCGTTTCCTTGTAAGACTTTTAAAAATAGATAAATATTTATTTATAGATTTACGGCGGTACGGCATGAGTATTGTAAAATGTCAGAGACCAGAAAGTCATTAATTCAATATGTACTAACTTCCAGCTTCAATAAGCATATAATCTTATTAGTAGTGCTTATAAAGGCTTAATATCTCTATAATGTTGCTACTAGCTACTGAACACTATTTTGTCAGATTTATTTTTCAAAGAAAAAAATCTAAATCCAATTTATTAAAAATAATCCGTTAGAAATTAAGGTCAGGTCCGGATTACATATTTTAACTAGCAAGAATTTTTAGTGCCGTAATATGACATTTTTTAGTGTTGTATATTATATTATACAATAAATAAAATGCAAAATCAACTAGTTATAATGATAAACGATTATGTCTAAATATCAAATACACTCATACCTCATTATACGAGTCCTCTTTTCGCTATAACGGCCTTGTGTAATTATGGCCAAGTTTACGACCAAAAAATCAAGAAATGCTTTATGTATGTGTTTTGTCATGTGTCCCAGTCTTATCTGGGAATAAATGATTCGTTATACAGCATTTTGCTTTGCGATTTCGTTTTCCTGGTATGTACCGCGGCCTTATCGCTAGATTTGAGTGTAAATTCTTCAATCACTCCCATATTGGTGCAGTGTACAACTCGTCACAAGCTGTTGCAGGAATTAGGTTTAGGAGATTAAATGCCGAAGATTTGTTAGGATTTTTTAGTTGATCGGATTAGAGAATCAATGATGTTGTAACGACGTTGTAATAGCAACCGACTGTGCAGGCAGTATGCTAGCATTGATCCATTTTCAATCTTGAAGATCCTAAGTTAAGGAAATAAATAATAATAGCTGATTATTTGTGTGCATTGAAGAATAGTAGCGCAATAGAATATTATGACGACAGTGTTAGTTGCAGAAGATATGTTTGTAAAATCAAAGAAATAACCATGATATTTTAATTTCATAAACGTATCTACATAAGTAACAACAGATAAACTAATTAATTTGTCAAATTTTTGTCATAGGCATTTGAAAAACTTTTGCCATTTGTTCAGATTAGTCAGTTATATCAAAGTTTTACTGTAATAATATTTAAATTGTGTAAGTGTGTGCTATCCCAAGTAACTTGCATATACCAAGATGGTTCTTTTATATTAAATATTTGTATTAATACGCATTATTCATAACAATTTGATTTTATTGACGAATAAAATTTTGGTTATAAAAATTGTGAAGTATTTATATGGATCGCCATTTACATATTTGGTTAGCAAGAAAAAAACCGCTATTAAATCATTTGGTCGGCATACTATGTATTTGTCGGCAGTAAAAAAACTATCAGCATGCAATATATTGTTAGCAAACAAACTCAATTTGATCAGCAAGTAGACACATCTTTGGTCAACAAATTGATTATTTGGTCAGCAAAATGATTATTTGGTTAGCAAAATGATTATTTGGTCAGCAAAATGATTATTTGGTCAGCAGGATTATCAAATTAATCAGCAACAAAATTATGAAATTTAAAACTCATGATTGATTATTACATTTTTCAAATGATCTTTATCTTAAATGTCATGTACGGATGGCTAGGTGCGTGTATTATTAGGTAGGGCAGGATAGGATAGGATAATATTTAATTTTATTTTCATATTTTTCGGTGTTTTATTTTTAATAAGATCACTGTAGGGTAGTCTTTAGTTTATTAGCAGACCAAAATAACTTACAGTTTGCCAAAATTTTATTAAATGTGATTTACGATTTGCTGCAAATTTATTTAAATAGCTATACAAATAACTTTAGAGCTGCTTAACATGACATTATTTGCTGATCAATTTTGTTTTAGTTGCTGACTAAAAGTGGCGGCTCAGCTGACTATATTTGCCGCCAGAATACATTTTAGAGCTGCCCAAAACGTCATTTTTTGCTGTCCAATTTAACCTCAGCCATAAAAATTGACCGCCAAACATAAATAAGTTTATTACAAACTATTTTATACTACTTATATTTACACATAATACGATTTGATACAGAATATATTTGTTATAAAATTCAATGAAGAAAAAATTAAACAAGTTTCAATACATTTATTGGCTTATATTTAAATATTTGAATTGAAATATTGTAAATTTATACAACTTACTACGGAAATTCTCACAAATTAAGTTTAAGTAAATTATATGGTTCAGAAATTTCATATTCTCCTTTTTCAATATACCTATGTAGTAATAAAGCCGTTTTAATGGAAGCTTTGTATGCGTAATTATTTTAATATATATTTTATTTGTATATTTATGTTTACGTAACTCGTATTCTTAAATTAAATGTAACATGAAATCTGCTCGTAAATCCTTTAGTTTAATGTATAGTTAAAATAATGCCAGTTTTACCTGATATTTTTAATAGTCTGGATATAGTTTCGCAGTTTTATTTTTATATTCTAACCTTGAGAACTGTAATTTACATTTTACAAAATAGTACCTATTTTTATAAAATCAGAAAATTTTATAGAAACCAAAATATTTGTTTCAAATATTAATTGAGTGAAGAACATTCCAAATAACAAATAAAATAAAGTACATATTTAACAATAAAAATATATAAACTTTAGACTTGACTAGATATAAATCTGTAATAAAAATCGACAATATTAGAGCAAAATATACGTTGCATACCTTTTCAATAAAATTAAAGGTACCGGAGATATTTGTTCTTTACATTTGAGATTAAAATCGATCCTAGTCCGATATTAATGCCCATTCACAAGAATTCAGGAAAATTACTTCGAGATTCGCAAATAAACTAATTTTTTAAATGTTACTTTGTAGTGAATATAATTTCATCACATAATTAAAGATAAGCGTTAGTTTTAATGTAAAATTTTCTAAACATAACTTCATAACCCGCCAATATTAAATGTCTACTAAAGACATCTACTAAATATAAGTTTAGTGACATGTATAATGTCATAAAATGTTTGCCCAGTATAATAAGAGTTATAATGCGGCCCATATATATCTGATGATTTTTATTGACTACAATTTTATGACGGGCACCAGTTCTTTTTGTAATTTGTTTGAGAAAACAAGTCCAATTACGAACGTATATGACCATTCTAGTTAACATCTTAATTTATTACATCTCTCTTGCAGTTTATTATAGGTTCTATTTAATTATATGATGAACATCATCAAAGTATATCTATAAAGTGTTTAAGAGCATTTCGGGTTGGATAACAATATGAAGTTTATTAACTCTTTCAGAATACAATGGAATGTTGTTTTAAAATATTCTGTCCTCACTATAAAAATATTTCAACTATATTTTTATATGTTAAAATCTGCATATTGCTAATATTTCCCATAAAAGTATAATAAATTGTCTAAAAATGTTTTCAGATTGTTATACTACATACAAAAAGACCCCGCTTATTGTTACTTTGGAAATGTGGAGAGCAAGGAACAGATTTTCTAAAACGACCTTATTTTCCGCAATTTCGCTTAGCGCTTGTCTTGTAGGAACGTATCCTGAGCGCTAACCGAGGCATTACTGTAACTTAAATGTGTTAAGTCGAAGTAAGAATGTTGTAAATTTATATTTATGTGATTTTAAAGATGAAAGAAGTGAAAGATAAGTATAGTATGCGGATGCCTTGGAAACGAATAATATTCGGTACTTGAAACCGAATTCCACAGAACGAATAAGTCTGATTTTGTGTAAATCGGTCGAATGACTTGACATTTATAGAAAAACAATCATTCAAAATATAAATTATTTATTCTTCTCTGTAACATATTGCAAAATTCTCTTTTATATTTGATCATAGGTCACAACATTCGGTTCAGTGGTAAATAATGAATGTCTGTATGTCCGCACGGCTCACAGTTCAACTCAGTCTTGGGTGCACGCACGTTTATAGCAACCTTCACTGCTTACTGCGCCTCTCATACTATCACGGACATCCGTTTCATCATACAAGCATACTATATACCTGTACACATTCGTATGTACATAGTACTAGACACGGCTGGTCTACTCTTGCCTTGGCTAAAGCAGTGTGATGTTATCTGTGAAGTTGGGTCAGAGATGGTGTAAGTGTCGCCTCCCGCAGCGACCTATTCAACTATTATAAACAAGCTACCAACCATCTAGACGTTAGATTACCCTAACAATACTTAATAATGATTAGGTCTTATTCAGCGATCTCAGACTTGAGACTCACGTGCGTGTAGGTTGAGATGTGTTTAAAATTGTGACGTTTTTAAAGCGCTGTTTAATTCCGATAGAGTTGTTATCTTTTTATTACGGTGAAGTGAATTTATGTGTCGTGCAAGGCGGTACTTGGAAGCTTGGTAGCCCCGACTCCGGGGACGATTGTTAAATGCTATATAATTAATTGTTTGTACAAGCTGGACATCTTGAATACCGAACACGGTATATAAATCGGTATTTGTTACGTTTGGATGATTAAGTTCTGCTGAAGATTTCATTTGGTGGGAATTATTCTAGAAGACGATCAGATTTACATTTGATGATACAATAAGTAAGCAAATAAAAATGCACTTTTAAAGCAAATGGAAATTAAACAAATACATTATTAATATGTAAGCTTACTAAAAGTAAAAATCAATAAATGGTTATATTTTAAATAGTTGCACAATATAATAAACATGTTCGATATACGTTATCAATTGATTGCAATTTACGTGGCACTAATCATTAGTTGCAATTTAAACATAAACATATTTTAAAGCGTAGGAAGCGTAACTAAAATCACAATATAATAGTAATCACGATAAGTAATATTTATGGAAACGTGGTTGGAAATGATCAGCAAAAAAACCCAGTTTGAATTATCTTCACATTTATTTCAAGAAAATAGGTATAATTTTTATTACTATGTATAACAATAAAATATTTTTATATTACATTTGGCTATTATTAACTTTTTCACCTTGGATACGAAATATGAAAACAAGCTTATTATGCCCTGGGTCATAATAAGTGGGCATAATGACGCCTACTAATCATTATCTTTATTATCTAACTTCCAGTCAACAAATATTTTGAAGAATTTTTCATAAATTACCTTCGATTTCGTGGATAATAAATCTTCAGTAGTTTTCTTCGCTCTGGTTAAAATATCTTCTGACGTATCATCAAAAACGCGTAATGCAATCGACGCGATTTTCAAGAATAAACCAATTGAATGGGTAAATAAATAAATAAAAACTAAAGTCCTTGCCAACGCATATGTCGTAATTATTTTAAACTGTCACGGGCAATTTATTTTTGATAAAAATAATAGGAAAGTGTAATATAAAGTCCACGGGTGTTATGATGATGATTATGCCCATCGGGCGACATCCTTTTCTCAGGCTAGAACAACGTCACCCTCCTAGCATAATCATCGTCATAACACCCTTGGTACATAAATAACTATTTAAATATACATTGTTTTTAAATTCATGATTCATAATAATATATTTTTTACACGTCCGGGAGTAGAAGTCGGTTTCTATGGCGTCAAACGCGGGACAGAAATGAAGCATTTACTCCCTAGGGACGAAAACACTTTTCATAAGGGAGTTTTTATTATAACAAAGGTTTTTGTAAATAAATGTGTGTTGTCATGGTACGCGTTGCATGGAAACATTTCCAAAGGCTTCTAAATATTGCAATTTCGTTTCGATTTATTATAATTCATTATTTATGAAATTAAGTGTTTCTACTGCCGAACGTGGAAAAAATAGTATATACACCTCGGGAGAGACCACCATTTTTCCCTCGATATATTTGTATATATATATTTCAAACTACACCTCAGGAAAAATAAGTGGTTTCTCTCCCTTGGTGTATAATGTACTATTTATTATTTGTTAATTGTTATACATATGTAATTATAATTGGAGAATCAAATAGAAACTCATAGTTGTAAACAAAAAATATATATAGTCACAAACCAGCTATTACACATTTTTTATAGAATTCGAAAAGAAACTAAAGATCCTTAAGAATAGTTGGATACGGTTCTGGAATGCAAAGGACTATGTAGGAAAACTAATAAGATCCTTCTTCACATTAATTTATTCAACAATCTTTTATTATACCTTGATCTTTATTCTTATTAATGAGCAAAAACGAAGTAATGAGGCCTGCCGTTATTATTTACTTAATTTCTCCCGTCTAGCCTTGTTTCATTTTGCGCTCCAAATTCAAAGAACATAATCTCAGAGCCAAGCGTAATATATTATTTAATTTTAGCATGCTGAAATGTATTTTCCGAAGTAGATATGGAGCAATAATTGAAAAAGTTTAACGAAAGAAAAACATAATTAAAGGAACAAAAAAGTAATCAGCAATGTACACAAACTTACATATATTTTTAAGTCGAAATATCCAAACAGAAAACTATAAGTACCATCAACATAACCTAAATGTAATATGATTAACAAAACTCAACCGTAACAGGGATCACTGCATTGCTGTCACTTACACTAGCCGCATGTATTTGCTATCTTTGTCCGTCACATAAGGTTGCTGGTGTGTGTGTGTGTGTGTGTACATACTTGCATATAACTACACAAAACACTGTAAAATAGGCTGTTTCATTCTGACATATTGTTACAGTCATATTGTTCTCCTCGTTCACTTGTAAATGCACAAGCCAAGTGTACCTCTGCATGATGATGAAGACGTCTACCACTGGTTGCCATAGCGACAGGCTGTTTAAGGCACAGCGGGCGTTCGTTAGCAGCCGATGATCGCCCGCTGTTTACCCGGTGCGAAGGTTGCTTAGCAACGATCAGTATGCGCGCGCATGTAGAGTAATCTTGGCGGGCATTTCAAATGTATTTTCACGGTTAGTAGCACTAACCGATGACATATACATTTCTAAAACTGAAATTGTAGGTTCCTGTTCCTCTAATTATTAATCGTAATTAGAGACATGAGAAAATCAGTTTTTTTTTCTTATAAATAGTGTAATTCATCAGTTTTTATAGAAAATTAATGACGAGTGATTATTAACAGATTACTCGGTTGAGGTTTAAATAAAATATGCCTAATAGTATCAATGTTATTTAACAGGTAAAGAGATTAGTGCCGTTTTGATATTTTGATTCAACATTTCAGTGGAAACTTGTCTTAGCAACTCGGCATGATTCCTTCAATCAGAATACACGAATATAACATTATAATTACAATCGTATAATGCTTCGGTGGACTAATTGTGTAAGTAGTAAGCGAGATTTTCTAATTTGTTTTTCGGATTCTTTTTGCAAAATTAATGCATCGAAGAACAATAACATCAGTTAAAGTACAGCTACCTACGCACAGTGCTCCCGGTGGTCATCATTAATATAATGACCCATTGTAAGTTAAACACGCATTACATACAGAATTCAACACAATTAATTCGTGAAAAATCCCGATACAATGAAACATAGGTTTGCCAGTGACCGTTAATTCCATTTTATCATTGTTATTTTAATACTAACGACATTTCATTTGAACAGAAACAAAATACGGTTACATGCTGAATTAAATAGTATTAAGTCATAAATGTCAAAAATTATTCATAGCTCTTATCGACACGTGCACGTACAATGCATGTACGTAATTATTGAATATTGTTTTAATTCCAAGATTAATCGCCATATCAGATTCAAAATATGATGGTTATGAATTTGTATTTATTTAATGACTTAATTATTTTATTTAAATTGGAAATTTATTGAGCAAAACATTGAGAAATGTTTGGTTACGCATGGAATAATAAATATGATAGCAGAAATACCATTTGATTACTTTGTTCGACTAGCCAATAAAGGTTTAGTCCAAAGATGGAAAAAGCTAAGGATTATTTCTAGAAATTTAGATTCACCCATTAGCTAATTATATTGGAGATGAGTCGTATTTGTATTATCATTTTGCTAGTTATCCAACTGCATAGGTTGACAGATGAATACATCAGGCTGATTCGACAGGTTACGCGCGAGAACCGAGTGAACTTTTGTCACCTGCCGTGTTGGTCGAACCATTCCAACTAAGAGACATCCCGTGGTGTTACGGCTGCCAGTCGCAACGTGTTCTCACTCTGACAGAGTCACCGTTTAAGGTCCCGGGATTAGATGGGGCCTATGGTTTTTTAATTTGAACTTTTGTGTCAAACTAAACATAAGTTATGTCTCGTATATTAAATGGATTTTACCATATATTTTTATAATGGTATGTCTTGTTTCGTAATGATTCGATTTGTTTTATAATGGAGATACATCTGTTGGTAGTATTTTAAAATACAGAATCGAAGTTACACAAGTAATTTAATATAGATATAGGATAAAACATAGTCTTGGTCTTAAATGGTAAGAAATAAATGAATTAGTAGAACTTAAAAAAAAAATTTTCATTAGCCTGAAAATAATGTTTTAATAAGTAAATGTACAATATTGAATGTTTTAAAATACCATGTTTATTTTCACTTTTCTACAATGTTTTCTAGAAACTTTATACTTTTCAATGACATATCGTTGTCGTAAATTAGTGCATGTTTTGTGGAATACCTTTCTTCGTAAATAGGCAGGTACATCTTTATTTGGAGTTGTCACCATGACAACGACCAGACATAATTCAAAACAACTAACAATATAGCGAGCGCAGAGAATGTTGCAGGAGATTTGTCACCTGCTCCGCCAGGCTGGCTGGGAACGGTGGGGCCCAGGTTGGCCTACAGAAAGACATCCTGCTGTGTTGCCCAACACACAGTTGGAAGTGCACAGTACAGCATGGATAGTCCGTGTTCCTAGGAGTGGTCGCACCATCACAGTGTCATATTTAAATATTTAATTATGATATAATCGGATGGTTTACATCAATGAAAAATGTATAAACTGGTTAAGATGTGTTCATGACAAAAATAAAAATGTTCTCCGGTTAAAAGAACTGAGTAGCTAACTTGATACATGTAAATTCATCTGTTCAATTAAGAACAGTGATTATAAAATTGATTGTAGATAAAAAAAAGTAAAATCTAATACATATTATAAATAATATATTCAGTCTAAAAACATCACGAAAGATACAAATGACTTTATAATCTGTACAAAAGGTACACGTATTTAAATTTGAATCACTTACAGGTAAGCAGAGAAAAATATTCAAGTAAGGTGTGAACTCCGGCACGACAATTTGAAAACCAATCTCTAAACACGCAGTATGCTGTGGTCCCTCTCAATATTCCATTCCCTCTGACGACTTTATTCCCATATATCTCCCCGGCGTATCTCATTTCAGCCTTGGTAATATTTTATTCACTCCATAGTGTGCCCCATCGCTTATCTTAACTATATATCTGTTGAACACCTACGTGAGTAGACGTGGAGGTGCGCACTGCAACATTAGTACAGCACACACTGGCGCTCGCTCGGCTGCTTGCCTGCTTACTCACCCGCACACACACACACACGCACGCACGTGTACGTTCTCTATGAAATTAATTTAACAACACTGACATTGTACAGAGTGTAGACGCTCCTTTACCACACTGATCGACATGTGACAGCCAATTGAGGTTAGAGTGAGCGTCGGTGTGCATTATGTGTGGAATAATTCATTGAAATCTATTTGTATTACAGAGGAATCAGAACAAATAAGTGTAGTGGTATTGTGTTTATAATGTGACATTTGTATTCGATAAGTTAATAGTCAGAAATAGTGTGAATTAGCCTTTCACAGGAAAATAGGTTAGGTAGGTCTGGAAAGGCACAAACATAGGAATGCAGAATGTTACAGCACGTAAAAATATAATAAGCTGAATCGGGTTTAATGTTGGTTTGACTTACTAATCTTTGAAAATATAAAACAATTTAATATCAACTAAAATGAAAAGAATATAAGAATTTAAACATTGGTATGATTTGGCGTACCCGTGTTTGCAAAACCGAGATAATAACAAATGCAACATTGATATTTAAGTATACGTGAGTTCGATTTTCGCTTCGATCATTGCCGTAGGATTCGCACTCCATAATAAACTAAAGATGCCACCTGATATGATCCAAGAATTTTCTTGAACTTCGTTAGCAAATGATTATCGTGCTACTCCAGGTGACTGGGTATTACGTGATGTACTTGTAGTTTGGCATGTGCAGGATGCGGAGTAAAAATTGCGGATGTAGAAGATCAATAATTAAATAAATTATTTCTTTCACCAAATAGCTATGCCACTTAATTCCTAAAGATGATACTTTCCAAATTTTGTCTGTCTCTTCTAATTTTTCAATTTTCACCTCTGCAGAAATTCAGCCAATATTTCTAGGATGTTATACAAAAGAACATTCCTATAACATATTTGCACACCTCGATGACGTTGTGCCACCTTTTGTAAACCAACTGGTCCTCTTATGTTGAGGGTACCTATTAGTTCACCAGTTAAAAAAGTATCAATCATGTTTGTTTTTCCATTATTATCTTCGGAAATTGAAGGTAATAAAGCGGTGCGTTGAAATGGTTATAAAATAGCATGCTATAAATGAAAGGATATTACAATCCTTCTTCTTCTTGTCATATGAAGTGCAATGAAGATTAAAATCAGTCGTTTTCCTGCGTTATCGTCCATATAAAGAAAATGCTGCTTCTTATACAATAATAAGACTTTGTGATTTAGGTTTAACTAAACCTAACAGCAGAAAGTGCTACATTTAAATGTTTACAATAATAATTGTAAACCATGTTTCGCTGTTCTTGGCTTTCAGAAAGTAACTCATTAAAATTCGAAAAACGAACACAATTTACAGCAATAATATTCAACCATCACAACCAGAAGGTGATTTAAACAGTTAATATATTTCAATTTTCCGAACGGAAGTCCTTCGTTTCGGTTTTGTTTTCGTTGTGAATTTTTTTCACATAACCTAATTGATATAATTATGGCACATTTTGATTTTTACTTCGGAAACTTCCAAAATTATAGACTGTGGTGTTGCATATTTCTGGAACTAATTAAGTAACGGTAAAAAAACCTTTGGTGTTTAAACCAATAATTGCACATAACAGCTGCAGGTGTGGCAAGGGAATTAGGCATGGAGGTTTATCTCTTAAATTGAAACATATGTTTATACAACCACGAGTTGACTTTAAGTTATTGCCTGCCCTGTATTCATTAGATAAGGTTGGCAAGAAATACCTAATTGGTTGCTGCAGTTAACAAAACAGTATTATTGAAAAACATGCAATGTTCTGTTTGCAACTCATATTCCACTTTCCAATTATTAACGGTTTTTAAAGAATTAATTGTGCTTTATTTGTAATAGTAAATCAACAAAAAAATATTGTACTTTTGCTGTCCAATGTTAAAGAAACTTCTTGTAAATGAAATATGATTATAAAGGCAGTAAAGAATGATACTTTTTTAGCAAGTACATATTTTATAAATTATTATTGCCATTTTAAATCTTACCGATCAAGCAAAAAATTATATTTACGACAAATAATGTCTACTAAAACCGTCCATCCGAGTGAAATATACACTTTATATTCTTTTATTTAAATCAACGATTTAAATCAAGCAACCTTTGCTGTGCTTTCAAACAAGACCAGTTAATAATTCGTCTTTCACACAACAACAGTAAGAACAACATGTGCATATAAAAGGAACAAACTCTGATAAACGATTCGTCTTTCATTATCCCGCAGCTACAGAATAGTCGACTGTGATTCTCGCCCCCTCCACCGCCAACAAGTGCCCCACTCCATCACGTTGTTGTTCACATGCTGTGTCCTGTACGGATTTAACTACGCTGTATACAAACTGTAAAACCAAATTAAGATGAAAACAGTGACTTTTAGAACGGAGTCCAGAGATAAAGAGATATACGACCGAAGCGCTGATCAGATAAAAGTCAACAGGTGGTGCAGCGTCGGCGGACACCTTACCACGGCAATACGGATGGACTCAACCTAGACATTCCGGCACTCCATGTAAACACACGAACGCACGGCTAAATGAATGTGCGCATGCGTGCACTGGTACTAGAATAGGTTATGTTCTAGGTTGTACAGCGCAGGACACACAGGACGCTAATAGCACTCATATTTGCAGCAAAATGTAATTCATGTGAAATGTTCGTAAGTGTGTTCTATGATCTATATTATACTATTTTCTCATATTTTCATGTAAGAAAAAAGTCATATTTTGATACTAGACAAAATATCCAAAATACTTCTTTCTACCTTCAGCTTTCTTCATCAGTACCACAATAAATAGCAAGAAGTTATTAAATGTCAATTAAAGTTTGAAAACAGAGGTTAGATGTGCGTTTATTTAAATTGTCAATACAAATGTGTTGGTAGCATTGCAAAAGCTCTTACTGCGCATGTTTCTAGCATGAAAATATAAGTAAACTTGGTTCGGATCTAATTTCATTGAATTGAAGATGACAAAATATGTGTTCTTACTATATACCGGGTGGTGACTTTAATTTAATTTAATTTCTGCCATCATAAAGCATACAAAATTAATTCCGTTTATTGCTTTTAATGTAGAATTTTATGCTCTACAACATTTATTTGAAGCTCTGGTCTCTAAAATAATAAGGAAAGCGGGAAATTATAAAAATATGATTTTACATGTTAAAGTCCTATGTTCCGGTTTCGTGGTCACCACCCGGGATATATTTGTGTCTAAAATATGATTTTTTCTAGCATTAAAAAATGAGAAAATAGTACAATGTAGAACAAGCTTTATACGTAGTGGTGAAAATTAATCGATACATAGATAGTATCATGTGTGTATACGTAGGGTAAATTAAGTTAAGTTAGGTGTATATATGAAATATCTGCTGTATATGTAACTGTAGAAGCATAATGCATAGTAAATGTATTCTCTTGTTAGTTAAAGTATACATTTACTAATTATACAAAACCGTACTCTAACTCTTTCCTACCTACCAAAAACTTACCCCTGTAGATACCGCTAATAATGCCATGCACTTACTGAACTACGACATGTACATCAAATATTTCTGGTAACTTAACATTAAATTGTGTAATTAGAGAGCAATAAATAACCATTTATTCTTCTTCTTCTTGCAGAATTTAATAAAAATATTTCTAACATAAATAAAATATGACAAAAAAATTACCTTTTTAAAATTCTTGTGTTTTTATTATTATTTTAAAGTATTGTTGTTAAATATAAAAATAAAAATTTGCTCTTACAGACCTGCATCATTACAAAATTTGGAATTAATTAAGAAAATATGTACATCTAAAACAACTAACAGAACGAATAATGAAATAAATCTTTTTATAATTTGCATAAATTAAATGCAACTTTTCTCGGAAACCAGGAGCAATTTATACAACGAGTAAATATTTAATAATTACACTGTACAGTGTTAACACGTGCTAATTAATTTTAATTGCAGATTTAACAACACATTTATTTCTAAGAAATCTTAATGATATTTCTTTAAAAATTATAGTAGTATCAAAATGAATTATACGTCAAAAATAAAGTAAACAATTTTCGAAACACGTAAACAATGACATATTTGGTTGAGTTACTTTTTCAGAATTATTAATATATTTTACCTGTTTTATTATTCACATTTTTCATTTTTTTTTTTATATTATCCGTGTATTTTATCAATTTCAGTTGAATCTTGCAATAAACAAACCCATAACATTTGATATGCACATTTCTGCGAACATTTTAATATATTCATGACATAAACACCACTATAATTTTATTTTATTTACGTGAAATATTTTAATCGCTTTTTTCATTAAAATAAAATATATAACAGTATTCATATGTGGGTAATACAAACAGATGTTAATATTATAACCGAAGATACAACGTACAGGTGAGTACATTCGTGTATTGAAATAAAAAATGTAAACTATAAGAAATAAATTGTTATGGTTTATTATTATTTTTATTTTGCCTTGTAATGTTCATATAGATATCAAATCTTTACAGCAAATGTGAATAATAATTGTGACAGTTGACAATTTGAATCCTGTGTGTTCGGCAATGTTTATTTTTCTAAGTAAGCCCAATTGTCAATAGTTTTGTTAATTTTTATGTAAATTATTACGTAAAATATTGTAGTGTTTACCGTTGACGAGTGGTAGCGATTAGGGGGTTCTAGTGAAAACATTTTTGTAGTTTAGAGCAGGACTTCTCAAACATTTTTCACTCGCGACCCCTTTTACCCGAGAAAATATTTTCGCGACCCCGGGTATGAAGATATATAAATTAGAAAAGTGATTTTAAACATTTGCTAATCATAAATCATAAAGAAAATTTACTTGAAAACAATTCTTGTATATACATTTTAGTTTTGATAAAATTTTCGTGACCCCCAAATTTAGTTACGCACCCCACATGAGGTCGCGACCCACACTTTGAGAAGCGCTGGTTTAGAGTATATTATCAAAATACTTGTAATTAAATATAAAAATATTGCAGCAATAATATAACTCAAAATAATAATTGAGTATATTAATAATAAAAAACCTGCCAGTTCTATATGATAAAATATATAATTATATGAGACATTTTGCAGTGCATGCATGCAGGTTGTACCAAGTAAATTGAAACCATAAATTAACCAAATACCCTGAATATCTACAGAAACATGAACATCATGTAGTATATTTGAATAAAATTATGTATTTATTAATAACACACTGTGGGTGCTTCCATATGCATACACAGCTACTGGTAACATAGTTTTACTGTTTTGAATTAGACAACACATCCGGTTTGTACTTAATTACACTTGCACGAACCTGCACTACCAGTACCGGTATGGACAAGAAACTCTGTTTATGAGCTTATTAACTTTTCGTAGTACAACTAATCCTCCTGTAACCCGGTAGATAGGGTCCTGGAAAATGCCGTGTTATATGGAACCGTGTTATATGAGAGTAAGTGCAAAAACGGGTGTTAGGTTTCGAGAACAAATATATATTTTTTATTCATACAGACAACTTTATTTTTTTTTTAAATATTGACAAGCATGTATAACACATTTATTCGCTTGAATTTGTCTTAATGTCGCGGGTTGTATAAGTCCAATTGAACAAATTGTTTTTTTGTTGTGTTGGTATACTTGTCGTTGGTCTATCCTGAAATTTGTAGACATATTGGTTGATTAGTTTATTGTTGGCAGTTAAAACGATTACACGTGTTTTGGTTTTTTGGCGATTTTTACCTTGTGGAAAAAAAGGTTTGGTTTAAAAATGGAATTAAGTGCAGCACCACATTGGAAATGTTGAATGTTGCTTTTGTTGAGTCTTCTATGAAGAAATTAGAAAATAGTTAAAACGTTTCCAAGAGGGCCGTGAAGAAGTTGAAGATGACGATCGCTCTGGCCAGTCCAGCACATCGACAATCGATGACAATGTAATGAAAAGTAAAGAAAATGATTATGGATAATCGCCGAATCAGTATCAGAGAGGTTCTTGATGATGTTGGTATATCATTTGGCACATACCAAGCATTTTTTCCCCAATGTTTTGGGCATGAGAAGTTGGGCAGCAAAATTTGTTCAAAAATTATTGAATATCGTCCAAAAACTTAGCCGAATGGGTATTGCTTACGAGTGTCCGAATGAAATCAACGACAATCCAGAGCTGCACAAATTGATCATAACTGGTGATGAAACATGGGTGTACGGATATGAAGATGAAAAACCTTGAAAGGACGACGTTTTACCAACATTGAGGAGATAAAGACAAAATCGCAGAAAGAGGTAAATATTGTACCAAAAATTGCGTTGCAGAAGTCCTACGAACATTGAAAACAGCGCTGTCACAAGCGTATTATATCTAATGGAGACTACTCCAAAATTAATATTGATGATTATATAAAGATTTTTTGAAAAAAATAATTCCGCTGATTTGTTGATCAAACCTTGTATTTTGTGCCTATAGTGTGTAATTCGATTTCTAAATACATACACACGCTAAATAGTAGAAGTACAGTGTAATACGAGGGTTTCTGCAAATGTCTGATCAGGTTAGAGTGAAACCGTATTATGGGTGACCGTGTTATACGAGGCATATGTCTAAACGTGTTAGAGTTAAATCGTGTTGTAGAATACAGTACCTCTATATTTACGTAAGCACAAGGCTAGGAATATTAAAGTTGTCTTTCAGTCTGCCTCTTCACGTGAAAATTTGGGTATATTTTCGTAAATTATGAATCTGGACCAATAAAAGATCTATCGTGATTCTCATGTTTCAGATCTCCGGACTATACTATAACGGAGCCTCTGGGGTCTCAGATTCAATAAAATACCCTTTTAATTGTAGGTATCCTTAAGTATTTTAATCAACTTTTTAACATTTCCGTTTAGTCCTTAAAATTATGACAAAATTAATTAATGTAACGAATTGAATTGAAAAACGTTTATTCTCATCTTTGTGGAGTTATTACATTGTGTTAACGAAATCAATATGCACGCCTTTTTAGGGTGTTTGTCCTTTTCGGCATCTGCGAATTAGTGTACCAGGTGTGTTATGAAAAATGAATAAGAGAATTAATTTCATTTCATTGTAAATACATCCGTTTTGCATTCAACTTGTAACTGGAACGACTGTAGAAAGAAATTTCCGCTATGGAAATAGAAAATAATCAGCCAGGACGAAATTGACAGAATATAGCACGTTGATTTGTTTTCGAGCAATAAAACTTTATAAATAATTTGATTTATAATGGAAACGTTTTTGTTTGTCATTAAAATGTTGACAACATACATTCGTATTTCAATTTTATACTACATTACTTGCTTATTGTTTTAGAACTAAATTAGAGATTTTTATCCGGTGTTTCAATAAAATTGTCCTACATTTTCACTATGCTTGGTCTACATCAGTCTACATTAAACTGGGACTGCTCAAACTGGAGATTCTTGAAGAGAATTACTGATTACATAGGCATCGTAATTAGGGAACGGCGAGAGTCGCATGCCAGCGCAACAGCGCTTGCTAAGCTAACTCCTCAACGAATATACGAGTATGCATCATAATTCATACGCTTGTTAGCGCGGTCCTCTATCCAACGTGGTACCAAAACCTGACAAAGAGCTCTCTCTCCGCATCTCTCCGCTTCACCCCACCACTCCCCATCAGATAGGCCGCTGGCTCCTAACACAATTCCTTTAACATATTAACAAGCTATACTTGTGTATATTACTATTAAAGCTGTCAGTACAGACACCGTATAATTGGTTATCCAGACTTGGCCGGCAATAAACTATCCTGCCATCTTATTCCAACCACAGCCGGTTGGATCTACCATCTCTGTTCATGTCAATTTACATTTCCAAACAGTTACGCCTTACACATTACCATAATAATTCAAAAAACTTGCTTAGAATGTGACGCGCCGGTAATCACACGACCTAGGCGATAGTCACAGTCTGTACGCGGCCTGCCCACGACGTAGTGAATTAAACAAATACGTTCGAGAAAAAAAAATAGACGAATAAGAGGAGGGGACGACGAAGAAAAAACAGAGGAAGAAAAAAGGTTTTTTGGAAAAGTGTATTTTTGATGGCCATCATTATCACTGCTTGTACGCCATTTTTAAGATTTATGTGCACGAGACCAAATTATTTATTTTAGGCTCTCTCTTTTTTTTTATTCCACTTCTTCAGCTCTCCTCTCGGTGATAGTTAATTGGATAAAACGAGGAACAGAACCTGGTAGCCAGAGAGGGACTGCTGTAATACGTAATTCTTTCCAGGAATCAACTACGGAGTTTTCGGGGAAATTCAAAATTAATTTACACGTTCATTGCATATGGTAATAAGCAGATACGGTGCCATCCTCTTATTAAACGAAAAATATGCATACACAATCACATATTCATACGAGACGTGATTTACATATTGGTAAAATAAATGAGAAATAAATATTGTACTTGCAGTGAAACATTCATATGTTACAGCTTTTAAATATACGTCCAAAAAGTCGAAAAATTCCCTGTGTGTGTGTTTTAGTCTTAGAGGGAAATAAATGATTCGTTATACAACATTTCGCTTGCGCCCTTCTTCCTAAAAAAAATCACGATCGTATAGCGAGGTATAATTAAGGACTCAAATTATAGGACTCAATAATTCGAGAAAATTTTTGAATTTGTCAAAACTTTTTATTTTTGTAAAATTGATAAAATACTATAAAAAATATATCTCACCGGGATTCGAACCATAGATCTCTTGCCGGTCGTGTGCTCTACCGATAGCTGATGTCCTGTTTTGTATCTCAGGTGATTATCGTTACAAACGGAGCAATTATTTGTGCATTTTCTCCGTGTTGGAAGTGTGCAAATGTCTGTTTCATGTCGAAACACGCACGTTTATTGCAATGTGCGCACCTAATAAGTATATTATAATAAATACGTACAGTAAGATCTTTTTTGTTGGCTGTGCAGTTAGTGACGTGACTGAGCGTGCGAGCGTGTAGATATCTCTAACTAAAGATATAAATACATAATTTCCCAACTTGGATGGTGTAATGTAACACCTGTAACAATTACCTGAAGGTCTGACACAAGTGTATAGCCAGTGTGGCACCCCAGTGAGAGGCTAACTCAATGTGTACAGGACCGCACTAGCCATATAAGTTAAATATCTGACTATTTTTCACTAACTTACAGTATGCCGAGGTACTACCAGGAATTTCAATCTCGAATTAATACGAACAATATTGAATATTGTATCATTAATATTAGACTTTCGATAAGCTATTGTTAATTTTCGAGATTCTATTAAACCCAGAAATTGATCATAAATACCATTATTGCTCTATAATCGTTTATTTTTAGCATCATTCACATACTTGGTCACAGAACAAATAGTTTATGCACAGCATAATACAATTTTTATACGTTAATCCAAAACTAAAAATGATAATCGTTATCAATGAGAACAGACATATTGCATTGATTCTGCAGTATCTGTAAGAAAACAACCGGCATTCTTGTTGTTCCCAATTAGGACGAATAATTGCCTTGCACCGACTCTGTATCAATGTACCCAACAACAGTCCATTTCCACGAACTCCTGAGCCCGCCAGCCGGTCAAGCTTTCCGCCCTCATCCTCTACAGAACACACACACACATACACACACAGCTAGGCAATGTGTACACGGAGTGAGGTTAGGTACACACAGTGTTGGTTGGATTGCATGTCCGCGCCCGATGCAAGTATGGTAAGGATTTATGTCCGGTTGGGCGTTCCGTTGTCCGAACTTTTAACATAATTTTAATAGCCACAAAACTGCAGGTCCCTCCGGCTCGTATATCGTTCGTTTTAATGGTTTTATAATATATCTATTTAGGGAGGACGCGCGGTCAGTACCGTGGAATTGGCTTTTCACTAACGCCCCGGCCAACCTGAACACAATAACAACACTCCTCTGCCGATCTTAGTGTGCTGTGGGTACTGTGCTAGTACGATGGTGTACCTAAGAGCGGTCGGTGAGTTGGAGGGGGGATGTGGAGTTAGTTAACGCTTGTTATAACGCACTGATGGTGTAGGTTTAGCCACCTTTTTATTTTGAACCAGTCGGTGTTTGTTTGATTTGGGAAATGAGTGTTTTGTCTATGATGAGGCCCTTTTGGGTGATCGTCTATTAACTGCTAACTGCCAGTATGACTATTACACGGATGAAATATGATGACAGATCATTCAGGAACGGTTTTAAACGGGCACAATATTAATGGTGAACTGAACTAATATTGTGCTAGCAAGGGAAGATCCCCAGTGTCTATTAATCATTCATTAAATTGATTGAAACAATCAATTAACTTGTATAATAATAAAGGTATGTACTATTAGAAACTGATGTTGGAGTGCTCTACTTGGAAATACAGTAAACTTCGCTTATAACGAACCCGCTTATAACGAATTTTCGGTTATAACGAACCAATCTATAAGGTACGAACTAAAGTATCATTAAACGTGTGTTATTTTTTTCGCAAATAACGAACCCGTTTATAACGAACTTTCGGGTATAACGAACCTTAATTTTTATTATAATCGCAAAAGTTTTCGGTTATAACGAACTTAAAACGGCATTTTACCAAATAATCAGGGGATTCTTCGAAATCTTTCAATTCCGCATATGTAGAGTCACCGTAACAGTTCTTGCGGTACTTGTGTATATGTGATTAATTGTATGAAAAAAAATTATCGGACCTTCCCGCGATTGGAGCGGCCCATGTAGAAATTTCAGCATGCTCCACATGGCCTGTCCGCCCCTGTACACTGTATTTAATGTGTTAAAGAAATACAATTAAGTACAGTTACGCAATTTTTAATAAAACGTGTAAAGCTCTTACTTTAAATAAATAAAAATCATAAAATAATAACAAATTTAAACAAAAGTAAAATAAACGATTTTTTTAAATAAGATTCATAAAAACTATTGTTAGTGTACATATATATATATATATATATATATATATATATATATATATATATATATATATATATATATATATATATGTATGTATGTATTACAAACCAATATCTAACTCAATTTTGAACAAATCTGGATTTGTCTAGTTTTGCAAAAGAGTTCTTCATATTATATATCTACGTGAAACATGTACCTATGCATTAACAAAAATAATGAATTTTTGATGTTTTGTTACGATTTTGTTAATTTTGTCTTCCCTTTTTGTTAAAGTTTGTATCTTGTCTATTTTCGTTACCTGTTATTTTCGTTTCTGTTAGTTTAATCTGAAATATATGTTTGTTGTTAGTTACTCCTTCAGAGTCATATTATAGTTTAAATAGTAGATATAAATAGATTTAAAATAGTTTACTTACTAGATTCAACTTTTACTTGCTTCAATAACCCACGTGCTAGATTTCAATAAGATAATTTAGGTTATAATTAGTTACAATAACAAGTTTGACGTTTGCCGATAATAAAGCCATTATTTCACTTACTATATCAGACACGTTCACACCTACCCATTGGCGTAGCGCATGTAAAATTTCGTTCTTATTCAATTTTAACTGTTTCTAATAATATTCATAAATTCATGGGAGTTAGGTTTCATAAATAAATGCGTAACTAAATTCATAGTAATAGTTTATCCGCCTGTATTTCAGATTATTCCTTTGTTGTCTTGTGTAAATGTTTCTTAATGTCGACCTTGGCGTCACTTGTCTTCTTGGCGCAATCGTATGATCTACTTTCTTTGTTTTTCCGACTTATCGGAAGTTTTCCTTCTTCTTTACTTAATTTAAGTAATGAGTTTCGTTTTGACTGGGCACAAGTACGCATCTTGAAAGCCATCGTACAGTTTAATTTTCTTTTGAATGTCACGTTTTGGTTCGTGCTGAGTGAATTTTTGGTCATTGAAGACAAAAATCACCCCTATTGTAAGGGATTTTCGACCATCAAGTGATCGCTGTGGAGAGTTCGCGAAAGTTCGCGCTTCCACGGTATACCTGCGTGCAGGGATTATCGAAAGAAACGACGGTACGAGATTTCCATTTTGTCCGTACAATTTTCTTCCAACTACCTGTTCTGCGTGGTCCATGTCCACAACCGGAATGCCGGAGGAGACGTCGCGGCGAGACCCCGTGCATCGCTGTTGAGCCCGCATCCATTCTCGAGGCCATCCGACGCTAAGGACCCGCTTAGACCAGTTTTCGGGAAACACGTGGTCACGCAGATAAGTGCACCAGCACCCCTATCGAGTTTTGTTTCTTTTCTTCCCCTTCTTTGTTTCGCTTATTGTCGTCCACGTGAACGTGGGACCATTTTTTTTGTATTAACTTTCTTTTTCCCCCTTTATATTTAATATACTTATGTATAGAATCTTTGTTTTCTGAAAAACTGTTATTTTGTTAACAACTAAGCGCCAAGCGCACGTATATTGTAATCTTTATATTTTTCTGTATTTCGCGGACACGGGTGTATTCTTTTACTTTATTCTTTTTTTTTGTCGCGCATTGTGTTTTCGTGTTCTCCCGCTAGGCAACGTGTCTATTCCCACCTTTTGTGAGCCGAAGTTGATCAACCGAGGACCCCGTCCCCCCCTCACGCATTGTTCTACCTGTGCGGATTAGACGCACGCGTAGTCGGGCGACCATACACTAGCGCCGTCTATCTGGTCATTTTTTATTTTATTTAACATTGTGCTGACATTTCTGTTCAGCTGTGTTGTTTGTGTTTTTCTCTGAACACCCCGTATCCCCGTATTTTGTTTTTGTTATTTTGATAATCTTTAATTTAATTTTGCTATTTCACATTTCATTATTTTGTTTTCTTACGATATTACTAATTTATTTTATTTTTGTACTTATTTATTTATTATTTTGCTTACATCAAATTAAATTCATTTAACTTATACCTTTTTGTATTTTTGTATTTAACGCCCCTTTTTCCCGTGACTTGTTGCGTTTCGAACATTTTGTCCGCACCACCATCGCAGTTTGGTGGGTGCAGGTGGTAATTTTAATTGCGTGGCGCCCAAACATAGTTTTTCTACCACACCCTTCTCCACTGAGAAGCTGGCAACCTCACCCTCGTGAGGACAATTGTTCGTGGCCAATCAGGCACGTAACAGTTTATCGTTTATTACGAACTTCGCTTATAGCGAACTATTTTCGTCGGTCCCTTGAGGTTCGTTATAAGCGAAGTTTACTGTATATTTATAATAATATTATAAAACTGAATCACTACATATGTAATAATTTAGCATTTTCATAAATATAGGTAAATACGGATCTAACATGAATTAGTTCCATTTGGTGAGATTTTAAAAGGAGATATTGAATGAGCGACAACACAAATAGAAAACAAAACAAACACGATTTACGCATGCGCAGATATGCAAAACACCATTGAAGAAGGTAAATATTTACCTATGTTATCACAGAAACGTATCAACATGACAATTATGTTGCTGTTTTAAACAGTGCGTGATGATGTAGATAATTCGTAGTGGATTAGGTGCTAATTATATCGGCGAGATATGCAACGTTAGCCGATAATTGCTACTGGAAGCCGACGGTGCGACAATCTCGCGCCTCAGGTGGAAAATAATGAGTAAGTATAGTGTTGGGAAACACAAACAAACATACACTAAATACAAGGTTTTCACTTTTAAAGGATTGTACGAAAATTAACATATTACGAATTGATTTACCACAGGGCTTGGTATGTTAATAAATAAGGGATTGCAGTTGTACCGGCTGTAAAATAAACTTGATAAAATATTGTCGTGATTATTTTTTATAAGTTAAATAATGCATTCACAAATACATGCAGATGTATGATATACGCACACATATGCTACGTATGTATTTAATCATGTACGAAGAAATAATTTCAATTATACGTTAGTACCACGCAATCACGGCGCGACCCGACTCGACTCGAATGTCAGACATAAACGTTTTGCAATTATTCAATGAAGATTACAGATAATAGCAAATAAATGGACAATAAATGCATCGATGTCTGGGCAAATGTACAGGCGGAAAAATTACGTTATATCGCCTCTATTACTGAGGTGATTAATGAGTTAATTATAAATTAATTACATACGTGGCCGGGACAAAGCCGGTGCCGAAGAAAGCAACACGAGTGTTATTACAGAGAAAGTACCTAGATGGCAGCTGTTTATGCGAAACAAGCTTGCAGTTATACACGAGTAAATACGTACAACATTAGTGGACACATGTTAATGTAATCGGACAGATTTATGATACGCAATTACGTACACTAAACACAAGTAAAACAAACATTACAACAAAAGTGATCAATATTTATTAAGACAGATATAATTGTCAATCAAGGTTGAACCTTTAAACTATTTTGCGCTGGAGTAAATATCGTAATTATTAGACTTAATTAAAAGAAAACAAAATAGAATTATAAAACTGTACAATTTCGCTCTTCTTAATATACCTGGAACATTATTTATTCATTCTGAGAAAACAAAAATGGAAAATAATAAAAACAACTAGAAAACCGGATCGCGTCTATTAATTAAATATGGGAAAAGTCTCCGTTTATCGACACCTAATTAATTTATTCATATAAACGCAATAAATCATTGTGATTTATGATGGAAACTGTGGCTCATTTATAATGAACATGTCCTGTGTATATGCAGGGTAGTGTAACATGTAACATTGGACAATTAATCCAGAACAGTTTTCTAATAGATCATTCACGTTTGATAATTTAACTACTACCTATTTACTCTCGAACATTATCATTGTGCATCTTACTACGTCGATTTACCCATCAGATAATGGAGACTTGTTTAATTAGCTGTTACTCACTGACTATACATTTAATTAATAAGTTTAGATGTGAAACTGGTAACAAAGGGATTTTTTTTGGTACAGACTTTTCAATTTTTCATTATAATCAACTTGTGATGTTACGTTTTAATCTTCTAAATTAGAAGAATCTGAAAATGTACCGATGTGGTAATTTGTACATAAGGTAGGTACGAATAATTGACTACTTACGCATACTGTTGGCTAGGGGAGAGTAGGGTATGGTGAAGTAATGTATTATGTACTGTACCTAATGTATATGGGTTAAATCCCAAATGTTCTACGTAAATTCAGTAGCAAAATAGAAAAGTACATTACATCAAAACTCTAAAACCGAATAATATATCTTCATGTACGGTTAGAGATTTGTAAAACAGATTTCAAGAAACAAATACGAAATCCCGAACGAAATGCTTAGCATCTTCCCACGATTTTCTGACAGTTAAGGTGTCACTAAATTATCGAGTTCGACACGTAAGAACACACTTTTAAGAATTACGTACAAGCATAGGACAAACCTGACACATATTCCTTTATCTTAATTGCATTTTTTTACGACACAACCACACCTTTTACCAAGTACCACCAACGAACCGGGACCACTTGACCGGGTTCAACCATTGACAAAACATTTACTTAAACACCAAACAGTAATGTTAACGTGCAACGATTACTAGCTACAACATCAGTCACGTGCTGATAGATGGCACTAGTTACCTAAAACATGGAACCATACGTGTTGGTGATTATTTCGGTTAATTTATTCGTAATTTGAGTACAAACGTGTGGAATTCTATCAAATAGCTAATATAAATATTTTAGATACGAAATAAAATGATAACGTGAACTAAAAATATATATTTAATTGAGATTGAAGGAGCATGAATGCGAAGAAAAAATATTGAAAGAAATTATTACGAATCTTGTTATGACCTCAAACAGCTCGCAATGAGCAAAGTAAATTATTTCTAATGAGTATTCCAATTGTATGTGGCCATTTGTAAAGTAATGGGCGGAGACTGTGCTACTGCTAGTGTACCATATGTTCGTACATACACTGTGCAAATAATGTCCATATCTATTCAGCACACAGAACATAATACACACATTTGTAACTACAACGTTATGTTAGAATGGATTTACGCGTGTAATATACAGTATATTTAAAACAACATTTTATGCTTGTTCTAGGAATACGTTTACAAGTCCATATGTAGGATACGTGCAACAGTAGTAAATTCTAACTGTTCCTATGCACTGCGATCGCATAGTTAAAATGGAGCACTCAAGTTCATTCATGCAAGTACTTATGTGAACTGAAATCGCCAAGGAACGTCAAAAGAAAAGTATCTTTAGTCTATTAAATTATTATTTTTCTTTCAATCTTTTGATACATATTATATAAATTACTATTGGTTTTTCATTCTTACAGCTAATTTCACAAGGATTATAATGTAATTCCTATTTCCTACCTATCAAAAAGCCGTAAATATTTTATAATTCAAATGTGCACTATCTGCAACTCTCATTTATCTGCTAAAAAATCAATGTTCTACAGTTGAAAATAAAGATTTTCTGCATATAAATCCATTTGTAAATTTAATTTATTAATCATTACAAGTTTAGCTACAAACTACATCAGTATTTAGCTCCATGCCTTCATGAAGCTTAAGTTAAAAGTTATTTAACATTCAGAACAAGAAAAGAAGTTTGTTTTGCTCTTCGTTTCGTATTAACAAAGAAAAACAAGAATAAAATGCCACATATTTTTGCCGTACGAACGCAGAAATTACCAGGCAACATTGGTATTCGTCGAACGTAGTTAAGTAAACGATAAAATTTTGTAAAAATGTATCTCAGTAAACGAAATTACAATTTGGTTGGGCGGTTAGTGACACCTTGCACAGGTATAAACCCGGTCGATTATGGTTAATAGATTGAAGAGGTGTCTAACAATTCTTGTAGACAACGACGACAACAACAACACAACAGTAAACTCACACGCACGTACACGCACACATACACACAGGGAACAGACAGTTACAAATCACAAAAAGAGACAAAGCAGAGAAAAACAAAAGACGAAATGAGAGAAAAACGAAACACGCCAGGTTAAACATCCGAACATCGGCTTTCGTCGTACATGAATCATTGAAATTCTTCGGCCGTGTTCGGTCTCACTCGCACCGCATCGCGTCACATGATTCTCCATCTCTGTCAAACGGGTAATAAATTATCGCTAACCAATACAGCCGGTTGAAATATTGTTTTTTTAGCTCATTAAATAAATTTTCAAACTCAATAGGTGTTTTCAAGTTGTGAAAATAGTTATACGAAGTTTGAAAAAGAAATTAAACGAATATACCTACTTCGTTCGGCTTGGTTCGTCTTCATTGCTTCGCTGGTTAGTGACGTCACCAGATATGCACGAAGAACTAGTATTTTGTTTTATGCTGTTGAATAAGAGTCAAATAAATCAGGACCTATGTATGTTTTGTTGTCGCTTTTTCTTGTTCATTTATTTCTGACACGTTCAAATTGAAGAGAAGATGCTATTGAAGTTGATCATATGTGTTTTTATTTGTGAAATTTAATTATATTGTCTCATTATTTTGATCTTCTTCGACTAATTTAGATCATCTTTATTCTTTCTCAAAACTCTGAACATTTATATTAGATTAAATGGATATAATTGGTCATAGTAAAATGTATAATACGTCATTTATAAAATGGAAGGTACATATGTAAATATTACAATAACATATTACTAACGAATTGCGAACTACGCATACCGACAATTGATTAGTAATCCACAAGCATTAAAGTGATAAAGGTTTTGTACATAATAATATGTACACTTGCATAGTTTACATTTAATAGCCTGACAGCCAATGAGAACCGATATTTTATATCTAACGCACCTTGTAAGTCACGTGAAACAGAATGGGCGGAGTCATAGACACTTAACCATCTTACGTCAGCATGTGTACATACGTGTATGTACAAGTCAGTGTACAAACACAGGACCGAGTTACACATCGATGCACTATATGCTGAAGAACACCGCAAAAAATTGCCTGAGTGTAGAAAAGTATACAAGAGATGAAGAAACAAATTTGTCTATGGATATTTGATTTGAATTATGTGGAAAAAAGATAGATTGTTTTCTATTAAGATATATAATACTGTATAACATATGAGTATTACTATTTATTATTAAATATTTATATTGTATAAATATAAATAAATTATATTGTATAAGCAATTACAAAATTTGAAATAAAATTTGTATCAAAATAATACAAAAATATCAAGATAAAAAATTTAAATAATAATACAATGATGGCCGAATTCCCTGCTATCACAAAATAAACAATTAACTGATTGACAATCATTTGAGTTTCAACCAATCATAGAATATCAACTAATTCGTGTTTTAGAAACGAAACTCGGCTTAATTCTAGTACCAAAATAAATCTAGAATCATTTGATTCTCGAATTAAACGTCGACTGAATAATCGGGCAAAAATGGAGTGTTTATTAGTGATTGATAAAGCAAATTATTGATGGCGATACGCGATTATTGATAATAATCAATTATTAGTAAAAGTAAATGCTACGTTTGGACTGTTTTGAATATTCACTATTTAAAAACTATTACTAATTATCCATGTTTTATGGAAATGACTCTTAAAGATTTGAAATTTATGAAATAATCCTTTTTGGTTTTCTACAAAAAGACTTGAAAAACAACCGTTTTAAACCCATCTTGTAATCACAATTGTTTGCATGTAATCTTCGCTGACACCCGTACCCCAAAAACCCCGACAAAACCAAGAAAATAACCACACAGATTTAAAAGTTGCATTTAATCACATTCTTACCAGTGTAATCCTAATCACGGAAGATTACACTAATCGGTAATTAAATTTTAACGATCTGCTTTCGGTATTTTGCGGTTCGAACCCAGCACGACAGAAGTGAAGACTCGACAGCCTATTAACCGGAGGGTTAACTAAAGGATTAAACAACAGGCCATCAGGCTAACAGTTGGATGGTAGGTATTTCTCGCCTGCACTGGCTTGCTGCTGGCATGTTAGCACTGGTGTATACTTGCAGGTCCAAGCTGGAAATGTCATAATGCTAAATAGGGGGAATTTATGGCGCTATTATCGGTTTCTTTTTGTTATGAATGAAATCATTTATATGGTAATTATGAAGTGTCAAGAATATAAATTTTACCGTTGTAAAATGTTTGGGATCTTCAGGTAATAAAGTCTATTGAAAATATTAGCCGTATGCTGGATGAAATGTATGTTGGAATTATAAATATTTTACGTAATTAAGAGATTAATACAAAATACGAACGATTACAATATTACGTCGTGCCAAGGGTAATGTGAAATATTATGTGTTCTTAAAAATTATACATACCAATTTTTCAGAAATTGATAAGCAATGTATTAAATAAAATATCAGCATCAAGATTGAATTTTTATCAAGATTATTACTGGATATTATTACACTGATGTAGTACTGGATTAGTATTATTAAATTCAGCAGAACTACCCGTCCCTACCCTACCCTACCCTACCATACCCAATCTAAATAAGTTATAAAGCAATGTTCAGATTACAAGAACATCTCACTGCATCTCTACAAGAAAGTTTAAAACCCGATTTAAATTATTTCTGGCCAAGAATTCTAGTTTAAGTTTCGGATACAATCTGATATGATGCGCAATGAATAACGGTTAATATGCATTCAATTAATAATACCCTGTGTTGAATGCTACTGTCAAATCAGAACAATTCATCATTAATCACAGTTTACAGATCTGAGATAAATTCATTCATATCGATTAAATCGACCATTAAGTATTCCAATTCGCAGAATATAATATGCATACCATTATACGGTCAATGTCATTTACTGATTAATGAGGCTAGCATACAATTAATTAACCAGACAATAAATGTTAATCGTACAATTAGTTTCAACAGGACATCGAACTATATTACAGTAATATCTCGATTTGCGCTCAAAATACGTTCCTACAAAATAAGCGCTGAGTAGTTCGTTATAAATTGATATATAATTTCCGTAATTGTGGTCTAACAGAAGAAATTTGTAAGAATTTCTTTGCTCTCATTATATTATTGTCTCGGCCATTTAGCGCTTTTTTAGAATTCAAAAAATATCGCTTTATAGAGAATCACAATTAATTAGGGTAGCGTTAAGCAGAATCTCATTCTATTTAGAGAAAAATAAATGTGAATGTTTAAAACGTACATTTCTACATTTTTTTTAATCTGAAAAAGCCAGCGAAATTGCAAAGAAATTGATGAACATGGGCTATGTGAATAGATTTGCTAGATATTCTTCGATAAATACCTTTCAATCATTTCTTATCTATAAGTTATCACGTTGCACGTAGACAATGCAAAGTCAAATATTGTCTAACGTCCATGCATACATAATCCGGTGTTCATCAGCATGCACAAACCGTGCGATTCTGGGAACAAATGAACGAATTGAATAGTGTCGTAGAGTCTTTATGGTTATTTCACCATAGTATTTTTATAGAAATTTATGGCATAGTTTTCGGAACTGTCGCCTAGGCGCCATACATAATTATGTAACGTGCTGACTTATTGTTTTTACGTGAAATTATTGAATTTCATAAGCTTTGGAAGGAACAGGGATTTTTCTTTTTAAATTATGACTTGTTTTTCAGGAATTGAAAAAAAAAACACATATTCTATACTACAAGAACGTGATTGTCAAGAACATAATTACTTGTATCGTTTCCTTGAAGGGTGTTTTTCAAATTTATGATATGGAATTTTAGTTGATTGTTAAGAAAAGGGATGTGGTAATAGTCTATTGTGTTTAGAATTTTGAAAATTTTATATTCTTTAATTTATTTTCCATGTTCGGAAACGAAATAATAGTAGATAATACGCCCCAAGGGAGAGAAATGTCTTATTTTTTCTGAGGTATAATTTGAAGCCAGAGGGCTACAAATACGTCGAGGGAAAATTGGTAGTTTCTCCCGAGGTGTATATACTATTTTTTTCCACGATCGGGAGTAGAAACATTTAATTTCATAAATAAAGAATCATAATAAATCGGAGCGAAATCACAATATGTAGAAGCCTTTGGGAATGTTTCCATGCAACGCGTACCATGACAACAGACATTTGTATTCCATATCTTTGTTATAATAAAAACTTCTCTTGGGATATTGTTGTTTTATTTCGTCCCTAGAGAGTAAATACTTTACTTCTGTCACGATTTTGACGCCATAGAAACCGACTTCTACTCCCAGACGTGGAAAAAATATATTATATTTAGCAATTAAGCCCGCCTACGATGATCTGAATTGCTAGTTTTCCATGCATTGATTAGTAATGAGTGATCATTTAAATTTATAACAAGAGAATTTTAAATAAGATTGGCCACATTGACAGTTGATAGTATTATTTGAATTATGAAAATTTTGGGTATTCCACAGGAAAATTAGGAAATGCATTTTGAAAATCATTTACACAGTGGTGTATGGAATACTTTCATTCTCTATTTTCTTACCGTTCAGCGTTCTTAAAATAACTTAAAAAAAACTTTATGTTCTAAATTAAACATTTTGAAGTGTCACTTTGACAATTCAAACAATACTATCAACTGTCAATGTTGCCAATCTAATTTAAAATTCATAGCCCGCTCTAATTATAAATCTAAATGATCACCCGATATATGTTATGTATAAAAATATATTGAAAAGAAATAAGATGTTTGACAGTCTATTATGTCATACTGTCGTTAATAACTGTGGTTTTTTAATTACTACTTTCTCAGATGAAGGTGAGCACATACTTTTTTATACCGATAATGTTTGACAGCACTCTTGACCGATCTAAAAAGTTTCTTCTGACTACTCCTTGAAACATTATATTTTATGAAAGAAATATTCAGGTCCTTCTTAGAGAGTGATTTTTTACCCAAGTTTATAGGAAATATTAACTACAAACACCTCCTATATAATCTAAACGTAACTATCGTGTTTTAACCTGTCATTCAACCCTGACTCATTGATTTATTGCTATTATCCTGCCGGAATTACCCCTTATAGAGTAAACTATAAAACGGTTTGTGTTTCCGGTAAAATATTTTATGTACCATCTGCAACATTATTGCATCATGCGATTGCTAAATGCAGTAATCTTGTTTTCAGAAAATACTGATTCATTTCGAATTGCAAATATGTTCTATCAATATGCAAATATGTTCTATCATCGTAAATCAATCGATCACTGGACACTGTCATGGACGACTTCCTTCAAACTATAATTAATCGCTTCCTTGATTCATTAGTACTTAATTAATATGCCATTTAATGACAGTAGGATGTCGATGCGTCATACTTGATAGACATGAGTAGAAAATTGTCCCGGGTAAACGTGACCATATGGTCATACATGTATACCATGATTATAAATTTGTATTAAAATGTAACATTTTTCTATATTCTTCCAATTATAATAACGAATAACGGATGAAATTATTATTATCAAATTATAATAACTAATGATAAAGTGTAAAAAAATTAAAATGTTAATTATTTAATATATAACAGCCAAGCAGGTTGTTTCTTCAAAAACAAGAAAAATCTAATATAGATTCATAGATCAAACATATATTCGATCTTATTCCATCGATTCATATAAGTTATAGAAAGTCGTAATGCTATTAAATAAATTTAAAATACATATTTTATTTAATAATATTTATTTATTCGTGTGGATAGTAGTTTGAGTAGATGGTTCAGTATTGACGTGGGGGTTAGACAGCGTTGTGTGATGTCTCATTGGCTCTTTAATTTGTATATGGATGTGTTATCGCGACGAGCATTAGAGTGTAAAAATGATGGTGTGAAGATAAGTGATTTCTTTGTGCCTGCATTAGCATATGCTGACGATGTGGTTATTATGGGTGAATCTGAGGAACAATTGACGAGAATGATTGAGAGTGTCAGTAATCAGGGAAAATGTTTGAATTTGATCATGAATGCTTCAAAATGTAAGATTTTAGTTTTTGAGAAGGATGAAGTTACGGAATGCAAGATTAGCATAGATGGTGAGCAAATGGAACAAGTTAATGAATTTAAGTATCTGGGATGCATGTTTTCGAAAGATGGACGAATGAATGCTGAAATTGAAAGAAGAGTGGTTGCAGGTCGAAAAGTTTTGGGCGCTTTGGGAATGTTTGCTAGAAATGTGAATGTATCAAGAGAAGCTAGGTTATGTGTTTATAATAGTGTACTTGTGCCATCGTTGATGTATGGATGTGAATGTTGGGTATGGGATAACCGGAATAAATAAAGGGTAACTGCGGTAGAAATGAGATTCTTGAGAGGAGTGTGCGGAGTGACTAGAAGAGATCGTATTAGGAATAAAGTAGTGTATGATGAACGTGAAATTAGTGAAAATGTTGTGAAAAGAGTGGCTTCAAGTCAGCTGCGTTGGTTTGGACATGTGGAAAGAATGTCAAATGATAGATTGACTAAGAAGATTTATTTGGGTGAAATTGAAGGAACACGAATGCGAGGAAGACCGAGGAATAAATGGATAAATATGATAGAAAATGTTTTGAGTGAACGTAAAATCATAAGCAGAAATAATAGGAGAGCATGTATGATAAGGTGTATGGATATTAACGAGGCGAGACAGTTATGTATGGATAGGAGTATTTGGCGAGCAATTGTTAGAAAAGGCAGTTTTCTATATAATATTTATTTTTTTGAGTGATTGTAGGGAATAAAGGGCCTGCTACCCCAGTAATGGGAAAGGCGTGATGTTATGTATGTATGTATGTACATACTTGAAATTTGGTTAAAAATGAAAATACAAATATTGTAATAATTTACCTAAGGTCAATTTGCAACATTTAAATTAAATTAAATGTGTATAGCGCTGGAAATCGCAAGCGAATAATTTGAAACTGGTTCCGAAAATATATCCGGATATTGGAAATTCCATTTTATAGATATTTGATTCTCAATTTCGAATCTTGAACTGAGATACTTAATTCATAGATTTCGGCTGCAAAAATTTAATACCATACGATTTCAAGTATCATACACGCGATTCTTGGAACCGGCTCTGAGAATGAAGTAGTGATACCCCGTCTTACGAACTTAATTCATTCTCCACTATGTTCCGTATCTCGAAACGCAAATTCCCTAGAGGAAATCAATTAATGTATTCCCAGATTAAAATTTTAAACAAATACAAATAATAAAAAGAAAATGTAAGGAAATGAAGCAGCAATAGTAACAACTGGTATTTGAAAAAAAACTCTAGAAAAACAATTCGTATATCGAGGTACCACGGTAATTATATATGAAATAGGAGTAAATCATTACACTATTTAGCATAGTGTAATAGTTCTGAGCAAAACACAAGCTCTGGTAATAATACTACCTTTTGTAATAATACTCCTACATTTTAATAGTAATTGGTTTGATTGTATTGCTGTTGGATGAATAAATTATTGTACTGAAAACTAAACACCCATTCTTTAGCGAATAAAAGGTCTATTTCGCTTTTGTTAAATATCTGACGTCATCAAGACCACACAGTACGTATCCAGCGCGAGTATTAGATTCTGTGAGAGAAATCTGCGTTGCATTACTTGTTTTCTTATAATTATTCGCCATATACTCCTATCGTTACATATCTCTCTCTCGTCTAATTAATATTCATAGACCTTGTCATATATGCTCTCTTATTATTTCTGCTTATAATATTACGTTTACTCAAAATATTTTCCATCATATTCATCTATTTATTCCTTGGTTTATTCACATTCGTGGTTCTTAAATTTCACCCAAATAAAGTCATGTAAGCATTTCACATGTCCAAGCCAACGCAGCTGATTTGAAGTCACTCTGTTCACAATATTTTTACTAATTTCACATTCATCATACACTACCTTATTCCTGACACGGTCTCTTCTAGTCACACCGCACATATCTCTCAAGAATCTAATTTCTATTGCATTTACCCTTTTTTTTATTCCTTCTAGATCATCCTAATTCCTGAACTCATATGAGATTGTAATTATCCTGTTTCGTTTTGGCGTTCTGGGCGAGCATACCTAACAGCTATTGGATATGTGAACCTTGTTGACTGAAAACGAACATTTTATACGGAACTTCATCAATTGTCTGAATAGGAGTCAGGACACAATTTGTGAATTAATTCGGTACTGTCTCCGTGTCAATATATATTTGACAATACCGTGCAACATCGCTGCATCGCATCTGAATTCGAACGACGCATACCTGAAAATAATAGTTGCGGGAAAGCATTAAAATGAGTAAAAAAAAAAATTAATAGAAATATAACATCTCTTTTTTCGGTTTTTTTTTTTTTAGTTTAATAGGAGCGTTGTTGTGATATCAGATTCAGTTAATACTTTATTTCAATAACGTATGTTTTTTTCGTACTTATTAATCTCGAAAGTGACAATTCTGAAAAGATCATTGGGCGATCAGTTTGATAAAACTGGAACACATTGGAAAAAATAACATTGAGTGTACTTATGCAGGAAAAAAAGTACACTGATTCCTTGCTATACGGTCGAGACGTCGTTCACAAAACTAGATGCTGCATAACGAATCAATTATTTTCATGTAAGACTAGAATACATAAGAAAAGGCATACTCCATATATACATATATCGAAAAAATGTAGGCCGTAAATCGAAACTTAGCCACAATTACACTAGGATGTTAAAACGAAAAGTCGTCTAAGAAGGGCAATTTAAAGAGATGTAGATGTATTTAATTAATGAAATATCTACTCTTGATATCAGCAAAAGCCGATAATAACAGTAAATCTGGTATATAACTACATCATCAACTTGATAATATATATTTTACAGTAACTAGCTTCCATACTGTTAATGTATTTTTCAATTCCACTATCGCGACAGATCTCTTACAAAGACAATTCGATCATTATACATCACAATTATAAAAACTCGTCTATTAAATTTGGAGAAAACTCAAAATCCCTCACTAGTTTGTAAAGAAGCAAAGCAGTATGTATGTAAGATGTATATGAAAAAAATGTTTATGAAACAGAACAATACACAAATTCTGTCACGTTTATCGATTCTTGGAACCTGATTGTAGACATTTATTCAAGTATTAAATATTTATCTATTCTGAAACTACTATCAAATTCATATAGTATGTAACTTCATTTGGAGATAATAGTTGAAATATAAATATGTACTTTATACTTGCAAATAGTAATATGCATTACTATGATTTGTTAATTTAACATATTTTTAGGCTATGAAAATAAGAAAAAAAATTATTATAATAAATAGGTGTTCTAATAATGAGTCATGTGCATATATTATAAGTAAAGTTACGCTTAACGTTACGCTGAATAACGTTGATTTGCAATAACGAGGTTTTTCTTGAGCGCCTGAAAAGGCGCTAAATGTACAATGATTCGTTATAACGCCATTTTTGTAGGCACAGTTTATAAAAATGACCAATTGTTAAAATTACCTCTTTTAACGCTATTTCACTTGTTTTGTAGGAACGTATCCGAAGTATTACTATGCACAATAGACAAATTCATATTTAGCTGATTTCATACATTTATTAAAATTATTATTTTATACTTTTATATTCATATAAAATAACAGTAGATTGTGAAGAACAATGGTAATAAAATAAATACGCGTCTTTCAGATAAATGAGATTCAAATTAATCGACACATTAAATGCACATCGGTCATAAATTGCAACCGTCCGCCATTGTCCGCAAAGCGAAAGAACCCACAACCAATAACTTACTCATCTATTGATGGATTTTGACATTTAATGCTCGCTATATCCTTGTATCGCATATAAATACGTACGTACGCCGTCACTCGATATGCATGCCAACGCGCTCTAGCGAGACACGGCGGAATTTACTTGTATAATCTAGGGATATTTACATTCGCAAAGTTTGCAGTATATTACGCTGGTATATTGGCAAACCTGTTATAAATGACGTAATCAGAAATGAATTTAAAACGTACAGAGTGATCAAAATAAAGCAATACACAGTTAAACCTTAACAAACATTGAAATAATCAGTTTATTATTCACTTATTTGGAGTTTAAATTGATGTTATTCACATTTTTAAAGTTAAAAATTCTATATCTGAGAATTTTTTCATTTCAAGCATCGAGGCAGTAATTCGTTGATTAACTTTTCAAAGCCACTTTAAACCTCGTCGTAAAACGGAATTTTACAACTTTATTTGATCAATAAAACCTTTGCAATTACTGTGTTTCCCGATTAATTTTGGCAGTTACAGTAAATTGCTTTTAAATTTAAACATGTGTATTTCGCACTACATTGGTAGACATTCTAATATTTCTTTTAAACTGAAAATCGAAAATCAACACATTGGAACACGTGTACCTAAAGATGAAATAGCACTTTTATAACAGTAGGTAACATTATTTTCCAGTTCATTGTATTTACATATATAATAAAGTTAGGTTAAATTAGATCGTACATATAGTATTATACACATACCAAGTAAGGTGTGCGATATAGTTAGTAATAAATCAGTGAACTAGATTTATGTAAAATTATAACTCCAGTTATAATTATTTCTCGTTTCCTTTCTACCATGTATTCAACAAATATATGTACATCTGTTAAAACAAATTCTAAAGACACATCGTCATTAAGCCAAGGTTAAAGAATACAAATCACGTAAACCAAATAAATTAATCTGCCTTAAAAAAGCAATAACTCCGTCGCGACTGCATAAACATGACAAGTACAGTGCTGCATCCCCATAAACATGAAGAAACAATTGTACACCATGAATGGCAAAACAACAGCACAGGACAACGGTGCTGGTGGACGCAGGTAAATAAGAACTGTTCAACAGCGCTTGTGCATAGGTAGAGTTAACAATTATGAAGTGTGAATACAGTAGCCGGTTATGGTGGATGTGACTGTGTGCGTGTTCAGTAATAAAACGTTACATATTACAGTGGAGCTGAGGCATTGCACAGTGCATACGGTATGAGGTACTGGCTGGTCAACGGTACGCCTTCAGCATAACAAGTTCCTGCCTGACGCCTGCGCAAACACACACACGCACGCACGCGCATGTACAGCGAGAGACGTGTGTATACAACTGAAATGTGAATTTGTAGGTTATATATCATTCTCGGACATACCAATGTTTATGTAATTCGGTTAATTTATATTTAAATAAATGTTACAAGTCGTGTTTTGGTTCAGTTAGTGGGTTTTCTTCAGGATTTACACCACTGCATTGATGTTAACAGAGTTTCATTCTAGGGTTCGTTCGGTTTAAAATTGTGTGCCGTTTTGACAACAGATTTATTTAAAATTGTTTTGATTTGAAAATCATAGTGTGCCATTAGTATGATCATGATGTGACCAAGTATTTATTTCAATATCTGATCAACATTTCCAATTTCGTTTTATAGACAATTTGCCTCCAAATCCAAAAGAGCAAGAATTTACTGGTATGTTTTTATAAAACCTGTATCAAAAAATCAAAATTACTATTAAGGAAAAAGTTATATTTCTTTTAGATTATTTATACACAGTTCGTCAGAGAAACGAACAAATTTGAAAACTCAGTAATGAAATATAATATTTGTTTTTGTCAAATAACAAATATACCATCTTGAAGTAGTGCATAATATGTTATATATTTCTTGAAGATAAGCTCGAAGTCTCTACATTAATTCATCTAATATTTAACCTATACTTATCAGAATATTAATGAAACGCCACTGATGTTTTCTTGAAGGGAGGTGATTATAAACAGCAGTGGTACATCCATTGTCACTGTGGCAATATGAGATAACGCACCATGTGGTGAAACCAACTGGTCTGAAAATCTTCATAGCTAGTTGCCAGTCAAAATAGTTACTTATAAGGACAATATCTAAGTTTGCATTAATAAAATTAACATAATTATAAATTTTAAACAATTAAAACTATTAACACTAGCCAATCTATTCAAAACCAATAGGGAAATAATTCATATCAATCATTTTTTAACAATAATACCAATATGTGAGGTGATAAGATAATACTTCTGTTGGGATAATTATTTTTTATGAGAAATTTCATTTTAATTTTTTTAATCTCTTTGATTATATTATTAAAATTATTTTATTAATTCTCGAATTATAACCAAGAATGCGGAATCTGTCTACAAGCATTAATGTTTATTTAGCAGGTGAGCAACGTGATTCAGCTTCGATATTGTTGATTTTCATTCGAAATTTAAATTAAACTATGTCTTGAAAACTGCGCATAATAAATTTAATAATTAAATATGAAAACATCGTTTTCTACATAGTTAAATTTCATCTTAAAAATACAATTGTTTTCATGAGAATTCTAGTTAAGTAACTGGACGGCAATAACATGATGACATAAATGAATATATAAGCATAACTTTAATAAATAACAAATAGTGTTTTGTGCACACTTCACACCTTATAAATCACCGTACATAGGTAATATTATATATAGGTAGAGAGAAGTATACATATATTAGTAGTCTGGTTGGTCCGAGAATCTTGTACAGGTCACGCTGATCACGATTTCACCGTGCAAGAAACAGCATTGGCATTTCGTGCGCGTATATGATAGTGAACAATAACGCGCTTGTCGTGATCGTGTATTTTTATTAATTACCACGCAATTATAAACGGTGCTAGAACGTAATGATCGTTCATGCATGCACTGTTATGTTCTATAATTTACACTATATTAATCAAATATTGACGTTACAGCAGTTACCGTGAGATGGTTCAGCGGTGATAAGTAAGTAGAAATTTCAAATTATTTAAAAATAGGTCGTTGAATTAATGACTACCGAATCAAGTGTAGCTAAATTACAGTCATCCGTGGCCAGAGATATTTAATAACCAGATCGTTGGATTCTAGTATAAATTCTACCAAACTGTAGTAATTTTCTAACTCTGCGTATAAATATTTATTTAAATGTGCTAAAATAGAATAAATCGCCTTAATCGATTGAATATTTGCATGTGTTTAAGACAATATGTAAAAATACTCTAACCAAACCAAATTGAACTCGTCCGGCTGTACCTGAATTCCAATGAACTTGTCGCTGCAAACGTTGTTTGTACGCGCCAATGCACAACAAATTCTCCTGCGCCTGAAATTACCGATTCATCTCGTCGATGTGTCGTAAACAACGGTGTAGGTGCGCATATATTTGAATTTCTCGTTCGTCGCGTAGGTAAACAATTATGATGCGTGTATGTACACGGCTCGCGTCCTTATTAGACGGTAATAAAGAATTCCCGGTCCCTGGCTTGGTTGCGTGCCACACAAGTGCATGTGAGGTCCAAATTTGTATGCACCAAACTCAAATCGTTAACAATAGCCTGACCGTGGCGATAAATTAACATTGCATCGTTGTATGATGGACCTCTATCCGTGCCTGTTTCTGCCTAAGCATATGCGTCCAGCATTCTAAAATCATCGTGGAGATTCCCGCTATGCAGTTCGGAAGCGTCTCATTACAAACCAGTCAAGTTAAAATGGAAAATTCAAAGTTACTTGTAGTAAATTTTCAAAGTAGAAAGGAATTTCTTAATAAAACTCTCACTGAGATATCTGTTGATTATTGCCACGCAACCATTCAATCCTTTTCGTAATAGTTCACTGCAACCTTGATAAGGACACATGGATAGCTATATAATTCTTTTACGATACTGTCAGTTCCGCTGAGTCAGCAGCATCGTCTTCCGGTGGATATGAAGCTTCTGATTAGCATTACTAAGAATGCAGGAGGAAACATCCTAAACTATATGAAGCATTGAAGCACCAAGACTAGAAGATGTGCCTCATATTGGTTGAATTACCAGAGGTAGTTGAGGTTTATCATTCAATACAGCATCTGTACTGTTGTGAATAAGATACTTTACTTTTCGGTTAAGCAGACAGGTAAGTTTGTTAATATTATACTAGTTGCTTTCAGTATAGAGTATAAATATGCCGGGAAGTACCTACCACCTAGTCAGAAAATTCCGTAGTAACATTGAATAATAACTTTACTGACCCTACGATGTTATATGTGAAAGGTATTGTAAATAAAATCAAAAATATTAAAAGAATTTTGAATTAAGTCAATCCGAAATGAAATAAATACATTATGTTTCCTAAATCCGGCATAACTCCTTAATTACCCCAGAAAAGAGTCAAGGGAGAAGTTTCTATAATTATATATGTATATTAACATTTTACTTCTAATGTTAAAGTTTCAGCAAATAATTAAAGCAATAATAATGAACATGAAACATTAACCACAATGTTTGGAAATAAGTTCTTCAAAATACTGTACACTTGACGCTGACATATTTGTAATTTGGCAATTGCAAATACATAGTTTATTTAATTATTACAGTTTAATACTGTCACTGTGCTGCTTCATTTCGTTTTATATATTTTATAAATTAACACATAAATTAACAAAGCCTGTACATTTTTTTCACTCAAATATATGACGCCTGGTTCCATCTATAGCCAAAAATCTAAATTAAAATGCCGACGAAAATATTCAAGGTCTAGAGTTATATGAAACTATAAAATATTGCGTACATTTTAGTTTGTAATTCCCATTTATCATAACTACATTAATGGAACAATTGACCAATTGTATTCCGTACTGTAAATTATTAAATATCACTATGCTAATAATAAATCAATCTTTGAGACGTCGAATCGTATGATTTGATTTCACGGTTTGAATAGCTGTCGGGATTAGAAATTAACTGATTTAGTTATTCAATGGATGGTTTTTTTAAAAAAGATTCGTGATGTTATCTTGCCAATTAATTTATTTAAAAATTGAGTTAGATATGGACAATGTAATAATTATAAATCTAGATAAGTGAGTATTGCCAAGCTATAAATCATTATTCACTATGTAGGAAGTTCATTATTGACTAATCTAAAGCCTAATAAAAACTACAATAGCGCTTGTTCAAATGGATAGTTCTATATTATATGTGTATGACCATATGTACAAAAGTAACTACATTATCTAAATCACTGTTCAATGAAATAAAATTGATCGCCAATCTAAGTACATATATAACAAAATTAAAGTAATATGTATTCATTATCTTTATACTTCATATGCCTGTAACACCAGTACAGGTAATATGGTTATTGAAATAGACACGGGTTTGATTCCCGCCCCGGACATTTCCACACACATAGTTCGCTCCGCTGAATGACAATAAACAATTAATCAATCGTGTTATCTTGAGCAATATACCGTGTTATATTTGTATACATGTTACAGTAAAACCTTAAAGCATAGTAAATGTATAAACTTATGTGTAAAAGTATGCATTTACTAACTTTACAATACCGTGGCCTACTTCTTCGCTACTCTACCCTTTAAATACTTACCCTACTAGGAATGTATATTTTTACTAATAATTGCGTGCAATTGATGCTTTACTTTGACATATACCCTTATTACTTTGACACGCCCTCCTGAAAAAAAAATTGCTGGCGTCTATGGACATATATAATAAGTATCAATCTCAAATTAATCTCAATATTGCGTTTTCATCTAAACAAAAATCTAGTACGAGTATATTCCACTGGTTACTGTTAGAGAAATATAACGAAAGTTAGTGATATTTAACAACAATCAATGAGTCGGTTCACCGATATTATTACGCAAATCTTATATCGAGATAAATATAATTATAAATTACAAATATATCATTAATGCCGCGGTTCTAAGACGAGAATCAATTCGAAAAGCAAATGATTCTAAATTTGTTTCGATTTTAAAATTGAAGATTCGTTTTGAAGACGCGAATCATTTGATTTTCTGTGATTCGTTGTAATTTAAATAATTGGCAAGAAATCAATTGTTTGTTTCTTCCTAGCAACGGTTTAATTGATCAGTGATTCCCGAATTAAAACTCGTCTGAGCAATTGGACATTAATCTTGACGTAGGTACCAAACTTATATACATATGTACAAAATTAGTAAAAATAAAAGTTGAGAAGGGTGCTTCAAGTATGTAGTACGAATGCAACAGTGTGCTTGGCTTGTTTATTTATAAAATAAATAAAATGCAACAATATGTTCAATATAGAATATTTGCACACTTTGTGTCTGCGTGTGTGTGTGTATGCGTGTGCATGATTCACTGCGCTGCTGTACATAAATAACGCATCAAGCTGTATGTGTTCTCGGGCTCAAGGTGTTCAAAGTGGAAATTTTATGGTGTGTAAACTTTGTGAAACGATTTTATGGTGGTATTCTGAAATTTGTCATGGTTACCCTGTACGGGCCCCCATGTCGTTATCTCGCACTGTCCATCAACGATAAATCTATCGACATCAAACAGTGATTGACTTCAGAATGAAGTCGAAACATGTTTGTAGGTTATTTACATTGTTACTGAATTATGAACTCCTAAGAATTATAAAACCATCAACTTGCTTATTTTCCGGTGAAAGTTTTAATTTAATATTAAAGAAAATGCGCGGTTTTTATTTATTATAATGTATTTCCATGTCAGTTAAGTTTCCAAAATAAAAGTATACCAGAGCTAACATGACATATGGTGAAACTAAATTCCATCCATCTATCACTCGTCCATTCAGAGAGAATTATAAACACAATTTCTCAGACGTCATCATCAAAAGAGCCCCCCTCTTTATAATGCCACACGATTCCACATTTAATTAAACAAAAATATTTATTTTGAAAACATAACACGGTTAGCAAGCCGGGGCTTGTAGGTAACGGTCTTCTAAACCAATTGTCCCTCAAAATACCGTGTCCTATGCCATTCGACTTTGTTGATCAAGTTATTCCACGTCAGTTGACAGAACCAGTGGCTCCATTGTCAACGATACTTGAACGTCCAATAGCGAGCGGTAACAAACGTCATTGATACCTTTACAGTATGGGTATTGTTGGTGTCTTTTGTTGGCAGCAATGTCGGCGTTGCTGGGCGCTCTACACAGGTACAGACTTGTGCTGACACGATGGGACGGGGTGCTTGCCTTGCTCGCTACACTTTTAGGTTATATACCTTGTTAAGAAGTTGTCCGCTGCCACGGGAGATCATTCAGTATCATTTTAAAAGTATTTTACGGAACAATGAAGCATATAATAGCGTGACAGGACGCATGCCTACCAGTTGTTTCGTGTTGGTTTGTTGTGTCCTTTGTCAGACGTGTTTCTTCGACTTATTTTTCGGTTATTTTTAAATTAAATGCTATGTTACCTGGCTTCAACATTAACGCATAGTGGTTTCTTGTAGAGGAATTTAAACAAGCTATATGTAACGAGGCCATAACAAATATGCAACACATATTTAAAAATTTAGTTTATATAGGTATATGTAAGTATGTACTCTCCAAACTATAAAGTTAGTTTAATTTTGATTTTTATAAAATATGTGCCTGTACGTATATGGGCATTACAGGTATTTGGCACATTACAGAAAGATAATTATTAATTTAAATCTATTATTCTTACACACTGAAATTCCAATATTTGCATACATTGCTTTATACTCCTAATATTTTATCTTTTAATATCATTAACTATTATATACAACGTGCTTGAAGTCGCTATTTATTTGAGTCTAAACTTTGATTTCAATAAATGATTAATAGAAATTAGAGTAATACCCCGGTTAGCGTTCAGGATATGTTCCTACAAAACAAGCACTAAGTGTTAAACGACATCATTTTCATGTTGGGTAATTTTCTATAATTGCCATATTTGTGTGCAAACTTTTACTAAAAAATTTGAATTTCCAGGATTACTATCTTAACCGCCTTATAGTAAAATCTCGCGATTTTTTGAGGTTCGAGAAAAACCGCTTCAAGCGGAATCTTACTGCATACATATAATGACTGATTAACATGTATAATCATATAGTTTAATACAAAAATACTGTGAACTTTTAGAATAAAATATATCGAAAAACACGATTATATGTTTAAATTATTTTATTTACTTTTCATGTTATTTTTTGCATACCACCACCATTTAACTGGAGGAATGCACTGAATTCTGTTGTTTATAACTATTTATAATTATATGATAATAATTTACTTTCATATTTGTAACTACTTGTATAAATGTGATTTGAAATAAAAATAATATATTTTTATTCTCAAAAATTAAATTAAATTTTCAATCCTGAACAAATTATGAACAAATATATAAAAATATCAATAAATACTGGGAAAAAATATCGATATATAACGGTAATTTTCTAATGAAATTGATATTTGTGCCGAAACCGATATCGATAAATATTTTTTCTGACTTTGATATTTTTATAAGTGAATGTTATTTTTACGTTCTTAAATTTATAACTACAGTAATTATGTATGGCTGAAAGAAAAAAATCGACTACAAAATCGTAATTAAAAAAGTTCATCAGATAACGCTAAACTTGATGCATAACAGTCATTTCATCGACTTTCTTCATTATCCAATTTCCCGCCAATAACCTCAATCATGGCTCATTAGTTATACTAATAAATCAACACCAAATTAACAACACCCAAACTAATCATACTCTTCTCCTCACACTCCTGAAGAAGAAGAAGAAGAACCCCTCCATCCAGTCGAAACAAAACAAAAATTTAAAATAACACCCAATAAAATACAATTTGGAAGCCTTCAACATATAAATTTACGGCATACCATTAAGTTCATATATGTAAATAGCGTTTGCCTTGAGATATCAGCACCGACCGTACTGGTGAGAATCTGAGCCCCGTGCGGGCCCGACACGGCCCGCGTGATTGTTTATTCACTGGTGCTTCGTGCTAACAATGTACAGGGTGTTAAAGAGATGCCTTATTTATTGGACAGGTTTTTAAAACCGAAAATGTCTGTCCGAGTGTAAACCTGCCCAGCGTATGTACAGTGCGGAACAGCCATTCTGATTACGGGAGCCACCTATCGTTGAGCTTGTTAGCAGTGGAATTGATTGGTTTTGAGTGTTTATTAAAGAGAAAAAAGGTTTGATATTCATTGATCTCCAATAAACTCACTATGATAATGGCATTTTAGTAGGTTATGGATCGTAAGTTTGGTAACAAATCATAAATATTATTTAAGTTTCTGAACAATAAAACACAACTAACATAAAAAAGAAATTAACAGAAAAATGCAGTTATTTTAATTGTAATTCAGTTATGTAATGTCAAGAATTGCTAGATACGTATAGATATGATATAATTTAAATTAATACCTAAATTATCTAATGTACATATGACAGTTACATTTGAATCAGTATTCATGATTTCTGAACTAATATAACTACTGAACAGCAGAATCTAAAACAATGAACCGCTTAAACTCTAATTTCACCGCACAAATGTATGTACCACGATGGACCGATGTGCTGGGATTGCTGGCGGTGCGGTGCCCGGGGGGAGGGTAGAATAGGTACAACGGAGGAGTTGTATTTATGCCCTGTAATGATAGGCTGGCCCAGTCGTTCTGATATATTGGACAGTAGACCACTCCGAACTCTCAATTATTTATGTACGACTCCGACACTTCGTTATACAAGCACTCAACACTTTATACATCCAACTCCAGAGAGAGGAAGAGAGACAGAGAGGGAGAGAAAGAGAGAGAGTCACACGAATCCTTGCAAGCATATACACGTACGTACGTGTATAATACACACATACATAGAAATATAATTCGTGCGAGTCGAAAGTTGAAATAGGAAAAAATTAATTGGTTGGAATCTGTATTAATTAATATACGGTTTGAAAGAGATGTGTCCTGATAATGTAATAATAGTTTTTCTATTTTTTTATTTATATTATGTTTGATAATAACTATGGCTTCTGATTTTCTATTGAGGTTATGTAACCTGATTAATATTTTATAGATTTAGACATGATAATTGTTATAGTACCGGAGGCATTAAGATTTCCGTGGCGATAATAATATAAATATATGTTGATAAAGTTTTCAATATAATTAAAATTACAAAATTCAATCTGTGAGTGTAAAATAACTTGTTTAAAAATAAACTGATACAAAAACACATGAAAATAATAAAATGTAATAACAAAATGTACAAATTTAGTAACATAATTTATTGTAAAAAGGCAGTTTAGATAATACCATATGGAATAGAGTAATATTCCTCTTTTTTTGGCGTTCAAGAAAAACTGCATTATAGCGAATCAGTCTTAATTGAGGTGTCGTTAAGCGGGATCTGTATATGATCTAAATTTCTTAAATAAATAACAAAACTTCATCACGTGAAGACTTGCTCATTCAGGTGCATTTTCTAGATTGTATATAAATAATTATTAGGTACCATGTACATATATAAAGAATATATTCATTACTTACGTTAGGTAAGTGATAAAATATAAATAATCTCAGATGATTAAATTGAATTTTAAATCAACAACATGTCAAGTCCATAATGAAGACGTTATAAGCGAACCAAGACACATCTTATGTGTTGCCTTTTCATTTGAATATTAAAATGACTTGATGGGCGTGGTCAGTGAATACAACTCGGTATTATATGACGATGATTAAAATTACCACCTGAACAAATCATATTACTGTATCATTAATCATACGTGTGTCAACTGCCTGTTATAAATGGAAAGTAAATATATAGCTATGGTATTTCACATAATATATAACAATCATTAGGAGAAAACAAATGAAATATTTCATTTATTCATATACGTACATATTTTTAAATATAATTGTTATTAAAATAATTCCAACTGCTATTAAACACACGAACAAGTATAATTACTTTCGAAATGCAATTAAATATATTTTCATTAGCTCACCACCGTTTATCAAACGTGAAACATCACCTCTTCATTTGACAGGCAAATAAGTAAAAAAAAAACAAATATCCATTTCAATCATTGCTTTGAAACACATTCATAATTAATGAAACACAATTAGTTGCACATTAAATCACAGTACAACTACTCAGATAAACAACTGGTCGTAACACGTCGAAACATGTTCAGTACTTGTAGTGGACAGATGCAACAACAGGTAAAAATAATTTGTAACATGAAGTGGTCTGTGCTGGCCTCCCTGCGGCGACCACGAGAATAGCGACACCATTTGCGTCTTAGGGAGTCAACTATCAACGGTACGGCTTCATTCCACAAACGGTTTCCACGAACAGAAAAATGCATAATCGTCCCATTCCGAGCGAACGTACACGTTGAATTGACAGAAAATGAGCGTCTTTTGTCGCATAATAGCATGTTTGTCGCCACGACAACAAGGCGAAAACGGTGTAAATTTAACGAATAAGTGACTTGTGTACCCATTGTGTATGATTCTCTTCAATGTTCACAGTCGAACAGATGAGCATTGTTACGGCAAAAAGGGAATCAATAATGGGCAGAATGGCCAATGATGGACACTCGAGAAAGTAATGCAGAAGAATGAAGTCCGATGTATTGAGAAGTGTGCCTTTTATGCTGTGAATGGACAAGTAAAATGTAGATTCGTTTCTGATGGATTTCTAATGGTTGTTACTTGTTCGTTTTTTGTTGGGCCTGGGACAGAGTGTGCCAAAAGGAATTTATCTTATCTACAAGTATTGAAAAATTATACGCTTATCTAGACATGAAAAAGAATTGTACAATGAAGTTCACAATAAAAATTGCGCACAAATCTTACGGATGAATAAGAAAATCACGTCATGTAAGAAACAAAAAATAAATTTGTTGTATGACTATAAAATATTAGGAAATATTACGAATATAGTAATACCTCGGTTAGTGCTCAGGATATCTTCCTGAAAGACAAGCGCTGACCGAAATAGCGTTAAACGAAGTCATTTATACACTAGGCCATTTTCTATAAATTGATCTATAATTTTCGTAATTGTGGCCAAACGGAGGAAATTTGAAGTTCTTTGCTCTCATTTAACTGTCTTCACTAACTGCTTTACGATTAAAAACATTGTAAATGTTCAATATTCAAATTGCTTATAATATCTATGCCAGTTAAAATGAATGAAATAATCGACAAAAAAGTTTTGAAATACCGCTATTAACTAAAATTATGAAAATTTCGTGTTTATTTGAAACGAGCAATTACAGATTGAGAAAAATTACAATTTTTGAAAGCAAAAGCTATAGGTATTAAAATCTTATAGAAGAGATAGAAATAAAGCATGTAACGAATTATCCTTAAACTATATTTCCAGAGATATTTGAAATACTACTTCTTAGAAAAAAAGAAAAGAAGGATATATAGTAAATAGATCACAATAGTATGATTTCGAATTTGGGGCTAGCTGTGTATTTCAAGTAGCCTTATATTCAGGTTTATACGGTGCTCAAAAATATTTTCGCATTTTCTCCTAATTCTGTAATAATTAAACATATTTCCTTCTGCGTTTTATATAAAAACTTTTCTTATACTGGGTTACTACTACTTCAAATCGACACGAACACTGTCGAATCTGTCCAGTATGATTATTTTTGTTTAATAGGCACACAACATTGTTTTGCTTCGATATTGTTAAATGATTCGAGATTTAAATTGAACTTCTTTCAAGGCAGGATAGTTTTCATGCTGAAAAGATATGTGTGCAGGTTCGCCGAGATAAATTTTCGGGCGCGTGCTCCAGCTTCTAGGTCTTGTGTAAAAAAAAAACAGATCACTTCTACCGGCTAAAAAAGACATATAAAACTGTAAACATTTAATAAAAACACTCACAACAAATCTGCATTGCTAGGTCATGGTTTATTAATAATTATATTCAAAACTAATTACCACATTCTTTCAAAATGTTTTAATTTGATTTTTTATCCGTGTAAAAAATTATTATTACTCAAATGGACGTAGTAAGGGAGTATGAAGGTTAAAGATAAACTTTAATTGATTTGTTTGTCTCTACCTTATATGCATGTAACATTCATTTATGTACGATATAGTATTAACATACTACAAAGTATTAAGTTTTACCGAGAAACATTAACATGTAAATAATTATCTTCTATATAACTTTGATAATAAATACTAGTTAAATACTTTTAATTATTAGTTTTCAACTTATTACAATGTATTTGCATGTAGTGTTCCTGCCCGAGAAAACCCAAATATGTATATTTATCATTTCTCAAGAATGATTAGAATTACTCAAGAAATTTCAGTTTGAAAAATGTAATGTATTTTATTTAAATCTACTTTAAATAATAACCTGTAAACCAAATATAAATAATTTAGTAACGTAAATAGATAGATAAAATTGTGTTCTTTCTCATTAGCATCTATGTTATATAAGTACATAAATGATAAGAAACTATGGTACCTACGCCACTAATTTATTCTTTGTCAGTAAATTGATGAAACTTCATTCCATGAAATAAAGTTTATAATACAAACTCTTTCCGATCACGTAACGCTTAATAATTTTGGATCATTCGGTACATACAGCATTATGCATTTCCCATTATTGAGGTTGCATACTCCTTATTTTATGTTCATCAAAATATTTTCTATTTTATTTATTAATTCGTATTTCTACAATTTTACCCAAATATATAATTTTAGTTCATCTTACATTTGACATTCCTTCCACATACTTGTCTAAACCAGTGCAGTTGACTTGATACCACACATAATTTGTAACATTTTTACTAATTGTACAGCCTTTATCCACCTAATACGGTCTCTGTTTGTCCCAAAGCAGGACTTCTTGATGGACCGCGCTAAGGAGTTGTCACTTCTTATTTGACCGAGTTTAGAAAAATACTTAGCGTTGGTTAATTTTTAATTATTTCCTAGATCTATTTTAATTTCCAGACCGGCCGTAAGCACACCACTTTAGAAAGAATAATTTCGAACGCAGTTACCTTTTTTCTTATTCCAACTATTCTATGTCCAATATTAATGTCTATAAGCAAAAATTCTACTCCTTTGAAGAATGTAAAATAATATACAACCATAACATCACGCCTTTCCCATTACTGGGATAGCAGGCGCTTTATTTCCCTACAATCACCTCAAATTATTTAATATTATATATTATATAGAAGACTGCCTTTCATTCCTTATTTTCTAACAATTACTCGCCAAATACATAAAATAATATAATAAATTATTATAACAATAAAATATTGTATGATGTTTACAAAGTGTTTACTGTCGATTTTGTAAATTAAATCTTCCCAAACAAAAATGTATATGAACATTTCGTATGACAACACAGTAAGACTCCGCTTAACGTCTGATTCGTTATAACGCTGTACATGTAATTCTGAGAATAAAAAGAGCAATCAAGCCCTTACAGATTTCTTAAGAATAATCTCGTTTAACGTGATTTTGCTTAGTGCTTGTTTTGTAGGAACGTATTCTGAGCGCTAACCGCTAACTGAGGCATTACTGTAAATAAATTTATTTTGGTAACAAAATAACAATAAACCTTTTGCACATACGTATAACAATACTCGCTACATTATGTAGAATCAAAAGGGCATTAAATTCCTCTCTCCCACGCTGAAAAAAGGTGACAAAATGAACCTACAAAGGTTCCGCAACCAATTCAGAAAAGCGTTTTGTACACACTTTTCTATAGAAGTCAAAAATGCTACTTAAAATGGCCCCACTTGAGATATGTTTTCAAAATACTGAAGTGTATATTGTATAAACACTTGACTTTTAAAATCTCCACAATAAGTCAGTCAGAAAAAAAAAAGATTTAATTTTCTGATATTATTATAAGCATTTCATTTCAATTTCACGGCAGAGAGAATGCCAAGACCAGGTGTAGTTTCGGTATTATCCACGCTGTTTTGTATATCGTTTACGGAGCTCCAGTTTTTGAAGTTTATAATTGTTGATCAAAGTTTCAGATAGACCACCCACCCATTTTGTATGTTATACCAGTGGTTTCAAATGAATAATAAAAATGAAATACACATACATTGTATCTGAAAGAGGCTTTAAAATACTGGCTAAACTTGCAAATCTCCCAACTAAATAACAATTCAAGTCTCGACATCTGATGGATGAAAGAACCAAATGTATTTCGGTAAAATTAATCCATTCACATGAAATTAGATTTGGATGGATTTATTTTGCCATTGATTCTTCGTATATTGTTAAGTATAAAGAAACGTCATGGAGTATTTTGGCTTATTGATTAGAGAAATATCTTGTATAATATTTAACCGTAAGTTGTTACTGGATAAATAACAATATTTAGTTTTACAACGCCATATTTCCATAAATCCCGTGGGATATATTTCAGTATCAGACACTCGTGCCGTAAAGAGTGCTCAAGCCAATGGCATGCATGAATTGTGCCTTAAATAATTCAAGAATAGTACTAAGAAACTGGCTATTACGTCCGCCTACGATGGTCACGCTAGGTATTATTAATTTATCAATGCATTGGTTATTATTTACCACATAAAACATTTCGCGATGTAATCTGCTTTGCATTTTGTCAACAAATTAAATAAGATGTTTGACAGGTATTTATAAGTGTTGACAGCTATCAATAAGTTTGGTTTTTTAATTATTACTTCTTCAGATGGCGGGAATAGAACTGATTTGTAATACTGGCGGTATCTGGCACCATTAAAAAAGAAAAAAAATATTTTATACTAAATTAATTATTGAAAATTATGATATTTGAAACGAACTACAGTAAACTTCGCTTATAACGAACCCGGTTATAACGAACTTTCCGGTATAACGAACCAATCTATAAGGTACGAACTAAAATTTTTGTTATAATCGCAAAAGTTTTCGAACTTAAAACGGCATTTTACCAAATAATCAGGGGATTTCTCGAAATCTTTCAACTCCGCATACGTAGAGTCGCCGTAACAGTTCTTGCGGTTCTTGTGTATATGAGGTTAATTGTATGAAAAAAAAAAAAATTATCGCAACTTCCCGTTATTAGAACAGCCCATACGGAAATTTCAGCATGTTCCAAGTAAAATAAACGATTTTTTAAATAAGATTCATAAAAACTATTGTTATTGTAAGTACATATGTACATGTATTACAAAACAATATCTAATTAAATTTTGAACAAATCTGGATTTGTCTAGTTTTGCAAAACAGTTCTTCATATTATGTACCTACTTGAAACATATAATTATGCATTAATAAAAATAATGATTTTCGGATGTTTATCGTTTATTACGAACTTCGCTTATAGCGAACTTTTTTCGTCGGTCCCTTGAGGTTCGTTATAAGCGAAGTATACTGTATTTCATCATTACTTCTAAAACGATAACGTTGCTTGTTTGCTAAAGAATATGAATGCAACTAGCCAGATTCAATATTGTAAGTTTATATTCAAGATTTAAACATTAAACTGATCCTTCTCCTGGAAATTGGAGATGGACTGAAAATTTGAGCATCCGTACATTGCAAACTAACAATAACACGGCAAATAGACCATCACTTTAGTAACATTTTGAATACCACTGGTATAAAGGAGGGGAGGTTAGAATATAATCGATTTAACCGATTCTCAAAACTGTCAGTTTTCAAACGTAAAATACTTGAGATTTGTCGTAGCACTCTTGTGTAAAATTGGCTTTAAAACGTGTCAGAAATCAGACACTAGCTGAACCATTTGAAACTGATTCCGTGTCGGTTCAAATAAATATAATACGGTTACGGAATGGTTTCATGCCCAAACCAAATAGAAAAGGTGGTGCATGAAATTGACCACCAATTGTAGTAAAGGTTATTCGAAAAATATTTACACGTCAATAATTTACGGTTTAAGTAAGGAACGGAAAATAGTCCACATTTAAAAATTTATGATTTTCGTATATGATAAGAATGGAGACCAAAAATAAAAAATAAGCAGGGCTTATTACATAAAAGAAAAAAGATATTATAATAAAAGTTAAGGCTTGCTTCAATTGTAGAGTTATCTAAAATAAGAAATAAATTATTTCAAATAACTAATTAAAAAGAATGTTTGAATTTAGTTTTATCTTGACATATGTATGTATAATTTACACTTACACGAGTCATCAACAATTAATAAACAGTTTTCTGTTTAATAAGGTGATTTATGCTTATTTTGTTTTTGATAGTATTGGTTTATTTCAAAAATTCTATTTCTGCCATGTTGATTAATTTATTCCAATCAATACATACAATTAAAAATAATTGTTGTTGGTGAGAAAACTTGTAGTAAAATGTCTATACTTAGCTCTGCAAGAAATAAAATACGCAAGATCCTATGTTCATTCTATTATACGGGAGTCATAATTTACAAATCCGTGAAGTATTCTTAAGTACGAAATGATTGATTCTTTGAATATTCATAAATAGATATATCTACGCTTATATTGCCATAAATAAATTAACAAGTCAAAACAAGTGGCTGTTCAAATTTTCACGTAATACTGTTGTAAACGTTATCTTTGCCACTATATTTACAAAGGCAATAAACTCCGTGGATAATTTAAAAGCGCCATTTACGATGCCATATTAGTTTGTAATTAAACATCAAGTGTGTATAACCAACTACATAGAGTCTGGTCGCTCCGACACGATGCTTAACGCTATCATCCTGCACATATATATACAGGTGGATAACAAGTAAAAAACAACCTTACCGACAGCCCGAACGCTTTTAATTCCTCACACGGCCGCTCGAGGCGTTCAGATCGCGCGGCTCAATGATTTAATGTCGAAAGAGAACGGAACAGGTTCTATTAAATATTAAACAGTTATTATACTATAATGTGTGCGAGGTATTTATTTTTCTTAAGGGTTTTAGCTCGCCGTACATCAGCCGCAGGAATAAAAACAGAAGTGCCGATTGAGATGGTTCGAAATCCCGCTGCGCTAACCGACTGAAAGACTCTATAGGCCAGGGCGGCGCTTCGATCGTTTTAAGGTTCGGAACGTTCATGATATGGACGTACCTTGCCGGCCTCTCAAAATGGGTTTTAATTCTGTTCTTAATTAGTTTGGCAGCGAATGTATCATAATGTGGCGGAAACATCGAATCAGTAAGAAGTGTTTTAGTAGGTTGTATAGTGTTGTTCACAAGTCATATTTGAACTACTAACTATTTGTGGTGGACTGTTCACTGTAGTTTATACTGACTAAACAAAGTATTGCTTGTTGAATGCGCGGGTGTCCAATAATTAATTATTTTTAGTCAGTAACAAATCGGAATGTAACAGCAAGTGTTGTTAGATTGTGTATTGTATTTTTCAGTGAAAACTTCAAACAAATACTCTATTTTATAATATTTAACATGGTTACAGATTTTATATGAATTTTAAAATCTAAAACCTCGCAATATACTTTTCTTATTTTTGTGTATACTATGTATAACTATAAAAATAGTTCTGTTCCGCCTCTTCTAAATCAGTAGAAGTGTTCAATTAATAAAAATCAATTCACACATTCAAGTATTTCACCTGCAGTAATACCAACGAGTAAAAAAGAAAAACTAACCACTGTCTATACGTCTATATATGCTCTTGCATATGGTGCAGCGTTCAGTCAACAAAAAAAGACGACGATAAGAGAAAATAACATAAGCACTGGGAGCCTACTGCGATCCGAAATAAAAAACCATGGACGTAGAAGTCCGCAGGGGTCCAAACCATGAATAAATAAAAGCGTGAATTTTACACAATTAAGAAGCAAAAGAAAAAAATACAGTGAAAATAAAAAATGCTGCTCGGGAACGATGTATTAATTCTGTGGCGGGAAGCTGACGTGATGGACATGGGCGGCGTGATAGTGTATATAATGGAAGGGGCACTAATAACCATAATATTCATGTGATCACTAATATTACTTATGGCAGTTATATTTATGTTTTTATGTTTTGCAAATGCTCTCCAGATAAACAATAATTATACTTAGATTCAAAAGCAAAAATTTTTCATCCATAAAAATAATTATACAAATATTGGTAGGTTTAAATAAATATATCGACTTATATATAGAATGGAATAGGATAAATGCTCAATGAATATATAAATAAGTAATCAAGCACCATTATAATATCTATTAAAATAAAATTTGCTTCGTCCATAATAATAATCACCAAAGACTCATATAAATTTGGGTGACGCATTCTGTATAGAATTGAGGTATGTAAACTTTAAGGGCGCAAACAGAGCCTTGCGTAAGATGTGTAAAAAAATATTTACGTAAGTCAGAGATGCCTAGATAATCTATTGTTTCCACTATCGCATTGGCAACTGTATAATCAGTATCTTTCATATATTTCCCGTTCACAAAAGAATATTTAGATTTCTTAACTAAAGAACGCCAAAACATCTTAGCCCGGGCCTGGACGCGATTGTACGTAGTTTTATGTAAATATGCCAAGAACGTAATGAACTGATTGATGACTACGAATGAAATATTGTCCCGTTAAACACATCTTCAGTTGGACTCCATAATTGTACATGACCAAATTCTATAATCTATATTGAATGCTGATGTAGTGAACTGGATTTAGCAATAATTGTATTTATTACGGTAAATGCTTAAAGCGGAGTAAATGTATATATGTACTACTAAAAGTATACCGTACTCTATTTCTTTCCCACCTTCCAAAATCCTACACTACTAGGAATGTATAGTTTTACTAGTAACTGCCTGGAATGTCTGAGTTGATGTTTTTATTACTGTGACTTATATAATTAGTTAGTACTGATTCTTCAATGACTGCTAAATATACAAAATAAGCATAACCTAATAGAAATAGACATGGTGACCAAGTCGAATAAAATAAATGTAGCAAAACAAATACAATGTAACTTCGAATTAATATCCGGATATATGTAATTAGGTTACTAAGCTTTCCAGAATGAGTTAAATTCCAAAATTTAATAAATAAAAAATGTATGTTGTTTACTAATTAAATGACACGCATATTGCTGGACAGATTCGATATCATGCTTTTGCTTTGAGAGTACGTTGAATCTTATCAAGAGAGTCCCGGTATTGATGATATATGTTTGAAAGCGCATGCCAGAAAGTTTATAAAAGTAAAAGCGTCTCTGGTACTTCACAGTTGAAAGGATAGAATTAATGCCCAATTAATAAAACGCAATTTAAATCAACTGAACTGCAGCAGTTCAAAGCATTACTAGAACAAACAAAAAAAACATTACCAATCGTAGTTTAATTTTCAATTCAATCTGATTTAAGGAAATCGACGAATCACATATTTGTTTCATGAATCAAACGCTGTATCAGTGAAACAAAAGGAATTATGAAAGTGAAACAATGCGTAATGATTTTTGTTGCAAATGAACCCACAGTAATAGTAATTATTATTCATGTGTGACAGAAGTAATCGAAACGATTTAAATGAACGTGAGTGAAGCAAGAAGTGAATTGGAAACCGAAGAGAAATTCAATCTAAGTCCAGTTTTCTTTGCGATGACCAGCTACTGTTTGATGTCTAGAATGATCGGAAACGAAATTACTGCATCAGTTTATTATTCATGAATATTTAGGACGTAATTTAAATCATAAATGTTTTAAATTGGAGTTGTATATTGTCTTAAAAATCTTTCGGGGGCACAAGGTAAGGCAGATTTTTGTTTGTTGTTTGAAAGTATTTCATTTGATTTGAACCAAATTAAGAAAAGTGGAATAATAAATGTTTATTGATATCGACGAAATGTATCTATTATTTTGCCGGGAAGTATAGCATCACAGATAAATATTATTTACTAGAAAATTAATAAGGTAAGTAATATAAGTTTTGTATTTACGTCCCGCCCCATTTTTTTACGTGGTTAATCTCCGCCGCTGATGGCCCAAGCCTTATGTTCCCTGTCGCGAGAAGGCATATAGATACTCGGCACGCACTGAACATTTATGATTGATGCATAAACTGATTGCCGGAGCTTATTAACTTGTTAAACAAGCACAGACGTGCATAGCGAACGGGGTACTCTGCACTCCAGTAGACATGGTGAAGATGAAGAAGAAGAGGTAAGTGAAAAAACGTCAACGCAAACGACGCATAATCGTTTATTAGGTTGCTAAGTAACGATCAAGCGAAGTGGATGGAGTTTACCTTCTTGTATTGTTCGCGCATCAGCCCACTGATGATAACCTCATTCACAGTGTCTGATTCAATAACCCTGAACGAGATTATTAATTGTTGATGACCAGTCAGTATTGAATTGTTAGGTTATAGTGAATTATTAATGGTGGTTAGCTTAATGATTTTGTTCAACAATCATATGTATGACTAAACTTATATTATGTCTAATATAATTGTAATTCATATATTACGACTATTAAATTAGTAATTATTATTAATGTTAATGGAAAATGCAACATTATTTATATAAGCTTATACCAACGATGGACTAATGCTTACAAAAAAAGAACGATATATGGGGGTTTTTAGTATTTGTAGTTTTAAATTCGCAATTTTTATTTTTAAAATGAAGAATTTAAATGCATTTTTATATAATTCAATAGTGATAAACATAGATGTATTGAATTTAAATAACTTTACAAAGCTTTTTAAATGGAATATTATTTTTATTTATAAATTTCAAGCAGATAAATATAATTCAGAAATTTTCTGTTTGATTTAAATTGATGATATTAAATTTCGCATACGTAATGCTTTTTTTATTGATTTGAACCCCCAGCTCCAACCTTATAGATATGATTACCACATATTTTACGTGTTCTCTGTTTTCGAACAATATAGCACAGATTTGATAATATCTAATGAGTTCAACAGAACATATCATCGATATTGTTCAAATATAAATGAAGAGAACAATAAATAATAAACATATATGTATTTATTTATCTGATCATAGATCTAGATCAGTGTCTGCCAAACTTTTTCACTCTACGGCACACTGGGAAGGAAAATATGTTTCGCGGCACACCAAATATATACTTATATATATATATATATATATATATATATATATATATATATATATAATTATAAAGATTCGCCTCTATATTTTTTCACGGCACACCTGGAACCGCTCGCGACACACTAGTGTGTCGCGGCACACAGTTTGGCAGACACTGATCTAGATTAATCAAAAATATTAAAAACAGTAATATATAAGTATAATAATAGTAGCGTATAATTTCATCCTGAAAAACTTACAATCCCAAGATTTGAAACGTTACATATACATAACATTACGCCTTTCACATTACATAGGTAGCATAACGTATATTTCCCTACAATCATTTATCAGGTACGATATAAAACATTAATATATTAAATACAACATTACGCAGTTTCTGAGTTGGACTAAGTTTTCGTCAGCAATGCCGCGCACTTTGCGAACAGAAGTCTGCCTTTCATTCCTTATTTTCCTGCAATTGCTCGCCACATACGAGTACTTCTCTCTATATAACTCTCTCGCCTCGTTAATATCCACACACCTTATCATACATGTTCTCCTATTATTTGAGCTTATAATTTTACGTTCAGTCAAAATATTTTGTATTATATTCATCCATATATTGCTCGGTCTTCCTCACATTCGTGCTCCTTCAATTTCACCCAAATAAATCTTCTTAGTCAGTCTATCATTTGGCAGTCATTCCACATGTCCAAACCAACACAGTTAACTTAAAACCACTCTATTCATAACATTTTTACTAATCATATTAATAATACATTATCTTATTCCTAACAGGGCCTCTTCTAGTCACACCGCACACACCTCGCAAGAATCTGATTGTTATCACAGTTGCCATTTTTTTATTCCGATTATTCCATACCCAGCTTTCACTTCCATACATCAAGAATGGTACAAATACACCATTATAAACACATAGTCTAGCTTCTCCTGATATATTCATATTTTCAATAAACATTCCTATAGCGCCCAAAACCTTTCAATCTGCAACTACTCTCCTTTCAATTTTAGCGTTCATCCGTCCATCTTTCGAAAACATACATCCCAGATACACTAATTCATTCTCCTGATCCATTTGTTCACCATTAATGCTAATTTAACATTTCGTAACTTGATCCTCCATATGCTAATGCTGATACAATTAAATCATTTATCCTCATACCATCATATTTACACTCTAACGCTTGTCGTAGTAACACATCCTTATATAAATTAAAAATAGTGGCATTACACAACATCCTGTTTAACCCCTACGTCAATATTGAACCATCTAAAATCTAAACAAACCACCATCCACACGAACAGCTGCTTGATAATTTTTATATAAAGCAGTAGGTACGCTTAATAAAGTATCAGTATCCTTCAAAATAAACCATAGATTTGCACGCACAATATTGAAATACGCCTTCTTCAAATCACTGAAACCACAATATAATTTTTTGTTTCAGTGCAATGTCTTCTCCACAATCATACGGATCGAAAAAAGCTGATCCACGCAACCTATTTCAGGTAAAAATCCACCTTGTATACACCATTATATTTACTACATTTAATCTTCCTTACTTTATTAATTATATTATAACACTACTTACATACTGCACTCAAGAGACTAATCACACGATAATTTATACATCCACTCATATATCCTTTTCCTTTGTACAATGAAACAATTATAGCACGCTTGCAATCTTCTGGAACAACATTTTACCGTAAGTAGCATTTGCACAAATGAACTAGCCAACCAAACACTATACTTAAACATCTCGACTGTAGTATCTATTCCTCCATCTTTATCTGTTTTTATTCTAGCCAAAGCATTATCGTCACTTTCGCCACAATCAAATTCATTCACATTATCATTTATGATACAAGTATACTCATACAATAATTTATAACAGGATTGGACTTCCGTCTTCTCTATTTTATGTTAATAAAACACTAGTTGTTACAAAATATAAATATTATTAAACACTGGCTAAAATACCGTGATGACTTATTTGATTTCGATTTAAACTTTATTCAATTAATATGTCGCGAACTCTTTATGCGTGTGCAAACACAATAAAATCGTGCGATATTTTCTTTAAGCTATTAATCATATGTCAAGTTGATTAAAATGTCCAGGTGACATGGTGTCATATTCACCTCGTTATCTCAACTAAAAACAACGATTCGACCAATTTAACTTGAGTCCGGTCTAATTTCACGGGCTGTCGCACCTTCTTGACCTGCACGAACCAATCACTCTATCGGCATTGTACACAAATGTCACGGCTTTAATAAAGTCGTATTTAAGTTACCATTGTTTTCGTGTTTGTTTAAATGGCGATAACCTTTTTTCAATTAGAATATGATATACCCACTGAAAGGATTGTTTATTACACCATATTACATATTAGATACTGTTACGCATGTCACAAACGTTAATTTTATTTATGCTTGCGAAACAATCATAAAATTAAGTATGATTAGTTTGTCATTTAAAAATGTCCGATTGCTCAGACGAGGTTTAATTCGAGAAACAATGATTCTGGAATTAAATCGTTGCAAGCATGACACACATCATTTATTTTTTGAAAATTGTTTGCATTTCGACGAATCACAAAGAGAATCAACTGACTTGCTTCTTAGAAAACTTGTTACCCACGAAATCCAAGGCAATTTATGAAAAAGTCTTTTTGTTGACTGGAAGTTGGAAAATAAAGTTAATGATTAGCGGCCGTAAAAGTCATTATGCTTGTTTACATATTTCGTATCCAAATGAAAATGAAAATGAAAAAAGCTAATAATATCAAAATCATTTTTCAAGTTTCTGTAAAAAATATCAGTGAAAAAATATTTTCAGCTTTACAAATCTTTTTTATCTCATTAGGCTCAGTAATAATGTTACGTTCATTCAGAACATATTTTCTATTTTTCCTTTGCTCGGCTTTCCTTTCATAGACCATCGTTTTCTCAAAAAAAAATCCTAGTCAAGAAGCAAAAAGCACTTGAAATATATAGCCAGAGATAAAGTTTATCGATAAATCTAAATAAGTATTTACAAATTTCCTACGTTTGCAACTTTCTCAGATTTCTATATTTCTATGTCTTATCTGGACTGCAAAATACTGCAGACAAGTAGTTACATTTTATAAACCTGGTATGTATAGTATATCGACGGCTTTTCCTAGTTTTATCAATTATATTATCGAAACAAACATCAGAAACAAATTTTGATGCTAAAATGTCGTGTTGCTATCAGATCAGTTGGATAGCGCACTCGACCGGTAATTGAAAGGTCCTAGGTTCGAATCGTGACTAGCGATATATACTTTTACGTTAGATTTTTATTTCAGAATATCATAAATAGTTGCCAGTTCTACATACATGAATATTTGGTATATAATTTAAAGGTTTTATTTACCAATATTTGAAAAAACTTTTTATGTACAATTATTTTTAAAAGAATTACTCGTAGATCACACACTTTCAATACTCAAATTACATGACTAAATATTTACATGTATAGATACCATCCATTAACTTGGAAGATGAATATGATAGTAGATATACGATGCTGAATCTCATTTACGTAATCTGTCGTCAGGGTTATGTTTGCCAGGAATTGATTCCAAACTGTGTTTGGATACGGTGCGACTTTTAAAATAGTATTTTGTGATAGAATTTTCGGGGTATTTGTACCTAATTCTAGATTATAGAATTTGCAACCTCAAAGCTGTAAATTATAGATAATATAATTGGCTAGATTTATTAATTCAGTAATACTCCGGCTAGTGCTAGTAAATAGCGTTAAAGAAAGTAATTTTAAAACTAAGCCAGTTTTTATAAATTTATTCATAAGTTTCGTAATAGGCAACTTTCATGGAATTTTTATTTCATTTTTTTTTCTAAAATTATAAACCTGCGTACTTAAAATGTGATATAATGCAAAGAAACTATTTTTTTTGTTAACTATTTTTGAATAAATTCACTTTGAAATTTGTTTCAAAATTCAAATGTTCCCACCACATGCAAACACGTGTCATTGGTTGTGACGTCACGTATTAGTACGTATTTTAGATTGTATTCTGACAGTTCTACGTTCACTTACTTCTTTTACAAATTGTACAAGTTTGAATAATATCTGAAATGGATAAAACAAAAATACGTAAAGATAAATGTAGAAAATATCGTATTGTGCCATTGTGCAAAAACAATAGTGAAAAGAATCCGGATAAAATACTTTTTCAAGTACCATTGATACTGTCGAAAAGGAGATCGTGAGTGACAGCTACAGGACGAAGCTTGTCGGATTTTTCAGAGAAATCAATTATATTTGTGTACAAGGATCATATCAAAGTACGTATATAGATATTTTATATTGAATACACTAAATTATATAACTGTAACCACTATAATTGCAGCTAGAAGAAGATGTGGAAAATTATATTAAATTTAAATTAACGGGAAACCAGAAAATTATGAAAGATGATGTCGTTCTTCATATATTTAATTGTCAACCTAATAGAAAAAGGGCACATTCAAAACCATAACGGGAGGATGATATCAAACGAAGAAGAGAGCAGTTGATAGAAGAAGCGATGAAGATGGCGTCAAGAACTGAACCAGTTCCATCAACTTCTACAGTGGAATATAGCGAGACTGAAGAAAGTATTTGTGTACAAGATAATGATCAAATATATAAAGATATTGCTATTCAGGTTAAACCAAGTGTCAAACAGAAAGTAATTCAGTGTAACATGAGAAGTAAATGTGTTGAAAAAAATGTTCTCCCATAAAATTCGTACCTGTATGTAAACAGAATTATGTCTCTAAAACTTGTTTTCGAAATTACTAATAGCGTACAAAGAATAATATACCTCAATAATCAAACACAACAGTTAAAGAATAGATATAAATAGTTATACTTGACAGCTGTGAAACGATCTACTAATACGTGACGTCACAAGAGAGTGGGGGAAAATTTCATGGATTGTCAAAGGCGCGAATTTTTAGGAAGTTTCTTTAATTTATTCTGGGCAAAATAAAGCACAAAAAAAATTAAAAAAATATTTTCGTTCATAAGGGTGCATGTGTGACATTTTAAGCGTATTTCAAAATTTCATGAAAGTTGCCTATTGTGCCTTCAAGAACCGCATTATAATGAATCATCGTGAATTTAGCTTTTTTTTTTTAGTTAAAAAAAAAACCGCGTTATAACAAATTAGCATTAATCAAGCTAGTGTTAAGCGAGGTCTTACTGTACATTGATTCCCTATTATCAATTACAAAGTAATAATATTCTGTATTTACAGGAAAAGTAATAAAAAAAACGTTCATACATTATACATAATTACTGTTGAATATTTCATAGTTTTTCACAAAAATTTCAACACATATTAAACACATTACTTGTAAAATGAATTACTACTGTTTTAAATATTCTATGAACTACTCAATAAAAAAAAACATTCTGTATAATTAATTGAAATGTTCGATACTTAAATCATTCACATCGTTCTGATAAATCAAAGATAACACTGAAAAAAACCGAAGCATCAATAGACAACAACATGGAACAAACGATTTACTCAGGAAGGAAAAAAAAAGGATGAGAAGACGATAAAAAAGAATGTAAGACACAATGAGTTATCGCTAATTAGCATTTTTAACGTTGGTAATCATAGATCTGCTACGCCGAAGGAAGACGAATGAAGATGAAGCAACTGTACAAGATAAGGTTATCTATAGGAACACCAGGCAGTAGTCAAGTTGTTCACTACTCGATACCATAGGCGTAGAATACAACTGGGACCATTGGTACAAAATGGATAATTATATCCAAATATACCTAGTAGAAGAAATGAAAATAAAGTTAAGCTATAATTCTAGGTAGGGTAGTGTAAGGTAGTGGACGGAATTGTAGTCAATTCTATACTTTAACTTCAAAAGAACGTTGTTTCATGAAATATGTAGTTATTCCATAGAATATCATAATTAATTTTACGATTTAATGCTAACATACGTATATGAATGTAACAGTTTAATATTTCTGCACGTTTATAATATTTAGGGATTTCCATTATTTTGCACCAGAAACCGAATACAACAAATATTTCATGAATGAAAAACTCTCGAATGGTCAACATTACTCAGCATTTAATTAATTTCCCTATCGAGTGTTTGGTTAATTAGTAAAGGATAGAGTTGAACAGGATCATTTAGTGAAGGACCGAATCAATGTTTAACATCACAAGCCAATTTAGTAGTCGATAAAAAACATACACACACACACTCATACGTCTGTATGGTTATACCTGCGTGTTGAGTTGTATACACTCGAAATGGAAATATTATAATCAACATGACGTCTGCAGCCCGCATTAGACAGAGCTGAGAACCTGTTGAATAGAAGCTTTAGAATAATTTGTACATAGTGGGTCTCATCAAATTGTGTATTGTACTATTATGTTGACTATTATATTTGGTACAAAAGTAGTAATATAAATAATGTGCAATTTCGTTGATTAAAACATATTTTTACATAAAATTTAATATATTTGTATTGAGGACTTATTTTTTCATTATTAAATAATAATTATGTAAATCCTAATTAAGCTAGGTAGAATTTTAATTTGATTACTTATTTTAAAAACGAAAGTAGCAAATATCTGTTATTAAATTTTTACAATTAATTATTTAAAATTTCTAGTCTTCTGTTTTTATTTATATAATGTGTACCTACTTTGTTGAAATATGCTAATATATGAGCACTATAATTTATATTATCTGTAATAAAATTATTTTCTCCACAAGAACATCGCATTAGTTCATACAGAATAACCTAGAAATAGAATAGGTGTAAGGTTAAGTACGAATGTTAGTTTCAAGTTTTAGTAGAAAAACTGTTTCATTAAAATTAAATAAAGAACGCAATATTAATTTTCTAAAAGTGATATTTTTTACAGTGTATAAAACCAAGTGTTCTTTTTACTGTTAAAAAAATGGGTTGGAAATAGATATTGATAGCATTTGTGTTGTCTGTGTGGCACAGAGTAATTGGAAGTATAGTCAAAACTTGTTGCCTGCGTTCGTAGAAGGAATTCTTGAAATACTTCCGAACAGGCATGCACGCTTGTCAGGTAAAATTACCAAATGTTACTGTTAAACAAGCCGGCCTGACAGTTTAATAGAATTGTCAAAGGAAGAATTGTGTGTGTGTGCCTGTGTGAACAAAGGCGTGTCCATCCAATAATCATGCTTAATTAAATAATAACTATGTTAATTGGGGAGCAAGCACAAAACACAAGACGAATTTTAATAATGTTTTACTTAAATCGCATAAATATTTTCAACATATATTTGATTATTGCATTTCTAAACCTCCCTTATATACCAATTGTTTCACAATTACAAATTATGATTAGTAAATAAATAAATAAAATAAATTAGCATGACCCAATTATACTGTAAGAATTCATTAGATCATAAGTCATAACTATTCGTAATGAAACTTTTTTTCGTTGTATGGGATTTGAAAACGATAAAGTGTTACGTGAAATTCCATTGTCGAAAAAAAATCGTTATAATAACGATTCATTAAATTACAGAATAGAGCCGTAAAGGAGATATAATAGTACATTATACACGAAGGGAGAGAAACCACTTATTTTTCCTGAGGTGTAGTTTGACATCGAGGGAAAAATAAGTGGTCTCTCCCGAGGTGTATATACTATTTTTTCCACGTTCGGGAGTAGAAACACTTAATTTCATGAATAATGAATTATAATAAATCGGAACGAAATTGCAATATTTAGAAGCCTTTGGAAATGTTTCCATGCAACGCGTACCATGACAACACACATTTATTTACAAAAACCTTTGTTATAATAAAAACTCCCTTATGAAAAGTGTTTTCGTCCCTAGGGAGTAAATGCTTCATTTCTGTCCCGCGTTTGACGCCATAGAAACCAACTTCTACTCCCGGACGTGTAAAAATAATTTTTATCGTTACTATCAAACCAATATGGTACGAGTATACACAGACTTTGCAATGAAGTATGAAATATGTTAAATTTATTATTACTTTACGATTATAAATTTAAAATTACTGAATTAATATGTAGTGCAATTAATATTTAGCACGAGACAAACATTTGACTAATTTTGTTTAGCTTAAAAAAACACATTATAATCTCATTTAATGTTACCTCGATGCCGATTACGGCAAAAAGCCTTAAATTTACGATAATTCGTAACGACATTAATTCAAAAAATGAAATTTCTTACAGATTTCCGAAAATAACCGCGGTTTCGCTAAGCGCTTATTCTGCAGTACGCTATTCTGAGCGCTAACCGGGGTATTATTGCATGTGCTAATACTAATTAATCAGATTTTTAAGATAGTTATCAAGGTAAACCGCAGTTATTATTGAAATCTAGCACTTCTACTGTTTGTACTGTCAATATTATCTCTTGTATTCCATGATAAGATAATGAAGTAATATTGAATATAAAACGTTCAGAGTGATGGTGTTATGTATTGTTATCGAAATGAATTTAAAACACGGAACTAATAGTACATCAGATCAGAAAAGGAAGACGAAAAGGTCACTCACTGCAGATTATATTGCACAAAATGTAGAAGATCCTGACAGCGACTTCTCACATGATCGTGCGCCTAGGTCGAAATTTAAAGGTACGTAATTTATTAAAAAAAAAAAACATAATTCTACGAAATATAAATTTAATACAAAATATAATACATAGCGGACAAAAATAGCTAATTTATTTCATTTTATAGCACCAGTAGGGAAAAAAGAAATTTCAATTGTTAAGGATTTATGTTATACAGCAATTCATAATATGAAGTAAACTCTCAATTTTGTGGACGACGATTTAACGGACTTCGGATTGAATGGTTCGGCGCATGATTTGCACGTTATCACACAGCATCGCACTTTTCTGTTAAATTAAACTTTTCATTCATATTTAATTTACACTAACGTATTTGCAAGTAAAAATAGGTAAACTAACCAATTTGTGAATTTTTTTATATACCCATTCGGAAAACCTACTTCATCAAAAAGGAACTTTCGGCGTTAACGGATACATCCTCGCCCAAATTAGTCCGTTATATCAAACTTTAGCTGTAATATAATAATGTTTTATTCGAAAACTTCTAATAACTCTGGATAAACTTTTCATATAGTCTATAGTCTATTGCTATAAAAACCAATTAACATTTAATTTAACGTCTTGTTCACCTGAATTTCTTGCTGATAGAATCGACCCAGTTTTTCTTAGCTGACTGTGTGTATTAATTATTCATTGTTAACCAGATGATGATGATGATAATGAAACTATAACGAAACCTGTCGGAAAGAAAAAAAAAGAAGAAAATGTATCTGATGGTATAACTATGTACTTGAAATTATTATACAGTATTACTTAAAAATATTTGCATGTAAATTCTGCAGAGAATGAAGAAACACGAGGAAAATGGGATGCTTCATGCGAAAAGGATAGATCATCTTGGAAAACGAAGACCAATTTTTCATGGTACGCTATAATAAACAGAATCACCTTTGAAATATAAAACTTATATAGTCTGTTTTTTAATTCGGAGGAGCGATTCAAAATTTGCAAAATTTGCGCGCTAAAGATAAGTGTGTAATTTAAGTCCAAATTAGAATAAAATATATACGTAAAAAAATAATGTTAAATCTTGTACAGTAAAGCCTCGCATAACACTACCTCGATTAACGCTGATTTTATATAACGCGGTTTTTCTTGAACTCAAAAATACGCTAAATTTGCGATAATTCGAACACGGTTCATGAACACACAATTACGGAAATTGCGGATTAATCAATAGAAAATAGCCTAGTATTAAAATAACCTCATTCGTTTAACGCTCTGTCTTTGCGTTAATCGAGGTCTTATTGTATTTATGCACATTCCATAATTACGTCAATTACCTGAGCAATTATTTTATTTTATTTCATTTATTGTTTATTTAACAACGTGTCCAATTATATTTTTCTGTCTTAGTTTCTAAAGAAGAGGATAATTAATAAACTAGAAAGAAGGAATATGGTCAGACTGTACATGAAACAAAATTTAATACAAATACAGTGAACTTCGCTTATAACGAACCTCAAGGGACCGACGAAAATAGTTCGCTATAAGCGAAGTTCGTAATAAACGATAGATATCAGAAATTCATTCTTTTTATTAATGCATAGATACATGTTTCAAGTAGGTACATAATATGAAGAACTGTTTTGCAAAACTAGTCAAATCCAGATTTGTTTAAAATTAAGTTAGATATTGTTTTGTAATACATATACATATGTACATTAACAATAGTTTTTAAGAATCTTGTTTGAAAAAATCGTTTATTTTACTTTTGTTTATATTTATTATTATTTTTATTTATTTACAGCAAGAGCTTTACGTGTTTTCTTCGATATTACGTAACTCATAATTGTACTTCTTTAACATATTGAATACAGTGAATAACTGACAGGTGACAGCGTTCAGTAGACTCGACTGTTGCGGCGAACCTACATATGCGGAATTGAAAGATTTTCCCCTGATTATTTGGTAAAATGTCGTTTTATGTTCGTTATAACCGAAAATTTGTGCGATTATAACAAAAATTTAGGTTCGTTATACCCGAAAGTTCGTTATAAACGGGTTCGTTATATGCGAAAAAAATAACACATGTTTAATGATACTTTAGTTCGTACTTTATAAATTGGTTCGTTATAAGCGAAAGTTCGCAATAAGCGGGTTCGTTATAAGCGAAATTCACTGTATGTACATTGAAGCTTGGAAATATGTATTGTAACTTTTCCTTTACTACATTCAATGATATTGTTGTAACTTTCGTTAAATATACATGATTAAGGTTACTAATTGTTGTATTATTAGTTACTACATGTAAACATTTACAAAATCTACACATTTACAAAATCTACACAGCATTTGGTTAAACTAATTGGTCTTATTACTTTGAGAAAACCAAATAGATAATTTCTCTGTTAGTTACAATTATGAATTTACTCGTTCGTTATCATCTTCAAAAAATATAAGAGATGAATTGGCTAGTAAATGGCATAATACATAAAGCATTATGAGGATAGTCACAATTCTACCCGGTACACTGGTACCCAAAGAAACGAATCGTTTCCACGTCATGTCACAATACATAAAAATTTAAAACAATAAACCGTAAAATTTATTTGAAAATATAAATGTCAAAACAAGTGATATTTTATTTCGTATGTATAAACGGTTGTATTTTAATTACAATTACTTAGAATTAATTTATTTTTATTTCGAGAGATAAGCGATCTATAGAACTTAATCAATGTTGATTACACAATTTAATAAGGTGGATATTATAAGTGCTAATGGCTGAGATAGTATTCAGATAGTTACTGTCATACTAATCCCTGATAGCACAGCTAGTTTAGATACTGAGATTTTTCATCGGTTTAGTAATATCAGTTATACAATATTATCTACAATACAATCAGAACGGATCTAATAAAAATTTCCTAAAATTCTCGGAAATGTATTATATGTATATATAACAGTCAAAGTATCAGTTCGTCAATGTATACTCTTACTAATAAATCTGTACATATGGCAGAGCATGTTTTTTGATGATACAGGTGGTTATCGGAGGGTTAGAGAAGGGTTTATGTATGGCAGGGTATAGTTAGTAATGTATATGGGTATGTCAGCAATGATGGGCGGATAGTGTAGGTATGATTTTGTATAGTTAGTGAAGGTACACTTTTGAAAGTAAGAATATATACTACGCCATGAGGCTGGTTTATGATGGATTTAATTTACTAAATTTGATTTATTTCATTTATTTTTAAAATATAAATTGAACATATTTCCATATGCTGGTTCACCATAGAGAAATTTTTATTCTCATTTAAAAAATTTACAAATATGTATAAATATTTTTCATACTCTAAATGATATTCCTATATGCGACCAATCATAGAATAGTTCCCAAATTTGAAACTGTAACGCTAGCAATTATTTGTGCATTTACTGTAAGGAACAAACAAACGATTACATTCATCCTTGTATATTTAAAAAATCGTTCTGGGGCATTCTCCTTCATTTTTAAAAACAACTTATGATATTGGCCATTTATAAATTGTATCATTATTGTATAAATTAATTGGACGCACCGACGATTTTGCTGGCGACGTTTTTTTTCACTTTAGTGCAATATAGGCACTACCTAACATTAAAATACTGGAAATAATAATTTCATCGTCGTTGTCGGTATTAAATAAATCCAGATTTATAACTTGTTTAACGATATAACCCTCATGTTGACATAACCAAATACAGACAAAAATACCAAAATGAAATCGATCACGAACCAGAGAAAATTGTAGATATAAATGAAATAAATTAGATAAATAAATAAATGAAATTTCGTAAATGTAAATCCATCATAAACCAGCCTTAATACTTTTATTGCACCATGAAATTTTTTCCTGATCTGTTGCAATATTTCAAAATTGATTTACGCGATTTATAAAAATAATTGAGCACTGCATATAACATCATATTATACAGTTCTCAATTCTGAACAACTTTTTCATTTGCACTTTTGTTCTAAAATGTATTGTTCAGAAAAAAATCACAATTTTTATATAGCAACTAATGCTTTGATGGAATTCACAAATTTTATCGGCGAAAATTACCAAATGAAATTACATATATCTAACTTTTGTATTTATTTTAACTGCGATTATTCAGCAGCAATATTTTATATTTATCTCCCTCCAGTAAAGTTCAATTAAATGTTTTTATTTGTTCCCAAACGTTTTTCATATATAAAAATAACCTGTATATAAATGACATAACTCATCATATTCGAACTACCGTCGTCGATTGTTTTTCAGATCGCATGTATACGTTAAGAGCATTGATTTGTTTTTGTTAAATTGTTGTCGCTGGCCAATTCATTTTGGAGCCGGCTATTAGAACACATTCAGAGCGAAACAGCATTCTTCTACTTTTTCATTGCCGAATTGAGTTATTAAAATGTTTGCGGCTGTTGATAATGTTCACCTCTAACACTAAGACGACCGGAGAAAAAATGTCGGCATTTACTTTAATACATTCTTTCAGTTTTTGCCAACGTATCAACCAGCATCTGTAATAATGTTTTATAAATGACTTTTTTATCATTTAACCAACGTAATTTCATAATTAATTAATGATAAAGAAAAGTATATAAAAAGCATATTTTATAAATAGTATTGTAGATGTATATTTAAGTTTTATATATAAGTTATTATAATTACAAAATATACAAGTCTTATTTTAAATGTGTATTATAGTACATGTCGACATTATGATAAATAAATTTGTCTCAGATAATTTGAATAAATTATATCACATTAAATGTAATAATTGTTTGACAATTTTTTTTTTTCAAAAAAAAATATGTCGTTCGCCGGGATTTGAACTCAGGGCCTTTGAATTACCAGTTGAGTGTTTATCGGATATTTCTGTACTTGAACTTTTTTAATATAACTGTGGTATACACCTACATTATCGGCATCAACAGTAATGTAACGTATTTATATTGAGAGTAAAACATACTTACTGTAGTCACTTAAGCAAAATGAGATAAAAGAATGGATGGCAACTTACTTTAGCAGAATAAATTTAATGTATAACAAGACACGTGACACGAGAACCAGTATTTTCTACATATTAGGTCCGTTGATGATGTCAAACATGAATTCAACAATAATTAAAACAAAAACAAGTCACCGTATGCGGCAGATGCAATTTAAACGGCAACACGATTTGAAAAATTCAAATTACTTTTTATCGTGGTGCGATCACCTTTCACGCGGTATTTCTCAAAATGCGAAACAGAATTCTGGAATCTTAATGCCTCGCGCTTTGTACGATTTCCGAAAAACGCATCGAACACAATGGCCAAGAACGCAACGGCAAAACAAGCAAATATACGTAAACGAAAAAAACACTTTGAAGTTTCAAAATAAAACATTGGTCGGAACGGGTCGAAACAAAAGATTTCGGCGCGATTCGGTGTCCACTTTTTTACTGTGTCGTCTGTTTTCTATCAATCAAATCTTCAGCTAGAATATTTTTTACCCAACGACGAGTTTACACATGTTTCTAATCGATCAGAGCTTATCAAACTGTTAATAAAATAAATTATACTCGTTAATAAGACTGTGATTGCTTGAAATATTATAAATAACAAAACATGAAATGATGCAGGAAGTATAAAACCTAATAAAATTCAATACTTAATAGTATTATGAGTTGGAAGAAAAATATGAATACTGAAATATGGAATATTACAAGTCCAAATACTATTGAAAATACAGAGTAAGGAGAGTGAATTACATTATTTTCTTTCATTTCAAAATAAAGCTGAATGTTCTCCTTACATCAATCCTTTTTGTACCCGAATATATCTACTCACATTTTTAGTGCCTCTGATTCTAACAGATTCTTTTGTTTTATATTGTCCGAGGAAAAATAAAAGAATTATAATAGAACACTTTTGGGTTATCATTAGCTAAAATTATGAGGGTTAGTTGAATGCCTAAAAAGTTTTTTGCTTTTCTACCATATTTAATTTTTTTACTTTTGTTTACGGTTTCAGATGATATATCAGGCATATTGAATTGGAATTTATATTTCTGACAGTATTAAAAACAATTTCAAATTCTTCGTTATAAAAAAACGAAAACTGGAAATTAATTAGTTTATAACCTTGAATAGAAAATTAAGATTTTTCAAATATAGATTATTAGAAAAAAATAATTTGTCCAATAGGATACATTTCTAAATACAGTAAAACCTCGATATAACGTACTACTTCAAGCGAGTCTCCATTAATGTCGAAAGTGGGTTATATTATAAAGTAGATTTTTCGAATGCGTAAGTCAACAAAATGACAATTTTGTTAGTTTACCAACTTTCTACTTGCCGTATTTTTCGGGCCATAAGACGAAAAGATCCAGCTCATGTTTAAGAAACAAGTTATATAATAAACATATGTACTTCAATATACAAAATTATTCACAGATTCTTAATTTTTATTTATTATTACGATAACTTGTACCAACAGCAACAGCATTCAGTTCAAACCACTTATCAGCTTATCACCTATCGTCGGACAATAAGATGTACCCCAATTTTAAGTAGATTTTCCTATAGAAAAGGTCCATATTATGGTTCGCAAAATAATGTAGATACATTTGTGTAATTAAAATGAAATACGTATGAAAAATTTAATTTCACAGAAAAGTGCAATGCAGTGTCATGCGCCGAACTTTGTTTACGAGCGGTTAAGTTAATCGGAAAGTTTGTCCGTTATGTTGAAATCCGTAAGATCGAGGGTTTATTGTATTGAGGTTTCGATTAGATTAGTGGGAAACTAAGGGGCCTAAGGAAGTATAAATACTTTGATTTGCATTTGTTTGAAATATAGAAAAATTACTTGAAAATATTTTTAGAATAATTTTAAAACAAAACTGATAATGGAAGTAACATAATATTTACTGATGATGATATTTGTAGGTATCGTTGAAAAAAGACATATCACAATATTAACACAAAAATACTTGAAAAAATACAGAAACATTAATATGATCTTAAAATAACAAAAATAAAACCAGGGAATGTATGTACATTGAGGATCAAACTGTCGTGTAAAATCAAAAGATCGTGTCTTTCGATCGGCACTTTCATAGCAGTTTTTGCACTTGTCTCAATTTAAATAAACGAATCAAAATACTTGTTAATACCAGTCCACACATAAGACTGTACTTATAAAGTACAATAATACACGCATAATTCCATACCAACCACGCCTGGAGGCTCACAGTCTAGCGAGAAAATAAAAAACTGCAAATAAATCGACGGTTATTCCGACGATCTTTTGGACGCACTGACGAAAATTTATCACCGACTCTGTTTACGGCAGATTGACGAGAAATCTTCACCGGACAAAATGGCGGCAAAAAGAATACGAAAACGAAGAAGCGGAGAAGAACAAAAAGCTGAAAAGCACGACTGAAAATCGTTTCAAGACAAAAGGTCAGCTACATAAATTCGAAATTTAAATAACAACTGGACCGTAGTGGACCAAATCATTGTTTCTGGTCATATTTAATCAATGACATTCCAAACGAAAATACAACTGCGGATAAGATACTATAAAATCATAATTTAATAAACCTATATATAGCAATATTTTACATTTATTGCTAGCGAATATTTCGTAATATTATATTCGAAAACTACATTATTTCCAAATATTAGGTAGTTATGATTTATTTTCAAAATTAGCTACTTAAGTTTACGTTTCAATAAAATATATTTGTAGCTTATGGATACAAATAAAGTATCAGAAGATGTGCGTGTGTGTGTGTTTTCTATTTGTCACGTTGAGTATTCGATATGGTCGATGTCAAAACGAATGAATGTAACATATATACAGAAAGAGGATCGCACCAATGCGGGAATGTGTACGACAGAGCTGGACGCTGTTGTCTCGGCGTGAGAAAACCGATGTTTCTGTCCGCATTTCAATTGTTCCGCGACCGGAGAGAACTTGAACGAACCACAGCGTGAACGTGTTTTGTTTATATCGTGCACGGGAACAAATGATTGTGGATGTGGATCGAACACTTATAACAACACACACATACACATACCGACAACTATGTAGACGGACGCGTATCACCTGTACACGTACGTATATATATATTATATATATATATATATATATATATATATATATATATATATATATATATATATATATATATATATATAGGGTGTCCCAAGAAATCACAATTTTGTTATTTTGTTATGTTAATTCTCGATGTTCCAGATTTATTGAGACACCGGTATATACTAGTATAAGCTTTTGCATATGTACACTATGAGTATGGATACGTGTATACTTATAGACTATACATATATATTTTTAATATAAAATTTCAACCCAAATTTTTCATTCAAGTTTAGGTATTATATGTACATACAAGCAGATACAAGATTTTAGTTTTTCTCATGGATATTGCAATATTATATTTGATATCATTAAAAACACATTTATGTAATTAATAATAATTATTATTATAATATATTTCGCCATACTATAAAATAAATTATGATATAGAAATGTATGTATGCAGAATAAACAAAAAATCATAAAATACTCGAAAACCAGTGAGTCTGTTAGGTATCCATTCTAAGTGCAAAATCATATGAGCTGTAGAACATTAAGATCCGAATGACGTGGTTTTATTCGAGAATGAAATGCTTCTAGATATGTTTTGATTCTAGAGTAAAACAAATTTCGATTTTAAGTACATATGTATATGAATTCACTATGATTCGTTGAAACTAACATAATTGGTAACAAATAAATTGTTTCGTTGAAGCAAAGAGTCTGTAGCAGTTTACATTTTTGTTCGAATAAAAACCGCATAAAAATATATCATTAAGCAAGTAACAATGCAATTTGCTAACCAATAAGAGCATATCAATTATGTATGCTTCAGTGGATTATTATTCAAAGCTGTTTAATATTAGACAAAATTATGAAATTTCATTTTATTTCTCAGTGGAAAAACAATAAACAAACATAAATTTGCTTATTCGGTATTATGTAGCTTCGTAGAATTTTAGAATCTTTTAATTATATTATATATCATATACTTAGTTTACGCTACAAATTCCATTGATTGTTTATACAGAATATTCAACTTACAAATGGCGTACTGTTGCAAATTTGGTTGTTAGCTAAAATGTATATTACTTATAGTAAATAAATAGTTAGAAAAATGTTGTCGTATTTGGTACGATAGAAATTTTCAGCGAACTGTCGAAATATAATTGCGACGACAGGCCGCGAAAGAAATGAAATACATATTTAAATTGTACAATATTTTAGTTATTCGTTTTGTGCCAGACATTTCTTAAAGCAACGGATATTGAACAGAAAAAATATTTTTATCACGTATTCCCCGCACAAGTAAAGAAGTACATTTATTTCCATGAGACTAACATGGATTTCAACGAATTTTATTATGTAACAAGGTTAGCGAAACTAAGATTTTAAACCGATATTCTTATAACACATATTGGCATATAAACAATTTCGAGAGATATTAAAATCATAAACCAGATAAATCTCCAAGCAAACAAATAATAACTATTATATTTTAAGATTTCAAAGTATATATATACAGCGGTTTGCGAAAAAATATAATGTTAAAATAGATTTGCGACCAACAAAAAAGGTTTAGAACCGCAGTAATTTAATTGAATGTCGTCGATATATTTAAAAACAAATGGAAGAAACATTGATTAACTAGAAGAATTTGTAAGAGTGTAGTATAAAAAACACTGGTTAGTAGTTAGTAGAGATATTTGTATCAAGCAGACATACTACCCCAGTACAATTTACCACACTATACTGGTACAAAACGATCACAACCCCATCTATCACGCAAAGTTAAATCAGACAATAACACAACGACAAGCGTATCTCCGTATAACTCTATTATGTAGTTAGTTAATGTTGCATTTACAAAATCACCCTAAAATTAACTGAGCAATTCACGTTCGACCCCACGCCTCTCAGACTGTGAACATTCCAGCGTAAAAATTCAGGGCAGTCACAATCTAACCATCACTTGTACTTAGACTATACCTTTAGCGTACAAGCTGCATGCGTAATACACAGTCTAATATTTGCGGTACTTAGAACGTGACTATTATGACTATTATCCCACTTCTGACATTGAACGGTCACATTCTACACCAACTTGACGAACCCCTCCATTAAACGTTCTGGATTACAGGACAGAGACTGTGACTTTCCACTGGTGGTGGAAAATTCGGGTGTTCACAGTCTAATGATGTATTTACCCAAAGATTTTCCCCTAAGGAAATGCCATAGGACGGTAGCCATTTTATGATGTTCGCTATTATTTAAGTAATTATTCTGGATTATTAGGCGCTCCAATCGCTACGACACTGATGGGAACTAAATGTTACAGCATTTTGTCCCTGTCAACATTTAGTTGTTTGACGAGACATGCAATAAATGTAATTGAGACTTTATTATGTTGGTAATTGTTGAAAATATTGTAATTACACACATTTTTACATCGACCTTATAAAATACGTACATATTTAAATAACAGTTTAGATAAAAATATAAGATATTTGTTTTCCACGTTTATAATTATTATATAAAACTATACAGGGAAACCTTGATATAATGGACTACCGGAATGTCCGATACAACTGAAAGTTCGTTATTTAATAAAGTAGGTTTTGCGAATCCGTTTGTTAAAATATTTGACAAATTAATTAGTTTACCTATTTTCAGTAATGTAGATACGTTTTTGTAATTAAAATTTACTATGTACGAAACGTGTAATTTCACAGAAAAGTGCAATGTTGTGTGCTAATCATGCGCCAAACATTGTTTACTAACGGTAACATTAACTGGAAATTTTGTCCATTGACTCCGAAGTCCGTTAAATCGTGGTCCGCAACTACAGCAATTGTATTTAAACAATAAAAATGAAGTCAATATCGTATAAAAATTCCAGACATTTCGATAACATCTGGTATATGGAACAAGATCTGGTCATATTTATATTTAAATGCGAGTAGTTAGAGGCCGGTTAGTGCTTGTTGCATACCGGTCCAATAACCGACGCGCATTGCCCTCAGAAATGGTTACGCTTTATTACACATATGTGCTCGCTACTATTGTTCTGGTTTTGACAAATGTCGCAGGAATGTCACAACCTGCAAGTTCTAAACGACACATTCATATACAGAGATGTACACAAATTGTTATTTTCGTATTATGTTACGCAAGATGAAATTCTTTTACAAAAGTACGTTATGTAAATTGTATACATGTGTCTACATTAAAATTACTGCCGTAAAATTCGTGGAACACATTTATACGTTTTTTTTTATGTGTAGAAATAATGTAATTTTATTTGTATTTATTAAATAAACCTTAATTAATAATATAGTGAGCAGAGCTGTATCTCTAGAAATAATATTATTTAAGAAATGAATTATGCAAAGAAATACATATATAAATTTAAACTGGAATTAATTACTTTGTTTTACTACTACGAAAAATGTTTTAGCTTTGTAAAACTGGCTTCATATTGTCTGAATATTAATGAAACATGTTACACATAATAAACCATGTAAGTAAATACATTTTTAGTTCATTTAAACTTGCAATATTATAAAAGATCATGAAAATTTTAAAATATGAATTTATCTACTTGTAATGTAAATTACTTTAGGTGTTTGTGTTTTTAACTTTACTGTCGTATATTAGTAACACTTGATTCTTGTATTAGAGTCCAGGTACTTCATTTTACTTCCATATTACCGTGTAAAACGATCACCTTCCATCATAACGATTAGTTTTGCGGCAATTACCGTCGACGCATGCGCAGATGTGTATATGGACGCACACACGGGTTACCAGGGCGACGTTCTCTTGTCGCGATGCGGGATCGTCCCATGGCAACGGACGCCGCCAATCGATACAGGACCGTCGGGACGCCCAGCGTCGATGCGACATACGACACCCACGGCGCGACGTACAACGAACTGCGCCCCATCAACCACAGCGATGACGGATTTTTAACCACAAATGTGATATTTGAAATTGTTATATTATGAATATTAATACAAATAATTGTTTTGGTCAATTTTTCACGAATTTAATGAATATTTATTGTAGTATTGTAAGAAAAATATAACTATATTATATGCGATAATAATTGTCTTTGCACAAAATAATTAGTTGATAAATATAATAAAATAATGGGGAACATAATATCGCCTAGTAAAAATATTAACATTGGATTCTCAATGTATGAGACACCCGGTATTTATTTTAATACAGTATGATAGTTAAATAATTATAAGGAATGTATGAATAAGACATACTATGAATAATAGAAGTTAATCTAAACTGTATGAGATTGTAAGCGTTGTGGCTCGAGTTACAAAATTGTTATTAATTTCTCTTGGTATGCGTGGATATTCATCGTGAAACTCAATTTAAAATTGCTCATTCTTGTTTAATAACCTTTCATTGTCAAGTTCTAAAAAACTATAATTCTTCTGTCAAATATTTCAGTTTTTATGGTCGATTTTCCAGGAACGTGTTTCGGCCGTATATCGAGGTATTAGTGTACTTCTGAAAAGACGGCGAAATTCTTTTCCATTTTTCTCCATCGCAAATAATGTCTAAGTGACAAATAAGGGGCTCAGTTGATGATGTTTTTTATTCTGACATTTATTACAAGTTTTGCTCTACCCATGACTGCAAGCGCAATATCAACAATTAAAAATTAACACTAGATTCTCTATATAATACAAATTGCCCAGACACCCGGTATGTCTTCTATTAAAAAACGTTTCAAGCTACTTTTTATTCGAATACATAATATTGTAGAAGTATTATGTTTCTGATAACACTATGCTAATCACCGGTAAAAATGTACTTTTTCCCCGTTTAATCGACTTTCTATCTTTCCAAATATAATAATTACATAATTAAATTATCTTGTATAGTTAATAAGTGTGAAACGAAAATATCAATTTATTTACAACAGCTCTCAATGTGTTGCTTAATAATTTTAAAATGCTTTCAGTTGAAAATTGTACAAATATATTTAAAATTTCGAGCATGGTTCATTTTAATCATTTCTTTATTACAATATTTGTAAGGTACGTATTTAATATTGACCGTACTATGGAAAAAAGCTTAATTTACACTATGTAACAATAAAAATATGAAAATACTAGTATATGCGAATTCTTAGAGATTCATCATATTTATTTTATATAAAGGATATATTTATTTTGTTGGTAATATAAGATTGTATTCCTATCATTGCAAACAAAACCATTTCAATTATTAAAATGCCCGGTTGATTGGACGAGGTTTAATACGAGAATTAATGATTGTAGAATTAAACCGAAATAAACAATTTATTTGTAGTCAACTATTTCAGTATCAACAAATCAGAGCGCATTATAATTGTCATGGAACTTGTTGTTTTAGAAACGAATATCACTTTAATTATAGAATCAAAAACAAATCTAGTATCATTTGATTCTCGATTTATATCTCGTCTCAGCAGGCGAGTATTAAGTGTATATTTGCAATAAGTTATCCAGCAATCACCACATACATAATGTGTGAATAATATTCGGTGGCAAAATGATGTCTGGTCGAAACAAGTTGTAATTCGATAGGGGGCTGAACGGGAACGCGACGGGTCCTGATCCTGATACATAAGTCTAGCCCGTGACAAATGTGCGTGCAGATAATGGGTCCCCCGGTTTCCATGGAAACAATAAAACCCGAGGTGCACCGTCATTTGTTTGTCCCCTGTGTGTGTGCGCGCGCGCACGAGCGCTTCCATATTCGTCCCTTGGGCATACACATACACATACACACACTGGTAGATATACATCAACGGTATAGTTTTGCGGCTGCACCCGACAGGGTTACGCCAAATATAAACGATCCGTTATGGATATGATTGCACACGTTATTCGATACAGATTTCATTTGAAATGCAATACATCATTGTCGAACCAGCGTGCTAATATAGGTTAGGCCAAAAGTCACTAAAGGTTTTCTGTTTTGTTTTATTTTTTAATAAAAATTAATGAAACATAATGCAAAATGGTAGATCATGGAATTTGTTTTATAAAATTGTTTGTGAAAAAGAATATTCCAGCTTATTTAGTACTTTTTGCTCTTACCAAGATCATAGGCTAAAGTTCGTTGATAAATTATTAAAACTTGCTAGAAATACAGAAGATAGTAGTAATTGTATTATACTCGGTTTCTCAGACGAAGTTTAATACAAGAATCAAATTATTCTAGATTTATTTTGATTATAGAATTAAATCGAGATTCGTAACTAACACGGGAAGCACTTGATTCGTTGAAATTCAAATAATTGACTGCAAATAAATTGTTTGTTTCGTCCTGGCAACAGTTTAATTCTGAAATAATAAATTCTTGAATTAAATTTCGTCTGAACAGCCGAGGATTAGTTAGGATATTCAAATTTAGTAATCTTCTTGACTGGCGATTTCAGTTACGTTTTTGCGAGCAGATTTCAAATATTGGCCAGTATGATGTGTCCAGACCAAACTTGTATACTCATATCTCGCTATACGGTCGAGTTACATTCTTTGCAAGTTGGCTGCAAAGCAAAATGCTGTATAACGAATCATTTATTTCCATATAAGATTAGAACACATGACAACAGACGTAGACACGGAAAATCTAGCTATACGTTCACAAGGCTGTTAGAACGAAAAGCCGTAAAGAGATATTAGTGTACTTCAATAAAAAAATCACGGTATTTATGTAGTTAGGTAAGTTAAGAGTCGCGCTTCTTTTTTAGTGCATGGAAGGAAAAGTTATAGACATTAAAACATCGTTAGAAAATACTTGTTAGGAGGCAACCACTTCATAAAAAAATAATTATGAAATACAACTAAAATTACGGTCTTCTTAACGGTATGAAATACAGTAAATTGTAGACACTGGCCAACAAATAGCTTTTAGTGAAAATTAAAATGAATAGTACATGGTACCTAGAAATATAACATATAGTTCAACGTTTTCTAAAACGGTAAATAACAATTTTTATTTATTTATTTTGTTGTCTTATTTAACCAACATCGTGTCTTCTTTTGTTTCTGAGTTTCCAATACTAAGTAATCATCTAAAGGATTAATTGTAGTTATACTAGAAGTCTGAAAGAAATTAGATATAATGACGATTTTATTATTATTTTTTTGTCCAGCAACGAAATAACAAAACGTATTGAAACTTGATACTACCACGTCTGAAATAACAACATACCCATATCGAAACAAGATAGCGGAGAACGTATTTCTTATTTTATATCTCCCAAAACAATACTTTTGTAAAATCGAACGGAATAAATTGAATGGCGGAGAAAAGACGACCAACTCGGGACCGATTCGCACCAGCTTCGTGTATCAACGAGAGAAAAAAAAAACCGTAAGAAACTTAACGAAAACACAACGGTTGACAATTATTTTCAATAGTCTCTCGGTGTTTTTTACGCGAATTCGTTTTTCGATAAACTGGAAATCGGTCTCCGGAGTCGATTTTTATGCCTTTAGTGTAAATCCGCAGAGCCCGGATTTTAAAAACGGACCACTTTTTTCAATTTATTTTTATCGTTTTGATTTTGTTACAAAGTGAAACGAATTTCGGGATATTTTGATTTTTATAGAGTTTTGAGATCCATGGAGGCCTGTTCTAGAATTTATTGATATGATGTGGTATCATATTACGTTCGGTAGGATTATCCTAATCATGAAGGTTACTAAAACTGCCTAATACAAGCTTGGTTCATTTTTAACACAAAATATCGCATTCTATTTAGATATCTTTTGACATTGAGATCAATTACCTAATGTTTTACATTACGGAGCCTTGAAAAAGCTACGGTATGACAAGGAATTTGGTTAAACTAACTAGCCTTATAGTTTCATAATAATAAAAAGAGATGAAATAAAAAATAAAACGAAATAAGTGTACATACTTGACGCACAAACAAATGAGCCGCACGGCTTGGTTACGCCATTAAACAAACGAACATCTTGATAGGAGGACAAGGGAACGCGCCAAGATGGACGACACTACGCGCACATAAACATTAATTTTAACCTCTTCGTGTGTGCGCACCTTAGCAGTAGTGTACGACGACAAACAGAGACACACACACAGTCACAGCAGCGAAATGCGAGTGTTAGAACGAGAGATACGTGCATGTAGACGGAGCATATGAACGCAGGTGATATCAGATTACCGCTCAAATTCTCGGAAGAAACGGCGTAAAACGTTTCAAATGTTTTGCCCGCTGCTTTGGTGTTGAGATTAAACGGGAAAGATTACGAACGCGTCCGAACGTTCACGGAGATTTACGATTTTATTAGTCAGCCTGTAAATGCGCACGGTTAATAGAGACATCTGTCGGACGTTTGCCGAGTTAATTGTCGCTGTTCAGACGACGTTTCGGATTATTAATTATAGTGTATCCATAGATATAAGAACTTGACTAAACGCAGCATGCTATTAACAGAGGATTATCCCAAATTATACGACACAGTAAATGAATAAAAAGCAGAGCTGTATTCAGAAATTTATAAATACATTTTGAAAAATAACAACAAAAATATGATATACATCTTAACAATAATAATACAAATTAACATAAATAAATGTAATATTCAATAAATTATTATTACGTCTTAATTATAGACAAAATGTCTCTTGTCTTTCCCGCTAAGAGCATTACAAATGTACCTGAATACCGCCACTACTAGTAGTTTATGGCCTCTCCTGCTGTGAAGGGTACCACCCTACCTATTAAGGAATCATGTCAAGTTCTTATATCTATGGATAGACTATAGTCGTACGGTAATGGTTGGGAATTTTTGAACGCTTGTAATTCTTTTTAAATTAGGATTTATACGTGATGAGATCACAGATTCGTTTTATTTGGATGAGAAAAGAATTTTGTAAGTGCATGGTAATTACCAGACGGATGCATCGTCTTAATAAACGCAACTGTGGAATCATAATTTGCCGTATGCAAATTGTTTTACATTTCTACATTTACAAGTAACCGTTTAAAATTCAGCAAACATAATTGTAGTACTAATTATTATTATACACTTTAATTAACAATAAGAAAACCGGTATTAGAATAACGTGGAATAACGTCATTTCGGTAATAGTTTTGGAAACGGAATGAGGTGCCGGTATGAAACCTCCAGCCAATGAAAAAAAAAAAAATATTATAATTATATTATTATTATTTATGTGATGTTTCTGTAATTTTTATATTTTTCATTATAAACTGGATACCCTTTATTTACAATACAATTATGATTCATTTTTTTGAAGCGCTCAACCAATTGTGCCCGACAAGACAAATGTTCAAACATTTTGGTTTCAATACAATTTTCCATCAATGATCAAGAACGAAGGTAAGTTAATTTATAGCGGAAACTGGAGCCATGATAATGGCAGTGTTAAGCTTGGAACAAACAAAAAATACAACAAAATAGTTTCCGATTAAAACTATTTAACTAAAAGTAACATGTCAAATCGATATAATTCTTCTGTCATGTGGAATACACATATTAAAATTATTCAAGCAAAATGATTCACGTTCTTTAAATGGTATTTCTAATCTAAATCTATCATATTTTTCGTAAATTTGAAGAATTTAGGCTGTGTCTCACTTATATTCGGATTGAATGCGTTTTGAACAAACAACTGCATAGACTTGTTACTTTAAGTAAATTTCTTCCAAGAGTATACTCGTATATGTCCGATTGATAAACATCATAACAGTGTACGTTTATATGAGAGTGTCATACCTACATATTAATATTAATGCTTCATACTAAATGTCACAATTAATTATATTTACAGTATGTACAAGCATCAAATAATTAGTATAATTAATTTCAAATACAAAGTCAAATACCCTGTTGCCTAGAAGGGGTTTAATGCTAGAATCAATGATTCTAGATTCAACCACTCCCAGAACTAAACTATTTATTTGTTGTAAATTATTTAAGTAAACGAATCCCACAGAATTAACTGATTCGCGTCTTAGAAACGAATCCCGATTGAAATCCTAGAATCAAAACAAATCTAGTATCATTTAATTCTCGAATTAAATCTTATTTGAGCAAGTGCGTGTTCACCTATCATTTGTTTGGGGATACCTACAGGGAAATATTGACTTACGAATGAAATAAGGTATTTGACAAGTTCTTTCCTAACAAGTATGTTTACATTTGTAATGTATATTTAAATTAGCCGTTTATTTGTATGTATAAACGTTCTTCTATACATAGTCCAAAACATAGATACAGACATATGATCACGCTTTTTTGATTACTGGGCATTAGTGGTTCATTTATTGTTCCACAATCACTCACCACATACTCCTGTCCTACAAATATCCTTCATCCCGACTCATCCACACACATTGTCATACATGTTCTCCTGTTATCCTTACTAATAATTATTCCTTCACATTCAAGATACTTTCTCGCATATTAATCCATTTTCTACGCAACAAAGAGAATAATTATCTCTAATTTCGATCTCTCTAACCGGACAAAGACAATCAGAACGCACATTGCCACAAGTAGACCAATGACGTGTAACGTACTGCACAATTGGACATGGTGGGGCACAGAATGGGCGTATCAACGAACCATCGTATCTATCTTGCGGTAAGCAAGTGACACTGCGTGTGTCAGCCTTTATAAGTCAATAGCCGCATTGTCTTGTGCGTTTAATTAGTTCAGACGATGCACGCAACCGAAATCGAAGCGCTAAAGATGTCTGCCCTTTCGGAGGTTTCACTGCCTAATTGACACGGCTCTGAAGATGTGAGATTTTAAAATGACATTTAATTAAAACAGTAAACCTAAAACTTTATAATATTAATTTAAAATTTTAGTAATTTTTTGTAGTTGATAAATTATAGTTATTGAATTTAATCCTTTGCGGTCTGATATCACTATACGAGAATCATGTTCTCTTCCATAATATTTTTATATTTTTTTTTTGTATAATAATTGTCGTAGAAGAAAGTTATACGAAAATAATTCAGAACTAAAAAATTTCAGATCGAGCGATCGTTAGAAATTAGTAATCGATAGAAGCTATCAATAGGTAAGTGTAAAGAAAAGTAAAAAAAATCAGACCACAAACGATTACAATTTGAAAGTTTTCATCTATCAAAAACATTATTCATTATTTTTTTACCGTAAGTATTTTTAATTAATTTTACATTCATAATTTATTATAATGTATTGGTATTAAATGAAATTAAGTGACTAACTCCGTCGTTTGAGTACCACTGACAGAAATGTGGAGCAGATAAAGTCTACGTTTGTTAATTAAATTACAAAAGAATGAAACGCCGATATCTGTTCTCACCGGTAGAATTTAAGTTCGGCCATATTAAAACAACGATTTGTTTCACTCGGACCGATAAGATCTTTACCAATTTAAATGGAAGAAACGAGCCGCCAAGACCGTTGATTGTTGGTCTTTTATTTAAATACAAAATGATGACAGTAATTTTTGAACAATTTGGCAAATTTTCCCAAATCAAATGATCGAAGCTAATTTGAACTAATTTACTTTTGAGTTTTACCGAAATACAGGAAACAGTTATCGTATTTACGGTATTTTATTAAGACACTGATTCTTTAATTAGTTTTTCTCTTATATTCCTTGATGGCTAATTTAGAACAGTTAAGCTATTTAAGATGTAGTTATCATTGTAATAAAAAGACTTCAGACTATGGAATTTTGTATATATTTTTCAATTATAAGTTTTGTGGAAAAATTCTTCAAATGCTGTTATACTTGGTGGCTCGTAGTCCATAATATATACAATAGGTTTTAGGTTGTATATTTGGAGTAAGAGCCGATAATAAAGGTACATACTAGTTACTGTAGCATTCATTAAATTTAACTATACATTCATACCTCGTTATACGGCCGAAATACGTTCCTGGAAATTTGGCTGCAAAGCAATATGCTGTAAAACGAATACAGTGGAACTTCAATATTCGTCCACGCTAATATTCGTCTTTTTGGAAATTCGTCTAGTTTTTTCGTTGATATTCGACCCATCTCTGAAGAGACCGGTGAGTCAGTTGGCTCAGTGCAGTGGCGTAGCTACTGTAGAGCAAACGTGTGCAAAGCATAGGGGCCCACGAGTGTAGGGGGCCCTACCTTGGACAAGTGAACTGCGAAAAAATACATAATATAATCAAGACAAAAGAAAATACAAATATAAGAAAAAATTAACAAAGAAATTAAATATTTTGTATTTTTTTAAAATTATGACCAACATGGGAGGGGGGCCCTCCGACCATACTTGCATAGGGGCCCAAAATTTCTAGCTACGCCACTGGCTCAGTGACATTACTTGATATCAAAATGGAAGGTGACTCCCCTTCACTATCCTTAGCTTAGCCTTAACATAGTGTGGTTTCGTTTGATATTCGTTCTTTTTAATATTCATCCTCTCCTTGGGAAAGGATTAATGACGAATATTGGAGTTCCACTGTAATTTCAAATTAGACTAGAAACCACGACAAAAAATATACACAAGGAAATTCACGATTTTTTTGGTAACATAACGAAAAAATTTAAACCGTAAATTGAAACAGCCATAATTACACAAAGCGGTTATAGCAAAAAGTCGTACTTGTATTGTGGATACAAAAGAATGGAGTTACTGGATAATATGAGTGAACTCAGTTGAAGCAGTCTGTGAATATATGTACTTCTGAAGGTACGAATCCATTTGCAAGGAACCAACCATTTACTGCTCTATATATTTTATTATAATTATTATTTATAGTCCCGAATCCATTGACAATGTATACGATTTTTATATACAAACAGAACATCATGCCTATTCCAATACTGCAGTAGCAGACCCCTTATTTCTACACAATTGCTCTCCAAATACTATATAAAACATTTATATTAATAAATTACTATGCATGTTCTGCGAATGATTAATTTTTTGCAAGCAATGTCTACAGAAATCTGCACTACATTCCTTATTTTTTCACAAGCGCACGCCACCTGCTTCTATATTTACATACTTATATCCCTTGCTTCATTCACTCACGTTGTCATACATGCTCATTCTTTTATTTTTGGTAATAATTTTAAGTTCACTCAAAATACTTTTATTATAATCAACTATTAACTGAATTTTTACAACTGTTATAGTAGAATTTGTTAGAGTTTATGTGTTACTAATATAATAAATTTTCAACGTAACTAATATATGATTTTTAATTTGTAATCAGCTCTTGGTTTCAAGATATCATATCTACCAAATGTAGAAAGAAGGACATAAAATTAAATTTGACGTATGTACATAATTAGCTGTCATCAGTACAATATTATTCTTTTGTTGGCATAAGCATAGAGCCCTGCATAACCGCGGTTATCCGCGGATATCCGCAATATTATTGCGGATTCGGATATATTTTACATATTTTTAGCGGATGCGGTTCGGATGCGGTTCGGATGCGGATATAACATGTGCGGATGTGGTTAGTGGACATATTATCCGCAATCCGAAAATGTTTATCTTGTTTTGAAACGTAATGCTTTTTTGTAGGCACGATCATAAATTAATACTCCTAGTAAAAACAAAGGTTTGACAGCCCGTGCTTGCTTTGTGTTTTGAAGCTATTTAGGAATAGTAAACAAAATATAAATTATGACATCATATTTTAACTTTCGAGTATTTCTTTATTGAAAATATGTAAGGGAGAGAACTTAGTAATGCTAAAGATTTAGTGTTATTCTATGTCATAAAATGAACACTACGACAGAAATAAGCGTTTAGTAAGTGAAAACGAGGTACATCAGTGGCGGGAATGTGCTAGAAAAAGCAGTATGGAATGTATATACCGGGTGTCCCAAGAAATCTGGGACATAGGGAATTAACATGTAAATATTGAAATATTGTGATTACTTCTGAACAATATATTTTAGAGCAAAAGTGTAAATTAAAAAGTTATTCAGAATTAAAAACTGCATAATATGACGACATATTCAGTGCTCAAATACATTTGTATATCGTGTAAATCAAGTTTGAAATATTGCATTTCGATGACAGATCAGGAGGTCATGGTACAAAAATGGCATGTATTTTTGTTAGTTACAACAACAAATAATCAAACCATACCATTTTTGTTTCACAACCTCCTAATCTGTCATTAAAATGCGTAATTTCAACATTGATTTACGCATTATAGAAACATATCTGAGCATTAAATATGGCATCTTATTATGCAGTTTTTAATTCGGAACAATTATTTTATTTACACTTTTGCTCTAAAATGTATTGTTCAGAAGTAATCACAATATTTCAATATTTACATGTTAATTCCCTATGTCCCAGATTTCTTGGGACACCCGGTATATATATATATATATATATATATATATATATATATATATGTATATATATACAGGGTGTTAAAAAAAGGGTAAAATAATTTCATGGGATATACATTTCGATGTACTGATTCACAATCAAAAAGAATTTTTTCAAAATTCGCAAAATTATGGACATGCTTCTAGAACAGTACATTTTTAGTGCCACTGGTAGTACACAAATGAGTACGGGTATTCAATATAAATTTATTACCACGCAACTGATGTTGAATAACAAATGAATTAATTTTATTCTGACGTTTTGTAATAATGTACTGTCACCAGTGGCACTAAAAATGTAGTCTTCTAAAAGTATGTCCGTAATATTGCGAATTTTGAAAAAATTCTTTTTGATTCTGAATCAGCACATCGAAATGTATATACCATGAAATTATTTTACCTTTTTTTTTAACACCCTGTATATATATATATATATATATATATATATATATATATATATATTCATTCAACACCTGGTTACTATTTTCCTATCTTTCCTACAATTAGAAAATTGAAAAAAAAATGTGGCTTAAAACGCGGATGCGGATCGGATGCGGATTTTATACCTGCGGATGCGGATCGGATGCGGTTATTCTTTTACAAAAATATTGCGGATGCGGTTCGGATGCGGATATAATACATGCGGATGCGGGTCGGATGCGGATAACAAAAAACTTATCCGCGCAGGGCTCTACATATGCAAAGCCGACTATACCACTCACATAGTATATTGGAAGTCATTTGTTCAGATATATTTACTTCCATGGCAAAGGTACTGTATTGTGTTATTGATGGTTGACAAGGCGATTCAATGTGAATTTAATAAATGTACGTAATACTAATAACGTTACGGAATAATTTAACATTTATTACGTAAATAATTAAAATGTAAATAATTGTAATATTTCAGTGGAAAATTAATAAATTGTAAGCCAAGAAATTTATTCATATTCGCATCGGATTGAAAATAAAAAAATATTGTTCATCAAAAAGCTTTAGCATAATAGCTATTGGAAGAACCCCGAGCGACACAGGGTACTTTTAGCTAGTAGTCTATATAATACACTGTAGAAACTGCAAAAATCTAATTGAATCTGCATGAGAGACTCCATCAGGCAAGGTTACTTAGATGCCTAGAGTTTGTCAGAAGAGTATTTCGAGTTCTCCAACAGTAGTCAAAATAACCAAGTGCCCACACACTGGCCAAACAATATGGCCTTTTGATATTTTGTGTCCTGAATTTACTGGTTGTAAATCAGCTCACCTCAAATGTATATATAAATGTCACATAAAACTAACGGTAAATTATTTAAAACCTAGAAATATGTATGTTTATTATGTAGTGACACATGTAACACTGTCTTACTAACACAGGTGAAAAAAGACATTCATTCAAGAATTCCAATTTCAACTTGGAGATCCTGTCCCAAATCAATGAACCAAGATTTTTGACAATGAGAATAGTAGAAGTGATTGCATAATATTCTGAAAGAAAGGTTTGGCATGAAACATCAATAACTATTCTGTTGGAATTGTTTCTATCGGATTATCGACATACTCATAATACGGGTGCACCCAACCCTCGTTATACGACCTAGAGACATTCCGGAAAAGTTGTCCGTAAAGCGAAAAGCCGTATAACGAATCAAGCATTTTTTTAACAAATTATGCATTTTTTATATATAATGAAACATTGTAGGCCGGAAATCGATTAAAGCGAATTTATTTTATTCCATTTATTTTATTTCATTCTTAATTAAGGCGCTGCAAATGTTAAATGATAAATATGTTATTATATACTAGTATTTATCAATGATATTGATATCCGTATCCACCTAGTAAATTAGCAGAATACGGCTCTTGTTTGCAGAATCGAGAAGATTCTGGTACATACAGTTTCAGGTATATATTTTGTTATCTAGCTAGTGACGACAAACAAATTGTATATTTCGCTCTAGTAATGGTATAATTCTAGAATCATTGGTTCTCGAATTATATCATACCTGGTTACTTATATGATATTTAATTAAAAAATCAAATTCTTCAGCATTTGTCTTGATTCTAGAATTAAATCGACAGCAGCTGGACATTAATATTATCGTTTTGACTGGCTGGTTTTAACTCGTCGTTGTTAGTAGATTTCAAATATTGAACAACAAGATATGTAAAATCCAAATAAATACTTCAAATTAAAAAAAATTGTCGTATTTATATAATTATGTATGTGAAAAGTCTGTCTTATTATTGAAGTTATTTGGCCTAGAAATGGATTCTCGAATTAACTTTGATTAACTCTGAAGTGGCTTGGAAAGATCTTCTAGATAACAACCTAAAAAAGGCTACAATGGTCAGTTGTCTAGTAGATCTATTAAACTTTGATAATCCTCTACTATCATATATGTGGTATGTTTTTACATTGCGAATGGCGAAATGAGCAGTGGGTATGAAAGTACTCCTAACTCTTGTACTTCTACAACTGGTAGAGGAAGGCGCAGGCTACAGTATCAAAGTATTATGTACGTACCATTTACATTCATCAACATATTTCATATTTCCCCAACGCTTTGCCCAGATTGAGAATGATTCGATAATCCTAAATAAACTATTTTACATTGTTCTAGGACAGATATTTTTCGAAAAAACAATTCTACACCACGAAAATATACATCGAATTTGATACAGGGAAAAGTATATCAGATATAACGAAATACGATATTCACTGTTACCGCTTCAAAAATCAACATGACCTGCACTGTATTTCATCCTGTATTATTTACATAGTACCACAGCCACACCCGCGCATACAGGTACCTACATATACGATATAGGATTGTGCGCATGTCATTGCAAAACATTCAAATTCATGTCATTTTATTTTGCGTGGATATATCGCGACGACATGAGAAATTGTAAACGACATAGAAAATAGGATATGATGCGGCATGTTTTGTTATTTCCCCGGGGACGCGCATGTTCGTTATGCCAAAATGGCTTTATTTTCCTGTCGTACATCATTTGTCTAACGTTAGATATCGATGTCTATAACAGTCGTCCGAACGAATAAACTACGTAATCGAATCGAATGTTTTACATATGCTGGGTATCTGTTTGACGTGATATGCTACCATGTTTCCTGGTCATTTTTAGGTTAACTTTCAAAATTGCTGTATTATTTATCAAAGAGAATAATGGCTCAAATATTTATACTTTGCAAATATTGTTCTCAAGTATAATTCTATAATTAGTACGCATTATTGTTTATCAAGTATTAATTATTATTAGTTATTAGTAAATTATTACTTTTAATCGTTTATTATATATATATATATATATATATATATATATATATATATATATATATATGAAATATTTATTCACAATAATCTAATGAAATGTTTTTAAATAATTACATTCTTAATGAATGTTCCTGAAGATATATATATATATATATATATATATATATATATATATATATATATATATATATATATTTCTAAATAGAATGAATTTAAATATACATAACATAATAAAATAAACAAAAGCATAGAGAAGTTACATCTCTAATTTACATTTTACAAACTACCTTGACCATTAAAATTATTCTTCGTTAATAACATCAATCTTGTACCCCATAAACGCAGGTCCTTCTACATACCTATCAGATTACACGTAAATAAATCACTCAAATCAAAAATTAAACTGCTTAACAACCACTAAAATACTCGGAAAAATAAACGAAGAAACCCCCTGAAAACAAATCTCAGTCGCTCAAGTATTACAACCCAATTACCTGGTTCTACACAACAGTTTTTAACATCTTAACAAGACGATAAAGATAGCGCTTTTAAAAATAGCCATAACCGTAAAAAAGACGTCAAAAGAAAAAAAAAACCAAAGGAACATTTCAGTGGAATGTGCCCAAATGCGAAATCATGGAGTACATAAAACATACCACTTAAGAAAATCAGATACGAAAATATTTTACAATGACAAACATCTGGTCAAGACAAGCAAACAGACACACGCACAGACATCGAGCATACGTAAACTGTGGCAGAGGAGAAGGAAAGTGAAGTGGAGAGACATCACACTAGTTCACGGAACTGGCGATGTGTCCTCGAAAATTTAACACCCAATAACTTACGTGTTGGGGGTGCATTGGTCCCGAGGTACTATCGAGGCCATCTGTCACTCTCAAATGTGGGGGCTACGACAGCAATGTTTTAAGAAATCTTTATTGCACGTCCATGCTTGCACACGCCTGTAAATTGTGGTCGTTTGTTCTTTGCATAATAAACAGTTTCATTGTGAAAATATTATGATAATTACAATGTTGTAAAATAGTTAGTTACATTATGATATATGACTGCGAAGTCAGTTGGAACTAATGTCTAAAATAAATAATAATACAACGTAAAAAAGTTAACTAAGTATTCAAGCTTTCTAGCTATTAATACATAATAATTTCTTATATTATTTTACTTACATTACCATAATTACAAAATTGCATGAACAAATAAAAACACATGAAATTGCATACATAATTGAATGTAAAATAATCATAGAGAGCCTTTTAGTATTACAGTGGTTATAACTGTTTAAATAGAATGAACAAAAGTTGACTTACTAATAAGTAATTTTCCATTTTGTAAATGACATTGTTACCACTATAACCGTAATGAAATTCCCAAGGAAACATTACACTTGCCCGTTATATACTCGAAGTGACTTGCCTCTGTTATGGTTCACGATCAACAACGTTGGCAATGCATGTGATATTTTAATATAATGAAACGAGAAACTAGCTATAAAAATACCATAAAACGACAGGACGCCTATGGAATTATGTAAATCCGAACATTATGGCCGGTGATTGATGGACCAATATAGCCTGCTTTAATGTCCAACTTAAACACCTTAAGAATTTACTTTTGATTAACATAGCAAATAAAAACACACGCATTTTAATTAATTACGAATTATTCGATGTTTATTTTTGTGTAATTACGGTCCTGCAATGGCGGATCACGTGATCGCATTCGAGTAAATGTGGTTATAGTGCCGCCAGATTTTATTACTTTTTATACCAAGCGAATGATGAAGTCGTGTAACTTTTATAGGCAGTCAATGAGGTACGCAAGTATATTGGAATTCAATTTCAAGTTGCTCGTTCGAGCCTATAAGATCTTGAGTATGTTGTCCGGTAATATTATTTTCAGCATGCAAATAATCATGTATCATTGCAATGAACTTCTATACCTTTCAATAAAAAATATTTATGAGTCTTGATAGACTTGCTATACTATATTTTAATGTAATATTCTTCATACTGTTTTCTAGTTACGTTTTAACATATATCTTTCGGCATTATTTGCTCATGTTTTTGAAGCTAGTAACCTGACTACATATAACTTTTTTACTGACGATTTAGCTACCAGGATTATTTTCTATTTAATGAGATCAGTTGATTTGAAGATGACGCGACGTTACATATTATCAAGGTGGCAATTGATGCAGTACAGTTACTTGTTTTTACGTAATGGTCAATTATAAGTCAAAGATTAAATGAATATATACTTATGTAGAGACCGACGTTACTTGTTTAAAACATACATGGTGTAGCATATTTGTTATGTGACAAAATGAAAGATTTTATTTTATTATTAAGCTTTTCAATTTGCCCATTCTTCTGCTGCGCCTTTTGTATACAAGAAATCATTGTTATTTCTCTGATTTTAAAGTAACACGTTCTGTATTATCAGGGCCGTCTTATGAATTATAAGGGCCCTAGGCCATGGGTATTTATCGGGCCTCCTTCCAGGAGAAGGCAAGTCAAATTAATAATTTTGTTATTTAATGTTTTTGAAATGTCAAGTCGAGTCTGGAATATTAGCCCGATGTCCCAGTTTTTTAATTTCACTCTAACTTCATTATTATTACCGTTGAAATTAATTATTTTGTTAATTTATCAATAAAATTGCAATGAAAAATATATCACATTTTTGCAAAACCATTCAGTAAATTTTGCTCATATACATTTAGATATTTAATTAGCATATTAGAAAATTAATTAAACCAACTATAGTGTAAACGTGATGTTGATGTCAGAGATGACATTTATCTAAAGAATAACATATTCGCACGTCGTATTTTCCAACAAACGTCAACCAAGCCATAATATACGAATAATATAATGAATATGTAAATTTAATTGTGTAAACTTTCAGGTGAAAGAAATTGAAGATTTAAGTAAAAGTACATTCATTTATATTTCAGAGTTTGCGAGTGAGCTGCCATAGAGGACAACTGTAAATGCTAGCTCAGATGAACCCAAAATATGTGACGTTATTTATTATTTTATTTAAAAGTTTTCTTATTAAGCGGGTGCAATAAGATATGAAAATGGCGAGCAATGCCGACATGATCAAAAGTAAAATATATTTATCTTTTTCATATCCAGTCTACATATTTTAATGATCAGAAAAATTTAATAATCATAATATAAGCATTCAATTTCTTCTAATCTATCTAATATAATAATAAACATGTTTTATACGTTTGATAAAATTATTTCAATTTTACATTCAACGTTATGCTCTCATAATATTTCCAAGTATTACCTGCCATTTCAATAACATACCATAAATACATACACAAGTTCAACCCTATAAAAACAAGTATAACACATCCCTTAAAAACGTTTCAAACTAACAGAATCATACGAGAAAATCGAATCAACTTTGACAAACACACGCACGCAGCCACAGCCGGTACAAACAAGGAGGGTTGTCATTGGGCGACACTGTTAGCAATAGCTGGTGTAGGAGGGGAATAGGACAGGGTGATGATACCAGGAGCGATAATATTAAGTGTTTATCCAATTACTGGGGCGTGTTCCAAGGGTGGTAAAGCTTTTAGCCACCAGATACGGGGGATGATAAACTTCTAATGCATATCACTTGAGCGAGAATAAAAGTTTTTATGCGAATGAGATTAGAGGGTTGATACGGGTTTGTAAAATAATACAGGATATAATTTATACGTGCGCAAAAACGAGCTGAACATTATCGCAGGAAATGTTTCAAGTATTTTGTGATAAATTTTCAGAAAATCATCAAAACAAACCCGGTATCAAGTAGCACTGTATGATAAACAGACTTATCAGAGAAATATCATAAATAAACTTGTAACTATACTGTAAAAATACCAAATCACATTTGATGTCCTGGTGCAACTAATTTTTCGCAAAATAGTAGTATAAAGTAAAGCTATCGCTTACCTTGGTTCGTTATATCGAGGTTTTTCTTGAACCTTAAATAAGCGCTAAATTTACAATGATTCTTTATAGCGCGGTTCATGACGACATAATTACGAAATCTGTAGATCAATTTGTGGAAAATGACGCTGTGTAAAAATGATCTCTTTTAGTGGTATTTCGCATAACGCTTGTATCCTGAGCGCTAACCGAGGTATTACTGTATCATAAGATTTGCAGCGTTTTACAACAATCTAAAAAAAGTTGTACACTAATTTTCACAGGTTTTTTTTCCAAAATGTCCGACGTGCGAGTACTTTTGAAAGTTAAGCGTAATCACATTTTTTTTTAAATATATTTTAGACCTTTGTCAAGAATCTTATCAACGGGCACAGTGCTGCTTGCACAGACCCTGTTTCTTTTAGTGACAGAAGCAAGACATTTTATGGTCAAGTACCGTGAAATACGGTCACTAATATCCTGAGCCGTGCCCCAAGTGCGTAATCTGATACCTGACGAAGAAGAGTCACATACGGCATATGCATATACCCATATGTGACAACTGTGACCAATATTATCGTCACACAACACACACACATACTAGTCACACTTGTACAAGAACAGCCAAGTTTGTTGTGTGTATGTGTGGTGTGATTTATAAGTATTTTTGTCCACTCCAACTATCAAGCGGCCAATGCTATTTTTTTTTTTAGAAAATAAATAAGGTTTTTTTGTGGCACCTGCTTTGTTGCACGAGTAAACGAATACGATATTAGTATCGAATCGATCACTACCTTACAAACCTAATTCGTTCCTTAGAATGTAGTTGTAAATGTAACTTCATTTTAACTACAGCCAAAGAAATAAGACAAACAATTAACATCACTAATTTGCAATATATTTTTTCGAAAAAAATTCATCATAACATTTTGAGTCCTAAGGAGAAATTCAAAGATAAATATTACAGTAAAAGCTTAAAGCTTTGTAAATGTATATAGTTATTAGTAATAATATATGTAGTTACTGTCTGTATCGTATCCTACTTCTTCTTTATTCTATCCCAAACTACCCACCAAAAACTTACTGTAATAGAAATGTATACTTTTACCAGTAATTGTACGCAATGACAGAATTGATACTTTTACTGTGACTTATTTAACATTAATTAACTATAATTTTATTATGTTTTTCACATCACCTAGTAAATTAATATCTACAATCTTAGAATCTTAGAATACTATTAAACTGCTTCTAAATAAATATCAGCAGTATATTTCTAAACTAAAACCAGTAATATGTAATACATGTGTATAATTTTTGTTTATGTCTAATTATTATTAAAGTCTCTTTATATTTTGCCGCTTTGTTGGCATGGTGACAGAACCAACGCAGGTACACATTCAGAGACAAGTCAAGACCACACTGGATAAAGATTTGACCTGTGGTTTGAACCTGGGACCATTTTAAAATTCGAAAAACACACAGAGACTTGGGACGTGCCGAATCGTTGGTGGCGTAAGGATTTTCGTCTTAGTTGTGCCCAATTAATAACAAACAGACTATGACAAGTGATTTAAAATGCACACTCAGTTTTCAGAATATTAAGAGTAATATGTGCAGCAGATGCGTTGTATTAGCAATAATGTTGAAACATGCAAGTATATAAAGATACAAATACATATGTGATTACAAAATGTCTGCTGCTGGGTGTTTATGCAAGATTTCTGCAGCTTTAAGATAGTTTGATGCAATTGCAAGAAAGTATCTTGAATAAAAGTTAGCAAAAGTAACAGGAGAGCATATATGACAAGGTGCATGGATGATAATGAAGAGGTAGAAAATCGTAAAAATAAAACAATATGGCGACTGATTGTGAGATAATAAAGGGTCTACCGCAGTAAATAATTATTTAATTGAATCAATCTTTTTATTGCATTTGAATACAACCAATTCATAGTCCGTTGGAAGAAATATACTATTCACATACATTATAATATTATTTGGACGATGTTCATGTTGGTGATTTGAACAATTTAGAATCACGTACTGGTTTGGAAATACAAACCCCTCTCGTCATGATCAATTTCCAGCTAAGTCATCAATTTGCACGCTCAATGTTCAGCGTAATAAAAGTGCTATTCATGTTGACATCCTCCTGTACTAGCAGACTGCACACACAGCCCCTCACCTCGCCGCCATCGCCTACATTCCCTGTGTGTAACCCCTTGATCTGTCGTTACAGCGGGATGCTGGAGTTCGGTTCCCGTCACGGGTAATCAGCACGATCAATGATCGTGTTCCCCCTAATCGCATTACCCGTGATATGCTGCTCCGGTTCGCTCTATTATCGTTAGACTTGTCAAGGGTGAATCGCGTCCCTTACTAAGCCGAGTGTACATGTATGCTACTCGGCAATAAACACATGTAGCGTGCAAAAGGCCAATTGTAAACTTGTTACGGTTTATTCAATCATTTTCCTCTACAACACGCATCCATTTCGATATTTCTATGAACAGTAACCTCACATAATCGTAAATTATACAATGAGTTTTAAATTGGAATCTGATATTGCTACTCTAATTTTTCGACGTGAAAATTGTGTCCAACGTAATTTTTAGAAATTAAAGACATATAAACAAAAAGTGATATAAGGTATATTTGCCGAATATGACAATTTAGACAAAATAATTATTGTATTAACTGCTTTGCGGTATATAAAATGTAATGCGGTACAATTAACAATAACCTGGTTTCCGAGTAATTTGTGCGAGGTCATCCCCTCTCATATAACGCTTGTTACAAATTTAACCACTGAAAGTTGCCGGAGGTCACGACCCCAATTTGTTAACCCCTCAAATAAAATGACACACCCATTTATGCAAGATAAATTCGCACAAACTTCGGAGGGTCGCAAGGAAGATGAAACTATAATTGGTTGACAAATATTTTTTTTTAAATATTACATATTACCATTTCCATTATATGGAGCAAATACTAAGTTGTTATTGTGATTTGCAGTAGGTAATATGCTATTTAGGTGATTCCATACCGAGAGCCTCAGAACGACGAAAAATTCTTCGTCTAATACAACCAGATATACGTTCGGTTTTGAGTAATAGAACACACCATTGGTAAGAGTAGCACTAACCAAGGAACGTATAGCTTGTGTACATTCCCTGCAAAAAGTAACAAGTTTCTCTATAGAAATCCATTGTAATCAGTTGGACTACCTGCTTCGGTAATTGTAAGTACTAAGACGAATGAAATATTTTATTGCTATAAATATATGGCTGTTCGAGTGGCTATGTAACCGAAGTAAATATTGTATTGCTGAAATGCAGGATAAAAGCATTTAAAATATTAGAATCCTGGGTGTTTGGTACAAATTTTAACAAGAAATAATGTGACATATAATTTTAATTTAATTAACATATATAAATACACACCTTTTCCAATGCTAGGGTAGCAATATAACAATTTTATAGAAAAACAAATATGTTTATCAAATTAACATAATATTGCATGTTCAAAATATAAAATAATCTTATTAATACTATATGCCTAATATTGTACCTAATAAGCACATAAACTTGTATGAACAAAAATAGGGCCATATCGGCAACCTCATCAACACTTCCTGGAGCATCCTCTTCATCAACTACATTTTTATTATCAACATTTAAATTAGTACAAAAAAAAACTAATATGCCATATAGGCCTTCTGGCTTTTTTCGACTTCTACTACACTCCTAAAGCCGGAACTGTATACATAATGTAAGATAATATAAATATGAATATTTTTAATTACTAGTACTATATAGACTTAATTACAATTACAAAAATTAACTAGTTTAGTAAAAGTAAGTTACTTTATTATTTGTTTTGATTTCAATTAACAACATTTTAATAAAATAGTATGCTTGTGTAGGTAATAATTATTTAAATGTATACAATTAATAACGTATTTATAATTTGAATTTAAAATTTTGATTAACATTAAATCGTTCTTATAATTATACATCGCTATATGTCTAGTCAAATATGGTAAATAATCAACAACAAATAAATAAGAATAATTGATAAGGTAATAATCAAAATTATAATATTTATTACAAAACTGTAATTGAAAACAAATAAACAACATATACAAGGTGTTGCAACAAGAGTGTATGAAAGTGTTATGATCTTGATTTTGGAACATACTGTATAACTTCATCCCGACAACCAAAAAAAAAGGAACAAATATGTTTAATAAAATATCTAATTCAGAAATATGATAATATGCTGTTATAATATTTATTAATTGATATAATTTGAAGTAAACAAATTTACGACACGCAGTTCATTGCGTTGTTCTTATAATTCATTCATTGTTGCCCCCTAGCCGCGGGTCAGTTGTACTAGACTGATAACATATTATAATGATGTAATTTATTCACATATTACAGCTGCATGTATATTTGTAAAAATTAGCTTATATTATTCACTACAAATGTATTATGAAATTAGTTTTGAAGCGATAAAATGGCACTGTTACTAATAAATAATCTAAAAATTAGTGATTTGACGTAACAAATAATGTATAAATTTGGATAAAGATAACAATATAACCGGAAATATAGAATGTACAAAATGATTATAAAAAAATACGTCCAAATGTATACTGCCAAAAGTAAGTCAAGGAATTTAAAAATTACATTGGAAATAAATAGGCTGATACAATAAGACCTCGCTTAGCATTACCCTTATTAACACTGAATCGCTATAACGCTTTTTTAACCCCAAAAAGCATTAAATTCACGATGATTCGTTATAATGTGGTTCATGAAGACAAAATGACAGAAATTATGCATCAAGATATAGAAAATACTGTAAATAATACTGTAAATAATAATTTAATTTAACAATATAAATCAAGAATCAGAAAGGATTGAATTAAAATAGATAATTAACTGCTTTGTTCAATGCCAATTTGACGAACGGCAGACGATCCATTCGTTTATTGGCACATTTGTACTAAAACGTCAAATGTCTATCTAGCAGGGGTACATAACCAAATTTGCTTGTATGAAGTGACCTTTAGACACGCGCCGTAGTTGCTATTTCTGATGATAAAAGACAAGAATATGCATTATTATCTTTTGCAATAACGGTTCAGTGATATTTCGACACTGTTTTCACTATAATCGAAACAATAATTAATGAGATACAGGAAATTTCCCCAACTATATGTAAAACATATTTATTTCCCATTATCTAATCTGAAAATAGACAACATATTAATGGGGTCAGAATGTTAGATGTTTATACACAATTAGTACCGGATACGATGACCTTTCGTAACCTCATTAAACTGCTAGCAAATGAACTAATTACAATGTTAGGACACAAGGCGATTGATACATTATTTACAAATAAACGCTATGTTAATTATCGAGTTAAAATAAAACGGATATCGTCATAAATAATAACACAAATAAATGATAAACTACGCAACACATATGGGCATCCATAGATTTATTTATAATTTATCACAACGTGATAATTGACAATAAAATGCTGTTAATCACGGTAATCTCTGAACCAATTGTGTGACTAGAAACAGTATACAATGATTATTCAAAACTAACATAATTTGATAAGAAAAAAACAAACTGCTGATGTTGTTTAATTTAAAATAAAATAGTAATTTAAATGTAACTTTAAAATAGAATATTTTTGTTTCATTTCTAATTTATTTTGCCAGTGATTCGTATAATATTTTTACTGTGTCATATCACAGATAAACAAAGTTCGTTTCTCTGTCATGTCATGTCAATTTGTTAATACGGTTACGTGTTTCGGCATTGAAAAGATTTTCTATTAAAATTTTATTACGGGTTATAAACTTGAATTATTGTTACAACATATAAAATTATGACATCCATTTTATATCAACTGGCAACTGACATTGTATTCATTGCCAAATATAATTTTTTTTTTGTAAATATGCAAGTTTATTGCACAAAAGGAAAATTTTTGTAAGACCAACAAATTTACAGTGCCAGACAGACGCGAGTTCAGAGCCGGTCTGGGGACTAAAAGCCCCGGATATTTTTGGAAAAACACCCTGCAACATTTTTATTTAATTTTGCAATTTGGCCCAGCAGGGAAACATTTCGAAATTTGACCAACAGGCTAGTCCGTTCCTGCTCGTATCCTGTGATATAATGAAGCTTTCTATTTGAATGTAGTCTCCTTACTTATTTTTATACATTCCTTTTCAAATTTATATAAATACTCAAATTTCAAACCCAATTTTCTTATTCATTTCACAAAATATACACAATCTGAATTAATTTCAAGCAGACAGAAAACGAAACTGAAATACCCTACCTTTAAAAAAATCCGGAATTATTTTAATACATTCCCAAATAAATCATTCGCTAACTGCTTATAACAGCATCAGTAACTTTTGTTTCCAAAACAGATGACAGTTGGTGCTACAGTCGCTACATTTTATTTTTTGTATGTCTTGTTTTTCTGGTGTTTTTAAGTAAAAACGGAACATCGTCGTTAACATCTGCTCATCACAGCAATCGTCTCGCTCGTAAATATTATCTCATCGCGCGTATATGAAACACGAAAAAACGCAAACACAAAAAAACTGTGAACTGATCTTAATTGTCTTATCTGTCTTCAAAAACACCGCGTGAAAAAACTAATGCTGTTTTTTTTTTATTTAGAATGTCAAAAGTTTGTTAAATATTTCAGTCACGCCGTGACTGTAGTTCTGCCACACCAAAACATTTATATAGTAATAAGTCGTAAGAAAAGTCTACTATAAACGTGTAATATTTGTGTTTCAGCATTGCCAACTAAATAACAATAATAAAATGAATAAAATATAACTTAACAATAATAATTATTAACATTGTTATTTATAATAATAGTATTCTTGTGCATATTAATACTAAAAAACCAATAAAATATCGATTAAAGAAATACATATTACAAAAACATGGAAATTTTTGCTTGTTAGATTTGACCTAAACGATGACATGCCTGGTTGTTTCCAGGAATGGACTGTACATAGTGTGCGCAGAAGTGATGCGCACTGAACACATATTTTTTCTCTACATTTGTTGATTCTAATTCGCTAAGTTACCAATGTGAATTATTTGTTATTATCCATAAAAGTATTGAATCTTATAACATGCACAGAATTATGTATTGTGTCAAACAGGCTCAAGCACTAACTGTGACAAAAGGGCCGTTTCTCTCCTCTCCGCCAATTATACACATAATTCCCGGTAGATTTACAAATCCCCGCTGACAAAATCTTCGACTTTACCTAAAAACGAGTCCGCTTTATCATGCTGGTGATTTAAAGCCTTCAAGATTCTTGAACGTTATACGAATACGAAATCGAATAACACACATGCAGCGTTTCACCAGAGCGGCAACCGTCGCCATTTGCATCTATAATGCCCATATATACCTGTGTGCCGCTCTATATCAATTATATGCGGGATTATTAAGGACTGGTTGCTATAGAAACGCGAGATTATTATAAGATATCCAACGAACACGCGTCCTTAAATGAGCGGCATTGTGGTATTTTTGGTGCAGTGTGCTTATCAAGATGGCTACGTGTACGTAAGTAAGTTGTAACGTTACATGACAGTTCAAATTACTTATATTGTTAAACAGTTGTATGTCAACTATACTGCAACTGAGAAGATATAATTACTTACATTCTAAAAACCAAAACTTGATTTCACACAACAATCCAAGCAAGTGAATATAATGCAAAACGTCATATTACAAAAGTTGCTTCAGAACATTTGAGAACGATTATTTTATCCGGGGCGGCAAATCTAAAGGGCGGCATTTTGGTTGTAAATGTGACAAAATTATATATATATATATATATATATATATATATATATATATATATATATATATATATATATACATTATATGTTTAACGGGGCGGCAATTTGACTTTTTGTCCGGGGCGACCTAAAAGCTAGAGCGGGCGCTGAGTAATATTAAATGTGTGTCTTTCTTAATTGAGGTTATATACACTTCCAAATAACATTACACGATATTTCTGTATTGTCTTTCGGAGTTTCTTGTTCTTCTTCTTCCCAGCGTTACCGTCTGAAATGCTCGCTACTACATTCCATCGAACTCTCCTACCTCCCACCATCATTTACCCCTACCACAGGCGATGAATAGCGCGTAGCGAACGTAGCTTCAAGTGTTGAAAAGCAATGATTTTATTGCTCGTCTCTCGGGCACAATACTCAAACAGCACGGAGGCCCTCTCAGAAACGCAAAGTACGCTTTCAGCTTTTTAAAATGGGCCCCTTAGTCCCCAAATGACGTTCGATGGGCACGCTAAATCTGAGCGGACGTGAACAAAATACGTGAACACGGAAACACACAGTTGTACTATAACGGTGGAAGAAGAAGAAGAAAAAACCCTAGCATCGGGAACCATATATTCGATGGAGCAATGGCATCACGTTACTCAGGCAAGACGAAGGTTTTATGATCAACGGTTGGAGACATTGGTTAGTATGGATGTATTTCGGTAAACTTCAATCTAATAATGGTATGGTAAAACATTAATAGGGAAAGATGAACTAGATAAAAAATACATTAATTTTCTGACTATTATATTTAACAAAAATCTAAGCAATTTTATTTCATATTCATTTAGATCATTACAGTAATTTTTTATGCAACTTTTGTACAATTTTACGTTTTAGTTGTTTCTGGAAATAATTTACGTTTATTATTACAAAAATTTCATGATAATAGCTTATTAAATGCACTTGTGTATTTTTTAATAAATTAACTTTAAACAATAAAATTAGCAGAGCCGGATCAAGAGCTGTTTTCAATTAAGGCAGAATAAATTTTCAGGCAGGATAAATTTTGATTCCTATGTATAATTTGTATGATTGTCATCAGGTTTAGAATGACAAAGGCAATAAAAATGTTATTTTTACATTTATGTCAAATGAATTGTATGGCATGTTCTCATCTGAATGTTCAGATCGAACAACTTAAATTTATCATCTGATTAAATTGGAAATATATACTGATACGCTTCGTGAAATAATTTTCCTGATAAAATTCACGAACACACTGGCATTTTCTAGTCATCATTGTTCAAATTGTTAATGTGTGTTACGTATGTTATAAACGAACAAGTTTAAAACTGACGCGCACCACAAATATGAAACAGTCAGGTCAGTCTCGTTATATTTCGTCAAGCAACCGTATCACTAGTTAATTATAAACAATGGATGTTCCATCTACTGCGCTAGATAAGTTACTATGCACTAAATGTGGTGCATATTTGTCGCGAGCTCCAGTGTTGATAACAGATAATGGCAACAATGTGTGTGGACGTTGTGTGTTAACGGAAGATAATGGAAGAAACGTGCCATATGAAGTGTTAGCGAAACAAGTGAGATTTCCGTGTAGTTATGACAAGTACGGTTGCAAACATAAAGTAATGTTCGATGAAACCGAGAAGCACGAAGCAATTTGTGAGTACCGTAAATTCACATGTCCATTAGTCGGGAACTGTGATTGGATCGGTGTAAACAGTGAACTGCTAGAACATTGTGAACTAAAACATCCGGAACTTGTAGTTCAGAATCCAGTCGAACTGAGGCACAACATAACCAAGTACAGTTGCGAGAATTATCTGCTCTCCGCACTTCAAGTATTGTTCGTCATTCAGGTGAAGGTATGTCTTGTTACTAGAACCATTTATCATTCAGTGCGGTTAATAGGAGAGTCGAAGCGAGCAGCCAAGTATACTTTTGATTTGAACATTGATAATAAATCGGGCGGTCTTTACAAACATTGTCTGGTTGCACCACAAGGATGTTCGGATTTGGAATCAGGTTCGTCCATTATGACAAGTATCAATATTTTACTGGGATTCCTTGGTCCGTATAAGGATGTGACATTTACGGTAAAAGTTCGCACGACGAATAATGCAACACTGGACGAAATAGAAGAGGATATGAGGAGATTAAGTTTGCAAGTGGAATGTGTGGTGTGTCAATATAAAACACAGCCGTTATGGCGTGATGGCAAAGGCTGGCGATGCACACACTGTACTCCTGACAGACTTCCATGCAAGTATCAAGCACAAGGTTGCAAGTACATCGATGTAAAATCGAAGAATAACAAACATCACTACTACTGTCAGTACAACACTTATTGCAAGCTGTGCCAGATGAATATTACGGAAGAGAATCTCGATACGCATTATTCACAAAGGCATTTGGACATCATGCAGAACCCGGGAACAGTTTGGAGCGACACTGCCAGTAATGTACCAAAATGGCGGATAATTACCACGGATTTTGGTAAAGCACTCTGTCATTACTGGGTGTATGGTTCGAAGTTTTTCATGTACGTGCGTATACCGATACCAAGTGACCAACTGCACATGTATGAATGTGTGGTGGAAATCAGTCACCCGGTTACAGGTTGTGCCGTAACCTGGTCAGCGCACGTACAATATTTCTATGTATGGGACTGGGAAATCACTACACCAGATGCAAATGTATACCAGTATGTTTCTTGTAAAAGATTTAATGTAAAAGTTGATTTTATCAAAACTACTGACAACAACGTTGCACAACACTGATTTTGTTATATTTAAAATAAAGTTGTTGACAATTATTACTACTAAATACTACTATGTATGTGTTATATGTTTTAAAATGTTTACTTTATAGAATTAATATTTATTTTATATTCATGTTTTGCAAATTTCAAATTAATATTTATTTTAAAACTTTCTTGTTTGTAACGGACTAATTTGAAAAATGTACTAATAAATATTTCTATTAATATTGTTTTGTCTAATTGATGTTGAATTATTGGGCATTTCCTGTTTGAAACCGAGCAATTAAAGGAGATTTATTACAAATGTAATCAATAATTTCTCGTTGACAATTCTTTTAATATAATTTTGAAATTTAATTTCGTATATTAATAAATTTATTCGAGTATTATAATAGGAAAATTTGTTGCTCCTATAAAAAAATATCGCTTTTATTTATTTAGATGAATATTGAATATAATATTTTATAAGATTTATTAGTCATTTTACCAAAATTAAACGTGTATTTCCATCAAAATCTCACAATCGATGTTTGTTATTATTTCTATTGTTCGTACTGTGCATGAGAAAACCAAATGTGCCGTAAGTAACAAAATAGTAAAACAATTTGTATTGCGAATAGTTTCCATTCAATATACTAAATAGAAGGTAAGTTTATATATTTACAACATACATTTTGCTATTATTTAATAAAGTGATTTTTTATAAGAAATATGCATTCACTCGTATACAAGTAATGGTTGTTTCAAAATAATTACAAATAATTCCTGAACATTTTCAAGTATGCGGTTTCTTAAACATAATACAGGGGTAAAAGTATTGGACCGTATTTACAATATTTTACTTTTAAATAATCAAAATTTAATTTATAATAGCTACATGTGCAAAATATTAAAATTATCAATATACAATAATACTTTCATCATTTTCATTTACATCACTAACGTTATTTATACAGAGTAAGTAAATCGTATAACCACTTCACAAATTAAATACCACTAATCGCTATATTCTTTCTTAACATTTTGGTAATACCACTCTGATGTGTACAAGTAGTAAAACATTTTGTTTTGTCCACTCATTATGAAGCCAAGTCACTGTGCAATTATTTTGAATCAACCTACATATGTCAAGGAAAATATTTGTGCTATTTAGACGATGATATTCAGAAGACAATTTGAAATTTAACAGCTATGAAATGAACGACTATTTTTAGAAATACATATTACATTTCATCCAAATTATTTACATGATCAAATGGATTAGTCGTGTAAATTTAGCATTCACTTGCTACGAGTATTAAAATAAATAATTCTAAAGCTGACAAGATGGCTAGATTACTATAAATACGACAAACATTTATATGCAGTCAGACAGCGCCATCAATAAGATGTGTTTATTGTTTACATTAAGTGTTTTAAAATTCTCCGCTCATTTCCAGACAAATTGTCGTAAATCTGTGCGCTCTTAAACTGTCAACGATTCGTCAATTTATTAAAATATTTATGCAAAGTAAAATTCTAATTTTGTAACTAGAGATAATTCATAGTCATGGGCGTAGCTTGACTTGATTTGCGGAAGGGCACTAAATAAAATACCATTATTTAACTCCAGGTTACGTGTGTAATAGGAAATAAACAAATTTATCTAGTATTTGCAGTACATCAATACTATAATGATAAAAAATCTATTAAATCTGTACTCAAAATTGAAATGATTCATTGACATTGAGAACAATATAGTGCACAATTTATTTCTGTTACATTATATTCCGAGTGAGTGAATCCAGGAAAAGGCAATCATATTAACGGATGTAAAAATACATAAAAATATTTACTTTTGTTGAACAATGTTGCATACATTTTATTTCACAGTTTATTAAGAATATTATTACGTCTACGGTATTAGTTTGAATAGTTTTAGGACCACTGCAGATTTCCGCTAAAGTGCCCCGTCAGTATAGCCGTCCATGTTTCAGTGATAATCATTCGCAGTCATAACCACACATTTCGCTCATCGCCTCCCTAAAGTGATTCGCCGTCGTTCCGCCAGAGGCGGTACTGTATAATCGGTTCACTGCCATGACGCGTCGCACATCAACGATATACTTTTCCGTCGATCGTCCCAGCTAATGTACGGTCCCCCCGCCCCGACACTACCACTCTAGCGACGATAGTGGCTCCACCCTACATGTGTCTGTGCAGTGATCTATGTGTACCATGCACACCCACACACATGTATAGTATGTGTGAAATGCGTCTGATATTGTAACAGAATATAGGATCATAACGTTACCATGGTTACGGGGGGATGTAGTACAGCATCAGTGTTCTGTGACAACGGATAGGGGTTATTATAATGATAACACATCGTTCACAAACACGAATTTTCAGCAAAATTAAGAAATAAGATTATTTTTACTTTCTTATACATAGTATAAAGGAAGTATAGGAGTCCCCTGAATACGTTTTGACTATTTTCGTAATGACGTCTGTATGTGTGGATGTGTGTCTGAATGTTCATTATCTTAAAAACGAGCAGACAGGACAATGAAACTTCATGTTTAAAATTGTATTGACTATACGAAGAGCTGATTATATTTCCAGCATAATCGCAAAACCGGAAGTGGAAGTTTACTAAACATTAAAATCAAACATTACGAATTATTGGAGAAAATAAAAAATATATGGAAAAAGTTTTGAAATAAAAGTTATAGGAAACAATAAGCTTAAGAAAAAAATGTTCTATGCATTTTTGTTCTCTCTTTATCTAATTTTGAGTACAATGTATTTATACACTGGCATGTATTTAAAATATCATATATGCTACGAAAACAAAACGAAGACAAAATATTTACAGAAATACGCATTTGAAATGTCCAATAAGTGCTAATTTAAATTGAGTATAAGAAAGTAGGGTGGTGACCACACCAGATTTTTTATTAAACATTTTTATCTGTGCATTTCTGTAATAATTCAATTAAAATATCTAACTTCTAAATACTGCTAATTAAACTGTGTTAATTTTATTAACAATATGTACCTTTACTTATATTGATGTCAAATATAAGAAAACATTTTTTATTGTAAGTTTTATCGAACCATTATGACATAACTACAAATAAGGTAGAACTCTTAATATTATTTTTCCACGGTCAGGAGTAAAAGTTGGTTTCTGTGGTATCAAAATTGTGACAGAAGTAAAGCATATACTCCCTAAGGTCGAAATAAGACAACAATTTCCCTAGAGGAGTTTTTATTATAAAGCAAAAACTTCTAAATATTGCAATTTCGCTTCAATTTATTATAATTCTTTATTTATGATATTAAGTGTTTCTACTCCCGATCGTGGAAAAAATAGTATATACACCTCGGGAGAGACTACCATTTTTCCCTCGACGTATTTGTCGCTCTCGGCGTTCGCCCTCGGGTTTCAATTTACACCTCAGGAAAAGCAAGACGTTTCTCTCCCTTAGTGTATAATGTACTATTATTTCTAAAAATAACGACCTTGAAAAAGATTCTAAATAAAATAGGCTAATTAATTTTATAACTATATATTTCATTATTTTCGAAACCTTCTGTGCTTCACTGTTTTATTTGATTGACTTTTAACGAAATTACTATACTTATTTATCTTTGGCCCGTATACATATACATGCAGCCAACTATAAAATATCTATCCGCATCCATGATAGAATGATACGATAATAACTGTTATGAGAGAAAACTACCCCTTGTTTTGTGTAAACATACCCAACATGAAGCGATATTGTTGTGATGGCGGCTTTTTCCAACAGTTCATTTCGTTCAGCGTTCGCAAAATATCATATCTGATATTATGTACAGGCCGTTGGCTTTTATAGCACGGACAGTTATAAAAATTGTTTCCACAGTTTTTAGTTTCGCGCTTAATGGATTGGAAATAATAAACAGAGAACGTTATAGTACGTACAGCGCAAGTCTACTGGCAGATCTGGTGTACGTTATATAAAGCACTCTTGTCAAATTATAGAGCGTTCAAATTAGTCATAATTTTTATAAAAAATAACCGGGATTATTGAATTAGATACCTGTACCATTTTATTACTAACTACTGACTAACTAAACACTATAAAAACAAATTGTATTTATAACAAATATGTATAATCACATTATGAGTACAGTTTTAATTTTAGAAAATGCTAGTCAATATAAAATAAATGAGTGAATTAACCTTCTAGATTGCAAAACAAAAATGTTGTCACTTTGCATATAGATAGGTAAAATATTAGCATGCGGCCTGTTGTACTATCAACAATAATAGTACCATTTTCATTTTAATTCGTAAAACCACCATTAAACACATGCCATCACCATATAACCATCATACAATATAACGTCCCATACACAGCACACATAATTATATTTTCATTCAAATAACTTGTTCCCCAGAAATTTACATCATGCAATCTCGAAAAATGGCCTCATTTTTAGTGCCACACATCAACTTTATATTACAATATGACTGCACGCCTGTTCGCATACTGAATAAATACCCAGAGGACACATACACCACCGTCAACCGCTCGATACTCGACTCTAAACACACGGTTCATAGAGACACAAGTTGCTTCACACCGCTCTTGTACCAGTGGGATCGTGTCTAAGCGTACGAGCATAACAATGGCGAATCGGTACAGCACCCCAGACAATTGACAGCAGTAAACTCATTACTGTAACAAAAGATGTCATTGGCTTGCATAAAAACGTCATTACTAGGTATCGTTGTTTCGACACACACACACACACACACACACATGCACACAAGCGTTCACTGGCACGTAACGGACGAGTCCAATTATGTAGGGGTGGACAGTACCTATCACGTCCCGATGGGACTATAAGTTAAATGGTGTTGTGGGATGTATCATATGAGCACCGTTAACTAGTTCAATTGTTTTTTTTTTTTGTAGTGATTTCGATTAAAAATGTTTCAATGTTTAACATAAAAATTCAAATTATAAAACTAAATTGTAAACTCTTCAAAAGGATCCTATAGTACAGTATAGTAACTATAGTATTTAAGTTAATTTTTAACTTAAAATAATCTTAACAAATTTTGTTCTAAATTAATGATTATTGATGCACATCCTGTTGAATTTTAAATTGAAATAAATACTTAACATAAATCTACCAACATCACTTATAAATTCGAATTAATTTCTCACTGACGAGTTACTTCTGGTTGCAAAATATACCGGATGTTCACTAAATTGTGTTACATAGGGCATTCAAGGAAATTTTTGTTTTATTTGTTGATATTACGTTGTGTATCATATTTAGAGCAAAATTTTTAATATAAATGTTGTACATCAAAAACTTCATGGAACAAGCCGAAGTTGATCTCTTAAATGTCATTTAATCAGGAGAAAATGTGCAACAAACTTTTAAATTTATGAGAATGTTGAAATTATTTTCGAATTTTCTCCATCCTAAATAATATTTAAAGGACAAATAAGAGATCAATCGACGTAGTTTTTAATTTTGCAACAACTTTTACTAAATATAATAGGGAACGTAATATCGCCTGGTAAAATGTTAATAGTGGATGCCATATGTAGCACATTTCGGTGAGACACCCGGTAGATACGTGTATATTGGCTTGGTCGTTCATCTGTTGCTAAAAGATAAATTTGTAATGATTATATAGGTGGAAGCACTCAACTGGCACCAATGAAAACTTTTCACTAAGTGCTTTCCCATTTGTTTGGTAAACATTTCGTCCATTTTCACGCGAACATTGAGCAGGGCTGTGTGTGTGAAGCTTATATACGTATAGATGAATGTGTGAACGATGTACGTAAACACACACCGTATAACAGTGAGTGGCTGCCGTTGACAGCATGTTAAAGATATAACGATTATCCGATTCATTTACATAGTTATTTATAGATTAACGCGACGCGACAGTGAGTAACTTGCCAAGTAGCAATGTATGTAATTATGAATTTCGGAATACACTATACTCATATCTCGCTATACGACCGTGGATCGTTCCTTAAAAGTTGACCGCACAATGAAATGCTGTATAACGAATCATTTATTTCCGTATAAGACTAGAACACATAACAAAAGACATACACAAGGAATTTTTAGAAATTCTGACCGCATATCAAAAAATTTAGGCCGTAAATCGAAACAGCTATAATTACACAATGCAGTTATAGCGACAAATCGTATAAAAAAGGGGCCGTACAAAGCGGTATAAGTGTATTTGTTACAAATGATAAACATCACCAGACTCAATGGATTAAAAATATTTTCGGAAGGGAGTTTTTATTATAACAAAGGTTTTTGAAAATAAATATCTGTTGTCATGGTACGCGTTGCATGGAAACATTTCCAAAGGCTTCTAAATATTGCAATTTCGCTCCGATTTACTATACTCCTAATTCATTACTTATGAAATTACGTGTTTCTACTCCCGAACGTGGAAAAAATAGTATTTACACCTCGGGAGAGACCACCATTTTTCCCGCGATGTATTTGTAGCCCTCTGGCTTCAAACTACACCTCAGGAAAAATAAGTGGTTTCTCTCCCTTGGTGTATAATGTACTATTATTATTCAAAAAATAGAGATTCTACTGATTCGCGTCTTTCAACCGAATCTCGGTTTAATTCTAGGATCAAATCAAATCTAGAGACGTTCGATTATCGAATTAAACCTTGTCCTACCAACCGGGCTTTATTAAGTTGCATTATATGAACATAAATGTGAAAAAAGAGCATATTTATGTGATATTTCTGTACCACAATAAAATTTTACACCTTTTGGACAACACCGTGACAATACGAGTATTTCGTTTCAGTACATTAAATATCGGATTCGGTCGCACCATAGCATAATGGAAGAACCATTTAAAAGTATTCGGGTACATTATTTATTTTAAATTTGTTCCCTCCCCTAACAAAAATATACATTACAATGATATCCTAATTTTGAAAAGGTTGTCAACATAAACCTGACAATAGCATACCGCATACTTCCTTTGTCGACCAAACAAGGGAAAAAATGAAAGAAAACATTGGAATCGATGATACGTATCACATTCAGTCTGCAGGTTTCAATATTTTTTAATATATGGCGGCACTTATATTATTACGTTTAGACTCTATATTTTACTTACAATGTCTAGTATATTGTTTTCTTAAATGTTTATAAATTCATTATAGTTTCAGCTACGTATTTTAATATTGCTGAACAAAAACATTATAGATCAAATACAAAATTCTTTCGCATAATAATACCTCGTTTAAAGCGGTTTTGCTTAGCGCTAGTTATGTAGAAACACGCATCCTGAGCGCTAACCATTATAGTTCTGGCGAAACAGTAAATTAATGCAAGAGTTTCAGAATGACACAAATAATTGCATGAAAACAAAATCACACTCATTTAACGGAAACTGTCTGACCAAATTATTCAACCACTTAATTTATATCAGTCGCTGTAAACAAATTCTGAAACAGGAAAACAACACCTTCAATTCCATAAACCACTGGGGACTTGTTAACCGAAACCATTGGGCTTTTACCACGAAAACACTGTAATCATAACGTGAAATACACCCCATCAGACCAGTGTCACTAACGTACCACGATTATATTACAGCATTTCAGTGTTGCAGTCAATCTAGCTTAATGTAATTTTATGGTGACCTGCATTTGATTACAGTTCGGTTAAATATCTATAGTTGTATATGTGTGTCAGACAATTTATTGTGGTATTAGGAATAAGGGATGAATTACCTTGTTATAGATATTAGAAAATAGTTATTCCACAATATGTTGTGGTCATTGTTGTCATTTGGTTACCTATGAACAATATGTATACTTAAAGCTTTCCATACATTTAAAAAAAAATAAAACTGTTGCTAGATTGTCAATGGAATGAAATAATTTGTCTTTTACGTATTTTGTTACGAACAGAATAGCGAGACTTCGGTAAAAAAATAATCAGGTTTTTTTTTGCCAGTACGGAACATACGTATCTGACACCGGCATATGTAATAAGTATAAAGTATTCAAATTCATATAGAACTGACGTTATAAAAAAACAAACGAATTATTGAGAAGCTCCGCCCCTTATGGCAATACGATGTGCGTATGTATACATTTATACGAGTCAAATGTATAAGAAAGAGATAGCTTGTTTTGTTTATGTCGTGAATAAAATTTATCTGATGTGACGTAACTTCTATATGGATTTGAATACTCTATAGTTAAATATAAACTAGTGATTTATTTATTATATTTACGTAATTACTTTAAATAATTAAGATTTAGAATATATTTTAATGACACTATGAGTGAAGTCACATTTATAAAAAAAAATAACGCAACTGAACTAACCTGTATCCAGCCAAACAACCAATTTACCGCATCGTTTAGGCTCTAAACGATGTTAGCTTTTCTCTAAACTTCAGAGAAAACCTAACAAGCACAAATATCACTATATATTTGTAAATATATTTTAATCGACTTTTTATTCGTTTTTATTATTAATAAACAAGAAAAAAAACCATTAATATAACTAATAAAGTTAATAAATATTTCTATTAAATTATTTTTCTTTCGTTTTTCACCGTATTATTTTGTTTTTTTACTAATGACTACGCTGAAAACAAATATTACACGTTTATAGTAGACTTCTTAATTTCTAATGATATTGCATTGATGCCTTAAATTGGTTGTTTGGCTGGATACAGTATAGCTGATTATTAATTAATTATTCAGTTCAACATTGTTTACGATTTATGTGAATAAGCAATGATATTAACAAATATAATGACGAATTCCAGATGCAACTTCGATGCATTCAGTGTACCTGCGATGTAACCTAATTGTGAAACACATTTAAGGGTTGTTATTTCATAACACAACAAATTAACATTACCAGCCAGACTGTCCCCTGTATACACAATGGTATCACTAACGCTGTAATTTAATAGTGGTTATGTTGAACACCCTATAACAGATATCTGTGCTTACTGGACTGCGTAGAGTCATCTGTAGTCTGTAGTTAACAATTATATGGGGGTTAGCATCGACACAAAGACACGTCCCCTTCTCTAGTTCACCATATAATAGACTAGATAATATACTAACCATTATACACTAGTATTGTGTCGCACTGTATTTAATCACTTGTAAAATATAAATTTATTGCATTTGAGCGGTTTGAGTACAATTTAGACATATACAGGGGTATACGACACTCACTGTTACACAAATCACTTTGCACAGTTTTGGATGCTGGAAATGTTAAGAGATAAACGTCACTTTGAAACAGAATACGTTATATCTATTACTGATCACGTTCATTATATTAGTGATGTTTATAGTTTGAACAAAAATTCGGCTGAACAAAGCATAAAATAATCAGGATAAGAAAACGTACTTGCGAAACAAAGAGGTTAAGAGCTTCATTTTGTTTTATATTTTAATTGAAATGAATTCAACCTTGAATGGTAAAGCTTCACACAGAACAGACTGTCAAACTGAATTCATTTATCTCAATCACAATGTTTGATAAAAGTTAAGTACTTCAATTGAAATGCAAGGAAAGCATTATGCTTGGCACAATTTCATACAGTCATTATATATTTGTATTACATAGACAGTGACTATTGTCAAAAGCGCCATGTGTTTCCAACTGAATACACACAATTATACGGCCATATACAAATGTATTGAGCCAATTATACCCTAGTACAGCTGACCAAACATATATTCGATAAAAGTATGCATAACATTTTGGTTTTAGACACGTGTAAACATATGGTTGTGCAGAATTTAGCAGATATACTAATATGCAATGGCGAATTTGTAATCTATGGGTCGCTGTTATATGTCATACCTTTAAATTTATATAGCTATATTATTTTTTCCCCTGATATGATTGAGCGAAAGTGGTAGAATAAATGGATGGTATCCGAATTATAAATAAGTGGAGGAAGAGTATAAAATCAAATATTTAAAACAGTGCTATTTTTGTATGAAAAGAATGTTTTAGAAATACCCAGGAGTAGTTTTGTATGGAAAAAGAATTTGGAAACCTATAAAAATCTAATATAATTTAATTTAAAAATGAAAAGGGGTGTACAATGAAACCAGCTGTTAATGTAAACGTAATTATAAAATACATGTAGGTCATGGGTCTCCTTTTGACAACATTCTAAAAAATAATTTGGGAACTGCATAAAAATAATCCTGCTTTAAAAAGAACCTATTACCTTAATTATTTTTAAAAAGTTAGTGCTGTAATAATTTTATATATGAATTAATTTGCTTTCTCCTGAAAACTTTATAGAACGGGACATTATAGACCTTATTTTCCACACTTATTCCATTTACTTATTATACATCAGAAGAATGAAGTAGGGTAGCTTGCTGATTTTAGGAATACGCCTCTGAGAAATAAAATACATACAGAGTTAGTCAAAATTATAGTATATTAAAAAAATAAGTAAACGATAGTTAGTTTACAACCAAAGAACTTTTGTACGAATTTTTTTTAAATTCTTTACGGTATGAGAATTATTTAGGTGTTCCGGTAATTTTTACTAATCCTGTATATGTATAATATTGCCAGAAATGTAATTTATTCTTAATAAAATAATATTTTCAAACTGAACGATTATTTTTATTATAGATATTTATTACTATAATTTATCTCTTACCATTTTAAATGTATAAACATATATCATATGAATTACAACATCGGTAAAGTATCATATATTACATACATTATAAACTAAATGTCGAATATGGACTCGCAGTATTAATAATATAAATGCAAATCATATAAATAAATATACATATGAAAATTAAATGTTTCTATTTCACCTGTGCATTATAAAATATCAATCTAAAAGTAGTCAATAAAATACAAAATTCGGAATCGAAACTGAAAATTAAGTACTGAATATAAAGAGAACTTAATATAAAATATTATGCAGTATTTTAATTCTGGTTTCTAGTATGACTTTACAGGTGCTAGATACAGAATATCTTAGTTTAGCATGTTAAAAATCTTAAAGAGTTCATGTAGATACGGATAGAACTAGTCATGTATTTGTACTTGTTTGAAATTTTTTAATATTATGCCTATTCTTTGGTCGACTGTACAAAGTTCAATATGATGAATTTTCCAATAGCTCTACGTTTAAATTTGAATTTATTTTTGCTCTTATATTTTTCCCTCTTAGATTGAATTTGATAGCTTTTGTGTTTATATGAGTTTGAAACCACTAATCTACAAATTATACATTTCAATTTCAACACGATTAATATGACAGAACAAATTATCAAAACTTTACACATTTTTGTAGTATTTTTTCGAGAATCTCTGTATTACTTATTTTATATTTTGATGCCAAAAAAATTTTGTAATTTTGAACTTGCGTCAAAATATTCGCCAGTTGATTTTACCTTGTGTGACGTCAATTTCTTTGATCAGCATTGATATTCAATGAAACTCTGTCACCGCTTGACCAGATATATACATTTCTGGGCCAATAAAGAACTATTCAATGTTAGTATATGGCAAATGCGTAAATTTGATTAGGGTTTTATTTGAATTTAAAGTATAAAGTATTTTGCAAATATATTTATTAGTTTATAATAAATATATGTTGGTTATTTGCGTTTGGTACAAAGAAAGTGTGTGAATTATATATATATATATATATATATATATATATATATATATATATATATATATATATATATATATATATATATATATATTAACTGAATTATTTGACTAAATACTGAAACATGTTTTATGTTTTTGTCAAAAGAATAACTTCTAATTTTACAGTTAAAATGGATAATTAGTTATTATTATTTTCTTCGATATCAATATATAGATCACCTACCGATCAATTCGTTTAACGACCTGATCGTAGGAGCAGAAATCGATCGATAAGTGAGGAGTGAAGAGTGCCTGAAAGGTATATATAGATAAATATGTATTCAGTATGATAGTACATAACCTATGAGGTTGAGATCGATTATATTCGTGTATTTACCGACCAATATGGCGCTAGTTGCTCGAGTCTCATTGTGCGCAGTTCTGATAGAATTTGACATTTGATTTGAACTTATAGGTTAGGTCTTATACTTTGTGGATATTAGTATTTGTGTTGATAATGTGTTAATATACATTCAATATCAAGTATAAATCCTTGATAAAGTACACCATACAACAAACTATGACCTACTAATACATAAGTCTGTGCATGTCATTTTAAAAATAATAATCTCATTACTTTCAAGCTCGGTACTGACTAGAGCATTCGTACGCGCACGAACGCCGTGCGCGTAAAATTGCTCAAGTCAGTACAATTTGGTGAATTTCGTATTCGCGCACATCCGTGCGCTTGTCCATCGCTTGTCGGTTTCTTCGAAAACATCAAAGAACCTGTGTGGCGTTTAGTCTGTTCAGTTCATGTGCGCGCACAAATGATATAGACTAGACCTAGACTATATTAATTGCTGCACATCTTTTAATGGGCCTGATGAATATAAATTAATGATAGCAAATAATTTTTATAAATAGCTAATTTAATTATTTGTAAAAGTTAACTTTAAAAATTGTAGATGATACGTATAATTTAAACACCTTTTTATTATTTTTAAATGTATACATTTAAATTTTAAAAGTGACCATTGGTTTTTTATGTCGGCTAGCAATTTTGTCCGGTTATATGTTTCTCCACTTCGATATAGTTGTGTCATCCAACACCGGTTTTTTTTTCTTGTCAAAGCAACATATTTTCCGCCATTTTGTACACTACTAATGTGCGCTCACAAGTTACACACACAGCTGGAGCGGGATTTTACGTGCACGAACAAGAAAGTTGTGCGTACAAAAATTTTGACCCGAACGTTCGTGCGTGTAAATCGTTCGTGCGTGTAAATCTTTCGTGCGCGCACGAATACTCTAATCGGTACCGAGCTTTAGAATGTCAATTTTAGTATTTTCTTTAATTGTTAGTTAAAAATCATTGAATAACATATCGTAGGTACATTACAAAATTTGGTTTCCAATACCTGTAAAATAGTGTGATAAGTTCAAATATAGCTGGTTAATGTATGCAAATAACTTCGTAGTTAATTAAAATTTATATGCAACACTGTACTTAATAATAATAATTATAAATGCGTTTCGGAAGTTTTGATCATTAATGTAAATTTAAGAAACTTTTTTTACACGGAAATGTTGACATTAATAGTCGTAATTGGTGCGGGTAATTAATAGAAATATAATTACTTTGTTCCTGTTTAAAACTAATCAATTCTTGAACGACTTATTGCAACTAATAACGAATGTTTAATTACTTGATGACTGCTCGTATAATTAGTTGACAGCTAAATAGCGGAAAATTTTATTATTCGTTTCCTTGCGAAATGATGTATAAAATCTGGTTATGTAATTGACAAGCAATTAGTGATTTATACGGTATACGGGGTAAAAAAATGTACGTAGAAGATTTTTTCCTTTATTTTTTCTTAACCTAACATTCTTATGTAACTATAAAAACTGCTGAGCTACATTGTCAGAACTGCAGTTTTATATACTGCCTCCTGCAATGAGATTCTTTATTTTATGATATCTTTACGTTAAAACTACATGTATAATCTATTAACTGTACAAATTACATTGTCCATCGATGCTTCCATTGTTTTATTGCGATGTATTATACAAGTATCTTTTACTGAAACTAGTTCGTGATTAAGTTTACTTGTATGTACTTTCACACTAGAAACTCTTCCGCAATACTTCTAACACGTTTGTACAAATATTGTACATTTAACCTCTGCATTCAAAATTTAAATTGACATTTAAAATAGTTGGTATATAGAAAAACAGAAGTTAGAAATAGACAGAGCAGAACGTAGGACTTTAACATATAAAATCATATGTTTATAATTTCTTGCTTCCCTTATTATTTTAGAGAAAAAAAGCTTCAAATAAGTGTTGTAGGGCATAAAATTCTACATGAAAAGCAATAAACAGAATTAATTTTGCGTGCTTTATAACGGCAGAAATTAAATTCAAAATGTTTTTTGTATCCAAGTTTCATTCTACATTCTAATATTAAAACTTGTACTAGTTTCTAGTATGAAACTTGGCTAATGTAATTCAAGCTTTAGATTTATGCCACGAAAATTCGCATATCCATTGTATTATTTGCATTTATTGCGAAATGTTGTTAGCAATATAGAAAATCAAATGATGACTAAACTATCTAAACCAGTGATGCACACCCTTTTATGTATAAAGGGCCGCATACAACATCGATTTTGAGTCGGGGGCCGCATATAACTACGTTTTTGGGTCGAGGGCCGCGAAAGATTTTTTTTACTCTATTTTTTTCGTTTTTGGCTGAGATTTTTCTGTTTTTTCGCTTATTCTATTGTAAAAAATGCACAAGCGGGCTGCAAAAATTTGAAAAAGGGCCGCAAGTTGTGCATCACTGGTCTAAACATATGAAAGATATAAATATATTAGAAAGACCGAACAGAAGTTTTACATAGAACAAATTACATTCGTGCTAGCAAACTCGATCGTAATTTGTTTGGCAATAAAAATTAATTAAAACAATACTGATTAAATCGTCAGCGTACCACTTAATTGACGAACGCGTAACACACTTTGAGGAACACTGGAATAGGGTGTGATATCTATGCTTTTGTTAATAAATTATTAAAGTATGAAATAGTTTTCTTATCCACTTTATAGTAATTCATTTTTAAATTAATAAAAAATACTTTGTTTCTACTACTTTATTGTTATATATTCATATCGACATGTTTCAACATCATTGTGTCATCATCAGGAATATAAATTAACAAAAGTTATACATTAAAAATATATAACAACCAAAAAATGCTGAAAATTTTAATTTAAACGAAAATCAAAGGCAACTAAATTTAATTTAAACATTTAAAAAGAATTTAATATTTTAAATTAATTTGTTAATTTTACAAATTATTATTTTCTAAATAAACATCACACATATTTTGTACAAATTCCTAATTTTTCTTAACCAGATGAATATACAGTATGCGGAATATACTTACGTCCACATATAAAAATGGAATATGAAGTGAAAATACATGAAATTTACCTAATACAGTAAAGTCGCGATTTAGTGAACTCTCGATTAAATGAACAACCCGATAGAGTGAACACTTAAATTTTAGCATTACGTCCCGATATAGTGAACAGCTGTAAACCCCGATACAGTAAACTATGGTATTTGCGATACTTCTCTGGGGAATCCCACTAAATATGAATCTAGATGGCACGTAAACGAAAATACTTGAATTTAAAGCAAAAAAAAAATTAAATACTTAATGTCTGGGTACAGGAGAATGTGTGACCGTGTTTGTTAGTAGAATATTGCAGTTTGCTCGTGTTACATGATTTGCGACAAAAATTAGTTCAAATTAACCTGAAAAAAGCGTAAACAACCCAACATTACTTAATTTTTTTCGCTTCTGCAATAAATAACCTTTTATATGTACCTTCCCATTACATAATACACGTATACATAATATTATATAATAGGTACATGTATTTTTTTTAATTATTCTATTGTAGATTTTCTTTTGTCAATTGTAGATCTAAATCAACAAAATTATGTATGTATGTATATGTAAAATAATAAAAGAGAAGGAAAACTATTGAATCCAAAATGATTGGAATATATAACTATAGTTCAAAATGATAACAGATATGCCACGTTTCTACCAGATAGTTTGTGGTCGTCGTATATCTGTTATCATCTTGAACTATAGTCATTTATTCCAATCATTTTGGATTCAATATATCTCTTTTTCAAAATCTACAATTGACTAAAGAAAATCTACAATAAAATAATACAAAATCATATTTATGATTAAGTTTTGAAACAAACACACATTACTTTGAACTAACCATTTTGGATTCAATATTTTTCCTTCTCTTTTATTATTTTACATATACATACATAATTTTGTTGATTTAGGTACCTAGAATAAAAGTTGTTTCTCAAAATATCTGAGTGAGACCAGAACCCCGAAAATGTAAACACCCCTAAAGAGTGAACAGGCTTGGCCGGAATTAGTTCACTAAATCGCGACTCTACTGTAGTAGTTTTGATCTTGTATTTGAATTTTACCTGTGCGTTTACCCGTATAATTTATATTTATACCATTGTGGCGCTATCTCTTGGTTGGTAGCTGTACTCCTCTTATTTCAGTAATGCCTGGTTGGGCAACAAACCATGCCAACTGAACTTTATATGTATATCAGACAATTTTCCATATTTCAAGACCACAAATAAAAATAATGTCCATAATTTGTATAATATTTATTTGTCAATTTGGAATTTTTGCAAGCAGATATAATATGAATAAGAACGTATTACATAACTTACATTTGAAACGAGAATATCATTTTTATGTTGAGTGACTATTTTTTATTATAATCATAAGTAAATGTTTACACTGAAGAAAGATTTTGCTGCAACATATATATGCACAATTTACAAGAAGGATAACTATTCAAAATAGAAATATTCAAAGAATACAAATTTAAAAAACGGAAAATCAAATAATTTATCATAATAGTTTGCCTATTCTCCGCATATAGCTATATTCTGACATTCTTTTCTGCTGCTGAATGAAAAGTATGAAATCGAGTCGTGAGTTACAGCGCCATGCGGCGGAAAATAGACGAACAATTATGGTTTTAGTTTTAATTCCACCGTTGATCGTCTGGTTTCGTTTCATCTACAGTATTAATTTTGTGTAGCCGCCATAATTTTCTGTCAAATGGCAGCCGGTGAGGTTAAAGTAAATATTTTTAAAACAATATGTAATGTGTAACGAAATATAATGTTTTGGGCAATTTCAGGAGAACGTTTCTCATGATATTTTCATATGTAAGTTCGTGTTTAGTGATTAATAACTGTAAAAACTTTATATATTTAGTTTATTATCATGTGTTTGTTAATTATCTACCTCCTAATTCTAACCAATTCGAACAGTTGTAAATAAAAAGTAGTAGAAAGTAAATTTTAATAGTGAGAAAGATTCACGTAAGTTTTCGTTTCAAATTCAAATAGATCTATATTAGCTTGAATGTTCATTTTATATATGAATTGGTACTTGATGTTACAGATATAGTTATAATTTTAAATTTTATACCTTTTATATTTTTATTTTATTCATTATAAAATCTATGCAGAATTACATATTTATGAAACGATAATTATTTTATTGATTTAATATATTTTTTATAAATCTAGTTTTCATGAATGTTATGATTTTGTTTCTTAGCAACAAAACATCAGGGTTATTTTGTCAAACATCAATAACATATTCCATTATCTGTCTCGGCTTAAAACACTAGTTTTCACATGAAATACGAATACGAAGTACATAATACGATAAAAATTGTTTTACTTGATTATTTTGTTGAGTGCAAGTGATTTCTTTGTGATGTGTGAAGTGTTGTAATGTATTGTAAATCGACGTATATACGAGAAAACGCCACAACACTCCATATACATTTATTCTTTCGATCTGAACATTTTCAGCTACTAGTATCCGCCATTTCAAACGAATAACAACACATTCAACTTCAAAATTGAATATCAACGATATTACGGTGAGTCTCCAATATACATCATTTATTCACACACTATTGTCATTATTGGATAATTTTTCAATTACTACTACTTGCTACTTGGCACTGTTAAAAAATGGCAGTTAATATTGTAAAAGGTTGCATAAGAATTATTAATTATAAATGCAAAATAAATCTTCAAATAGATATTATAAAAGAATTTAAAAGAAATTAAATTTCATTGAATAAAAAATATAATATTGCTATACATTTACTGCAAAAGATATATCTTTTATTATCTAATACGCTATTTAACATTGGCGAAAAACTAATATTTAATAATTTATCAGTACAAGCGATGCGTATAGAATTTGTTTGTAACGCAACACCAAATGGAGTAATTAGAATCCATCAGCTTATCGATTTCTTGTCGAAGAGCTATAGTGTGTATACAATGGCCGTTGCATATTCCGATTTAAAAAAATAATTTAATAAAAAAGAAAGTAGATGATGTTCATTACTACATAAGATAAATTTTTATAGTTATCTATGATTTTGACAATAAAAGAAAGTGTGTCGACAGTTAATTAGGTAGGTATTTAAATTTTAGATATTAATTTGTAGTGGTATAATCAAATATATATAATACTAGCGAAAAGTACCCGGCGTCGCTCGGGGTTCTTCCAATAGTTTTTATTCTAATGTTTTTTGATAAACAATATTTTGTGTTTTTCCATCCGGTGCGAATATGAATAAATTTCTTGGCGTACAATTTATGAATTTTGCACTGAAATATTACAATTATGTATAATTACTTACAAGGGGAGGTCGCCACCGCCGGGACACGGATTTGGCTGAAATTTTTTTTCGAAGTAGCTGTACACCTATGGTGTTTAGTGGCAAAGTAATAGCGCGCACTATTTTGTCCTTTTCGAGAAAAAGGGCTTTAAAGTTAACGCGTTAAAGATAAAGCATTTATATACCCCTTAAAAATGTGCACTGACAGCTGTTACAGCGTTGTCGCGTGGTTATAAGTCCTGCTTTACACGCGGTAGGTCAGGGTTCGATTCCCACTCAAGTTATGTTTTATTTTTACATTTGAATTGTTTTTAATAAATTAAAAACTCTTTAAATTAATAATAAATTTATTTAATTTACAATCATAAAAATATGTATGTATGCATAAAATATGTGTGTTAAATATGTATTAATTTAAATAATGTGTTTTGCTTAAGATATATTCATTTGTTTTTTATGATCCGTGCATTTGAATTGCCCGTGCATAAGTATCGTTTATAAAGGAGGCCAAGTTTTCACTACGATTCTGCTTCAATTATTTTTATGACGATTACTATTCCAAAAGTTACGAAAAAAAAATCCGCGGAAAGAAGAGAGTGATGATTGTAAATTAAATAAATTTATTATTAATTTAAAGAGTTTTTAATTTATTAAAAACAATTCAAATCATAAAAATATGTATGTATGCATAAAATATGTGTGTTAAATATGTATTAATTTAAATAATGTGTTTTGCTTAAGATATATTCATTTGTTTTTTATGATCCGTGCATTTGAATTGCCCGTGCATAAGTATCGTTTATAAAGGAGGCCAAGTTTTCACTACGATTCTGCTTCAATTATTTTTATGACGATTACTATTCCAAAAGTTACGAAAAAAAAATCCGCGGAAAGAAGAGAGTGATGATTGTAAATTAAATAAATTTATTATTAATTTAAAGAGTTTTTAATTTATTAAAAACTCTTTAAATGTAAAAATAAAACATAACTTGAGTGGGAATCGAACCCTGACCTACCGCGTGTAAAGCAGGACTTAAAACCACGCGACAACGCTGTAACAGCTGTCAGTGCATATTTTTAAGGGGTATATAAATGCTTTATCTTTAACGCGTTAACTTTAAAGCCCTTTTTCTCGAAAAGGACAAAATAGTGCGCGCTATTACTTTGCCACTAAACACCATAGGTGTACAGCTACTTCGAAAAAAAATTTCAGCCAAATCCGTGTCCCGGCGGTGGCGACCTCCCCTTGTTAGTAATATATGTTAAATTATTACGTAACATTATTAGTATTACGTACATTTATTAAATTCAGTTTGAATCGCCTTGTCAACTATCTACAATACAAACACGGTACCGTTGCCATGGAAATAAATATATCTGAAAAAAAAGACTTACAATATACTATGTGAGTGGTATAGCTGGCTTTGCATATACCAACAAAAGAATAATATTGTGCTGATGACAGTTAATTATGTGTATACGTCAAATATAATTTTCTGCCCTTGTTTCTACATTTTGTAGTAGATATCGGCGTTCCCTATATGTACCCTATGACATCCGCATGGTTCTAGAGGGTATCTCTGCAAATTTGTATCACGATCGGTCGACGGGTGTCGAATTGTATGGGGAACATACAGTCACTTTTATATGTATAGACAGATAGATAACAATAAAAACAACATGGAATTGAAAATAAATTCTTATTAAAACATAACATTTATTAATATAAAATAACACGAAAATTATACATTGAAATTTTTTTTATTGAAATCTCAAACATAAACTAGATTTCCCATAGGTCTTGATATTGGACAATGGCTGGGATTCTGTAACTCCCTAACGGTCAGACTTAACGGAGGTTCCGTTTCGAAACGGTTAGAAACAAACCTAGCGATTCTGTAACTATTGACGGCCGTTAGTTTTCGGTAGCAACCGTTAACGTTCAGCCGTTTCGTAACGGTTGGTGTATGTGTCTCGTTAGGCTAACGTTTGATTGCGTTTTAGTATTGAAAGAAGTTAATACGTAATTAATATTGTATAAAAGTGTGAAAATTAGTGCGAAAATGTCTTAAGAAGAAGATAAATTCTTGCGGCTGCGTAAATATATCATAGATACGTATGTCAGTGAACCAGCGCTCGGTTGACATTTCGAATTGACTTATATATTATAGTTTTTGAAAAGAATACAACTATTAATGAATTTGATAGTATTTTCACCCATTAATGCATCTGTGTTTTGTATTTTTCTGTGTTTAGTATCAACATTGTGAATTAAAAAATTGACAACTAGAATACTGCTTCTATTTGTAAATTACCACCTAAATGTCTCGAAAAAAAGGTAGAATCACGTAGAATTTTTCTGTTTATTATCAACATTGTGAATTAAAGAATTCTATACTGTTTTTCAAGCCCTGGAATTGTAGCATAAATTTAATGAGAAATTTAGCTTTACTATCATTAGTATATATTGCAAGGTATCAGCTGTCAATTCCGTACAGATGTACTTACATACAATTCCAGAAATATATATTGAAAATAAGAGTGCAACTACTTACATTTTTATTCTAATTAAGATTTTAATACTAATTGGCAAATTATAATTAACTAATATAATTACAGTTATAGGTGTAATTGAGTATGACACTTCATTCGGCTGTCAAATTTAAAAATATTGTATAAGTAACCATAGTTACGGCACAAAAATTCAGTGTTGCCGATGTGACAAATTTGACAACCAATCTACTCCCGTTTCATAACGATAGCTGAAACGGGACCTGTTACAGAATGCCTAGGTTACGGTACTACCGTTTACTTGCTACCGTAAACTAACGATCACGGTATCTAACGGTTGAGTTACAGAATCCCAGCCAATGTGTTTAAAGTAGTTTGAATTCGTTTGGCAGTAACTCTCTATTCTTATGAATTTTTTCCTTAATTACACTTTGATTCCATGAACCATTGTATGAACCTCTGTTTAGAACAATTCGACAATAATCCACTGCACAAATCATTTTTTGACATACAAATTCTGTAAAAACGAAGTCCAGTCCTTTATCATAGTTTGGGTGACCTGTTGTACAAAGAATGGTTTCCTGCGAGATACAGTTAGAAGTTCGAACCAATCATCTGGAGTTTCTCTTTTAGTTTTTAAATTAATATTTCCCATATTTTGGAAATGTTATTTTAATATTATTGAATTTTTTCATTTCATGAACAACATAATGCATGAATCTAAGCACAAAAAAATATTGTTTTGTCCGCCAGCTCTATCGCAAAAAATGTGTAAATGTTTAATTATATAAAAGAATATAATAAAAGTGATGTAACTTCATGTGGACCTTTCTTTCCGTGTGTCTCTGGATGAGTGCAGAAAATTGATTCATCTGAATGCAAAATATGAATATTGAAGAAGAATACTGGTAATTGCTCCGGTAATACACATCATTCGTACGACCCCTGATACATATACACATGTGTATTTATTCAGATATTACCATACATTTATATTCTATTATTTACAAAACAAAGTAAAATACTCATGTGATCATTGAAATAGATAGGGGAGAGGGGGGTACATTCGTCCATTTTTTGTTCTTATGTGAATAATTCTATTTTGTGTACATGTTTTGTAAGTTTTGCGGTTTTAATGATCAATATGTTTTATATGCATCGCGTTTACTATAAAAATCACGAATTTTCAATCGCCAATTCAAGTTATTACAATTTTTAATAAGTAGTGTAAATGAACGAATGTACCCCACCAGTGGGGTTAATTCGCCCGGGGGATGGGGTACTTTCATTAACTAACAAAAAATATGGTCAAAGTGTTTTTAATTATTTTCAATAACAATAATATTTGCTTAAACATTACGTTTTAATTATATGAAACAAAACATTTTTATTTAAAATTAAGAACATCAAAATTATAATTGAACTTGTATAAAGATGAAGTTCTGGCAGTTTTTTTTCCTTCGAATTCTGGCGGAGGTAGTATGGAAGTGATGTCAGACCTATTGACAATTGATATGTCCTCATTTTGAGGAAAAGAAAATGTTGAGCTCGTTCCAATTCTTCTCAAAAAGTTTATTTCATATTCTTCCCTGGCTAGTTCAGTTATTACTTTGCCAATAAAATACACAATAGTTTTCTTAGTGGCAAACTTAACAACAACAGTCATCTTTTTTAATATTTGCTGCCGCATAATTTTCAGGTAATTCTTCCCACATTTCGCAATCGCGACTGTCGGCCAGATCCAATTCAACATCAGAATCACTTGAATTAGAACTTGACTGACATTTTTTTGCCGATTTAATTTTCTTAGCGGAATCGACAAATAAAGATTTAATTACTGCCTTTCTCTTTCTTTGTTTCTTCAGTTCTTGTTTTCTCAATTTTTCCTTCTCCATAGTTTCAAGTCTATCTTTTTCCGGTGTGCTTGTGTATATTCTTGATTTACCTGTTCGTTTGTTTGTTTTTACGTTACCTCGCGGAATCGCTTTAGGAAACGGTCTGATTTGCTCGGGAGTCACTACTAAATTATTACATTTTAGTTGACTAGGGCTAGTTGAATCTTGATTTTCATGTTGTGATGTTGATGGAGAATTGATTTCTGCATTGGAAGTTAATGTTGAAATTAATTCATGTTCTTCATTTTGCCTACGCTGTGATACTTTAATAGATGTGTGCACTTGAGATGTTGAAGGCAAATTGATATCACCCGATTCTTCTGATGTATAATTTCCGTCTGTTACAAAACAGCTATCAAAATCAGCATCTTGAAAAGCAAGTCTATTAAATGGCCACAACCCAGGTTTTTTGAACGAATTTATTATGTTTTGTGGGATGAATGACGACAAAAATGCGATATTAGTAAGCTGCGCGATATTTTTTATTGTGATGCTCTTTCCTGGATTTGATAACATATAGTCATTAAAGGAAATAGAGCATTTCGTTTTAAAAGGACCGAAAACACCGACATCTAACGGTTGTAATTTATGCGATGTGTGTGGCGGAAACGACAATAAAATTATTCCGTTCATTCTACAATAATTTATACTCTCAACACTGACATGGGACTCATGATTATCTAATAAAATCAAAATTTTATTTTCATTTGAGCAATGTGTATGCTCTACAATATGCTTTAAAACTTTCGGAAAAAGTTCAGCTGTCATCCATCCTGATTTATTACCAAACGCTATACTTCCGATAGGTGGATCAATGAGATAGTTACTCGGGTTCCTAATTCTTGGATAGATGTAAGCAGGTGGTATTGTTCCTCCAGCAGCGCTTATTATACCAACGAACGTCACTAACTCTCCTCTTTCCGCCGAAGCAATTTGGCCCACTTGTTTTTTTCCAGTTGATGCAACTATTTTGACAGTTTTCTGTACCGTCGTAACTCCTGTTTCATCTAAATTATATATTGATTTAGGTGTAAATTTATGCTTTATCATGATTGATTCATAATTAGTAAAAAACTCCGATACTTTCTGTCTACTAAATCCTGACGTTCTGGCTAGACTAGTGCTTTCCGGTTTCCTCAGCGATAAATCATTATGACGTGACATGAACGATTTGAGCCATTCTACCCCAGCAATTTTATTTTGTGTCCATTTCTGGGGCACTGTACGATTAGGTAATATTTTTATGTATTCAAACGCTAATGAACGAATTTGTCTGTACGTTAAGCCATAATGGATATTTGAGCACTTCTTTATATATTTCACAAGTTCCTCTTCTTCACGCATTGTGAATACTTGCCTCACTGCATATTTATTTGCGTAAGCAAACTTGTCTTCTTCCTCACTATCATTTCCTGAGTCATCACGATCATATTGTTTCAAAATTTCGTCTGCAGTTTTATTCTTTAATAATTTACTAATTCTTGACCTTAGTGTTGATCTCTTTATGTCATAAAATTCAGATGCATTTCTAGTAGATTTTCTTTTACTTAATACATCTGTAATTGCATTCTGCATATCACTTTCGCTAATATTTACTCTATCCGTTTTCGGGATGTATTTTCGAGGCATCTTTAATAAAAAGAAAAATGAAAAGAAAAATTTAAAACATGGGGTACATTCACCCAACTGGTGAATGTACCCCTGTTTGCATGGGCGAATGTATACCACTTGATTATTTTACATTGACACTATGATTTATCAGAAATACCAAATATTGAGGTTAAATTCATATGTGATTCAATAATTTCAAACTACTAACAATATACAGCTGAAGCAATAAAACTTATTAATCAAGAAACATGAAGAAAGTTTTTACTTTGAAAAAATATAAAAATCTTACCGCAAATTGAACTTTTCTTCAAGATTTTTTTAAACATAAGTTCACTGATAATTTTCAGATGTAACGTCACAAATAAGACACAAGCAGGGTTGGCAACCAACTAGAAAAATACTAGCTGCTATTTTCAAACCATTCTTGAAATATATATAGTGGGCGAATGTAACCCTCTGGCGAATGTACCCCCCTCCCCCCTACAACTAACTTATTAATATTATTAAATAAATAAAAGTGAAATAACGTTAACAACAGTTAAATAAATATTTTATATAACTAATATCCACTATATCCTTACCTGTTTTGGATAACTTATTCTATTTGGAATGGAATTAGTTTTCGTCAAGTCTCTATTGGAGTATCATACCAATTTTGTTGTATTTTCCCCCACAATCCGGCCTTACTGTGAAAGGTTTCCTTTCCAATTGTTGTCTTAAGATCTCCCCGAAGGTTATCAATTGGGTTAAGATCAGATGATTGACTTGGCCATTGCATTACTTGAATTTCATTGGTTTGGAACGAATCCTTTATTAGCTTCGAAGAGTGCTTGGAAAAGCCACCGAAGTGGCATATTATCTTCAGACATGACATTTTGAAGTATACCTTTAGTCATAGTCACTAATCTAAAGGATTGATCCAACTCCATTCCAGGAGAAAGAACCCCATACCATTATATTTCCGCCACCATGTTTATGGTTTTTTTTTTTTGTGTAGCGGGAGTTAAATTCTTGTCCTTTTAGACGTCTTACATTTCTTCCAGCATCATTTCCAAATAAATTGATCTTAGTCTCATCACTCCACAGGATACACAAGATCAACGAAACTACTATTTTGTAAGCTTTTCTGACAACAAACTAGTTTATTTAGTTATTTTTTTATTCATTTCATTAATGTAGTATTTTTAAAGATAAAGAGCAAAAAAAATGTGGTTGTATTGAAAACATTTAGAAAAAAAATCTTTGATATTGAAGGAATGCTTATATTAAGCTGTGCAAAACATATGCAACTAACCATAACTATTCATCAGAAGAGTCTTGGTTTTAATATTTTGTCCAATAACCATTGCATTTGATCACTTCGTCACATCTCTTAGGCATAGCGCTTACTAGATTTTTTATTATTCTCATAGGAATGTTTTCCCATTCAAATTTTAAAGTATTGAAAAGTGAACTAGATGAAGAAAGTCTTTTGGCTTCTTACGCGCTGCTTAAGGATACCCCACAGGTTATCTATGGGGTTTAAACGGGGTGACTGTGCCGGCTAATCAAGTACTGCAATTTTTTATCATTCAGCCACTTCTTTACGTACTTAGACGGAAGATTGTCGTGTTTATCTTTGCGTTGTTCTGCACCGGAGTATATACTGAAATTACAGCAATAGCCAGTGTGGCTGCGAAGCATCCACTCCTTATATCCGAAGCGGACAGGTTATCCCGCATGAATTCTTTGGCACTGTGGTGGGTGAAATATCGTGCCAGAGCCTCATCCAGAGATAATTTCTTATGAAATACGCCCCATTCCTGGAATTTTTGTTCAGCAGAGTGACGAGAGGTCTCAATTTCTACTATTTCTGGACATGCAGTTACTAACTGCTGCAACACCAACGTCTTCATCTAAACTCCAATATACTCTCTCTCGTGACAGCTGATGATAGCCACTCAATAACAGAATTGCTACAAAAAATTTAGTTTCTTCTTTGGTTATAGAAAACAAATGATTGTTCTTTTGTTTTGCATAATAAATACTTTGTTCGGTGATTTGATTCATTACTTCGTCATCAAAATATTTTCGAACATTTCTACTGGATCTAAAGAAGCGATATTCATGTTTACTAAATTTTCTCGCAGCAAGTAACTGTCTCCCCCCCCCCCTGCCATCGTTATGTCCGTAATCTCAGATGTCCATTCCGGTTCTTGTTTTTGTTGTTTCCGAGTGGATTTCAATTTATTTTGTAAGACTGCTAAAGAAATGTCGTCTTCAGAATCTGTTTCGTCACGAAAAAACACTTCCACTGGCCCCGGTACAAACTACCATCCACACGAACCTGCTGCTTGATTATTTTCATATAAAGCCATAAGTGCTCTCAATAAAATACCACTTACTTATTATGAACAACTAACAATAAATTATAATCTACATACTGAAAGACAGTTCATTTTATTTTTTTTATTTATTCATCACATCATCAGCATTCTTCGCCTCCTCATAAATTGATGAAACATCTTAGGGATCCAAGGTTTTAGAGTTTGTAGACTTTTTTTGTATTAATGGGTTTTACATTATCACGAACACACGGAAGATTGTTTGGAAACTGAATATACCTGGTATTTCTAGATAAATCTATTTCGTCAAAATCGTCTTCAAAAGACATTAAAATATAAAATATTAGGTTCTTTGGATCGAACTCGAAAATGTACTATTTTAGATATTAGAAAATTATTTCCATTCTTAGATTTTTTCTACATTTGAAAAGGAGACTCTGACTCCTCCATTAAATATTTAAGATTTTTAAAATCTTCAATATTCATATTAATCACTGTGAATGGATTTCTTGCACTTGCTATTCTGACAAGTTGTAGCCAGTCCCAAGAAATCATTATACTAAAATTTGGCATTTTCTTTTTTTCTTTCGATTAGTAAGAAAAAAGCTTGAAATAAATGTAGAGCATAAAATTCTATATTAAAATCAATGAACAGAAATAATGTTGCATGCTTTATAACGGCAGAAATTAAATTGCAAATGTTGAAAATTAGTTTAAAAATAGGGACACCTTTGTAATTTTTCCTTCTTCCTTCACAATTTTTCGTTTTAAAGAGTTTGCATTTGCATGTTTTGTAGATATTATTTTTTAAATGTCCCCATAAAAAAGTCGGTTGTGGACAATCCGGGGATCATTCTGGCCAGTTTACTGGACCACCGCGTCCTATCCAGCATTTTGAGATAGATTGATTTAAAAATGTCCTAATTTCATTTGTAAAATGAGCAGGACAACCATCCTGCTGAAACCAAATCATATTTTCCCTTGCAATATTATCAATAACAGGTCCAATCTCGGTCTGGAGTAGTCCTAAATATTTCTCGGCTATCAATATGAAAAAGGTCCTATAATATTGGAACTTAACATTCCAACCCAAATGTTACCACTTTTACGATATCGAGAATGGTTATTTAAAACTAAATGTTGATTTTCTTTATGCCAATTACAAAAATTTTGAACATTGGTTCTCCATTACCACTAAATGTGGATTCATTAGATTCTTGATAAAATTTCTGTCCGCATTCGCCGTTTCCATTATCCTTTCGCAAAATATCATGCGGTTTACTTTATCGCATTCAAAAATTTCTTGATGGCGATAAAATTTAAAAGATTTTTATTTGTTTTTTTTTAATATTATCGGAGCCGTGGTGTGATGAATTCCTAATTCTCACGTTAGGATTATTCGATAGCGAAACTAGAACATTTATTTCATTAATGTTATCTTCAACCTCAATTTCTTCTTCTGGTGCAACATGTAATTGTTTTATAATGCAACTGTGACATGGATGGAACACTAACCCATATTTTCTTTGATTATTAATAACTCTTTGAATTGTGTGTATTGAAGGAATTGGCCTATGAGGGTACAAACCCGCAAATAAATCTCTCACATAAACTATTATCACTATAATAGAATTTAAGAAATTCATTTCTTTCACTAATTAAGTAATTACCCACCATTTTTTCTGCCGTTATAAAGCATGCAAAGTTATTTCTGTTTATTGATTTTAATGTAGAATTTTATGCTCTACAACATTTATTTGAAGCCTTATTTCTAAAATAATAAGGGAAGCATAAAATTAACAAAAATAGGATTTTACATGTTACAATCCTATTTTCCGATGTCGCGGTCACCACACTATATGCAATATAGTGACGATGCCATGTGAAGTAATTTCAAATGCATACACAATAACTGCAATTAATTTTTAATTGTTCGGTCCAAAATTGATTGTTTCTGAGAATTTATTTCATTTAAATTTCCGGTCCTATGGTCGAGAATCCTGTTTATTAAACAAATTTTGTTCATAAATTGCATTAAGTTCTATAAATATATGTGAATTTAATTCATAATTTTCAATAATATTACCATTGCACAAAGAGCAGAATTTTGGGAGAGATAATTTTAACATTGATAGATACTAGTAATGAAGTAATATATTTCTGTTCGTAATATTTTCACACTTATCATTAGAGTACTTGAATTATACGGAATCCGCTATGTGCATCAACAAATAACTTTTTTTACTAAGGATGCTACATTAAAATTACAATCAGCTATATTCATGCTGTTTGAAACTTTATATTTTAAAACATTTATCATAATTGACGCTCTCTCTTTATAAACTTCCATAGTAGACCTATTTAATGCAAATGTTTTTATTAATTATTAATTAAAATTATTACATTAAAATTACAATCAGCTATATTCATGCTGTTTGAAACTTTATATTTTAAAACATTTATCATAATTGACGCTCTCTCTTTATAAACTTCCATAGTAGACCTATTTAATGCAAATGTTTTTATTAATTTTGAAACATTATCTTTTGAATTTGTTACAAATTTATTATAGTCATTATATTCAATCGAATCAAAAGCACATGTGTTTGTAATATGTACAGTTACATTTTTAGTTCATGGACCTCCTTGTCGACACAAGATTTCCAAAGATTTCCGAGAGAATTGCTCGCTTTGTACACATTTATTTTATCTCATTCTTTATTATAGTCGGTATTTATAAATATTTAATTAACTAAACAACATTTCTCTTCATTTCCTTAATTTTTTTTATTAATGTTCTGCACGATTCGGATATTGTAAATGGTCCATTTCCAATCATATTAATGGGCCCCCATAATACTTAGTGATATGGAACTATTTGGAGATCTTCCTGTTTTGGTCAAGAAAATGTATTTAACGATTCTGTTAAAAATTTAATTTTACATTCTCCCGATTCCAAAGTTTCTATCACGCGTCCTATATACCAATTTTCGGTATAGAATATACCGTAGTATAATTCGTTACAGATTATAATTTCTTCGTGTCCCTGATTTGCGTTAGCAGTGGTGTGCTGGGAATATCTTCATCACTGTTGGGATCACTAGAAAGTACCCTTTTTAAAACACTTTCCTTCTATTTATTTGTGATGGACCAGCTTCTTCTAAATCCTTAGATGAAATATCTATGCCAAATTGTATAGACTGGATCTCGGCTTCTTTTCTGGGCGGAATATTATTCGAATTTTCGGGCTCAGTAGCTACTATATTTTTATTTGTTTTAGTAGTAGTACAGTGTGTGCTTAATTTATTTTGTTTGAAATGTGATGTTTCAAAATATTTACTGTCGTATGTGTTTTGAAAAATGTCTATAAAAATTTGATAAAACTCAGCCGGTATTTTTTCCTGTGCATATTTTCCGCACCTGCAATAAATAAGTGAAATTATACCGAGATATATATCTTGTGTGTTTATTATGATCAAAAAAACATTAATTTCAAACATGCTACGGAATTGGTTACGAATTAATTGAAATACTAAAAACATAATCAGATTATTATCAATTTGTGCCCGTAACAGCTTTAATATTGTTGCAAAAACGAAGATAAGTAAATTGCACCAACTACTATCAACGTAAACAATTAAAATGCATATATTTAAAATTTTAAATCTATTTGTTCATTCGTTTACTCTGCATCATATCGTAATTTTCGATAAAAAGAAAAATATTTGAGAAATTGTAACTACAGGTTTTCCTCGTACAACATATGTGCCATGGTATATTCCTAATAAAATCGTGCATTTCGAAATCATAGTGAAATACACCATTTTATATAAATTACGGCGGACAATAATAGCACAGGGTACAAAATCTTCCAAAAATCGTGTTATTCATGGTTAGATACCAAGTTATGCGAAGTTTCTTGTAATTTCCTGGCTATGTTCAAGCGATATCATGAAAAAGGTTCTATGTTATGTGAGGGATACCTATATTAAAAAAAAATCTTGTCTATAACCACTTACCTTCATTTAACAAGGACACAAAACGCACTGAATCTTTATTGACAATGTGTCCCCATCTGCCGTGTTGTATGGGTAATGTCAGCACTTTTCTTATTTCCAGACTGTGGAACACCTTCTTTTAAATAATGTTTCATTTGTAATAATTTTGTCCAACCATAAATTTAAATTTACTAGTATTCATTTTATATATTCCAAAATAATTTTCGAATTCATCTAATTGAATTGACTCTTTTAGGTCAGTCTGCACGAACTTTTCGATACTATCGACATCTTCCGTAATATTTTCGAAACACAAGACATTATCGAAACTACTGATTTTAAAAATATTTTTTATAAATATTGGTATAGACATTTTTAATTCACTTTCAATCTCATCGAAAAAGTTATCTTCCTCCATTTTATATTGCACGGTGTGCACTATTTGATTTTACCAACCCATTCACTTCAAGCACTTGACCAGAAATGAACTGGAATATGTTTGGAATAAGAACTAATTACGAAGTAATAAAAACTCCCAACAACTTTAGCTCATTTTTTTGTTTTACTATTCGCCTTTTCGGCGCTAATATTTCCCGTAGTTCCTCGTTCGTCACGACACGATTAGCTTAAGGTGTGTACTGACTTGAGTATTTTGATATGAACGAGTGGAGCGCGCACGAATGAATTGAACAAATAGTCAGAAAAAGCGCGCGACTTTCGTATTCGTCTTGTTCTCATTTTTTACTAGTGTACGTACGACCGTTTAGTAAGACGGCAGATTTGACAGTGGCAGATGGTGCATTTTTCGTCATACTTTATTAACTCTTTGAGGACAGAATTAAATGTTTTAATAAACACATTTTTATTTATACAAATTATTAACACATATGTATATAAGTTAAAATACTATAAAAATTTATCGATGATATATCCTGATTAACCTCCAGGATGTGGTTAGTGTCAATCATTTCGTATGGTACAAAGAAAAACAATTCCTTTGTTTAAACATAAGCCTACAGGACATGTTTCCAAATAGTTCTATGAACCTCTTCTGTTGTGCTACAGTGTGCACATCTAACACAGAGAGGTCGCCACCGTCGGAACACGGATTTGGCTAATGGTGTTTAGTGGCAAAGTAATAGCACGCACTATTTTGCCCTTTTCGAGAAAGACAACGTATTAAAGATTTAGCATTTACATACCCCTTAAAAATATACACTGACAGTTTATGCGGTGTTGCCGCGTGGTTAAACATTTTGATTAACACTTCCTGATGTTTGGAAATTGATTTGTTATGGAGAAAACGAAACCGCCAACGTTTCGACCTTCAGGTTTGAGGTCATTCTCAAGGTACTTAAGAAACGAAACCACTGAAGTTACGCTATTACATTTTTTTACATCCAAAAAATCTGACATGGTAAATCCAAAAGCCAAATCAACAAAAACATATTCACATGCCACAAGAATATATACCATCTGCAAGTCAATCTCTTTGCAATTTAATGGAATTGAAATAATTATCAAAATATACTTTATGCTGTTTGGCTAGTGAGAGTAACCAGTTGTCCTGAAAGGGTTAAAAAAGAAAAATAAGAAATCGAAAAGAATTTGGTTGAGGCGTCTCTTTTCAAAACTGCAAAATAGGATGGTACTAAGAGTTATGGAAGTGAATATTTAAAAAAATTTACGCGTGTGATTGAGTAGATTTTCAAAAACTAATTTATCTAGTGGGTATTTTTTACTTTATTGTAATATAATACATGTTTAGGATTCCACAAAGCTGGATATTTTTCATATTCGCTAAGTAGCTGCAAGTAGTTCTCACTGCGCACGCCATAAATTAAAACAAAGTTAAGCAAATAACCCAAATGTTACGAATACTACAGCAATTCCAATATACCGACAAGCGCAGGAAAACATTTGGCGCGTTCTGTTCGGCTCAGAGACACGTACTGACTTGCCAAATTCGTTCGTATACGCTCTACTCGTTCGGATGAAAATGTTCGTCAGTATGCATCTTAAGTTGACAATGTCTTTTGTTGAAGGATTGTCCACTCTAACTCGGTTCAGCATTTCTGCAAAACCTTTGTCATTTTGCTGGCGTACAGTTTCCTTCAGTATCATAATTTCGAAATCCAGTAACAATGTCGGTTGCCAGATGTGTCTGCCAATTGGCGGCTGCTGAGCCGGATCTCCAAACATTATAACATTTTTACCTGCTAATCTCAGCTGATATCTCATGGTATGGCTGTTCAGATCGGGTCCCATCCGGAGATAGGCGTGAATTATGATGCCGCCTATTAGGTGAGCTGCACAACCGGTCGTTGCCAATTTTTGCACGGTCTTGCCGTTCTCGTAGCAGTACGCAACGAGTTCATCGAGCAAAAAAAATTTTACCAACACCGCCCTCACCGGTAATGAAGGAAAGTACCTGTTTTTTGCGTTTCCACGCATCGGTAATACACTGGAAAGCGTCTAGTTGACTGGTGGAAACCGTTTTGCCTCGTCAATTAGATTTCTGTCCAAACACTTATGTAAATACGATTCCCTTGAGTACTTGCAAGGACACTTGATCTACGGGCAATGCATGCAAGAATTTCACCAAGCAGTATTTCTCTAAATTCGTACCGTATAGTGAGAAATGTGGAAAACGAACGATAGCAGGGCGTCCCTGCCTCTTTCGCAGACTACGGCGCTTCATGTTAAGTAGTGGAACATGTTTATCGTCTGTCTCAGTATTTGCGATGATATTCGTCGGATCATCTGCATAATCAAATTCGTTATTTAATTCACCATCGTTGAGAATTTCGTTTTCATGGTAATACCTAGAATAATAAAACTGCTCATAGAATTGAATGTATGTAAGCGCACACAGTTGTTTCGGACAAGTAAATACGCATTGTAATATATCAATCCGTGTGTAATTTTATACTTTCAAGTAATTTATGTGTCATACTCATGTTTGACGGGAATTCATTTAGTAAATTGGTACCTTTCTTATAATGAACCATAATTACAGTAATTCGTTATTAATATAACACACCAAACTCCACTGCAGTTGAAAATGTTGCTGTAAAATACCTAATAATTTCTCGTAAACTGAATAATAGTACCTGTGAATAATAACAACGCAAATATTATTCAAATAAATAAATAAAAATAAAAACATCTGTTTTATGGAATAATAAACAAAATCTTATATGGCTATCATTACCGCAGGTATTTGGGGTAATGATGGCATATGGTTACTATTACCCCCAATATTTTTAGAAACAATAACACAAGTGACTACTTTATTTTCTGGGTCAGCACATTCTACCCCATGTTTCCTGAACCCTCTACATACTGAACGTATATCAATCTCCGTGACATCTTAATTTTTGTTCTTGTTGCCCATCACATCTTTGTAAATCTTCATTTTTCGTCTTCGTAATTTCGATTTCTTGCAAAGTTCGGTTTTGTTTTCTTTTTCGTTGTCTTGAGTGGAAACTTTTCTTTTGTAGCTTCGTTTGGCAGAGGTTTGTTATGGTAATTTTTTAAGTGCTTTTATTTCTTAAATTTCTTTATTTGGACTGGATGTTACCATTTGAGAATGCTTTCGATTTTGCCGGTCCTGATAACGTAACTGATGTAACACATTCTGAATTTTGCTGGCACGCTGGCAAATGTGGTTCTGCAGCTTTTTGACGTTCTGTAGTCCGTTGACGATCTAGAGTTCTTTATACTTGAACTTCTAGGACTTGATAAAGGTCTGGATTTCATTCGCGTTGAAGGTTGTTATTAGAAAATTCATTTTCATTAGTTTTATTGATGTCATAGAGCCGAGCTGACTCAAAGTCTTCATAAAAAACGTTAGATTTGTCGGGACAAATACCTGTAACTTAGAATCCTTTAATCTCTTTTTCGGAAGTAGCAACTCTCATGTATGCATTATTGAATATTTCTGCTATTTTAAATGAAGTTATTTTCTAATGCCGATTTTTTTTTTAAATATTTGTGTAACAACCAAAGGCCGGATCTTATGCGAAGTGTGTGTAGGTATTGTTAATAGTATAATTGCATTGGCCTTGCAAAATGTATAAGCTTACAAAGTTGAGTCGTTATCCATTACAAGCAAAACCGGATCCCCGCCCAAAATTGAAAATGTTTTAAATACTGTACGAAGAGATCTTCCGTAATCCAACTTTTATCAGAACAAGAATACAGAGCTCCAGGTTGGCCTCCTTTTTGAAGCTGCGGAATCATCTGTTTTCTTCAATAAATGAATATAACAGGTACAAAAATTTCTTACGCACTAAATACACAAACAACAGTTATATTTCTTCTTTTTTCCCAACTCGTGACAAATCCCACTTGCTTCAAACCCCTTTTGGTAGGTATTTTTCCTGGCATTTGTACCCTTTTAATTTCTATCTCGTCAGTATTAAATATCTTGTGCGCCTTGAATTTATACTTTGCTTGCACTTCTTGAAAAATATTGCTAGTTCCTCTTTGTAAATGCCGTTACTTAAGTAAAACTATAGATGGATTTCGTTTCATAAAACCTGAGAGCCAATCATCACCTGCAGTTTTCGTATTTTTATTAAAGGGACAAGACATATTCTTCTCCGCATATTCATATGCACATTTTTTAATTTCTTGCCTCATTTTGAAAAATGTATTACATGTTCTAAATTTACACTAGAAAAAAAGTGTCTAATCTAAACTGAGTGTTTAATTTAAGCATGAATGCTAATATGTATTCTACTACAGATTCACTTAGTTCGCATAGATATTATATAATATGTAGAGATATTCGCATAAGAGTTTACTAACTTCTCATATTAAATTATAGTTTTATTCAGTAACGGTGATAAAAGATGAGCCTAAAATTTCAAATAAAAACATTTTTAAGGCCTGAGATTTGAGCCCCTCCTCGAGATAAGAATCGCTAGATGAGCGTGTATACGGAAATCTGCCACTGATTAAACTACACAAAATTTCTCAATATTCGTGTATTGGAGAGAATACTGGTGTTGATCAACAATAGTCTAAATTGTATTTTGTTCAAATGTTTTCCTGCAGATAGAAGAGCTACTCAAGCGGCATAGGTGTCCTATCTTATTTATGCGTCTTTGTATTTGGATCATATATTTGCAGAGTTGCCTTAAAAACTCCGTGCACAAATTCTGCGCGTTTTGTGTAATTATAATATTTTAAACCTCCCGCTAATATACATATTTAGCTAGTTGTCAAACGATGACCAGCAGCGCCTTCTAATTGCCGCTACGTGAACTACAATATCCTTGTTTTTTTTCAAGTGTTTATTTTATAATGAGGTCAGTAGGGTTGTTGTGTTCTGCGTGCTTTTGAAATATAGGGGAGAGTTGCCAAATGCGTACCACTTAATTTCGAAGGCAGTTTACATATTCTTTAGTAGGAATTTTAGCAAATATTATGTTTTACATCACAGTATGATTTAGGCAACCGGTATCCTAAATGGTACCAGCCGGTTTCCAAAATCGTACCTCGTGTGTTGGATTAAAATTAGATACAAAAAATCATAAGAGAAATTGTATTTTGAGTTTAATTTAAGATTAATATACAATACAACATAAAAAGAAAATATAATATAACACTATTGTTAAATCCTCTTTTGGCTTTATTTTATAATTAGGTTACACTAAGGTTATTGACCTTTATTGGTTGGTACGCAGACCAAAATATATGTGACGTTGCCTCTTTGAACGTTGGATTGAGAATGTCCCACCCTTTGCTTCTACCAAGTAAGCTGGCGACCATAGGCCACCCAGCCGTTCCAATATCAAAACAATAACAAACAAAACTCCAGCGCTAGGCATAGATAAAGTATCGGCTGGTCTATACATTTAACACGGCCTTTCCTGACCAAATGGGAGCGTCCTCGCTCCAATGAACACAACAAAATTATTTGTACGTGTATGTACTATTCTTTTTGTTATGTTCATTGGAGCGAGGACGCTCCAATTTGGTTAGGAAAGGCCGTGTTAAATGTATAGACCAGCCGATACTTTATCTATGCCTAGCGCTGGAATTTCGTTTTAATAAAAGGACCTAAATGATCCACATGAATTGTATGGAACGGAACGAATAGTTTTGGAATTGGATGTAGAAATCTAAGTTGTTTAAGTAAATTGGCAATTTTAGTGAATTTATTAGGGCCAATTTTTTGAAACAATATACATATAAATCGGTTGCGTCATTTGGTTTATGATTCATCATTTTTAAGAGCATGGTATGTAGATCCCGTATAGGTGGGAACGTTTCTAACAATAAACGTTTCCATTCAACCCATGAAAACATACGTGTCTGTAAACTTTTATACCAAGTTTCTGCAGGACCTTGTAATTTAGTTAGTGCAAAATGAACAGTTGTTGTTTCATCCTATTCATAGATAGTAACATACTCGTCTATTGTTTGCAGCCATTTTTCTACGTTATGAAATTGAGGATTAAATCCGGGAATAATATTATTTAAGGAATTTGATGGATCCCTAACTGACGCGAGTTACCACACTGTCTAATAATTTTCTCAATTCCGGTTAACCACATTGAACTCAATTCTGACTCTCTATTTGATATATTATCGGCAGACTCACCCCTCCTTTCCACGAGTGCATTATCGTCACTGGTTGTGCTACAGCTACGTGCACCCATCCGACGAGATGGAGTACCTCCAGGTGTCGAACGGCGTCGGTGTTTTCGACTACGTCGATCTCTTGGCATGTTAACTGGCACCGTTTTCTTTATCCCACTTCTGATGTTAAATCCTCTTTTGGCTTTATTTTATAATTAGGTTACACTAAGGTTATTGACCTTTATTGGTTGGTACGCAGACCAAAATATATGTGACGTTGCCTCTTTGAACGTTGGATTGAGAATGTCCCACCCTTTGCTTCTACCAAGTAAGCTGGCGACCATAGGCCACCCCGCCGTTCCAATATCAAAACAATAACAAACAAAACTCCAGCGCTAGGCATAGATAAAGTATCGGCTGGTCTATACATTTAACACTATTTAACTTAAATACAATTAGGACAATGACAAATATCGTCTTCTTTCGAAACTCCTCCACAAGCTTCATGTACCCACTTTTGACACTTTAGGCACTGGATCATGTTTTCTAAATAACAATTATTGCAAAGAAAACAGAACCAGTCGTTTTCATTCTCTACTTCTAAGACAGCTGGAGCAGCGGTGCTGGTTGAAGGCGTGAAGTCAATATTTCTTTTTTTATTTGTTTTGTTTTCCTTGCAACTAATTCCTTTTTATAGGGGCTACTGGTAAGCACTGTTGCCGATTGTGCAGCCCTACGCCTTTTCCTGGACCCTTTCGGTGCAGGTTTTGGACTGATTTCTGCGACAGAAACTTTAAAAGGGACTATAGATCTATTAATCACACATTCAGTTTCATTAGGTGTTACTACAACCTCAGGTTCAGGTTCAAGTATAGGTTCAGGCTCAGTAGTGTTTAATAATTCGCAAGGTGCAAAATCAGCATCGTTAAAAACAAGTCGATTTATTGGCCAACATCCGCTAGCTTTAAAGAATTAACTGCATTTCCGACAGTTGCAGCTTTATAATAAGCTATTATTATTAAATCAGTTATTTCGTATTGTGTCACCAGTATTACACGTCATCCATTGGTCCAACGCTTGATCATAATATTTTTGCATAGTCCCAAATACTCCCACATCAAGTGGTTACAACCTATGTGTTGTATGACCTGGTAATTGCAACAGAATAATTCCATTCTGACGTGCTAGTTCCAATGGTTCTAAATTCTTAGTATGTGTAGTGTGGCCATCGAGCATTAAAATTACTTTTTTGTCTACTGTTGGCTTAACAAAATCAATAAAATGTTGTAACCATTGCAAAAACAATTCGCTTGTTATATATCCATTATCAGCAACTTCTATCAAACTACCTTCCGGAGAACCTTTTCGCAGCTGAGGTGTCAATATCTTTCTTTTGAATATAAACATTGGTGGGACAAACATTCCCGCTGCATTTGCACAACATACGAAAGTTGTATTTGTTCCTCTCTCCCCACTAACAATTCTACCGATTCTCTTTTTTCCTTTTTGCCTTATTATTTTGGAACATTTCTTCTGAACAATTGAAAATTCCGATTCGGCCACGTTATAAATCCTACTAGCAGATGATTGTACTTTATCCTCTAGGACAGTGTTTCCCAAACTTTTTTCATCGCGGAACACTTTTTAAGTTCTAAAATTTTTAAGGAACACCTAGCGTAAATTTGGGTTTTTAGTTATAATAAATGATAACTCAGATATATTAGATAAAAAAAATAAATAAAATTTTATTCGAATTTTTGTATCATACATACCTAGAAAAGAAATGTTTTTCAACTTTAAATTTTACAGAAAATGACAAAAATAATAACTTCAATTCACTGCAAACATTTTTAGTTTTCATTTTCAATGACTTCGATGTAATTCAGTCTTTGAATTGCAAATTCTTTTAATGTCAGGCACTATGTTAGAAACCTGAATTCTTATATCGGATGCAGCATTAAGTCGGTTTCTATATTTGGTTTTTGTTGCAGCGTAATGTGAAAAACTTGCCTCGCACAAATACGTTGTCGCAAAAGGTAGTAAAATATGAATAGCTTGTTTCGATAAGTTTGAATATTCTTCTGACAAACTTATCCAAAATTCGTTTAAAGGTAGTTCTATAAATTTTTGTTTTATGCCGGAATCTGTTGTCAAATCAATTAATTTTTCGAAATCAGTTGCGCTCATATCTATCGGTTTAGTTCTCGTCGTGAAAGGATTTCGAATCCAAGAATTGTCTTCCTGGGACTGTGGGAAATATTGATCGAGAGTTAATTTCAAGTCACCCAAATGTTGTAAAATTTCATTATGAACTTTATTGTCTATTCTTAAATTTTCTTCATTTAAAAAGTCATCTAAGGTAGGAAAGCAGGCAAATGTATTCTCTTCTACAGAAGAAATCCAGAATATCAACTTTCGTTTGAAAGACGCAATTTTATCCGTTACATTAAAAACAGAAATGTTTCTTCCTTGTAATGATATATTTATTTCATTACACTTAGTAAAAATATCAGCTAAATAAGCAACACTCATTAACCATGTAGGATTTGTTAAACATTCCATGGAATTTTGCACCAAATTATTTGATGAAAAGAAAAGCAATAACTCATTACGCAGTTCAAAAAATCTCAATAACGCTTTTCCTCTCGATAGCCACCTTATTTCGGTATGCAATAAAAGTGCAGTATGTTGGCTACCCATTTCATCGCATAAAATTTTAAATATTCGGGATTGAAGTGGTCGAGATTTTACATAGTTGATCATTTTTACAACTGTATCAAAAATACTTCTGAAATATGTAGATATTTTTTTTGTAACCAGTGCCTGCCTATGCAAAACACAGTGAGTTTTTGTTGCATTTGTAGCTAATTCCAAAATGCGCGCCACAACCCCCTTTATCTTGCCCACCATTGCTTGTGCACCATCTGTACACACGTTGGTACACTTTTTCCAATCAAGGTTGTTTTTATAAATGTAATTATTAATGCAGTTAAATATATCTTCTCCAGTTGCTCTTTCTTGGAGGTATTCGCAAAAGAGTAAATCCTCTTCAATGCGGTTATTATATACATAGCGCACAAATACCAGCAAAACAGATAGACCTGCGACATCTGTTGACTCATCCATTTGTAAAACAAATTCATTGCAAAGTTTAAGTCGATTAATTAACTCTGACTCTACATCAGCAGAAAGATCGGCAATGCGGCGCGAAATTGTGTTATTGGATAATTGTAATGAATCAATTTTTTTAGCGGACTCTTCATTGAACATGCTGGACACAACGTCTTTCACACAAGGCTTAATAAGTGTCTCTCCAATCGTATGAGCTTCACCATTACGTGCAATACGATAACTCACACGATAGGATGCCTCTGTTGCCATTTCGTTTTCAGTTTTAGCAATTTTTTTCATTTGAATTTGAGATTTTTGCAGGGAGTCAAGTTGTCTCTTAAAGAAATGTATAGTTTTATCTTTATATTCAGAGTGCTTCGTTTGAAAATGCCTACGAAGTTTAGCTGGAGCTAAAGAACTGTTAACTAGAATTTTATTACATATAACACACATTGCATCCGGAACATTTATATTGCCAGTATACGTAAATCCCCAATTTAAATAGCTCTCGTCATATTTGCGTTTTGGCGCGCACTTCGATGACTCTCCCTTTTCGGATAAAACCGCATTTTCTTCCCGAATCGCAGATGTATTTGAAGAAGTACTTGCTCCGTCTTGTTTCAAAATTCCCGTTTTTAACCAGGAATCCATAGGTAGTTTTAGAACTAAAATGGAGACAAAGAAAACCGGGTATAAAAAAACAAGAAAGGGACTATTTTTATTTTAATCATTAAACACCCATGCTACTAAAAGTTACGTAAATTCCCAAGCTGTAAGGCTTACAGATTCCAGTTACTTTAACAATATTAATCAAACACATCTTGGTATTCAAAATAAAAAAAAAAATTCAATATAACCTTATAATGGTTAAATAATATATATCTCCATTGTAGCGGAAAATTACAATATTAGTTTTTTTAAAAGTACAATAATACTTTTAACGATAAAAATATTACACTTATTATACAGGCCTATCCTGAAAAATAAATTCATAACATGTCGTTACGTAACAATGATAGTTTTCATAATGACATTTACAAGGACTATATTGCGAATGTGTATTCAAGTCGTTGTGTTTGACGTTTGATTTTCATCGTAAGGACGAAACCCATGTTTTTGAACTAAATAGTACGATCTGACAGATCTTCACACAGATCGATGCAAATGTCAAATTTAACTTAGGTTATACATGTATACGTATTTCATTATTATTCAGTTACAACTAATTGACTGACATTGTTTGATTATCAAGTATAGTGTAGCAACATTTTGTCAACAATGATTATAGGTTACGACATTTCGAATTACAGAATACGAAAAATTGAAAGGTCCTTATAATTCCAACTATCGTTGTCATAACATGTCGTTATGGCTTTACGACAAGTTACAGAATAAGCCTGTTAGTATTAGTAAAATTTTTATGCGTATTTATTTACCAATTTCCAAGTCCACAGAAAACTAACACTGAAAATATTAAAGTGATACTGAAACACTTTTTTCTGAGCACAGAACAGAAACACCAAGAAACACTAACAGAAATGCATTCTACATGTATTACATTGCCAACGTAAGCTATCTGGTGTCCCTATATTAGTAAATTTATTACGCGCGCGATTTAAACTACTTTGTTTTATAAAGTGTGGTAAACTCCGAATTTTGTTTTATGTATTCTCTTTAAATTTGTTTTGAGAGTTTCATAATTTTTCGCAGAACACTTAGTGACTGTTTGCGGAACACCAGTGTTCCGCGGAACACAGTTTGGGAAACGCTGCTCTAGGATATTAAAAAAAATGTTGACCGATTCCCTATTGAATCCTTTAGCTTGTGCAATTGAAGTATTTTCCGGTTATCGGACCGAAAGCGACGGATTTCTTTTTAAAAAGGAATAAAACCACTTTTTGCCAGCCATTTTAGTGTTCTGATTAAATTCGTGTGCAATATTATTTTGCTCTACAATTTGATATGCTAAGCGTCGAACATCTGTTATATTTAAACCAAAAAATGAAGATTCTAGTTCAAGAATGTGGTCAACTAATTCTTTTTCAATATCTGTAGGTATTGTTTGTATGGCTCCAACCTTGTTTAATGCAGAAGTAGTCTTTTTATCAATCCTTGGAGGTGTCTTCTTAACGTTGGCTTTGGAATTTTAAACCGCCGAGAACATTCGTTGAATCCGTATTTTTTTTATTTCTGTAAGTCTCTATTGCTAATTTCATTTGATCTTCTGTCCATTCACAATATTTTCGCTTTTCCATGCTAAAAAATTGAAATATTGTAAATCGTGTATTTTCCTGGTAAAATTTGGATAACAGTATCTTAAATCGTACTGGTACGATTTAGGAAACCACAGTGTGGTACAAATTAGGAAAAAGACGTCCCGCCAAATAATTGAAGCTAACCTTAAAACATTATCACCATGTTTTATAAACTAAATAGAAATAAATAATATAAGATAGCTAGTTTTCAAAAATATATAAGACTACCTCAGAAACTGGAGATTCATATTAAATTCAGTTGATGAAAATCGTTTAAAATTAACATCAGACTTACCTGATTTCTTTTTGCTTCTGTCATTCACAAAAAAAAACACTTCATGCGAATGAATTTTTGTTCCTACTTTATCGACTTAAATAAAAGTTCATATCTTTACCACCAGTGGGCATCAAAATGCATTAATTTTTAAGTGTGGTGCTGATGGGTGATTGACACTAACTATTTTCATGTCCGACCTCCCATTTTGTGTAAGGTAAGTGTGGGTAATAAGGCCCACCTAACGAATTATATTTTGTTTGCATTTTTTTTTGTACATATTTTCGAGAACTCTTTATTTCATATAAATTTTGATACATTAAACTACAGAGCGATCGAGATTAACTGTCCGTGCCGCCTCGTTCTGATTTTTTATTTGCCGCATCGTTGTCATACTGACTACGATTGACATATCACATTGGCGTACAATTAATTTTTTTTAATAAAGAATTAAAAAACAACATTTAATAAAAAATTGTTGATAATAAATGTTCAAAATACTCTCCTTCATTCTCAATGCATTTATTTGATGCAGTCTGATTTCAAAATTACTTAATTAATTTCAAAATATCTGTCAATAAAATATAAACACAAGCTGTCACTGATTCAAAAACAAAAGTGTTTATTGAAATGTCAGTCACGTAGGCAACAAATAATAATTTTACTTCGGTGGAACATAATTTTGATCATAATACGGAAATTTTCAAGTCACGTGACGGACAATATATCTCGATCGCTCTGTATAAACTATAAAATATCGAACGTCAAATAAGAAAATGATATTTTTAGGTTTTTTAAAAACAAAAAAAATGATATATTTAGGTTTTATAAAAACCTTGCAAATGGGCCTTGTTTCGTGGAGTGCAGGCAATTAGGCCCATTCGTTTAGGGTGTACAGTCCGGGCAAAGAAAGACACCCTAGTCCTCAGGTGTGAGGCCAACACAATCCTCATGCACCCAGGTAAGACACATTGCACACTGACGCATATCACCTACGAATTCGGTTTCACATAATTTGCAAAACCAGTTTTCTTTAGAGTTGGAGCCCATGCTTTCTCGCGAGGTGGATGCAATGAGCTTTGGGTTACAGTCTTTTGCTTTCTTTTTTTCTGTTGAAGTTGCTGAACTGACACGCGTTTTGGAGTTCTTCCCAATATTATTCCTGCTTTGGAACAGGTCTCTTGTTACTTCCTGGGCTTTATAGTTTAGAGCCTTCGTCCGTACTGTCTTCGACTTTTCGATGTTTGGTGTTACTAAGACTTCTGAGAATGAATTAAAAGCAGCCGACCAACTCTGCCGATTCAGCGACCATTGAAATCACGATCAAGTACTACACGTGCTACCATCGAATAGTGTGCTGGACAACCATCATGTTGAAACCACATGTTCCGTCGCACTTCTAAGCTCAAGTCTTCAAGTAATGTTGGCAGTTCATTGTCCAAAATGTCTCAGTACATTTAACGGTTCAATGTGCCTTCAATAATATAGGGGCCTATGAGTTTGTTGTCAATTATTCCACGCCACACGTTGACAGTCCAAAGATGCTGATGTTTAATTGGCGTAGCCAGTGCGGATTTGTGACACTCCAATAATGCATGTTGTGTCGATTGACCGTTCCATGGTTTGTAAAAGACGACTCTTCGGAAAACAATACGTAACAAAAAAAAAAATGGGGTTTTGCTGTATTTATTCATGTGCCCACTGACAAAAAGTTACCCGATTTTATAAATCAAGATCTTGGTGTAAAGACACATGATATGGATGATACTTGCAACGTTTTAAAATTTTCCAAACACTGGTGTGGGAGAATCCGAAATCGCAAGCTATTTCTCTTGTTCCAATATGAGGATTATGAACCACTGTAGCCAATACACCAATTATATTATTTACATCAGTGACTGCTGTTCGACGGGTCCTTTTTTTCGGTTCAACACTTCCATTAGTAGTAAATTTTTTGACAATTCGGTAAAATGAAGCACGTGACCGAATTCTATCCGGAAAACGTTGTACGTAAAGATTAGCAGCATTATCAAGACTAATTGCATAGAATCTTGCAAGCCATCTGGTTCTAGATAATTTCGAAATTTTATTAGGCGTTTTATTATGCAAACGCAAGTACAGATCTTTATATTCATTAATTCTTTGAGGACTATGAGAGAAGTAATTGTGAATTTCTCTTACTAAAAATTCTAATTGCTTAGGCAATTCTTTGGTTGCATATTCGGCACATAAATGCAGAGAGACACATTTAACAACTATTACATCTCGAACTACTGATTTTAACAATGTTGCGAAAGAGTGATGAACACCTACCATCACGCTAGCACCATCGACTCCTACTCCAATTAAATTTTTAATTGATAAATTGTCTTTCAATAATTGTTGAGAAACAGCAACAACAGCCCGTTTTCCCCAGACTTTAGAGTACGTTTGTAAATACCTTTTCTTATTCATTTTGTGGTTAAACCTACACAAACCAAGTCAACTGAGCGACAGACAGAAAAGCAGAAGTTTTAGTCGATTGCACCAACGGGTGGGTGGTACTGCTGACGCCTCAGCGCCTGGCGCGAAATTTAAATTTTATTTTTAAATCGAATAAAATTAAAATCAGTTAGTACTCAAGTTTAATTTAAATTAAAATATTTGGATGTAAGGTAAACGGTCTTCTTTTACACTTAAAATTTTGTAAAATATGTGTCCCCTATAAAATCCCCCAAAATATTTTATCCCCTACATTATCCCCCCCAGAAATATTTTACCCCAAAAATAGGGCAAAATCCCCCGAGTTGGTAACACTGGTACTAACAGTAGGGGCGGATTAGTTTCTGTTCACAAACAGGAGGTGGGGGACCGAATGCGACACGGCACATGCGCAAGACAAAAGAAAAGCACGTGGCTCATCCACACGGGCTTGAAATTAATAACTAACTAAAGATAAAGTAACAAAAATAGGCGAAAGAAAGCGGCGAGCTTTATCAAAATAAGTATTTCCACACAAAAAGCGGATAAAATAGGCAGATACCAAAAATGTGCGCCTACAAGAATGCATGCATAGACCGAAGTATGCATACATACACATACCTGTACATAAGGATACAGAAACAAATTGTAATAGTCAATCTCCGTACGGAGGATAAAGAAAAATATGATCCCTGTCAAGGGTAAATCACAAACTACATGTGATTACGTGCGACTCATTTGAAGGTCAGAACTAGACCTCTCTTTTTGAAAAAAAAGAATTGAAACAAAAAAGCCAGATCGCAAATTCTTCTTCAGTCCATCTAACCTTTTTTGTGGCCTTCGTGGCTATCTGAAAGTCGTCATATCAGGTCTTATGTGCTCTTTGTTGGTGGACTCCTAATCTGGTCTTGTGCTGCATTGTTCAACCTCGCATGGGTATTGTTCAAGTCTTGGAATTGATGTCGGTCTGGCACTTCTTTCTCGTCTTCTATTTGTTTGGCGACATCCGAGAAACTGCCATCTTGTTTGTTTTTCTTTCGTGTTGTCATACCAATGAATTATAGTCTAGTGGATTGGAAGTTCACTAGAGTGATGGAAGCGGCGAGCGGGCGCTGAGGCACGTCTCGGCTTCCCAAGACGTGACGGTAGGGTCTGGTGGTCTTCTTTTCCAAACGGACGCCATGAATAAGCGGTGAATAGTAACACTGCACTTGATTTATAATCGGACCGCAGAATGATGTAGTTTCGAGGAAATTTACTGGGCCTTTATAGTGGTGGCATTGGCTCTAGGCCAGATGCCTCTAACGATCAAGGGTACAAACTTTAAGGGTTTACCTAACCGTCTAGCACACTAGATTTAAGGCGTGTAAATAATTCATTTTATGAATTGGCACCAATGAAAATTAGTTTAATAGGAATATCTGAATATATTATGAAAAGCCTTAAACAAATTATGATGAAAAGATAGCACAAGAAATTGGTAGATTTGTAATACAATCGGGTTAAAAGAGATATTAACTGGGTTAATGACATTGTTATTGTTATTATCTGACATTAAGAGGGGATGAGCTCTGAGATCTAAAATAGATAATGCTACGAATATGAATCGTATGTTTTATGTTTTGTATTAGTACGATGTTTATTAAATTTTCATCTATAGCTGGTTGGACTGGTTCCAAAATGTGTACTACGGCGATTGCAATAATAATATTTAAAACTATTTACTTTTATACGACAACCATAAGCTAAAATGAGAAATCTTTTCCATTTGAAAACAAATTTTCTATTTTAATCCGTTCTTATATGTGCTTTGTTAAAAACCTGTTCGGTGTGTGTTCTAGGATTGGCTATAGGTGTTAATAAATTGGGATACACATTCCTTCCAGACTCATGTCGCGATCTACTATTATTAAATATAGTATTATCGTGAGTTGAACGCGGCCATCTCGATACGATGTTTTGTATTTCATAATTAGCATCGACAGCTAACGGAAAATATTATTTTCTCTTTAAAAAAATTGAGGATTGTTTCCTACTGTACACTGAATTCGTATGTGTTCCGTTTAAATCAATATGTAATTGATAAAATTAATTATACTTGTCTAGTTAATGAATTATTACACATGATATCGTATAGAATTAATTTTGTGATTTTCTGATTTCTTTTTCAGTTCTTGGCATTTTAATAAAATTATTGTTTAAATTTGCTATTGCCCTAGTGACACGCACAATTATTCTAGACACCGTCGAATAGTGAACTCCAATAAAGTTTGCAGTGATTGCCAGTTGCTAGTGTTACCCTATTGTTCCTGAAATTTATAGGAGTAATAAATTACAAAATAACAATAAAACATTAAATAATTTAACTTACTTATCATTTTTAAATTCAATTTCATTTTCTATTAATTCCAGTAATTAATAAGTTGTAGGTTTTGTTAAGCGAAATCTTTTCGCATTTGCTACAAAATTGGGACGATTCACGGTAAAAAAGAAGTATTTTAATTTTAATTTTGTAGTACGAATATGTTACACCTAGTCCGAGAGTGGGGTTTTAAATAGTTGATAAACAGTCATATGAGAGTGTTATATAGTAAGCGGCAAAAAATGGTCGCTGTCTATCGAACAAATCTAGAAAACTTCTTATACTGAAGCACTTTAAACTCTTTCAAGTTCTCCCAATTAGCCATTAACTGAAAAATAACAATTATAATTTATATTAATTAAATTAATCAACAACAATCAATACCACTTAACTTACATATTAGATCCTTTTTTTATCTTCATTTCTTGTTCATACTGTTTTTTGAATAACTTAATTTCCATTTCGTGTTGTATACCTATATTTTTTTTCGTAGTTGTACACGTACATTTTCTTCATGTAGTTGTAGAATTACTTTCACTTCCTTTGATAGAGATTCTAACGGATCCACCTGAGATTATATATGGACTGTTTATTTTGATAGTGGTGTAAGTCCATTTTCTCTTGTTTCGAGAAAATTAAAGGTTAGCATATCTGTTAATTAAAAAATTTAGGCAAATTATATGAAGTCTGGCAATGTTTCTACTGTTTTATAAATATTGAATTTGATTATATAAATTTGTTTTAGGCGAATTATACTATAATAATATGTATTTATAGGCTGTAAATGGACTTACACCACTTTCAAAATTAGACAATTGTAAAAATCGTTTAATTTCAATTTTGAAAAATGAAATATCACTTAAAATATACTTCATTTTAATACCAATTTTGTTTATAAATACGCATGACATGACATAAAATAGTAGTATTTTTAATTTTAGACGATAATTACATCGTCAAAATTACAAGATCTTGATAGTATTTACTTATGCTCTGCATGTGGCAGTGTTTCGAAATATGCATGATGCACCGGAGGTATATAAGGTAATAACTGCTTGATGTCTTTATATTTTTCATAAGTAATAGGCCTGGCATTTTGGTACAAAGGCGTCAGGGCGATTTTCTCAAATTTGAAGATTTTTTATTGAAACGAAATTCTCTCGTTTCATTTCATGTAAAATGAATTTGTCATTTTTTCTACAGTGTTATTACATTATAATAATCTTGTGGTGTATACAGAAAATTCTTTTTTCGCAATGCCATTTCTATAATTCCAAAATCTGCATCGTTCGGAAGGTATGAATGCCCCGAGAGTAAAAATTTGTGATCAATTGTGTTAATGTTGTTTTCCGATGACTGGACAACCTTCAACCACATCAATGCCATTTGTATATTTCGATTTTGCCCAGTACACATGTCACTGTAGGCAATAACATGGCATTGGGTCGTTACATTTTCTAAATGCCTCAAACAGCAAGAAGCTACTTCTTGCGATCCCCTGGAAGCAATAGTTTCGTCCCACACATACATATTAACTTTATTATCGTGGAAATTGTGAAAACCCTCGTTTAAAACATACATGTTTCGCTTATAATATGCGATTGAGACAGATAATTTCGAGTAAGGTAAGGCTTTTTGTAAGTCAAAAGAGAAGACAAAGTATTTATCAGGATTTTTTTATGTCAGAATTTTGTCTTCTTGTAATTCTTTTCTTGCTAATTCAGCATCTTGCAAGTGAACATCATGTCTTTCTATAAGAATTTGGACTTACACCACTTTCATAATCGATGATAATGCAATTTCATTTACCGACCGATTTTAAGTTGTACATAACATGGGAATTTTTTAAGAAATTCAACACGGACTAGTTATACATAAAAAAATTACATTAAATTTAGCATGAATTACGTGATATCTCATTTTTTTCAAAAATGGACTTACACCACTTTCAAAATAAACGGTCCATATATTAATTTTTTTACCATTTTTAACGAGATATTAGATACTTAATACAGCGTAGAAAAAAAAAATAGATGAGAAGTTGGGAATTTGAACAGCTGCTGTAGACAGATGCTGTGCGATTTCTTGTGTGTGTGTCATATATAGGACTTTAAATAAAGGGTTTCCATTAAACGTCGTCATTTTAAATTACATAAATAACTTGATAATATTTTTATTTTATTAAAGTATAAAGTACAAAGTTTACCATTAAAAGTCAAACACGATATCTGATAAATGCTCGCCTCTGTTTTCTTGCAAATGGTCATTTTTTTGAGGAAATTTTTCATCACACTTTCGCACATTTCTGCTAAATTGCATACTACCAGCACAGCCCTTTGTATAATCAAGAAACTTTTAAATATGAAGTTTCATTGTCCTATCTTTATCCGTTTTTGAGATAGTGTACATATAGACACAAATTCATCCACACACACAGACATCATTGCCAAAATTGTTAAAACGTATTCCGAGGACCACAAATTTTGTATTTTTAACAAAATCTTGCAATCGAAATTTTTCATAATTCCTATACTTTTTTTATACAATGACAAAGTTTACACGAACAGCAAAAAAGTACTTTGACTTGGCTTGGAAAAGGCGACTTATGAAAAGTAAATATATTGGTGCGTTTATACATTAACTCTTTAAAGGGCTAGAAATTCCTAAATTTCTAGACGATTTTTCAAGTTTCAAATTTTTGGAGTTAAATTTGTAAAATATATTTTTAACACTAAAAATTTATATGCATAACAAAATCTATGCATAGTTTTAATGAATATGCTGATTCGAAGGTGGTACGTTATATGTACCACCGCCCCACATAAATAAGATTAAAAAAATATAAAATAATAGACATGATTTAAACTTTTATTTATTAATAACATACAGTAGAAAATGATATAGGAGTGTAAATTAAACAAAGTTTGTGTGGAAATCCTGGAAGCAGGTTTTGTTCTTTCTTAGGCACATCGGTACCCGACAGATAGAGTACATCCATTCCGAACTTGTTTTGATTTTGTGCTACAAAGAGCACACCACTTTCTAGTACCACGCACCGGTTGATGCTTAGATGACTCCAAATCTTTTCATTGACATCACAGAGGAAATGAATGGATCATTAAGTTCAGGAGCACTTGACCAATAATCTCGATAGTTCGGAGAACGTTTTATGCCCATCAACAAATTAATTGCGAGGAATGCCTTTATTTCCATTTTGTTCGTACCCGTATATAATTTACCTTATGATGTTTTTAATTGTTCGGCATATAAATTCGTTTTAAATACCAAATGGTCCATGAACTCAGGTGTTATGAACAAATCAAAAAGTTTTATAGGTGCCACATTTTCCATTTATTCTATAAATTCAGGCACGCCTGAAGGGGAATTAAAGTCTATAGGAGTACTGGCTTTTGGATTTGTTGACCAACTCTCTGGATAGTTTCGGGTATCACGGATGCAGTGTTTATTAACCTGTATATTAGTATTGATAGAGGTAGATCATCTTCCGAGTCTTGATCATCATAATTACTGAAAACATGAATTGGGACTTGTATTACATCTTCATCATCGGAATCAGACTCTTCGTCAACTGAATCAACATCGGATGGTATGGATTCAGCATGAACATCTTCTACTACTCTATTAAATTTATCCCTTGACATACGAACCAAAATAAAGGGTACTCTTCTTCCCTGGACATTTTCAAGAAAATTAAGATACAATTTAAAAAAGGCGCTAAGGAACGGTGGTACAAATAACGGACCACCAAAAACTTATTAATAACTAACTTATAACGTTTTTATATTATAATATAAATCAATTAGTACCGTCATCCGGGGTGAATTCGGACGATTTTCGAGTATTTTTGCAAATAACGGCTACAATTTTTATTTGAAACTTTGAAAAAAATTAATTAGATACTTGTACCCTTCATGTATTCATACCATCAAAGAAAAAAAATTGCATCTATATCTAATATTTTTTTTTTCACATGAATAGTGTCCGAATTCACCCCTATGTATTGGGTGAATTCGGACACTCATTGGTTGTAGCTTATAATCGAATTTTAGCATGCACTGGAGTGTATTCGGACACAAAATTAAAAAAAAATGAAGTTTGGTACATCTGTAGATGCAAAAGATGAAATTTTCGGGCATTCGTTATGAAAAAAACATACGATTATTGGAACTTTAGACAGTTTATTCATAAACATTCATATAAACAATAAAAAAAAAATATTTGCTAATAAAAAACAAAACAAATCCTTCAGTCTATTTTAGAAAAATATTTTCGCTTATGACAAAAAAAGGTATGATGTGAGTGGGAACATTGCATTTTTCCCCTAAACTAACAAGTGCTTATGTTATCTGGAATATTAAACTGATATTTGCCTCTTCGTGCATCTTTTACATTTCTGAGAACAAGAATTATTTGATGTTTTTCAATGGCGCTTTCATCTTTGATTTGGGGGTAAGAATAATAATCTCCCATCTTGGAAGACTCGTGTTTTCTTAGGAAATGAACCATATATGTATCAGGAGCAATTACTTCCTTGACACAGGCGACATAGTTTTTTGTTATCTTTTTGTTGGTCAATTTAATTATGACAAAAGTATCAGTTGTTATAACTGCATTTTCTTGGCTCACAAATTGATCGATCTCATTATTTTCGTTTAGGCTATCTTCATCAACATATTCTTTTTCGAAGTGATTCTCAGTTTCTTCACAAGTTGCTTCATCATCATTTGACATATCTAGCTCAGATGATGAAGTAGAGTTCTTTCTTTTGGGACATTTCACTGATTTTCCTGGAGCAACTTTAATTTTTTTGCCTCTTCTACGCGTCGGTTCTTCAGTAAATCGTTTATCTTTTAATAAGTTGACAAACGTTTGGGACCATTCACCAGCAACATCATCCTCAGCGCTTAATATTGGAATTTTTCTTAAGACGACCTCTGGATCCAGTGGAAAAATCCCACATGCTCGAAATCCCGACTTGATGGTCTGCTGCATTGATGCTGCCATCTCAGTTAAAGTTTTTTTAAAAAGTCTGGGTAATTCTGATTTTGAAATACATCCCCTATTATTTGTTTTCCATTCTGATAATGCCGTTCGCCATTTTTTCTTTAAGGGTGCAAAAAATGCCACGTTTAAGGGTGCCAAAAAATGCCACAAAACGAATCTAATATTATATTTCTCGCATTCCTCGAGGACATGTAGTGAAACATGGCTTGAAAGATTGTCTCCTATTATTACTTTTGGCCCTTGGAGATTTTTCAAATAAGGCAATGCAATCTTATCAAACCAGTCTTCGAAAGTCGGTCCGTCGAACCAACCGCTTTTTGTTCTGTTATAGAAAGCGCCTTCAACTCCTCCTTCCACCCATGTTGGATATATACACTCAAAACGTAAGTGAACATTGCAAAAAACAATGTTCGTGAAAAACCCATGGTGAGGTTGTAAATTTGTAAAAAGAAACAGAGAAATTATGGTATGACCATGTTAAACAAAATGGTGGTGCAAACACATGTCCGTGTTACATATGTTTAACTTTTTAACTTCAGACACGCTGTAAATTCAGACTTTTGGATGTTGTTTGTCCTGATGATGGCCTCAACTGGATGGCCGAAACGTCGACTTATTTAACAATAAAACCATCAGCAATTTTTTGATGCGTTTCTTTTCTTCTAACCTCCATGTTCTACGGACACCTTGAACGAAGCCTACTATCGTCATTCATTCCTACCCATTGAGGGAATTAAGTTTATCTACAATTTTAATTCTGTCCAGACGATTTTGAATGTTATCAAACCGTAAACAACACAACAAAAAATTGAATCGTTTTAGAGCCATAGTACTACGGAAAATATCGACACCTGTACCATCTGCTTGCCACAAATCGTTCAAATTTTGACGGTTGGAGTGAAATAGGCCAGCTACATATAATAAACCAATTACTGCTTTCAATTCAGATATATTTGTTGGTCCGAAATAGCTTTTATCTTTATAAGCTTCAGACTTAATTTGAATTTTTATATTAGTCCATTTGACTATGTCTTCAATCATTTCGGTGTCAAAAAAGAGTTGCCAACACTCTAATACACTTTTAGCATTTTTTGCATATTGCTTTACACATGGCAGATGTGAAACAATATTTTCTTTCCTAGTCCGCACACGGTTATTAGGTGAAATTTTATTCCATGCGGTAACATCCTTTCCAATATAAATATCTTTTCTGTTCTTCGGTATTTCTGTATTACCTTCCTGCTGCATTGCATTATCTTCATCTCTTGTCGGTTCTGCATTTGTATATTCTTTGGCGGTCCGCTCCTCATCATCCGTTAGTTCCTGCTCTGTATCTGTGTTGTGTTCACTTTCACTTACATGTTCTATCTCATCTTCACTCTCTGTCTCAATAAATTCGTTGTTAACTTGACCGTCTGTCCAAAGAGCAAGTAGTCTTTCTTGTTCCCTTTCATAAGACATTGTTTCCTGTGAAAATGACATGTACATATTTGTTTTCATTTAAAAAATAATTATGTTAGCAACGTACCTTTTATGTGGAAAACACTGACGGCAATGGTCAGGTGGGGTGTGAGGCACCCCAAGTCACTTTAAACACGTCTAAACCTGTGCACTATTCAACAAGTACTGAACTAAGTAGGTGACGTTATAGTTTGATGATATTTAGGAAGCTATCTAGGAGGGGATAACCGAGAAATGTCTTTTAAGAACATTGGCAGGTAAAACAAAACAGTTGGGGTTTATCACACCCCACCTGACCAACGCCGGGTTAAAGGCAGCAACTGTTTCTCTACAAATTAATTTGGACATGTTAATTTGGAGTTCTGTATAATGAAGAAATAATTCTCCTGCCAGCGGTCACCGAATTTCCTTTTTTCATCCGCGAGTTTTCTTTGAATTCATTCTTATCGGCTAAAAAATAAATGTACTAATTAATTATTTATATAAACAAGTGCAGCTATACCACTTACATTGTTCTTAAAATCTTTTGCCTGAAACGCTTGTCTTATTTAAATACCTATTATAGAAATTAATTAATAACAATTACATTGTTTTACTACTTTATTATATTTTAAATGTTCGACATGTTTCAACATACTATGTCATCATCAGGAACACAAAAATTATACCTATTATAGAACACTACACGTCGAAACGTCAAGTAATGAAACACAAGTTTTAACTCGCATCACTACTACGCCTTAATGAAACGCTGCGCCGGTACAACAGTTGACATGCAGTGACCCACAGCGGTGTTGCAAGTAAGCTGTGAGTTCTCGTAAGTACACGGCACGGGCGGCTTTATTATGAGCGGGAAATTTAAATCTGCTGTTTCAGACATTTTAACTTAATAGTCCTACTTAAAAAAGAACATTATAAAAACATAATTCTGATAACTCCTGATCTAGATGCTCTAGGATTCATACATTTTACATTTACTTTTACTAAATCTATTAGTGCATTATTATCTTTTAAAATTTGAATTAAATCTTTTTGTAAATTACTAGTAGGATCTTTTTTCAAAATAATGTTATTCTTGTTAATAAAATTATTTACTTTTCCTAAATAATCCTTTTTATTTAAAATTACTATAGAATTATTTTTGTCTGGTTTAGTTAATATTAAATTATTTGAATTTATTTTATTTATTTAAACATGTCAATATTATTTACTATTACCTGAAATAGATGTTTTCTTAAGGATTTTTACAATTTTATGTTTAAAAAAATCTAGATTAGGAACATATTTCAAGGCCGTTTCTACTTCAGATATTTATATTTAGGATTATTTATAAAATGGGTGTATTTAATACCTTTATTTAATAATTTAACTTCATTTTCATCAAATGTAACCGCTAAAATATATTTTACATTCTGCAAAACTTTTGTTGACATTGGTTGAAAAATATGAAACTTAATCTTAATTTAATTATTAAAAATTACTTTGTTTTACTATTTTATTTTATATATTCGACATGTTTCAACATTATTATGTCATCATCAGGAAAAAATAACAAAAGTTATACATACAAAATACATAACAACCAAACACTAAATTTAATTTAGACATTTACAAAGAATTGAATAATTTAATTCAATTTGTTCATTTAACTAATTAAAATTTTCAGATATTTTATTGCTTCCAAATAATTTAATTTTTGCCCTTCATCTTCAATGTGTAAAATTTTTATACAATCTAAACTATTTACTATATGGTTATTTACTAAAACATGATTTCCGAAACTAGAATTTTCTGAATTTTTTTTTTTTTAATTGCATTCAAATGCATTTCATACTTAATCTTTATTATTTTAGTTTATTTTTATAACACTTTATAGGAAACCGCTATAAAAGTTACAAGGTGGAAAGAGAAGGTATAGGATTGTAATTACATTTATATTTTATGAGAAATATTATATTTATTCATAATGAAACAAACTAAATAACATAGAATTTATTCTTTGGTATGATAAATTTGAAGACATGGAGCTGGACTTACACTTGTCGCACCGTTACCTCGATTTCTTTCGAATTCCTTTTTGATAACACATTTGGAAGCTTTTGCCGTCGGTGATGAATTGCTTTTTTTAGCATTTGTTTTTTTTTTTTAATTAAATAAAATATAATTTTTTTCCAAGTTTTTATAAATTTTGTAATAATTCCAAGTTGTCATCTGAAGAAAAAATTTTCATATTGTGCCAACACAATCAGTACGTTTTTGCGACAACTTGTCCAACAAGTCAATATTTATATAATAATCTATCCAGTATAAATATAGCTCTCATATGCAGCAGTTCAGTAATAGACATGCCACTGGTAGGTAGTAGGTACCGTGCAATGAGCCCGCGCATCAATCAAATTAAAAAAGCATTGTATTTATTTCGGTTATTTTATTTATAACTCTTGGGAAACATTGAACTAGTGATTTCACTCAAGAAACGACGAAGAATATTTACGTCATCTGCTAAATAGAAAGATTTTTATTTTATGTAACAATTGTTACGATAACTGAGATATTGCCACTATTTTTGATGTATATTTAATGTAAGTAAAATGTATGTTTTTAATGATTATGTACATTAAATTACAGGCTCCTTATACGTCTGATAGAGGATGCGGAGGAATCGAAATATCTGATTTGGAAGAGGCTTTGGACGAGCTGTTTCGAGAAATTGAACTCAATAGTACTGCATATATTGAAGAAATCGAAACTTTCGATAAATTCGAAGATTTAATTCGAGAAAATAAAATATCCGTTAGAAAACACGAATCTTACACGGCATTGTCTGAGACTGTACTGCCGAAACAGCAGAATAATACATATCTGAAATACGACAAACTACTTATTTCGGAGGAATATTTATCTATGCAATTCACACCGACCATCTCCACGTAGTCCATGATTGCATCTACAGCAGTGGAAAGTGCAGGTGTGTTTGGACTGGAAAATTACCTGTTAAAAAATATGGCTGCAAAATTTTTCGGACAGACACTTTTGGATTCACACAATGGTCGAATCTCGCAAACTAGTTTCAGTCGAACTTGTGTTTGCTGCCACATTTGGCGTTATTGAAAATTATTATTATGATTTAGATGAACCAATGTTGTGAGTTATTAAATTATTGGAATACCTATTTGAGACGCTGGTGATATTGAATTATTTTTACGTGATTTATATACAGTTACTGACATGCTTTTGCCCAAAGTTAACCTTTTTTTTTGTATATGGACGTGGTTGTGGTAAAATTTGTTTTGCTGGTATAATTATCCATTATTGAAATAATTATGGACAAATTACTGATTTTTATAAGTAATTATGTAGATTGTCGTGTATTATACTGGAACGATCCAAATAGTGGATCCTCATCTTTTGTGGACAATATCCTTGGTTCAATAAGGAATGGATTAACTCTAATACAATTCGTGAAGAGATGGGTTTATTGGGATAGTGTGAATCTCCATATATCGTACTTGTACCAGTAAAAATTATAGACATATCCGCTTGCGCTCTCACGAAGCGCTAATATTTTGATCCCAAACCTCCGTTTAGATGGTATGTAATGTTTCCAGGGAAGGTTACTTTTCAATTCAATTAGGGATTCATTAATAGCAATATTTTTCTCTGGTCCGTATAGGGTAACTCCTTTTTTCAATTAGGTAATAAAGCACTTAAATAAAATATATTTTTGAACATTTTGTAATACAGAGTAATTTTACAGTATTATCTAACATATATGCAAAAAAAGAAATCAATAAATTTAAATAAAAACAGCCATTTTTAAAAAAAGAGAAAAAAAAACATCTTTGCTAATAATGGAAAGTCAGATGGCACCGTCACTCAGGCAGAGGTGGTATGCCTACTGAAATTACTATTTCTTGGGTTTCTTGGTCTCTGGTTTCTTGGGTCTCGGGTATCTTGGGTCTCGGGTATCTTGGTCTTGGGCATCCTGGTTTTGATGTGGAAGATTTTTTTAGTATTTATATTTTCCTTTGTATTTAATAATTCGACAACATGTCTTCTGCGACTTTTAACCATGTTGAGATTAGAAATTTCCGGCACCGGAGATATTTGATTCCGCATGGTCCCAGGGGTAACTTCTACTGATGCAATTTCTATTTTCACAGGATCTACGGCCTGGTTGTGGAAATAGTTGTTCTTTGTGATGCAGCTGAAATATGTTTTACGGGCGTAGCATCTATTTGCGAAAAAACGTTTTCTTTAGTGTTCTCCGCGGTACCAAGATCGTCAAAATTTAGGAGAAGAAAAGCATAGGCTCAAATAGCTTCAGGATTATATGGATAGATTCTCGTTGCCCGAAATGCGGATAGTGCGATAGTAGTTGTAGCAGATTTACCCTAAGCTTCATTTAAAAGTTTCCCAAATTGAAATCTTGTAATTTTCTTCGACGAATTTGTCTTCATATAAAACTTACAAGCATTATAGTAATATAGTTTTAATAACTTCAAAAATCTCCGATCCAAGGGTGATGTGACTAAGCAGAATAATATTTTTCTCTTCTGTGAACTCCAATGTCTCAATTGAATTCCTGTGAGATGTGTGATCGTCTACAATGAGAAGAGTTGTTCCATCTGCTTTTCTGGCTAAAAAATGATTTTAATCAATAAGAGAATATATCAGTATTAACTTACGCTGATTTTTCAGATATATGAACAGAAGAAACAGGTGGCATACCTTCATATTCAGGTATTTATTTTTCCTTTGAAAATACCTGCAGGTGGTAGAAAATTTCCTTCGGCGTTACAGCAAGCTATGATGGATATATACAAGTACAAGATCAATTGGCATACATACATACACCTGATAATAATTAATATAGTTTATTTATTTGCTAGTTCTTAATATGTTCCATGAAAGGTCTCTGAATAATGGTATTCATTTGTTTACATATATTTTTTTTTTCTTAAATGATGTTCCTTTTCCAGTGTTTGAAAAAATAATTAGCACATTTGAAGCAATTATATTGATAATCTTAAATTATTAACATATTAGTAAACAAACATTGTAGATTATTTCACTCAACAGTAGGTTACTGTCAACAACAGTATATTGTCCATGTCTGAAAACTGTGAATCAACGAGAGCCGGCGCAGAATACGCATTATACATGATGTACTGCCGCATCTGAAAAATTTGAACCAGGTTTAGAATATTTATTTCCAAGATTGAGGAACTATTGAGGTCTGGGTTGTACCTGTGGTTTATTACCTTAACTGTTTCAATTTCCACGAGATGTCTGAGACTTGCTGTAAAAACTCGACGATATAAACAAATATCAATTTGATACAAATATTATATCACTTCCTGTGGTATTTCATCATTTTTAATAACAAATTTATTGCGTATATGTATTTCTTAAATTTACAATGCTTTACCAGTATCTGTCTCTACTGGCATTTGCCATATTTGCCTCTGGTATTGCAGCTACTACATCATCCCCAATGGGTTTTAGTTCTTCATCTATAATTTAACCCTTTGTTGCCCAAATTAATGAATAATTAAAAAAATTTTAAAAATTGCATCTATAGAACTTTAAGCTTCTTTATAACTAAAAAAAAAGTATTACATTTTTTCACCCCTCTCCTTTTTTGAAAAAATGTGGACTTACAAGTAAAAAAATTTATTTCTGGAACCTACAAATCTAGTTCATTTGAAAATAAGAGTTCCATTTTGATTTAACAGTATTATTCGAGACTAAGGATCAATGTTTGGGATTGAAGGACATTAAAAATAATAATAAAAGTTTTAATATCTATTGCAAAAAAAAAACTATGTACGTGTATATAGTTGTGATGTTCCATTTTGTTGCAGTACTTTGTTCGGACACATAAACCTCTCGTGGATAATCAACAGGAATAAAATGAGCCATACAGAAAAAAAAAAACTCCCGAATATGTTCCAAATGCACAGAAAAATTTGTTCGAAAATAAGAGTTCCATTTTGATTTAACAGTGTTATTCGAGACTAAGGATCAATGTTAATGGCTGAAAGACATTAAAAATAATAATAAGAGTTTTAATATCTATTGAAGAAAAAACCTTTATTACTTACAGAATTACTTAAATTAATAATTTCGACGGAATATTCTCATATTCGTGCTTTGTAATCATTGTAATTGCTTTATTTAAATAAATGCATACATTTAAAAATAATTAAAAGGTGTTTAAATGATACGTATAAACTACAATTTTTAAAGTTAAATTATATAAATAATTAAATTAAATTATTTAAAAAAAATATTTGCTATCAATTCACATTCATTCATCAGACACATTAAAAAATGTACAGCAATGAATATAGTCTAGGTGTAGTCTACATGATTTGTGCGCGCACAAGAACTGAACCGACTAAAGCCCGTCCAGACTGAGCACACAGGTTCTTTGATGTTTTCGACAAGCGATGAATAGCGTTCGTGTGCGCACGAACGTGCGCGAATACTACATTCACCCTGTACTGACTTGAGCAATTTTACGCGCACAGCGTTCGTGCACGCACGAATGCTCTAGTCAGTACGGAGCTTTAAACTAAAGGAATGGTTTGGTTTAATAAAAGGATAATAATGATAGGAAACATGTTTAATTTCGTGATTCGTAAAATTGAATGTTCCAGTATCTTCAAATAATTTAATAAAACCTTGTATTATGGTTTTACTTGGAATTATGCTGTGCAGCCAGACTGCACTTATTAAAACACGAGTTTTTCTATAACTTTGTCCAGAATAGAGCCATTTTATGAGTTGAAGCTTTTTTTCATGAGAAAACTGTTCCATACTTTAAGAAATGTCTGTAATTGAACGACAGTCGCGAAACAAACTTTTTGTGACAGTTATGATGTCATACAATTGTTTGAAATTTTCTTTAAATTCCATGGCTATTTCTATAAATTACGTGTTTTCATGACATTTTAAATTTGATTTCTCACTTAGATGCAGAATTTAATTCTCTACAACAATTTGAAGTACTTATTATTGTCTAAAATAATTTGGGAATTTATGCAGGAGGAAATAACATTGTTGGAATTAGGCAGTGGTTTTTTCTTCTTCTCGTCACTTATATCGGCAGAATGATGAAGAGAACATAGCCCAACAACGAACTTATATTTTTTTGGTAGCTGGTCCTGTCATAGGATATTCCTATCCTATGATAAGTAAACAAGCGAATTATTGCGTTCTATAGCAGTACGAACTTCTGTTTGCACACTCTGTATACTTTCCTTTGAAGGTAGACTAGATTGCATATGTTCATCCACATTGTTTGGTATGAACTCTTAATTCGGATCGCTTTCGTCAAAAATGTGGTCAATTCACAATTCACTATTTGATGCAATTCAATATCCCTTAGAAACTGTTCAAATAAATTTAAAATTCTAAAATTAGAAATACATAAAAGTTAAAATATAAAAGTAAAACTTAGTTTCTTTCTTTGTGCCATTATTCTAAAATATCTGAATGCAATGAACTCACTTTCTCAACTGAAACAGAACTACTATTCAGCGGACGTAATTATTCGTTTCTTCCGCATGTGTTATAATTATGGCATTCCCCAAATTATTTTTAATTCATAGACAATTGATCGTTAAGTATTGCCCTCTTACTGGTTAAAATATGACGTATCAGTATCAAATAATAATTTGGGTCAAAGTGACCCAAAAACATTATATGTGTATAAAAAAACATATGTAGACTTCTAGAAAATCAACCAAAAATATTTTTTGTAATTTTCTATAAAAGCATAGGTACTGATACTGTTAACGAATAGATGAAGCCTCAGCTTGATTCAAATTATTTTACACTAGTATTGCAGCATATTTTCTTAAAAATTGGGTCATTTTGATCCAAACAGTAGTAAGCCTCCATATAATTCTCATAATGGGGTCATTCATGATGAGAATTGCTAATACCATTATAAAAGTGTAGTAATACATGTATCGCAAACCGCGCTAACAAACCCATGATCATGTATCTATATGTGTCTGAGAACAACTGAACAGTTTCTGTCAGTTGCTCATGTACGTGCTTTTTAAGTGATATGCGACTAAGTACATAGTTGTCGCGTCGATTCCCCTCTTCAACAATATACATATTTGTGACTGTTGCTAAGAAGTATAAATGAACTAGAAACTTTATAATACAGGGTATGTACGTATATATAAGTGTGATGTACCATTTTGTTGGTGTACTTTGTTGAGACACACAAACCTTTCGTGGATTATCAGCAGGAATAATATGAGCCAAATACAAAATACTGCCTCTGTCCGAATATAAGATTGCCATTTCACACAAAAATTTGTCCGAAAATAAGAGTATACATGTCTAAGTATATAGTTGATTCCTCTCTCCAACAATGTGGATATTTTTGACTGCTTGACTGCAAAAAAGTATAAATGAAATCTAGAAACTTTATAAAACAATATGTACGTGTATATAGGTGTGATGTAGTACTTTGTTGAGACACAAAATTCTCGTGGATCATCAGCAGGAATAATAAGAGCGGTACAAAGCGATTACTCTCTTCAACAATCTGTATATTTGTTACTGTTGCTAGCTATAAATAAAAACTAGAAACTTTATAAAACAGAGTATGTACGTGTATATAGTTGTGATGTTCCATTTTGTAGCAGTACTTTGTTCAGACACACAAACCTCTCGTGGATAATCAGCAGGAATAAAATGAGCCATACAGAAAAAAAAAACTCCCGAATATGTTCCAAATGCACAGAAAAATTTGTTCGAAAATAAGAGTTCCATTTTGATTTAACAGTGTTATTCGAGACTAAGGATCAATGTTAATGGCTGAAAGACATTAAAAATAATAATAAGAGTTTTAATATCTATTGAAGAAAAAACCTTTATTACTTACAGAATTACTTAAATTAATAATTTGGCAATCCTCGTCGATTCGACCGGATAGTACCACAGGCAAGTGTATTTTCTAGGCGTAATTTTTCAAGAAGCCCTATTGTGAAATAATTATCGAAATATACAATTTTCTACTTATTCTAATCATTTTTAGAGACAAAACAACGCGGTCTCCCAAACCACACTCGGCAAATTCTGTTCATAAATTTTCATTTTTACCTTGATAAATATCTAATTTCGAAATATATCCTTTTTAGGCTGCAGAACTCCAGATTTTGTACCCTCTTTTTATGGGTTTTTGGGGATTATATTGTTTCAGGATACTACGCCTTTTGAATAAAATGACGCTCTTGTCTACACTTATATGTCTTGTAGTTTGATAAGCAAATATTGAAAATTTTGATTCAAAGTGTTTATCATTGGTCTTATCTTGTATAATTTGTCTTTATTATCAGTCGGTATACTACTATTATCGTTGCAATGTAAATTAGAAAGAATCATTTCAAAGCGATTTCGAGACATCGTATTTTAAACTAAAGAAATTCCTAAATCAGTACTATTGTTCCAGTAGTGCTCCCAATTAGGAAGGCGATGATATGCCATTAAAAAATTTAGTCCAATAAATGTCAGTAATTCATTTTCTTCAATCGTAGAATTTTTTTTTTTTTTTTCGTATAAATAAGACTGATATGTAATATCGTAAATAACTGTTGCAAGCAAATTTACAAATACCTCTGTAGAAGTTCGACATGATTCAAATTTGCTATTTACAGCACCTGACGAAAATTGGTAATCTGGCACGTGAGTAATATTGTTCCTTTTTACCCATTTTCTATTAGGATCCTGTTCGGTATGAAGTGACGTAATTTCTTTTTGATTTGATGAAATATCAGAAATATTTTGCGCGGCAGGTGTTGTAGTAGATCTCAAGCTTCGAGCAGAATTTTCTGTTTCTATAACATCAACCTGCATAGTCAATAATCCAGAGTACAAGTTATCACTTGACTCAAAAGGCAAATCTAAAAAAAAAAATTACAATGTAACACACATAGTTAATAAAAATAAATGTGCAGAAAAACAAGCTGAAAAAATACCGCTTGTAGATGCAGGAATATATTTTATAGCTTTCTGTAAAGCGGCATCATCTTCCACGGGATGTATCAAAATCGTCTTCATCATCACTTGATTCAATATCAGTGACAGCCTCATTGTACACAGGTAAATCTTCAAATAAGATTTCATCTGCTAATACTTATAATTCTCTATCAGTCAGCCTCTTCTTTAATACAAGATTAAACTTGTCCATGATCCTGTCGGTACGTATAAGTCATGAGTAAAAGTTTGTTAATATTTACGTCAATATGCATTTAATTATAGCGGATCAAGTATATATTGGTTCAGTAAGTAGTAAATATGACAATAAAATGTTGAAATATAACGAATATTCAATATAACAATTAACCTGCATATGTGAACAAGCACATAACACCAATGAACAGAGCTAAATATTTTTCACAAAGTTGGTGCTACCAACATAAAACTTTAAATTCCTAATTACACTGTTGATACATTACACAAAGTGGTGCAATATTTATTTAGATAAATCTATCCAACAAAAGTTTGCATGCTTATATACATAAAAATGCTTGTTACTAAAAATACTGAGTGATAGCCATTTTCTGCTTTTAAATTCGTTTTTAAGGTACTGAAATATATCAAAAACACCTAAAAAAAAATTCATGTCATAAGATGTGTGTTTTACGGTGTAATTAGCACATTTGAAGTAATTACATCAATAATCTGAAATTGTTAACGCATTAGTAAAGAAATATTTTAGATTATTTCTCTCTGCTTGCCGTCAATAAAAGTACCTTGTCCATGTCTGTAGACTGAAAATCAACGAGCCCCGGCGCAGAATATGTGTTGTACATGATGTTCTGCTGCATCTAAAGGATTAGAACCAGATTTAGAATATTTATTTGCAACTATTGTGGTCTGTGTTGTACCTGTTGGTTTATTTCCCGATCTGTGTCAAATGCTACGAGATATCTAAGCCTTGCAGTAAGAACTCGACTATATAAATAAATATGATATTGATACACATTCATAAATGAACACAGTGTATTGTGACGCGTTATGCGATATTTTACTTAGTTTTTGTTTGCATCTGAAGGATTTGAACCGGATTTAGAATATTTATTTGCAAGTGTGAGGAACTATTGTGGTCTGTGTTGTACCTGTTGGTTTATTTCCCTATCTGTTTCAATAAGAACTCGACTATATAAATAAATATGGTATTGATACACATTCATGAATGAACACAGTGTATTGCTAGAAAAACTAGAAACTTATAAAACAGAGTATGTACGTGTATATAGTTGTGATGTTCCATTTTGTTGAAGTACTTTGTTCAGACACAAACCTCTCGTGGATAATCAGCAGGAATAAAATTACCCATACAGAAAAAAAAAAACTCCCGAATATGTTTCAAATGCACACGAAAAATTTGTTTGAAAATAAGAGTTCCATTTTGATTTAACAGTATTATTCGAGACTAAGGATCAATGTTTGGGATTGAAGGACATTAAAAATAATAATAAAAGTTTTAATATCTATTGCAAAAAAAAAACTATGTACGTGTATATAGTTGTGATGTTCCATTTTGTTGCAGTACTTTGTTCGGACACATAAACCTCTCGTGGATAATCAACAGGAATAAAATGAGCCATACAGAAAAAAAAAAACTCCCGAATATGTTCCAAATGCACAGAAAAATTTGTTCGAAAATAAGAGTTCCATTTTGATTTAACAGTGTTATTCGAGACTAAGGATCAATGTTAATGGCTGAAAGACATTAAAAATAATAATAAGAGTTTTAATATCTATTGAAGAAAAAACCTTTATTACTTACAGAATTACTTAAATTAATAATTTCGACGGAATATTCTCATATTCGTGCTTTGTAATCATTGTAATTGCTTTATTTAAATAAATGCATACATTTAAAAATAATTAAAAGGTGTTTAAATGATACGTATAAACTACAATTTTTAAAGTTAAATTATATAAATAATTAAATTAAATTATTTAAAAAAAATATTTGCTATCAATTCACATTCATTCATCAGACACATTAAAAAATGTACAGCAATGAATATAGTCTAGGTGTAGTCTACATGATTTGTGCGCGCACAAGAACTGAACCGACTAAAGCCCGTCCAGACTGAGCACACAGGTTCTTTGATGTTTTCGACAAGCGATGAATAGCGTTCGTGTGCGCACGAACGTGCGCGAATACTACATTCACCCTGTACTGACTTGAGCAATTTTACGCGCACAGCGTTCGTGCACGCACGAATGCTCTAGTCAGTACGGAGCTTTAAACTAAAGGAATGGTTTGGTTTAATAAAAGGATAATAATGATAGGAAACATGTTTAATTTCGTGATTCGTAAAATTGAATGTTCCAGTATCTTCAAATAATTTAATAAAACCTTGTATTATGGTTTTACTTGGAATTATGCTGTGCAGCCAGACTGCACTTATTAAAACACGAGTTTTTCTATAACTTTGTCCAGAATAGAGCCATTTTATGAGTTGAAGCTTTTTTTCATGAGAAAACTGTTCCATACTTTAAGAAATGTCTGTAATTGAACGACAGTCGCGAAACAAACTTTTTGTGACAGTTATGATGTCATACAATTGTTTGAAATTTTCTTTAAATTCCATGGCTATTTCTATAAATTACGTGTTTTCATGACATTTTAAATTTGATTTCTCACTTAGATGCAGAATTTAATTCTCTACAACAATTTGAAGTACTTATTATTGTCTAAAATAATTTGGGAATTTATGCAGGAGGAAATAACATTGTTGGAATTAGGCAGTGGTTTTTTCTTCTTCTCGTCACTTATATCGGCAGAATGATGAAGAGAACATAGCCCAACAACGAACTTATATTTTTTTGGTAGCTGGTCCTGTCATAGGATATTCCTATCCTATGATAAGTAAACAAGCGAATTATTGCGTTCTATAGCAGTACGAACTTCTGTTTGCACACTCTGTATACTTTCCTTTGAAGGTAGACTAGATTGCATATGTTCATCCACATTGTTTGGTATGAACTCTTAATTCGGATCGCTTTCGTCAAAAATGTGGTCAATTCACAATTCACTATTTGATGCAATTCAATATCCCTTAGAAACTGTTCAAATAAATTTAAAATTCTAAAATTAGAAATACATAAAAGTTAAAATATAAAAGTAAAACTTAGTTTCTTTCTTTGTGCCATTATTCTAAAATATCTGAATGCAATGAACTCACTTTCTCAACTGAAACAGAACTACTATTCAGCGGACGTAATTATTCGTTTCTTCCGCATGTGTTATAATTATGGCATTCCCCAAATTATTTTTAATTCATAGACAATTGATCGTTAAGTATTGCCCTCTTACTGGTTAAAATATGACGTATCAGTATCAAATAATAATTTGGGTCAAAGTGACCCAAAAACATTATATGTGTATAAAAAAACATATGTAGACTTCTAGAAAATCAACCAAAAATATTTTTTGTAATTTTCTATAAAAGCATAGGTACTGATACTGTTAACGAATAGATGAAGCCTCAGCTTGATTCAAATTATTTTACACTAGTATTGCAGCATATTTTCTTAAAAATTGGGTCATTTTGATCCAAACAGTAGTAAGCCTCCATATAATTCTCATAATGGGGTCATTCATGATGAGAATTGCTAATACCATTATAAAAGTGTAGTAATACATGTATCGCAAACCGCGCTAACAAACCCATGATCATGTATCTATATGTGTCTGAGAACAACTGAACAGTTTCTGTCAGTTGCTCATGTACGTGCTTTTTAAGTGATATGCGACTAAGTACATAGTTGTCGCGTCGATTCCCCTCTTCAACAATATACATATTTGTGACTGTTGCTAAGAAGTATAAATGAACTAGAAACTTTATAATACAGGGTATGTACGTATATATAAGTGTGATGTACCATTTTGTTGGTGTACTTTGTTGAGACACACAAACCTTTCGTGGATTATCAGCAGGAATAATATGAGCCAAATACAAAATACTGCCTCTGTCCGAATATAAGATTGCCATTTCACACAAAAATTTGTCCGAAAATAAGAGTATACATGTCTAAGTATATAGTTGATTCCTCTCTCCAACAATGTGGATATTTTTGACTGCTTGACTGCAAAAAAGTATAAATGAAATCTAGAAACTTTATAAAACAATATGTACGTGTATATAGGTGTGATGTAGTACTTTGTTGAGACACAAAATTCTCGTGGATCATCAGCAGGAATAATAAGAGCGGTACAAAGCGATTACTCTCTTCAACAATCTGTATATTTGTTACTGTATAAAACAGAGTATGTACGTGTATATAGTTGTGATGTTCCATTTTGTAGCAGTACTTTGTTCAGACACACAAACCTCCCGTGGATAATCAGCAGGAATAAAATGAGCCATACAGAAAAAAAAAACTCCCGAATATGTTCCAAATGCACAGAAAAATTTGTTCGAAAATAAGAGTTCCATTTTGATTTAACAGTGTTATTCGAGACTAAGGATCAATGTTAATGGCTGAAAGACATTAAAAATAATAATAAGAGTTTTAATATCTATTGAAGAAAAAACCTTTATTACTTACAGAATTACTTAAATTAATAATTTGGCAATCCTCGTCGATTCGACCGGATAGTACCACAGGCAAGTGTATTTTCTAGGCGTAATTTTTCAAGAAGCCCTATTGTGAAATAATTATCGAAATATACAATTTTCTACTTATTCTAATCACTTTTAGAGACAAAACAACGCGGTCTCCCAAACCACACTCGGCAAATTCTGTTCATAAATTTTCATTTTTACCTTGATAAATATCTAATTTCGAAATATATCCTTTTTAGGCTGCAGAACTCCAGATTTTGTACCCTCTTTTTATGGGTTTTTGGGGATTATATTGTTTCAGGATACTACGCCTTTTGAATAAAATGACGCTCTTGTCTACACTTATATGTCTTGTAGTTTGATAAGCAAATATTGAAAATTTTGATTCAAAGTGTTTATCATTGGTCTTATCTTGTATAATTTGTCTTTATTATCAGTCGGTATACTACTATTATCGTTGCAATGTAAATTAGAAAGAATCATTTCAAAGCGATTTCGAGACATCGTATTTTAAACTAAAGAAATTCCTAAATCAGGACTGTTGTTCCAGTAATGCTCCCAATTAGGAAGGCGATGATATGCCATTAAAAAATTTAGTCCAATAAATGTCAGTAATTCATTTTCTTCAATCGTAGAATTTTTTTTTTTTTTTCGTATAAATAAGACTGATATGTAATGTCGTGAATAACTGTTGCAAGCAAATTTACAAATACCTCTGTAGAAGTTCGACATGATTCAAATTTGCTATTTACAGCACCTGACGAAAAATTGGTAATCTGGCACGTGAGTAATCTTGTTCCTTTTTACCCATTTTCTATTAGGATCCTGTACGGTATGAAGTGACGTAATTTGTTTTTGATTTGATGAAATATCAGAAATATTTTGCGCGGCGGGTGTTGTAGTAGATGTCAAGCTTCGAGCAGAATTTTCTGTTTCTATAACATCAACCCCCGTAGTAATCCAGAGTACAAGTTACCACTTGACTCAGCAGGCAAATCTAAAAAAAAAAAAAATTACAATATAACACACATAGTTAATAAAAATAAATGTGCAGAAAAACAAGCTGAAAAAATACCGCTTGTAGATGCAGGAATATATTTTATAGCTTTCTGTAAAGCGGCATCATCTTCCACGGGATGTATCAAAATCGTCTTCATCATCACTTGATTCAATATCAGTGACAGCCTCATTGTATACAGGTAAATCTTCAAATAAGATTTCATCTGCTAATACTTATAATTCTCTATCAGTCAGCCTCTTCTTTAATACAAGATTAGACTTGTCCATGATCCTGTCGGTACGTATAAGTCATGAGTAAAAGTTTGTTAATATTTACGTCAATATGGATTTAATTATAGCGGATCAAGTATATATTGGTTCAGTAAGTAATAAATATGACAATAAAATGTTGAAATATAACGAATATTCAATATAACAATTAACCTGCATATGTGAACAAGCACATAACACCAATGAACAGAGCTAAATATTTTTCACAAAGTTGGTGCTACCAACATAAAACTTTAAATTCCTAATTACACTGTTGATACATTACACAAAGTGGTGCAATATTTATTTAGATAAATCTATCCAACAAAAGTTTGCATGCTTATATACATAAAAATGCTTGTTACTAAAAATACTGAGTGATAGCCATTTTCTGCTTTTAAATTCGTTTTTAAGGTGCTGAAATATATCAAAAACACCTAAAAAAAAATTCATGTCATAAGATGTGTGTTTTACGGTGTAATTAGCACATTTGAAGTAATTACATCAATAATCTGAAATTGTTAACGCATTAGTAAAGAAATATTTTAGATTATTTCTCTCTGCTTGCCGTCAATAAAAGTACCTTGTCCATGTCTGTAGACTGAAAATCAACGAGCCCCGACGCAGAATATGTGTTGTACATGATGTTCTGCTGCATCTAAAGGATTAGAACCAGATTTAGAATATTTATTTGCAACTATTGTGGTCTGTGTTGTACCTGTTGGTTTATTTCCCGATCTGTGTCAAATGCTACGAGATATCTAAGCCTTGCAGTAAGAACTCGACTATATAAATAAATATGATATTGATACACATTCATGAATGAACACAGTGTATTGTGACGCGTTATGCGATATTTTACTTAGTTTTTGTTTGCATCTGAAGGATTTGAACCGGATTTAGAATATTTATTTGCAAGTGTGAGGAACTATTGTGGTCTGTGTTGTACCTGTTGGTTTATTTCCCTATCTGTTTCAATAAGAACTCGACTATATAAATAAATATGGTATTGATACACATTCATGAATGAACACAGTGTATTGCTAGAAAAACTAGAAACTTATAAAACAGAGTATGTACGTGTATATAGTTGTGATGTTCCATTTTGTTGAAGTACTTTGTTCAGACACACAAACCTCTCGTGGATAATCAGCAGGAATAAAATTACCCATACAGAAAAAAAAAACTCCCGAATATGTTTCAAATGCACACGAAAAATTTGTTTGAAAATAAGAGTTCCATTTTGATTTAACAGTATTATTCGAGACTAAGGATCAATGTTTGGGATTGAAGGACATTAAAAATAATAATAAAAGTTTTAATATCTATTGCAAAAAAAAAACTATGTACGTGTATATAGTTGTGATGTTCCATTTTGTTGCAGTACTTTGTTCGGACACATAAACCTCTCGTGGATAATCAACAGGAATAAAATGAGCCATACAGAAAAAAAAAAACTCCCGAATATGTTCCAAATGCACAGAAAAATTTGTTCGAAAATAAGAGTTCCATTTTGATTTAACAGTGTTATTCGAGACTAAGGATCAATGTTAATGGCTGAAAGACATTAAAAATAATAATAAGAGTTTTAATATCTATTGAAGAAAAAACCTTTATTACTTACAGAATTACTTAAATTAATAATTTCGACGGAATATTCTCATTGATTCTTGTGAACATTTTAAAGATATTGGCAATTTGGATTTTCTTCTTAGTTTTTCTTTTACTAAAGAGATATTTTATAATTATTCGTCCCATTTTTCCATACAACTTTGCAACGTTAGAAAAATATTTGATATACTCATAATCCTCAAATACGTTTTGAACACTTTGAATTAATTCATCAATTGGTGCATCCTGATGCTGCAATGATTGTATGGATGCAAAAATCCAAAACATTAAACTCGGGACTGTTTGGAGATTGTGATTTGAGGCTTATGGAATATCCAGCTGCATTTCTTGCGTTGGCCACATCTGTATCGCTACTGGATATTTGTGGTTTCGCATTGTCTTGTTGCACATATATTGGTTCATTCTTGAATTCCTTAGGCTATTTTTCCTTTATAGCAAGCATTAACTTAACAACAACATTGCCATATATTCAGTTGCATTAATTGATTCGATATTTTTTGTAACCATTTCTCTTTTTCCGATTTTTGGAGTTCCTGTCGGTTCACGAAAAATAGGCTATATTCCAAATTTACCATCAAACATTTTCTTTTGATCGTTATCATATCGAGGCCTGGCAACCGCTGATAAAAACGTAACTTTCGAAATAAATCATTTACTCTTACAGGTTCGCGCTGGTTCTTTCTCCTCGATTAGTATGAGTCGTAAATAATACGACCGTTTGATTTAAGACAAGTAAAACCATTTTTCATCAATAGGTTTGTTCGTTCGACCTGCACTATCTGTTCCGAGCAAAAAGTGCAAGTTGCGCGGTGTTCGTTTGTTCAGTGAAATTGCTCTTACGACGTTCGTTCGTGTCCGTGCAAGTTGCTCGGTGCTGCACCTGCTCGGGAGGTCGAGCAGATAGTGCAGTACAATGTTTTCTACATTAGTAGTTCTACAGAGTATGTACGTGTATATAGGTGTGATGTACCATTTTGTTGAACAACAACTTCTGTCAGTTGCTCATATACGTGCCTTTCAAGCAACTACTCTCTTCAACAATCTGAATATTTGTTATTGTTCTGTTGCTAGGTATAAATAAAAACTAGAAACTTTATAAAACAGAGTATGTACGTGTATATAGGTGTGATGTACCATTTTGTTGAACAACAACTTCTGTCAGTTGCTCATATACGTGCCTTTCAAGCGACTACTCTCTTCAACAATCTGAATATTTGTTATTGTTCTGTTGCTCGGTATAAATAAAAACTAGAAACTTTATAAAACAGAGTATGTACGTGTATATAGGTGTGATGTACCATTTTGTTGAAGTACTTTGTTGAGATACACAAACCTCTCGTGGATAATCAGCAGGAATAAAATGAGCCATACAGAAAAAAAAAACTCCCGAATATGTTCCAAATGCACACGAAAATAAGAGTTCCATTTTGATTTAACAGGGTTATTCGAGGTACAAAACAGTTTTTTGTGGTTTAAATATAACCCTACTTTACATATATTGCAGCACCAACGTGTTCTATGTGGCTCCCGGCTTGTACTGCAGTAAGCGCATCTACGAGAACTTCCGTGAATTGGCATATGAGCACTTTGATTAGTCCGTATTTCAAAAGGTACAGTCGTCTTGAATTTATGAGTTTATGAATTTATTGACTACTTGGTCTTCCACGATATTCTTTGTTTTGTTTCGCTCCAATAAGTCCTAACACTACGGACAGTCGAAACAGTTTCATAGATATAGTTTTAGTTGGTTCGTTTACTCTATTCTTAACAATAAAGTAAGAGTTTACTAATATTATATCTAGCAAATACCATAATGTTCTATGCCACCTTTTTCGGAATTCTAATAAACCTCCTTGATTTAAGTCAGTTGTGTTATTTGAAATTGAAGCCATTATGTGAGCACCTAAATTAATATTTTCAATTTCTGTAAAATTTTGTGGATTTCTAAACTGAATATCTTCTGTTGCCGTTCTTTGTAGATATTCATGTCTTATGTAGCAGTCTGTTAGATTTCGAAACATATTTTCAATTTTAGAGTATATTGTGTGAATTTTTATACTTTCTGACTGCATTTCGAGATTTAAATTAGTGAAGTAAGGTAATACAAAATTTAAAAATTGCAAATACATTTAACTGACGGATCACTCAATCTATTTAAAATTGAATCTGGGTGCAAATTTTAATCCTTGTTTGAAAGTTCTTCCTTGAAGTATAAAACTAACGCATCATATTGCTCTACTAATCTCTGAACAACCGGAAGTAATGAAAGCCACCTAGTCTGACATAACTGTAAAATTTTATGCGGCTTAATACTCAAAATTTTTTGAAATTGATTAAACTCGCGTTGTCGTTTGAAACTATACTGCAAATATGTATAAATGTCTTTTGCAAGGTCTTCAACAATTTTTTGTAATTTTTTACAAGCATAATCCGCACAGAAACTGAAAGAATGGCATACACATTTCATTATAAGCAAGTTTGGTATTTCTGCTTGTAATTTGGTAGATACTGAATTATGACTGCCCATCATGACATTTGCATCATCTGCCGCGAACCCAATTAAATTTTGTTTATAAGTAATATTCAACTTATTCAAATGACCAGTAATTTCATCATATAGCGCTTGTGCGGTAGCAGCTGGAACAGGTATCAAGCCCAAGAAATAGTCTTGAATGTTTAACTGTTCCCCTATCCGTTGATTCATCAATCAATAGAGACAATTTTTGTTTTTGTAATATACCTGTAATAACATCGCAACTGGATGCACCAATATCATTATTAACCCGGCGTCATTGTGGCTACTAAACGAAACTTAGCCGTTGTGGCCGTGTATATTTAACCCATGTACATTACTGTACACTGAATCAAGCTTATGCCAATACTAGTTTTCTACATTAAAAAAAATAGGTAATTATACACATTACTTATAAAAATTAAACATTTATTTATTATAAAATGAGCATATTACCACCAAACATAAAAAACAAAATTTTTTATCCTGAGATCAATTTGTTAGAACATAACTTGAAAAATATATTCAAAAACAAAAAATAATAACCATTTAGGTACTAAACATATAATTGACTTTCACACGTTAACATAAAATTATAAACTATATAAAACAAAGCTTATTTATTACTTATAAACAAAGTTATTCGCTATCGAGATAAACGCAACTTTGGCATAATGGGATAATGTGTTCCATACAAATAGGCTTATTACATTTATTGCAGTTATGCCTAGTTTTTTTTATCTTTGGCAGAAGGACAGTCTTTACATCTCGTATATGTTTTCGAACTTTTATTCGGAGGGTAGATCATAGTTTCACCAACTTGTTCGTGAATACGGTTACGTGAGCCTCTCGGTAAGTTTTCCATATTTTTCCTCACGCGAAGATGACCTTCAAGCATTGATAGACTGAGTTTTCTAAGGAAATCACGTCGGTTTGTTTTCGAGTTATTATTTTCACGAAAAATAATTACACCATTTATTGCAGCTACATTCCTGATCGCATAAAATACTGTCATTGGCCAGCGTTTAGAGTTTCGAGATACATCATAGGTAGCACAGAGTTCATCAACAACATCGTAGGGTTATAAAATGTGATTATCTCTGGTTTCCGTTTATCACCACTACCTGGATCAATCTTTTGGTCATGATGAAGGGAAGACAGTACCAGCACTACTTTAGACCGTTTAGGCATGTAGGAAATAAGCGTCATATCTTTTTGGAATGCAAACTGAGTGCTGTAAACTTCTTTTCCTCGCGTGGTTATAAAGTTTGGTGGGATTTCTTTTTTGTTTTTACGTAATGTACCTGTAGATGTTAGTTTATGGTTTTGTTGTAAATGTGTTATCAGTGGAACGCTCGTAAACCAGTTGTCGAATGTAATGTTTCTATACTTTTAGAAATAGGCTGCACTAATCTGTCCACAACATCGAAAGCTTTATTGCCTTGCAAAAATGACCCATTAGGCTGTTTACCGGGATAAATTTCAAGGTTGACTGTATACAATTTTTTTGCAACAACCAAAGCATAAATTTTTATCCCATATTTCGCAGGTTTATTCGGGATATATTGACGAAACGAACACCTACCGCGAAATGATTCCAGCTTTTCGTCAATTGTAATATATTTATTGGGAGTATAAGTATTATTGCAGTTTGAGACAAACCCATCAAAAATAGATCTAATCGGAGCCAGATTGTCAAAATTTCCACACTAGTACCATCGGTTTGCCACAAGTCACTCAAATTTTGGCGATTAGAACCATTTAGTCCGGCTAAGTACAACAAGCCGAACAAAGCTAATAGTTCATCTATAGTTGTCTCTTTGAATAAATACTGAAGTGATTGTTTATTGTTAGACAATTGTCTCTGTTTTATTTTGGCATTAGTATGACAAAGTATTTGTTCCAACATATTATTAGTTATAAAGCGTCTCCAACACTCTATTTCAGTCTTATCATTTTGCGCAATAGGCTTTACCCCAGGTTTTTGTAACATTATATTTTCTGACCTTGTGCGAACGTTAGTCCGACGTGGTTGCGGAGACCATTTGGTGGATTTGTCTTTACCAATATAAAATTGCCGGTTACTGGTTGAAACAATTGCTTCTTGCTCATCATCGCTGCATTCTTGTTCCGTATCACTGCCTTGACTTCCCCCGAAATTTGGTCGATTTCACCTTCCTCGTCTGAACTGTACTGTTCATTGTCTAGCTTGTTCAAACAAGGCTAGGAGTCGTCTTTGTTTTTTTTCGTAAGACATGGTTAGTAAAACTGTGAAAACGATATGCAATTTATCAATAAACAATAAAAAAAAAAAACAAGCAGACTGTATGTATAAATGTTACGTGGCCATTGTGGCCGGGTATAACTTACTCGCGCGCTCTTTACAGACGTGTATACTCCGTCGTAGCTGCAGAAACACTACAAATAGTAGTTAATACGCTCGAAGAGGTCAACAACCGCAGCTACTGTGAGTGGCTATTAACGCGCGTATTTTGTTTTAAAGTTATTACGGTTTTAAAATCCGTCGGGTATTAGATACCCGGCAACAATGATGCGGGGTTAATGTAAAACATACAAAAGTTTAATCATGCCAATTTATTTCGTTCTGTTAGCAATGGTTTTACAGTCAATGAGATGCGTTTCAAATTCTTTCCCTCTTTTAAACGATCATGTAAAGTTGATTTGGGAACTCAGATTGAACAGGTTAGGTTTTTGATAGCTTGTAAAATTTGAGAATAGTCTTATTTGCGCCCACATTTACTTTCCTTTTTGGATAGTATTGTAATTACTGATTTCTCCGTATTAAGTTCTTTCGCTGCTTTCCAAATTTTTGAAACTGATGTTCTGTTTACTTAAATTCTTTGGCAACTGAATTGATTGCATTACGACTCAGTTTAGTTTTTTTTTTTCTATTGTTGAAGTAAAGCTTGGACGATTTCATCTTTTTTGTCCCATGATCATGTTTTCTATTTGTGTCGGAGAACAACTGAACAACTTCTGTCAGTTGCTCATATACATGCTTTTCAAGCGACTACTCTCTTCAACAATCTGAATATTTGTTATTGTTCTGTTGCTAGGTATAAATAAAAACTAGAAACTTTATAAAACAGAGTATGTACGTGTATATAGGTGTAATGTACCATTTTGCTGGAGTACTTTGTTCCGACACACAAACCTCTCGTGGATAATCAGCAGGAATAAAATGAGCCATACAGAAAAAAATACTCCCGAATATGTTCCAAATGCACACGAAAATAAGAGTTCCATTTTGATTTAACACTGTTATTCGAGACTAAAGATCAATGTTTGGGATTGAAGGACATTAAAAATAATAATAAAAGTTTTAATGTCTATTGAAAAAAAAAACTTTATTACTTACAGAATTACTTCAATTAATAATTTCGACGGAATATTCACAACCTCTTTCAGTCAAAAACCCACCTTGCATACCTTTTGGTTAGAAAGATAATGTTGAATTAACGAGCATTCGCTACCAAAGTCGATATATGCCACATGTGAGCCGATGACGATTGGTTCAATGGAAACTTTGTTGTAACGGGTTTCCATGGCGCGAGCGAGTGGTTGGTATTTATCTATCTTGGTTTGCCTAGCAGCTTGTAAGGCTTCAGCTTGTTCTCGAAAGTGACCGTGACGTCGATGATGTAGGCTGAGCTACCTCGGGCGATCACCAAGTCTGGTCTGAGACCTGGAACGTCAAGTTGTTGGTTTCGAGCTAGTGTGGCATGCTTGTATCTAGAGGCGATGACGATTCTGTCTACAATGTCATTGTGACGGTGATGGTATGCTGCAGCGTTTCGCATGCAATGGTTTAGAACATGCGGCAAAGTTTCAAGATGGTAGTTGCATCTTCTGCAGCCTCTGTTCGTGATTGGTTGGTTGTTATTGGATGTAGAGGGACGCTTGTTTGCATTCAGCGGAACGAAATTGAGTCTTGCACGATGGATGAAGCGCCAATCGGCGAAGCGGGTATATTGTCCAGTAGAGAAGAAATGAGAGGCGGCAGGATCTTTGGCCACGCACTGTACGACTTTACCTTGGTTTTTTAGCGAGAGAATACGTTGTAAATGTGTTTGTTGGGTGTATTTTCGCGCCGTGGCCATAAGGTGTAGTCTGTCTTCTTTAACAAGTTCCTTTGGTCCGATGTTGATGGATGGAGAGTCGTTGATAAACGACCAAGTAAAGGAAGCTCTACTGGATGCTTTTCGTGCTGCTGACCAGGTGCTGGCTGGTTCAGTTGATCTTCCGTCTAGTGGATGGTTGATGTCGCCTGATAGGAACCGTCCGCGCAGGGGATCAGTGACTGCTGATTTGGTTTTGTTATATATGGCATGATCGATCGATTTTAATGCTAGTGAAGCAGTACAAGTGTCTTTGCTGGTAAGAAGTTTGAAGGCGGTATCAATCATGGCGTGATCTGCTGTAGAGGCTGCCATGGGAATGCCGAAGAGTCCTGAGTCTCTGGGGCCGTACAGGTACTCATTGGCCGCTTCCTGTGGCAGATTGAGTGTACGTTTAAATTCCGGCCTGAACAACCTGTCGAGTTCACTCCAGTCCTTCTTCAAAAATCGATTGGTACGCATGTAGAACAGCATACTTGGGTAAACGAATGTTTTCATAGCATCTATTCTCTGCCATGGTGTTAGTTTGGAGGTGAGAATCTTCAGGCCAACGTGGGTGATATGTTGAAGTTCTGCGTTGTCCGGAAACGGTGAGAAACCAACTGGGCTGCCCAGCATTTTGTGATGATCAAAGTTGTTCGTGATGTTAGGCAGATCTACTTCGTCAAGGTTGAAGAGAGTGTGCTGAAGTCGTACCCGCCTGTCAGTGCGAGCTATATGCATGGTTCGGCATTTCATGAGGTTAAAGGATAGATTGATGCTGTCAGCAAACTTCATGGCGTCTTGTAGTTGTTGTTGTAGTTCAGTTGCCGTATCGGCAATGAGTGTAATGTCGTCCGCGTAGGCTAACGCTTTCTGGACAACCAGGTTGTTGTTGTTATCCTGTAGGTTGTTGATCGCTTGTATGTCTAAACTGTCGTGTAGTTGGACTAGGAGTGGGTTGATGGTCAGGTTGAAGAGTAGACCGCTTAACGGGCAACCTTGTTTCACTCCAGAGTTCACTGGAATTGGTTGAGTTGGACCCGAGTTAGTCATGATCTCTGAGCTGCATCCAGGTATTAAATTGGAGATGATTTCAACGAAGCAGGGGCCTAGTCCTGCTGTTGAACAAGCCTCGTAGATGGCCTCGTGTGGAACGGAGCCGTAGGCATTACTGATGTCCAGCCAGGCGATGCAAAGTTCTCTATTCCCGGATCTGGCCATTATTTATTTTGACTTGTTTAAAATATTTATGATTAGGATTTCTGCTGTCAACGTATGTGGCTCTATTGGTTGCAAGTATAACAGTGAAGTCTGTAACTGCCATCGGTATTTGTCGCCGACGGCGTGGACTTAGATAATTCACAAGTGGAAGCAACGTGTCGCGTCCTAGAAAGTGTTATTAACGCATTTGAATATGATTTTAATTGATTCACCAAAACGAATGGATCAGTAATGTCCGCAGTTTCTATGGAAAAACGTATTTGCCTGTTATTAATTGCGCCAATTATTAAATTTACATTATCATCTAAGAGAGATGATTTCTGTGAATTTATTGAAACCAACTTTTTAAAAGTATATACATATAAATCTTGCGTCATTCACTTTATCATTAATCATTTTTAAAAGCATAATATGTGAATATCGTTTACATGGGAACATTTCAAACAATAAGCGTTTCTATTCTACATATGAAAAGATTCGTGCCTCTAAACTTCCATACCCAGTTTCTGCAGGACCTCGTCATTTCGTTAATGCAAAATAAACGGTTGTCTCATCCCATTTATTTCTACTGCGGATTAACATCTTGCAGTCATATATTTAGACATGGAATTCTGTTCTATTAAAATCTATATTATAGAATTCACCCAAACTTTCATATTTCTTTTCAAGATCGTTATCAACATTATCCTTGTTTAATAAATTTTCAACGTTCAGTAAAAATCCAAATTTGGAATCACTTAATCGTGTACTTATTCCCTGCTGTAGACGATCCAAAACGCTTTTCATAACACGAGAAACTTCACTTTCTATAGAAAGGCCAGCATCTGTAGCGAATTCTCCGGGATTTTTTCGGAGTCTTCTTACACGGTTTGTTGTATCAACACCCCATTTTCCATAAAAAGATTTAGCCTTTTCGATTGCTTCTGCACAGATCTCGTCTCGAATTTCTGCAAGTTCAGTCGCTAATGATTCAAGACGCTTTTCTAAAATTCATTGGCATTGCCCCCCTCCCATCACTACGCCACTGTTGTTAGGCTACGCAACTTTAATTTTTCAAGTGGCAACGTATTTATTTTTTGAAATTTTTGATATTTAAATAAAACTTAAAAAATAATCAGTTTCCATTTGTTTGCCTGACAAGTGATAAGAGACAACTAAAACATAATTTCTAAACCTTTAACCATAACACATTAACATTAATTAATTAATTACCAGAATCGTACACCTTTAACACGGTCTACAACCAAACAAAATTAATTTAATAAATGTTACCAATTTTTTTGAAAATGTCTATTAATATTTTCTAACATATTTGATGTAATTCTTCCTACCTCTATTCTAATTCTGGTTTTTAAATCTCTAAAATATTTGGTCGATCTTTGTAGACCACACTTTTAATTCATTCTATTTCGCCTCTTCTTCCTATCCATCTACGATGGAACACATTATTTAGAAACTCTGACCACAGTACCGTAATGTGGAGGAGCGCCGTCTTGCTTGAACCAAACACGATTGAATTCCTCCTGTGGAAATAAGGCTTGACTACCCGGCCCTATCTCATTTGAGAGAAGTTCTCAATATTTAGCTGCAGTCAAAATTCTTTTTATGAAGAATGATTCAATTAAATGCCGTCCAACGATTCCCATCCAGACATTTACTTTACTCTGAAGTCGTTTTACATGTGTTTCTTCCAGATCGTTGAATAGGATACTGTTAACATATCTATCCATAGTGATACATTTCTCCATTATTTCTTCACAGAATTGTGATGTCCTATCGTACATCTTCATTAAGCTCCTACTGCAGGTGGATTTTACAGGGATGATAGTGTTCTTTTTTTAATATATTCATAACAGACTCCTGGTCGATGCTATGGTCTAAGAGTCTAACAAGGAGACATTGTCACGACCGGAACACGGATTTGGCTGAAATTTTTTTTAGTAGTAGGTGGACACTAGTAGTGATTTGTGGTAAAGTAATATAAATACAGTAGATATAAATAATATTATTCAATGACAGGATGTTTCTTCATAGTGATAATTCTATTCCATATAAGATTCTGCTTCAATCGTTTTTGTGACGATTGCCATCCCAAAAGCTACTAAAAACTCCACAGAACGACGAGACTGATCAATGAAAATAAAATAAATTTATTATTATTATATGTAGTTTTTCATTGATTATTCATAATTAAAAAATAAAAATAAAAACAAACCAGGCGGGAATCGAACTCAGACCAATCGTGTGGCAGATAAGGACGTTATCCACTCGGCAACGCTGCACCAACTGTCAGTGCCTCTTTTAAACAGCTATATAAACACTGCTATATTTTTAAAGCCCTTTTTCTCGAAAAGGGCAAAACGTTGCGCGCTATTACTTTACCACAAATCACTACTAGTGTCCACCTACTACTAAAAAAAATTTCAGCCAAATCCGTGTTCCGGTCGTGACAATGTCTCCTTGTAAGACAATTTGCTTTGTTGACACTTTAGAATTATCCTCTATTGATAATAAAACATCGAGTGTTTCTGTTCTGTATCCATCCTTAATACTCCCTCATTCTCAAATATTTTGATGAGTCGACTTACAGTAGACCGTGGCAAAGGTGTACGATTAGAGTAATTTTCATTAAAAATTATGCAGACTTCTTCATAAGTTTTTCTTCTATCCCTCCAACTTAACATCAACAAAATTTATTCTTTTTCAATAAATCTGACCATTATAGTGCCTGATGTTAGGGGTGTACGATTAGGGCATCGTTTCTCAACCGGCGGTCGCGACTCAGGGATGTCGTGATCAGATTATCAATCATTCAAAGAAAATAAAAAACATGTTAAAATTATTAATTAATAAATCATAATTAAGTTTGATATTAAGATTTATGAATAAATGTTTTCTATACGTGGATCGACTTTGAAAACACACAGAAGAAAGTTATTTTTAAGTGATAATATACGAATATATAATATTATCTTCGCTTACTTTGTGATGGTTCATATTACAAAATAAAATATATTTATTTACTTCGTTATAATATCACTAAAGACCGGAAAAATAAGCAAAGATTTGGAAGAAAAAAGTGCTTAAAAAAGTTCAACATTTTGCCAAAAAAAGCTACAACATAAGCAGAAAAAATTTTAAAAAAGCAGAAATAAAGATGGAATAATTTATAGATTTTTTTTATTAAATACATTTTACAATATAAAAGGAACAAAGCAGTTTATATTTTTATGTTACAAACATAAACATACATATCTATTATTAATATTATTTATAAAAATAAGATTAAGTAAAATTATTCCTGGTGGAACGAGTTCACAATTAAGTATTGTTCTAAATTTTCGGGAGTCAAATTATGCCTCTTGTCATTTAGAATGTTCTTAAATGCTGAAAAACTTCTTTCTACGTCCACACTGGTAATGGGTGCATATTTGAACGAGGCAAGAATAGCAGGGCTTATATTTAAATAATCAATATTTATATTTGTGCCACTCAAAACAGACGAAATTTGTTCAAGAATTTTATAGCCGTCGTTTTTCGAAAATATTTGTATCATTTTTGCTTTTATAATATCACCACAGGGGCCTGGAACAGCATTAATTGCATCTTTAAATCTGTTAATTTTGTTTATTGATTCCACTAACGGAACTTGTTGTTTTTCTAATGATTTTATAGTTTCACTTATGAAACTAAAATTACATTTTATAAAAGCCAAATTACTTTGTAGTTCCTGTTTGTTGAGAACATTTTGACAATCTTCAATTGCTTTATTTGTTGCTGGGGGAAATTCTAATATTAATTCTTTAAACTGTTCGAAATTATTTGCATAATAGGTGGCGGCCTGTAACCATGTACCCCATCTGGTGAGCACTGGTTGAAGAGGTAGTGGGGTATTTGGCAACTTGTGTTTAAACATTTGTGCTCTTAGTGGAGCTTTCACAAATATTTTTTTCCCGTTACTTATTAATTCATTTACCAAAGGATACTGAATTCGTATAGTTTCTGCAATACGATTCAGGCCGTGTGCCAAGCATGTACAATGTATTAAATTTTCAAAGAAAATTTTTAAATTAGAGGCAGCTTTTACCATGTACGTAGCTGCATCCGAAATCATAAGTAATATTTTTTTACTTGGAACCGCCTCAGGCAAAAAAAAGTGTGTAATTTCTTCCATAATAAATTTAGAAATCGTGTTGTTATTCGTCTTTGCTAATTCTTTTGAACTAATTAAAAAACCTTTTGTAGGAATTTCGTCGTTAAGTACTCCAATGATTAAATTTGCAACGTATCGTCCACAACAGTCAGTGGTTTCATCAACTGTAAACCATATATAATTGTTTCCAATTTTATCTTTAATTAGATTAAGTGTTTCGTGATAAACAGGTTTAACATAGCTTTTACGAAGTGAACTTTCATCCGGAATATGTCTTCTGCAATGCTTCTCAAGAAATTCTTTAAAAGCCGGATTATTTAATTTATTGAGAGGTATATTTGATTTTAACATAGCGTTACACAGTTCTGAATTGAATTCCCTTTGTTAATTTAATTCGTAAGATGAAGCTATAGATGTCTGAAGTGTCCGTTGTTTCAATGGCTCATTTTTTAATTTTTTTAATCGTTCTTGATGTATATTTGTACTCAAGTGCTGGGTCACATCATATTTTTTCACACACTGAATCTGAAAGTATTTACGTATTTAAATATTCAATAAATCATAGAATTGTTTGAAGGTTATGTGGTGTGTATTATTGACAATACAGGCCACATAACCTATAAACAATTATAAATACTTACCGTTTTTATGCATGCTTGACAAAATATCTTTTTATTTTCAATTCGTAATTCTGGATGGCCCCTAATCCAATCTTCTATTAGATGTCTTTTATACATTTTATCTGATTAACCAAGATTTGACAGCACGACAGCACCACACAAAGGAGAATACCAGATCGTAACTTTGCGGGGAACAAAGGCGGGGCGGGGCGCTTGTGTAAAGTCCGTATCACACGACGCTTGTTTAGCCCTGCTTTATGTCTTAAATTTTTCTACGGAGTCATAGAGATATTAATTTATAATTGAAAAACAATATATTTAAGAAACAATATTTGTCAGGTAGCTACAGATAACATAAATTATCAAAAAAAGATAATTTAAGCTCTGAAACAAACAAATAAGCTTAAAATAAGCATTTGTTTAAAAAAAAGCATAAAATCACCAAAAAAAGCAAAATAAGCATATAATGATGAGCGTCAAATAACACATTTTTGTGTGATTTGTGCAGAATTGAAAACAATTTGTGTCTGCTTTTAATATTGAGTGTAAGCAAAAAGCTTAGAATTCCGGTCTTTAAATATCACATTATTTATTTATAGTGACATGTTTCGTGCACAACTGTGACATGATCAAGCAAAACATATAAACAAATTACAAAAATATTATAATTAAAAAATACAAAGTACAAATTACAAAGCTACTATTACAATAAATATTTAAAAAATAATAAAATTATATATAAATACTGTTTATTATTTTTCCGTATTGGAGATAGGTACATATGTTTGACGTGAGTGGACTGTATTTCTTTAAATAGTTAGTTTTAATATATATGTGTTGTACAAATACATTGATCTTTACACTTATTTCTATACTGATCGCATGAATACTGTGATTCGAACTTGAGGTCTTGACACTGCAACTTACTGTGAAACTTGACATTACAAAAGTGACAACTTAGAGCCCTGATGCCCTAGTATATGTATGGTCTGCCCCACTACTGACCGGGGTGAACACCCATGTAGCGGAATGTTGATTGCATCCGCTGTTATCATATACTATACAAATCTTCATACAAAGAGTGCAAGAATGTTTTATAGAAATGGTAATGAATGTAGACCACCTATGTGTCTATAAATCTAGCTTAAGTTCATAAATACAGAGCACAATAAATCTAATTGAACAAAGACCACACAAAATGTTCATTTACTAGTTCTAAATAAAGAACACACACGAATTGCAAATATTTCCTAAACATACACCGCCCGCCTTGAAGGGATGTGCCCTTCAACACTTATACACACTTCACTGCACGTTGTTGCACTAATTGATGGGAAGCGGGCATAGCTTTGAAAATGCACGCTTTATGATGCCATCTGGTGTCTTTACTGATGCCACGCGTGCGATGCCGTCTGGGCCTGGAAATACCTGGATGACTCTCCCTAGTGTCCAGCGAAGGGGAGGTGTGTTGTCCTCTTTGATGACGACTAATGTCCCTGTTTCGAGTGAACCTTGGTTGCGGTTCCACTTTACTCGAGTCTGAAGCTCCGAGATGTATTCCTTTTTCCACCGTGCCCAAAACTGCTGTTGAATCTTTTGTAGAAACTGGAACTTAGATAAGCGATTATCCTGAACATATGTAACATCTGGATCTGGGGCAGATGTGAGGCGTCTTCCTATCAAGAAGTGACCTGGTGTGAGAGCATTTAGGTCATTGGGATCGGTTGATAAGGGAGATATTGGACGGGAGTTAAGTATTGCTTCGATTTGTGTGACAATAGTATACAATTGTTCGTACGTTAAGTTTGTGTTACCTATCATTTTCTTGAGGTGTGTTTTTACTTGTTTAACTCCTGCCTCCCATAGTCCACCGAAGTGTGGAGCTCGTGCTGGAATGAATTTCCATGATATGCCTTCATTCTCGAGTGTCGTTGCCAATTGATCTTGGTGACGCTCAAGGAATTGAGTCAGTTCTGCAAATTCCTTGTTGGCAGCTACAAAATTTGTTGCATTATCAGAATGCATGGTTCCTGGCTTCCCTCGCCTGGATGTAAATCTTCGGAAAGCTGCTATGAAAGCTTCTTTGCTTAATTCTGTTGCAAGTTCTAAGTGAATTGCCTTCGTGCACATACAGATGAATACACAAATGTATGCCTTTGTTACTTTGCATCCTCTTCCTTGTCTGTCCTTGAGTTGCAGTGGTCCTGCATAATCAACTCCTGTGTTGTAAAATGGTGGCGATGGTGTGACACGTTCGGAGGGTAAATTTCCCATGAGTTGTGTGGTGATTTTTGGCCTAAATCGAAAACATGTTATACACGAGTGAATTACCTTCTTGGCTATTCCTCTGCCAGCTATTAGCCAGAAGTGTTCTCTGGTTGAGGCTAACGTGTGATTTACTCCTGCGTGTCCTAGTTTCTCATGTTCATGCTTTAGGACGAGTTTTGATAGATGTGTCTTACCCAACACCATTTGGTGCCTGTGGTCGTAAGGCCAGTGGGTTGCTAACTTCAGGCGTCCACCTACCCGTAGCAGGCCATCCTTATCCATGAATGGAGTTAGCTTGAATAGGCAACTTTTTGGTGGCACTTGATTAGTGCTTTGAAGGGCCTGTTTTTCTGCTTTGAATGTATCCCCTTGGTCGAGTTGCACTAGTGACTTCAAAGCTTCATACAACTCTTTAGCTGTCAATTCGCCTCTTTGTCGTTCGCCAATTGCTTGTCGGCAGTTGAAGATGAATCTCTTGATGTATCCCCTGACTCGTTTTGCTTGAGTTAATGAGGAGTACCTTTCTAAATTGAAATGAGGATCTGTCTCTTGTGTGTGACATGCCCTTGCGAGTTTCCTTGTTTCTGGTGGCGTTCCTTCCAATGTAATGGGTGATTTCGGCCACTCAGATTTTGGTTTCTTCAGCCATGATGGTCCGTGCCACCAATATTGACTGTGAAGTAGACCCTGTGGTGTCAGACCCCGAGTCAATGAATCTGCGGGGTTGTGCTCAGAAGATATATGTCTCCAATCCTCCTTCTGTGTTAGAGATTGAATTTGTGAAACTCTGTTTCCCACAAACACTTGCAGAGTATGTGGTGAGGTATTGATCCAATGTAATGTGACAGTTGAATCGGACCAAAGGTAAATTCCGTCGAAAGTAAGCTTGAGGGCTGCTGTTACTTTCTTGACCAGATGCGCTAACATGGTAGCGGCACATAGTTCTAGTCGTGGAATTGTGATTGCTTTCAATGGTGCTACCCGTGTTTTGGACATTACTAAGTTGATATGCGTATTACCTTGCTGGTTTGTGCTTCTGAGGTAAATACATGCACCGTATGCTTCTTGTGACGCATCTGCAAACCCAAGTAGTTCAATTTTAATTGGTTTGTTACAGATCATGTGTCGTGATATTCGCAATGTGTTAAGCAATGGAAGTTGCTCCTTGAATGTCTTCCATTTTGTAAAGATGTCTGGTGGTACAGACGAATCCCATGACAGCTTGCATGCCCATAGATCCTGAAGTATGATTTTTGCAATGATTATTGTTGGACTTAACAGTCCCAATGGGTCAAAAATCTGTACGATTTGTGAAAGAATAGTTCTTTTGGTCACTGATGTGTGAATCTGTTGTGGTTTTATATTGAACAGCAATACGTCGTCTTGATTTGACCAATACAAACCAAGTGTTTTGGTGTTTTCATGCTCTCCAAACTTGACGACCTTTGGCTCCATCCTTGATTGAAGTCCTTCAGCTATTGCTGGGCTGTTGGACAGCCATTTTCTTAATTCAAAACAACCCGCTTGTAGCACCTGTGCTACTTCCCTTGCGGTGCTCAATACATTCTCTTCAGTTTCTCCGCCAGTAATCATGTCGTCTACATAGAAATCAGACAAGATTACTTCTGATGCTTGTGGATGGTCTGCTTGACTATCAATCCCAAGTTGCCTCAAACATCTGACAGCTAAGTATGGTGCTGATGCTGTACCATAGGTAACTGTATTGAGTTGGTATGTGCATAAGTCAGCTGATGGATTTTCACGCCATAAAATGCACTGTAGTGTTCTCTGATGCGGTGCTACTAAGATCTGACGATACATCTTAGCAACATCTGCACACACTACATAAGTGTGTCGACGAAATCGTAATATGATGGATACCAGTTCATCTTGCAGTGTTGGTCCCACCATCTGAAGATCATTGAACGAGTATCCAGTGTCTGTGACGGCTGAACCGTCGAACACCACTCTCAGTTTTGTTGTAAGACTACCTTCGTTGAGAACCCCATGATGCGGAAGGTAGTATTTGACTTCTCTTGCTTGAGTGTTATTCAATTGTGACATGTGACCCAGCTGTTTGTACTCTGACATGAATTCAACGTATTTGTTCTTGAATTCTGGGTTCATGCTGAATTTTCGTTCCAATGAATGGAATCTTTTCAATGCAATGTTTTTTGAATCTCCTAATTGTGAGGCAGATTCTTTCAGTGGTAGTGTGACGATGAATCGTCCCTCATCTGTTCTTCTGGTGGTTTCTGCAAATGTGTCTTCGCATTGTTGTTCTTCGCTAGAAAGTATTTTCTGTGTTGGATTATACTCTTCTATTGCCCAAAACCTTTCCAATTGTGAATGTAACTGTGTATCCCTTTCAAAGTTACATTTGATTTGTGTTGCAAATCTTTCATTATTCTGTTCACCTGTCATAATCCAACCTAGTCGAGTTTTCTGAAGAGTGAGTGTGGTTGACTCAAGTTTGTATTGACCAACACACAGTATCTTCCAGAAAAGTCCTGCTCCTACGATTAGGTCGATTGGTGCTGGTTTGTGGAAAGATGGGTCTGCTAATCGTATATATGGCGGTATTGCATGTGACTTGACATTAAATTGATTGTTTGGTAATTCGTCACCGAGTGTGTTCATTACCAAACACGATACTGTTGCTTCAAATGAGTTGTGCAATGATTGCAACGTGATTTCACATCGTTGATCGACTGTTGTCGTTACCTGATTGATACCAGATACAGAAACTTGAGTTTTTCTTGTTGGCCACTGCAATTTCTCACATAGCTTGGCTGTGATGAAGCTTGACTGTGCACCAGAGTCCAGCAATGCCCGGCAGGTGTGTGGATATCCGTTTGAATCCATTATTTGTACAAGTGCTGTGGACAGCAATACTTGTGATGAACAAGAAACTGTTGTTTTACTTGTTAATGCTACTTCATTATTTGATGTGCCCTGTGCTTGTGTGTCAGACGTTCGGTCAAAGTGTAACAATGTGTTGTGGTTGGCCCCACATTTTTTGCAAACGCCTGATGTGCAGTCCTTGGACATGTGACCTGATTGTAGACAGTTAAAGCATACCTTTAATGTCTTTATTCTTTCAAATCGTTTGGTTACTGGTTGTTTGAGAAATGTTTGACAATTGAATATGTAGTGTGCACCATCACATATGATGCATCTGTGATCGCTCGTTGCAGTGAATGCCCTTGTTTTTGGGTTGAATTTATTGTCTCTAGGTTTAGTTGGTACCTCACCTCGTGCATTTGATTTGTTGAATTCCAGGGTTTCAAACAAATCTGCGCTGTTTTTTAGAAACTCTTTCATGGTTTCTAATGTTGGTATGCCATCTTTCTTCAATTCGTCCCATTTTCTGGCTGTTGTCTTGTCCAATTTGCCCGTAATTATGTATATAATCAATGTGTCCCATTGATCAGTTGGTTGCCCCAATATTTGCAATGATCGCAAAGTTTTCGATATTCGATCGATAAAATCCCGCAATTCCACGGATGACTCCTTTGTTAAATTCGGAAGATTAAAGAGTGCTTTCACATGTGTGTGAATGAGCAACGACTTGTTGTTATACCTCTCACACAGCAATTCCCATGCCATCTTGTAGTTGGATGCAGAAAATTCTATGGAGTGGATAACCTGTGCTGCCGTACCTTGTAACGTAGCTCTCAGATAGTGAAATTTCTGAATTTCCCCTATGTGCTCATTTGCATGTATGAGCGAATGAAACGTATCACGAAATTCTAGCCAGTTTTCGTATGACCCTGCGAAAACAGGTAGTTTGATTTGAGGTAATTTTATATTCTTTACTGTTTCAATAGTAATCGAATTGTTTGAACTGTGTGTACTTGACGAATGCCTGTCGTCATCAAGTTCACGTGGCTTGTCTTCAGCATATTCTTCATGTTCAGACAAAAATTGTTTGATTTCGGAAACTGCGTCATAGAAGGATGACTCAAATTGTTCACGTTCATCTAGTTGTTCATCAAAGTCCTCGGCCATTTGGTCTATTTGATCTTGAATAGTTTCAAACTGTTGCCAAACTGTTTCTAATTTGTCTAATCTAAGGTGCAGCTGAATTAGCAGTGTTGCTTTTGAATGCACATCGAGATTTACGACCTTTGTTTTACATTCTGTGAAGTAATTTGACGTTGATGTTACTTTTGCCTTTAAACTACCTCTCTTTCGAATTAACGTAGCTAGTTGTTCAGCAGCCATTGTGAATTATTAATGTATTGAACACTTGTATTACAACGGAAGGAACAAATTTCAATATGTAGAATATGCAAGGATAGGGAAGCTCTCACGTACCTTGTCAGTTCGCCAGATGACCTATGTGTGGTCTGCAACCCCTTATTTCGGTCCTGTGCTGGACGTCGCTCGAACCGCCACGCTGCTGCTGCCCGCGTTGGTGGAGACTGCGATGTTTCGCTTTCGTTTTGTTGTCACAAAACTTTTGCAGTGATGCTTCACTGTACACTAATCACTGTTGTGAATGCACGTATTTTTCACTGACACTGGCTGTGAATTGTCGCAATTCTACTGGATTTGACACTATATGAATGCCGCAATTCTCACTGAATCCGACACTGTATTTGTCACAACTTTCACTGACTTTGACACTATGTGAATGCCGTAATTCTCACTGAATCCGACACTGTATTTGTCACAACTTTCACTAACTTTGACTATGTGATTGCTGCAATTCCCACTGAATCCTACACTGTGTTTGTCACAGGTTTCAGTGGCTCTGGCTCGAATGGACCACAAATGTTTATTATTTTTCCGTATTGGAGATAGGTACATATGTTTGACGTGAGTGGACTGTATTTCTTTAAATAGTTAGTTTTAATATATATGTGTTGTACAAATACATTGATCTTTACACTTATTTCTATACTGATCGCATGAATACTGTGATTCGAACTTGAGGTCTTGACACTGCAACTTACTGTGAAACTTGACATTACAAAAGTGACAACTTAGAGCCCTGATGCCCTAGTATATGTATGGTCTGCCCCACTACTGACCGGGGTGAACACCCATGTAGCGGAATGTTGATTGCATCCGCTGTTATCATATACTATACAAATCTTCATACAAAGAGTGCAAGAATGTTTTATAGAAATGGTAATGAATGTAGACCACCTATGTGTCTATAAATCTAGCTTAAGTTCATAAATACAGAGCACAATAAATCTAATTGAACAAAGACCACACAAAATGTTCATTTACTAGTTCTAAATAAAGAACACACACGAATTGCAAATATTTCCTAAACAAATACATCAATTAATACTGTATAAAATAAAATAAATATAATAAATATTCTTTCATTTTAAACCGTTAAATAATACTGAATTTTTAATATCTATTTGTTCATTTAAAATTGTTTCGTAATTATTTAAAAAAATCTGTTGCCTCTAATATACAGGATTAGTTAAAATTGCCGGAACACCTAAATAATTCTCCAACCGTAAAGAATTTTAAAAAATGTTTCGTACAAAAGTTTTTTGGTTGTAAACAAGCTACCGTTTAAGTATTTTTTAATATACAGGATGTTCATTTTACTGCGGAAATTAGGTAAACTTTCATTTTTCAACGTCTTTCAAAGTATATCCGCGTAGGTAGCGCGCATTTGGTTTTAGATGTTACACCTTTTAATGTCACTGTGTTGTTAGTCACGACTAGAAATACAGACGAACCCGCTTAATATCATGCTTTCGGTTCCAGAAAAAACTATGATTTTAAGCGGGTCGTGATATAAACCGAAACCCGCTTAATATCCAAATTTGTGACATTAACCGAAAACTCGCTTATTATGATTATTCATGATAATAACCGGAAATTTATTTACGAAGAAAATCTTCTATGTATTAGAAAAAAAAGCAATATGTATCTATAAGTTTGCATATAAATTTATTTGAACCATTTCTCTAACGTTAATTGATGTGTTTTGATGGAATTTGTTTAAGTAGTGTGCTGAACTATATTTTCCAATTCATGTAAGCAATTACAATTACTTTAACCTCAAAAAATTTAAGAAAAATACTCCTCAAATTTGCCTTTGTCACACTTCGCTCAACATTATTTTGATATTACTATATCTAATATCATTATATTACCAAAGGCATACAAATAAATAACAAACTTTGTATGTTGTATAACTTGAATGATGATATTAAGCGAGTTCAAAGTGTCAAAAACAAAATATATTCATTATAATAATCGGGAACTGGATATTAAGCAAGATGACATTAACAGAGTAAAAATATATTACTTTAATAGTGTTTGGCAAGTGGATTTTAAGTTTCAGTGATAATAAGCGGGTCGTGATATTAACCGAGGAGATATTAAACGGGTTCGTCTGTAGTGCATTGGTTGGATTGTCTTGTCTGTTTTTAAATTGCATTTTATAGCACTTTTATACTGGGAGTCCGTACTTTTGTTTTAGTTCTTGAAGTTCGCTTGCTGTGATATCGTTTGCCAGTCCGCGGACGACGAACGTGTGGAATTCTACCTTTTTTCTAATAATTGGTTAACGAATGTTTTCCGTTCGTCTCTGTTATTAATTGTTATGTATTTTTGTGTATTTAATATTGAAATTACTGGTTACACCTTGTTATATTATTGTAATTAGCGTTGCGTGACTTTTGGTTTGTCCCTGTATAACTATTGGTGGTGGTAGCTTATTATTTGCGCTCTCGTGTTCTTGTTGCTGTTGCTGTGTGTCGTGGTCTTCCATGTCTAGGTTATGTGCGTCTTCGTTTTCTCCTGAGGGAGTGTCATATCTGTTATGTGTTTGCACGTTAACTTGCGCCATTGTTACTGTCTTTTTATTTATAAGAATGTCTTTTAATTGTGTTTCTGTTTCCTTGCATTATTGTTCTTTCGCGCGTTTGTCATTTGTGTCACTTGTCACTATGTTTTTATTTGTTGAGCAGTTTTCACTTGCACTATTTGATTCAGCGTCTGTATTCGTGGTATTGTCGTTTTCAAAGTTCACTGTCCGTTTTATTCGTTTTGTTTTGGTTTTTTATTGTCACTCACTGTCAAACACTAAGTTTGTGAAGTATAATTTCAGAGATTCCCACAAAAGAAGTATACGATCAACGACTGCCTGAAACAAAAATTATGTTTAAACATCTGCATTGTTTTATAAATAAAAATAAATAATAAACATACATATTTCATTAATTTTCAACATTAGTTAACAAATAATAAATAATTATTTTGTAATTGTTTTAAACATTACTATCACATAAAGTAACAAAATTTACTTGTAAAGAGAGCCATCTAGTTTGACATGAACGTAGCATCTTGTGACGTTCAAGCTCAAGAAACTTTTGGAATTCCTCAAATTTATCTGTTCTTTTGGGACTGTTGGAAAAGTGGTTATAGAGACTTCTTACGAATTCTTCTATTGACTAGTTTAGTGCATGCGGCAGATGAACATAAATAAAGGGAATGGCACGTACATCCCAAAACATAAAGATCTTCATTCAATTCCTTAAATTTGGCTTGTACACCTGCTTTTTGCCCCATCATTACTGATGCGTTGTCTGCAGCTGGGCCTATCATCTTTGATATAGAAATGTCACAATTCTCTAGTAATTTCAAAACAGCATTAAGAAGTGATTCACCTGTAGCAGATTCTACTTTAATTAGTCCAAGAAATCGATCTCTAGATTTGTTATTATGACAAAAACATAATAGCAGGACAGAAACATCTGTTGTCTCGTCTATTATTAGTGAATACATACTACCATCTTGATTCAATTGCTTTCTGATTATCTCCAGACTTTCATTTGCAATACATTTAAAGCCAGTGCTGTACTTTTAATTCTGCGACAGTTAATACCTTTTGTTATAACAGAATCTGAGCATAATAATTTTGGCAAGTGATTCGTTAATATGAAGGGGATGTTGTGTTCATGCAAAAACATAACCAACTTCAATTCACTTGCATAAATGTTGTTCTGATGTAAAATTATTTTATCATTTTCCAAATAATTATCAATTTTAATTATTTTTGTGTCGTTCTGTAGCCTCATGCCCTGTAAATTGAGAAAGGCTTTCTTATCCAGTAACTATCTTTCTGAATCATAACTGTAAAAAAGTTGTCTACTGGCGTATTTGGTTTTGCCCGAGACTTTTTGAATGAAAAGATATTTTCTTCGGCAAAAAATGTTTTATTTTTCAACTTAGTCTCCTTTGACCGCAGTACACTTCGTCCAACGTTCCTCCAATTTTTTTGTCCCGTCCAAATAAGATTTGTAGAGATTTTATAAATAGGCGTTTGAGCTGATTTCATTCATGTCGCCATGACCTTGTTCGAAAGACCAATCTTGGCTTTTTTCGGCGCCGCCTTCCCCGGGCCAACCCACTGTTTCGACTGGTGCTTTAACTCCGGTGTGTTGTGGTGGATCCAAGTTTCGTCACTGTTATGAAACGACGCAAAAAGTAAGTGACTCAAAGCTTGACAGTAGTCTACCGACAATTGGCAATTAACAGGACAGTATAAACATAATAGACAGAATAAATATAATATTTATTTAATAAATAATAAATAAATATTTTTTTATGAAAATTCTGGTTTAATTTGCCTTTTCCATAATAAAAGATGGCACGATTTTCAAAATCATTTGGTAGAAGTTCCTGATGTGAAATTTGTATGGATGGTATTTATACTTCTTTCAAATATTGTAATCTGATACATGGCTAATTCTTATTTCACTAGCGATTTCTCTTAAACTAAAGGATTGGTTTGGTTTAATAGAAGCTAGGACATTTTCTTCATTATGATAGGAAACATGTTTAATTTCTAGCTTCTTAAAATTGAATGTTTCAGTCTCTTCAAATAATTTAATAAAACCTTGTATTGTGGTTTTACTTGGAATTATGCTGTGCAATTTTTAAAACACGAATTTTTCTATAACTTTGTCCAGAATATAACCATTTTATGAACTAAAGCTTTTCTTCGTGAGAAAAATGTTCCGTACTTACAAAATGTCTGTCATTGAACAATCGCGAAATAAACTTTTTGTGACAGTTATGATGTCATACAATTGTTTGAAATTTTCTTTAAATTCCATGGCTATTTCTATAAATTATGTGTTTTCATGAAATTTTAAACTTCAATATCTCACTTAGATGCAGAATTTAATTCTCTACGACAATTTTAAGTACATATTTTTGTCTAAAATAATTTGAGAATTTGTGCAGTATGTACTACTGATTTTACATGTTAAACGCCTCAGGCCAATTTTTAAATTGATTTTATTTTCTTATGAAAATCAGTTGTCGATCGATATCCTCTTTGCATCCAGGTTGGCGTCAGGTGCAGATAGAAGTCCACTGGGGAGTCATCCCAGAAGTTCCACGTAATCTTGTTATTAAACAAGGAATGAACTTTTCTTAACTTGGTATATTCGTCACTGCTGATGCATTACACAAAGTGGTGCAATATTTATTTAGATAAATCTATCCAAAATATGTTGCATACTTATATACTTAAAAATGCTTGTTCCTAAAAATACGTGGGTGATAGGCAATTTCTGTTTTAAATTTGTTTTTAAGGTGCCGAAATATATCAGAAACACCCAAAAAATTCATGTCATAAGATGTGTGTTTTATGGTGTAATTAGCACATTTGAAGTAATTACATCAATAATCTGAAATTGTTAACGAATTAGTAAACAAATATTTTAGATTATTTCTCTCAGCTTGCCGTCAATAAAAGTACCTTGTCCATGTCTGTAGACTGAAAATCAACGAACCCCGGCGCAGAATATGCATTGTACATGTTGTACTGCTGCATCTAAAGGATTAGAGTGTGAGGAACTATTGTGGTCTGTGTTGTACCTGTTGGTTTAACAGTGTAATTAGCACATTAAAGCAATAATATCGATAATCTGAAATTCTTAACGTATTAGTAAACAAATATTTTAGATTATTTCTCTCAGCTTGCCGTCAATAAAAGTACTGAAAATCAACGAGCCCCGGCGCAGAATATGCATTGTACATGTTGTACTGCCGCATCTGAAAAATTAGAACCAGATTTAGAATACTAGTATTTATTTTGCAAGTGTGAGGAACTATTGTGGTCATCACGAGATGTCAGAGATTTGCAGTAAGAACTCGACGATATAACTAAATATCATTTTGATACACATTCATGAATGAACACACCGTACATTGTGACGCATTATGCTATATCTTACTTGGTTTTTATTTGCCTGGCAAATGCTAATCAGTACGACAGTTGTATTTGAAAGTAGTAAGCCTCCATATAATTCCTATGATGGGGTCATTCATTATGGGAATTACTAATACCTTTATAAGTGTAGTAATACACCCCGCTAACAAACCCATGATCATGTATCTATATGTGTCGGAGAATAACTGCACAGTTTCTGTCAGTATATAAGTGTGATGTACTTTGTTGGGACGCACAAAACTTTCGTGGATAATCAGCAGGAATAAAATGAGCCATATAAAAAATTCTGCAAAAAAGTATATATGAAATCTAGAAACTTTATAAAATAGAGTATGTACGTGTATATAGGTGTGGTGTAGCACTTTGGTGAGGCACAAATCTCTCGTGGATTATCAGCAAGAATAATAAAAGCAGTACAACAACAAAAATTGATATAAAATTTAAAATAACAACGCGGGTACATGATCATATTTCCAAGTCTCTTTGGCCAGACATAAATTAAATAATACTCGTAATAGTTTCTCGACTCTTCCTAAAACACAATCCGCTGGTAGATATGAATGGCCGCGGACGGAAAATACTATTGCAATCTGATTAATAGAACCGTCGGAATTACATAAGCATGTGTATTACTAAATTATTATTATTTTTTCTCCCGCACATCCATCTGCGAAGAGTTTTAAAGTACTACAATTTTGGAGAAAAGATTGGTGTGATAAAAAATCGTATAGAGTTGACCCGACTTCTACAAATCCTCTTGATGATATACTCTCGCACCAAGTATAAAATATGGGGTCTTTGTTTGCATATCCTGTATCACATATGTTGTATGATGATAACTGTCTCAAATGAACGCTTCCTCTATTGCTAACTTAGGCATATCAAAACGGAATACAACAGAATTTTTTCATGCATTAATGAATTAAATTGTTTACCACGGAGTTTATGGATTCTTAAATTTGTTATAATGCTAGTCTTCTTTTTATTATCAACCAATAAAATAGAGTGACATACCATTTTGTTGGTGTACTTTGTTGGGACACACAAATCTTTCGTGGATAATCAGCAGGAATAAAATGAGCCATGTACAAAATACTGCCTCTGTCCGAATATAAGAGTGCCATTTCACACAAAAATTTGTCCGAAAATAAGAGTATATATGTCCAAGTATATAATTGTCGCGTAGGGTTTTAGAAAAAGAATTTGAATTAATAATTTTTTGAATTCTTTCTTTTCTAAATTTTTGAATGAAATTTTTAATACTATAACCATTGTTTATAGCAATTCTTTTAATAACATTAATTTCGAAATTAAAATTATTTTTACTTAATAGCAAATCGAAAGCTAAAAATGTATTAAATATAAAAAAATACTAACTTTCATTTTTAAATTACACGCTCATGGGTGGTGGGAAAATTTGGAAAAAGTAAGTTTAGAAATGTTTCCATTCTTGTGTGATTTTGTTTCTGAAAATGATGTAAATGTAGAACAGACTAAAATTCATTCTAAACTCATGTTAAAAGTGGCGTTGCTTGATGACATGTGGATTTTCATTTGCATACACATGTTCGTTGTGCAAATTTGTTATACCCCTTCTTGTGAAGCATGCCTCATCAGTGAAGAGAACTTTGCTATGAAAATTGACATCTACAGCGCTTCTTTCTTGAATGAACCTACAAAACTCAAGACGTGCGATGGTATCAGCTGGCCAAAGCTCCTGAACGTTTTGTACATGGTAAGGATATAGCAATTGTTCTTTAAGAACTCTATGAGCAACATTATTTGAAACGCCTGCTTGCAATGCTAAGCATCGACTACTTACTTCTGGATTTTCTTCTACTATTTCCAGAATTTCTTCCTCTACCCTGGGAGTGCGAATTGTACGAGCAGTCCACCATCACCTGTGATCGGTACAAATTTTCCCGTTTCGCGAAGGCGTCTCTCAATGTTTGCAAAAGTTTTGTGATTGGGCACACGACGATTTGGAAACCTTTCGTTGTATACTCTAGCACTGTGATAATTTCCTTCGCAATATCCTAAAACCATCAACATATCCGTTTGCTCAGCGTAAGTGTAGTTTACAGCCATTATTACGGAAATAACGAAGAATATTAACTGCTAAAATCACTAGCTAACACCAACAGCAATTTGAGATGCTTCACAATTGATAAACAATAGCTACTGTGATTAAAAGTACATACCTTAATCGTTAGTCTTGCACTCTCTGTCGAGGTTAGTTTTACAAAACGCATATTGTAAAAAAAAAAATACTTTCAAAACTTGCCTGTTTAGACGGCAATTTGGCTCCCACAATTTGATGTGATGATACATGTTTTCACTGATACAACAGACGAATCCAATGCTTTTGCTATTTTCAAAGTAAGATGACGTTAATTTCCACGAATTTTTCAACTGAATTACCTGTAAAAAATTGTTGGATGATTTTTTAAAAATAAAAAATTTGTGTTTTTAAGCAATAATTTATTTTTTCCACAATCATTTTTTTGTATAACTCCGAAACTGTTGATTATATTAAGAAAAGTATAGGAATATATTTAAGGCATTGTAATTAATCATTTTTCTAAATTTATTTGGACGTAATTGGACAAGCCGTTCTCGAGTAATGATGACATATACATAAGCTTGTCTAAAAAAAAAACGAAATTTTGACTTATCAAACTTAAACCAATTTTTGGGTTTACCCATATAATTCCCATAATTGGGTCATTCATTATGGGAATTGGTAATACTATTATACAAGTGTAGTAATACACCTCGCTAACAAACCCATGATCATGTATCTATATGTGTCCGAGAATAACTGCACAGTTTCTGTCAGATACCCGTATACGTGCTTTTTAAGTGATATGCGACTAAGTACATAGTTGTCGCGTCGGTTCCCCTCTTCAACAATCTGGATATTTGTGACTGTTGCTAAGAAATATAAATGAAAACTAGAAACTTTATAATACAGAGCATGTACGTATATATAGGTGTGACGTATCATTTTGTTTGTGTATTTTGTTGGGACACACAAATCTTTCGTGGATAATCAGCAGGAATAAAATGACCCATATAAAAAATACTGCAAAAAGTATAAATGAAATCTAGAAACTTTATAAAATAGAGTATGTACGCGTATATAGGTGTGATGTAGTACTTTGTTGAGGGACAAACCTCTCGTGGATTATCAGCATGAATAATAAGAGCAGTACAACAACAAAAATTGATATAAAATTGAAAATAACAACGCGGGTACATGATCATATTTCCAAGTCTCTTTGGCCAGGCATAAATTAAATAATACTCGTAATAGTTTCTCGACTCTTCCAGAAGCATAATCCACTGGTAAATATGAAGGGCCGAGGACGGGAAATACTATTGCAACCTGATTAATTGAACCGTCGCAATCATAAAGTCTGTACATAAGCATGTGTATTACTAAATTATTATTATTTTTTCTCCCACACGTCCATCTGCGAAGAGTTTTAAAGTACTACAATTTTGGAGAAAAGATTGGTGTGATAAAAAATCGTATAGAGTTGACCCGACTTCTACAGATCCTCTTGATGATATACTCTCGCACCAAGTATAAAATATGGGGTCTTTGTTTGTATATCCTGTATCACATATGTTGTATGATGATAATTGTCCTCTATTGCTAACTTAGGCATATCAAAACGGAATACAACAGAATTTTTTCATGTATTAATTAATTAAATTGTTTATCACGAAGTTTATGGAATTTTAAATTTGGTATAATGTCAGTCTTCTTTTTATTGTCAGCCAAACCAATATTAAATTTTGTCACAAATATCTTGCGATAAAATGCATAAATTACTTGCAAATTTTCGACTTTATCGTTAAGTAATTAGGTAAAATAATGCATTTGCATACAAATATTTTTTAACAATTTGAGTTTATAAAGTATAAAATACAATAAATTTAGAATGGGTGGTGTCTGTTGTATTTGATTCAATTCTTCTAATTGTGCTCTGATTCTTGTGGTTCCTGCACAAGTTCGAGCAACGGTTCGGTGCCTGCTTGGGGGCTTTGTGCCTGCCTACTCATCAATTCAGGCTATTGGACCTGGTCTTCAGTGTTTTGTGTGAGGCTTTTTCGTCAATTTCTGTGGATACGGACGTCACGATGTGGCATTGATACGTCATTTTCTGGTTCACTTCTAAAATAGCTTTGTCTTTCATCTGTCGTCATTCTTCGCCACATCCTTCTGACAGTACAGTATTTGTAATTTGTACTTATTTTCAGTGTATAAATACTTTAAGTACAAATACAAATATAAATACAAGTACAAGTACATTTCAAATACAAGTACACATACATTTCAAGTACTTTTGCAAGTAAAAACATGTTCACACATGCGCAGTTGCATACTTCTGAATGGCTGATTACAAAGCATTAACTGCAGATTGTTTGCCCACAATTAAAATTGAGGTGGCACAATGTTATAGAAAATATGACAACAGTGTCAAAAACTGATGTAAAATTAAAGTTAATATCTATATGTCAAGAATATTGTAATACAAATACATGTGTCAGTAACATACCCGACAATCATGTTGAAATTGACGGTTCTTCGATTTTAATGAAACTGAACTAGAATCTTCACATATCAGCACAAACATAGCTTCTAAAGCCGAATTAGAGGTTTTACAATATTTGGATGATACCAGCAAAAATATGACTATGCTTAATATGTATCCTATAATGAAACAGGTGTTTTTTTAATATAATACCACGCTTCCGCTTCTGTGGAAAGACTTTTTTTCCTATGCAACGATCGTTAATGCTCCCAAAAGAAACGCACTTTCCGATGAAAATTTTGAAAAACTGTGTCATTATAAAATTAGTATTTAAGTGTAAATATAATAATATCCATAATATATTTATAGGAATAAAATAGCAATATAAGAAATGGAATAAAATAATTGTTTTGTTAACTATTACAGTATGTACCAGATAGTTTATAGTACTAGATATGTGCATGTGTTTTTTTTTTTTACATTTACTCTTAAAAACATATTTTGTAAATTGTAAATAAAGTATATATTTTGAATCATTGGTTTTGAATTACTTATTATGACGCAAAATGTACTTATTATTATATAAGTACAATTACTTGTATTTATAAGTACTTTTCAAATTCAAAGTAATTGTATTTGTATTTAAGTAAATTTTTAGCAAAGTACTTGTACTTGCACCTAGCTCTGGAAAGGCATATGTGCCTGTTTACTTGGCAATATTCTCGAATTACGGTAACCATTTCGGGGGATCTTGCTGGCCATTTTATTGGTCCATTTGTTCCAATCCAGTAGTTTGCCTTTATAGTATTTAAATAATTAACACATATTTGTGAATTGTGTAGTGGTGCTCCATCTTACTGAAAATACGTGTATTTATTCAACACGTTTAGTGGTAACTCACTTAATAAGTCCTCGAATTCATTCTGTAGGAAATTTAAATAGGCAGGACCAGTCAAATTCTCTTAAAAAAATATGAAATATTATTTTCCTATCCAAAAGTCCCACCCATACGTTGACACCAAATCGTTGTTGGAAATTTGTTGTGTGATGATGGTTATTGGCCTTTTCTAACCACTTATAATGAAGATTTCGATTAAATATCCCATTATTTGTAAAACGTGACTCGCCTGTCCATAGAATTTTGTGGCAAATTGAAAGATCATTCTCACTTTCTCTTACCAGCCAGCAAACTTTCAAATATCTCCAAGAATAGGCACTCTACGAAAAAACGTCAATTATCAAAATTTAATCATTGTGCGGGGAAAATACATTAGTGCAAAAAATAGCCCTCACCCTCCTCTTTGTGGGTGGTAGCTTTGAATCTAAAATAGGAACCCCAATTTTTTATTGCAGATACGGATTCTACGGCTAAATGTACATACGATTTGAATGAAATATTTTGTTCGGTTCGCTGTAATCAACGCAATTACATTTTTTTCGATTTCTTCAACAAAGAACATATGCCTACGATTCTGCAATACGTTTGAAAAACATCACGTTTTCATTGTAAATATCCGAAATTCGTTGTCAAAAAACAAATATCACGTTTTCATTGTAAAAAGTTTATTAACATAAATGAACTGGCTGGTGAATGCACTAATTTTAGCTTAAAATAAGTGTTCAAAATAATGGCCTTCGACTTCTATGCACTTATTAATCCGCTTTGCAACTGACTCTACACAACTGAGAAGTGTGTCTGCTTGAATTTCTGCACAAGCATTTTTGATTCGCTCAATCATATTCTCACGTGTTGTTGGTTGTTGTTTGTAAACTTTCTCTTTGAGATAGCCCTACAAAAAGAAATCTGGCGAAGTAAAATCTGGTGATCTGGCAGGCCAATTTACCGGACCAGCTGTACCGATACAACGACCATTGAAATCACAATCAAGTATTTCACGTGCTGCCATCGTATGCTACCAATAGTGTTGAAACCACATGTTTTGTCGCACTTCTAAGCTCAAGTCTTCAATTAATGTTGGCAGTTCATTTGCCTAATTCAAATTGGATTGTATACAATTTTGGTATCTTAACTGGTCTTCTTCAAGCCGGGCCTCACGGTGCTAAGCGGCTTCTGCAGCCCTTGATTCGACATGTCTAATTCGGTCTTTTTCCAGCCGAACCTCACGCTACTGAGCGGTTTCTGCAGCCCTTGATTCGACAAGTTTAATTCGGTCTTCTTTAAGCCTGGCCTCACCCTGCTGAGTGGTTTCAGCAGCAATTTATTCGAAATGTCTAATTCGGTCTTCAAGCCGACTCTCACGCTGCTAAGTGGTTTCTGCAGCCCTTGATTCGACATGTCTAATTCGGTCTTCGCACGCTGCTGAGATGACTCAGAATTTCTCAACAATCAAATTTTTTCGATTTTGTATTCACTAGAATTTCAATTTCAGGTAGTATTGGTGCTTCTATATCATCGGGTTGGATGGTACTTATCTCTTCACCATTGTTATAAATGGTACACCATATCTGGATCCACAAAGTTCATGAAGTGGTTTGCATATTCTTTCTGCAAATTGATTCTTTAATATCAAATTTGATAGTAAATTTATCAGTTCCAGTTGGATATAGTGATGCATCATTAACATTAAAATTAAATGGTAGGTTTACAAAATAAATCTTTAGAAATTATCAAATTTTCCTGTACATTCATTAAATAAGTCGCTTATTGCACAGCCCAACAGACATTTTGGTGCCGGCAATTTTTTATTTGTTTCTTGAAATTCTCTTAAGTTTCTTTATAAATTTAGGGTCAGATTTGGTCTGATAGGTCTAGTTTTTGAGATATGCTTTATTGGCCTCTTTTAGAATAAAAACATCTTATTTTCTAACTTATGTACATTTCACATTATTACTATTTGCTCCATCTCTCAGTTAAAAAAACAAAACAAAAATACAAAGTAAGGGATTTATTTCACAAAGCATATAATTATACAGAGTGTTAAAAAAGAGTAAAAAATTTCAAGGTATATACATTTCGATGTGCTGATTCACAATCAAAAAGAATTTTTGTAAAATTCGCAAAATTATGGACATGCTTCTAGAAGAGCACATTTCTAAAATTAGTACGGGTACTCAACAAAATTTATTTGTTTTTATTTATGATAGGCCAGGCGGCAAGTAATTTAGACCGTAAAAAAAATGTTAACAAAGGTTTTATTGTTTTAAATGGTTTATTAGGGTACCATTAGCATGAATCTAGGTTTTCCCTACACCCCCGACGTGTGCTTCGATCACCGTGGGCCGCAAAGGTACAAAAATTTGGTTTTCCGGTAATATCTCGTTTTCTCTTTGATGTACGGCTAAAATGGTCGTATATGAAATTAAAGACGATAAAATTCTCTACAAAATAGGTTCTTATCATTTTTTCGTAGGACTTATACATTCGAAACAGTAGCCGCGCGAATTTGAGCGATTTTTGACAATTGCAGAAATATCGATTTTTGGTGGCTAAATTCCACGGTTCACTCGTCCTGGTGATTGTAATTGAACAAGCACATAGTGCATAAGTTTTCATAAAAATGTGTAGAATTTTGTTCAAAATTGTATATAGTTCGATTTATTGTGATTCTCATTAAAAACAATTCTACAGCGGTAGAATGGTATCAATTCAATTGTCTTCTTCTTGGCACTGAACGACGTTCTTCACTGAAAGGTTCATCTTGAGTAAATATTTTATCCGAGGTCGATGGTTGAGAAATGGTTTCTCTTTCTTCACCTCTACCATTGTTGTCGATCGCAGTTTATTCATTTTCAGAGTCATCAGTCATTTCTGTGTCTTGTGCAGCTAAATGTTGGAATTGCACGTCGATCTCGTCATCAATGTCGAAATTCTCTTGTTCAATCTCGACATTGGTACAAGACTGCCCCCGGCAGCTTCCACAAATTGTCGAGCAACGCAGTACACTCCTCCTGCAGCTGCATGCTGCTCGACACTCTTTTTTATACATACAGGATATCGTGACAAGAAGTTCCTGCGGAGCAGCGTCTTTCATCGTAGAAATAGGTATCAGGCCATTCCCCGTGCTTTTCCAGCCCCAATCTTGCGGCCTCTCCCTGTTTCCGTATCATTCTTGTACCTGATGGTAGGTTCTAAAGGAATGCTGTCGTGCTGCTGCTTCAGTTGGTGGTAAAGATGCGAGATTGCAAGCACTCTTAGAAATAGATTTCGCGAAACACTGGAACTTGTATTAATTCAATGAAATATGATCGTCGCCCGCTCCATAGAGTGCTTTAATCACAGATTTTCCAACTGCCTCAACCAGGTCTGGAGACGAATCTGAGTCTTTAAAGATTCCAATGGTTTTTCGTAAATTCATATTTTTTTTAAGCAGTTTGACGAATTTCTGTTTTCTCTGTCTAAAAAATGCTGCGGTTGTATCGCACCCACAGAAGGCGTGAAGGAAAAGTATGTGCTCCGCAACTTCTTCGGGATATTTGAACGATTTTGTCGAGTAAATTCTGCTCTCAGTTTTACCTTTCCCTGGTTTTAAGAGATAGACATTACACAAAGATGACGCGAGACCTATTAGTAGTATGAGAAAATCGACAACTTCACCCACTACCACTATGGAATCATAGTCTGGCGATAATTCAATCGCGGTGATGATTATAATAGTGTCAGCGTCTTCAGCAGCTTGCTTTACGAGAAAACCTACAGCCTGAAGTTTGCCTACGAGCATATAAATGAGCCGACTCTTGTTCTGGTCGTTGACAAGGAATTTCTCCTGTGACATTGTTGCTGTCATCGTTTCATCAAACATCACATTAGCAGCGATGTGTCTCTGCGATCTACGTAGGCATTCAGCAGCTTTAGTACTTTTGTTGTTAGCGTCATTTGGATAGCCGTCGAAAACAACTATGCTGTTGACCTTGTAGTACTTCTGAACGTATTGTACGAACTTCGAGAGAATATGATGAAATGCCTTTTGTTGGTACCAGACAACACGATGGAGAAGAAATCCACCGTCAATAACATGTATAGGAGAAAACATGTTATACAATGTATACAAATTTCTGCGTTTTACGCATTCCTGTTTCATCAAAAAGCGATAGTGGGTAAGGGGCTAGTTCGAAGTGAAAATAGTGTTGCAAATCCTGTTCCGTTTTCTTACTAATTGTAATTCTTTGAAATATTAATGAAATATCAACCGGAATCACTTCATTTTGCATGTTTATTGAAGAGTTTACTGCTCTTAAAGGAATTACTCTCTTCTTTCGCTGGAATTTCACATCTCCAAAATTGCCGCCAATGATAGCTGCTATTGAGGACACGCCGACTTCGTATCCTTTGTAACAGTTGATTTTCACATCCCCTTGGACTGATAGACATAATTATTAAAAACAAGTAATATGTCCGTATTATGAACTCATCAATTTTAGTTAGGATCACGACGCGTTTCGAACTCTCGTTCATTATCAAGTGATAGACATAATCTCGAGGCTGACTGGAAAGAGATTGTGCGATGATAACCAATTAAAGAACTTTTCGAGGTCTTGTGCATCGCTTGATATTAGGGATACTCTGGAATCTACATGCTGTTCGGAAATAGCAAACGACACTGGGGTCAATTTTGAAAAAAATTCTACACATTTTCATGAAAACTTATGCAATATATGCTTATTCATATTTTTTACAATCCCCAGAACGAGTGAACCGTAGAATGTAGCCACCAAAAACCGATATTTCTGCAATTGTCAAAAATCGCTCAACTTCGCGCGGCTACTGTTTCGAATGTATAAGTCCTACGAAAAAATGATAAGAACCTATTTTGTAGAGAATTTTATCGTCTTTAATTTCATATACGACCATTTTAGCTGTACATCAAAGAGAAAACGAGATATTACCGAAAAACCAAATTTTTTTACCTTTGCGGCCCCACGGTGATCGAAGCACACCTCAGGGGTGTGGGGAAAACCTAGATTCATGCTAATGGTACCCTAATAAACCATTTAAAACAATAAAACCTCTGTTAACATTTATTTACGGTTTTGGTTGAATTTATCGCCCTGCCGCCTGGCCTATGAGTAAATGTTTGTAAATTATTTTTATAGTGTGTATTTGTATAGATGTTCAAAATGCCCTCCTTACATCTCCACACAAGCTCTGCATCTTCTGAGAAATGATGCCCTTACTCTATCAAAAATACCCGGCCTTCTTTGCATTTTTTTATAGCTTTGCACAATTCGTTGTTGCAATTCTTCTGACGTACGTACAGGTGTCGCGTAGACTAAACTTTTAAGATAACCCCATACAAAAAAATCCAATGATGTCAAATCCAGGGATCTAGGAGGCCACGGAACGAAGCTTCCTCTTCCTATCCATCTTTCAGGGAACTTGTGGTTTAAGTGCTCTCTAACACGAAGCGTAAAATGTGGCGGGGTTCCATCTTGCATAAACCCCATATTTATCCTCTGATTAATTGTTACATTTTCTAGGAGCACTGGTAACTCATTTTGTAGGAAATCGTGATATGCGGCACCTTTTAACCTATTGGGCAAAACAACTGGTCCCATTAAAGTGTCTCCTAGAATGCCGAGTCAGATATTGAGACTAAAACGCACTTGATGGTGTGACTCGACAGCGGCGTGAGGATTTTCGTCTGACCAAACATGATTATTATGAAAATTAAATATTCCAACAAATTCTGGATTATCGGCATTCTGGTGTTAAACTCACAGGCAAAATTCCATTCTGGCTTAATAATCAGGACGATTAAGGATTTGTACCCGTTGAAAGTGGTACGGACATAAAAGGTGGGAATGCAGTGTTCTCCAACCAAGAGGACCACTGATACCCACTTCAGCGGATATCCTTCTATCGCTTGTTTCGGGATTTTCTTCAATAACATTTAAAATTCTTTCTTCAACTTCGTGTGTACTTCCTAGCCTCGGCCGTCCACTATCGGCAGAACGTTTATGTAATGAACCAGTATCCCTCAGTCGTTGGAAACTTTTTGAAAAATGTCTAGATGAAGGCAATGCGCGATTTGGATAGGCTTCTTCATAAAGACGCCGCGCTTGAAGTGCGTTTCCATTAGCACGACCATATATAAAAATCATGTCGGCCATTTCAATATTGGAATAAAAAGGCATGTTTTATTACTTTTATAAACTACAACAATGCTCAATTTTATGATCAGTGACAGTACATTATTACAAAACATCAGAATAAAATTAATTTAACGAGTTGTCTAAGATTTGCAGTAAGAACTCGACGATAAAAGTAAATATCATTTTGATACACCATCATGAATGAACACATCGTACATTGTGACGCATTATGCTATATCCTACTTGGTTTTTATTTGCCTGGCAAATGCTAATCAGTACGACAGTTGTATTTGAAAGTAGTAAGCCTCGATATAATTCCCATAATGGGGTCATTCATTATGGGAATTACTAATACCTTTATAAGTGTAGTAATACACCCCGCTAACAAACCCATGATCATGTATCTATATGTGTCGGAGAATAACTGAACAGTTTCTGTCAGTATATAAGTGTGATGTACTTTGTTGGAACGCACAAAACTTTCGTGGATAATCAGCAGGAATAAAATGAGCCATATACAAAATTCTGCAAAAAAGTATAAATTAAATCTAGAAACTTTATAAAATAGACTATGTACGTGTATATAGGTGTGATGTAGCACTTTGTTGAGGCACAAATCTCTCGTGGATAATCAGCAGGAATAAAATGAGCCACATACTAAATACTGCCTCTGTCCGAATAATAAGATTACCATTTCACACAAAAATTTGTCCGAAAATAAGAGTATATATGTCCAAGTACATATATAATTGCCACGTGGAGTTTTAGAAAAAGAATTTGAATTAATAATTTTTTGAATTCTTTCTTTTGTAAATTTTTGAATGAAATTATTAATAATATTAATACTATTTTGGAAGTGAGTGTAGTATTGACTCGTGGAAAGTTAGATATATGATGTTGGGCAATAGAGTTAATACTATTATAGCAATTCACATTAATTTCGAAATGAAAATTATTTTTACTGAATAGCAAATCGAAAGCTCTATTCAACATACACAAAATGATTCCGCAGGAATTATAGAATCTGTATATGTTGATTTTCTAAATATTTCAAAATCAAAGCCCAAATATGCATTCAGTTTCACAAAAAGATATTTTTAAATCCAAATAATTAATAGATTTAAGTTCATTGTCTTTTTCTAATGTGCGTTTAATATTAGAATGTAAAAAATTTTTAAAATCTAGAAATATATGGAATAGTTCTAGAAAATCCCGCTAAAATATCATCAACGTATCTTTTCCAAAAAATGTAATAGCAGACCAACGTGGTGACGGTAGTGATTGCAAACATATAGTGTTCAAGTTGGACAATGTAAGTGCGCAAACCGAGAACGATCTGTTCATCTTTCCTGTCTCTGGTGCGCCGGGCTTGCACCCATTTCACCTTCATCTTGACTATGTTTGCTTGGCTGTGACGTTTGTCACTGGGGATGTGCTTTTCTTGGCTGCACTGAGTTGGTATGTGGTTTGGCGCTTCTTGACTGCGCTCGTGTTAATTATGACACCTGTATATGTTTGGGACGTTTGTATTTGGTTAGCGCGTCTTCCGCGTAGTCGTCTCCAGTCACTGCGATGCTGGGATTTGGGTGTATTGGTATTGTCTTGTAAAATTTGTTTGATGTCGCCATAATGAACTCTTTTATGGTCGGCATGTTCAGATCTTAGTGTATGTTGGTGTTTCTCACATACCATGGCGCGTCTGTTACTATGCGCATTTGTATGTTCTGCACAGTCTCTAGTTGCTTCATTACTGGAGCCCCGGCATAACCCCATATCGGTGCTGCATATGTTAATATCGGCTGGATTAATACACGGTACAGGAGTAGTTTGTGCATGCTAAGTTTGCTGCGTCGGTTCGTCATCGGGTACAGTGACACAGATTCCTTGCAGACCTTGGTTATTATTGCCGTGGTGTTGGCGCACCGTGTAAGTCTGGAATCTAGAAGTACACCTAGGTACTTGGCTGTTTTCTTCCATGGAATCTCTTCTCCGTAGAGGGTGATGTTCGTATCGCCTGGTTTCAGTTTTCGTCTGGCGAACAGTGTGCAGACACTCTTCGTGGCGTTAATTCTGATCAGCCATTTTCGAAATCAGCTCTCGAGTAAGTCGGTAGCTTCCTGGAGTCGTGTCGTAATAAATCTCATTTGAGTTGACCTTGTTAGGACGGCTGTATCATCCGCGTACTGGGCGAGGAGCGTGTTGTTCGTCTTTGGTATATCATGTATATAAATGTTATAAAGTGTTAGTGAGAGAACGGAGCCCTGAGGGACTCCAGTTTCTATCTGTTTCTCAGAGGACAAAGCTGATCCAACTTTTACTCGAAATGTTCGATGTTGTAAGAACGATTGGATTATACGCGATATCCAGGAAGGCGCATTCAGTTGAATCATCTTGTAGAGTATGCCGTCGTGCCATACCTTGTCAAACGCTTTCGCGACATCCAAGAATATGGCTCCGGTTGCCTGGCGTCGATTGAAGATTTGGGTGATGTATTCAGTCACGCGCATCAGCTGGTGTAGGGTGCTATGTTTCGCCCTGAATCTGTGTTGTTCATCTGGGATAGCAGCCGTATCCTCAAGCCATGATTGCAGGCGTACGAGTATTACCGGTTCCAATAGCTTGACGATGCAGTAAAGCAGGCTGATTGGTCGATAGTTCTGAGGTAAGGAGAGGTTCTGTCCTGGTTTAAACAGAACTATGACGGTCGCAGTCCTCCACTGTGCCGGGAAGTGTCGTAGCCGAAGTGCAGCATTGAAGATGTTCGTCAAAGTCACGGGTTGAAGTCAGAGTTTCCGGCATTGACAGTAGCGAGCTCGATGTTCATTGTCACGTTCTTGGCCACTAGAATTTTCAGGACGTCCGGCCGATATTCTGATGTATGCAATAACGTGGGTTCTTCTGGGCCGCATACTGCAACATCATGCGTGTCCGCGAATGCGCGCAGCTTCTTGCCGCTTGTGCTTGTCAGGCGGCTGTCCCATGACGGGTGTTTGCTGTTTTGGCTACCAGCTAGGATCGTTGGCTCGTTTGAGCTTAGAAGTATGTCGAGTTCGGAGTGCAGTAGTGGCTTGTTTGGTCCCTTGTACACTGATGTGAGACTAACTGGGCCCGAAGTCATGTTTATAATGACTGTGGTAGCTTCTATGTTTGTCGTATCTGCGTCGGCTTCATAATATGCCAGGTTGTTACGTACGTACATTGCCGTGCCGCCTCCTCCTGCTCCTTGCCGGTCAGTTCTGTAGAGAATGTAGTTTCTAAGTTTTGGGTTGTCGCATGCTCTCAAGTGCGTCTCGCCTAGCATTAGCACGTCTACATTATGCTCGTCTACGAACACTTCTGCTTCGTTGCGCCTTGCCCGTAGTCCTGCTACGTTCCAGAAAGCGATCTTGAGTGATGTGGGTCGTATAGTTCTAGACATTACGAGAGAGCTTGTTGACGGCGTCCAGGATTAGACTCAGTTTGTCGAATACTGGTCCTGATTTCTTCAGTTCGTCAGATAGGTTTGCAAAGTAGCCTATCATTTCGTTGATGAGCCCTGCTGAGTGCAAATCTCCGGTAGCGGGAGCCCTGGTTTGATGGTGTTGTATCCTGTCCTTTGTTGTTTCTGGGAGGTTGGTTGCAGTGCTCGTTGCATAAGTTTTCCCCGGGACGACTGGGCTCGGTCTGTTGTTGTCTTGGTTGCGGTCTGGAGCCGCGGGGAGCGGTGTCTGTTGACTGATGGCCTGTTTTTGGGAACTGCAGACAGCCCTTATAGTTAGGAGGGGGCCCCCACAGTTAGCACAGGTAGCGGCCTCTGAGCGTGACTTCTTACAGGCACTTCACAAATTTCGGATCTGCGCGACAGCAGTGCGCAGAGGGCCCGAAGCCTTAGCATCTGAAGCATTGGCCGACTTGCGTCGTTGTGGTTCAACTGTAACTACCAGCCCCAACAGACGCCAGAGGTCGAAAATTTTCTCACCACCGTTTCTGTACAATTGGACCACGACACAGGCAGCGTAGCTTTGTCTGAGCGGCTTTTGAAGCGTGTGACGGAGACGGCAGTCAATTATTTTCTCGCTTTATCTCCTCGCAGGAGATGCCCTCCGGGATGCCTTTGATGACAGAGCAGATTGTCTTCTCTTCGGGAAGTGCATAAGTATGGTATGGCACTTGCAACGTGTCTAGTCGGCTGGCTGCGCGGAAGTGGTTTACAGATGCCACTTGGACCTGTATGGAGTCACGCAGGTTTTTGGCACTTATTATTTGTGCTCCGTATTGACGTAGTTGGTGCTGGAGTTCAGGCCATCCATCTATTTGAGCCTGCTGTTACATAATTATATTTGCTAATTGTATCTTCGTGGTTTGGAGCCTGGTTAACTGGAGAATTTGTTCCATGGTTGGCTCTTTTACTCCCTGTAGAGAAAATATAATCACATCTATCGAGGGATCCATGGTTGATTATTTGAGCACTGTAAGTCTCTGTCACACACTCGTGTTGTTCTGCACCACCGCGCCTAATGTCATCACTAGCGCCTATCGGAGCGCCGATCGCACAACGCCAGTGCTAAGTACGCACCTCGTCGCACTACACTCACTGCGATGGCTGTCTTGGAGTTTAAAGTAGGTCACCAAACACTGAGCACAAGCACATGAGAAAATGGCGGTGTAAGCTCATCTGCACTGCACGAATGCTAACACTGGACTGTATTTTCGTGTGTCTGAGAACGACCTCATGATAGTGTCCGCTTTTAATGCTGCGTTCTACTGCGTCGGTCCGAACGCTTGGTGGAAAACGCAGCCTACACCATTTGCCCGCTGACCGCGTAGTATATTACAGGTACATACATTTTACTAAAATGAATAACATCGAGAAATTAATCGAACAAGTGCGTCTATGTACTGTTGTATATGTTCGGTCGCCAAAGTGGGGTGCGCGAAATGTTACTATGAGGTGCGCCAGAAAAAAAAAATTTTTTTAAATGAAAAAAAAATACTAACTTTTATTTTTAAATTACACGTTCATAACGCTGGTAGAAAAATTTGGAAAAAGCAAGTTTAGAAATGTTTCCATCTTGTGTGATTTTGTTTCTGAAAATGATGTAAATGTAGAACAGACTAAAATTCATTCTAAACTCATGTTAAAAGTGGCGTTGCTTGATGACATGTGGATTTTCATTTTGCATACGCATGTTCGTTGTGCAAATTTGTCATACCCCTCCTTGTGAAGCACGCCTCATCAGTGAAGAGAATTTTGCTATGAAAATTTACATCTACAGCGTTTCTTTCTTGAATGAACCTACAAATCTCAAGACGTGCGATGGTATCAGCTGGCAAAAGCTCCTGAACGTTTTGCACATGGTAAGGATATAGCAATTGTTCTTTAAGAACTCTGTGAGCAACATTATTTGAAACGCCTACTTGTAATGCTAAGCATCGACTACTTACTTCTGGATTTTCTACTATTTCCAGAATTTCTTCCTCTGCCCTGGGGGTGCGAATTGTACGAGCACGTCCACGATCACCTGTGATCGGTGCAAATTTTCCCGTTTCGCGAAGGCGTCTTCCAATGTTTGCAAAAGTTTTATGATTGGGCACACGACGATTTGGAAACCTTTCGTTGTATACTCTAGCACTGCGACAATTTCCTTCGCAATACCCTAAAACCATCAACATATCCGTTTGCTTAGCGTAAGTGTAGTTTACAGCCATTATTACGGAAATAACGAAGAATATTAACTGCTAAAATCACTAGCTAACATCAACAGCAATTTGAGATGCTTCACAATTGATAAACAATAGCTACTGTGATTAAAAGTACATACTTGTCACTAATAAATATCATATCGTCTTTTATTTCTTAGAATACAAGCAAGCGCAAGCGCTTACTTGCCATTGTAGTATATAGAATTCGGATTAATATAGAATGTTGAAGAATATAGGATGTTGTGAATATGTGAATTTCTTTGATATCAATGGGATAATAAGTTAATATAATATAAAGGGGTCGCGCTGCGCGCTCCCTCGTGAATTAAGTACCAAATAATACATTTTATTCGCTCACCCTACCCTACCAATAATAATTCAATATGAAATTTTTCAGTTCAATAGTCTTAATTTATTGTCGTCTTTGCACTTTACGTTCATTACAGTTATTTATTTTGGAGTCTCCAACACAGTCTTATGTTTATACCCCGATTTTTTTTTATTTGTTTATATATAACTTATGCTAATTGCTGTGTTCAGATTTGACTGATATTTGTGTGTGTGTGTGTGTTTTTAGCAGGAAAATTACAAAAAAAAACCTGCTTTTGTGATTCAATATGAAATGAAAATTATAAAAATTCAATTTTTCAAAAAGAAATAAGTAATATTATATATTTATCAGTGCACGATGCGTACTACATAGTTACATAACATTATTTTAGTGTAAAAATGTGACATTTTTCTCAACATCGTACATAAGAGAAGTGTCAATTGAGATGTAAAAACTAATTTGTGTACAAATTCATCCGAAAATAGATGATAGTTCATTACTATATGAAATAAATTTTTGAAGTTAGCTATGATTTTGCAAATAACGGAAATTATCTCGACAGTTATTTGATATTAATTTATAATGATAAAATCTAATGAATTTATATTGAAACATAAATAAACAGACATTTAATCTAAAATAACACAAAAATTACAATTTAAATTTTTTTATTTTCATCCAATTATCTAAAACAATAAAGGATTTCCATCAGTTTTATAATATTGGACAATGATTTTTAAATAGTTTTACCTCTTTGCCAATTAAGTAATGATTATTTTCGTCTTAGTACTTCTAGAACCCACATCATAGTGGGTTCGTGCTGCAACAATGATATATACGTTAAAAAGACACGCATAAAATATGTAAATTTATATACTTGCCATTGTGAAATAATTATCACGGTTCTGATAATTTTTATGAACACCCCCCCTCACCCTGTTGTTCTTTGGAAAACCTGAAAATGTATTACATGAATATCGATTTTATATAGTCACAATATTTTGACACTTACGTTTATTAAATTTATTTTTATTCAATTCCCCCACCTTCGGTTGGACTTCTGAAAATATATTTCATAAATATCAATTTTATATAGGCACACTTATTTCGACACTTACGTTTATTATATTGGTTTTGATTCATTTGCTCCTCTTTCGGTTGGACTTCTGAAAATAAATTACATTAATATCGATTTTACGTAGTAATAATGAATAAGACACTTACGTTCATTTTTTTCGCAGTATGGGTTTTCTTTTTTGTCATTAGTTTCTTCTAAAACAAATAAATTGAAAAATTCATAAGTATTAACATATATATATATATATATATATATATATATATATATATATATATATATATATATATATATATATATATATATATATTTATTACTTACGTGTTTCATTACTTTGTGTTTCTTCTTTCAAACACATTTTTGACAGTTCTTCCAGTTCTGTAACGAATAATTATATTTAATTATATTTAATAAGATACCTGGTGATATACCAATTTCCATATTTACCATCCATCATTGTTCTGTATTAGTATCTTTTTTTTTATCTCTATAAATATAAATAAATATTATGAATGGGAAATTATATGTGATCACAGAAAATTATAAGCAAACAATAAACACGACTTACCTCTGCAACGATTATGAATAGAATAAACAAATTTTTGTTTATCGTTATTTATTTCGGTTGTTTATTGTTTGTTGCTAGGTTGGACACATTCGTTGTATTTTATTTGTGCATATGCCACTATGATGAAATGAATTATAGCACAATTCTTATGTTTATCAATTTTATTAAATAACAGTACGAAATTATGCATAGATAGAAATGAATAAATTAAAATAGATCGAAATAAATTAATTGTAAGTTTAATATTACGTTCAAATCATTTACAGAGTATATTCCATTTTTTTTTTATTAAACCTATTACATTTTATTGGATTAAGTAAAGTATTGAAATTGTAATTGGTATCAGTACATTTCCAGAATCACCCAGGGGGTAGTACCATTGATTCCGTTTCTCCTAGATTAGAGTGTTGGAGTTCCCCGAAATGAACGCCGAAGCGGACATTCCAGGCCTATGTAACACTGTTATTGTAATAACCATACTACTCAGAGTAATAATTTCAAACCCACACTTAGAATACATTAATATATGGGGGTAGAAAATAAATTCGAGCACAGAAAATAACAGATTGAGCTATTTTCCAAATGTATATCGTACACAATTTGATCGACCTTGGGATAGGCCAGGGGTTTAGTGACGAATACGGATATGTTTTCATCCCAACATAAATCATTCTATGCAATGTGACACCATTTTTTTGTACAAACACAGTAAATGCACACATACATGTTTGCGTGTATGTCTGTTTTTATCAATGCTGAATAATTGTATGGTATGGTAAATGGTAGTGATGAATATTAAAAAGTCATACAATTAGTCGTCAATATTGATTTTATCAATAATAATGTCTTCATTGAATTCATTCCGCTGTGGAGGCAATACTACTGCAGGTTTCAGTATTACCAAACCGACGGACAGTGGTAATATGGCCGAATAGTGTGCCGCACTCGTTCCACCGTCGGACAACAGTAACGTTATCGCTTGATGACGCTGCAAAGGTTGCCTTGCTACTTAACGTATGTGGTATGAGCCACGTAGTTGGTTTGTGTCTATGGCTTCTTGCAGGCCAGCCACTGGCCAACCTTTTCGTATCGGATCAACGTCCACATTGTATACATAGACGTCGCGCCGTGCAATATCTGTCATAGCCTTCAGATGGCCAGCTCCACCCCAAATGCGTTGACCGGAGTCGGAACAGACAGTGTTGTGGATCAATTCTTGCACACTTTCGTACTCCAGATGCATGCTATTATAATTGTCAGCGTAATAGTCACTCTGCAAAGAAAAGATCACGCAACACAACCAATGGAACAGTAGAGAAAAGGCATGAAACATACACGAGTTGTCACCTGCTGTGCAGATAATGTGTCCTTGCTCCTCGGCGAACAGTGAAAAGAAACGATCAGTAAGCCTTTGATCGATCGTATGATCTACCCGTCTTGAATCGTACGCATAGCCAGCGTTCTGGGCAATTTCATTCAATTTCTCCGCAGTCCAGGAATGTAGAACGGCAATGGCTTGAAATTGCCGGATATACTCCCGTAACGGAATATTAACTGGAATCATACTTACAGCATATAGAGCTCTGTGTACCTCATCATCTATGTTGAGCACAGATGTGTCTATTCGAGGCTGTTTCGCTGCTGAGGGTGTCTGTAATGGTAAATTAGCAACACGTGAACGTTGAGTTTTGTCCAATTTGATCGCTAATCCATTATTGGTGTTGGCTGGCGGTGGAATTTTTGGTTGGTTATCTCGTAATTTGCATGTTATCTGTGACACTTCAGGCATTCTAGGAATGTTCTCATCTACGGAACGTGGCCGAAGTACATCTGCAACACTTAGCCAATCGTGTCATCGGAGAGGTAAATTGAGTGGATCGAAACGCAAGAAATACAATTGGTCCACGGCTAATTGCCGTGTAGAACTGACTGGAGTTATTCAGGCCTTCGTCAGACACAGCTACTACGTCGAACGTTTGTCCCTGAGATTTGTGTATGGTTACACCATACACCAAATCCAGCGGGAACTGTTTCCGAAAGTATTCGCCATCTGGATTCGGATATCTTGCTTTACACGATACGTGATCAATCGAATACGGGGATCATTTGAATCTGCAATAACAACATAATTATCAGACATATTGACAACGGTTGCAATTTTGCCATTGACCCATCCATGTTCAATGTCTCGATTGCGTAAAAGCATAACCCTGGCGCCAATCTTCAAGCGGATGCTTGCAGGCAACAGTGTATTTGTCTGCTCCATTCTCGCAATGTAGTCGCGTATATTTTTCGTAATCGGTCTGTCGCCGATATCGACATCTTCGGCACGGTACGTACGCAGTGTGCCTGGTCTGCAAAACCTTTGTCATTTTGCTGGCGTACAGTTTCCTTCAGTACCATAATTTCGAAATCCCGTAACAATGTCTGTTGCCAGATGTGCAATTGGCGGCAGCTGAGCCGGATCTCCAAACATTATAACACTTTTACCTGCGAATCTCTGCTGATGTCTAATGGCTTTGGTGTCGTTAGGGATGTCATCGTTAGATGATAAATATATGCCGAGATAAAATTCGAGTGATTGCATCACATGTTGTTCGAGCATCGATACTTCATCGATCAACAATACTTCGGTGCGTTGCAACAGGTATGCTTCAGTCGATCCTCGTTCTAAACGGCTGTTCATATCGGGTCCTATCCGGAGATAGGCGTGAATTGTGATGCCGCCTATTAGATGTGCTGCACAACCGGTCGTTGCCAATTTCTGCACGGTCTTGCCGTTCTCGTAGCAGTATGCGACGAGACCATCGAGCAGAAAACTTTTACCAACACCGCCCCCACCTGTAACGAAGGAAAGTACTTGTTCGTTGCGTTTCCACGCATCGGTAATCCGCTGGAAAACGGCCAGTTAACTGGTGGTAAATCCAGACACGTACTGCTGCACGGGCAAATACGTTCGAACATTTAAATCCAATCCAGCACAATCATCATGGACAATGTCGCCATCGTCGTCTATGATTATGCTACATTGAACCTTTTCAGCATCCATGTGGTACGGAGCAACTGTTTCGAATAGCTTGTCAATGTCCTGGTCCTGTAACCAATTGCCATTGATCAAGCGGGACGCCATATCGCGCAAACGGTCGAGAGAGAAGCCCTGTTTTGCTACATCTTCTAGAAACCGATTTGCCTCGTCCTCCTCGTCAATTAGATTTCTGTCCAAACACTCTTGTAAATACGATCCCGCATTATCCTTGAGTGCGTGGAAAGACACTCGATCCACGGGCACTGCAAGAGTTTCACCAAGCAGTATTTCTCTAAATTCGCACCGTACGGTGAGAAATGCGGAAAACGAACGATATCAGGCCGTCCCTGCCTCTTTCGCAGACTGCGGCGCTTCTTGTCAAGTAGTGGAACATGTTTATCGTTTGTCTCAGTATTGACAATGATATCCGTCGCATCATCTGCATAATCAAATTCATTATTTGATTCACCATCATCGAGAATTTCGTTTTCATGGCGATACCTAGAATTATAAAACTGCTCGTAAAATTGAACGTATGTTAGTGTACTCAATTGTTTCAGACGATCCAGGTATTTTTCTAGTTTCGTATCGTAATACACATTGGTGTCGTCCTCTGCTAACTTAGCTCGATCGTTTTTCTCATTAGAAAACGATGCACTGGTTCAATGTCAATGGGCAGATATATTACCTCACGGCTACTGAATACTTGCGGTCGTTGGATAAGCAATGCTGTAGCCTCCAAGACGGACACTACGCGCCCCTTCAAGTATACTTGACAATCATTTTTGTCATTGCTGGAAATCTGCATGCCGATAGGTTTCTCAGGTTTACCAACATACTTTACCAAGTACAATTCCCAATTGAATGTAATCACATGACTGTCTTCCTTCTCACGACGGACATATAAACATCGTACGCCTGTTTTCGCAGCACGTACATTGTGGTTTTCTGAAAATGGGAAACCATATTTACACCGTGCTAATTTTTTGTTTTGCTTGCCCGTTTGACATCGGGATGGTATGCATCGATGTTGCTGATAACTTTGTATAATTTAACGCCACTTGTCATTCATCGGATGATCCTATCGCGCATTTCTGCAGATACAACATCCTCAAGCACAACGAACCCCGTTTCTGGTATTCGACTCGCATCCAGTAGTCTTTAACCTGGCCGATTGGTCCGGCTGAATCCTGAAAGAACCGTTTTCGAAACATTTGGAAGCGACGATAGAATGCTTGAACCGTTTCCACGGGATGATTCATTGCTGGCCTTCCGAATCGGTGAACGTCCTCGTGTTCCTTTGCGCTGGCAGCAGGATGCGCAGCATTTACTCCATTCACAATAACTGCTTGCAACTCTGGCCAACTATCATTTTCAGTTAAGGTAATGAAGATATCTGGCTGTCGGCCCATCTTCTGTGACATCGCTATCAAGTCGAGCGGTTTTTTTTTTTTTAGCCCAGTAATTTCGGGAATTTGGTATACTTGTTGGCATTTCAGTTCCATATTGGTCATATGGATTCGTACTTTGTTGTGCCGTTTCAATAATTTGTTTCGTCAGCGGTTGGGCGAGCTTCGCTACGCCAATTTTCGTCGAGGCATAATACCGCAAACGTTCTTTTATTATCAAATCCAACATGAAGAAAATATAATCCGGTTCCCTGCGAAATCGTTCATCAGTGATCAGGAGGCGCCATTTCACATAGGCACCACGGGTTACACCTTTCTTGTCATCGAAATGCCATCCGCTCAGGCCGTAAGGAAACAACCATGGGAACAGTTTTTCCTCCAAATATGTATCACGAAGTTGTACGTGTGTGAAATCGGTGTGCGCTCGTTTCGCCATCTGAAAGTCTCGCATATGTTGCGATCCTGTAACCGTGTCTCCTACATTAATACCACGACCCGGCACATTATTTTCTGGTATTACGAGACCACTGGCCTCCTTGTCCAACATCGTTGCCTTTGTTTGTTTCTTGGACGCCGGATCGAAATCTACGTTGCCCAGTACGTGAAGTGTACTTGGCTGACCTTGTTTGCGCGTCTTGTAACGCAGTAATGTCTCATAGTTTGCTAGAAAAGAACGGTACAAATGATTATTTAATTTTAACCATTTAAGGGCGCATTTAATTGCCAACTGATCTCCACTGTTTACTGCCCGCTTCCTCGATACCGGCACACTGCTTACTATCATAGCGTACATCTTAAAGTATTGTTTCTCATTTAGATGTCGCATAGCCAGATCACCCTTGAGATGTTGAAACACTCTCATTGCATCACTTCTAGCCTTCGCTGTAGTTGAATTGAGTGCAACTAATGATATGTTACGTCTGTCATCATTTGTTAAGTCTGCAGCATATTTCGGTAGTGGTAGATATTAGGTACATTCTGGGGCCAACGAATACGTGGTCAACAAATCGACATGTTTACATATTGTACAGACATACCAATGTACAACACTCTTACGCATTTCATCCATCACTTCATTGTTAGTCGACAATCTTGCATCTGTACACATGTTGTGTAAAACAGCACAGGCAATAATAATATTACCGGTCTTTTCGGGACTGTAACGCAATACTCGTTCGCCAAGTATACAACGAAATCGAGTTTTTAAAACCCCATTGCAACTTTCGAAGCAGTTACGAGCTGATGCATGCCGTTTAGTGTATCTATCTTCAGGTGTTCCTTGATCCACGTTTAAAATTGGTGTCATCAGCCACGGTTTTTGCGGATATCCAAAATCGCCTAATATCCAAGTATTTATATTTCCTGCGTTATAGCGGCGTTCGAATTCTTCCCTGGCATGTAAATTTCTCCAAATCTATAAATCATGAGTCCCATTAATATTTGGACCGTTTATTTTGAAAGTGGTGTAAGTCCATTTTTGAAAAAAAAATTAGATATCACGTAATTCATGCTTAATTTAATGTAATTTTTTTTATGTATAACTAGTCTGTGTTGAATTTCTTAAAAAATTCCCATGTTATGTAGAACTTAAAATCGGTCGGTAAATGAAATTGCATTATCATCGATTATGAAAGTGGTGTAAGTCCAAATTCTTATAGAAAGACATGATGTTCACTTGCAAGATGCTGAATTAGCAAGAAAAGAATTACAAGAAGACAAAATTCTGGCATAAAAAAATCCTGATAAATACTTTGCCTTCTCTTTTGACTTACAAAAAGCCTTACCTTACCCGAAATTATCTATCTCAATCGCATATTATAAGCGAAACATGTATGTTTTAAACGAGGGTTTTCACAATTTCCACGATAATAAAGTTAATATGTATGTGTGGGACGAAACTATTGCTTCCAGGGGATCGCAAGAAGTAGCTTCTTGCTGTTTGAGGCATTTAGAAAATGTAACGACCCAATGCCATGTTATTACCTACAGTGACATGTGTACTGGGCAAAATCGAAATATACAAATGGCATTGATGTGGTTGAAGGTTGTCCAGTCATCGGAAAACAACATTAACACAATTGATCACAAATTTTTACTCTCGGGGTATTCATACCTTCCGAACGATGCAGATTTTGGAATTATAGAAATGGCATTGCGAAAAAAGAATTTTCTGTATACACCACAAGATTATTATAATGTAATAACACTGTAGAAAAAATGACAAATTCATTTTACATGAAATGAAACGAGAGAATTTCGTTTCAATAAAAAATCTTCAAATTTGAGAAAATCGCCCTGACGCCTTTGTACCAAAATGCCAGGCCTATTACTTATGAAAAATATAAAGACATCAAGCAGTTATTACCTTATATACCTCCGGTGCAACATGCATATTTCGAAACACTGCCACATGCAGAGCATAAGTAAATACTATCAAGATCTTGTAATTTTGACAATGTAATTATCATGTAAAATTAAAAATACCACTATTTTATGTCATGTCATGCGTATTTATAAACAAAATTGGTATTAAAATGAAGTATATTTTAAGTGATATTTCATTTTTCAAAATTGAAATTAAACGATTTTTACAATTGTCTAATTTTGAAAGTGGTGTAAGTCCATTTACAGCCTATAAATACATATTATTATAGTATAATTAGCCTAAAACAAATTTATATAATCAAATTCAATATTGATAAAACAGTAGAAACATTGCCAGACTTCATATAATTTGCCTAAATTTTTTAATTAACAGATATGCTAACCTTTAATTTTCTCGAAACAAGAGAAAATTGACTTACACCACTTTCAAAATAAACGGTCCATTTACTATTCTTAAATCAGGATCAGAAATCTGAAATATTTTATATATTTCATATGCAGTTTAATGTTTAATTTTAAACTTACTATCTGACCATTTTTGGCGTGATAACCTGTACGGTTAAAATAATTATGTTCTTCTTCTCTTGTACTTAAAATAGGCACATGAGTGCAGTCGACAGCATCAATACATCCTGGAAATTGTGAAACCTCCATGAATTTTTGCTTCATTTTGTTTTTTGTCCCAGTGTCCTAGGAAAAACTATCCATTCATCAGCCATATGGTTTACAATCAATCTACTAATTTCTTCTATGTAACTACAAACAGACCTTTGGCATACAGACAACATATAATTTTGACCAGCACATCTTTGATAGCTTCCCGAAGCAAAAAAGTGAATTGCTGTTAAAATTATTTTATTTGCTCCTACTGCATTCGGATAACCTGAATGAGATATATGTGGTGCTAATTGTGTAATTAAATTAGGTGTGTTCTTTCTACCAACAATCTCACCTCAGCTCAGACTGAAGTAAGGTGATTTAAACTGAAGTGAGCTAAGATCTTTTCCTAGTAAATAGAACGGACATTTTTTAACTGTATCAGTTGGCTGTCAGAATAAGACATAACCTAGTTTTGAAAGTACATATTATTCGATTTATATTTTGAACATTTTTGTGTTTTGCTTTGTATCGGATAGGTATTGTTAGTATAATTCGACTATTTTTTTTTACATTGACGTGTGATTTAGGTTATCATTTTTATTGAATATTTTTATTTTACTTTATATTGTTTATTTTCGTTTGTATATAGTAAGCATAATTAACATGTATATTATTAAATTCCTATAGGCTAAAAGTAATTTACAACATTCTATTTATTCTTAAATTTGTATACAAGCTTATTTGAGATGTTAGATTTCAAAAGTTCTTCCCCCACTCCACAACTGACCGTAAAATCTCAACAAGCACTAACTACAGAGCATGTGTAGCATAGGCAAGGGGGAAGAAAATAATCTCACTTCTACCTCATATCAGCTCACTTGCCTAAGATAAAAAGAACGGCTGAAAATTTTCTCAAACTGAGGTGAAGTAAGATATACTGAGATTTGTGGTAGAAAGAACGCACCTATTGCACCATGTCTTTCGTTAATCTGTATGTGTTAATAAACATAGTATCACTACTGGCAGTATCACTAGCGGCAGTCGGAGAAATGAACACTAATAAAATAAATAATTTTTATAAACAAGCTTTTATTAAATTGCACTAAAAAGAGAATAACAGCGTCGGGCGTAAATGTTCATATAAATTGGACATTAGAACATTTACGCCCCACGCTTTTATTTATTTTCTTTTTAGTGCTATTATTGCTATTAGTGCTTTTATTAAAAAGCTTGGTTTAAAATTTTTTTTATTTTATTTTATTCTTTTTAGTCTGTGTTAAGTGTGTAATCGGATCACACATTCTTTGCAATGTGATAGGAAATTACACCAATTAATACTAATATTATACACTGACATAAACACAGTTATAATAAATCACTTTTATTGTAACCACTTTTATTTTGTTATATCTAAATCGTTGTTGTACATTGAAAATGCGAGGCACAACTGTCAAAAAAAACGTAGCATTTCTGTTGTTACCGGTGCTAAGCCGACTATTCACCGAAAACTATCTAGTATATACGAATACATGCATTGATTCTCTTTTGTTCAATCCCCCCGTCAGACAGACAGGAAGACAGGCAGACTCACAAGTGAAACTAAATAAAAGCTTATAAAAAGCTCGCAAGTTCTTCGTAAACTGTTACCTGCTAAATTCCATGTTACCATTTGAATTTTTTCTTCTGTTGTATACACATTCATTTTTAAATATTTGAAACTATGTTGTTAACTACTTTAAATAGATTTCCTTTAAATAAATATGTAATATGAAAATTATTTGACAGAAGTAAATTTCTGTTTGTTTTAAAACTTTTATTTTGGCCACTCACAAAGAATACATTTAGCTCAAGGCAATTGTGGATCCTTATATAATTTACCAATGTTAATTTTGCTATGTCTAGTAGTCGCTGAGACACATTATTTATATATACCATGTGTCTCATGACGATCTACACATAGGAACGTTGCATACGCTCTTGATCGTGAAAAATTAATTTGATCGTTTTAGTTTTTTTTTACAATCTAGACAGTATAATTGTTAATTTTATGCTTACTATTTTATTTCCTTTGATATTCTAGTATAATTTTGTAACATATTCGATGTAATAGTACATTTTCAAGGAATTTAAAAGTCAAGTTGACATTGAAGTTTTACTTAAATACCTTAAATTAATACCTATTTTTCTTAAAAATTTGATTATGTACCCATCAAAATTTTTAAACTACCGGAAGTAAAAAGTCTTTCTGATGTATATATACCGTGTGTCTCACGACGATCTACACATAGGACGTTACGCGCTCCTTTGATTTTTTAATTCAAAATATTAATCTGACTGTTTTTGTTTTTACTATTTAGACAGTATAATTGTCAATTTGACGTTTACTATTTTATTTGGTTTGTTTAACAAATTTTATTTTTATAACATATGTTATCAAGAAAAACAAACAGAGAGTGAAATCAAAATTAAAGAAAATGCAATCAAAAACAGCTTGTGCACTATGAAATAACTATTTATTTAAAATTCTGCATTAACTTAATCATTACAAATTATAAACCTTACAAAATACGGAAGTTGGGAACATAATAATTAAATGTAGAATTTTATTTAAATTAAATATTCAAATAAACCACCATACTGCACTAAACAATAACCTAAGACGATTATAAAATGCTTTTCGAACATTTTGTAATATATTTGGAGTAATAGTGTTTGACACTTCAACAATTTTCCTTTGTAATTCTTCTACCGTTCGAGATCTATTCGCAGTTACATTGTAAATTGAATTTTTCAAATATGCCCAGTAGAAATAGTCATTAGGTGCCATATCCGACGACCGAGCGTGCCATTTAATAGGACCATGAGTTCCAATCCAACGATTCTGAAATGTTGCATTCAGAAACCTTCTCACCTCCTGACTGTTATGAGCAGGACAGTCATCCTGCATAAACCATATTTCGTCCATATTAAAGTGTTCCTCGACAGATGGAATAATAATAAACTGAACCCGTGTTTTCGAAACGTTTAACAATATTGATTATAGTTTTGGCCGACGGTATGGGAGAATTTGGGAATAAAACGGCAAATAAATCACGCATCTGCCTTACCGAATATCCTCCATAATAAAATTTTATTATTTGAACACATTCGTCTTTACAGTAATAGTACATTTTCAAAGAAATTAAACGTCAAATTGACAGTTATACTGTTTAAATAGTAAAAAGAAAACAAAAACAGTCAGATTAATATTTTGTATTAAAAAATCAAATGAGCGCGTAACGTCCTATGTGTAGATCGTCGTGAGACACGCGGTATATATACATATATATATACATATATATATATATATATATATATATATATATATATATATATATATATATATATATATATAGACCGTTTATTTTGAAAGTGGTGTAAGTCCATTTTTGAAAAAAATGAGATATCACGTAATTCATGCTTAATTTAAAGTAAATTTTTTATGTATAACTAGTCCGTGTTGAATTTCTTAAAAAATTCCCATGTTTTGACTACTTAAAATCGGTCGGTAAATGAAATTGCATTTTCATTGATTATGAAAGTGGTGTAAGTCCAATTGACAGAGGTAGGTGGCTTCGCAGATGGTTGATTTTGGAATTATAGAAATGGCATTGCGAAAAAAATAATTTTCTGTATACACCGCAAGATTATTATGATGTAATAACACAATGTAGAAAACATGACAAATTAATTTTACATGAAATGAAACGAGAGAATTTCGTTTCAATAAAAAATCTTCAAAATGCGATTAAAAAACAGATAAGAAAAAATACTAATGGAGAACAGGTAAATTAGTTGCAAATATGTTGGATGAGGTTTCTTAGAAGTGCACCATACACTATTTTATATAAAACATCGATGAAGGACAAAGAATTTAAAACTATAAATTTATTACCTACACGTCCTGAAAGACCGCTAAAATTTGAGAAAATCGCCCTGACGCCTTTGTACCAAAATGCCAGGCCTATTACTTATGAAAAATATAAAGACATCAAGCAGTTGTTACCTTATATACCTCCGGTGCATCATGCATATTTCGAAACACTGCCACATGCAGAGCATAAGTAAATACTATCAAGATCTTGTAATTTTGACAATGTAATTATCGTGTAAAATTAAAAATACCACTATTTTATGTCATGTCATGCGTATTTATAAACAAAATTGGTATTAAAATGAAGTATATTTTAAGTGATATTTCATTTTTCAAAATTGAAATTAAACTATTTTTACAATTGTCTAATTTTGAAAGTGATGTAAGTCCATTTACAGAATATATATATATACATATTATTATAGTCTAATTCGCCTAAAACAAATTTATATAATCAAATTCAATATTGATAAAACAGTAGAAACATTGTCAGACTTCATATAATTTGCCTAAATTTTTTAATTAACAGATATGCTAACCTTTAATTTTCTCGAAACAAGAGAAAATGGACTTACACCACTTTCAAAATAAACGGTCCATATATATATATATATATATATATATATATATATATATATATATATATATATATATATATATATATATATATATATTAGACCGGTCCTTATTTTAATTTTTTCGAATTTGTATCGCGGCAAGCACTAAAAACATTTCATTTGGGGTCAAAAAAACACACCAAAAATTTGAGCACGATTGGACAATTTTTAGACGTGCCTCGAGCCACTCTTTGTTTTTATTATTAGAAATAAGACTAAAAATCGTGTTTTTTTTTTTTCATTATAGTTTTAATCCAAAGCGATGGCAAACAAAAGACTTCGATCGGACGACGATATTTTGTTAATAGGATCAATTGATCATCAAATTACTGGTGCTAAATTACCATCAAGAAAACAAGTGCTACAAGTATTATTTTATAATTTACGAATAGTTGGGTTAAATTTAAGCGAAAGTAGTAGATTAGTTGTTGCAGAGGTTAGCACATTTTGGCAGAAAGCACGAATTCCAACACACCACGAAAAACACTGCATTGACAAAGTGGAAAAATTATACAATGAGTGGAGATCTATTATAAAGAATCATGGTCGGAAAACTGAAACTCAAAACAAGAAGGAAACTGAATTTCAAGAGAAATTTGATGATTTATTCGATATCGCACACGCAGACGCATTGGAATTAATAAAAATACAAGAAGACAGAGTGTTTTTATTAAAGCAGCGAGAAAAACGAAGACCAGGTTGTATGATAGGAACAGATAAAATTGTTACGCAAAAAGAAAAACGAAAAGCAGTCCAGAAAGAACAAGAAGACCAGCGTAAAATAAAAGAAGATAAACGAAAAGAGTTAAATGAACAACAGAGTCAAAGAGGTATAAAATTATGTTTACTAAAATGTTACTTTTTAAACAAATGATAATTATTGTTATAAAGCAGGTATGATTGACTTTGACAACATAAACGATATTGAAGTTGAAACATCGACATTAGCAGAAAATGTAAATGCAAACGAATCTAACAAAATTTCATCAGGTGTATCAAGAGGCAGAATAGATTTTTTTACACCAAGATTGCTTTCAACTTTGGATAAGTGGAGAATCTCTGATGGTGCTGCGGTTCATATTCTAAGTGCAACTGCTGACGCGTTAGGCCATCAAATCGAAGAACTTATACTGAATCGTTCATCAATTCATCGCATGCGTCAGAAACATCGTGCAACAACAGCACAAAACATTGCAGAAAACTTCGATGTAATTTAATATGTGTCTTTGTTTCTGTGTTTGTCTCTATCCATCTTCTTTCGGACCGTCTTTTATCTTCTATCTTCTATTTGTTTCTGTATTTTATGTGTAGAAGTTAAGAAATTTAATTTCTTATTTACAGATTCCACTTAGTTTTGTTTTGCACTGGGATGATGCAATGTTACCAGAAATTTGTGGTAGAGAAAAAGTTGATCGCTTGCCAATCATTATTACATCTCAAGGTATCGATAAATTACTTGGTATTCCAAAGTTAAAATCATCAAGCGGAAAAGAAATATCAGAAGCCGTGTTTAATTTAGTAAAAGAATATAAAATCCTTGATCTCGTTCAAATTATTTGTTTCGACACAACTTCACATAATACGGGTGTAGAAAAAGGTGCTGCCGCTTTGCTTGAAGAAAAACTAGGTCGCGATTTACTATATTTTCCATGCAGACACCACATTTACGAATTGTTAATGCGAAAAGTATTTGAAATTAGAGTTGCTACAACAGCCGCACCAGAAGTACTAATTTTTAATCGCTTTAGCAAGCATTGGAAAAATATTGATAAGACAAATTACAAAAGTTGCTTAGAAGATGAACATATTGTTAAAGAATTGACTGCTGAAGAACGTGATGTAATCTTAAATTACTGTCTTGATAATTTGAAGCAAAATCATCGTAGACGCGATTACAAAGAATTATTACAATTAGCTATCATTTTTCTTGGTGGTACGGTGCCGAATTTTAATACCTTTCGAATACCTGGTGCAACTTCTCATGCTAGATGAATGTCAAAATCAATTTATACACTTAAAATGTATTTGTTCCGTGATCAATTCTATATGACAAAACAAGAGCTGAACGGCATACGTAGTGTCTGTCTTTTCATAGTTCGTATTTATGTAAAAGCCTGGTTTGGATGCACCATAGCAATCAAAGCAACAAATCAAGACCTTAATTTAATTAAAAATTTAATTGCTTATCCGGAACGAGATATAACTTTTGCTTTGCTACAAAAAGTTAGCAATCACTTATGGTATTTGTCCGAAGAAGCAGTCGATCTTTCATTCTTCGATCCTACTGTTAGTGTTGATATTAAAAGAAAAATGGTTGAAGCAATTAATGTTTAAGCAAATAAAGAAAAATGCAAGCGAATCATAGCTAATCCAACAAATATCCTTGAAACATATTCACAAAAAGATTTAAGCGATTTTGTAAACTCGAACTCATACGCGTTCTTTGATCGCTTAGAAATTTCCAAAGAATTTTTGCAAGTCGATCCATCGAATTGGAATGAAAGATTTGACTACGTTCAAGGTTCTCAAATTTGTCAAAACTTATCTGTAGTGAACGATGCTGCTGAAAGAGAGGTCAAATTCATTACAGATTATAATAATAAATTAACACACAGTGAAGAACAGAAACAATTCCTTTTTTCAAGTGATTAAAGAGTATAATATGAATTATCCCACTTTTAAAAAGACTTCACTATTAAATTAAATTAATATTAATATGTAATTCATTAAAATATTTTAGTTTAAGGATAATTTTTAAAATAATTTTGAATAAAAAATTTAAAAAAAATTAAAATGTTTTTAGCGCATGCCGTGGTATAAATTCGAAAAAATAATTTTCTTCATATACATAAGGACCGGTCTAATATATATATATATATATATATATATATATATATATATATATATATATATATATATATATACAGGGTGTTAATACTAAGTTGTAACACCCGAAAATGGCAGTTAGAACTCATTGAAAGAAACAACTTCTCTTAGTTAAAATTTTTTATTTAGAGCCCCAGTTCATAGTTATTGGCGTTTTTTTGTTTTTCGAAAAATCGTCATTACTCCCTTATTTGAAGGAATATTCAAAAAATAAAAGAACCCACAACATTTGCTTTCGGTTCTCTAAAATATTTGTATTCACAATTATTTTCTATTTTATCAAATAACAAAATGGCGACCGATCAAAAATTTGAAAGCAAAATATTTTGAAAACCATTCGATCGATTTTTGAAAATAAAACATTTATAAAATCCTTAAACTATTTACATAACATTTTGTATGAAACATTTTTTTCGATCTGTCAAAAAAAAGCTTCTATTTGAATTGAATTACCAGATAGATTTTAACAAACTGCATCATTCAAAACACAGTAGGCTTGCCATTTTGAAAATCAATTTTAGTCCTTCCCTTGTTGTTTCATTGTTCATTATTGTTTTATTTTTCTTGTTTAATGGCAGCAAGCAAATATTATAGCAATATATATATATATATATATATATATATATATATATATATATATATATATATATATATATATACATATATATATATATATATATATATATATATATATATATATATATATATATATATATATATATAGTGTGTCCCACCGACTACCATACATAGGAAAATTAACATTGGGAAATTATGTAAGGATCAAGTATTGCTGTGTCTGTATCTAAACATGTGATTGGCACAAATTAAACAGTAGGTAATTGAATTAATCAAATTTAAAACTGTCAGATTGCTGTTATTTTTAGAATTTGCTGACACAGTACAATTATTACCATTGAATTATCAATATTCTTGCAAATAAACAATATTTAGAAATAAATAATATGGTTATATTTATTATTTTATAATAAAGTTTGTGTAGAAACAAATTTGGATGAATTTCAGTAATACATACCTACAACAGAAAGCTTAAGAGTTTGCATTTTGTAATGGAAAAACGAACAAAATATAACAGTTAAGCACTAAATTCAATATCACTAGCAGGTACTAATCAATGAAATGTTCAAACGTATTCCCATTGACTAGCAGACAGTGGCTTAATCTGTCACAAAATTGTGTCCCTCATTAAAGGTAAATGTGTGCTCCTCAGTGAAACAAATATTTTCTAAAGCATGACATTTATTAATCATTAATTCACAAATAGTGATTCGTTTTTCACTATCTGCTGCTAATAACAGCGTGTAATATTTGTAAGTAAAATATTTGTGTTTTTTATGAGTGCGGTGATTCACCGAGATTATTTGTAATTTCCCTCACACTTCGACAGCTGCCAAAATATCTACTTCGTTGTTAACATTCTGGTTTCCATTTCTATTACTTTTGCGAGGGCAATTGGCGTACCCAATTTCCTAATTTAAATAAAATTCCTTTAAATAATTATGTAATATAAAATTATTTGACAGAAGTAAATTTCTTTATTTTAAATCTTTTGTTTTTGTCACTCAGAAAGAATATACATATAGCTCAAGGCAATAGTTGATCCTTATATAATTTACCAATGTTAATTTCCCTATGTATGGTAGTCGCTGGGACACACTGTATATATATATATATATATATATATATATATATATATATATATATATATATATATATATATATATATACAGGGTGTCCTATTTAAACGGGCCACTACAATAGATATTTCTGGAGATACAGCATGCCGGTTGAATTTTTTAAATAGAAACCATAGTTAATTTTTTTCTAGCTAGAAAGCGCTATTTTTTCTGTTTACAATAGTGTATTCGTTTTTATAAATATCTTTTTTAGTTTTTAAGAAAAATTAAAAAGTATGGCAAATAGAATGATCTTCGTAGAGCGCCATGAAAATTTGGTATAAAACAATTGCATCTACAGTAGTTTAAATGAAAGAAGTCCCATGAAGGTTATCTGTATCATATACGAATTAACGTATAGTTATATATCTATCTCTCTCATTTCAATTGTCAAACAGCACGCGCGACAAGGATGGATATAACGCGTTTGTCTTTAGAATGTCCGAACAATACTACGACAAGCAAAACAAAATGAGGCTCGTTGTACTCGATACTATTGCAATAACGTACGTTGATATCTTATTCCCTACACTACTAGCTGTCGCATAGGCGTGTAGCGTCATTTTGCTGCATTTTCTGTCAATTTGTCTTATTTACCACTAATTAACATCAATATTATGCACTAACACAAACACAGTTATAATAAATCACTTTTATTGCAACCACTGATATTATATCATTATCTAAATCGTTGTTGTAATTCAAAATGTGAGACACAAATGATTAACGTAATGAACTGTCAAAACATCGTATTTCTGTTGTTACCGGTGCTAAGCCGACTATTCACCGAAAACTTTATATCTGGTATATACTAATGCATGCATTGTTCTTCTTTTGTTTATATCTCCCCGTCATCTGCGAACCCCTCACCATCGGAAATGACAGTATCTTATATGCCCCATTAAAAATTAGATAAACGACGCTACTGAATATGAGAAAATGGGCGTGGTTAAAATCTAAACTCGTACTGTCCTTCAATGACCTTCAAGGGACTTCTTTCATTTAAACTACTGTAAATGTGTTATGTACATGCAAAACAATTGAAATTCAATAATATTTGGTAAACAAAAGATTATAGACAAAAAATAATTTATGTAGGTATGGCTTCATACGATAATATCTGTAATAGTTTTCAGTTTACACAACGAATTTTGTTTTATTTATCAAATATTATTGAATTTCATTTGTTTTGCATGTACTAAACATGTTTAGATGCAATTGTTTTATATCAAATTTTCATGGCATACTTCGAAAATCATTCTTGTTATCATACTTTTTAGTTTTTATTCGAAACTAAAAAAAATATTTATATAACCAAATACATCATTGTAAAGAGGAAAAATAGCTCTTTCTAACTAAACTAAAATTAAATATGGTTCCTATTTAAAAAATTGAACTTGCATGCTGTATCTCCAAAATAGAAAGGTAAAAAACAATTTCATCAAATTCCTCAAAAAGCCTGTTGTCTATGCTAAAATATTTATTTGAAACATTTTTCAATATTTTCAGCACCTTCCGAGTTATAATGGAAAATTAAAATTCGAAAAAATCACATTTTTGTCATTATCTAGTGAGCCATGCAAAATTTTCAAAATATGAAATCGCCATTAACATTGGCCCATAAATGCGCAACTTTTGTCTAATTTAACCGACCTTGTAACTCTTATAGTTTCCGAGATCCCTGTAGTGGCCCGTTTAAATAGGACACCCTGTATATATATATATATATATATATATATATATATATATATATATATATATATATATATACATATATATATGGTTTATTAATAGTAATTAATAAGAATAAATTAAAGGCACAAATCACAAATTTATGTTTTTCATAATCATCCAAACAATGAATATTTATTACCTATAGTAGATACTATATTTTTGTTAGGTAAACATAACAATTGTTTTTCAAATGATACCGACATGACGCATTATTTTCAGCTTATATATGCGAGTAATATTCATCTTCGTTATATGAATTAAATCATGACTCATTACATTCCAGTACTACACAAACAGCTTATCTTACATGCAAGGGGATCGCGAGAACTGTAGGAGATACAGGCTCGTACATATGTGTGTACTATAATAATTTTTTCGCTTTTATTTTTTTGCTTATGTATACCTATGTATACCGGGTGGTGACCGCGACACCGGAACATAGGACTTTAACATGTAAAATCATATTTTTGTAATTTCCTGCTTCCCTTATTATTTTATAGAAAAAAGCTTCAAATAAATGTTATAAAGTATAAAATTCTACATGAAATTAATTTTGCATGTTTTATAATGGCAAAAATTAAATTCAAAATGTTGGAAATCAGCTTAAAAATACTTAGAGGTAGCCTTGGAATTCAAACAAAATTAAACAAATGAGTGACGTTTTATCGTCATCAGAAAAATATTCCTTGTTTCATGAATTTATTGCCAGTAGTTATTTATTAGTCTTTAATTTAAGTGAAGTATATGAAAAAATGGTTGATAATTACTCAATTAGTGAAAGAAATGAATTTCTTATGTTATATTACAGTTGTAATAGTTTAAGACAAGTGAGAGATTAATTTTCTTCTGATATTTTTGTTTCATATCCAAGGCTACTCCTAGGTATTTTTAACGTAATTTTCAACATTTTGAATTGAATTTCTGTCGTTATGTAGCATGCAAAATTAATTCTCTTTATTGCTTTTAATGTAGAATTTTATGCTCTACAACATTTATTTGAAGCTTCTTTTCGTTAAAATAATAAGGGAAGCAGGAAATTACAAAAATATGATTTTACATGTTAAAGTCCTATGTTCCGGTGTCGCGGTCACCACCCGGTATATACGAGCCCCTTCCTCATTTTAGTTGATCCAACCTAGGATTTTTCAGAAATTCGTCTTTAGGGAGCAAAAATACAATATAATACAATGCTTCAAATTGTTTTATTCATTTTACACCACATTTAGCATGTTTTAACCACAATAAATACTTATTCAGTGACTAAACCAAAGACTAAAATGAAATGAACATAAATAGAAAATTTGTGAACAAATACGTAAAATTAACAATATTTTAATTTTTTGCTAATACTTTTTAAAGGAAACGATCAAATTAATGTTTTCTATTGTATATTATTAAATATGATTGATTTGGGACTTCTAAAAAGCATGTAGTATTTGTTATTTTTTATGGTGCCCAAGAAACTAAGATTTTAATAGGTGGGTCAACTGGGAAGGGGCTCGTATTTATATATAAATACATGTAAGTTTATTAAATGTAAATAACATACTGTTGGATATTGTATTCATATACCAAAATATGATATATGTATTTGTATATGTTGGTGTTCGCCCATAGCCAAATTTTGAAGAGCCCCAGTAAGTAGTTGTTCATCTTCATCCAAATTCATAGCGAAGATAATTGTGTAGAACACAGATGGCTTTGATAAAAGCTGTTAAATCAACTTTTACTTCAGTAGGTTTATGTAGCTCACGCTATTTATGAGACAAAATCCCAAAACATTTTTCGTGCGGTTTTTGATGAAAAAATATAAAAAATTTTACAAATCTGTAATACACTATTATTCAGCGAAGTAATCACCATCGCACTCAATGACCTTGTGCCTACGTGACACCAATTTTTGTATGCCGGTATTGTGAAATCTACGGATTTGGAATAAAAAAATTGGCGGACTGCATCTATAACATCAACTCTCTGGAGTGTTTGATATTGGATTAGTTGGTGACAACCAATGATAAGATCGTTTAGAATTGGAGTACAGTATCAACTTTTCGTCGGAAGTTAAGAACTGATCAAGAAAAGATTCAAATTTCAAAAGGTGCCAAGTTTGTACTCATAGAGTAAACACCTTCGAATTAACGTTTTGTTCGTGGCCATTTTAAATTATTATTTATTTATAATAGGAATTAAACAATTGTCACAAAATTTGTATGCATCAAATGTAAATGTCCGTATGTAAACAAGTGCTATCAATAAATAACTAAGAAAATATCCACGGCAATCTGTATAAGAAAAACCGCACGAACTTTTTTGGTTACCTGATATATTTAATTTTATTATGATATATTTACCGTCAATACTTCCTAAACATTTCGGAAACTGCCATTTATCATTAACCCTGGACGGTCATTGTGGGGTCTCTCAGACCCCAGCAAGTATGAAATCCGACTATGCATGCGTAAAAAGACTATTATTTTTCTTTCGTCCCATTGTAAATTCATTTTGGGTCTAGTTCTCCCAAGAAAAGTTTCGTGTTGTTATTATATTATCAAAGTACAAAGTACTGCATGGGTAAGTAAGAACGCCGTGTGGCTTTTATGTAAGTTATATAATTTTTTTTACTAATTTCAGTGAAGTGGCATGTTTTTGCAATGATACATTCTATTAACGGAATGGGAATTAAAAATGTCGGCAGAAAATATATTGGTAGACGAGAGCGAAATATTTTCAGAAAAAAATATAATTATTTAAAATTTTTAAGTGGTTGATATATTAAATTTATCATTTATATGTATTTACATACTATGTTACATAATTATTTACAATTCATAAAAATGATGAAGCAGTAAAATAAGCGTGTTTTTAATACTAGGGTCTATTACACCCCAGTGTAACTTTTATGTCAAAAAATTAAGTGTGACTGTCCAGGGTAACAACCAGCGATTGTCGAGTTCGGACAAGTAAATAGGTAGTAAAGGCTTCCAAATTGCACAGCAAACTTCCAAAACAATAGCGTTTACGCTCCTAAATCACATTCGAAAACTGTGAATGATAGTGCTAAAGGAATCTCCAGTAGCCAGATTTCCTGAAACATAAATATTGTTGACTATAAACGATCATAAGTAAAAATGTAATGAATTTGATTTGTTTCTGCAGGTGATGAGCTGGAAAAAAATGGAAAAATCTCCTGGAGACTCCTACAGCAAACATTTAAGAACAGAAAAGACGCACACTGGAGAAGAAACGAAGGTTCTTGATCGGTACAAAACTTGGCCTTGGTCTCAGCAAATGGAGTTTCTTAAACTATTCTTAATATTCTCAAAAACGGATTCCAACATATCCAAACAGTCATTTCGTAAACCACAGGAATCAATGGACGACAGCGAAGAACGACAAGAGAAAGTCTCTCAACAAACCCACCTTTACGCGAGACAAGTCCTCTATCAGCTCAACCGGAAACAATTACGTCACGAAAACAGAAGTTGTAGCATAACCCCTCCTGCAACGCCAGTGTAACCCCGACAGGAAACCCGTGTAATATCTAGAAACCGGAAATCGGATTAAGCTCCTTCACAGCCAACGGCAGTACAACAAGGACTGACATATTTAGAGAGCAGGAATAGAAATAATAATTCAGCTCTCAACGATATAGTTTTGTTTATGATGGGTTACGCTAGAACAATCGAGAAATTTTCATCGCGCAGGCATAAAATGATCAAATATAAAATATCCCGATTTATATTGGAGGCCGAATTGGGACATCAAACGGAAGATGACCAATATAATCAAGGGACGAGCGCCCCGTTAACATCCGACGGACCAAATTCTTCTACAACATTCTCGGGATCATGATTATTATCGCCAAATGAATCTGAAGTATTATTACAACCTGTACCAGAGGCTACCTCGCCCGCAATTTGGTACGATGACTTTGGCTCATCATCAGATAGCAATTATTAAAATCTTTAACTATCTCTCATTCTGTAAACTATTGATGTACAAAAAAGAGTATATTTTGATAGTCATTAAAAAATATATAACTATAACTTTATTAGGTCTAAAGGTCCATCGGAACATTCAATATTCATTCGAAAGTATACATAAAATCTGTCTCATTAGTGTCAAGTTCCTGAAACAGTACATGGTATTCTCCTTTTGTCTCTCGATCGACGTTGATTTCATGTATCCATTTTCTTCTGAAAATATAAAATAATTTAATGTGTTAACTTACTTTCGCTCCTCTTCGCCCAATAATAAAGCCAATAATAACATTTCCTCAACTTCCACTGCCTGTTCTACGTACATTGTACAAACAATATGCTACTAAAATGATGACAATTTGTCGGCGACCGCCTAACGCAGACCGTGTAAGGGTGTGTTACGTAGTTCGCCACCGCTCTGTCATCGCGTTGATTTGCGCTCCGCTTATGTTTATAAGATAAAGAATGACTTAAAAATTGTTCATAAATATTTCAGCTAACAATGGGCTTAAAAGACAACCCATAGCTAAACAAGAATTTTATTTATAAAATTTATTTTCGAATTGACAATAATTTTTACTTGCATAAAAATGTAACATTATTATTAACATCAGAATTCAATAATAAATTTCTAACTAATAATAAGCATTCTTGTGGTGGTATATTATATTGGAAACCATATTACAGACATCAAAAGTAACTAAAATTAAATTTTGTATGGTATGAGTAGAATTTAAAAATTGTGATAATTCTAAAGATTTTTTAACTGAATTATTAGATTTAAATTTAGTTACATTTCTAATTGTTGAATTATTTTTTTAGCTAACTTCCAAGTAGGAGAATTAGTAAAGGATGGTACGGATCTAACTGGTGTACTGGGCTTACGATTTTTAATTGAACCATATAACCTCGGTGCTCTAGGATTCATGCATTTAACAGAATATTTTTAACTAGGAATGGATACAGACATCCATACCTGTAGCTCATCGACGTATGTCCAATTCTGAATTTATCACAAATTATTTACCTAAATACACTTTTAAAATCATAAGTGCCTAGGTCGAAGTAAAACAACAAATATAAAACAAGTGTGAAAACATTTTCTTCTGTTAACAAAAGCAAATCCGACTATAAATGCATTAATCTTCTTTTGTTCATTTTTTTAATTAAAAAATATTTTTTTTTCCAATGGTCCTACATAATTTTTCAAAAAAAAAAAATATGGTGTGATCATCCCACTACTTTCTTATACTCAGTTTAAATTGGCATATATTTGACATTTCAAATGCGTATTTCTGTAAATATTTTGTCTGTTTTGTTTTCATAGCATGTATGATATTTTAAATACATGCCAATAAATACATTTTACTCAAAATTGCATAAAGATAGAACAAAAATGCATAGAACATTTTTTTCTTAAGCTCATTGTTTCCTATAACTTCTGTTTCAAAACTTTTTCCATATTCCGGCGAAAATAGTCAAAACGTATTCAGGGGACCTCAAAACATGTATTTTCATCAAAATCTCGCAATCGAAATTTGTCATGATTCCAATACTTCCTTTATACTATGTATAAGAAAGTGAAAACAATGGAAAATGTTAAAGTTCATTTAGTTTCTAAATGGGCGGGGAGATGTGGTATGAAAAATTGATTTCCAGGCCAAATTTTAAAACTAAAACACTTTTTTCTGAAAATGCTGTAGCTGTAGAAATGTCGAAAACTGATGTTTATTTTAATAAACCAATTTATGTTGGAATGTGCATTTTAGATATATCTAAAATGTGTTTATGATTTTCATTATAATTATATGTTGGAAACGTTGGGAAACCAATGCAAATTACTGTATACTGATAGTTTAATTTATTCAATTTATTGTGAAGATATTTATAATATAATGAAAAGTGATATTCATAAATTCGATACGAGGGATTATCCGAAAGAAAATATTTTTAATATTCCGTTAGTTAATAAAAAATTCCCGGTTTAATGAAAGAGGAAAACAGTGGTTGAATAATGCTCGAATTCGTCGAATTACGAGCTAAAATATATGCAATTAGAGTAGAAAATAAAATTGATTCAAAAAAGTCCAAAGATATTAATAATGTTTTTCTAAAGAATAATAATTATTATACGTGCCTATTTAACAACATAGAGCAGATAATTGTATTATATTATTCGGTACTGTACTTCTTACAGATGTAGGTCATTTTTTAAGGTGATATTAGTTATTATCAGTGGACCATTAGTGTACGAAACACGGGTAACCCGACATAAACTAGTCAAAAACTTTTTAATGTTAAGGCCAATAACTTTCAAAAAAATAGTGTCAGAAAGAGACATACAATAGTAATTTTTTTTGTTACTGTTGTTGGTACTGATATGTGTTAAGGTTTAGACACAAAGAAATAAAATCTGAGGGACCGCGCACTGCATTTCTTAAAACAAATATAATCTAGCAATCTGGTATTCTAAGAAATAAAAGACGATATGATATTTATTAGTTCAATTATTTACTTCCTATATATACAGGGTGGTGACCGCGACACCGGAACATAGGACTTTAACATGTAAAATCATATTTTTATAATTTCCTACTTCCCTAATTATTTTAGAGAAAAAAGCTTCAAATAAATGTTGTAGAGCATAAAACTACATTAAATGTAGCAAACAGAATTAATTTTGCATGTTTTATAACGGCAGAAATTAAATTTAAAATGTTGAAAAACAGCTTAAAAATACTTAAGGGTAGCCTTGGAATTCAAACAAAATTCAACAAATGATTGATGTTTTATCTGTCAGCAGAAAATATTTCTTGCTTCATGAAATTATTGCTAGTAGTGAATTATAAGAAAAAATGGTGGACAATTATTTAATTAGTGAAAGAAATTAATTTCTTAAGTTCTATTACAGTTTGCATGCTTTTGAAATGCAATTGCTCCACAATCTTTTGGAAGAATATACCTTTCGAACGATACACAGTTTATATTAATTGGATCAACCGTTACCAAGATTTAAGCCAGTATATGAAGAATGAGCCAAAAAAACACGTTTATTGCAAATTTCTCGAAAACTATTCTTTGAAAAATTAAATGACTGTCATTTTCGTTTTCCCTGACCCTAAATTAGTCTAAAAATACTTTTTTTTCTTGGTTCATTTTTCTTGTAAACTAGTAATTTAATATAAATATTTAATAGCATTATTAGCTATATTATAGGTTTTTTCGTGCATATTAATAGCATAGAATTTTAACGTGATCAGTGGTGGAGATCGTAGTGGAGATGGTAATGTTAAAAATAGTATATTTACAATGATACCGTTACCTTACTATTACTATCAACAATGGCATCGATGTGTCCACCAGTCGATTGTAGCGAAAATTGGGATGAGTATGAAGAAGAAGAAGCTAAAGTAACAGCAACACCAGCAGCAGAAGCGCTAGCATTAGCAGCGCAAGCTGTATCCGCCGCATCTACCGCTTTTGCGGCAGCAGCAACGGCGATGGAAAAGGCAGCAGCGGTGTCCTGGCTGTAATAGTGTGTGGAATAAAAGGTATGATGCTCAATAATAGTGTTAAATATTGTGTGTGTGTGTGTGTGTATGCGTATTAATAAATTTCTGAATTTCTATTTCAGATGGTACACCAGATAGCAGACTGGAGAGATAGATTTTATGAAATAGTTTAAATTATTAAAATTGTAGAAATATAATTTTTTAACAGTCGTTATGTAAATGTATTCACTTTATTGATATTTAAAGTATTACTACACTAATTTAATAACGATAGTTGGTGAGTACAAAGTTAGTAATTAGTAGTACAACATAACTAGAGTAACTTGTGATGATTGCTTGTGAAGATTAGCTTCGTAATCACGTCACTTTTCATGCTGTCCGTTGCACGTCTTACTCCGTACTGCTTGTGACACACTTTCGCCCCACTCCTCCTTAGGGACCACGGATACGTGAAGTTAGGCACGTTATACTCTCCCCCTCTGGTTCCGGTTAAGCGACCTCGCTGAGGGACCAGGATCTTGTTTTCTTGGGCGGCCTCGTCTTCGTTTTTGGTATGCGGGTTCAGAAACTACGTCGTCTCCTGCGACATAAGGAGTTATCTCTGATACATGATACTTACCTATAGAAGTATCAGGTTGTTTCAAGTTGGCGACTTCATAGGTTGTAGGGGCAACCCTTTTCTTTATTACATATGGCCCATCACGTCTTGGGACCAGTTTGGCTGTGACTCCTTGGGCAGCTTGGCTCAGGAGGTGCGTTTTCACAAGCACTCGATCTCCTGGGTTATATAACGGAGCTGGTTGTCTATGTTTATCGGCGTAGACTTTCTGTCGGTCTTGTTCAATCTCATTTTTCTCCTTGGCGTCAATAAGATGATTAGCCAGTCTCTGGAGATATGGGGTTATCTCAGGCACGAAGCTGTCGGTTTCTACAACAATTCGAAGATCGTTCTGGACTTCATGTGAGTTCCGGAGTTCACGTCCAAATGTTAAATACGCGGGACTGAAACCCGTGCTTTGGCACACAGCGGTGTTCATCGAGAATCGTATGGCTGGTATCTTCTCGTCCCAAACTTGATGGTCTGTTCCAACCAGTATGGCCAAGCGTGGCTTTAGGTCCCTGTTCTTTCGTTCCACTGGATTGGCTTCCGCGTGGTAGAGTGGAATCAATGACTGGCGAATATTGAGGCAGTGGCACACTTGCTGAACTACATCACTTACGAATTGCACGCCATTGTCGCTTATTATCTTACGGGGGGTTCCGTATCGTAGACATATTTCTTCTACTAGTAGCTTTGCGGTACTCACGGCAGTAGCATGTGGCATAGCGAAGAGTTCTACCCATTTTGACGCTACATCTTCTATGATAAGTATCCACCTGTTGCCGTTTTCGGTTTCCGGAAGCGGACCAAAGAAGTCGATGGCAATCACTTCGAATCTCTGCGCGTTCGCTGGAGTTTGTAGTAATCCAGTTGGTTTCCAGTTCGCTGGCTTGTATCTCTGACAGGAAATACAGGATTTAACATACTCATTAATGTCCTTCCTCATACCCGTCCAGTAAAATTTATTCTTGATTCTCAATAGGGTTCGTTCAGCACCGTCGTGGCATGCTGTGGGAGAATCATGGTATTCCCGTAGAATTTCCTGTCTCTCATGTTTTGGCACTACTCTTTGTGCTTCTTCCGATTCTGAGTCATATCTGTAGAGTATGCCGTTAGACATGATATATCCTCTTTGGGTCCATCTTGAGGCAGTTTCATTTGAGGGTACGGTTTCGAAATCTTTCACTATTTTTGCGACTTCGGGGTCCATCAGTTGCTGATTCCTAATATCAGTAGATTCTCTTTTGGGTAAGTCTACCGATACTGTACAAATTTCGCAGTTGCTCCTTGTCGCTGAATCGCAGATTGGTCTTGACAGCGTGTCGGCAACGACGTTTGCTTTTCCTGGAGTGTACCTTATATCCAGGTTATAGGATTGTATTTGCAAGGCCCACCTTGCTAGACGACCTGTTGGTGATTTCAGGGTCATCAACCAGCGGAGGGGTTGATGGTCAGTGTGTATTATGACCTCTAAACATTCCAAATATCCTCTGAACTTGTTGAGCGCCCAGACAACAGCTAGCGCTTCTCGTTCAGTAGTATTGTAATTCCTTTCCGCGGATGTTAATAGACGACTTGCGTATTCCACTGGTCTTTCTTCCGGTCCTTCTCCTTGTAGTAGGACGGCACCCAGGGCGTAGTTGCTTGCATCCGTTCTTAGAACGAATGGTTTACTTTCATCCGCTTGCACGAGTACTGGTGCAGTGGTTAAGGCAGTCTTCAAGTTTTCATATGCTTCCTGCTGGGGTTTTTCCCATTTCCAAGTTACATCCTTTTTTGTTAATTCGGTAAGTGGCTTTGCTATTCCGGAAAATCCATCTATGAACTTCCTGTACCAGGAACATGTCTGGAGAAATGTTTTCAGATGCTTTATGTTCGTTGGGGTGGCCATTTGCTTGATGGCGGCGACCTTCTTTGGATTCACATGTATCCCCTCAACAGTGAGTACGTGTCCAAGATATTCAACATCAGGGCGTATAAATACGCATTTATCCCGGTTTGCGCGTAACCCGAATTGCTTGAGTCTGTCAAATACTTTCTGCAGGTCGGACATATGCTCCTCCAGCGTCTCCGATATAACGATTAAATCGTCGAGGTAGGCGAGGATTTCAACGTCCAGTCCGGTTTTCAAACGATCAATCAACCTCTGGAACGTAGCTGGGGCATTCTTTAGTCCGAATGGCATTCTCTTATATCGGAAGGTACCGAACGGTGTCGTGAATGTAGTCATATCACGGTCTTCCTTGTTAACGCTAATTTGATGATAGCCAGATCTTAGGTCAATAGTTGTCATGAACTTACTTCGTTTCGTTGCATGTAAAAGCTCATCGATGCGTGGCATTGGGTATGAGTCAGCTGTGGTTACTTCGTTTAGACGCCTATAATCAACACAAAGTCGCACCGTTCCTCCTTTCTTTGGGACTAGGACCACTGGAGCAGCCCACGGGGACTCACATTCCTCAATGATATCTTCTGCTAGAAGTTTATCGAGTTCTCTTTTTAATTGTTCTTTTTTCCCCTTTGCCATTTTGAATGGTGGCACAGCAATGGGCATCTGACCAGGCTTCACATTTATGCGGTGCTCTGCATAGGTAGTTGGTTCTCCCCCTCGTCGGAAGATTTCCTGATTCATGTCGAGCACTTCATTAACAAAGTTTCTTTCTTCTGTAGTCAGAGGTATTCCTTCATCTGTACGTAGTCTTGTGGACTCATCGGTGTCCTTGGTATTGGTCATGGTCGCTACTGATAGCGGTATCTGTTCAGCATACGAGTACTTGGGATTTGTGTCGTCGCTGAAACTCCATTCCTTGTTGGCTGTGTCAATTACAATTCCGGCCTTGGTAAGGAAGTCCATTCCTAGGATCGTTCTATTATCGTGATCAATCGGTAGTACTAGCAGCTTAGTTAGTACCTTCTTATCGGCAATGGTGACTTCTGCTTCTGTACTTTGAACCATTTTCGTAGATGTGCTTCCATCTGCTAGAGTGATTTGTACTTTCTCCGTGGTGAACTGGTGAGTGTTCTTCAGTTTTTCATACAGGTTCCTGCCTGCGATACTACGGGAGGCTCCTGTGTCAGCTAGGACGTTTCCTTTTAGTCCATTGATCGAGATCGGGAGTGTTGGTCGGTTGGCAGTGTTTGGACTGGAGGGTTCTACTCTAGCTTCGTAGAACTCGATGGATCCAACTTTTGCTTCTGTATTCGTTGGTTTCGGCGAACATTTTGGGCACTCCGCTCGAATGACACCAGGTGCTTTGCAGCCATAGCAGTATACGGTTCGACGAGTATCATCTTTTCCTTTATCGGCTGTTTCTACCTTGGGAGATTTCTTCTCTTCAGTTCGCAGTTTATTGCGGCATTCTGTAATTGTATGCCCATACATCTTGCAGTGTGAGCATCTCGGTCGTGTGACCTTTTTGTCTTCACTGGATTCTCTGTGTTTTTGTGTGATTTCTTTCAGCGAGATCTCGATGTCCCGCACGCGTTTTAGTAGCACTGTGAAGGAGTCGAATTCACTTCGCGTAATCCTCTTTCGAATGTCACGTCGTAACAATCCATACAACATGTCCAGTTGTGCGCGTTCCTCTAAACTGTACGGTAGTTGAGCGATTAACGCGCGAAAGCGGCAAACGAATAGTTCAGTCTGTTCATTGTCCCGTTGTTCATGCGCGAATATTTCACGGTATACTAGGTGAGCAGCCAGCTTTCTTGAGTATACATCACGTAGGGATGAGACCGCACTATCCCAATTCTCGATTGTTTGCTTTATACCTTTCCACCAGGTAGCGGCGTGTCCTTCGAGAAGCATTGGAAGTCCTCTAAAAGCATTTTCGTCACTGATATTCATACACTCCTTGTACGTTAATATCGCGTCTAGAAACGCGTCGACATCTGATGACTCACTTCCGTTAAATCTAGACGTACACTTCGCGTAGCTACCGGCACTTTGATACAAGTTTAAGGGAGATGGGGTGTGTCTCACTTCCTGTTCACCATGTGCTGCTACTGAGCTAGTGATTTGCGTAATTAATTCTTGAAATTGTTCATTGGAGAACATCACGCACTGCGTATCTTTTTTTGGCGGCATATTGTCACTGTTTTCGTTCATGAACCACGCAAACTTTTAACGGTCACTGGTATAGACGCTGCGCGGCAAATGTTTTCTCAGCGAACACAACAACTGCGTATTGCACTAGAAAATGGCGGCTTTTGTGTATGCGATCGATTTTTACTAAGTGAAAGTGATGAATTAGCGGACACTACACAAAATATCTCACTAGACCATATCAACTTCCTTCCTCACAGTTTTTTTTTTCGTACAATGCGCAATCACGAGCCACGTGTTTTTTTTTTTTCTCACAGTTTACAACGTAATTTTAGTAGCCATTACGTTAAGGCACTACGTTGGGACGCCACTTTAACAGTCGTTATGTAAATGTATTCACTTTATTGATATTTAAAGTATTACTACACTAATTTAATAACGATAGTTGGTGAGTACAAAGTTAGTAATTAGTAGTACAACATAACTAGAGTAACTTGTGACGATTGCTTGTGAAGATTAGCTTCGTAATCACGTCACTTTTCATGCTGTCCGTTGCACGTCTTACTCCGTACTGCTTGTGACACACTTTCGCCCCACTCCTCCTTAAGGTACGGTTTCCTAGACGCGACAGGTCGCGGCGACTGGTCGCCGCGACCTGTCGCCGCGACCAGTCGCAGAGCCTGAATGTTTTCCTAGACGCGACAACTGCTTGCGACTTTAGTGCTGTCAAGTGTCAAATAGAGCAAAATGAACTGTACGATGAAGCGGTGCATTGTGAATAATAACAACATCCTGAAATTGTTATTGGAGGAGGAGGAAGAGCAGCAATTATTGTATACTATGTTAAATAAAAACAGAAGAAAAAGCATCCATGAGATGTTTAAATCTCGAGAAGAAGAAGGATTTTTTAACATATTGATTAATAGGCATTTAAGCGCGAATGCCAAGAAATTTCGCGAATTTTTCCGCATTAACCACGAACAGTTTGATTTTCTGTTGTCTCTAATTGACGAAGATCTTCGTAAAGAACCGTCTAATAGAATAAAGAAACCAATTACATCAGCTGAAAAATTAGCTGTCACTTTAAGGTTCGTTATTAAATTATGCACCTATAGAATAATTTGATAGTTTAATGTTTGTTTTTTTAGGTACCTCGCCACTGGTGACTCTCTTCGATCGTTAGCGTTTTCATTTCGAATAAGCCATAGCTATATAAGCGTTATTATAAAAACAACGTTGACTGTTATGAAAATGAAATTAGTGCCAATATTTTTGCCTGATATAAAGGAAGTTAATTTTAAAGCAAAGGCGGCCGAATTCAGTTACAAGTGGAATTTCCCAAATTGTGTTCTGGCAATTGATGGAAAGCACATTCGTATACGAAGTCCCAATAATTCTGGATCTCTATTTTATAATTATAAGGACTACTTTTCAATTGTGCTTTTGGCAATGGTTGACGCAAATTACAAATTTATTGCTGTTGATATTGGTTCCTATGGAAAAGAAGGCGATAGTGGAATTTTCCTGAAGTCCAATATGGGTAAACACATTTTAAATGGTACGTTCGGTTTTCCGGAGGACAGTGTACTTCCTGGCTCAGACAAAATAGTCCCCCACGTTATTGTTGGTGATGAAGCTTTTCGTTTGCATCGGCATATAATGAAGCCATATACAAGAAAATCTGCCAGAGAAGATTCTACGAAAGCAGTTTTTAATTATAGATTAAGTCGCGCTCGTAGAGTAACAGAAAACGCCTTTGGATTGTTGAGTCAGGTATTCAGAATTTTTTACCAACCAATAAATATTGAACCAAATACATGTGATAATTTGGTATGGGTGGCCTGTTGTTTACATAATATGTTACGTGAAGGTTTTAAGGAAAAAAATAAACAATTTTTCTCTGAATATGATTCGGAGACTCTTCCACCTACTAATAATATGCTACCAATTGCAAAAGTAGGTGGTTTTGCAAATGTCGAAGGATTTAAAGTTAGGGATACATTTTCTTCGTTTTTTAACAATGAAGGAAGTGTTGCGTGGCAAAAATAACAACAAAATACTATATATTGTATATCTATTAATATATTATTTAAACAAAAATCCATGTAAGAATATATATATATATATATATATATTTATATATATATATATATATATATATATATATATATATATATATATATATTATGTATATAAAAAGTAATAGAAATAAACAGTTTAATTTAATTGTCTAAATTTAAAGTATACACTGAACAGGAGGAATTGGAATGTACAGTGGTGGGAGAGAGCAAGGAGGAAAAATCAGATTCTGGGGATTCTACTGCTATGTAGTCTGAAGAACTTATAGTCTGAATTACTGCTGGTACTTCCTGGATACTATATTTTTCCTCAAGATCAGCTACTACACCTAATATCTTTAATTTGGCTTCATTTTGGCCTCTTTTTGGCAGTCCCTTTAAACTCATAGCTATACTTCTGCAGAAAAGATCTACATCATCTTCCCGCTTGTCCATATTTAAAATTTTTTCATTTTGCGAAGCCAAGCATTTCATCGCAGCTTGTCTCGCTTTATAATTTTTTTCTATTATTGATGTCAGTCTGTTTTCCCTTGTCCTTTTCTTCGACGATTGGGGGGTTTCAGTGTGACTGTCTTCTACCTCCTCATTCTGTGATACATTATCTTGGGTCACCTCTTCCTCTTGCGTCATTTCTTCGTCTTCTAACAAATCAGAGACCGTCTCCGTTACATTTGAAGTGCTACTATAAAATAAAATAAGTGAGTTATTATAAAATATTATGGCGATAGTTTCTAATATTACAAAAGCTTATTGTAATATAGATTCGATGGTATTTATAGTTAGAACAAAAAATCCGGAATGCATTATTGAAATAATATAACATAATAAATGTAATACAGTGCACGCCGCTTATTGGAATCACGGATAATGTTATCAATCGGTTATTGTTATCAAAAACCTCGAGTCCCGATGTGATCACATTAAGCGGCGTGCACTGTATATTTAATTTTTCCCAATATGATAATACGTTATTGCTACTTAAGTACTGTACATACCTTCTCTCATGCATGACTGTATCTAGAAACGACAGATGACCTGTCAAATGCCACTTGGGTTTTTTAGCCGCAGCCGATCCTGTCCCCAGCTTTCTTTTGTTACGGAAGTATGAGTCCCGGATATTTTTCCACCTTTTCTTTGTTTCATCCACTAGAAAATTACATATTATAGTTGTCTATTATTTTCAAATATCTATTATTTCATTTACCTGTTTTTCCTATATCTCGTGATATATCTTTCCATATATCATTTTTACTTTCAGTATCTTTGTAGTTTTTATTTTTACAATCAAACAATATATCATATTTTTTTATTTTTTCTAATAAAATCTCGTCTTCTTCCGGTGAAAAGCCCGATTTATTCATTTTAAATATTTAATAAAGTTGGGTTATATTTGCTGTCGCCAGCCGCTGTCGCAGAGCACTAGTCACTGTAGCAGTCATTTGCCGGTCGCGGCGACAGATACACTGCCGCCCAGCTTCAGTCGCGTTTAGGAAACCAGTAGTTAACATTTACGCAATAGAAGTGCTGCGCGACAGGTCGCGGCGACCAGTCGCCGCGACCTGTCGCGTCTAGGAAACCGTACCTTTAGGGACCACGGATACGTGAAGTTAGGCACGTTATAATTTGATAAAATATATGCAGTTAATTGTATACATCATAATTATTGTTAGCATACATTTGTAATTTTATTACCTCATATACAGGTGTCCTATTTCAACGTGCCACTACAGGGATCTCGGAAACGATAAAAGATACAAGGTTGGTTAAATTAGACGAAAGTTGCGCAATTATGGGCCGATGATAATGGCGATTTAGTTTTTTCAAAATATTGCATGGCTTACTAGATAATGACAAAAGTGTGATTTTCTCGAAATTTAATTAAGTATAAACAATATTGAAAAAAGTTTCAAATAAATATTTTAGCATAAATAAGAAACTTTTGGATGAAATTTTTTTAATAGATTTTTCTAGAGGTACAGCATGCAAGTTGAATTTATTAAATGGAAACCATAGTTAATTTTTTTCTAGCCAGAAAGCGCTATTTTTCTGTTTACAATAATGTATTCGTTTATATAAATACCTTTTTTAGTTTTTAAGAAAAAAAGAATGGCAAATGTTATTGAATTTCATTTGTTTTGCATGTACTAAACATGTTTAGATGCAATTGTTTTATATCAAATTTTCATGGCACACTACAAAAATCATCAAAATAGCTGTTTTTAACTAATCTAAAATTAAATATGGTTCCTATTTAAAAAATTGAACTTGCATGCTGTATCTCCAAAATAAAAAAGTAAAAAACAATTTCATCAAATTCTTCGAAAAGCCTGTTGTCTATGCTAAAATATTTATTTGAAACATTTTTCAATATTTTTAGTACCTTCCGAGTTATAATGGAAAATTAAAATTCGAAAAAATCACATATTTGTCATTATCTAGTGAGCCATGCAATATTTTCAAAATATAAAATCGCCATTAACATTTGCCCATAAATGCGCAACTTTTGTCTTATTTAACCGATCTTGTATCTCTTGTAGTTTCCGAGTTTATTACAAATAAAAAATAAACAATTATTGTTAAACATAATTCTTCTTTATTTTTTAGAAAAAAAAACAATACAAATAGTAATCATATATTTGATATATCTCCACTCTGTAGTTAATTCTATACATCATAATTATTGTTAGCATACATTTGTAATTTTTAGTATATATCTTATTACAAATAAAAAAAAACAATTATTGTTAAATATAATTCTTCTTTATTTTTACAATACCAATAGTAATCTTTTAGCATTAACAATAATAATAGATAATAATATATTATAGAAAAAATTAATATAATTTTTATTTAAATAAATAATAATAGACTGAACATGTAACTAATTCAATTTATTTGATTCCTACATCATTTCCAAACATTCATTAAAATCTAGATTAAAGTATGCAGGATTATAGATTAAATATATTTGGTATGAATTATTCATGTGATGTAAACTAATACGTGCTAATTTAGCAGCAGCTCAGATTTTATCTATTTTGAAGCTAATTTTCAATTTTATCTCTGCCGTTATAAAAGCATGCAAACTGTAATATAATTCAAGAAATTCATTTCTTTCACTAATTGAATAATTATCCACCATTTTTTCTTATAATTCACTACTAGCAATAAATTCATGAAGCAAGAAATATTTTCTGCTGACAGATAAAACGAGAATCATTTGTTTAATTTTGTTCCATTTCCAAGGCTACCCCTAGGTATTTTGAAGCTAATTTTCAACATTTTAAATTTAATTTCTGCCGGTATAAAGCATGGAAAATTAATTGTGTTTATTGATTTGAATGTAGAATTATTTATGCTCTACAACATTTATTTGAAGCTTTTTTCTCTAAAATAATTAGGGAAGCAGGAAATTATAAAAATATGATTTTACATGTTAAAGTCCTATGTTCCGGTGTCGCGGTCACCGGTATATATATATTTTTTTATTACATATTAAATTAAAATTGTATTTTATATTTTGGTTTCTCTGTCTGTTAAACACTCTTCATAACAATAGCTAGCCTGCACAGAATTTAATTTGTTTATTAAATTTGCGTCGAATAAAACATATATCGTAATATTAGCACTGCGCATAATACAACACTTTTGCTAACTTTTCCAAATTTATACAATAAATAAAGGATCCCACTATGAGAGCTAGGATGTTCACGTTATAATGTTAGAACATACCTTATTCACTCCACGGAGTAGTTCACGTTTACACGATTTTGCTGTATATAAAGAAACACACTGATAAATATGACTGTAGTTCAAGCATTATGTTGTAAATAATTTATGATTTCATATTGTGGTCCTAGAAAGGACCGTTTTATTAGTATTTGAATACTATTTCCCATCACGGATTTGTTGACTGAGCTGAATATCTTTTGGGATCATTATTTCCCGATTAGTGTGGATGGTACACAAATTTGCCAGATAAAACAGATTAATTAAGTACGCTTCACAACCTTCATGCAAAGCACTCATAGCAGCGGCCTGGAATCGGACACTTTTTTTATCTTCAATGATTTCCGCAACTAATCGTTGGATTACTATTGCAGGTAGAACTAACTTAACAGATCTCTTATATCGCCTAATATCTCGAAGGGAGATAGTACTAGGATGATATCTATATGTTTTTTTCACACTACCAACTGAAGGTGTGGCAGCACTCATGATAACATAGGAAATGGACATTCAATGTAGAACGCGAGCTTGAAAATCATGGCGGATGAGATAAAATCTGAGATGCTGCTAAATTAGCACGTACATAGTTTACATCACATGAATGATAATTCATACCAAATATATTTAAACTAGATTTTAATGAATGTTCGGAAATGATGTCGGAATGAAATAAATTTTATTAGTTGTTCAGTCTATTATTATTATTTATTTATATAAAAATATCACTTACATTTTTTTATACAATACATATATTGATTCAATTTCTGTACCCCAGGATAAAAGTTAACATTCACACACAAACACACACACACAAATGAAATCATAAAAAATGTTTGATTATAATTTTATTTTTATTTTTTACTAAAATATAACATTCTACATTTTATGGGGGTGGTTGTACCATCTGAAATAAAAAAAACAGAAACTGATTAACACACACTATTATCAAGCATCATACCTTTTATTTCATACCATATCATCTTGGTTCAGAACCAAGATACTGCCGCTGCCGCTTTTGCTGTCGCTGCTGCCGCTACTGCAGCGGCTGCAACCGCCAGTGCGGTGGACGCGGCGGTTGCAGCTTTGGCCGCTGCGGCTAGCGTATCAGCCGCTACCGTCGCTGGTGTTGCTGCTTCTGCCGGCACTTCATTTTCTTCGTAATCATCCCAGTTCTCCATTTTTAGTAGTACTGTAATGGTTTGCTCTACCATTGTAAATATACTATTTTCTAATCTTACCATCCCCACTAAAATATTAGCACCTCCACTACGACCCCACCACTGATCTCGCATCTTATTTTCGACAATTCGTGAAGAATTTTGCGGCAATTGCTAGACCTCTAACTCGGTCGTTGGGTAAAACTTGCCTCTGGAACTGGGGCATCGAAGAACAGAATGCATTCAATGAGCTAAAGAAAACATTGGTTGAACGGCCAGTACTAGCGTTATTTAATTCAAAGGCTAAGACTGAAGTACATACAGACGCTAGTAAGAGGGGCATCGGAGGAATATTGCTGCAGATTCAAGAAGATGGTAAGTTACACCCAATAGCATATTTTAGCCGACAGACGACCAGCTGTGAAAAAAAGTATCACTCATACGAATTGGAACTGTTAGCGATAGTAGAGACACTTAGGAAATTCCGGATCTATTTATTAGGCTACGAATTCAAGCTAATGACAGACTGTAACGCCATAAAAACAGCCCAAACAAAACTCAGTAGCAATCCAGCTAGCAATGAACCACCACAAGAGGAAGTAGATATATTACACATTAGTACATCTAATTGGGTATTAGCTGGCCAATTAATTGGCAGAAAACTACAACGTATACACAAAATTTTAACCAAAGCTGCAGAGACACCGGAAGAACAACTAATATATAAGAACTATACTCTCAGAGATGGGAGAATATTTAGGATTACCGCGGGCGGCATTCAATGGGTCGTCCCACACGGAATTCGCCATCACATTGTGCGTATGGCACATGACGAATTTGGCCTTTTTTGAACCCATAAAACTCTAGTGAAAATATGCGAGAACTATTTGTCCCCACGAATGAAGTCATACGTCGAAAAATACATTGCCTGCTGTATTCCATGCCTTTTTAATAAAAATAAACCAGGGAAACCCCAGGATTCTTACATCCAATTGAGAAACATCATATACCGTTTCATACCCTACACTTGGATCACATGGGTCCGTTTGTAAAAAGCAAAAAAGGTAATGTCCACATACTGGTAACTGTAGAAGCTTTTACCAAATTTACCTTCTTAAAATCCGTGATGAGCACGGGATCAAAGCCGGTAATAAATCAGTTGCAGGATATTGCCAATATATATGGTGTACCTTCTCGAATAATTACCGACCGTGGAACAGCGTTTACGTCAAAGGCAATCCAAGAATATTGCAGGAATCAAGCTAAACTAAATGCAGTTTCTACACCATGAGCAAATGGACAGGTAGAAAGGTTTAACCGCACCGTAATAACAGCTTTAGCAACTACAACTGAGGAAGAAGACGAGTGGGACCTCAAATTAAAAAAAATCCAGTATGGTATCATCAATACTATCAATAAAACAACAGGAAAATCACCATCGGAGTTATTATACGGATTCAAACCTCGAAACAACATGGATGGAATACTTACAGCAGAAATACAAATATTGCAAGAAACATTACGGGACATCCATGAAATAAGAGAAGAGGCAATAAATAACACTGCGGCAGCACAAGCCGAACAAAAGAAATATTACGATAACAAACGTTTAACTCCACATAAATACGAAGTTGGTGATCTTGTAATAATACAAAAGGCACAACCATCAGAAGGGGTCAGTCGAAAACTGCTACTAAAATATAGTGGACCGTTTCAGGTACAAATGGTACTACCAAATGAGCGGTATAGAGTAACTGACATGCCAGGGTCGCATAGAAGTCATCGAGCTAAATATAACAATATAATAGCGGTTGACAAAATGAAATTGCACGTACCTTCGGACGGCATCTCAGATGACACCGCCGAAGACACCGGTGACGAAGAATATTATGACAACGTACCCGATGGTACGGATAGCAGCTTGTAAGACTAGTTTGAATTCCTCGGGGTCGAGGAATATGGTAGGATGGCCGAATATAAGGAATCAGTGTAAACCAGTGGGTAAATAAATTAATAATTAGGTAACATTACTAATGATGGTTTTGATTACATCATATCGAGTATGACAGAATGTATTTAGGTAGCGAGTAGTAGGTAGGCAGCACACGAAGTGAGCTGATCATCGAATCAGTGCGAGAGTTCTAGCGTATTACAGGTGGCAGATAGCAGTGCGAAGCAGAGAGATTTGGGTATCGATCTAGAGAGACGAATCCTGTATTTAATAGGTAGTTGAGTGTTTCAGGTAGCCGTCACCTCGTCAGTCTACATGAGATGAGCTGGTGTATTACAGACTAGCCTGGTACAGATATTGGTAGTTAGTATGTTTATTCGGGTGGTAGTATAATTGGTTGGGATATCTAGTAGTATTAGAATACATTATACGTATTATTGGTGGTATGCTGTGGGAGTGTTATATGTGTTGACCGGCCCTTGTATTGTGATCAAAGGTCACTGTTTGAGCAGTGCCACCGTGGGAGAGGTGTGACGACTCTCTGGCTGTTGGAGTCCCAGCCTAAAACAACGTTAGGCACCTTAATTGGTGAGGTTGCTACTGTGGTAGTGCCACCGTGGGAGAGGGGTGACGACTCTCTGGCTGTTGGAGGCCCAGCCTAAAACAACGTTAAGCACCTTAATTGGTGAGGCTGCTACTGGAGTACTGCCACCGTGGGAGAGAGGTGACGCCTCTCCGGCTGACGGCTCTACCCAGCCTAAAGAACGTCATATTCGAACATTGGTCAGGGTTGCAGCGGTACTAGAGGGGTGCCGCTATGACCGGCTAATCAAGAATTAGAACGGGGAGCCACTGTGTTCCGGTGAGTAATTGGTTATGTATGTAAGAGTGCTATATATGTACTTATGAATGTTACTTTTCATGTACTCCGTGACGGGCCATCGGCGCAAGATATAATCGTCAACGGCAAAATGTGATTGTATAATCAAGGACAACTGAGCAACCACGTGGCAATGATGTGTGATATAACAAAAAAATAAATTTTGGTTCCTTACACACATGAAGAGATTTAATAAAAATAGTACATTAACCGAAAAAAAAAAAACTCCATTAAATCGTAGAATATTTGGATTTGAACTCTGCAGTGATTAATTATAACGACGAAGCGTCAGGATGTTAAATATTTGTTAACTGTTAAATAATTCTGTTTTAATTAATTTTGTTATATTAAAATTACGTAAATATTCTAAAAATAATTATATTGATGTTTTATTTTGCAATATCAAGATATGTATGATTAATATTGATAAATTAACTAGGGTCTCTAAGGGACCCCGCTTGGGCATTTACGTAATTTTTAGTAGCACGGGCGTATGAGAGTTAATAAACCAATTCATGTGTATTTTAGATATTTCTAAAATACGTGTTTATGATTTTCACTATAATTATATGTTGGAAACGTTGGGAAAACAATGCAAGTTACTGTATACTGACACTGATAGTTTAATTTATTCTATTCATTGTGATGACATTTATAATATAATGAAAAGTGATATTCATAAATTTGATATGAGCGATTATCTGAAAGAAAATATTGACTTGAATTTGAATCAAACGATAATTTCCCACCTAATGCTACGGCATACTGTCTAATTATACATGATCGTATTATTGAATATAACCCCTTATCTGGTTATGTAAAAGAAAATATTTTTAATATTCCGTTAGTTAATAAAAAAGTTCCCGATCTAATGAAAGATGAAAACCATGGTAAAATTATGCTTGAATTCGTCGGATTACGAGCTAAAATGTAAGCAATTAGAGTAGAAAATGAAATTGATTCAAAAAAGTTCAAAGGTATTAAAAATGTTTTTCTAAAGAATAATATCAATACATTCTTTAATAAAAACAAAATAGCAGCTCTCATATACAATATAATGTTATATCATATCTTAATAAATAGCTAAGTTAGGGTTAGTTATTTTTAACTGAATAAAATAAGAAATAAGTATAACTTTACACCGTTAATTTTTTTTTAATTGTTCTCCTGGTGAATGTTAATTTTGAACTTAGTACACTTTTATCCTGGGGTACAGAAATTGAATCAATACATGTATTGTATAAAAAAAATTTAATACCTAGAGTGATATTTTTATGTAAATAAATAATAATAGACTGAACAACATTTAACTAATTCTCAATTTATTTCGTTCCAACATCATTTCTAAACATTCATTAAAATCTAGATTAAATATATTTGGTATGAATTATCATTCATGTGATGTAAACTATGTACGTGCTAATTTAGCAGCAGCTCCGATTTTATCTCATTCTAACATGATTTTCAAGCTCGCGTTCTACATTGAATGTTCATTTCCTATGTTATCATGAGTGCTGCAACACCTTCTGTTGTTAGTTCTACCTGCAATAGTAATCCAACGATTAGTCGTGGAAATCATTGAAGATAAAAAAAGTGTCCGATTCCAGGCTGCTGCTATGAGTGCTTTGCATGAAGGCTGTGAAGCGTACTTAATTAATCTGTTTTGTCGTGCAAATTTGTGTACCATCCACACTAATCGGGAAATAATGATCCCAGAAGATATTCAGCTCAGTCAACAAATCCGTGATGGGAAATAGTATTCAAATACTAATAAAACGGTCCTTTTTAGGACCACAATATGAAATCATAAATTATTTACAACATAATGCTTAAACTACAATCATATTTATCAGTGTGTTTCTTTATATACAGCACAATCGCGTAAAAGTGAACTACTCCGTAGTTTGAACTATGTAAATCTAACATTGATTGCATTATAACGTGAACATCCTAGCTCTCATTAATATGAACATAGTGTGTACTGTTATCATTATTTATTTCATAAATTTGGAAATGGTCATAAAAGTTAGCAGAAGTATTGTATTATGGCGCAGTGCTAATATTACGATATATATAAACAAATTTATTGAACGCAAATTTAATAAACAAATTAAGTTCTGTGCAGTCTAGCTATTGTTATGAAGAGTGTTTAACAGAAGGAGAAACAAAAATAGAAAATTCTATTTTAATTTAATATGTAATAAAAATTTTATTCCTATAGAAAATTATATTTTCCATTCTCTGTTTGAAAATAATTTATATTTTTACCAACTGCCGAACTAAGTCAGGTAATATGATTTTTTTTTATCACAACGGAAAAAATACACTATTTGCAGTTTTATGTACAAACAAGATGGGATTAATAAAACCGTAAATCAGATGCTTAAGCCGAATAAAAATACGTAAAATTAGCTGAATTGTTAGAAATGGACGCAGCATTATATAATATGTATTTACATTAATTTTATTACGTATTAGATTGTTTATACAATATATTAATTCGATTTATTCATCAGTATCGCTGACGTATTGTCTGAATCTATAACATCTAATACACAATCTTGACAACAAGTACTACGCATATGCCACTTGCAACATGCATAAATATAAGTTAATATCCCACAATCAATTGTATAATACTTAACTTTATGATATCTGAAGTCGAAATGTGATGTTATGAAACATGATCAATTACATTTTCTTATGGGATCTATTATTATTGAAGGCACTTTATGATTGTTGATAGAAATGCCGCACGTATATAATACTTCTTGAATGACATGATATTTCAACATTGAACACTAACATGATGCAACATATCCGCAATAATGTTCAATCAGAAACAATTCTAGGTACTGTGAATTATTAATACGCCAGAATCAGCATCCGGACTACAGTAAGGGGTATGGTAAGTAACTCGCTACAGGATCTTGTCATATTGGTTGCAGTATGGGTACAGTCCAACCATACTGGTTAGGGGTACGGTTCCTGTTAGGGGGGCGGTTCAGTCATACAGGTTACGGTTAGGGAGGCCTTAGGGGTGCGTGATTAAAAAACTTTGGCGACCACTGTATTAGACGACCTGCAACGTGATAGGCAGCCCCGCTATACTGAGCAGGTAACCTGAAACACGATAGGCAACCCACAATACTGAGTAGGTAACCTGCAGCACGATAGGCAACCCGCAATACTGAGTAGGCAACCTGAAACACGATAGGCAACTCGCAATACTGAGTAGGCAACCTGCAACACGATAAGCAACCCTCAATAAAAGTTCAGAACCTTATCTACTCCCATGAATATGTAATTTTTGTCGAATTTAACCGACTTTGTATTTCTTATAGTTTCCAAGATCCCTGCAGTGGCCCGTTTAAAATAGACACTCTGCCTAACCAGCGTTGAAGTGAAATCAAGAGATGTGCCAGGAAGACCAGCCGACATCGGTAGTCATAAGACAGCAGATAGAGCTACGATTCAATCATCTTAGTTATTATGCAACATTGAGTGTATTCATTAAATATAGTGTTTCTGTATAGGAAAACATGAACGAACAATTGGAAGACAATAACAAGGCCACAGACGAGGTACCCCATGGATATCAGAAGTGGGATACGCACCATCGCGAGAAGCAATGTGTAATGAAAGTGAGAGTGACGATAAACGGCGGTCACATCACGTTGCGCTGGTGCGAGCAACAAAAGGTTGAAGCAGCAGCGGTGTCGGTCCATCAACCGAACGGCGTGTAGACCTATGCAATAGTAAAGCGCCTTCACGCATCATTCAGGTGAGCTTTTTTCATTTTATTATGATTCAGGAGCGGAATGTTTACTTATGAATGGGACAGTATCATTAAATTTTAGCGAAAAACGATTTAACAATTTAATTATTCTAACTGGTATTGGCCAGAAAAGCGTAAAAAGTTCTTTACGGATTTCGTCTCTTGTTAAAATTAATAATATTACTTTTGATATTTTATTTCAAGCCTTACCAGGCTATTTTTTGCGAAATAATCATATGATGGTCATGCAATTTTGAGCCAAGCTTTAAATATGCATATGACCTTTGATAAAACAAAACTTTCTAAGGTAAATGTTGTTGACACGTGACAATTAAGCGAACGTACAGTCGCTGGTTTTGATAACGAAGACACTGATGTGTCATTAGAATATAAACCAAAATTACTTTCCGTATTGAATGATTTTAGAAATTATTTTAATCATGGCATGCCTAATAGTCGTGTTAATACCGATCAAATGCAGATACCCTCAAAAGGCCCTAATAAGACGGTCTGTCGACTAGACCCTAGATTACGTCTAGAGAAAAAAAAATTTGGCAATATATATATATATATATATATATATATATATATATACTAGCTGTTACCCGCGGCTTTGCACGCGTTGAATTTTAATGTTGATTCAATTGTTTTTTAATACAAACATGAGTTTTTTAGCTCGTCGACCTCCTATCGAAGAGCTATATGTTCGATATGATGTCTGTACCGATTTCCGAGTCCGACAGACTCTCTGGTTCTCGAATTAACTATTACAACATATCTCCGTATGTATATCATTCGTCCGCTCGCTCGCTTATACGTTTTTCGTTCTACTAACTCCTCCCAGATTATCTAACCGATCTTGATAATATTTTATGTAAATACGTATTATGGTCTAGTTGTGCACGTAACTTTTGTTTCTCAAAATATCCTTTAGTATTTGAGAAAACAAATTCCAAATTTTTCCCGTTTTGATTTTTTTGCTCCTTTATTTTTCAGTCAATTGTATTCAAAATTTTCGTGCATATGCAGGAAATGAGACAATATTTTCCATTATTCCTAGATGTTGACTGCCATACACAACGTAAGATAACGCCCGAATTAAACACGCTTCATCACCCACAATTGATACCACATGTGTGGTGCCATCACACCATTTACATTTAAAATTTCAATTTGCATTGTAATTTTCTTTCTGCAGAAGAACAAAAACAAATAAAGCTGTCAGTATATTACTTTTTGTGAATATATTATTAAATTTATATACCTACAAATCATTAAATAATAAAAAGGAGCAGGAGCAGACTAACGCAGCCACGAAATTATAATCACAAAATCTTGAAAAATCAGATGTGGTTCATATATTTCTTTACTCAATTGAAATTAACACCTATTGTTGATATTTTTATTTCGTTTTTTACTATTTTGTTTCCATAGCGCTTACGTAAATCTAAACAAAAGAAATGCAATGTACTGTTTTAGTTTTGTGCTTTGCACATGCCAAAAAATTAAGTTAACGTAAATTTGAAAAAAAAAAGAATTGCAAGATACTTTCAGTTCGGTAGTTACCTTTGCACATACCAACAAAAGATTAATGTACTCTTAATTTGCTACATACGTCAAATTTATTTTTAATGTTCCGTGTTTGAGATCGAGGAATTAAAAAAAAATAATAAATCCCCTTGTACACTCCTTTAATTTTATTTTCTGAATACAGTAACCATATTTTTCTTTATTTTAAAAAAAGATTCTAAATAGCAATTTTTCTTTAAATAACCCCCCTTTCTGCTCCCCATTAGAAGGGTTTTCGAAAAATGGTAAAACACGTGTTTGTTTATTTTTAAAGAAGAGTCTAAATACTAATTTTCACGTTTTTAATATATTTCGTTTTCGAGATATACGTATCCTTAAAAATACCTCCCCCCTTTTTACCCCCCATTAGAATGATTTTCGAAAAATGGTAAAACACGTGTTTGTTTATTTTTAATGAAGAGTCTAAATACCAATTTTCACGTTTTTAATATATTTCGTTTTCGAGATATACGTATCCTTTAAAATACCTCCCCCCTTTTTACCCCCATTAGAATGATTTTCGAAAAATGGTAAAACAAGTGTTTGTTTATTTTTAAAGAAGAGTCAAAATACCAATTTTCACGTTTTTTTATATCTTCCGTTTTCTAGATATAGGTATCTTTAAAAACTACCCCCCTCCTTACCTCCCATTATAATGATATTCGAAAAATGGTAAAACACGTGTTTGTTTATTTTTAATGAAGAGTCTAAATACCAATTTTCACGTTTTTAACATCTTCCGTTTTCGAGATATACGTATCTATAAAAATAACCTCTCCCCGTTTTGCTCCCCATTATAATGATTTTCGAAAAATGGTAAAACACGTGTTTGTTTATTTTTAATGAGGAGTCTAAATACCAATTTTCACGTTTTTTTCATATCTTCCGTATTCTAGATAGAGGTATATTTAAAAGTTACCCCCTTTTTATCCCCCATTAGAATGATTTTCGAAAAATGGTAAAACACGTGTTTGTTTATTTTCAATGAAGAGTCTAAATACCAATTTTCACGTTTTTAATATCTTTCGTTTTCGAGATATACGTATCCTTAAAAATACCTCCTCTTTTTATCCTTCCTTAGTGGGTGTTTACGTCATAAAAGCAATGTACCTTTAAAATTTCACGTTTCTAGGTTGAGCGGTTTGAGCTGGGCGTTGATGAGTCAGTCAGTCAGTCAGTCAGTCAGGACACTTTCTTTTATATATATATATATATATATATATATATATATATATATATATATATATATATATATAATGAATTGATAAATGCCAATATCATTCGTCCTAGTTGTTCATCGTTCGCAGGTCCTATACTACTTGTTAAAAAGATGGTTTGGATCGTACAGGCACAGTATATCAGATTATAAGTTGCCAACTTTTGTCTAATTTAAGCGATATCGTAATTCTTATAGTTTCCAAGATCCCTTAAGTGGCCCGTTTATAACAGACACTCTGCATTTTTAGGATTTAGCACCCCCAATATACTAATCATTACCAAATAAAAATCAGCAATATGAACTCTTAATACTACATATTAAATTGTTACAGTCCTTGCCGTTGTGACTAACATGAGTTAGTTTGTATCCTAAATTGGTTGTACCGTATTCCTCATATGCTCACCATTGCATTAGTTAGAAGACACTGGATAGATTTACAGACTGTTGAGTTTAAGAAAAGAAAATATTTCATTGTTGTTTACACTTGTTTGTTATAAAATATTGAAACTAAATATTTGAATTAAAATAAGTTTATTGTCATATTAGAAAATTACAATCATTCACATATAGAATAGATACATTTTAAATTTATTCAATGTTTTGATTGAAAATACAAAAATACAATTTAAATATTGACATAGAACCAACATAAACATTTAATTATAATTATGACAAAAGTAAATAATTACCTAAAATAAAAACATTACATACAAACCAGAAAATTAAAGATGATAAAAAATATTCCAAAAAATAAATTATTACTATTTGCTTCCTCTCCTATACTTTACATATCCCATTAATCCAGACCTTTTAAAGAATTCAGATTGTTCTGTTGAAAATTTCGAATTAGTGTTTCTACAATAATCCGGCCTAATTCTCACTTCCTGCGGATGATACCCGATGTTGACGGAATTTCCGCCTCTTTTAATTCGCGTATTTGCTGCTTCTCCGGCAGTCTTTCCACCATACTGTTTCTGTAGATCGGTTGGTAAAACTTCATTATTGCCAAATACTCTAACATGTACAGATACATTTCGATTGTTAATTGTTGACGCGGCCACAGTTCGTCGATTATCTAGGAATATAAGATCGCCAAATTCATTTTGCACAGCATTAATTGGATTCCCTTGAAATCCTTCATTTCTAATGTTATTTGCTAACGTTGACAAATGGATTCCTTCAACATTATTTCTCGTACTTGTATATTCGCTAACACTGCTCTGAGACAATGCACTGTTTGCGTTCATTAAATCATCATGCAAGTCATACGTGGTGATTTTTCTGTCTTCATAACCACCATGTACTCCCTGTGAAATCGAATATTGCTGATAACCTTGCTTTACAATAGAGTGAACTCTTTCATCGGTTCTGATCGCTTCACTTACTTTATTTCTGAAACTATCAGCTGTAATACCACCTAATTCGGGTATATCTGTTAATAAAGACTGATACAAACAATTATAATCTCCAGAACTTGATGTATTTCCATGAATATTTGCAAAATGATTATTTGCTACTTGAAGATTAATAACAATTGGGTCGCCTATTCCATTGGAACAAAATTCCTGTTTCAACCCTTTGTCAGTGTTATATACTATTTTCACTGGCTTTGGTGGAATATTATTTTTTTGAAGAATATCTGGCAAAACACTTATGCATGCCTGTAGACAAACTATATCCATAGGACCGTTCTCTAATACAATATCAGCATATAGATTTGGATCTCTAATTCTAGAACGGAGCTTTAATAGTGATTCGTGATACGATTTAATGAGTTTCGTTTCTACTTCCTTTGTCACAGGTTGTTCTAATTGTTTTTGCAGATTTCGTTTTTCATTTTTAAATTTATTAACGTGATATTTATTCCTTGCGAAACGGTAAACACCTTTACAACAAAATTTCATATAGTTGACCATAACTGCAGTACAATCATTTAAAATTGGTTTTATAATATTATTTGTAAATATATTTTTCGCATGTTCAGTGAGCACGTTTCTCCATTGTAAAATCACATTCAGCTTAAATTCTTCAATATCATCTTTTGTGTAACTTGAATTGTTGTTAGTTTCTGGTACATTTTGTAGTTCTCGTCTTAATTCAGCATTAACATTATTAAGCAATGAAAGCGTACTCGTCCGTATTTCATATAAATTCGCGGCATAATTAGAATATTTCAGTACCGTGCATATTACTGCAAGTAATTCTGCACCTTCCATGGTACTACCTTTCTTTACAGCATTCGCAAATCCGATTGTAACACTGTCAATTAATGATTGGACTTTCGATATTATGTAGCTAAACAATGCCGGTTCCGTAAAGTACTTATTGGTATAAAACATTATTTTTTCATAACTTGCGTTCGGACCCATTTTTTCATACAATTCATCCAAACTACTGGCAACGCTATGTTTTGCTACAGATTCATTTATATCCTCGAGCAATTTATGGCAAAGTTCGTTAGTAAAATTTTGTAAATAGGTTTCCACAACATAATCCAGTCCTATATTTATTGCACCTCGCATTATACTTTCGCTGGTTTTCGTAATTAATATTTTACCCATTTCATATCCCACTGTTTTGCAAGAAGTGTTCTTGATTAATTCTAATCCTCTCATAGTAGATACATCTTTGCCAGCAAAACTAGTTCCACTCATTGCAATTTTCCTGCCGAAGCGTGAAAAGTTAATTCCTTTCGAGATCCATATTCCTATTCCAACAGTGACAATAGAAAACAGAAAACTATACAATTTGTATTCTCCATATTGAGTCCAACTAAAGTATCCTGTTTTCCATGCACTCGCTGTATATAGTAGGTCATTTGCTCTCATCAACACTGCTCCCACATGAGTCATAAATCCTATACTGCCTAGTGTAATTATTAAACCCGCTACCATTTGAACTATATCCAACAACATAACTATTGATGTACTTATTATCATTTTTAAAGTGTATTTTTTCTCTTCTGCATGTAGAATATAACTTAAACTATTTAATGTAAAGGTGTGCAACTCTTGTAACGGCGAAACTTTTAATTCATCCATACACTTTTCTATTGGAATTAAAATTAAATTAGGAACATCCAAAGTATTAAGAGTTCCGGAAAGTGTATATAAAACAGTTTCAATATATTTTGTCTTAGTTTCTTTAACTTCTTTACTTAGAGGGAAATTATCTAATATTTCTGCAATTTCTTGACTTGCCTTATGTTTTGCAACCTGAGTTGGTTGTATTATTTTCTTATTGATCAATTCCCACATGATATCCATATGTGGTTCTGAAATTAAATCAACAAATACAGGTTCATTACTTTCTTCTAATTTACTTACTATGTTCTCCATTGCAATTCTGTATGAAAATTTATTTCTTAACACCGATCTGATTGATTCGGTATATGGTGGTATATCAACTAGTTTATATTCATCATATAATTCTTGTAACTGGTACAAATCCGGCGATATCTCTTTTAAAAAACCTTCTTTAGCTAAAATGAATAATATTTCTTTTGCTTCTATTTCCAAAATATCATCCGATAATAAATCTTTACTAGTGATTTGATCATACGCTGGTAGAGGATCTGATATACGTTCTTGGCAGATGTAAGCTAAAGCATTACATGTTAAAATACCTTTTCGTTCAAATTTTTCAAACTGTTTTTCTCCCAATTTGGACCTTAAAGTTCCTCGTTCAAATATATATTTGGAATCTTTATCAGAATGTACACGTTTTTTAAATATTTGTTTTTTATCATTTGTTTCCATGTCAATGAATATTTCCTCAATTCCTTGGAGTACTGTTTCGGGGATGTCTGAAGTCGTTTTATTAACCATAACAAATTCAGTTTCATTCATAAGTATAGCTTTTTTAATTAGGATATTCCAGAAGTCCTCTACCGATGGTAGTTTTAGTTTTTCTTTCAAACTTGTTTGAAAATCATTAACATCTATACTATTTCCAACAAAATCAGATATAAAGTTGTGTAATATTTCGAAAGGTATACCGTAATCCCTACTAATTTCAATTATATCATGTGATTGAAATTCTCTTACTTCAGCTTTAGTTAAAATGCCTTTACTTAACAAACCATTGTATATTTCTTCTGTCATATCAGAATGTATTTCCGAACTTTCAAATGATTGATTTGTAACAATATGTCCCAATATATTACGAATAGTTCGAATATAAAAGTTATATATATTCATTAAAATTTTTTGTTGACCTTTATATGCGTCGATTTGAACAAAACTTTTTTTTATTCTCTGTTTCAGTTCTTGAACATAGGCAGAAGCACTGTTGCAAGCATCTCTATGGGACTCGAATAATTTTTCAGCATTCAACAATTCTTTCACAAATTGTTTAAAACGGATGGCATTTTCATTTTTAAATGGCTTTTTTTCAAAATTCAACATACTTCCTAGAGCCGCAGCCTTATAATAATGTGCTGCTTCACAAAATCCTGGTTCGTTTTGAATTACCACATCAAATATTTCAACTGCTTCACTATATTTCTTGGACTGAATATTATGCAACCCAAGTTTAATCATCTGAATAGGATCTTCGCTCCAAGTAGTCCAACTTGAAAAATTCGATGTAATTTCCGTGAGGAACAACTCAAATGAATAACTAGTTTTGTTATCAACTAATTGCATTCCGTTGCTATCTAACCAAAAAGCACATCTATCTAGGGTCCTTTGTAAAGCGATTATATTTACTTGAGAATTGTCGTGTTCCCCTTTGAGTGTTTTATATACTTGAGCAAATTTGTCGAAAAACTGTTCTTCCAATCGAATTCGTGTGTCATAATATACTTTAATATCTGATATTCTTTGTAATTCTTGATGATCGCGGGCTTGTCTCATATCTAAGAGACTAGCATAACCTATTATAACCAGCTGTGCAGATCCATTACAGCCACATCTAGCAGCTCGACCGAATGCTTGTTGTTCTATTCTGCCATTATTAGGCAAATAAGTTAGTAGAACGTGCAATCCTCCGGCCCGATTTAAAGTTTCATTTATTTGAATGTCTGTTCCTCTACCGGCTAGATTTGTAGCTATAATAATACGCCCCCCGGCGAGACAGGTCTGACCTTGAGCCAGTTTGCAATCTTCATATTCTCGTTTGTACAACAATACATCCCGCATATCGGTACTAAGGAATGCCTTCTCTAGATCGTTTACGTCTCGTATTGTTTCACAAACAATAAGAATAGACCGTTTAGCATCTAATATTTCTCTGGTTCTATTAACTATTTTTGAACTCCACTCTGATTTCGTGATGCAAATAATAGGTTCATCTTCTATGAATTTTTTTGGCACAGCAGTTGGTATATTCACAAAGTTGACATTGTATAGTTCTTGTAATAAATCTCGTTCTATTGGAGTACCTAGCGTACCGGTAAGACCAAATAATCTGTTATATTTTTTAAAATAACTTACATTTGAAATGAAAACAGCTTTTAAACTTTGTGTTGATAATTTGCAGCCATGTTTCAATTGTAAAAACTGATGCAAGGCTTCTTCCCATTGAGAACTACTCTGATCAGTTCCAGTACCTTTATCAATGATAGTAATGTTTGGATTGATATCAGCCTTACAAGCTGTTCTGTCTACATCTACCACATAATCGTGTCCTTCTTCCATTATTGTAGCTAGGACAGCATTTTTAATCCAAAGATCTAAATGCAGTTGCACGAAGGAATATAAACATTTTGGAATTCGAATTTCTCTAACTCTGGATTTGATTTTTTTACATATGTACGACAATTTATTTACATATTTTGAATATTTATCTGGAAATTTATTAATATCAGTATTCGTAAAATGTTTTAATAATCTGTTATTTTCATCTATTATGCCATTACTGTGTAACCATGTATGGATTGCCGTTGCTTCTACATTTGTTATTTTTAAAAGATGTTCGATATCTTGTTCTGTCAATTTGCCATACAAATCGTATAGCACAGCCTCTTTTATATTATTCTTTAGATCTTGTAAATCACTGTCCTGACTGACGTTTACACGTTTCCAAATAAATAAATACACGGACTCCAATTTATCCATTCCAGGTATATCGTGAGATAAGTACAGAGTGTTGTTACCTCTATCGAGCAGCATGCTGTCAACTTCGTCCACAATTAAATTATCGTAATCTCGATTACCAACTATATTTTTATCATAAAACCTATCCAATAAATAATCCCTTTGGTAATTAGATAGATCTCCATATATAATTTGTGACCCGGAATAGGCTTCTTTCCGCATATCCAAATCTTCACTGCAATTATGTGCAACTTTTATTTCAAACATATCAAATATATCTTTATTTATTCTAGCATCTCTCACAGCTAGTACTGACGAACTTGTAATAATATCTACCTTTTCGCCACATAAGGCTTTAAATATTGCAGCACATACAACTATTAAAGATTTGCCTTCACCTGTAGATATTTGCGCCAAGGTGTTATGATCGTACAACAATAATAAAAGAATAGCTAGTTTCTGTGTATTTCTCAAGCGGAAACGGCGTTTTATTTGTACAGCTTTAATAATTTTATTAAGGGCTTCAGACATATTGTCCTCTATAAATTTTTTTCTTTCATCACCAACTAAGATATTTATTTTAGATTTAAACTGTATGCTCCATTTTGTAATTTTATATTCATTGAAAAAAAAAGTTAAATTTTTTCGCATATTGTATAGTTGCTTTTGAAAATCATTCAACCGTTTTAATATGTCGACGGATGTATGGGAATTATTTCTTATTAAATTTAATAAGGTTTCCAATGATCTTTCATTGTGTTCTAAATGTTGTGAGTCCATGATTAGAAATTTCATTTCTCCAGCTTCACATGTTACCAATTTAGTTAACAGTAACTTGTTCAGAGTCCATTCTTGATTATGTAAATAAGAAAATATATCCAAAAGAATTTCGGATGTAAGGTTGTTCTTTAATTTCAAAATTCGAATTAATTCATTCACCAAAACTGGTCCCACATTACTTTCTAAACATGTTAAGTAATACAACGCTTTCTGCAATTCCTCACCTTTCCATTTTATCAGCATTTGTAATCTGTGATCTATTAATATTTCTCTCATTACATACTGCCATTTAGACATGGGTAAATTTTCAACCAGATGTATATCTACTGTTGTCTCGTTTAAGGTTTCTAAACATTTTTCAAGAGAATCTACAGTAACGGGATCATGGGTATCATTTAACTTTACTGCCATCAGTAAAATCATCTCTGTTTGCTTTACGTTCGCTACATACGTTTGCAGAATACTATTATCTGTTAAATTTCGCTGGAAGTAATTTTCTAGCTGCATGAAGAATATTTCGTTTACCCATTTATTTTGCGGTTTTGCTGTAATAATCCATTCAAATATAGAAAGATTCATACTACCATCGACTGTTGCTTGTAACACTGTGTTTATAAAATAAGACAATTCCTGAAATGAAATGTTAATTCCTTCACTTTTAAATCGGCGCAACATTGTACATAATATATGATTTTCACCGACATACGTTATTAATTTATCAAGTCGTAAGGCTACCAAATGCTGAACATTATTCGGAAAATACACTAATATGTCAGTGATTATATTGGCAGTTAAACGATTGCAATAAAAACAAGGATGCTTCTCCGGATCGTAAATATCGATAATATTTAAATAGTTGTCGAATTGTTTCTTACAATAAAATGTATCTGTGCTTCTTAATATTTTAGAAAATAGGTTTCCTTGATACTCTCTTGTTCGTACTAAGTTTGCATATTTTTCATTGACAATCAATTCTTGGTAAATATTGTTTGAATGTTCCAAATAAAGAATCTCCAAAGAAGACGGATTATGATCATGATAAGGTATTAATTGTCCATCTGCGTTACGCACATATATTTTGATATTGCAATTATAAATAATTGCAAGTAGCTCTCTCACAGCAGAAGATGAAATGCCACGACATTGTATATGTTCGTAAAAATCTTGGAGTATTTCACATTCTTCGGTAGAAAATTGATTTTCCAGTATCTCCTTTCGTTTTACTTCAATTTCTTGTAAAATAGCAGAATCCTGGTTGGTTTCATACGAAACAAGATAGCATTTTGCCAAACGTTCTAGCCGTTTTTCAAATTGATTTAATTTTGCGTGGAATGTTTCTGATTTATTTTCAAACGAATCATCTTGGTATGATTTCTCAGCAATAAAAAATTTCAGAGGATATAACAACGAACCTAAATCCATTGTTTTAGCTTCCTTTATTAATTTTGTACGATGGTCTTCATCATCTTTGTGAAAGAATTCATTCAATGTTCCCAAATCATCATAAGCAAATTCAGGATATGTTGTACTCGGCATTAAATAATTTTCTATAGGCTCTAGTTTCAAAATTTCTGTATTTAGTGGCACTAATTTTGTTTCTGAAATTTTATTACATAGAGCTGATCTGTATTTATTCAATATTAAACAAATAATATCTATGTAATTAATATATAGTTCAGATTTATTACTATATAATATTTGAAATATATCTTCAAAACTTTCATATGAAACTGCCACTGTCTGTAAAGTCATCCAAGCAGAACAATCTGATGCATTACTTGCAATATATTTTATCAAATCACGCGTAGTGTCAACAGGTTGTGAAATATAATTGGATTTTCTCTTAATATTTCGATTAAATCTATATCGGTTGTCTACGAAAACAGCTTGTCGTCTCACTTGAACATTAATAGTTTCTTTTTCTTCATCTTCTGTGGAACATTTTTCTTTTGCACTTTCTTCAATATCATTGAGTTCCATGCTCAAATCATTTAATTCGTCAATAACATTGGCGTCCAAGCTTCGTAGATGATGAGAAATAGTACTATTTGAAATAGCTTTAGACCGTACAGCAACGGAATATAACTCCTTTTTTGTTTCTTTAAGTGTGGTTGTATTTCGGTTCAGTATATTATGTTTATTACTAGCACTTGTTACCTCGATATAACATTTTTCACGATCCAGATGCTCTCTGTGGGAACAATAAATATACGACTTCTCATTCCTGTATTTATATTCTTTCAGACATAATTTCGAATCTTCATATTTGCCAATAACGTCACATGTGGTAAAAAACAATCCATTTCGAAATATGTAACCAATATCCCATCCATTTTTGCCGGGTTCGCCAGTACTTCCATCTTTACCTGTATTTCCATTTTGCCCCTTAGTATTGTAAATATTCATTTTCGCTTGCCGTTCTCCGTTCACAGATATTTCACCTCCAAAACCACCTTCGCCGCCACACCCACCTTTACCACCTCTACCTCCAATTTTACCTGAAGAACCGGTGTACAACAAATATGACTCGTCTTTACCGGGACACCAATGTGCGTAATATGAATATGTTAAATATTTCTCATCTTTTGTTGGTCCCGCAACATATGCGTGTCCTGAATCCCAAAAATTAAAACGAAATGTTTCAGAATTGTTCCACTGTACATCTGGTGAAGGTATACTCTGCCATATTTTTGCTTTTGGCTTTGCTGGTAAAAAATCTAATTCAAAAGCCGCTCTAGAAATACCTTTTCCATCTCTTCCATTCGCGCCATTTCCTCCATCTTGACCGTTGGCTCCATTACCACCGCGAGACACAATAGTCCATTTATCCGCATTTATTATATCATCACACACAATGTGCATATTACCTCCACTTCTTCCAGCAAATCCATCGACACCATTCCTGCCGTCATCTCCGACACTGACACCATTGTTTGCTCTAGAGTTGTGGTCGTGCCCGTGCTTACCTTTAAATAAATAAAATAAATATGCAACGATTACCGTATTTTAATAAAGTTTATTATTGTCCCATATATGAACTAATTATTTAATTTCTTAATTTTAATGACGACGCATTTCATACTTTTGCTAATTCTCAAACGTTCTAATAATATACTACAATGGGGGTTTTAACCTTTTTCTGATTTTTGTTATTCTCCGATGTAAAACAAAAATATTCGCATTATTACTTTCTTATACATAGTATAAAGGAAGTATAAGAATCATGAAAAATTTCGATTGCGAGATTTTGATGGAAATACATGTTTTGAAGTCCCCTGAATACGTTTTGACTATTTTCGTAATGATGTCTGTGTGTGTGGATGTGTGTCTGAATGTTCATTATCTTAAAAACGAGCAAAGACAGGACAATGAAACTTCATATTTAAAAGTTTATTGATTATACGAAGAGCTGATTAGATTTCCAGCATAATCGCACGACGGGAAGTGGAAATTTACTGATCATTAAAATCGAACATTGCGAATTATTGGAGAAAATAAAAGAGATATGGAAAAAGTTTTGAAATAAAAGTTATAGGAAACAATAATTTTAAGAAAAAATGTTCTATGCATTTTTGTTCTATCTAATTTTGAGTAAAATGTATTTATACATCGGCATGTATTTAAAATATCATATATGCTATGAAAACAAAACGAAGACAAAATATTTACAGAAATACGCATTTGAAATGTCAAAAAGTGCTAATTTAAATTGAGTATAAGAAAGTAGTGTGGGGACCACACCAGATTTGTTGTCAAATTCAATCGGGTATGGCAGAAAAAAATTATTAAAGTGTCATTTTTTATCCCGCCTCTAATGCCCGGTTTCTCAGTCGAGGTTTAAACCGAGAATCAGCTTGATTCTTGTTCTAGAAACATTTCAGCCGCCATTTGATCTGAATCAGTTGATTCTCGGTTTAAACCTCGACTGAGAAACCGGGCATAAGAAGCGCAATGCCTGTGAGGTAGGGTGACCGTTTTATACCGTGTAAGCCTAATACTGGCGCTTTAGCTTTTTCTATATAAAATTCGGAAATTTCGTGTTATGTGCATATTACTAGTACTTATATGTCCCATACTAGTTATTTTTCACATTTATAGTTGTTAATTCGATTAAGGTTAAAACCACCATTATTTTTTCATCATCTATATATTTTCACTTTCTATAAAACAGTAAGATAAGATTACAAATATAAAATACTCAATATACAAGTATTTATGGTATTTATGGCATTTTAGACCAAGGTTCAATCAAAACGAACAATATCGAATTTGTGCAGCAGCACTAATGTTACTTAAGGGCTAAGAAACGTGGTGTCGCTTCGATATTGATCATTTAGATTCGAGATATCAACCTATAAATCAGGAATTATTCGCATTCAGTAATAATATTTATCAAAATTTTAACCATTAAATTGAATTTAATCAAACATATCATATTTTAATGTGAACTAAATTAGTATTTTGTGCGCAAGAAATAAATAATACTCCCATGAATTAACGTTTTATAAAATTATTAAAATTCTCAACGTTTTATTAATATAGTATTCTGTAAAAATGGCGATTTCAGATATTTTTTCCCTTAATCAACAAAAAATTTAGTACACACACGCAAAAATCTTTTAATATATTAATAAAGTAATAAAATCCACATACCAGAAATATTCCAAGTAATGTTCCCATGTATTTTAATAGAATTCGCTACTATTAAAATATTAGTTTCTGACCAATGTGACACTTCCAAACTTGTGTCTATGTGAACAACATCTGCTCCTACAATATGTAGCTCTTCAATTTGAGATGTCTTTAATTGCAACAGTTGGGTATAGATTTCACTGATAATTATTAGTTTTCCATTTACTTCAATAATATGCCGATTATTTCTCGTAATTGTCATTGGAGTGACAATAACAGAGTACCGATGTAAAATATCGATAAATTTGTCAATCATGAACAGGGATTTATGATTTTTTAACAAATCTGCAGCAAATTGTACAGTTAGAAGATCTTTGTTATTCGATTCTTTCAAATTCAATATATTTTGAATGAAGTTCTGCACTGTAATACGTTCCATGCAAAATTGTTGCAATTCTAAATCAGCAATGACAGATCTACAATCTTTAGACGAACGCAAATATAAAATAAGTTTCTTTAACAGATCTGCTTCTCTCTGTGCAGACTCAACATACGGTAAAATTGCATTCCAACATTTTGATTTAAGTGTTTTAACTAATTCTCGATGTTTACTATCTGATATTAAATTAGAATGTTCCTTTAATAACAAGCAATATTCCTCTTGAAAGAAATCAGAAACATCATCGACAGATTGTATTTCATCTAAATAGGTTAGCAATTTCTTGAAATATGCTTCATTATTTTTTTGGGCCATTTTATCCAGAGTCGAATCGATCACTTTCAAAAAGCATTCAATGCAATATTTTATATATTTACGCTCAATATACACACTTTCAAAATCGTTTATGAATTCAGAATTTTGTCCATTGATTAGACTCATAACTTGTGTTAAGTTTCTCTTATGATTAGTTACTTCATTGTGTACAATATTCTTTACTTTCATTTTCTTATTGTACTCATTATCTTCAACAATAGGACCTTCAAACGTCGAAGCCATTTGTTCTGCCGCAGTATTCGAATAATAATTGTAAAGGAATTGTTGTCCACAAAGCAAGTATGCTGATGCAAGATAGCTGTATAATTCGTGTTTTTCAGCGTGCTGGTTGTCCACGTTCAACGTTAATATTTCCTCAAGTTCCGATATGAAATTAATCAAATGTATTCCATAAACTATTGGTAATATATCCGATAATTCTGCATTTGAAGTATCTACATTGTCTATTTCACCCCTGGCAATGAGTAAATTGACTGTCTGTCTGCTGGTTAATTCTACTGTGTTGCATTTCCCTTTCAATGAATGTTCTATTCTATCACACTCTTCCTTCAATCTATGCGAATTAAAATTGAAATCCTCGTGGTTAAGTATACTATCAAAATCTTTCATATTTGTGAAACACTTTGTCAATGATGCTTGAACAATTTTTAAATTAATTCTGTGGCTATAAAATAGCTCGTAGTACATTAAAGCAATATTGTAATAATGCACGTGTAAAAGAATACAATATTCAAAATGGGACCACCCATTAGGATTTACGCTAATATCATGACGCAATTGTTTATAAGCCGTGTTAATTTTACAGGAAATGTCAAACAACCAAGGTGGTTTAATTGTAGAAATACGCCGAATTTCCTCCAGCTTTAATTCCCAGTCTTGTGAATCTTCATCCATAGTGGTATCGTTTGGTATGAATTATCTGTAAGAAGAAAGAAAATGTTACCAACAAATCAATTTAAACACCCGCTAACATTACAAACGGTATCAGTAGTAACAAAACTGTTTCCAACATAATACAAGTCCGGGCATCTCGAAAATTATATAAATAAGTCGATTAAATTAGACTAAAGTGGCGCATTTCAGAGCAAAGTTTTCCATTTTTAATTCAGGGAAATTAAAAATTAAATATTAATAAAAAAAAATCATACTTCACACATAATATTGTAGCGTCGATTAAATTCCAATTTACCCATTAGATTAGTAATTTAAAATTATTTATTTATTTATTTTAATACACTGTCCAACAAGATACCAATTTACTGAACAGCTAATACAACAACAACAAAATAACAAATTAAACACAGGTTAAATGAAATAGTACATTATACACCAAGGGAACCTGGGAACCTGAGGTGTAGTTTGAAGCCCGAGGGCTACAAATACATCGAGGGAAAAATGGTGGTCTCTCCCGAGGTGTATATACTATTTTTTCCACGTTCGGGAGTAGAAACACTTAATTTCATAAATAATGAATTATAATAAATCGGAACGAAATTGCAATATTTAGAAGCCTTTGGAAATGTTTCCATGCAACGCGTACCATGACAACAGACATTTATTTACAAAAACCTTTGTTATAATAAAAACTCCCTTATGAAAAGTGTTTTCGTCCCTAGGGAGTAAATGCTTCATTTCTGTCCCGCGTTTGACGCCATAGAAACCGACTTCTACTCCCGGACGTGTAAAAAAATATATACAATTACCCAGAAAAACAAAAGCTGAAAAATGCATGCATACATATTTACAAATAAACATATTTAAACAAATATGTATGCAGGGGAAATAAATAAGATAAAAAAGAGAGTAAATAATAATGTAAGTAATAATTTTTTTAAAGAAATTAGCATAATGGATGTATGGGTCAAGGATGTCACACTTTTTATGTTGGCGAGCAAAATAAAATTTTCATGTACTTTTGGCCGGTCGCACTCAATTGCCACAAAAACCTAAAATTTATTTTCATATTTATATATGATTTAATATAGTCAAAAATACCGGAACACTAAAATAATTCTCGAACCCCACAAAATTTAAAAAAAAATCGTACAAGTTTTTTTAAATGCAAACAAGCTACCGTTTAATTTTTTTTAATATACAGAATGATCATTATATTATGGAAATTTGGTAAACTTTCGTTTTTCAAATAGAACACCTGCATATTTTTACATTTTTTAATTCTAATATTAATTCCAAGAATTTTATGTAGGAATAATTTTTTTTTATAAAATGCATCATTTTTTAGTAATAAGCATTCTTAATTTATTTTTAATATGTTTCATTCTTAAAAACATTTATTCGCATAATGTACTGCCAAATAAAGATACATGAATACCATGATACCAGTTTCATAAATGATTTAATGTCATTCTTCCAATCAAAAACTCGTTTGAGAATTTTGGTACTACTTAGCCATCTTATTTCGCTATAATGCATAACGTTCCTTTATTTCTGTCCCGCGTTTGACGCCACAAAAACCGACTTCTACTCTCGGACGTGTCAAAAAATTATTAAATTGTAATATTATTTTCCTTAATGTTATATAATAGATTTCAAACAGGCAAACGACAATTATGGAAGGTCAATTACGAATAGATGGATTAAAAACATTTTTGCAGTCCACGAACCATTCAAGTACAATATGGTTGTCCGAAGACGGTACATCAATTATAGATTCAGTAAAATATGATCGAACTAAAAAAATTCTTGTCGGTTTTGTACCACCCCTAAATGAAACCTGTTTGTTTATCATTGGAAATTTTGTTGCTTCAAATTCGTGTAAAATGAAACAGTATTTTGAGCAGTATCCGATATAAAAAATTGTATATGATAATGACACAACAATTGCATAAAAATACACCTGTTTTCTGATTATTTTTTGCAGATATATTTACGTGCAAGGATGTTCTAAATCGATGGAACTTTATTGTATTCGAAGCTACTAAGTTAGGCTAGTGTCAAATATATAGCCTGTAACTTATGATTATATCCAGATTACAAATGATTATACTAAATTTTAGGTAGGTATATAAATGTTGGGTGTTTCCGGTGATGGCGATTCTAGAATATTACGAGCTATGGAAAATTTATCACAATGAAATGCCTATTTCATTGTGATAAATTTTCAAAACGAACGTATAAATTATAACGCCTACTTGTCGATCGTAATAAAACGAGAGGTAGTGCCTCAGCTATCTGGCAGTGAAAACGGGAGTGGGGAGAACGCGTGTAAAAGCGTAAAAAAGAATAACCAGTGCAAGGGGGCGCCACGTTTTAAATACATATTCGCAGCCCAGCATCCGAAGAGAGCAGACGTGCTTGACCGTGACCTGTGCTTGTGAGACGCCTCCTGTGCAGTGAGTAATCATTCAGTGACATACTTTCATGTAAACACAGACACTCCAGTGTGTACGCAGTGCGTGTAGTGCCCCGTAGCTCAGTGGTGCTTGTTAACACCCGCGACGTGCGGGCGGCCCGCCACTAGGCGCAAGTGCGTTACCATTCAGCCCGTGAATATGTTCGTACTATTCACACTGAACATAGCGAATACAAGCGATACTGACACTCAAGTGCATAAACGCTATACGTAGACTAATACACAAACACATACGTGCTGTGAACTATCAGTGCTAGTGCCGTGCTCAGTGCCATTGCTCCAAAGTGAAAGACACTACAGTGCATCACATCCCCGAACCAGCCATGGATCCCCAACTTGATTCGAACATCGCTCAACTGCAAAGCCTACCTGTTCTAACCCGGGAACAAATGACTCAACTAAACAACCTACTAATGATAAAACTAAATCTAGCAATCGCAGAAATTACTAACCTGCGAGTCGAAATATCTCGTCTCCACGAGAATAACGAAGACAATCAACAAACAATACAGTGTCTTCTGACTAACGATGAATTAAAACCACAGCAGACAACGATATGGACATTGCAACCAGCCAGTTCCCTGCAACCAAGGAAGCCGATTCAGCTAATAGCAATGACACACGGACCAACAAGCGGAAACTAAATCCCACAACCGCACCCGTCGCAAACAAGAAACCATTAACCGCCAGAAGCCAACAATCTGGCCCTAACAACACATCAGACGATTCAGAAAACAGCTGCTCAGACTCTGAATCAATCATCGCAGACCCGAACCCGACTGGTAAAAAGGCAAGTAAAATTCCACCTATCATATTACGAACCAAAACAAATACACTACATATACTAAACGAATTGAAGAAGAAAGGATGCAGTCAACCGGTCTGATTGCATTAAAATACATGTAGAATCGCCAAAAGACTTCCGTCAGACTACAAAACACTTTGACACAAAGAAAATCCCTTACCATACATATCAACTGGCAGAAGAAAAACTTCTCAAAGTAGTCATTCGCGGTATCCCCGAAGATATCGACCCGAAAGAAGTTTTAGAAGAACTTCAACGCCTAAATTACCCTGTAATTAGCGCCACAAGAATGAAAAGCGGGCCCAATCGGAAAGCCATCCCCCTAATATTAGTCCAATTAACCAAACCGGAAGGAAAAGAAATCTTCAACCTAAGTCAGATCCTCTACTTGAGAGTAAGGGTCGAGTCTCTGCGTAGGAAAACAGAGGTCACCCAATGCCACAAATGCCAGAAATTTGGCCATGGAGCCACGAACTGCCATGTCCCCCCGCGCTGCGTTAAATGCGCTGGGGCACATCACACTTCACTCTGTACCAAACCCAAAAACACCGCAGCGAAATGCGCGAACTGTGGCGATGCGCACACAGCCAGCTACAGAGGTTGCCCGGCAGCCCCCAAACGACAACAACCTAGGCACGATGAACCACAACGACAACAACCTAGGCACGATGAACCACAACAACAGCGATCCTTTACAGCACCACAACACACAAACCAAACCCAATACAAACCCCGAAACATGAACCTCAGCTACTCCCAGGCTGCTAGCCAGACAAAACCACCCCCTCCACCTCTCGAAAATGTCCCAACTCCAGTCAACCAAGCCAACATCTCCTCCAGCACAGTTATTACGCTAGTCAAACTACTAACGCAACTAATAACAGCCATTCCGAACGAGGAAAAAACAGCTGTCCTCAACTCCATAACCAACTTAAAATGAACAACACACCTATCAACAAAGATACTCTCAGACTTGCGTTCTTCAACGCTAACGGCATAAACCGGCAAAAACAAGAGCTCACAGAATTCATCACCGAACACAAACTTGACGCTATACTCGTTAACGAAACCCACCTTAGAGCCGGCGACAGACTAAAAATAGCTAACTATACAGTATACAGACAAGACAGACTACACGGACCTGGTGGCGGGACAGCCATAATAATTAAACGACAACTCAGACACTACGAAACCCACATACAACAACTGACCAACCTTGAAGCAACATCAATCGAACTACAGACACCCAACACTAGACTTCTAAGACTGACAGCAGTGTACAACCCTCCCGACAAAGACATACTCACATCAGACCTAGACAACATACTTGACGGATCCACACCCACCATTGTGGCAGGCGACCTCAACGCCAAACACCAAAATTGGCACTGCCGCGTCGGCAACAAAAGAGGCCGTGTCCTAAATCACTACGTAAACAACCACAGACTACAAGTAATCGGCCCAGCCGAATACACCCACTACCCATACAATGGCAACCTGCCCGACATACTTGACATAGCCATCTTCCAGGAAGTAGAACACACTCACACCATCACAGCAATACCAGAACTAAACTCGGACCACAACCCAGTATTACTCAACCTTCATTTCAACTACCACACAGAAACCTTAATAAGACACCGCGTGCAATGGAAAAACTACTCCGAATTAATCAACACAACCATTACCATCCCGCACGACTTAGACACAATAGACCTACTCGAAGCAGAATGCAACAAATTCACAGAAACAATCTCAAAAGCAATAACCGACTCTAAATACACCACCAGGCCAAAGACCATCACTACACAAATCCCACAAGACATTAAAGTCCTAATCAGGGAAAAAACAGAACACGGCACGCCTGGCAACAATACAGAGATCCCGTAGATAAAAGAACACTTAACCAACAAATAGAGCTCATAAGAAAAACACTCAACCAACACCGCAACGACAAATGGCAAGAGAAAATTGAAACACTAGCAACAAAAGACAATTCACTTTGGAAAATGAGTAAAGCACTACGCAAAACTCACCACACAATCCCACCAATACACAGCGCCACAGGCATAGTATTCCGTCCCTCGCAGAAAGTCGAAGCCTTCGCAGATAGCATTGAGCAACAATTCAGTCCCACCTACGACAGAGCCGATCTCGACCACATCGAGCTGGTACACAGAAGAATAAGGAGGAAACTGAAAGAGCCATCCACCGGAACAATACAATATGCAACCCCCCAAGAAGTAAAAAACATCCTAAAACGATTGAACTCAAAAAAAGCACCAGGTCCCGATGGAATTAGCAACCACGCCCTAAAACTTCTACCCCGTAAAGGAATCCTAGCACTCACCACCCTAATAAACGCTGCACTACGTCTAAACCACTTCCCCAAGGAATGGAAACTAGCCGATATAATAACAATACACAAACCAGGAAAAAACCCCACCTTTGCTTCAAACTACAGACCAATAAGCCTGCTCTCCTCAACAGCAAAAATATACGAGAAAATAATCTTAACCCGATTAGAAAAAGAAACAAACACTTTAAAAATACTACCAGACGAACAACACGGATTCCGCCCCCACACAGCAACCACCCACCAACTTCTACGTGTCACAGAATTCGTCACCGAAGGCTTCAACAAAAATCAAGCAACTGCAGCCATTTTTCTCGACATATCGAAAGCGTTCGATAAAGTATGGCACAAAGGACTGCTCTATAAAATGTCCAAGTTAGGCATTAACGTAAAAACAGTCAAAATCATTGCATCTTTCCTGAAAGATAGAAAATTCCGGATAAAAATGTTAAACAGATACTCAACGACTCGCCCGATCACTGCAGGTGTCCCCCAAGGCTCTATCCTGTCACCTCTACTCTTTTCAATCTATACCAGCGACATTCCCAAGCGAGTTGACCACAATAACATTCTTGCCCTGTACGCCGACGACACGGTACTTCTATCAAAATCCTGGCAACCCTCTAAAGCAATCGACAATCTGCAAGACACCACAGACAATCTACAAGAATGGTACGATAAATGGCGTATCACTATAAATCCGGAAAAAAGCAGCGCAATACTCTTCACTAGACGCAAAAAGACACCAGCCAGACAAGTAAAAATGTACGACAAAGCGATACCCTGGACCGACAACGCCAAATACCTCGGGCTACTAATGGACCACAGACTCACCTGGAAAAAACACATACAATATGCAACCAACAAAGCAAAAGCAGCAAGACAGACCCTAATGCCACTACTTGGTCGTAACAGCAAACTATCAGTTGATAACAAACTCCTACTATATAAAACCACGCTCAGACCCATAGTAACATATGCATCCGCAGTGTGGGGCTACGCATCCAAGACAGAAACAAAAGCCATCCAGATATTTCAAAACAAAACTATAAGAATGCTACTAAATGCACCATGGTACATTCGTAACGAACAACTACACAGAGACACCAAACTCGACACAGTCAACACTTTCATCCTTGAAACAGCCACGAAGTTCTACAGAACTCTACCAACAAACCCGAACCCGACAGTACATAGCCTCGGAAACTATGACGAAAATACCCAACACAAATACAAAAGACCTAAAATGGTCCTAAGTATTTAGTGTCGCAGCTCAGCCTGCCCTACACACCCACCCAAACAGTCACACTTCAGATGACGGAGGTCAAAGAGCAAAGCTCTGGTACTCCATAAAAATCATTATTGTCAAAGTCAAAGGACGTTTTAAATAATCAAATCCAGAAAATAAAACGCTACTGTAAATACCAACAGGGCTCCAGTTTGGCAGGATCTGGGGCACGGTGTCTTACTTAACTAAGAAAAATGTAAATTTAAAGTTAATAATAAATATATTATAAATGTGAATAGTGAGCAAAACAACTGAATATTACAATGTTAACGAAATAAATCGGTACAGGAAACAAAGTCCTTGATAATTAAATTAATTAAATGGTTACCTTAGAAATGAAGCAAACGTTTTAACAATGAATATTTAAACTTATCTAATTTTTATATATCGAACAAGATGATGTTCGGTATGTACAAGCAAAATACAAGGGCAAGTAAAGCAGTGAGATATAAAACAGACAGGAAATGGGCGTGGTGCGACATTATAGAAAACCACCAAAAATAGTTCAGAAATAAAACATCAATTCACTAGGAACAAGATGCGAAACGGCCGCTAACAGCCATAGGTAAAATGTAAAGCAATAATTCTAGAAAGTATATACGCTGAGTTAGTCATCTGCCATGGATACCACAAAATCACAACACATATGTCGAACAAAAATATCGCGCACTGTAAATGAAGCCAAACACCGGCGAAACAAAACGCTACATTCTAAACTGAAGCAAAACTTAAAAATGTAACTACTCCGCTCAATGCCCCACGGAAGACTGTCTCCGCTCGTTTCAAACGCTGTTGCACTAATCCGACGGTCGGCGGCAAGTAAAATTCCGAAAACTCAAGTGAACGGGAAACAAGAAAATATCTCTATCTATAGAATTTAGTTTATACTTTCCAACACAATTTATTCAAAGCGATATTTTTTCCAATTCAAGATACTGTTCCTATTGGTGGTAAATTGAGGAACATATTATTGATAAAATCAACGCAGGTAAATATCAAATTTCTGTAAATGACATTATTTCATTGACAAAGACTTTTGAAAAAGATATGTCCGGTATATGCGAAAAAGATTTAGACGAAATAGATACATACAATGAATTTTACTGACGTTCACCGGTTGCGTAATAATAATGTTAAATAAGTATTACAGAAATACATTCCGAACAGCGAGGCTACATAAATATTTTTGAAAATAAAGAATTTTTCGACGCAAGCTTTATGAAACCCCAAGTTAACTTCCTAAGAAAGTGTTTATAAATTGTGCAATGCAACATTCATTTTAAGGTTATGGCAATCATGGCTATTATATACTACAAATTGACATTTGCAAGAAAATTTTGTTATAAAAAATACATATCTATGTAGATATAGAAATGAACGCACACTCTCTTATATTAATTATATTATTGTTCAAAAAACTAGTACATTATACACCAAGGGAGAGAAACCACTTATTTTTCCTGAGGTGTAGTATAGTATATACATCTCGGGAGAGACCTCCATTTTTCCCTCGATGAATTTGTAGCCCTCTGGCTTCGCTCTCGGGCTACAAATACATCGAGGGAAAAATGGTGGTCTCTCCCGAGGTGTATATACTATTTTTTCCACGTTTGGGAGTAGAAACACTTAATTTCATAAATAATGAACTATAATAAATCGGAGCGAAATTGCAATATTTAGAAGCTGTTGGAAACGTTTCCATGCAACGCGTACCATGACAACAGACATTTATTTACAAAAACCTTTGTTATAATAAAAACTCCCTTCCGAAAAGTGTTTTCGTCCCTAGGGAGTAAATGCTTCATTTCTGTCCCGCGTTTGACGCCATAGAAACCGACTTCTACTCCCGGACGTGCAAAAAAGTTATTTATTCCTCTATTATTTTCAAATCAACTACAGTAAACTTCGCTTATAACGAATCCGCTTACAACGAACTTCCGGGTATAACGAACCAATCTATAAAGTACGAACTAAAGTATCATTAAACGTGTGTTATTTTTTCGCAAATAACGAACCCGTTTATAACGAACTTTCGGGTATAACGAACTTTAATTTTTGTTATAATCGCAAAAGTTTTCGGTTATAACGAACTTAAAACGGCATTTTACCAAATAATCAGGGGATTCCTCGAAATCTTTACACTCGGCATATGTAGGGTCGCCGTAACAGTTCTTGCGGTTCTTGTGTATATGTGGTTAATTGTATGAAAAACAAATTATCGGACCTTCCCGCGATTGGAACGGCCCATGCGAAAATTTCAGCATGCTCCACATGGCCTGTCCGCCCCCTGTTCACTGTATTTAATGTGTTGAAGAAGTACAATTATGAGTTACGCAATTTCGAAGAAAACATGTACCTATGCATTAATAAAAATAATGAATTTCTGATGTTTATCGTTTATTACGAACTTCGCTTATAGCGAACTATTTTCGTCGATCCCTTGAGGTTCGTTATAAGCGAAGTTTACTGTATATGAATATATTATTTTAGAAATTTACGATCTCTACCAACAGTAAATTCAACAGTTGATAATTTTATTGTATTGCATGTGTTACATCGGATGAAAAAAAATCTACAAGCAGAAATTTCAAATGAATTGAATGGTGAATATGTTTTTCCAAGATTGAACAAAAGAAATACAAATACTTCAGGATTAGAATCAGCATAAGTGAAGAAATTTTGCAGACTGTATTAAACGCAGAGCAAAACGCATAATATATAGATTCATATTATGGTATCATCATATTATGATGTCATATTGGCAGATATATATCTCAATAATAGGGAAGTTGCATAGATTTTTAATTAATTTTATTTAATTTTAATTCGACGTACATATATAAAATAATACATAATATATGTAAAAAAAAATTTTCATTCCATCAATTAGCAGAAATTTAAATTTTAAAATAGCAATTTTTCAATAAAAAATGACGTCATCTAAAACGGGTCGAGCGAAGTGACGTCATTAAACAGCAACATGTCATGCGCAGAGCGAACAGAAACAGCTGACAGATAAACACTACTGAGCTATGTGGCTATGTGTGTGAAAGAACTTTCGTTGTGTGTGTGCGCGCCCGGCTGTGCCCATGCAGTCCTGACGTCACATAGCCTTTTCGCGCCAAGATATTGTATCAAAATTTCAATAATTTATTTCTCCAAAAGTATAGCGAATTTCGAAAACATTAAAAATAGGGAATTTGTTTTAATGTATACAGATTCAGAGAAAAAAAAGAAAAAAATTTGCAAGTTCCCTATTGGCTTTTTACCGATTTTGTGCACGATTAAACATTTATTGACACTTTTAAGACGATTTGATTGTACATTTGGAAAATGAAGTTTTGTCTGTAAATATTGATAGTGATGCAAATTGTAGTGCGCAAGACGTTAAGTTCAGTGATTATTATAAAATAATGAGTTTAAATAGAAAATTAAAACTTAAAGATTTTGTAACGTTAGAAGAACAAAATAAATTGGATGAAAATTCCCAGTTTGTTGGTGTAAATTTAATTAATAGGTCGGATTAAACAGCAATTATAAGAAAGAGTATACTGTATAGGTTTTAAAAAAAAATCTTAGCAATGAATTAGTTTGTATCGCCTTCAACGTTTCACATCTGACGCATCTCAGCACAAGGAAGAATACAACACCATTGGGCGCTGTTGTTAATAATATATATAATGCAAATTTACAACTTATTGAACACCACTGGCTAAGCAGATCCAAAGTGACAAAGAAAGAAAACGTGCAGGTCACATAAATCTGTCTCTTTCGAAAACGCTGCGAGAATCTGTATCGTCCCCACTCTTAAGCGGCCTTGTTGTGTAATCCAGTTGCTGACAAAGCATTTTGACTCGGGGATTCCCCGTTTCACGTTTGAAGAAATTTGTGTACTTTAATATTTTATGTTTCATGTATCCCTAACGCTATTTATATTATTTAATAAAACCCTTTTTAAACAAATTTTTTAAAAACCGGTATTTCATCCCAATTTTTATTGATAATTTTTGGTTTACCGATATAACCTTTACTTTAAAGTTTATGTGAATTCCTTATATAATACAATACAACGTATAATGAACAAGGGATTTTAAGTTCTTATTTTTCTAAAAAATTTTAATGGAACTTTGCCCGAATTATCAAATTTGTTTAATAGATGTGAAAATATTTTACTCACCGATTATTGTTAAATCTTTACACACTTTAATAAACAATATTACACACACTTTCTCACAAAATTGTAAATAATTATAAAGTACTGATGTATTTTAAAGGAAGCACAAACCATCTTGTAACAGCCAGCTACTAAACTGTACTAAACTTGACTAAACTAACGCTGTGTTCAAATTGCACAACTGAGCGCTAACGTACCACGTGACTGATTTTGTACCCTAAATTGTGCACTAAATAACGTCACGATTTCAAGATTTTTAGGAATAGACATTAAGGCCGTGTTCGAATTCAAGATTTTAGTATCTTAGGCACCGAAATTAGGGAGATTTTTTTATCTTGGCGGTCAATTTAGGGTATGCAATTCAGGGCGTAGTGTGCTTTTACAAATCCTAATGTCTATTTCTAAAATCCTAACGTTATTTAGTGCACAATTTAAGTTATAAAACCAGTCACGTGGTACATTAGTGCACTAAATAGTCCAATTCGAACACAGCCTAAGTTTAATAAAAATACACTACACCGTAACATGCATATCCTAAATCAACCGCCAATAGACAGTATTTACAAATATTTGTTAAAATTATTTTACAGGTGACGTATTCCGTGTAAGTAATGTAGAAAACAAAATAATAAATTTTATTTTTATTTTATAAGGCTTCATTACATCAAATCATTATTGATGTCGCTAATGTGCCATTCGAGTTAATGCCACGCAATACCTGGAATGTACACCCAATTTGGTTCCATTAAATAATAAAGTTTTGAATTCGAACACAGCCTAACCATTCTAACCTGGTGTGTTTTGTTGAACTTTGAAGAACAGCCGGTAATGTAACAAGCGCGTCTCCCAGGCTTAAGCTACATCAGCGCTTCCTTGAGCACTTCAATACTTTTCAAAATGGTGATCCACTAAAGAAGCTACCCGTTCGTCATTTTACCTTGATTTTACCGCTGTGATGCATAGATTATGGACTTAATATTTTTAATAAAGTTAAAATAATTGCTAATTCAAATTTTAAAAAATAAACCCTTAAGATCACTCTGATTTTCTCTGATAAACAAAATAGTTCCGTATAATTCAAGGACAGATACACCACCGATATGTTCTAACATGTCTTATAAGGTAAATTTAATCCGCTTTGCGCTATTCAGATAACGTTTGTTGACGGTTGGCAACAATTTATTATAAACATATGTATTAATTTACTTATTAAAATATTCTGAAATATACATATATACATGAAATGTTAATCATTAAAAATTTACTGCTAATAAATAGATAGTCAAGTATTTTTGTGATACACTTTCAAACCAAATAATAAATAAAAATGAAAATATTAATAATCTCACATATCTAGTCATGCTACGTTCTGATTGGTTGGATGGAAAGTTGCAATTGCCGCAAAGCAGAAAAGATAACTTAACTATCTTTGGCGTTCCTTCACCTAGAACAAGTTGAAGCGTGTCGTTATATATTGTTTAAATCAGCTTAAGTCGCTATATTGTAAAACTTAAAACACATTGCCAAAGATCTCATTTCTGTACCATTGTGGTACTGTTTTACCGCGTTACTCTATGGCTAGTTACGGCATAGCGTTTTCCTCATAAAGAGAACTGGGATGAATTTAAGTTAATGGAAGTAGTGGAAAAGAAAACTGGAGAGCGAGTATGCCAATAACTGATATTAAAAGTAATTGTATTAATATCCACTCATAACTAGAGATAATTAGCACTATAATATGTCATTTTATCAGTATAAAAATTTAAATTATATATTTATCTTCTAGATTCGTAAATACTTTGGAAGCCGTTGAGAAATCCAACTACGGCTATTTCTAGGTGTGTATCAACTGAAAAATACAAGCAGAAAGAAGAGAAAAGAGTGACATTTCACTGGAAGATCTCATCAAAAAGGAACGACGAAGGAGAAAACAATAAACGGAACGATTACAAGGCGGGCAGAGAACTTGGGCTGTCTGATCGTGAAATGTTCTGTTTTATGTGTTTTCGGTGAACTTTATGAAGGACAGAGACGATGTATTCGATTCATATATAAGTATAAGGAGTTACAGTTAAATCTACTCGAATTCGAAGAAAGAGGAGGAAAAAGGGAAGTTTCTAATTTGTTGTAGTATTTTTTCAGCATATGCGTATTTTTTTTATTAAAATTTTAGTAATTAAAAATATTAATTTTTTTTAATGTGTGCAGTCTGAAAGTAGTTGACATTTTGTTTGACACTTGTCTAGTATTTTATGATTATTGACATATATACGTGATGTTGGTAAAAATGAAATGAAAATCAATGTGCAAAAAATCCACATTACCAACGCCAATAAAATGTTTTTTTTTTTTTCATACATATATAATATTACGCCTTCCCTGTTACTGGGGTAGCAGGTCCTATTTGATAGAAGTCTGCCCTTCATTCGTTATTTTCTAACAATTGCTCGCCACATACTCCTATCCGTGTAAGTTCCTCATTGATATATAATCTGTGCTTTAAATATTTTTACATCCATTTATTTATTCAGGCAGATAATATGGACACTATAGCAACGGAGGACAGATTGAAAGCCACGCAAACAATTTCAAAAGCCTCAGAATCACGAACGAGTGAATCGAAAACAGAAGTCCACGGTCCAATCAATGAGAACCTATTCGGAGATGATCTCTAGAAGAACGTTACAAGGAACTAAATGATATGGATCACTGATTTACATAAACAAACTGAACGCATACAACTGATTTATATATTTAAATCGCACAATTGTTACATAAATGTACATTATAATAAAGTATGAACATTTAAATAAAATACCAATTCTGAAATACATAGTAGATGTAATAATTAAGAGCAGTGGTTTTTTTTATAGACAAATTGTCCAAATAAACAAAAATAATTATTGATTACAATAGAACATGAACACAAATAGTATCAAGATGGCACCAATAGTATAGATATAGCTACATATAAAAGTATAAAATTCCATGTTTTTATTTATTTTTCAATTGGTGACATCATTAAATATGACGTTTATTATTTAAAATTAAGTCATATAAATTTTGAAAATAGGTAACTAACAAATATAAAACATAAAAATAAACTCAGTCTTCTTGGCAATATGAACAACAATAATTTTATAACTGTAATATATTTTCACCAACATTTTAAGTATTAATTCATAATAAATTGTTGAAGAATTATAAATATTGAAAACACGACTTTCCCGATTAAAAGTATACACTATTATCGAAAAGGTTATGGTTTAAACATTTATGTAAATAAATACGTTCGATTCAATATTAATAATAAAAATTATTCGTAACTCAGTTTGAAAACAAAAATGACAGCTGTAAGATCAACGATTTCAATTTGTTAATTGCTTATTTCAAATATCCACGACCTTCTCGATTAAAAGTGTAACAGTTTACACTTACAGTTTAGTCGAGAAAGTCGTGAAAATATCAATCATCGAATTTATAATTACTATCGAACTATAATGAAAATCAGACCTGAATATTTCTGGAACTGAAAGTAAATTCTAATATAGATAACTGCTTTTTCATGGAAGAAAAATAAGATAAACAGTTGATTAATTATAAAGAAATGGTTCATTCATAATTATAATTCATAAGGTGTGAATGAGTTCCACATTTTGTTAAATTCATCTTCATACGCTTGTACAGGCCGAGGGTGTTTTATAATTGATACGTATTCGTAGTTGCCAGCTAATCCTTGCAGAGTCCAATTCAAAGAACCAGTGATTAACTTACGATTGTCACAGTCATAGTCTACGATACAGAATTTATGATGCATAAGCACCGTACTTGATTTGGATCTAACTTGTATCCCTGAAAACAATATAAAGAATAAATTATCAATTTGCTTTTTTAAATAAATCATATACGATGTGAATTCTATTGACTATTACCTGCTTCTCCTAACCATCGTATTTTCGATTCAGAAGACGTTGCCATATCCTCATCAACAATAACACGGACCACAACATTACGCTGTTTTGCACGTATGATTGCATGTGTCAAATCATTGCACGTTATCAGGTACATGCATACATCCAAGGTTTGTTGTGCATTGTCAATCAAGCTTATTATGTTGTTTAACTTGACCAATGAACAATCAGGTCCACACGGTTTGTTCTTTGTTTCGAGACAATGTTTACGACAACGAGCGTTATCACCGTTAAAAAATACTATCTCTGTTTTTGGATGCGCTTTTAATTTACAGTTGTGCATAATACGACGTATGAAAATATATGTCCCATATGCAGTTGTCATACCAAACAAAGTGCCGAAAACACGTAGCAAACTTTGGGCAATCATAGTTGTCATAACCTAAAATTCATAACAATTATTAATTTAACATAACGGTTCATTATTTTCAATTATAACCTCAAAATAGCTTAATTCTACGTTGCGAATATAATAAAAACTATGCCAATGAAACCGAATTGAATTAAAACTATTTCCAATATTGCTTATTTCCTGGATTTTTTAAGTACCAAATATTTAAAAACTAAACTAAAATTTTAACTGTCAATTCTCAACTCATAACAAATAAGCTCTTTCATTGGCTTTCACGCAGCAAAATTTTAACAGGTCAGTCTGTCACATATCCAATAGAAAGCGCCACTGTATGCACAAAAGTTTAGTAGTCAGACCAATTTATTTTCACGAGCTCGCACGAACATACAAGTCTGGGATTTACGGAATCAGGAAATCGTGGAACTACATTAATTATTATTACAAATAGCGCAGAGTAAGTTATGCCCGTGACACACCTATCATACAGCATCATACACCGTCATAGAAACTATGATGAAAAAAACAGAACGCATCCGTTTTTCAAACTAAAATGACAAATATAAACCCAAACTAACGTAAAATGAGACACAAAAGATACGTGTGAAATGAGACACCTTCGTTTTATCATATTACAGTATGATGAAAATAGAGGAGCCGCTATTTTTCATCATAGACGGGTGCGTTCTTTTTTTTCATCATAATCTGTATGACGGTGTATGATAGGTGTGTCACGGGCATTAAGGGAGAGTTAAGTAGAGTAGTGTAGTCTGGAGTAGGCTAGGATAGAGTAGCAATTTATAAATTGCACTAATAGCAAATGTATTCCATACAAGCACAGATAAACGGGTTTTAAAAATACGTTATTAATTAAATTAATAATTTGTAAAATATTAAATCCCTGTAGGGGTCGGATTGATTGACGAGTATATGTTAGTTCAAGGTGTCAGCAGAACTTGAAGGGTAGAATGACAATTATAAAACATTTATAAATTTTGATGTTTTTATTCAAAATGTCAACGTTTCGGCCACGGTAGCTCCACCTTGCCAACTTTTTGTACGGCTGTTGCACTTTCTAGTTTTGATATAATGTTTTTATTTTGTATTGCGTCTGTGATATAATTGTGTTTTTTCATAACTTTACACACTCAACTATGTTAGTTTTACGAATTTTGATATGTATTTTTTACCGTCGTTTTTATGATAAATTGTTTACCGATATAACCTATGACACGTGCTAAACAGATTTTTTTGGATGTTGTCCTGATGATGAACATAAACTAAATGGCTGAAACGTTGACATTTTGAATAAAAAACATCAAACATTATAGATGTTTTATAATTGTCATTCTACCCTTCAAGTTCTGCTGACACCTTGAACTAACATATACTCGTCAATCAATCCTACCCCTACAGGGATTTAATATTTTACAAATTTACCAGTCGTGACGAATCAATTTCATCTATGTAAATTAATAATTATTTTTTCACGTTATATTGAATTAGTTTCGGTTAAATTAACGTCATGACAGTAACAAAAAATTAACAGTAACGTGGTTATGAATCGCAAGATCAGGTGCCTCGCATTTTCGAATTCTAAAAAAAAATTGATAATATTATTTTTGATGTTTCAGAGATGTATTGATATGGGAAATGTTTTAATTAAATGTATACTTATTGATGCTTAGTCCTTTTGCATTGCCGGTATAATAGTACATTATACACCAAGGGACAGAAACCATTTATTTTTCCTGATGTGTAATTTGAAGCCCGAGGGCGAAACCAGAGGGCTACAAATACATCGAGGGAAAATGGTGGTCTCTCCCGAGGTGTATATACTATTTTTTCCACGATCGGGAGTAGAAACACTTAATTTCATAAATAATGAACTGCAATAAATCGGAGCGAAATTGCAATATTTAGAAGCCTTTGGAAATGTTTCCATGCAACGCGTACCATGACAACAAACATTTATTTACAAAAACCTTTGTTATAATCAAAACTCCTGTACGGAAAGTGTTTTCGTCCCTAGGGAGTAAATGCTTTACTTCTGTCTCGATTTTGTCGCCATAGAAACCGACTTCTACTCCCGGACGTGTAAAAAAATTCTTTTTTGCACATAATTTGGGGTCCCGTTAGTAACATTTTCGCAAGGCTCAGCAAAACCACCAGCGGGCACTGATTAATCGGTCCATAGCCTTGCTAAATTCTTTATTGTTCAAAATATTGTCTATATTTAATTGATGTAATCCCTGCTCCGTCATTGTGATTAAGCCTGTCGACGATATTACATTCCCTATTATATTTAGAGCAAAAATTTTCTAATTATTTTAATTTTTAAAATTCACAATACATATTTATTTAATTAATGGTCCATGCTTGAAGGACATTGTGTAATTTTTTATCAAAAACAAACTATAAATAATATATATATATATATATATATATATATATATATATATATATATATATATATATATATATATATATATATATATATATATGGTATGATGAATTCCTAACCCTGATGCAATTTCTCTTAAACTCACATTAGGATTATTCGATACTGAAGCTAGAACATTTATTTCATTAGCGTTATCTTCCACCTCAATTTCTTCTTCTGGTGCAAGATGTAATTGTTTTATAACACAACTGTGACATGGATGGAACACTGACCCATATTTTCTTTGATTATTAACAACTCTTTGAATCGTATGTATTGAAGGAATTGGTCTGTGTGGGTGCGAACACGCAAATAAATCTCTCACTTTTCTTAAACTATTACCATTGTAATATAATTTAAGAAATTCAATTCTTTCACTAATTGAATAAATATCCACCATTTTTTCTTATAATTCACTACTAGCAATAAATTCATGAAGCAAGAAATATTTTCTGCTGACAGATAAAACATCAATCATTTGTTGAATTTTGTTTGAATTCCAAGGCTACCCTTAAGTATTTTGAAGCTAATTTTCAACATTTTAAATTTAATTTCTGTCGGTATAAAGCATGGAAAATTATTGATTTGAATGTAGAATTTTATGCTCTACAACATTTATTTGAAGCTTTTTTCTCTAAAATAATTAGGGAAGCAGGAAATTATAAAAATATGATTTTACATGTTAAATTCCTATGTTCCGGTGTCGCGGTCACCACCCTGTATATATATATATATATATATATATATATATATATATATACATATATATATATATATATATATATATATATATATATATATAAATAGTATATAAATAAAACATAAATTAACAATTGAAAAACTATTTACTAAATACAGGGCCGTCGCTAGGGCGCAGGCATCTGACAGGGGCGGCAAAATTACTAAGTTACGAAAAAAGCTCAGCCGAATGAATATTAGTTATTAAAAAATAAACTCAGTACGTCCAACCCTCGTTATACGTATAGATACGTTCCGGAAAAGTTAGCCGTAAGGGCGGTTACACACACAGCGGTTTCTACCGGATCGTCGGTCGATTTGGTTACCAAGCGAAAAGCCGTATAACGAATCAAGCATTTTTTAACGAATCAAGAATATTTTTGGTCGTATAACGAAACATTGTGGCCGAAACATTTCAAATGCGCATTTCTGTAAATATTTTGTCTTTGTTTTGTTTTCATAGCATATATGATATTTTAAATACATGCCAATATATAAATACATTTTACTCGAAATTGCATAAAGATAGAATACAAATGCATAGAACATTTTTTAAGGTGATTGTTTCCTATCACTTTTATTTCAAAACTTTTTCCATATCTCTTATATTTTCTCCAATAATTCGTAATGTTCGATTTTAATGATCAGTAAACTTCCTCTACCGGTTGTGCGATTATGCTAGAAATCTAATCAGCTCTTCGTATAATCAATAAACTTTTAAATTGTTCTGTCTTTGCTGGTTTTTAAGATAATGAACATACAGACACACATGCACACACACAGACGTCATTGCGTATCAAAACGTATTCAGGCGACCTCAAAACATGTATTTCCATCAAAATCTCACAATCAAAATTTTTCATGTTGGCTATAATTTCTTTATACTACGTATATACTCGAGAAGAGGGCGGCGTTAACAAGTTTTCCTATAAACGGCACATGCCCTCACGGCGGCCCTGACTAAATATATGATTAAAAGTACAAGTTTGCATTATACACGTAATCTAGAAGGTCGTGAAATAAATATCAATTTTATTCCACAGTCTGTGGTCTAAAGTACGTAATTATATCAATCAACTTTCAGATCATTAAAATTTGACCATGCTGGCCTTATAAAAATGGGCAATGCTTCAAACATGTCATCAATGTTCTTTATGTATCAATACAAGGACCAATTAATTTGTATTTCACATTTAAAAATGTTTTACGCTTTGCCAAAAATTATTTTTAAAGTATAATACTTATTTTTATACTTTTATATTAAACTTTTCAATATGTTTATTTGTACTGAATTTGATTTGTCTTGTGTGCTTCTTAAGATTGCAGAAGGATGGACAGTTATATGTATTTCACTTGGTTAATAGATATAAAAGAATGTTTATTGTTGACATTATGAAGCCAATGAATTTTATTTTGGTATTATTTATTTTTCTTTCCTAGATTACATTAACTAATATTATAAATCATATAGTTGGTACATATACATATGTTGTATTTTATTTTTCAAAGCTGGGACTATTTGTACATTTCGTTACATATTACATTACATATAATAATTATTAATATGCTTACAAAAGTTTAAAAAATTGCAAGTAAAATGAATTGACATTCTTTTTATCAAATAGTATATTGATAGGCAAGAAAAAATCTAATCCATTAATTTCATATGCAGGGTGTTAAAAAAAGGGTAAAATAATTTCATGGTATATACATTTTGATGTGCTGATTCAGAATCAAAAAGAATTTTTTCAAAATTCGCAAAATTATGGACATGCTTCTAGAACAGTACATTTTTAGTGCCACTGGTAGTACACAAATGAGTACGGGTATTCAATATAAATTTGTTACCACGTAACTGATGTTGAATAACAAATGAATTAATTTTATTCTGACGTTTTGTAATAATGTACTGTCACCAGTGGCACTAAAAATGTAGTCATCTAAAAGCATGTCCGTAATTTTGCGAATTTTTAAAAAATTCTTTTTGATTCTGAATTAGCACATCGAAATGTATATACCATGAAAATATTTTACCCTTTTTTTTAACACCCTGTATACTACAACATTGATTTTTTTACTGGATTTATATTTTTAATTCTGCTCAATTCTACAATTGTTTTTAATTTTGTTTAAATTCCATGGCTATTCCTATATATTATGTGTTTTCATGAAATTTTAATCTTGATTTTCTCAGTTAGGAAATGTCAAAAATTAAATCTGATTGCTCACTTAGATGCAGAATTTAATTCTTTACAACTTTTATTTAAAGTATTTTTCTCTAAAGTAATTTGGTAACTAATGCAGGAGGAAAAACTGATTTTACATGTTAAACGCCTATGGCCAGTTTTTTAATTAACACCCGGTATGTATGTATAACAAATTCTTAAAAAATTATGTTGTACAAACTTAAATTAAATTAAATTATATTCTGGAAGAATTTGTGCAAAGTGGTTTGCCTTTTGTTTTGGCAAGATTGTAGTTGTACAAAATCAGCACAGATATTTATTGCTGACATAGGAATCCCGTCATTTTGTTGTCATTGTAGATTTTGAGTTTTAATTTCATTTAGGATAGCAATTTTATTTTTAAGTGTCAAATCCTTTCTTGGCATCTTAATAAGGTTTATATCAATGACGCACTTTGCACTTTAGTTTACTTAGTTTATTTTTATTTACACTTTATACTCAATTTACAATTCTGTGACTGAATTTACGTTAACTCCACTATACGCTTATACCGTGCAAATAACGTAAGACTATACATTGGTGACTTTATTTTAGCTTTAATTAATTTGCCCATGTCAGTAACAATCGCAATTACAATGACGCTTGTTTTGGTAAATGTTACTGTGTTTTTAATATTGTGTTACTAATATCTCACGAGTTTGCGTAATAATTAGTGCAAAAAATGTACATCACACAAGAGAAGTTTAAGATGTACTCCTGGTGTTTAGAAAGGGCGTCTCTGCGAGAAATTTCTGATTATTTCAGCGTTGAAATCCGGAGCAGGCCCATCACATGTTATCAAATGGTGGCAAATTTAGTCATCACCCCCAAGTGATTTTGGAAATGTTCCGAAACCAATTACAATTTCAGTACTTGGAGTGTACTTTTAATCCAATAACATGTAATAGATTTAATAAAAAAAAATGTAATAAACTCTGTAAATGATTTAAATAAAAATAGTAGTCTGTGGACAAATCTAATTTTACATTATTGAACAATAATAAATTGGAGTTTTTGTATGTAATCACCATGGTAACATTAAGTAAATGCCTTATTTCTAATTTTAAATTATTCAACGAATTGATACTAGCATGAGCAAATTGATTAAAGCTAAAATAAAGTTGCCTTACATTATTCGCACTGTATATAATGATGTCAAATAGAACCTCCACTCCAGCGCTAAATATTCACGTGTGAAGCCTCGAGTTCACGGAATTTACACACGATTACTGTCCCGATTAAACGGAATATTGTCCCGAAAAAGCGAAGAAAATTTGTGTTATTTCCTTGGTTTTGTTTCCGTTCTTTAAGATTTGTCCCTAATAAGCGGCTGTCCCGATTAACCGATGTCCCAATTAAGCGGAATCGACTGTAGTAGGTTTTCCTAAGCTAAATAAAATTAAGTATGTATGAAAAGTTTAATTTCACAATATAGTGCGATGCCGTATGATCACGTGCTAATTGTACGCCAAACATTGTTACGAGCGGATAAATTAACCGGAAATTGTGTCCGTTAAATCCGAAATTCGAGGCTTTATTGTCTATAATTGCATAAATCGATATAAGTGACCCTTAGCAACTCAGTAATTTAATGCTGGTATTCTATAAAATTATTGATTTACTTCGTATATTTTAAAATGTTATCGGCGCATAATTAAAGAAGTAAGGATTTCTATTTCTATCATCCACCGTTTTTTTCGATATTTGTATACACTTTTTATCAAGAAGGCCATGTTCTGACGTTTATTGTTAAACTTTATATAGTTATTCTTGATTTTATTTGAGAAAAAAAAATGTATTATACCATATACGTGTAACTTGAAATATTTTTCTTGGTGTAAATAAACGTGTAACAAAGTTTCATACTTATGATATTTATGGAGGTATGGCGAGTTGTTCAGCCAATTCTCAACTTCTTTGCAGATTGGCATCTTTAAAACGCTTTTGTTAGCTGAAAATCACTCATGCTAAAATCATCTCTTTTGATGAAAATCATTTTCTGACAGTCCGGTCATCAATTAAGTACAATTAGCCGTACTCCGTAGGCAGTACTGTACTAATATTTTGGCGGCTCTGTAAGGGAATAGTGTCACACTAGTTGCGTAACGCAGAATATTTTTTGAAGTTGTAACCTATTAATTTTCTGAACAATCTTAAGGAGAAATATTATAATCCAAAAGAAAGATTACTATGTGCTCTATAATTTATATATTTGTAACTTAATTTTCTATCAAAAACAAAGAAAAATATGCATAATTTTTACTTGTATTTATTACTGTAATATTTTTCTTGTTTTCAGCTATGGCTTGGAAAATTGTATTGATTGGATGGGCCACGTTGTCTTTGATTGCCGCGCAGACGACAGTCGAAGAGTACGAACAGAGTATTAACACATTGTTCCAAAATATACCAACATATCAATACCCCGAATCTCACAGCGATTTTTATAGAACTAATTTTGAAAATGGAGGTAAAACTCATTTTCCTATAGAAGTTTTAATTTTTAGTACGATTTAGTACGGTGCAATATAATTTTTGCCGTTGTATCGTTGAAATATCTTAGTGCATATAAATTGTACTATTTTTCCCTCCTCTATTGGTTCCCGAACAATCGTATTTCCGCATTAGGAAAATTACTCGTAGGCACTGCAGTGAAAAACAAATTGACATGTTTCATTTTTTTAGGAGTGCTTGGAATATTCGATTTCATCATAGTCGGCGGTGGTTCTGCTGGAACAGTTTTAGCTGCTCGATTATCTGAAGTACATAGCTGGAACATTCTGCTATTAGAAGCTGGCCAGTCGGAAACAGCGTACACAGATATACCAGCCATGGCTCCTTTACTTCAATGCACGGACTATAATTGGGGTTATCGGAGCAATGTACAGAATGGATCATGTTTAGGTGAATATGAAATACAATAACCTATTATTAATCCGACAATTCGAAACATCAATGTTGAAGAATTTTCTTTATAGTTATCAGATATCCGTTTAAATATTTGCTTATTTCATTGGCCGAATTATTGCAGGTATGACTGACCGTAAGTGTAATATTCCGCGTGGTAAAGTACTAGGTGGTTCATCAGTCATCAACTACATGGTTTACACTCGAGGAAATCGGCTGGATTATGATGCATGGGCTGCATTAGGAAATCCTGGATGGTCCTACATTGATGTTCTTCCCTATTTTCTTAAATCTGAAAATTCTTCATTGACAGAAACTGTTGACGCAGAGTACCATAATAAGAATGGGGATTTACATGTCGAACATGTGAAATATTATACCGAATTTGCTCAATCATTCATAGATGGTAATGTGGAATTGGGAAAGGAAAACTTAGATTACAATGGCAGATGTGAGCTGGGATATTCGAGAGTACAATTAAATATTATCAATGGTAGACGGTGTAGTGGAAATAAAGCATTTCTGTCTAAAGTAAGAAATCGACCGAATCTCGTCGTACAACAAGGAGCGTTTGTTACAAAATTGCTTATTGACAATCTAACTAAAACCATTATTGGTACTCAGTTTGTAATTGGAAATAAACGGTTTGAGGCTTACGCTAGTCGTGAAGTAATTGTAAGTGCCGGAACTATTGGATCTCCACATTTGTTAATGTTATCAGGTATAGGGCCAAGAGAACATTTACAAGATCTAAATATACCACTGGTACAAGATTTAAATGTAGGACAGGAACTAGCTGATCATGCTCTATTACCATATTTCTTTTCTTCAAATTATACCAATACTGTGAAACCTCTAACAACATTCATCGAAGAATATCTCGATGGAAAAGGTTTATTTACGGCTCCTGGAGCCACAGAAGCAGTGGGATTCGAAGATACGAAACATATTTTATCGCCTCTACCAAATATTGAATATACATTTTTTGAATTTCTTGGATCAGCTGGTGGGATTCTTAACAAGGGCATGGGATTATCAACAGAAACTCTAAATGCATTGTTGAAACCATTTCCAGATGGATCCAGTGCCGTGGGAATAATTTTAGAACATCCAGAGTCAAGGGGCACTATAAAATTGAAATCAAACAATCCGTTTGATTTTCCTTTAATAGATCCCAACTTTTTGTCGAAAACAGAAGATGTTGAAAATTTGTTATCAGGAATTAAATATCTATTTAAAGTATTTAATACTACATCAATGCAAAAATTTAATGCAACTATACCGGATAATCCACTTCCAGACTGTGCACATCTTCCTTATAATTCTGATGATTATTTGAGATGTATGATTAGACAATTGACGACAACCTCATATCACCCCATAGGAACCTGTAAAATGGGATCCATATTTGATAAAAATGCCGTTGTCGATCACAATCTAAAGATACGAGGTGTAAAGGGCTTAAGAATTGTCGATGCTAGTGTCATACCACTTCCATTGTCGGCTCATACTAATGCGCCCGTATATATGATAGCGGAAAAAGCAAGTGACATTATAAAAAGAACCTATAGTAGTTTAAATGAAAGAAGTCCCATGAAGGTTATCTGTATCATATACGAATTAACGTATAGTTATATATCTATCTCTCTCATTTCAATTGTCAAACAGCACGCGCGACAAGGATGGATATAACGCGTTTGTCTTTAGAATGTCCGAACAATACTACGACAAGCAAAACAAAATGAGGATCGTTGTACTCGATACTATTGCAATAACGTACGTTGATTTCTTATTCCCTACACTACTAGCTGTCGCATAGGCGTGTAACGTCATTTTGCTGCATTTTCTGTCAATTTGTCTTATTTACCACTAATTAACACCAGTATTATGCACTAACACAAACACAGTTATAATAAATCACTTTTATTGCAACCACTGAATTATATCATTATCTAAATCGTTGTTGTAATTCAAAATGTGAGACACAAATGATTAACGTAATGAACTGTCAAAACATCATATTTCTGTTGTTACCGGTGCTAAGCCGACTATTCACCGAAAACTTTATATCTGGTATATACTAATGCATGCATTGTTCTTCTTTTGTTTATATCTCCCCGTCATCTGCTAACCCCTCACCATCGGAAATTACAGTATCTTATATGCCCCATTAAAAATTAGATAAACGACGCTACTGAATATGAGAAAATGGGCGTGGTTAAAATCTAAACTCGTACTGCCCTTCAATGACCTTCAGGGGACTTCTTTCATTTAAACTACTGTATTTTGTTTTTTAAATAAAAAATTGTATTTCTGTTAACATTTTGTTTTTTTGTTTTCATAGCATATATACTTTTAATACATTCTATGAACATAAATATGAAATGTCAAATATGTGTGAATAAGTAGTTTCGATATACCGGCGGTTAATTAAAAAAAATTGCCATAAGCGTTCAAACATGGGAAACCAGTTTTTTCTTCTGCAAAAGTTCCCAAATTATTTTACACAAAAATACTTCAGATAAAACTTGTAGAGAACCTCAGCCAAGCTAAAAAAACCTCAGCTGAATTAATAGTAGCTAAAGAAAATGGTACTTGGTTAAGAAAAAAGGTTGTGACTTAAAAAAGGTTGAGAAACATTCATCAACAATTAGTACTGAGAAAACTACCTGTCTTTATGAAGAATTTTTATCAGAATATGAAAATTAATATCCACCGCCGAGAATCGAACCTGCGTCTTTTCACTTGCCGGGCGAATGCTCTCGTCTGAGCAACGAAAGACAACTAATTATTCTCATTCCAGCTGTGACCAACTTTGTTAGTAATCTTGTGATAACATACAGATTGCGAACATCCCACAAGGTACACAACTAATATACATATTCTGTCACAGTGGACTACATCAAGTAGAATATTTAATAAAATGCTATTCGGCGACTCAGCCTCCCCTAACGGTAAACTAGAATAAATAAAGAATTTTTTTATCTGAATGAGAAAATTAATGTCCATCGTCGGGAATCGAACCCTGGTCTTTCACTTGCCGAGCGAATGCTTTACCTCTAGGAGAGCATTTTCTGAATCAGCAAAACCGATTCTTTTAAGCCATAACTCTAGTCTATATTCAATCTTATAAATACACTCAACCCACGTTATACGGCCTAGATACGTTCCGGAAAAGTTGGCTTAAAGTGAAAAGCCGTACGAATTAAGCATTTTTTAACGAATCAAGCATATTTTTTGGCCGTATCACGAAACATTGTCGGCCGTAAATAACTTTCAAAATGAATAAATAAATTAGATTAAAGTGTAAGTAAAAAATATTGTACAATCTAATTGTAACAGTTCTTCTTACTCTTAACTTTTGACAGGCATTCAGGAAATATTGAAAACATATTTACAAATCAATCAAAATCTCAGATTTTATTTTATACTGTGTATTAGATAATAAAAATAAGCATGAAATTTCGTATATTCTTGATGAAATAAATTCTGTTCTGATTAACCTATATACATATATATATATATATATATATATATATATATTTATTTATGTAAGTATTTAATTTTTCTTCTTCTTCTTCTTTGCTGGCTTTAACCCATTATCAAATTCGGATAGTAATAATTCTTTACTTCGAACTCTCTTTTTAGTTTTGAAAACAGGTCGCAACTGTTTTGTCTCTGCAGTTCTGCAAACATACAATAAAAACGTAAATAGTGCTTTACATTCTTTGCACATGAGACAAAATAAGGCTGATATCTTACATGTGATTGTCCAGTCTATTGTTAACATTTTTTTCGGATGTTTTTCCCATTGCTGCTCGCACAATACGACCTACTTCTTGAGGTGATTTTCTTAGAGCAAAGCTAGTGACATAGTGTCCCAAATGAGCCGTTTTGAAATCGAAATATTGTTTAAATAAAACTGGAAAACTACTATAATAACGAGACCACGAAGAATATGCTGAAACGTTATTCAAATCAGTTTCAATTTCAATAAGATACGAATATAATACACCTACCTAAACAGGCTGCTTTCAGTAAATTATTGTCTTTTACAAGAGCGTTTTCAAATCGTTTTTGAAGAACTTCGGCTGCAGCTTGAGAACTGCCTGGGGAGATATGGCTCATAAATGGTATGAGATTCTGTAGAATATGATCTTGCTGTTCTCGTTTCAAACTGTAAGAAAAAAAAAACAATGCCAGTTACTAACTATTAAGAAATAAAACCGGTATATATATATATATATATATATATATATATATATATATATATATATATATATATATATATATATATACCGGGTGTTAATTAAAAAACTGGCCATAGGCGTTTAACATGTAAAATCAGTTTTTCCTCCTGCATTAGTTACCAAATTACTTTAGAGAAAAATACTTTAAATAAAAGTTTTAGAGAATTAAATTCTGCATCTAAGTGAGCAATCAGATTTAATTTTTGACATTTCCTAACTGAGAAAATCAAGTTTAAAATTTCATGAAAACACATAATACATAGGAATAGCCATGGAATTTAAACAAAATTAAAAACAATTGTATGACATTGTAACTGTCAAAAAAATTTGTGTTTCGTAATTTTCGTTCAATAACAGATATTTCTAAAATTATGGAACAGTCTTCACATGAAGAAAAGCTTCAAGTAATAAAATGGTTCTATTCTGGACAAATTTATCTAAATATTCGTGATTTAATAATTTTTTTGACAGCAAATATCATACAATTGTTTTTAATTTTATTTAAATTCCATGGCTATTTATATATATTATGTGTTTTCATGAAATTTTAAACTTGATTTTCTCAGTTAGGAAATGTCAAAAATTAAATCTGATTGTTCACTTAGATGCAGAATTTAATTCTCTAAAACTTTTATTTAAAGTATTTTTCTCTAAAGTAATTTGGTAACTAATGCAGGAGGAAAAACTGATTTTACATGTTAAACGCCTATGGCCAGTTTTTTAATTAACACCCGGTATATATATATATACAGGTAGTAGAGAAAGTAATGCAACAAGGCTATATTTTTGTTATTATTGAATTTAGACAAAAATGTTTCAGACAAAAGTTACATGGTAAAAAGTACTTTATATTTCTGTGACCTTGAAATTCTCTTAAGTCATTACCCGCATGCGTTACGCTGTGCAACTTTAATTTTTTTAATGGCAACATACCATTTTGACTAAATTTTTGGAATCAGGAAGACTTTTTACTTCCGGTAGTATAACAATATTGATGGGTTACATAATCAAATTTTTAAGAAAAATAGGTATTAATTTAAGGTATTTAAGTAAAACATAAGGAATAATCAGTTTACCTTTGTTTAATTAACAAGTGATGTGACAACTAAACAATTAAAAAAGCTATGAAAATTGCGTTGGTTGTCACTTATCACTTGTTAATCAAACAAAGGTAAACTGATTATTCCTTAAGTTTTACTTAAATACTATAAATTAATACCTATTTTTCTTAAAAATTTGATTATGTAACCCATCAAAATTTTTATACTACCGGACGTAAAAAGTCTTCCTGATTCCAAAAATTTAGTCAAAATGGTATGTTGCCATTTAAAAAATTAAAGTTGCACAGCGTAACGCATGCGCGTAATGACTTAAGAGAATTTCAAGGTCACAGAAATATAAAGTACTTTTTACCATGTAACTTTTGTCTGAAACATTTTTGTCTAAATTCAATAATAACAAAAATATAGCCTTGTTGCATTACTTTCTCTACACCCTGTATATATATACCGGGTGTCCCAAGAAATCTGGGACATAGGGAATTAACATGTAAAATTGAAAAAGTTGCTCATATTTCTAATAAAAATGCTTTTAAAAAGTAATAATTAAGAGTTGTAGCTTATATAACATTTTTGCAAAAATTTATTTACGGCGTTGCTAGCACAACGGTAAGAAGCTTATTTGGTAATTTAAATAGTTTATAAATGTTATGGTTCGAATCTCCAATACATTTTAAAATTTTAAAATAATTTACATAGAATTTCATTTATTTAAAAAATAGGAGTAATTATTTAAAAATAAATTAAATTAGACAAAAGTTGCGCATTTATGGGCCAATGTTAATGGCGATTTAATATTTTCAAAATTTTGCATGGCTCACTAGATAATAACAAAAATGTGATTTTTTTGAATTTTAATTTTCCATTATAACTCACAAAGTACAAAATATATAGAAAAAAGTTTCAAATAAATATTTTAGCATACATAAGATAGTTCTCGATGAATTTAATGAAATTTTTTTTTAATAGATATTTCTGGAGATACAGCATGAAGTTGAATTTTATATATATATATATATATATATATATATATATATATATATATATATATATATATATATATATATATCGGGTGTCCCAAGAAATTTGAGACACAGTAACATGTAAATATAGAAATACAGTGATTAATTTTGAATATATTTTAGAGCAAAAGTGTAAATAAAAAAGTTGTTCAGAATTAAAAACTGCATAATATGACTATATATTCAGTGCTCAAATACATTTGCATATCGTGTAAATCAAGTTTGAAATATTACATTTTGATGACAGATCAGGAGGTCATGGAACAAAAATTGCATGTATTTTTGTTAGTTACAACAATAAATCCTCCTAATCTGTCATTAAAATGTAGTACATAATTCAAAAGTTCTTTTAGTACTTGAAAAAAAAAATATTTATCAAAATTTTTCCAGTTTTTATTTTTTTCTACTTTATTTTCCACTCAATTGTGTTCAAAATTCTTGAATATGCAGGACATGAAACATTAATTTTCCATAGTTTTTAATTTAAAATATTATGTAAGATCATTGAAGAAAAAAATATTTTGTAATTAAAAACTGAACAAAAGAAGATTAATGCATTTATAGTCGGCTTAATCTGCTTTGCTTTTGTTAACAGAAGAAAAAGTTTTCACATTTGTTTTAAATTTGTTGTTTTATTTCGCCCTAGGGACTTACGATTTTAAATGTGTATTTAGGTAGATAATTTGTGATAAATTCAGAATTGGACATACGCCGATGAGCTGCAGGCATGGATGTCTGTATCCATTCCTAGTTTAAATTCGGTATAAAGAAAAATCGAATGGAAACAAAATGAAAAATCATAAATCATAATATAGTCAAGCTTTGCTGACACATAAATAATATTCGGACAGTACGCTTTAATAGGACTTTACGTCACCTCTAGCCTGAATAACCGCTTTTATACGAGCTGGCATTTCCGGCCATTTCTTAGTTGTTTTGGTCGTATGGCATGATGCTCCATCTTGTTGGAAAATAAAATTTCCTTGAGGCGATAAGGCTGGTATCGAAGGCAACAAGCTATTTTCAAGAATTGTTTAGTATTTTTGAGCATTAATGGTACCTTCTATAAAATGAAACTTTCCTAACCCATGTGCAGACATATTTCCCCAAACCATTACATCCACTGGAAACTTAATTGTTCGTTTTAAACAGTCTTTATGGAATGCTTCATTTTTTGTTCTGATAACTCTCTTGCGATGATCGCCTACACTAACATCAAATCCTAATTCATCGCTAAATATTATTATTTTCCAATTATCATTAGTCCAAGATACTCATTCCTTTGCCCAGGCCAATCGTTTTTTCTTTTGTTTATCCGTAACCAATGGGTTTTCTTTTGCCTAAATCAATTTGCCTTCAAGTCAAAAATTTTAAATGTTTTTTAGTTTAACATACCTTATGAAAGTGCAAGTATATGTGTCCATCGTCGACAGGTTTCGCGTGAAACATTAACATTTGTTTCTTCATTCCAATTAACGGTTATTTCCGGTACAGTGTCCCTACGTCCCGATTTACAAATCCGAACGAGTGCTCTTTGCATTCTGCAACTGACTTTAAATTCACGACCCGTTGATTTCCCCGATACATTTATGGATCCGGTTTCCGCAAACTTTTTTACAATATCTGCAACTGTAGACTTAGCTACATTTAGTTGTTGCGAAATATTTCGAAAAGATTTTCCTTCATGGAACCATTTAATGACCAACTCTCTAACAGTTTTATTTGTTGCTTTGCCGCGCGACATTTTGTTTCAACTGATATAAACAAAATGTGACTTGTTTGCCACAAGTCTTCGTAACTAGTAATAACAAATGAATAACCAAAGCAAAGACAGAATCGCTATTCAATGAAAATAAAGTTACCCTGAAGCCTATTGTCATATAACGTCTCACTAAAGCGTAACTGTCCGAATATTTATGTTCCCGCAAAGTTTGACGATAATATGTTTTATGATTTTTCATTTTGTTTCTGTTAGGTTTTTCCTTATACCGAACTAAAAAACTAGTGTAAGAATAATGTATCTTTACAATAAAATGAAATTTAATTGTTCAGTTAATTTGCTGTATTAATATTTGAGAAATTTTTGAAAAATATTTAGTGTCCGAACAAATATGTGTTAGGGCTCGTATAATAAATGAATTTCATTTACTAAATACCATTAGATATTAATACTTACAAGAGTTTCTTCTCTTTCAAGTGATTCACATATTCAAGCTCTGGTTCGGTTAAAAATAGCAATGCCTGTCCATATTGACCTGCTCTTCCCGTTCGGCCTACACGATGTACATAGTCATCATCTGTTAGTGGTCCTGTATACTGTACTACATAATCTGCATGGGGTATGTCTATTCCACGAGCAGCTACGTCCTAATAAAATAATATTTACATATTATAACTGTACGCTAAACGCAACATTTTTACCATATGTTTATGCTACAGTAAACGATTAAAGCATAATAAAAGTATGCATTTGCTGTAGTGTATCCTACCGTACTAGGAATATATACTTTTACTACTAATTTCATGTAATGACTGAACTGAAGCTTTTACTGTGACATATACAATGTCTAATGAAATACTGTTTAAAAAGAATATATTTACACGTCCGGGAGTAGAAGTCGGTTTCAATGGCGTCAAACGCGGGGCAGAAATGAAGCATTTACTCCCTAGGGACGAAAACACTTTTCGTAAGGGAGTTTTTATTATTATAAAGGTTTTTGTAAATAAATGTGTTATCATAGTACACGTTGCATGGAAACATTTCCAAATGCTTCTAAATATTGCAATTTCACTCCGATTTATTACAATTCATTATTTATGAAATTAAGTGTTTCTACTCCCGATCGTGGAAAAATAGTATATACACCTCGGAAGAGACCACCATTTTTCCCTCGATGTATTTGTAGCCCCTCTGGCTTCGCCTTCGGGCTTTAAATTACACCTTAGGCAAAATAAGAGGTTTCTCTCCCTTGGTGTATAATGTACTATTATGTGATATCGATGAAGTACAAAAAAGGACGATATTGAGGTACATTGAAGGCATTTTTATGCACATACAGTAATACTCCGGGTAGCGCTAACCGCGTTAAACTTGGTAATTTTAGGAAATCTGTAAGATCCTTGTCTTCACGAACCGCGTTATAAATGAAACATCTTACATTTAGGGCTCTCTGGGTGGTTCAAGAAAAACAGTGTTAAAGTGAATTAACGTTAATCACGATAGTGTTAAGCGAAAGCTTAATGTATAAAAAATATTATGAAAAAAAAAGTTATATTACTGTGCAAAGTAACACGCCCTTCTTGGCTGCTCGAAAGGATTTAAAAATGTCAACACGTTCTTTCTGTTCCATGGAACCATGAAGTTTGAAAAATTCAATATCAAGTACGTCTTCTTCTTCCATATCACTGTCATCTGATTCTTCTTCCGGATCGATTAAGTTATTGTTGCTTTTTGTTCCTTCCTTTTTTGGTCTTTTCACCAGGCACTTTTTAAACAATTCTTCATGATAATCCACCATCTGGCGACTCGCCATAAATATAAACATTTTACAGCTTTCTTCGCTGAATTTACCAACAATAAGCGCTGATAATACAACTAATCGCGTTTTTACATCTGTCACAATATATTTCTGTTTCAACGTTTCTGGCATTATGATTTCTTTGCTTTGTTGTTCTTCAAACAAATGTATATCTGGTTTGCCACTTGAGTTCAGTGGATCAATATATACATAATCTTTCATTGTGAATGTTGCAAGATCTTGAACACTGCTAGTCAATGTAGCTGATAATAGTATTGTTTGCCGCTCTGATACGTTACTTTCTGTAGGGCCTGAATCACTCACTGGCCTCGTAGCAGACTTCATCATGGCAATTGGATCATAGTCAACATTTCTTACATCACTAATATGCTGAACCAATCTTGAAAGAAAAACCTGTTTTAATATTTTATATGTATAGCGTTTGCTACGGTTATTATTTAGCTATTTCATGTATTTAATTGCGTACATACATAGCATTCACTTCCAGACATTAATGTAAGTAAAAGCCCTCTATTATAAACACAATCTAGCTTCTCTTAACAAAATTGTATTTCTAGCAAACGTTTCAAAGACTTCGTAGACCTCTCGCTCACAGCTACACATTTTTCAATATGCGTTCGAAAACATGCATCCGAAATAAACAAATTCATTCACCTGTTCCATTTATTTACTAACAATACTAACACTGCACTGCGTACATTTGTCTTATTCACAAATTAAAAAATTCACTTGTCACAAAGCATGAAAAGAACGACTGGACGTTTTCATTAATCATTGTATGAATTAAATAGTGGTCTCTACTCAAAGCATAATTTAAAAATTAGTACTTTAACACGGTTATCGGTGATGTTAGAGGAAAGTACAGGCTCGCAATATCAGGTACGATATGTCAGATGTATCAGAGGAAGGAGTACCAAATAAGGTGTTTAACGAAAATATGGTTAAAACAGATACCTAGAAATACAAACTATGACAATATTGTACGCAGTGGAGTTGCTATAGGTACTTGACAGCTCAAAACAATGATTGGAATGCATTTGGTACTCTCCGAATACTCTTTCATTGCTATTAATTAACACATTTGCATGGTACTACACACCGCTCAAGCATATCAATACACTTTTTGTTAATATGTACATACTTATTAACATCTTTTTGAAATCCCATGTCAAGTAAACGATCTGCTTCATCCAGTACAAGATATCGTACTGTGTTTAATTTAAAATTCTGTGTATGTAACACATGATCCAGCAATCGGCCAGGTGTACCAACTAATATTGTGATACCTTTGCGTAATCGAGCTTTTTCGGAACTACGCTTTTCACCTCCACACAATTTTCCAGGTACAATCCATCGAAACGGCTATAAAAATGTCGTAATGAGTACTTCCAGCATGCAAAAACACAGATATAAGCAAACATTTCAATGAAAATAATTTGTAAAATTGTGTAGCAACAACAATCATATTGAAAATGATACATTAATTGTTATATAATACATACCTCTACGAGTTTTAGAAAAAGTTCGTATGTTTGCAATACTAATTCGCGTGTAGGTACTATAACAACGGCTTGAACGCCATCTTTTCTACTTATATGTGGTTGAATACACTGCAGACCATTGACAATTGGTACAGCATATGACAATGATTTTCCAGAACCTGTTTGAGAGCGAATCTACAAATATATTGTCAAAAATACTACAAAGTATTAATATTTTATTAATATTAAAATTAACTACTTGTCAAGGAATGATTAACTTTAAATTTTATACTTACAAAGACATTTTTACCAGACTGTATTACTGGAATAGTTTTTTCTTGAACAGTAGTGACTACTGTTAATCCAATTCTTTCTAGATTTGTTGATATGTGAGGATGTATATCAAGATCTTTGAATGTTTGGCCTCTAGCCGAAAACATTTGTTCAGTGCTGTGAGTTTTATCCACATTGTCATCGATGTTTTTAGTCTTATGTTTTGAAAAATTATCAAATAATGGAAAAACTTTCCTTTTGAATTTTTCATTACTTGTAATATTTAATTTATCTTTACCATCAGCGACTGGACTGGATTTCACTTGTTCTGATTTATTATTTATAACAATGGAATCTTTCTTTGCAGTAATTGAAGGTTTCTGCGGTATTATCTTGTTTCCAGTTGGATTTTTCTTATTCAGAAATGAAGATTTAACTTTTTTAGAATTATCCCATTTAAAATTAAACGAACCCTCTGTATTTTGTTTGGATTTAACACTAGATATATTGCTTTTTGAATTCTGAAATTAGATATTTTATTACCATATGAATCAAAATATTATTTGCTCTGTTGTACCTATGTATAATACTTACGTTCGATGTTTTATTGGTTATTGGCGTAGAAGACACATTTAAACAAATATCCATTATGTCTGCGACGTTTTGCAACTTTTATAATTTATATTTCTCATATACACGTTGAAACACGTGCAAGACGTAGTATAGACATGTGCTACCAATGTCATTCAAATATATGTGAGGTTAGTTCTTATTCTACGTTCTAAGTGTTGGTGAGAAACAGAGAAGGAAAAATAGATTACCCGAATTATGATGTTGCGAATTCTTTTTCGGGCTTTGCTGTAATTTGGCCATTTAATTTCGGGTTAAATAAAGAGATGTGGAAAAATGGTTTTATCTCTATTAAATTTTTACTAAAATATAATTATTATATACACATACAACATCTGGTTTCGCCTTATCATTTTCATTTTCAATTTTGAATTACGTTTAAAATGTCATATCGGTACCTTGATTAGCAAAAAAAAACTTAAACTTAAAAATCCGCAACGAAGAATATTTCCCCCACTTTTTTGTGACGTCGCTTTTTAAAAAAGGGAAAAGAACTAAGCAAACCTAAAGCCTGTTCTACATTATACTTTTTCCTCATATTTCGATGCTAGAAAAAAGTCATATTTTGATACTAGAAAAAAAGTATCCGAACAGATCATTCGTATATATTCGTTTTTATCTTCGACTTTTTTCACCAGTACCAACTTAAACTTAAACCAATTTTCATTTTGACAGTTATATTGAAAGAAGGTTATATTAAAATCATGTCAAAAATAAATAAATTAGTTAAAATTTATAAACTGTGGCTGCTATATAAAATATACAAGTCAAACAAATGTTTGTGCACTTATCTTTACACCAACGCTCACTAATATATTTAAACTGTCAGAAAAATGTATTGGTATCACTGCGAATGCGCTTACTGCGCATGTTTCTAGTATGAAAATCGAACGAAACTCGGATCGGATCTAGTTTCATTTCTAGTATGGAAAAAGTATAGCATCGAAATAGAAGGGCATCTACACTATACTTTTTTCGCATATTTTTTCTAGTATCAAAATATGACTTTTTTCTAGCATCGAAATATGAGGAAAAAGTATAATGTAGAACAGGCTTTAGACCGGTATATCGAGGTTTTAATATGCACTAATTGATTTGTAAAGCCAGCTGGGTGTGTAATAAAATACAATAAAAGAAAAAATACATGTGCAATTGATAATTATGTTACAATCGCGATAATTAAATTGTTTACACCCATAATGCTTCATTGTAAATCAGTCTTTAAAGCCTGTTCTACATTATACTTTTTCCTCATATTTCGATGCTAGAAAAAAGTCATATTTTGATACTAGAAAAAAGTATCCGAACAGATCATTCGTATATATTCGTTTTTATCTTCGACTTTTTTCACCAGTACCAACTTAAACTTAAACCAATTTATATTTTGACAGTTATATTGAAAAAAGGTTATATTAAAATCATGTCAAAAATAAATAAATTAGTTAAAATTTATAAACTGTGGCTGCTATATAAAATATACAAGTCAAACAAATATTTGTGCACTTATCTTTACACCAACGCTCACTAATATATTTAAGCTGTCAGAAAAATGTATTGGTATCACTGCGAATGCGCTTACTGCGCATGTTTCTAGTATGAAACTCGAACGAAACTCGGATCGGATCTAGTTTCATTTCTAGTATGGAAAAAGTATAGCATCGAAATAGAAGGGCATCTACACTATACTTTTTTCGCATATTTTTTCTAGTATCAAAATATGACTTTTTTCTAGCATCGAAATATGAGGAAAAAGTATAATGTAGAACAGGCTTAATAAGAATATTCGTGTATATGATACCTTGTATGTTTTATTTTTTTTTTATCATTTCACCTTCATTGGCGAGGTCAGGATTAACTTATACAAAAAAAAACTTTTGTACATATCTAGTGAGCCATGGACAATTTGCAAAAAAATTTTATCATCAACATTGTCCGTAAAATGTGCAACGTTTGTCTAATTTAACTGATTCGTATTTCATAGTTCCCGAACTATATTTTAGAAAGGTCTAATAATTTACATTAACTTACCGGCATACATTATACAATCTAAATCTGTCCATATCTTTACTAAGAAGGTAAATAATTATTTAAAAAGTAGAGTAGAATAATGTTTTACCTAAATATACTTGTTAATTGATAAACGTGGTAGTTATAATTAAAGTTGTGATAATATAGTGATACGGTGTCTTAAACATTGTACGATGTAGCAGCATATGCTAAATTAATAATAGTAATAATAAATATAATTTCTTGGTTAAATATCATTAATGTGATTTTATATATGTATTTCCAAACTTACCAGGTTTTTGCATATAACTACATATGTTAAGACACTCTTCTTACTGTTATCTACTGTTTACCAGTTTTGGATTTATATACTCGTACATTGACTTCGAAGTGGGGAACCTAATATTGTATTTACATTATCAAAAAGAGGGGAACAACATAATAAATCATATCAACATTTATACATCTTGGTGGATAAAATAATAAACAATTAAAAAAAAATCATCGCGGAAATAGTTTAGTTTCAGATTAATTTTTACTAAGTTAAAAAAAGTTTGATTAAACAATGTCCATAGTAGATTTATTTAAGTCAAAATTTGATATGAAAAGGTTTATCCCCAAAGGGTTGGAATAATGACTTGAACTTCAGACGTAAAGAAGTTTATTCAAAGTTCATAACAAACTTATGCCGACGTTTCGACCTTATGGTATGAGGTCATTTTCAAGGCTTAAAGGAAGAAGCGAAGATACAATATTACCACGTGGATATTACATGGAAGTATAAACACAAAATATTTGTGAACAAAACATGTTCAATGCAATTGAACAGTATAGAAAAAACGAGTGAAAATATAAAATTAATAATAATGATAACAATAATAACTGACCATGGTCATACCATAAGGTCGAAACGTCGGCATAAGTTTGTTATGAACTTTGAATAAACTTCTTTACGTCTGAAGTTCAAGTCATTATTCCAACCCTTTGGGGATAAACCTTTTCATATTAAACAATGTCGACAATGAAATTAAAAAAAAAGAATTAAAAAAGATATGTAATGCTGCATTTGAAATATACGTATACTTATATGTATTACATTTTCTTAATAATTCCAATCATCTCATCAAATGAGTAATTTTTCATTATTTTGTTCTCCACAGCGATTTAATACTTTGTGAGCTTTAGTTTGGCTTGCGATTAAATGATATGCGAACAATAAATTACGACTTAATTGTAATTTTTTTGAATTCTGTTCTACTTTCATATTTACATGCTTACCAGAGGCGGGCGGTGACTTCTCAACCAGGGGATGCTTGTCAAAAATAAAAATTCATCTTCCTTTTTACACGTCCGGGAGTGGAAGTCGGTTTCTATGGCGTCAAAATCGAGACAGGGACGAAAACACTTTTCGTAAGGGAATTTTTATTATAACAAAGGTTTTTGTAGATAAATGTCGGTTGTCATGTTACGCGTTGCATGGAAACATTTCCAAAGGCTTCTAAATATTTCAATTTCGCTCCGATTTATTATAATTCATTATTTATGAAATTAAGTGTTTTTACTACCGAACGCGGAAAAAATAGTGTATAATGTACCATTTATTTAAATTTATTATTATTCACAGAACTTTTTACATTATATAGCATTTAACAAACATTTAAAACAAGTATAACTAGTATTCAAAGAATGGGTTAGTCACCCATGCCTGCAGCTCATCGACGTATGTGCAAGTCTGAATATATCACAAATTATTATTTATCTAAATTCACTTTTAAAATCGTAGGTGCCTAGGTCGCAAATAAAACAACAAATTTAAAACAAGTGTGAATACATTTTCTTCTCTTGACAAAAGCAAAGCAAACTAAGCCGACTATAAATGCATTGATCTTCTTTTGTTCAATTTTTAATTAAAAAATATTTTTTTCTCCAATGGTCTTACATAATTTTTCAAAATAAAAAATATGGAAAAATATTGTTCCATTTCCTGCATATGCAAGAAAATTTTGAATACAATTGAGTGAAAAATAAAGGAGAAAAAAAATAAAAACTGAAAAAAAGTTGCAAAATATTTTTTTTCTCAAGTGCGAAGGAAAATTTTGAAAAATAAAATGTACCTTGCACAACTAGACCATAACAAGTATCTGCAGAAAAAATTTCATAAAAATCCGTTGGGTAGTTTAGGAGATCTGGGTGGAACAAAAAAATCTCGTACGAGCGAGCGAGCGAGCGGACGAGCGACATACATACGGACATATGTTGTAATAGTCATTTCGTGGTCCAGGGGGTCTGTCCGGGATTTCTGTGCAAAAATTTTTGAAATCGGAAGATGCTACAGACATCGTACCGAACACTATAGCTCTTCGACAGGAGGTCGATGAGCTAAAAATAGAAAATTGTATAAAAGAATGAACCAGCCAGCTCTTTATTAGGCATATCGATCCATGGAAGCAAAGTCTGGAACCGCATCCACTAGCACTCACTAGTAGTAGTGAAGCAGTTGTTAACTTGAGCTACGTGACCGAGAATACCACGAAGTACGCATGCGCGTAGTAAGCTATTCTGAATCCGAATCCATGGCATTTGTACATGAGCAGGGGGCAGATAGCCGTCTTGCCGTCAGTCAGCTATTGCCGCTAGGCGGAGCAATGCTCGCACGGCCGTTATCACCAAAAAAAAAATGAAACTATACGAAATTCAAATATACGAATGGTATGAAAATACTCTTGACATTTTAGGGATGCGCCGCATCCATGGACCGCTCGCCACTGATGCTTACTCTACAATAAAATACAAACGTATTTCATCCAGTACAAAAATGTATATTGTCGTATACCGGGGTCCCAAGAAATCCGAGACATGGGGAATTAACATGTAAATATATAAAAATTGTGATTAGTTTTGAACAATACATTTTACAGCAAAAATGTAAATAAAAAAGTTGTTCAGAATTAAAAACTGCATGATATGCTGCCATATTCAGTGCTCAGATATGTCTCTGTAACGAGTAAATCAATATTTAAATACTATATTTGAATGACAGATTAGATCATGAAACAAAAACGCTGTTTTGATTATTTGTTGTTTTAACAAATTGTAGATTTTCTTTAGTTAAAATGTAGAATCTTGAAAAGGAAGGTATTGGATCCAAAAAGTTAGAATAATTTACTGTATTTCAGATGGTGTGTACTATATTTCATAACGAATCCAACAAAAACACCGACCTTTCGATCATACGGTGTTTTATCATTTTCAAGCAAAAAAAAAAAATCGAATGCAAAAAACGCATAACACGGTAAAACATCTTGAGAATTTCACTCAAAACTTTAGTAAATGTGACATTGAAACTTTCCACATCATGCACGTAGACGTGATGGAAGAAGTTTGTTTTAATAAACAAAAAACCTGCATTTTTAGCTCATCGACCTCCTGTCGAAGAGCATATAGTGTTCGGAACGATGTCTGCAGCATTTTCCGATTTAAAATTTTTTGGCGCAGAAATCCCGGCCAGACTCCCCGATCAAGGAAATGACTATTACAACATACAGGTATGACCTTTGCATGTCGCTCTCTCGCTCGTACATTTTTTGTTCCACTAACTCCTCCTAAACTATCCAATCGATCTTGATGAATTTTTTTTTATAAATACGTGTTATGGTCCAGTTCTGCATGTGATTTATTGATTTTCAAAGTTTTCTTTAGTACATACTAGAGAAAAATAATATTTTTTCAGTTTTTATTTTTTTCCTTTACTTTCCACTCAATTTTCAAGCATATGCAGGAAATGAAACAATATTTTTCCATATTTTTTATTAGCTCATCGACCTCCTGTCGAAGAGCTATAGTGTTCGGTACGATGTCTGTAGCATCTTCCGATTTCAAAAATTTTTGCACAGAAATCCCGGACAGACCCCCTGGACCACGAAATGACTATTACAACATATGTCCGTATGTATGTCGCTCGTCCGCTCGCTCGCTCGCTCGCTCGTACGAGATTTTTTGTTCCACTCAGATCTCCTAAACTACCCAACGGATTTTTATGAAATTTTTTCTGCAGATACTTGTTATGGTCTAGTTGTGCAAGGTACATTTTATTTTTCAAAATTTTCCTTCGCACTTGAGAAAAAAAATATTTTGCAACTTTTTTTCAGTTTTTATTTTTTTTCTCCTTTATTTTTCACTCAATTGTATTCAAAATTTTCTTGCATATGCAGGAAATGGAACAATATTTTTCCATATTTTTTATTTTGAAAAATTATGAAAGACCATTGGAGAAAAAAATATTTTTTAATTAAAAATTGAACAAAAGAAGATCAATGCATTTATAGTCGGCTTAGTTTGCTTTGCTTTTGTCAAGAGAAGAAAATGTATTCACACTTGTTTTAAATTTGTTGTTTTATTTGCGACCTAGGCACCTACGATTTTAAAAGTGAATTTAGATAAATAATAATTTGTGATATATTCAGACTTGCACATACGTCGATGAGCTGCAGGCATGGGTGACTAACCCATTCTTTGAATACTAGTTTTGAAAAATGATGTAAGGTCATTTGAGAAAAAAATATTTTTTAGTTGAAAATTGAACAAAAGAATATCAATGCATTTATAGTCAGCTTAGTTTGATTTGCTTTTGTCAAGAGAACAAAATATTTTCACACTTGTTTTAAATTTGTTGTTTTATTTGCGACCTTGGCACCTACGATTTTAAAAGTGTATTTAGGTAAATAATTTGTGATATATTCAGAACGGCACATTCGTCGATGAGCTGCAGGCATGTATCCATTCCTAGTTTGTTTGTAATCGAAATACAATATTTCAAAATTGATATACTCGATATACACATTTGAACACTGAATATAATATCATTATGCAGTTTATAATTGTGAACGCCATTTTTATTTACACCTTTGCTCTAAAATGTTCAGTAATACATTTTTACCATGTATAACATTTTTTCTATAATTCCCTGTCACAGATATCTTCATACCATTTTTTCTGCGATCGGGACAAGAAACACTTAATTTTATAAATAAAGAATTATAATAAATCTGAGCGAAATTACAATATTTAGAAGCCTTTGGGATGTTACCATGACAATAGACATTTGTTTACAAAAACCTTTGTTATAATAAAAACTCCCGTATGGAAATTGTTGTCTTATTTCGTCCCTAGGGAGTAAATGCTTTACTTCTGTGACAATTTTCATGCCATAGAAACCGACTCCTTGTTCTGGCCGTGGAAAAAAATAAATATGCCATTGACTACCTTTACACGTATAGCAAAAACGTACTTTGCCATGACATTTACTTTGCCAAGGAGACTTTTAACGCTGTGTGAACCTTCTCGCCTAATTACTTTTACTCCTAAAGTAAAGTGTTGAAGAGACAGAATTCTATTTAAATTTCATGGCAGAAAAGAAAACATTGAGCATTCTTGATGTAATTTTTTTTTTAAACCGATATATTTAAACTAGTCGAAAAAGAAACGAGGGTTGCTAGATTAATAAAAAACATCATTATTATTCGTGTTCATAACATAATAATACAATCAGTAGCGCAACCAGGAAGTTTGGAAGGGGGGGTGCAGAAAATATTTTTTTACAATTTTGTAAGGTTGATATACATCAATTATCTACATATATGCAGATTTGAGTCTATTAATTTCTTAAATCACTTCAAATTATATAACAAAATATTGTTTTTAACTTATAATAATGCTCAAGTATTAAATAAATAAAAAAAATTTAAGACTTGCCAAGAGGGGTGTATATGCACCCATGAGCCCCACCCCCCTGGTTGCGCTACTGAATACAATACATATTAACATAACATAATCAAACCTGCTTTGCCTGTCACCAAGAGCAGTGCCGCAGTAACGCCAGGGCAAAAAGGGTGACCATCCCGGGCGCATTAATCGGGGGGGACGCCAAAATTGTAAGCTAGGACGCCAAAAACCTCAGCCGGATGAAAAAACCCCAGTTAGGGACGCAACATTGTGATTTGACCCGCAAGAATTCCTTACTGCGGCTCCGATCAAGAGGTTAAGTGAACGACAAGTAACAAATCTAAAGTAAAATAGATTTGTTCTTAATGTGTGTAAATGTACCAATATACATATTTACTTTTCATAAATCACCCTTTCTAAGTCAAGTCAAAGTACTTTTTTGGTGTACGTGTAAATGTAGTCATTGATAAAATAGTTTAAAAATATATTTTGACAAAAGGTAAAGCACTTTACCAATACATTATAAACAAAAAATAATAAGGAATACACATTCCAAAACAATTTCTAAATCTGCGTTTTACATCTGCGAAATTTTCAATTTCATAAAGTGAAATACAAATTTATTGGTCTTTATTTTGATTTATGAAGTGCACTGATGAAGAGTTGCCCATTTTTTTTTTTCAAGGCTACAGTGCTCTAATTTAAATTATTTTAAGGTTTATAGATATAACACGCGCTTTAGATTAACCTGTAGGCCACAGGCTGTGGTGTAAAATTAATTTATATGTCACAGTGCACAGAAAACAGCACAGCGTACAGAAAAGAATTTAGTATAAAGTGTCAATACAGTCAATGTATACTCTTAATAGTAAAAGTATACAGATCTAGTAGAGTAAATTTAATATTTCTTTTAGAAGTACACTTCGTTCAAAGCAGGTTTCTTTTCTTAATCAAACAATTTTTAAAAAAGTAGATATATAATTGATATTTCTATTTTGGGTTGGAATAAGGACTTGATATTTCCTGGAGATAGGAAATCAATATATTTTGGCTAAAACCAGATCATACATGAGACTTATACCGACGTTTCGACCTTCAGGTTTGTGGTCAAGGCAACTGTATGATAAAAATAATTTACGTTTTCAATGATTTCAGTCTAATTCAAAATAATAAAATAGAGAAATCTAAAATTATCTTGCTTATTATCATTTATAGATATCTATGATTGCACAACAAATCATATAGAAAACAAGTGGGCATTACTTTTACACGTTTCTTATCTACGTAATCTAGAACTGCTGTCTGTAAAAGATCACGTACTTATTTTTGTACAAAAAAAAACAGTTACTATATCCAGAAGTGTTGCCGTAGGTGATGAAACTCATTTGTTAAATTATTTATTTTACTTATTGTTTTGCAGAGACGAAAATAAATGACCAATATGAATCTCAAATTAGAACAAACAGTGTCTAATGCAAAATATGTAAGCGATAAACTAGGTTGGTGTCATATTCAAATTCTTTTTTAATGTGCTCAAATTATCAGCAAATTAAATGCGAAAATTATGTTTGATTGATTAATATATGTAGAATCATCAATATTATTAATTGTTATTTTGTACATAAGTCGCGGTATTGCGGTTCAATTATCGCCGAAATTCCCGTACCTCATCTTTTCATTCTGATTGGTCAAATGTCAAGGTAGCATAAATCATAAATGAACCTAATTTAAAGATAGTTCGTTATTGGAATCTCGTGAACCTTACAAGTTAAATCTACATCATATCTTTTGATTCGAGTTTGAAGGCTTGCATAACATAGGTTGTTTACTGTCACTGTGATTCCCTGCAACGAACAAGATGTCACTGATGATGTCAGTTGACAATACAACATGATATATTCTTGCGGATGTGGATTGTTGATATGATGTAGATAGTTAGATGACAGAAGCGTTGTTGTCATACAGAACGTAAGTATTTTTATTATTCGGATGTGGTAGAATATTATAATAAACACAAATGCAATCATGACATTTCATACAATGTAATAGTTACAACGACAATTGACAAACCGACAATATTAATTATGCAGTATTAATACATAGTTTATAAAATGTGTAACTTGGTGAAATTCGCTGCAGTGTATTTCATATTTTTTATAATCCAAGGTAAAACTATTTCTAAAATATACAAAAATCAAACAGCACAGATGGTTTTTAAACATTCGAATATTTTGTATTTTAGAGAAAAGGTGTAAAGAAAAAAGATTGTTTATAATTTTTAAAATTAGTAAACATATTGCAAAAATGAATTTATTTATTGAGATTTTTTTTAAATATATATATCACATTTTTTTTGTCTAATACTTTTTTTTTGTTTTCTAACTGATTTATATTCGATTTAGATGATATATTTTCGAAAACAGTCAGCAACAAAATAATATAATTTAGTGCTACTGACATACGAATATTAATGAATGCTTTATTATCACAAAGACTTTTCAATATTTACATCAGCTTATTATATTTATAGTTTCAGGTGAAACTCATTCTACATGTAAACAAATCAGTCAATACGAAGTTGATTGCAGTAGCAAGGTTACAAGTTATCTACTTCTAGAAATTCCAGATGATTTGAATAATGAAACACTATCCATTGATATGTCTGGACAATATTTAGAAAAGCTGCCTGCTAATACTTTCTCCAAATATAATCTTCGAAATCTTAGTGAGATTGGTTTTGACGATTGTCGTATTAGATCCATAGATAAAGATGCTTTCAAAAATGTACACAATCTTCGTGTCTTGACTCTTAAATATAACGAACTATCATTATTAGATGATCAATCGTTCCAGTCCAATGGAAAACTAGAACGAATATGGCTGTCTTACAATGAAATACAATACATAAGTGATAGATTATTCATAAATTTAACGAATTTAATCAAAATTGATCTCAGCCACAATCGAATAAGTAAAATCAATAAAAATGCTTTCGTAACGAACGTTGCCTTGGAGTTCTTGTCTCTTTCGTTTAATTTATTGATTCACATGGACACAAAAGCAATCAAACATTTGAAAGTGTTATTGATTGATGGAAACCCATGGATCTGTGACTGCAATCTAAAAGAATTACGAGTTTTAGTAGTTGAAAAGTTTCTAGAGTACAATAATCCATTACTACGTTGTCAAAGTCCACGAATTTATCAAGGAGTTTCGTGGGATCAGATCAATTATGCTGAGTTTATATGCGGCGTTAATGTTACTAATGTATTGCATGTTCCACATGATATATTTGTAAATGATAATGTTACTATAAAATGTGCCGTACGCGGATATCCTGAACCAAATGTTCGGTTCATTTTCAAAAATGAAATCATCGATACTAAAAATCATTCAAAATATCTATTACATAATTCATTGAAATATCATGGAGCATATTGGCACAATTTAACTATTTTAAACGTGAAACCACAAGATCAAGGCCTATATAAATGTGTTGCTGAAAACTCGTATGGCACTGACGATATGGTTACTTCATTAGACGTTCAGTATTTGTCACCATTTGTTACAATATTTCCACCGGATTCAGTGATAACAGAAGCGGAAAATAGTGTAAATGTCACAATATCCTGCAGTGCAAAAGGTATACCTAAACCAAACATTCATTGGATACACAAGGGTGATATTATAACCGGAAATGGATCAACGGGGAATCTAGTGCAAAATAAACAAATGCATGTTGTGCAAGATGAAGAAAACGCCTGGTTAAATATATCATTCATCCGTATTCAGCGTATACATGATGGTGAATATAAATGTGTTGCTTCTAATGCAATAAATGTGAGTGAACAATATATTCGTTTACATGTAAAACCTGCACAAAGTCCAGAAGTAGTCACTTTATTACAGAGTGAAGTAGTGAATGAATCTATGAATGTAACACTGTCTTGTCGTATAACTGCTGTTCCTACAGCAACGGTAAAATGGCGAAGAATCTATACAAACAAAACAATAAACACGAATAGTAAAAAACATGTAATTGAAAGTTTTGTCAACAGTAATAGTGTCCAATGGTATAATTTAACAATAATTAATCTGTCAGTTGACGATTCAGATGAATATCAATGTTTTGCATCGAATTCTGCAGGAGAACAGCTACAAAATGTTATATTAAAAGTAAATGGCGAAGTAAAAACCTGGGCATTGATAGCAGGTATATCATTCGGTTGTATTATTTTTTTAAGCATGATTACTGTAATAATCCTGAAATGTTGTATTAGATATCATGTTAGTCACACTCTATGATGAGGCTATATATATATATATATATATATATATATATATATATATATATATATATATATATATATATATAAATATACAGTGCGAATAATGTAAGGCTATACATTGGCAACTTTATTTTAGCGTTAATCAATTTGCCCATGCTAGTATCAACTCGTTGAATAATTTAAAATTAGACATAGGGCATTTACTTAATGTTACCATGGTGATATCATACAAAAACTCCAATTTATTATGGTTGAATAATGTAAAATTAGACACCAGTCCACAGACTACTATATTTATTTAAATCATTTACAGAATTTATTCCAATATTTTATTAAATCTATTACATGTTATTGAATTAAAAGTACACTTCAAGTACTGAAATTGTAATTGGTATCAGTACATTTCCAAAATCACTTGGGGGTGATAACTAAATTTGTCATCGTTTGATGACATGTGATGGGCCCTGCCCGGGAATTCAAAGCTGAAATAATCAGAAATTTCTCGCAAAGACGCCCCTTCTAAATACCAGGAATACATCTTAAACTTTTCTTCTGTGATGTACATTTTTTGCACTAATTATTACGCAAACTCGTGAGATATCAGTAACACAATATTGAAAATAGTGACATTTACCAAAACAAACGTCATTGTAATTTCAGTTGTTACTGACATGGGCAAATTGATTAAAGCTAAAATAAAGTCGCCAATGTATAGTCTTACGTTATTCGCACTGTATATATATATATATATATATATATATATATATATATATATATATATATATATATATATATATATATATATATATTGTGTGTAAATGAGTGTAAATGAAAAAGGTGTTCAGAATTAAAAACTGTATAATACGATGATATGTTCAGTGCTCAAAAAATGTTTGTATACCGATCGCAAAAGGTTTTTAAGTCGATCGATTACATATTATATTTTTACATTTCTTATACATTCAATTTATAAAAAGGGCATTAAATAATTTTTCAACAATTATTGTAATCTATTATTTATTAATATAGAAAAGAACATTAAATATATTATAACGTTCGTGAGTTATCCATGCTCTTGTGTGGATATTGAAAAAAATGCTTCTGGAATATCAAACACGTTCAATTTGGACTTAATAACTATCGAAAATGAAATCTTGGAAATTATGTCAGATATACATCATAAAGCCAGAGCAACAGATAACAAATTTTGTACTTGTTTATCTGAAGACAAATATCCTTGTTTGAAACAAATTGCCCTTCAATTAGTCAACTTATTTGTGCGAGTTTACGTTTTCCGAAATGAAAATAATTAAATCTAAATATCGTAATCGGCTCAGTGACGGGCATCTTAATTCATGCTTACGTTTGGCACTTAGTAATTACGTGCAACCATATGAAAAGTATGCGGAGGACCATGCATCGACATCAAAACAACATTAGTTATAGAACACTTCTTATTTAAATTATAATACTTATTTATATATGATCATCTCAGCAATTAATAAATACTGATCATTTATAAACTTTGTATTTTATTTTTACCTAGTCGATCGCTTGCCGCCTAATGCTTTTGTGGTAGATCGCCGATGGTATAAGTCTGAACGCCCCTGCAGTAGATAGTATAATACGATTTGAAATATTTCCTTTCCAATATCAAGATTAAATAATTGTTTACTCTACGGTAGTACTTGTGTATATTGGTAAATTAGAAGTGTTATTTTCCATTTAGAATTTTAATCAATATTATTCTATGCTTAATTTAATTCAAATAAAACAGCCGAGAATATTTCTTTGTTTTATTTTTGACTTTTGCAACAAAAATAGTGGAAATATCCACAATGGAAATGTTATTACGAAAAATCCTAAATCAATTTTCTTTATTTTTTTAATACTGTCCCTTACTGAAATTCTTTAAGTGGTGACAAGACTGTGCTATCCGTATAAGTGCTTCAAACGTGTGCACATCGCTTGGGCGATACAGATACATTGACAATCGGCGAATGAAAATTTGTTTATTATACCGTTCACATACTGAACGCATGATATAACTAATAAACTGGATTTATCTTAAACTTTACCTCCTTAACTAAATAAAACGATCTTGAAATTTCTATGACGGATTTATCAAGATATACATAATTCCGATGGTATTTAGAAGGCTACATAATTAGTTTATATGACACTTGCCTATTATTACTTTTTTTCACTTTGGATACGAAATATGAAAACAAGCTCATTATGCCCTAGGAGATAATGAGCGGGAATAATGACTTTACAATTTCCAGTCAACAAATATTTTGAAAACTTTTTCATAAATTGCCTTCGATTTCGAAGGTAATAAATCTTCAGTTAGCTTTCTTCGCTCTGATTAAAATATCTTTTGACATATCATTCAATAATAAACCAATTAAATGGGTAAATAAATAAATAAAAATCCTTGGCAACGCATATGTCGTAGTTATTTTGAACTGTCAAAATATTGCAAAATACAGTGGAATCCCTGAAGGGACCAATATCTAATGTCAATAGCCTAGACTGAGGTGGCATAAATTCTACGAGTCTATCTATTAATTCATTTGCCATGTTTTGGTTTCCTCTAAATATTCTGACAAATTGCTTATCAGAAATAGAAAAAGCATCATCTCTTACATGCAATGTTTTTTTTTTCATTTTGTGCCATAATTTCGGCTTCTACTGCAGCTTCAGCACCCAAATGTACGATTTCAGCGAAATTTTCCATCTCTAATATAACAAGTTGATTTATTATAATGATTTATATAATTACTAGCAGTCGTTCCCGTACTTCGTACGGTAGAACATTTTTAATATCAAGTTATAAGTTCCCTGTACACAATTTACATGTCTTGCCAGTTGGTGCAAATAAAAATACGTTATTTGACGAACCTACCCTAGAACATGCAACATAGAACTGTTCATGTGGAAAGCAGGGGGTTCGTAAATTGATCCCCGTCAATTTTATGAACCGGCCCTCTACTTTGCTAATGGTCATAGCAAAGCAAACTTATTACATCTCAGAACTTCACACATTCTTTGCAATGAAATAGAGAACAATACTAATTAATGCTAATATTATGCACTGACAAACAAAATTATAATAAACCACTATTGTTATTATATTACCATCTAAATCGTTGTTGAACATTCAAAATATGAAACACAAATGTCAACATAATTAACTGTCACAAACATCGTATTTCTGTTGTTACCGTTGCTAAGCCGACTATTCACCGAAAACTTATATCACGTCTATACTAATACATGCATTGATCTTCTTTTGTTCAAATCCCCCCGTCATCTGCTAACCCCTCACCACGGACAGACATCCGCAATTTGCCTTTTATATTATAGATATAAATTAAAACAAACTTTAAAATCTTCAAATTTGTTAAAACACGCAACAACGTAAACCACACGGAACTCATATTCACTAGCGGTAGACCACTCAAGTTAATTCGCGTGAAACATACTCGGAATGTTCCGTTCAAGACCGTTCGAGAATAGCAGCCAAATATTCCTAATCGGAAAAAGTAAAATTCCGTGTAAGAATGTATCCGAGTAAGCTCGAGAATAGCATCCCTGGAATTTGGTTCACTATAAGCGAGATTTCATTATAACGAAGGTAATCAATTTTTTTTAAATTATGCTTTATTACCATATATTTTACTCATTCATCCATGTCTATAAATAAACAATCTAAAATTACTGATATGAACGAATTTTTTTTATTGCCCCCCCCCCCACCGGCTCGAAATAATAAACAAAATCCGGTAATTATATCAATTTTTATTTTAACATTTAACTCTTGACCACAAGAGTTTTCCATTTAAAATAGATGGGGTTTTGCGTTAGTATTTTATTGCAGAATTATTTATGGAGCTATAAATTAGAATTTTTCAGGGAAGAGTCTACAAGGAAGCTCTATGAAAAAAAATTGTTGCCCTCCTATTGTTAAAATTTTGTATGGATTATCTCATGCCAATATTATATTGTTGCTCAGAAACATTGAAAATATGTTTATCGATGTTAAAGTTTAACAACATGAGGAAATAGTTCGTGTGTCGTGCCTAAAGTTGTCAACATACATTAGATTCATTCATTGACCACTTACACGAGTTCGCATATAGTGAACTTGATGAGCATATTTAGTCCATATATGCGAAAATTCATTATATGTGAGTTCACTTTATGCGAATTTATTGAAATTAGATGGCATATGTATTTAGTGGGGACTCGGCGATACTTTCATTATAAGCGAGTTTCCGCTATATGCCTGTCCACTACAAGCGGATTTTACAGCATTTCACATATTTCCACTGTAAAAAAAAAATATTAAATCAACACAATATTTTAGTTAAAAAATATTTAGAATGGGCTATAGCCCATAGAAGTTATGGACACAATTTAAGTTAGCAATACTAGTAGTCCGCGGAAAACTAAAAGACAAGGAGTTAATTCGTAATTTTAGAAAAATTGTGATACATTTTACAGGAAAGATATAAAGGCAAAAGTTGTTCTGAACTAAAAATCAGATGTATTATTAAACGTTTTTATGGTATAAATTAACGTTTTTACACGTCCGGGAGTAGAAGTCGGTTTCTATGGCGTCAAACGCGGGACAGAAATGAAGCATTTACTCCCTAGGGACGAAAACACTTTTCATAAGGGAGTTTTTATTATAACAAAGGTTTTTGTAAATAAATGTGTGTTGTCATGGTACGCGTTGCATGGAAACATTTCCAAAGGCTTCTAAATATTGCAATTTCGTTCCGATTTATTATAATTCATTATTTATGAAATTAAGTGTTTCTACTCCCGAACGTGGAAAAAATAGTATATACACCTCGGGAGAGACCACCATTTTCCCTCGATGTATTTGTAGCCCTCTGGCTTCGCCCTCGGGCTTCAAACTACACCTCAGGAAAAATAAGTGGTTTCTCTCCCTTGGTGTATAATGTACTATTTCATGTCAGATTATAATAGGACATAATTATAATAAGATACTACAGAAAACATACAGAATATTTCACTTCGAAATTTCGAAGTTTCTTATATCGCTGGACATACAAATAATTTACGTTCTTCTATAAATATATTTATAATCTATTTTATATTTGTAATTGATAATACAATTGTACTGTTTCAGGGCATTGACTTTGTAACTTTGATAGTCATAAATAAGCTTACAAATTTAGTAGCATAATATTTTGCTTTAGTATTCTTAAAATTGTTGTAATTGGAAATGATCTGTGTTTTAATAATTGATAAAAATTGCTGTTTAACTAGTATTTATTTTAACAAAATTATTCATTTTTCAATATTCGTACAAATCAATTTAATCCATAAACAGTGCAAAGAAATTATATCAAAATTATATGTTAAAATAACGGTATATTTTTAAAAGAATTTTTAACAATAAATAATACTTCTCGAGTGTCTTCGCAATTATGAGACCTTTGACATGTAATTACTTCTTCGCAATACAATTTACAATGCTGAAGGACACCCAGTAGACATTATATAGATTAAAAGTACGTACATATAACAAAATTAAGATAAAATTTTAATACTTGTAATTTAGAATGATTGATAGCCGCGTGACCGGAAAGAGTTCGTATTATGAACAAAACTTTATTCGATGGAATGAAGTTTAGCATCAATTTACCGACCAAGAATAAATCAGTGGCGTACTATGGTTTCTTACAGGATGTGTAAAAATAGAAACAATCGTGTAGCAGTCGCTAAAACATCTCGGTACATTCCAAGGTTCGCTAGTGAACATTTTCTGGACTCAGGCAGAGGGCTCTAACGGGAAGTTACCTTTTTTTTATCAGTTGTTTATTGAAATTTTTTCTGCCTGGTCGGGCGAATACTGACCAATGACGGAAACGTTAAACACTCGGAGTGGGAGTGTCAACCCCTAGTCAGTAATGAATTATGTCAACATCACTCTCTTTAATTTCAAACTTGTTCAAGTAAACATCTCTCTTTGCTGTAAGATCTGGTCAAGTATACTATAAATTCAGTGATGAACGGCTGTAAGTAGACCATTGTATCGTATTTTCGTTTGCATTTGTCGTATATCTATTCGATCCTTTGTAAAACATTCGATTCGTAACAATATATATATATATATATATATATTGACTTTGTAACTTTGATAGTCATAAATAAGCTTACAAATTTAGTAGCATAATATTTTGCTTTAGTATTCTTAAAATTGTTGTAATTGGAAATGATCTGTGTTTTAATAATTGATAAAAATTGCTGTTTAACTAGTATTTATTTTAACAAAATTATTCATTTTTCAATATTCGTACAAATCAATTTAATCCATAAACAGTGCAAAGAAATTATATCAAAATTATATGTTAAAATAACGGTATATTTTTAAAAGAATTTTTAACAATAAATAATACTTCTCGAGTGTCTTCGCAATTATGAGACCTTTGACATGTAATTACTTCTTCGCAATACAATTTACAATGCTGAAGGACACCCAGTAGACATTATATAGATTAAAAGTACGTACATATAACAAAATTAAGATAAAATTTTAATACTTGTAATTTAGAATGATTGATAGCCGCGTGACCGGAAAGAGTTCGTATTATGAACAAAACTTTATTCGATGGAATGAAGTTTAGCATCAATTTACCGACCAAGAATAAATCAGTGGCGTACTATGGTTTCTTACAGGATGTGTAAAAATAGAAACAATCGTGTAGCAGTCGCTAAAACATCTCGGTACATTCCAAGGTTCGCTAGTGAACATTTTCTGGACTCAGGCAGAGGGCTCTAACGGGAAGTTACCTTTTTTTTATCAGTTGTTTATTGAAATTTTTTCTGCCTGGTCGGGCGAATACTGACCAATGACGGAAACGTTAAACACTCGGAGTGGGAGTGTCAACCCCTAGTCAGTAATGAATTATGTCAACATCACTCTCTTTAATTTCAAACTTGTTCAAGTAAACATCTCTCTTTGCTGTAAGATCTGGTCAAGTATACTATAAATTCAGTGATGAACGGCTGTAAGTAGACCATTGTATCGTATTTTCGTTTGCATTTGTCGTATATCTATTCGATCCTTTGTAAAACATTCGATTCGTAACAATATATATATATATATATATATATATATATATATATATATATATATATATATATATATGTATATACATTTTTATCCGCACTTGTTTACAACATTTGTTTAATTTCGTAGTATATCTGTTTTGATTCTACCTTTAAAGTCACGCTACCCAGTCAGTATTTTGCCTTTATTCCGTTAAAATCGGATTTTTTAAAATTTCAATTAGATTTCTGGAATTAAATCATTGCCTAACCAGGTTCCTTTAATTCAGGTAATTTTAGTGTTTTGGCAGTTGGTAAAAATACAAATATTTATCCAATCGTTTTTAAAACAGAATGGAAAATAGAAAAATATTTCTTATTATATAGTTTTGTTTTCTTGTCTATTAAACATTCTTAATAATATTAGCTAACCATCATTGCACCGAATTTATTTATTTGTTAAATTTGCGTTGAGTATTTTAAGTTTTGCACTCAGTTCTATTCAAAAAAATCTGAAGGGCAGAATTAATAAATTAATAATTTGATAATACTTTTATTTATTAAAATAAAAAAAAAACTACTCGTTCTTTAATGAATTCTTTTCTCTTCCATGCACAGTACACCAATGCGATTTGTTTATAGTACTTTATCAGTAACACAACGAGGCGACAAAAACAAAAGCAGAAAGAAGCGGCTCGGACAATAGGGAACTTGCATTAGTTTTTCTGTATCCTGTATACATTAAGACAAATTCCCTTTTTCTTTAATATTACTATCTAATACTTTATTAAATGTAAGTCGGTGAATTTTCCACTTTATTCAAGACTAAATGATATTGCTTTTTCAGGTTAGTATTGCAATTACAGTTTTATTTTAAATGAAGTATGAAATATTATGTCGCCAATTACAAATTATTTTCCACGGTCGGGAGTATGGCCGCAAAATTGTGACAGCAGTAAAGTAATTACTCCCTAGGGACGAAATAAGACATCAAATTGAGTTATTATTATAACAAAGGTTTTGGTAAATACATGTCTGTTGTCATGGTACGTTGCATACTCGGTTGCATGGAAACATTCCAAAGACTTCTAAATATTGTAATTTCGCTCCGATTTATTGTAATTCTTTATTTATGAAATTAAGTGTTTCTACTCCCGATCGTGGAAAAAATAGTATATACACGGGATAGACCACCATTTTTCCCTCGATGTATTTGCAGCCCTAAATAAGGCGTTTCTCTCCTTTGTTGTATAATGTACTACCTATTTTTTCCAAATTGTCATTTTTACATATTTTATTGATCATTCTATATAATCAAACAAGAATTACAAAAACTATGCAGTGAAGGTCTTGCATAAGAAAGGTAACATTCTGTTTATCTGAAATTCGAGTGTTTGTCAGACGTAAATGAGCTATTATCTTCTCACGTGATTCATGTAATACAGTATTATCGCTCATTTAGTTTGAATCGATTTAGTTGCAAAACAATCTGTCACAGTGACAGTTATCAACTGTGTACTGTACATACTTCAATATTATTATAATCATGTTACGAACCTTATTTCTTTACTTTTGCATAAGTGTGACATTTCTGACGTGCGGTCTAGCAGTTAATTTATTACAGATAATTTTCTATTTTACGTTACCAAGCAAATATTTATTTCGTAAAATTAATTATTATCTATGTTATTTGTACTTTAGCTGTAAGTATGGACTACTTATATTTTGTGGATCACACATTTGTATTTAATAAGCAAACTGTTCTTATTTGGGCTTCGGTATATTAACAAACTTCTCAATGAATACGTTTATTTATAAATATAATTGAAAAAATAAATCTAATTGGTTCACTTATCTTATAGAATTAATGCAATAATTTTTGTTTTATTGTAGATATGATAGCATTTGAAATTTTGTTTTTAATGTTTTATAATTGTTATAAATGAATACATATATACAGTAGATAATAATATCCAACTGATAACATTGAGAAAAAAAAAAAAAAATTAATTAAAAGTGTGTCTTGTCTTTCATTTGTACAGTTATTAATAAAATATTTATTATATTAATAACTTTATAGTGAAAACGAAAGAAAAATTGTGGAATTGTTAACATGTAAATATATTGGGGCGAATTCAGCTCTCGTTCCTACTCGACCCTAATTTCCATGGCAATCTGTAGTAGCTCAACTAATATAAAGACATATAAGTATTTCTTTTTTGTTGTTATTATTTTGGATCGAATTTAGGTTGAATTCGGCCCATCATCATTTCATGAACGTCAGCAGTTCTATTTAAGCTCATATGTCGACTGCAATTCACAGCTCGATATTTTTCTACTAACAATGTCAATGTTGCTATTGTAATACCATAAAAATATGCAATTTTTCATAGAAAATCTGTCAAATTTTGCAGAAAAATTTAGTATCGAGCTATGAAGTTGCCGTTTTGAAAAATGTAAGTGTTATTTTGTAATTAGCTTAGGGTTGCCATGTTTTAAAATGTTAATCCAGGACATTCATATTGAAAATCTAGGACAATGATAGTTAAAAAAAAGAGGACAAATGTAGGACTCGCCAAGCAACAAGTTTCCTTAAATTAAAATCCCTACTGGATCTTCCCCAACACAACAAAAAAAAGGGCATGGCAACCCTAAATTAACTTTCATTTGATTTGTAGTGTACATATTTTACGTGGACTGGTTTTCGGATTCAGAGATATTTATTTATATGAACAAAAATGATTTTAAGAACAATTTTGGAAAAGAATATACATACGTTATTGCAAATCATTCATATGAAATTGATTGGATAATGCTTCTTTCGCTCAGTGATAAGGCAAATTGCAGTGGGGTAAATATCTATAAACATTTACTAATTAATATCCTACTCATCTGTGCATAATATTTTATAGAATTAAACCTTTGCCAGGACGAAACAAACTATTTGTTGTCAATTACTTGAATATCAGAGAATCAACTGATTTGCATCGTATCTTATTTTATTTCTACAATTAAAACAAGTCTCGAATCATTTGATTCCCGAACTAAACTTTGTCTGAGCAACCGGGCACAGTTTAAATTAGTTTTCACTATTATTAGTATAAATTAGTACTAGTTTAGTTAAATAAATATTTACATAAACACAGTTGATTAGCTTTTGTTTAAACATTCAGTTTGTATCTTTCGGAATTTATTTTGCTGGAGGAAAACAACTAAAGGAATAGTCGAATTAATCATGTTACTCAACAATAGTGTATATATGTTTGTGACTAAAAACTAACAAATGTCATAATGTGCATAACTTTTAAAAATGGCTCATGAAGATTCAATATCTGAATTATATTTGACGTTTTTTTTCAGAATTCTAAAACATTTATAAAAAATGTTGTACAATATACGCCAGGTTTCGGTATGGTTTTATATTTTGCGGATTATGTGTGTTTACACCGATCATATGAGAAAGATAAAATCATTATTGAGAACACGTTAGCCAGGATTATGGAATATCCGGATCCAATATGGGTAAGTAATTTTAGTAAAATCTTATTCCTATTTACGTTTAATATACTGTCAAACGTAGATAGTAGTATTATTTATTAATTAAGTAAAGTCCATTTTTATTTTTTGTTTGTATAGAAGCTTTTTAAATGATGGCAAATTTTGTAAACACACGTATTCAAATAATCCTTGCCCATAGTCTATAATTTAATACAGTTAAACCTCGATATAACGGATTAATTCGTACAAAAAAGTGTTCGTTAAAATCGATGGTGCATTATACAATAAATTAGTTTTTCCGAATGCGTATGTTAAAAAAATTGACAAAATAATTTACGTGTTTTCGCTTATATATTAGGTAACCAAAAAAGTTCGTGCGGTTTTTGATGAAAAATTTTTACAAATCTGTAATACATTATTATTCAGCGAAGTAATCACCATCGCACTCAATGACCTTCTGCCTACGTGACACCAATTTTTGTATGCCGATATTGTAAAATCTACGGATTTGGAATAAAAAAATTGGCGGACTGCATCTATAACATCAACTCTCTGGAGTGTTTGATTTTGAATTAGTTGGTGACAACCAATAATAAGATCGTTTAGAATTGGAGTACAGTATCCACTTTTCGTCGGAAGTTAACAACCGATCAAGAAAAGGTTCAAATTTCAAAAGGTGCCAAGTTTGTACTCATAGAGTAAACAACTTCTAATTAACGTTTTGTTCGTGGCCATTTTAAATTATTATTATTATTTATTTATAATAGGAATTAAACAATTGTCACAAAATTTGTATGCATCAAATGAAAGAGGAATGCATACCAAAGTAAATGACCGTATGTAAACAAGTACTATTAATAAATAACTAAGAAAATATCCACGGCAATCTGTATAAGAAAAACCGCACGAACTTTTTTGGTTACCTGATAGATACGTTTGTGTAATTAAAATTAAGTGTGTATGAAAAGTTTAATTTCTCAGAAAAGTACAATGCTGTATGATCACGTGCCACAAACATTATATGCGAGCGGTTAAATTGGCTGGAAATTTTGTCCATTAAATCTTAAATCAATTAAATCAAAGTCCGTAAATTAAAGGTTTACTGTTTATATGTATAATAAAATTATATAGAATTAATAGATCTCATCATCAAATTTGTATCACATGTTACCTTGTCGCACCTGCATAATAAAACTTTTGTCATTTGTTCGATTTAAAATTACTTGGATAAATATTATTTTTACCCGTTGAACTTAATATTTACCATTGCAGCTAGTCTTATATCCCGAAGGAACACGATTTACAAAAGCAAAACATGAAATTGCAATAGAATATGCACAACAAAACGGTTTACCGCAGCTGAAACATCATTTAAATCCAAGAACCAAGGGATTTTTAACTAGTTTATCACCAATGCGAAATAAAATGGATGCATTGTATGATATTACTATCGCATTTAACCCTAACGACGAGAACAAACCAACTGTCAAAAACATATTGCTTGGTAGAAAAGTACGAGCGAATTTTTATATCAAACGCATTCCTTTTGCCGAAATTCCACAAGACAAACCTGAAGTAGATAAATTCATTCGTGATATGTACATTCAGAAAGTAAGTACAACGAATAATGATGCTAATGCCAATATAATACATATATTGTTTGTTTAGGATAAACTTCGTGAAACTTTTTACCAAACAGGAAGTTTTGAATTGGAAGATGAAACAACAATGGAACGAATAAAGTTGAAAAGAAATTATAGCATACTAATAACTGCTTTTGCTTGGCACATGTTTTCAATATCCCTAAGTCTGTATTATATATTTCTGTTGCTTATATATGGAAGCATAAGCTCAATTCTTATCTGCATTGGTATATTATCGACATGTAAGTATAGTACTCTATTTTGATGATTGTTTTTCACAAAAAAGCACGATGTTGTATGATCACGTGCTTATCTTACAATACATCGAACAATTTCACTTAAATAAAGAATATTTTGTATTTCAGTACTCTTCTTATTGCACAAGGCTTTAGGAATGACCAAAATTCAAAATTCATCAACGTATGGAAAATAAATATTAATCTAGTTACATCTAGTTTTCTCTAGGAAGGTAATTATTTATAGAGATGTTAGTCGAAGGTTCATTAAATTAGTTAATAAAGAATTAAATAAATTTATGTCCATGAACTGTATGTGCAAATACTACAATAAGAATTAAATTTAAAAAATGTTAATAAATAGACTTTAAGTAAAATTAGATATTAAATACATTTGTTTTTAATCACAATATTTATTAAATTGCTACTACATAGTTTCATACACATTGTGACATCTAGCAATGGATACACATATCCATGTCTGCAGCAATGTGAATACATTTTCTTCTCTTGACAAAAGCAAAGCAGGCTAAGCCGACTATAAATGCATTGATCTTCTTTTGTTCATTTTTTAATAAAAACATTTTTTTTCTCCAATGGTCATACATAATTTTTGAAAATAAAAAATATGGAAAAATATTGTTCCATTTCCTGCATATGCAAGAAAATGTTGAATACAATTGAGTAGAAAATAAAGGAGGAAAAATAAAATAAAAATTGAAAAAAATTTAGAAAATATTTAAGTTCTTTACACAACTAGAGTATAACACGTATCTGCAGAAAAATTTCATAAAACCTGTTAGATAGTTTAGGAGATCTGAGTGGAACAAAAATCTCATAAGAGCGAGCGAGCGACATACGGACGGTGATCGGAAAAAACCGCACATGAAAACTGCGCATCGAAAAAACCGCACACGAAAAAACCGCACACAGAAAAAACCGCACAAGGGAAAAACCGCACACGGAAAAACTGCACATGGAAAAAAAAACAAATTTCGACCGGTCTGACCAATATACTCGTATATATAAATATACATAATTTGAATGTATCCAATGCAGACGAAATAGATTTTAAATTTCCGATTCCGAATTACACGATTTATTCCGATTGAGTACGATGTCGTCCGATGCATAGCCGTATAGCATAGCGATTACCATTTCCTATGCTATGTTAATTTGAGTTATGTTACATAACTCAAATTACCTATACGTAACCTATGTATAGTTATGTCGCTTATGTAAACTCTGAAGTGGTATAGGGATATGTGTAGGTACATTCATAGTTGCCTATGCTATGCTGTTATGGCTAAAAAAACAGCCCGGTTATGGTGACCATTGTATTCAAAGCAATATCATATTCATTATAAGTGTGAAAACAAGGTGCTTTAAGATATTGTAAAGGTTTGCTATTACGGTTACCACCTTGTAAAGCGCTCTATACAATATCGTATCCATTGCGATATTGTAATCGCTATTGAACTGAAGTTATGCAAGTGTATCCAAATCCACGTAGGAGTGACGTAAAAAAATAATTATTGAGAAGTCCCGCTCCTTATGGCAATACGATGTGCATACAGATTAATACGAGTCAAATATGTAAGAAAGAGATAGCTACAGTACAATAGCATCTCGCAACAAAAAAGCCTTAATTTGGTTACCGGCATTTTTCACTTAACGGCGAGGGTCTATTCCCAATTATGCCGTTATTGCGAGGTGCTACTGTATTAAGATATAATATGAGATATAATATAAATAGTCTCTCTGTATTATTTAGAATTTTGTTTTCAAATTATTTATAAACATTTCCGCTAGCAATGGGCTTAGTTAATAATTATTAATATATCATTTTATTTATCCTTATGAACTATCACAAAAGTAAATGAAGATACTGTTATATATATATTATTTATTCTCCGTAGTATGTGTTACCAAATGAGGATAGGAGAATATATGTCGGGGTAAAGCTTTTAAATAAATTTCCGTGTTGGTAAATTCTAGTTTGTTCATTTAAAACATAACATTTCGCTTCTTGTTTGAAGCTTCATCAGATATTTAACAAGAACTTTGTAGAATAATAATTGTTGTAACAACAAAAACATGGCCAAGATGCACTTGGACACGTTTTTCTTCGTTTTAACTAATTTTGTACAATTTAAACAAGTAAATTATTAATTTAACTTTTCAACTACTTTAGTTTATAATGTTTTTTCCTATTTCTTCACACCGTTAAACGATGTTTATAATGTTACAATAATTATTATTTTATAAAGTTCTTGTTAAATATCTAAAGAAGATTCAAACAAGAAGCGAAACGTTATGTTTTAAATAAACAAACTAGAATTTACCAACACGGAAATTTATTTAAAAGCCTTGCTTCAACATATATACTCCAATTATATATTTAGACTTTATATTAGATAATTAATATTGAGCAGAAGATTAAAACTTATTCCTTTTTAACTTGATAATTTGTTTCTCGTTTTTTAATTATTAATGAGGCATTCTGTTTTAATTAGACGTACGAAGCAAAAAAGTACACGTTGAAATTACATTTTCGGGTTTTTAACTTTCGGGAAGTTCGTGTGTGTGTTTAAATTTCTATGCCTATGTTCATAGTGTTTGCCAGTAGATAAATAATTTGACAGCAGTTTGGAATTTCAAATGTTGTGTCAAAGTATATAAACAATGAATAACGAAAAAAGTAATATAAACAATGGTATGAGTTTATTTCAAGGCGCAAATTCTGTTCTAGTAGAAAATGGTGATTGTCTACAAGAAGAGGAAGAAGATTGGGAAGATCAGAAGAGGAGGCAGGAAGAGGTTATATTTTGTCACAATTTTTAAATAAAATATGTAGTACAATGTAAAGTAAACAAAAAAAAAACTATTTTACTGATTTAATTTTATTATAGCTACAAAATTTGATTGCAAATGCATTTGACGATATAGAATACGAGGATGGAAACAGAACAGAAAATAGTATTTGCGATGAAACAGCAAATAATTCTTCAAGATATAAGTCATATGTACAAAATGATTCAACAGGTACTATTAAAGGGAATATTAAATTGTAATGCCATATAAATACTAAAATAATATTTTAGGTACAGTGAATGATTATAAAGAGTCCAGCTTTAATGGCACTGATCAGTTACGAGTGTTATATGAAGTACGTGTTAGAGAAATAAACAGTTTATCTAAACAGTTGGATGAGGTAAAGTCTGAATTGAAATTGGAACGAGAAACAGCACAGAAGAAAATTTTGTTATTGGAAGCTGACTGCGAAAAAACTAGACTTTCTCTCAAACAATCACAAAATTTATTAGGTTAGCTTGCAAAGTATATATATATATATATATATATATATATATATATATATATATATATATATATATATATATATATATATATATATATATATATATATATATATATATATATATATATATATATATATATATATATATATGTTCTATGAAGTATTGAATTATATTATTTTTTTTCAGTGGAAAATAAGCGATCTTTAGATGACAAAAATGGAGAAATATTTCAGCTGAAGGAGTCAATAGTTAACATTAAGAGAGCTAAGGAAAAGGTACATTTAAAAATTTTTGTATAATTAGTTTTTAATTCACATTAATTTGCAGAGTGACGAGGAAATACGTTACTGGAAAAGTACAACTGATGAATTACAGCAGAGACTTCATATGATAGAAAAAGGCCTTAACACACAAGTTTCGGAAAAACAAATACGTAGTAGATATGAACAAGAAATAGGCGATTTACAAAATGCTGTGTTTGCATGTAATAAAAAACTAGAAAAGAAAGATCAAGATATTCGAATATTGCAAAATGATCTGAAAGAAGCAAATAATGCAAGGGAAATGGTTATGTCTGATAAGGCACAAATTATTAATTCAATGTCCAGCAGTATGGAAAAGGCACAAGAACAAAACCAACTCATGTTAAGTAAAATATCAGACCTGCAAATAGAGAAACAAGCTATACAACACGAACTCTTGTCAATTAAGGTTAGATTCTAACTCATATTTTGTGGAATCTCTTGACCTTAAGTATCGAATGAAAGTCTACCAATATGCTTCTGTATTATACATTTTTTATATTAGATATAAAAAATACAATCAATTTGATCAATTACAATTGGTTCGTTTCAGAGTATGATGAAAAATAAAGATGGCACAGCTAGTAATAATTATGATGAAGTCATATCTACACTTCAGAATGAATTGAAAAGAACTTTAGAGGAACAGTCACATAAAAGAAACGAAATAATGAGACTAGAGAATATTATAAAAGAATTTCGTGATAATAAAACACAAGATGATATTACAAAAAAGGTAAATTACTTATTGTTATTATACACTTTAAATTCATAATTAAATATGAAACAAATATATTTAAAAATTTCTGTTGATGTAGGCAGGTCTAATTTTGTATGGAACAAGGTAAGGGAACATACAAAAAGATTTCAATGCATAAAGTAATTGAACATATTTTTATTGGATATAAAATTTTTATTCGCAGTAATAATGAAATATTTTGGAACAGAGGAGCTTTTTATTTTAACCAGAAGAGTTTTACGTAACATGTTGAATCTTGGTAATATGAATATGCTAGAACAGTTATTCTATTCTACAAATTGTACATGTCTGCGAATAAAATAAACAATAGTGAATACATCTTGCATTGATAAGTAGAATATAATTAGTAAACTATCTCGTGTATTTCAGAATTACGAAATGCGCGATAATGTAAACAAACAGCTTATGGAAGATTTATCTAAACGAAACAATAACGTCGTACAGGAAAATTCAGATTTAAAGGATACTATAACAAAATTGGAAAAGGAAATCAAAGAACTGAAAAACAATAGGTTACTAGAAGAAAAGAGGTATGTGTATATATACTACTAATTTTAATTTTTTAATACATTCATCTTTTATATTGAACACGTTGGCTGTGGTTTGTTAACTTACAATTCATCAGAACAATCTTGATCTTAAACATAAAAAAGTAAATAAACTTAAAAAGTTATAATTAATAATACTGTTTTGAAGATTTTGGATTATAAGTTCTGGTACGCTTTCATTTCACTATATTGTGTAATCTATTTTGTAATTTTCTATTACATGTATTTACTATCACAAATATTTTTTTATATAATTACCAATCAAATACATATTTAAATTATGCAGTAATTTGTATACAAATATGAATCAATGTTCTATGTACAAATTGATATTGCATTACTAATAATTTCAATTATGGTGTCGCAGTAATGAGAAAAATTCATCAGATAAAGAATACTACAATGAAGAATGTGATCGATTAAAACAGGAATTAAATGTATTACAAGAACAAATGATTGAGCATAAATTTTGGAAAGAACGATACACGTTATGCGAAGAACAATGTGTGAAACTACAAGATACAATGGCACAGTTGAATACAAAATTGTTTGAGTCACAAATGACAATAAATACTCTGAAAGAAAAACTTGCCTTAAAAGAAGAACGCGATAGTTTAATAGAAGTACTGAAAACGAAAGCGGCAATGTTTGAAGATTATATGGCCAATAAACCTACACCTGTCACAACGGAAGATAAAAATGTGTGTACAGAAAGTACCAATGAACCAGAGACAGCAGCGGAAAATAATAAAGATTTACAAAGTATAATTTTATCGGCGGAAAATAACGCATTTCAAAAGATGAAACATGTGTTCGGTTCTAAACTTAAGGAATTAGAGAAAATGCTTGAAGCGCAGAATAATCAGTTTACTGTTTTATCCGAAGAAAATAAGAATCTCAAAGAGAAAATAATGTTTGATCGAAGTGCATTCTCGGAATTAAGTGATATTTGGACAAACGAGTCGAAAAAACTCAATATTACAATTCAGTCTTTGGTATTCAAGAATTCAGAGTTGACCGAAGCAGTCAATAAGTTAACAACAATAAATAAGGAAGCAGAACTGACCTACAAAACAATGAATTCTAAATTAACTGACGCTAATAATTATATAAATGTATTAAAGGTAACAGCTTTACATATAGATTTTAATTTTTCACAAATAGCATAATATATGAATGTTTCAATAAACGATCTGATTTATGCAGATTTTTTTGTTGCAAATATTGAATCGTGTGTTTGTGTGTGTTTGTATTTGTTTATTATAAAGTAATTTGGAATTTTAAATTCCAGGTGGCGAATAAACGTCATGAGGAACATTTGCTATCGGAATATAATCGCGTGACAATGAAGTTTCAACATGTACTGGAAACAATTCAAAAACGTGTGGGTAATTATCTCGTATATGCACATGAAAATATGAGAAAATCATGAATATGAATACCACATAATAATAGTTTTTTGTTAATCTTTCAGTCAGCGTATTGTTTTGACGATTAGTTACTAAATGTATTGTATTACTATGTATGTTTTAATGATAATGTTTAATATATGTAGTGTATCATAATTTAATTTGTTAAACTTCGCCTTAGTGTGAATACTATTTTTAAAAATGTGAATGTTCGTTTATTTGAATAAAATTTATTAATTACTTAACCCACTGGTATTTATAAACTTCTGTAATGCAATTTTAATACTATAACTTCTGTAAATTTGTATTCTATGTCTTAATTTATGAAAATATATATATTTTTTTTATATATTGTTACAAATTTACAAATATATAAAATTCAAGAATTAATGTTTGTGACGAAATTATTTCATAACACATAGCATATAAACTACACTATAAATTAATACTACTCAGGTAAACAGCAATAGCATTTATTAACATCAATTATTTTACAAATACATATTGTCATATAGAAATAAAAATTGCGTACGTCAAGTTCAATGCTACATTTATGAAATACGTTATCAATCATATTCGTATATTTATATTTACATTTTAAATTGTGTTTTATGAAATAGTTTAAATTATTTTCATTCCTTAGCAGTTATTTTTGTTACGCATGTTTAAATCTGGGGAATTTTGTTTATGGTTAGGTTGGAGATACTGATGTTTGGTCGCAGCATGGTCCAGCGAATATATTCCTTGGCATGGTCACGCATGTTTCTTGTTTGGCTGCATTTGGTTCTTTCAGTGATTTCAGTGGTTGGAACATGTCGAAAATTTGTTTATTGAAATCAGTTTTAATGGTAAAGTAGTATCGTTTAAGAAATTAAAAGTTGTGCGTAACGTAATGCGAGCGCCTGAAGTTTTAACTTATTGTGAAATTGTGCATCAAAATGACGTCGAGGTATGTTATAATAAGAGTTGCTGGCATAGAAGTTTACATTTATATTATGTAGACACATGCAACTAAATTATTAATGTGGACACGAATTTTAATATTCGGTAACATTCGTACTTGTAAGCCGAAATATCACTCGTTATTTGTTCCTTGCAAAAACTCTAGTAATTAAATTTTTTTTCGGTATGCATCGCAGTCGAATGTTTCTTTAAAGTTTCGATATTTCATTTGTGGGTGAAGTTGACGGCCGATTTCTAGCACCCGATAAGTTGTGAACAGATCATACACTATGTATAACACAGGCCAAGTGGATACAGCAATCCTACATAATTAAGGTCTTTTAGCAGATGAAAAGTTAAATATGAGAAATAATGATTGCAAAATATGAAAAATAATGATTGCAAAATATTGTAGGGACGTATTAAATATTATTACAAATAAAACCTATGTAAAATAATGCAATTTAACAACAATTCTGAACTAAGCCAATATAACGCCAGATACAAATGTAATGATTATGCTGTGATACCTAACATATCCCTCGATAACTTAAACCGGCTATTATGTCACCCCGATTTTTTTATACAACTTCTCCATACATACCGTATACTATTTATTTTTCAATTATGGCTCTAGAAGAAAGAAAGATTATTTTATGGTTGTAGGAATTTCAAATTTCCCGCCATGAATACAGTTACTAGTTGTGCGCCAACTGCCCTTGTCAAAGTTTGTAGTTTCGGCCTTCTAGCGTTATCTGCAAGGAGGAATAGTTATGGCTGATCATAGAGGTATAGTACTATCTCCATGCCGCTAGTTGGCTGTGGTGCTACTATCTACAGTTTTAAATACAATTTCGAAATTCAGAATACTATTAAAAAAAAATACATAAATCTTGCCAAAAGTGTTTATTTTCACACATATTTGGTACAATATGGTATAGACATGTCAGAATTCATTTGTTATAATCCGACATTGCATCATCTTGACAGAACGTAAATATAATGTAACACAATGTAATACATAGGTATTAATACAGATCTTAAAAAGTAACACATAGTTGAATGTTATGTGGCACAACACTAAATAGGAGGAGTGTGGGGAGGATTCATACGATTTTCAAAACATACCAAACGAACTAATATGAGTAAAATTGTAAAATGTACCAGTGTACACAGTAACCTAAAAAAATGGAAAGTATATCAATGCTCCCCCGCCAAGGGGTGGATTGATGATTGATACAGAGGTTGGGTAGGAAAGAAACATGTACAAATTAATCAGTATGTTTATTATTACGTTAGAAAACAGTTTATAATTATGCTAAACATTAAAACCCTCACTTAAAGGAGGAAAGATTCTCCTCAAAACTGTACAAATGAGATCGCTGTACGGTCACACTTTTATCTTGTGTAGTAAGTTTTAACACGACGTGCGTAAAGTTTGCATAAGCCATATCCGGCTCTTTCAGAAACGTAAACATGTTTCTCCCGAAGCCTTGACGTTATCGCAAATACGACACTTATACTCAGTCATTGAAGACTTGTCTAATACTTGTGCCACGTAATGAACACATCTCTTTTGTCCTAATTTGATAAGCAAGATATCATTAGTATTTATATCAAAAGCAGACAGCTTTTCCTTCTGTTCACAATTGACTTCCTGAATAGACTCCAAATCAGACTCGATGTCATTGATATCACTATCTGAATGTAGACTTACTATGTCCTCTTCATTTTCTGAAGATGATTCTACTAGACGCTCATTTTTCTGACGTCGTTTAGTTTGCTTCAGAAACACTTTAGCTCACTTCTTTCTTTTTTCTTCTGCCACTAGTTCCAATTTTTCTTTCTCTGGCGTATCTGTGTAAATTGGTCACTTTCCTCTACCAGTTTGTTTTCGTACAAGCGCCTTTGGGAACGGTCTAATGATTTCTGGTGATAAAATACTCGTATCATTTGTTTCTGGTGCTTCTATGGCGGTGTCCAAAGTAGTTGTTTTTTCAGTGGATTCTGGTGTAGAGTGACGGAAGTTGTGATCCCAAAGTTTCTAGTGCTGGTGGTCGTATGGTAGTGTACCAAGCGGTGGTAAATATTATTAGGGCAGCATTTATTCAGCGTCATTTTAATATGTAGTCAAATATATGAAATTAAAATATATATACGTATTTATTATATTTTGTTACATCTTAATTTTAATACAAAGCAAAAGAAAATAATAATAAAATTATATACGTTATTCTTTAGCTATTTCCATGGCTTGTTTTAATTGTAATTCTAAAATTTTATTTTTCATTGTCTGTTCAATAACTTTCCATTTTTGTTCTTCGACACGCAGCTTATGTTCCAGTCGAAGAGCGTGAATCTGCATCCTGTTCTTGCAGTAATTGATTTCTCCCAAATCTCGTTTCTAATTCTTTTTATGCTGCAGAACCTCTCGACGTGTATGAGATTCGCTTTGTCCCTTTCTCCTAAATGAAGAAATGTACAAAAAAGAAGATTATGAAAATTACCGGTAACTTAAAATTGTTATATTGAAATTTTCCTCCAATATAAGGAATATTTTCGATTTGTGTTTGAAAAACCAGTTTTTACATACGTAATATTTGTATTATTTACATTTTGTGTTTTCAAATTTTATGAAATTAATTTATAAAAAATAACCTTTCTCTGGTACTAGAGTAGACTCGTCACAGCTTGATACAACAGCGTCTGAACTGCAGGCCACGGGCACAGCATTCACGCTCTTCATCTGTAAAATAATATGTAGCACTAATCAAAATAATAATACACATAAAATTAAACATGATCTCTTTCATAAATAATACATTTTTATGGATTAATTAATCGACATTACCAATATTAGATTGAATTAACATAAATATAATCAACTATAAATTGAATATAACAAATTAATAACATTACCTTCTTGAATAGGTTGTAACACATGTTGTTCGTCTATCAGATACTCTTCTGGTTGAACGGTTGCCAGTGTAAGGCTGTCACTATGAACAGCACCTTTTAATTCGATATCCACGCAATTAATGATGGAATCTAAATTATCGTCATCTTTTGCAGGTCTGTAGTACCCGCCACCGGTTGCTATACGCGCTTTTTTTCCTCCGACAGCTCTTTCCTTCGTCGAGATTTAATATTGTCCCACGCTTTATGTAGCTGTTGGTGTGTTCGCTACAAAGTAATTGATGTATCATTGAAGTGCACATTTGGAATATAATTAAATATAATATACAGGTACTTACATAAGTATACCCTGTTATGGAGTTAAACTCTTTGGCAATTAAAAGCCACGCTTTTTTTCTGCGTGGCATTCTATTGTCCCTTTGGCTTTGTCCACCAATTCCGTTAAATAAATCTTTTCGTCTGCTGTCATATATTTCTTTTCTGACATATTCAATTAAAACACAATAACCAATACCAAAAAACACAAACTATTGTACGTCAATCTACAGAATATTACAATGTGGTTAATGATATTTATGCGCATGCGTCATTCGATGACGCCATCACTTGTGCTTTCAAATGATGACGTATTATCTCAAATGGCTACTCACTTAAGTCAGTCGCCATGTTATGTTCTTGAATACGAAAATTAAGTAGTAGTTGTAGTGACACTCAAGCGAGGATTGAGTCGTAGATGAGATAAGTTTAACTGTTCTTTGAGGAACGTATCTGAATTTGGCCCTTATGTTTCATCCCATTTTGTTGGGTACTTAAAGAGTAGTCGTACGCCAGTTCAAAGTCAGTCCATACTGTATGGTGCTGCTTTTTAAATTTATTTCTCCAATTCTTTCTCTTCATCTGTTGCAAAAATTTATTTGTGAACTTATTTTCAAAAGTTCGTTCTACACCGCTTGGTCATTCATTTTATTTCTTTTCTAGTCTATGTTGTAGTGTCCCAGGTTTAGCATCATATTTTTCTGCAGACTTTCTTATCGATAATTCTTTACTAAGAGCACTTTCTATGGCCAACTTCATATTTGCCTCAGATACATCGGGTCTATCCGTCATTTTTTTTTATAAATACGCGGCATTTTGAGTGAAGCTCATACTGAAAAAAAGCAAAAAGTAGGGTATTACATTTATCGTATCAAGCTACATATCAGGGGGAGGATTTGATACAGTGTATCAGTCCTCCCCTTGGTTCTCTGTATCAATGCTCCCCACAAACAACATAAGTAATAAAATGTATTCGTACTAAAAACCAAGCAAATCTAGTTGACAAAACCCTGGAATTCAGCTAAATTCCACTTATGCGGGTAAGAAATGACACTTACCTAGTTATAATCCGTAAAAATGCACTATTTATATACTTTTTCCAAACCCGAAAACAAATACTTCCAATCTGCCAAACACGAAGATCGAATAATAATAAAAAAAGTGGAGGCCGATACAATGGCGTCATTCATATGTTTTGACCAACTACTAGAACCATCTTTTGGGCATACTGTTCATCGATCCTCCCCACTCCCCATACTCTTACACATACATATGTATATGAATAACATTGTTTATAAAAGAAACTTTTTCAAAATATCCAAATTTCAAATAACAGTTGTCGAAAACAATATGCGAAAGAAAATATGTCCTATGCATTTTCCCTATCTTTTTCCAATTTTGAGTAAGATTATGTTCGTACGAAAACAAAACAAAAATACGCATTTGAAATGTCAAATATGTGTCATTTTCGATATAGGTGTGTATAAGAAATGTATAAAATAAAAGTGTATAAAAAAAAGAAAGAAAGGACGGATGGACAGACAGACGAGCTGGCAGCACAGCAGATAATTATTGCCTTCCTTTCAACGATTTGTGATAGCGTTTAACCGCAAGTCGTTCGACGCGATCCACGTTGGGACGAATACGCGTGTCTTTCTCAACCAGCAATTTGTTAATATTCTTTGTCTAAAAATGAATAGTGAATTTAATAGTAAAGTTAACAACCGCATTCGTCATATCATGGGTCTCGCACGAGAAGGGAGGAACAACGTGATTGCTATTAACATACCCCTTGATCAGCTTCATGATCCCGTTTTTGTGTCCGTGTAGCGGTAATAGTCGTAAAGTCGTGTCCATAACGGCCGTACATCGTTTTGTAAAATATGTGTGAGGTCTAGTCAGTCTAGTGTGTTCTGGTAAAGTGTCAGTTCTCAACATTTGTACAAGTCGAAACACTCTCCAACTTCATAAGTTTCCTGGCGACATAACCAGAAACGTAAGCTGTTGGTGCTTTGTCCCATCGTCGTTGGTATGTTTTTTCAAGTACTATAGTCTCGTCTGAAGTCACACTGGAAGTAGACAAACCCAATACGTCATCAGATGAAAAACTCTTCAGATTTGTCAACGCTACATCGTCATTCTGTTCACAATTTGCTCCCACAGAACGTACTGACACAAGGTTGTTAATACATAAAGTCCGCACGTAGGATTTTTGTTAGCACCTAAATGTCTTCGTATACTACCAAAGAAATTTTCTAACGGTTCCTGGTTGAAAGCTCTCAGATCGAGAGAATTAAATCCAACATGCTTTGGAGATTTCCATAAGTATAAGAAACCATTCAGAGTAACTATTCAATTTGCAAGAGATGGTACACGGCCTGCTGAATCGTTTCTCGATCTCTTAACAAATTTCATAGTGTCCAGAATTTGTCTGGCCTGGTATCAGAACTCGATGTGCCTTGAACCATCTGACCACGGACGTCTGAGTTCGCGAACTTGTTCATCTGGATTTCGGGCACCATTGACACTATCGAAAAGTTGATCCATGAAGTTAATCAGTTTTACCGTACCAGAAGCAGTCCTTGTAAGTCAGGCGACCGCTCGTCTAAAAGATTTTACGGGCCAGCATAAACGGTGCGACTGAACATCTGAGCGCTGTTCTTATCACTCATCGTACAAATTTTATGCGACAAGACATGAAAATCATTTAGAGAGGGACACCTGACAACAGTCTCTGTGCAGTTATAGTTGTACAGTGTAACAATATCTTGCCATGAGGCGCGATATTGCGTATTGTCCAGTTTAAAGCCCAGATCTTTTGTAAGTAAGTTGTTACGGATGCCTTTCAACAAATGAGGGGGGGTCATAAAGATGAACAATTTTCCTCCCATCTAAAATAAAACTTTCCGGACGAAAACCCGGCCCTGTAGCGCAGTTCGCAATACCTCTTTGATATAATATACCAAGTCGGTAGTTTTGGTTGAGCTGCCCAGAAACATGAAAGCAGACGGTTGTTTTCCTTGTACAGATCGCGTAGCAGTCCCACAGATGAATAAAAATTATCAAAATATACTTTGTGATGCTTTCCCACTAGCGCACGTGTTAGATCCTAGACCACTCCCGGACCTAGCCCTTCCTCCACTCCATTCCCTGTTTTTTCAGTATATATTTGAAATTGTGATACAAATGCAGACTGGTCTGCTCCATCCTCTTGATGGGCTTGAGGGGCATATACTGGCGAATTGCAATTCGTACTTTGAATTTGACCATGGACTCGTCAATACTTTGATTTTCGCTTGGTTTGTAATAGTTGCCAAAAGTATCTGATAATGCATCAAGAAGTGGTCGAAGTTTGTATAACGTGTCAAAACCTGCTTCGCCTTTTTTGGTTGAACAGAGTTGTCATTGACGGCATCTACTTGATCATTCCGCTTTTCTTTCCTCTGCAGAAAACCATTCTTCGCACAACTTCTGTGTCATTCAATTTAAATGTTACATTTTTTTATCCTACATTCCATTTCAATGATGCCCACATCATTTCAATTAGATTGAGGTCTGGGTGATATGGTGGCAAACGAAGAACTTCAAAGCCACTATTTGCTACAATTTTGTCTATAGCAAATTTTTTATGTTGCTTAATAATTTATGTTGTTTAATAATTTCATATAAATGAGGTTTCAGCATATTTTCGGTGAAATTAATTTGTTTCGTTTGTAGCCATTCTCTCATTTCTGCCTCCTGGAATTTGACATCGGACATCTTTTTTCTTGCACATTGTGATAGGATGCGTTATCCATCACTAAAACACTTCGTGCTGGCAAATTTGGGATGATCTTTTCGCGCAAATATTTAATAAAATTTGTCGAATTCATCTCGTCAAGGTAATCTCTAGTCTTTGATTGAGATTTAAATATCAACCCTGCTCCCGATATAAAGCATTCTTTGTACCCAGCATGTACTATGATAAGCCTTTGGAAACAGATGACATTAGTCCTTTTGTTGTATCATCGGACTAAGTTTTCGATAGTGTGAGAACTTGTGTATATATGTTTCATCTAAATATACAATAGGTCGACCTGCATTTCTGTACTCTCTTATTTTCCGTAAATATTTCAAACGTAGTAAACGGACATCATGTTTCCCAACCAGCAACGTTCTATTTGTTTTCGTCTTTCTAAAACGAAATCCTAATTTCCTGATCACAGTTCGTAGGCTTGATTGGCGGCCTGCATAATCAATGGCCTGTTGGAATTTTACCAGCATCTTCTTCACTGTTGGTATAGATTTTTCCGTTATGATGTAATCATGGGTTAAACGGTGTAAAACTCCCTGGTTAAAACTGTCGATCTCAGTTTTTTGTTTTGATTTACTTTGGTCGGGCTCTCGTAACTCGTACTGGCACGATCGGCAACATTTGTTCCTTGCAGCGCAACACGTTTGGTCAGTTCTTAGTGAAAGCCCGGTAGCTGTTGCTACTCGTTTCAGCGATATTAAATTATCGCCCTTTTCGGCCTCAAGTGTCATGAACCGTAATACGTTCCCAACAATTTCTCTTGCTTGCCTACTAATATAGGCATGTTTTACTTTTGATTTGAAACTCATACTGAACAACAATATAGCAACAAAAACACAAATAACAGAATCACACAAATTGTAATGTAACAACGTGGAAAGTTGCTGCACAACTGAAACATTCAGAAATATTTTTTCTCTCTCTGACAACCCCTAGCCAGTTCACCCTGCCGTATGCCAGATGACCGAAGTACTTTTTGGTAAAAATTCTTGGAACTGTGCACAGTTTCGATTTATGATGGCTTGCTGTCCCTTGGTCTGTGTAAGACCAAGGGGACATCATTAGCCACTCCTATTACCAATTTCGGTCTTTGCGCAAGCCTTCACTCTTAATAAACTGAGCTATACTACGTGGTAAAGTATCACACAGTTTGAGTACAAATCTTCCACCTACATTAAGTTTTTCTGGTGTCGCGATCAGAGCAGATTATACAGAAGTTCCCTTTCCTGCATATAGTTGAAAGTCCAAGGGAATATCTGACAGAGTAGTCGTCACAAAACTTTTCGGCAAAAGGGATTTGGTTTATTTCTGACGTCACATCTTAACTTGACCATGAAACGGTATCATTTGCTCATCAATTGATACATCAATAGATCTCTCGTTTTGAAGACAAGCCCTTTGAATTTTGTCCAACATAGGTCTGATCTTCCAAAATCGATCTATTGCTCTGGCTTCTTTAGATACAACATTGTCATCGACACCTTTCAAACGTGAACGCAATTGAAAACAACGATTTATTGACATGTTGATTACAACAAACATGGACTAAAATAACTTTTCCCAGTGTGTGTCGATCTCGTTTTTCCACAGGTACAAAAAAACATTTATTGCTACCTCTTTCAATTCCACTCAAAACCCATTTTTACACATCGACCTCTATTGTATTTTCTCTTGCCAAAGAGACTTTAATCAATTTCCACAATTTTCCCAGGGCCACCAAGTTTTTCCTCACGTTCCATTATGTATTTCATACATATTTCTCTACAAAATTGATACCATGTGAGAACAGTTTTTCTACCCTGGCATTTTAAAGCAGTTCTAGCATATGCCTGCGATGCTTTCATAACTCCAGTTATATGTAAGCAATACCATTTCTTGTAAAGTGAGATGGCAATTTTTAAAGACAGATCCATCTCGTATCGGTCGATGAACATTACAGGACTGCCAGCGAAACCCATCAGAAAAATTGCTGTTAGATACAAGGCGCATATTGTGACTTTTGGAACGAGGATAGAGATATGTCTTCGCTAGCAATCCTTGACTTTGTAACCAATTAATCAATTGTACTTTTGGAGCTTCAGACAACCTGTACACCTCATCTTGTGACATTCTCGTCTGTTTTCGGCTTCCCACTAAAAAAAAAAAAAAAAACAAAAATAATTAAATAATCGCACTGGGGAGAATAAAATAAATGCCAGCAATGTACGACAAAGCAATCAGATAATCATACACATACATTTTCGTATTACGGAATAATTTACGTAACACGTTGTTCCGTAATACCTATATCTAATTACCACAATGTGATATTTTACTTCTGTAATAGTAATTTACTCGATACTTATTTGTTTTGGAAACAAAATCAGGAGAACTGTATAGGTATAGCTTTGTAAAGGTGACGATATTTGACAATGTAGTAAAAATACATGTAGCTTTTTATGTGAATTTAGCGAGACGCGTTTTTTAAAAATAGCGGCATTTGTAAAAATGAGATGGAACAATTTTGTAACTAACGTTAAAAGCATTTAAACATGTAATATAAATATTTATATTATAAATATTTAATCATGCACCAGTAATATATTTGTAATATATACGGTATATAATATATTAAATTTTATTTACATATCTTTTATATAATTGTACAAACTCGTATACATTTTCTTCTGACCATAAGATGTCTAACAAAAATTACTTTACTTTACTAATAGTTTCTTGGTGGTGTGGAAATTAATATATTTTGTTCAAACAGGCTCGTACAGAAGTTATGTCGACGTTTCGACCTTACGGTTAGAGGTCATTTTCAAGACACTTAAACGTAACAGGAATAAGATATCTGATTTATTTTTAAACTCCAAGCCACAGTTGGCTTACAACAATAATTGTTGAAATTTTATACATATTCAAAATTAAAAACCAGAGACAAGTAATTTACGTATTACAACGCTGACCATGGCCGTCAGAAATAAAAGTATGAACAACATTGACTTGCATGTCGCTGCTTTGTCAAATTGGAACATTTCCATATCAATAATTAATTATTGACGAAGCATGTACATCATCAAGTGTCACTTTTAGATTATCAAAATACTGATTGAGTGTTTCTATCGAAACGACAGCTCGACACAGTTGAGCATAAATAAACAGAACACAAGACAGAAATTTGTTAAATAATTAATTTTTTACTTTTTTAATATAATTAAAAATATACGTCGAATGATACATAAACATCTTATTATAATATATATACAACTCGTTCAGTAAAGAGTATCGACGAGGCGAGCGTTCTCTAAGTAGCTTTTTATAACACGTATCAGAAATATCGCTCGCCTCGCCGTTCACTGTAATTACCTCCACCGCCAGTTCCTGCATCCAAGTTACGTACATGTTATAAGCGTAACCGTATTCTTCTATTATATTATACGCACGTAATTGTATGCAGGATCTGGCGGCTAATATGCTGTCTCCCTCGTCGGACGTGATAGACACGGTGCCTCGACCCCTGCTGAATTGCAGACCATCACCGTTGGTGGCCCCGATCGAGACACCCGCGTACTTGAATCCGCCCGGACGACCCATTCGGCTCTTCACCATCGCGAAAATGTCGTTTCGTCGATCGAAACGACAGATTTCGCGTGTGCGAGTGTTTGCTAATCGCAAACAAACCTCAAATGCACGGAGCGGGTCTATTCCTACAACAAGAAATAGACATCGCTCCGCGTCAACGCTAACAAACTGCCCTAACAGCAATCTGTCGTGCCGATCGTGTTGGCTGCTGTATGTAGGTAACTGGAAGTCTCTACATACCGCAGCGAACCCGAACACAATCTCGCGATTATGAAGAGCCGCTCCCGTGTCCATCTCTTCCACCGCCGTGGCGTCACTGGGTTGAACTGATGGAAGAAGAAACCCCATGTTCCGTTCCCACTCGCTGTCCTTCTCCCACCAGTTCTCCTGGGCGTCAGGAGAGTGTTGTTTCTCGTCGTCGATGTCATCGCCTGCCTGTATCCCCTGCGGCACGACCACGGGGGATCGCTGGCCGCACTGAATATGCGTTGACGACACCTGGTTGACATCGTCAGCATCGGACTCCTCGGCCTCGTCCTCAGCGGGAACCTCGATGTCGACATCGGGGGCATCGGCAATACCCCCTTGGACACCCTCCTCTACTACGTCCTGACGGACGTCGTCCTGGGCAAGGACATCGGAGTCAGCACCGGTCTCAGGACTGCCTACGGGTGGCTGGACCTCGTCGAAGGCCGCCTCCGTGGCGTCGGAGTCCGTGTACCGCTCCTCTCCCCCGGTCACCACGTCTTCCTGCTCCATATGGATCCCGAAAAACTTGGCCAACCCCACCAAGTCGTTGCCCTGGAAGGGCGCAGCAAAATGCATTAATTCTTGCAAAAAATTCTCTTCCGGCCGAAGGGGCTGTTCCTCGGGCTGAACAACCCTTTCATGGCTTCCTCCAGGGCGTCTCTCGGTGGGGATGCTCTCCTCGGCTCCCGGTACTGCGACTGCTGGTGCTCCTCCTCGTCCGATGACACCATTATGACGTCCATTAAATGTAATTTCTTAACGGGTCGGGCTGGCCTGATGACCCTGTCCTCCAGGCTGTCGAACTTCCTCTTGACCACGGTGTCCACCACTGCTCCTTCCACTTTGCTGTCTACGTTGCTGTTCATGTTGTTCTTGATGTGTAAAGCCTGCGACTCGATACACCCTTCACAGTTCCCTTGGCTTATATACGAAAAGAATATTCCTTAAAACATGCCTCAGGCACTGTTTTCACCTAAAGCTACGATTTATTCCCGTGTGTCACTTTCCCCTGACGGAAAAGTCGAATCTTAGAAGGAAATAATACAATACCCCTGTTACCTTCACTTAGAAAATAATGCAATGATAACCCTATCTAGAAATCTACTCTTAAAAGGAAATAATACGGAGGTACTTGCTTTTGGAGACCGTTACTGTTTTTGAAAACAATGACACTTTTGTTTTGTAAAGAGAGAGAGAGAGAGAGAGAGTTAAAAATACGACACGTGTTCTGCGCCTGTGCGGTCTTAAAGAGAGAAACAGAGTACATAAAAACAGTCAGACTAAAGAGATCATCTGTGTTTTGAAAAACACCCTGTTATTCGCTGTAGCATATACGCACTATAGAACAGGACCGTAGCCATATCTATTTTTTAAGAGTACGAAACTTGTCTTGACACCTTTTCGAATTAAAAACACACGTGTTCAACTCCTACACCCCCAATTAGGTCATCATCATAGAGTATGATTCTTAGAACCTCGCCCCTCACTGGCGCCAGACACCGTTGCCAAAGCGGTATATACTACTACACCTGTAATTAATGGCCATACGGACAATTTTGTTTCCGTTTAAGATTAATTTAGGTTTCATATTCAGTGTGTCGGCTAAATATTTAAGGATGAATTGCCAGTCGAAACTTTTCGCATTGTGAGCAATACAGGTTACGGTGGAGAATGAGCTACGCGGTAAAAGTAAATACGCGATAAAGTTTTTTATTACATTATCTTTGAAAATGTGCTGACGAATACCGCACGAGCTACACAATACTGTCATGTCCTCCACGTCTCTGCACGTGTCACAAGTCTGCTGGGCAACACAGAGGTTAGCTTCATGCACATTCTCATTACCCACTATTTTTTCTGAACGTGTCTCTAAATCGTAGTATACGAATAAATGTTTCGTACCTTTCGGATGTTTTTTTGTTTTTTCAAATAAAGCACTTTATATGCGTCACAAAGGTTACAAAACACTTCACCGCAAACATGCACTCTATTGTTTGTATAGTTATAAAATTTCTGACACTTTTTGCACATACGTACTTTATTACATGTCACTTTTATATGTCCATCGAAACACTGTTGACCGCGGAATCGCCTATTGCACCGGTCAGAAAGTATATATAATGCATCAGGAGGATACGCGGGACTACGGTGGCAGAGTGCACATACATTTTCACATCGACGCGTAGCTAACACATTATATGGCTAGTGGCACGGTTCACAAAAGTATTTTGACGAAAAAACGGCATTTAAGCTTGTGTACAGCGAAATGATTATGATGGTGTAAAATGTTTAGACGCGGTACATCCGGTACACGCGGTACACCCTTGCCCCCTCAAAAATTACATGCCCTCTCCCGCAGTAATCATAAACTGCAATAATGTACTCATTCACCCCTATTCTGTAACGCACCTTGCTATCATAGCAATTGCTACGAGAGCTAGCAATTGCTACGTAGCAAGAATCTCATAAATTGGTATTCTGTAAGGACAATTCTTGCTATGCGCTGAGCAATTTTCTTGCTCACTGGCATTCTAGCAATTGCTACGTAGCAAGAACCCGAATGGTCTTGCTATGATCTTGCTAGCTACCTTATTTGAGACTTTTTACTAGTTTTTAAATATTTTGTGGCTTTTACGCTTAAATTATGTGGTGCAAATTCATTTTAATTGTGTATCTGAGTATTTCTGGTATTTTATAATTGTGTTTTAAAGATAATTTTAAAATTAATACATGTTTCATGGTTGCGTATATGTACCTGTCAAATGACGGGCAGTGTTAGAAATTTTTTTGAGCTACTTATAATAGTAAAATGTATTGTAATTAATATTTTGTAGTATAAAATGAAGAAAACACTGCAATATAAACAACATTTCATTAATTTAATTTAAAAATAAAACATAACCAAACATATACATACTTTAAAATTATATTTAAAGGTGTTAAGTGAATGTGCTCAAACAGTTAATTTATAATTATTAAACTATTTTTCACGTATCCATATTTAATACAACACAATTTTACACCTATATGTACACAAAATTTATCCAAAAACATGTTCACAAATTAAACGTCAAAATAATTCAAAACGAATCACATGAAACGAGTTTCGTACGCATGCGCAATAGTAGATTTATTAGGTGAACAGTACGTCGTAGCTAATTTTACACATATTTCTTAGCAAGTCCAGCAAGAATTCAAACTGATAGCAAGGTTGCTATAAATGTTCTTACAGAATACCAATATTGCTAACTTCTTGCTGGAAACTTGTTATTGAGCAAGAATCATAGCAATTGCTATGATAGCAAGGTGTGTTACAGAATAGGCCTGATTATAGCACTTTTGAAACTGGACAATTTCTTGTATACCTGCGCCTTACACCTCACAGAACTTGTGAAGTAGATCCGCCGCCCTATCACCTTGCACACCATTCCTATCTCTTGCGACATACTTTTACATATACAGTTCGACGTATCTCAGTCAATTACCGTTCAAATGTTTCTCGCTGTCCGTCACTAAAAATCTCTGCGTTGTTCTGTAAAATATGATTAAACACATCTCACACAATTTTGATGTCCAGCTCTCTGGAAGCTCATCCATGCAGGCCCGAATTCGAACCGCAGTGTATGGAATATCATACTTACCACGTCCGCGGGCGGTACCGTTCGCATTATGTGATGGAGAACATCCTCCATGCCTCCTCTGAACCATGCCACGGATACTTATTCGGATATTCTCGATTTAGTAGTGTTACGACTTCTCGGGTTGTGTGAGCCGGTGCTCCGTCATGTTGAAACCAAAGTCTTCGTCTGATGTTTAGCGGTAAGTCATCAAGAAGCTCTGGCAGAACGTTATTTAAGAAAGCAAAATAATTTTCACCATTCTCTCTTTCTAATCTCTGATCCCTTTCCACATGAGCTGGCATTCCTCGCCAGTATAATTGTCGAAAGCAACCTTAATACTTTATCCATCCGGTAAAGTACCGCTCCACGTACTTTTTCGACGACAGTATACGAGTTTCTACTCGTGTCGTGGTCATTTTCTCGTTCTTCGCCTTCTCTTCGAGTTCTTGGGCGATGTTCTTCAGACTCCTGTCCGTCTTTTCTTTGGCAACTCTTAATTCGCAAAGCGGCATATCCGGATATAATCGATAAAATGTTTCGTAGCTGTGTCAACATTTGACCAGCTTTGGAACCCCGATGGAACTGAGGTTGCTACTGTTATCAGGTATTTTTGAGCCACTTGGAACAGTGTTGGATATGCAGGAGATAATTGTTGCCATACTTCCAAAGGATTTTTTGAAAATTCACAAACTGGAATCCTTAAGTACAAAGAAACTTCATCTTTCATTTAATTTCCCGTCATATTCTCCACAAGAAAGTAGTTTCCGCATAAAGTACCAGGGCGGCACCCTGCCGTTAGATGGCTCTCAAAAACAAAAACAAATAGCATCGAAAATCGAATCATTCAACATAGATGTCATAAAAACATCGGAAGTAAATTACCGATGCAAAAATTTCGATGTATTTTGACTCAACATCGATGTTCTCCAAACATCGTCATTCGATTGTACCATGACACTTCTTTTTACTTCTTTTTCACTATTTTCAACACTGCTTTTGCTGATGATAGTTTCTCTGTTTTGTTACCCACGCACAAAACTCGATTTGCACAACTTTTTATGTACTGTAACCACACTTCTCACTATCATGTTACACGTTTCACGGTCTATCCCGTATCTCTTACGGTTTATCCCGGACAAGCCCTCAAAAATGTGTGGGAATACGTAAATTATTACAAACGAACTATTTCTAACACTGTTACTTTTTCTCTAACTCTTTCTAATCACTGCGTCATACACACTGACTGCTTCTTTTTCCTTCCTCTTCTGCGCACGCGTACTCATTTGGTTCACCAGTGGCGGCTCGTACTGTATCTGTGGGCGACTCGTGCGGCAGCCCACAACTCGGGCATCCTGTGATTCCAGACTGCCCTCAGTCTGACTATCCTCAGCGGCTTCTTACGATTCGGAATCAGAAAGATCTGTGGCCCACGGCTTCATTAGGTCTGTACTTCTCGAAGTCTGTCGCCTGTCCTCGCTCACCAGGTACTCGGAAATACCAACAAACTGTTTTATTTCTACCTCGGTCAGTACCAAGCTCACATTTCTATGATTTAACTCGACTTTACGACCTGCCAGCTGCGTATACGATACTCCGTGTTTTAAAACTACAGCAGGTGCACCAAGCAGATCTTCTGATGAATTTTCGGCCATCCGCGATAAAATAGCCGCTACAACAGCAATATTACGTATGGGAATCGTGTTAAAAGATTTCGTATTGAAAAATCGGCGAGTATAGTCAAACTCGCTATTAGGATTAAATCCCCCTGAAACAAAATTACACCCCGAACCCAGACCAATGAACGTACACTTTAACAGTCTGTTGTTATTATCCGCACTGAACACTACATTTGGCAGCCGCGAATACTTACCAGCGGGGGCCGGCTCCGCCAGGGCATCCAACATCCGGTTGGTGGACGACTCCCCCGCATAGGACTGCTGCTGCTGCATGGCACCTTAAGAAACTGCTGCTATTATTATTATTCTAAACTATTATTATTATTATTATTGTTCAAAGTTACAAATAACAGTTGTGAATACTTACATGCGGGACCGGCGTCTAACATGCGTTCAGTGGACGCGTCTAGCAGCAGCGACTCCCACATGTCGGTGCCCTCTACCGCGCCGTCCAGTAGCCGTTCGGTGGACGCGTCCAACGTGAACGACTCCCACCGTGTCGTCCTGTCCAGGAGCACTGTAGTCGCGTCCAGGATCCGCTCCAGGTCCTCATCCAACTCCAGAGTACTCTCCATCCACTCCTCGTCGGCGGGAACTCCACCCACGAGGCGATCCTCGAACATGGTGAAATCCCCCGGGGACGGCTCGCGCCGGCTCCAACATCGTTGAGCTGATAAGTGGTGGCGATGTCAGGGAGTCGTACGCCTGTACAACCCCAACACAGCCGAACCACTCGCCACACCCAGCCACGAACTCGTCCTCGTGCTGGCCGGAGCTGGTCCCTGTCACCCCCGACAACCGGAGGATGGTATCGTCACTGGCGATAGTATCCGTCAGTCCCGCCAGCCCCGACATCTCGATGCTGGTGTCATCGATGTCTTCGAAGCCGGGGCTGGATATGAGCGGTAGCAGCTCTTCGATGGCCTCGTCACAGTTGTCAAATATAAAACTCTTCATTTTGTTCTTGTTGTCTTGTAGTTGTAGTTCGGAAACTGATTGTGGATTTCTCACCCTCTTCGATTTATACACCACAGACCCCACCACTATTGGACACATATACACACCCCCAGATGCTAAAAATCGTCCCACACACACACACACACACACTTCATTTAATTAGTTAGTTTCTCGCGGCCACCTGCAGGACCTAAATCTGGATAATTGTAGAGTTTATCGGGAGAATTGGGTTAGCCTAGCCGCACCTATATGTACATGTTTCCTTCATCATCATAAAATGCTTAGAAACACAGATACACGCCGTCGTTACCCACAGGTATCGGAGAAGGGCTGATCGGGTCCACCCTCACACACACACAGATTTAAATAAACATTGCATTCCAGATGCTAAAAATTATCCCGCTCCACACACACACACTTCATTTAATTAGTTAGTATCCCACGGCCACCTGCAGGACGTAAATCTGGATAATTGTAGAGTTTATCGGGAGAATTGGGGTAGCTTAGCCGCACCTATACAGTGCGAATAATGTAAGGCTATACATTGGCAACTTTATTTTAGCCTTAATCAATTCGCCCATGCTAGTATCAATACGTTGAATAATTTAAAATTAGACATAGGGCATTTACTTAATGTTACCATGGTGATTACATACAAAAACTCCAATTTATTATGGTTGAATAATGTAAAATTAGACACTTGTCCACAGACTACTATTTTTATTTAAATCATTTACAGAGTATATTCCATTTTTTTTATTAATCTGGTACATGTTATTGGATTAAAAGTACACTTCAAGTATTGAAATTGTAATTGGTATCAGTAATTTCCAAAATCACTTAGTGATAACTAAATTTGATGATATGTGATGGGCCTGTCCGGGAACTCAGCACTGAAATAATCAGAAATTTCTCGCAAAGACGCCCCTTTTAAATACCAGGTGTACATCTTAAACTTTTCTCCTGTGATGTACATTTTTTGCACTAATTATTACAGAAACTCGTGAGATATTAGTAACACAATATTAAAAACACGGTGACATTTACCAAAACAAACGTCATTGTAATTTCAATTGTTACTGACATGGGCAAATTGATTAAAGCTAAAATAAAGTCTCCAATGTATAGTCTTACGTTATTCGCACTGTATGTACATCTTTCCTTCATCATCATAAAATGTTTAGAAACACAGATCCACGCCGTGGTTACCCACAGGTATAGGAGAAGGGCTGATTGGTCCACGCTCACATATATATACCTGGTGTCTTTTTTAACCTGAAACTTTCAAATATCTCGAAAAATAGGCACCCTATGAAAAAATGTCTAGTATCAAAATTTAATCATTCTGCGGGGGAAATACATTACTGCAAAAAATAGTCCCCCACCCCACTCTGTGTGGGCGTGGCGAGGGGTAACTTTGAATCTAAAATAGGAACCCCAATTTTTTTATTGCAGATTCGGATTCTACGGCTAAATATACGTACGAATTGAATAAAATATTTTGTTCGGTTCGCTGTAATTGACGAAATTAAATTTTTTTCGATTTCTTCTACTAAGAACATATGCCTATGATTCTGCAATACGTTTTAAATAAAAAAAATCACGTTTTCATTGTAAATACTCGCAATTGGTTGTCAAAAAAACAAATATCACGTTTTGATTTTAAAAAATTTATTGAAGTGAACTAATTTTAGCTTAAAATAAGTGTTCAAAATGATGGCCTTCGGCTTCAATGCACTTATCAATCCGCTTTGCAAATGACTCTACACAACTTAGAAGCGTGTCTGCCGGAATTTCGGCACAAGCATTTCTAATTCGCTCAATCATATTCTCACGTGTTGTTGGTTCTTGTTTGTAAACTTTTTCTTTGAGATAGCCCCACAAAAAGAAATCTGGCGAAGTAAGATCTGGTGATCTGGCAGGCCAATTTACCGGACCAGCTCTACCAATCCAGCGACCATTGAAATTACGATCAAGAACTTCACGTGCTACCATCGAATAGTGTGCTGGACAACCATCATGTTGAAACCACATGTTCTGTCGCACTTCTAAGTTCAAGTCTTCAACTAATGTTGGCAGTTCATTTTCCAAAATGTCTCGGTACATTTGAGCAGTCAATGTGCCTTCAATAATATGGGGGCCTATGAGTTTGTTTCCAATTATACCACACCAAACGTTGACAGTCCAAGGACGTTGATGTTCAACTTGGCGAAGCCAGTGCGGATTTGTAACACTCCAATAATGCATATTGTGTCGATTGACCGCTCCATGGTTTGTAAAAGACGACTCGTCGGAAAACAATACGTACCGAAAAAAATTGGGGTTTTGCTGCATTTGTTCACGTGCCCACTGACAAAAAGTTACCCGATTTTGGAAATCAACTCCATGAAGATCTTGGTGTAAAGACACATGATATGGATGATACTTGTGATTTTTAAAAAATTTCCAAACACTGGCGCGGGACAATCCGGAATCGCGAGCTATTTCTCTTGTACCAATATGTGGATTATGAGCCAATTATATTATTTTCATCAGTGACTGCTGTTCGACGGGTCCTATTTTTAGCTTGAACCATTAGTAGTAAATTTTTTAACAATTCGGTAAAATGAAGCACGTGAGCGAATTCTATCCGGAAAACGTTGAGCGTAAAGAGTAACAGCATTATCAAGACTCCTGCCAGCTTCTCCATAAACCAGAACCATTTCAATTTTCTCTTGTGCAGTTAAATACTCCATTCTGAAGTTAATATTTGTTAACTTTTACCGATTTATTGGCTTGTATTTTGAATAAAAACACTATATTCAATTTGGTAGAAAGATTTATTTCAAAACGTGCAGCGTCTTTACACGTTGTCAACAAACTGAACAAACAAAATTGTAAACAAACAGAAACATATATTGTTACTATAATTACTAACCATAGCAACAAACCTAAATAATTATCGTGCTATATTCGAAATACTTAAATAATATTAACAACCTAACGGAAAACAATGAAAACGCGATATTTGTTTTTTGACAACCAATTGCGAGTATTTACAATGAAAACGTGATTTTTTTTATTTAAAACGTATTGCAGGCATATGTTCTTAGTAGAAGAAATCGAAAAAAATTGAATTTCGTCAATTACAGCGAACCGCACAAAATATTTTATTCAATTCGTACGTATATTTAGCCGTAGAATCCGAATCTGCAATAAAAAATTGGGGTTCCTATTTTAGATTCAAAGTTACCCCTCGCCACGCCCACACAGAGGGGGGTGGGGGACTATTTTTTGCAGTAATGTATTTCCCCCGCAGAATGATTAAATTTTGATACTTGACATTTTTTCCTAGGGTGCCTATTTTTCGAGATATTTGAAAGTTTCAGGTTAAAAAAGACACCCGGTATATATATATATATATATATATATATATATATATATATATATATATATACAGGGTGTAGAGAAAGTAATGCAATAAGGCTATATTTTTGTTATTATTGAATTTAGACAAAAATGTTTTAGACAAAAGTTACATGATAAGTGACAACCAACGTAATTTTCATAGCTTTTTTAATTGTTTAGTTGTCACATCACTTGTTAATCAAACAAAGGTAAACTGATTATTCCTTAACTTTTACTTAAATACCTTAAATTAATATCTATTTTTCTTAAAAATTTGATTATGTAACCCATCAAAATTTTTATACTACCGGAAGTAAAAAGTCTTTCTGATTCCAAAAATTTAGTCAAAATGGTATGTTGCCATTTAAAAAATTAAAGTTGCATAGCGTAACGCATGCGCGTAATGGCTTAAGCATTTCAAGGTCACAGATATATAAAGTACTTTTTACCATGTAACTTTTGTCTGAAACATTTTTGTCTAAATTCAATAATAACAGAAATATAGCCTTGTTGCATTACTTTCTCTACACCCTGTATATATACAGTAGAGTCGCGATTTAGTGAACTAATTCCGGCCAAGCCTGTTCACTCTATAGGGGTGTTTACATTTTCGGGGTTCTGGTCTCACTCAGATATTTTGAGAAACAACTTTTATTCTAGGTACCTAAATCAACAAAATTATGTATGTATATATAAAAGAATAAAATAGAAGGAAAAATATTGAATCCAAAATGGTTAGTTCAAGGTAATGTGAACTGTTCGTTTCAAAACTTAATCATAAAGATGATTTTTTATTATTTTATTGTAGATTTTCTTTAGTCAATTGTAGACTCTGATGCAAGAAGGGGATAAGTCAAATTTTTTAGATTTTACAGGAGAGGCAAAATCCTTTTAGTTTTTTTCATGTTGGTTTTAATGTTAATCCAGGTCGAGATGGAAAAGCTTAATATTTTTGGCTATATGAGATAAAGTTGCTCGCAGAAATAAACTTGATATTTAGGAAATAAGTTTTGTGGGGCAAGAAAGGTATATGTTAACTTCTTTCTACTCTTTTTATATAAGAAGGTGCAAGAAAGGGATAAGTAAAAAAAATACAATACTTTTGTATATAACTTATTCTTTATTATTCTACATAGTACTTTAAGTAAGAATATAACCAAAAATACATTCAAGTTTAAAAATTAAACGTTATAGTCAATAAATGTTTATTCTACATCAGAGTTATTATCGGACTCACTAACGGCTGAATCTTGGTTTTCTAAAGATTTGTCCGATTTAAGAGACAGGTAAAAGTGCATATCACTTTTGGCTACATATTCACTGGCCAACTGCATTACGTTTTTATACTTCAAATCTTTCAAAGGCAACTTATCTAAATAAGCCTTTGTCACGTTAGTTAATGTAGGATTTGCAGCGTTTTTCAACAATACAAAATGTGTTAGAGCAGCATCGGCGCTAGCCCCGGTGCTACAGGCAACTCCACCTGTATTTTTGGTGTACTTAAATACACGATAGGAGGAAATTGCAAACTTTTCTTTTATTTCAGATTTTGGGGTCGGATTAAAAAAAATTTTCAAATGATCAGTGTAGTTAAATACCATAGATTGGGTAACAGGTATGACATGAAATTTTCGGGAAGATGACTTGACAATCTCCATATACTCTTGGGGTAAATAAATTCGATCGATACGACGTTTTTTCTTCTCTATTATCCCGAAAAACCTATCGCAGGGTAAAAAACTATGCCCTGGTTCGGGAAAACGATGCACTATTGTGTCAAATCTGCCTGTATAACACAAAGTTGCTAAAAATCGAACCAGGGTATGGTTTTTATTTTGGGCGCAACAGTTATCACTAAACAAGTATAGAATCTTTACATCTGGATCAAGTATGTTTTCAATGTAATATTGTAAAAAGCTTAAAACATCGTTGGCCCCTTTTTTACAGGTGGTTTCATCATACATGAAGAAATGTCCCATTTTATTTTTCGCCGAGTGTATGCAAAAATTCTGAACCCATAGCTGACGCAAATAAAATGCATCCCCAGACGGCACTTTGGGTAGGGGCATGTTCTGCTGAAAGTCAAAAGACAAAACTTCAATGTGATCGTTTTCTTGCGCCTGTTTCGATTTTTCTTTCAGTTCCTTGTAGAACCACTCAGACTTGAGAATGTGTAGCTTTTTTTGGGTTTCAAAACTTTTCTTTTCTTCTTCTGATTCTGCACCCTGAATCCTGTTTTCTAATGTATCACATTTCTTGCACGTGTCTTTCCTTATATGGCCAAAACTGATATTGAAATTTTCCCGAAAATAACGACCATAATAATCATAGGAAATTTTTGGTTTAAACGGCAGTTTGTCTTGTTTTAGTCTATAAGCTTCTGGTTCGAATTGTTTGAGGTATAGATCGTACATGATTGTAAGATTTAAATCGGGAGACAAATATTGTCTACTGCTTCTTGTTCGAGAATAATGCGATATTTGCTTAGGAAAGCTCTCAATATGGTTATGAACTTGCTTTTTCAAATGTTCCGGAATCATATTTGGCCTATTAGCGTGCTTACCTCTTTTGTCCTGGACAGGGGTTACATTGCTTTTCAAGTGACATGCAATACGTTCTAAGCGCTTTTTGCCGATTCCATGGATTAAACATAGAGCTTGCTTACAGACTGGTAACTCAAATGCACCCTTCCTCAGCTAAAACAAAATTAATATATGAATAATACAAAAATGCAAAAAAATACCTGGATATTTACCCTATACTTGAAGGTGCTATTTCGTTGTGAATTGGCGTTCAAAACATTTTTACGACGTCTTTTAATCTGGCTAACTGTTATTAAACTTGATAGGTATGAATCTTGTTTTTCTTGATCCGCAAGGCCATTAAATGCGGTTAGTATTTCATTTTTTTCACCTGGAGAAAGCTTTTTCAAACACTCTTTGTGACATTTACAGTCAGTGCCTTGCTTGCGTTCTGGCATCATTTTTCCTGAGGTTATGGAGGTATAGCTCTCTCCCTTGGCCCTTTTTACTTTTTGCACGTTCCTTTCCCAACTATTTACATCACGTTTTTTTTTCTTAACACCTGCCTCGCTTGTTTCTTGTCCTTGTATGGGTTCATCCTCAGAAGACGAGTTTGGCGAGTTCGGTACGTATTCGCTACCCGAACTCTGAAAGGGCTCAGTCTCCGTTTCACTTTCACCTTCAGCTTGCTCACTATCACTACTTAGTCCTGCACTCGGTCCTGCACTTTCATCACGTTTCGCCATAATAACTTAATGATAGCTGGCTTACAGAAAAGCAAAAACCGCTCCGGCGATACTATGCACTCGTTAGTTGGTAAACAAACATGGCCGTTTGACAGGTGCATAGAAGGGATTTGGGCGGGGCATTTAAAAAGTACAATTTATTTGTGGTGCAAGAGCGGGATAAGTAACACACCACATATACCATTCTTGCACCAGTATATCATAGGGGATATGTGTTTTTCTGTTATAACTCGGTGGCTACTCATTGCACGTGTACCATATTTGCACCACAGCGAAAGAGCATATTTGGTTACCTATAGGCGGAATAATCTCATTTTTCATAATTTTGCACATATCCCCTTCTTGCATCAGGGTCTTCAATTGTAGATTTTGAAAAGGAGAAATATTGAATCCAAAATGATTGGAATAAATGACTATAGTTCAAGATGATAACAGATATACGACGTTTCGATCATATGGTTTTTGGTCATTTTCAAGCAAAAAAACAAAATTCTAGTTCAAACAAACATAAACAAAATCTCTTGAGAATTACACTCAAAAAGTACAAAAATATTTTGAAAAATATTAGAGAATATTTTTGTTTATGTTTCTTTCCACTAGAATTTTGTTATTTGCTTGAAAATGACCAAAAACCATCTGGTCGAAACGTCACATATCTGTTATCATCTTGCACTATAGTCACTTATTCCAATCATTTTGGATTCAATATTTCTTCTTCTCAAGATCTACAATTGACAAAAGAAAATATACAATAAAATAATAAAAAAAAAATACATGTACCTATTACATAATATTATGTATACGTGTATTATGTAATGTGAAGATACATATAAAGGTTATTTATTGCAGAAGCGAAAAAAATTAAGTAATGTTGGATTGTTTACGCTTTTTTCAGGTTAATTTGTACTAATTTTGTCGCAAATCATGTAATACAAGCAAACTGCAATATTCTACTAGAAAACGCAGTCACACATTCTCATTTACCCAGACATTAAGTATTTAATTTTTTTTGTTTTAATTTCAAGTATTTTCATATTTAGTGGGATCCCTCAGAGAAGTATCGCAAATACCATAGTTTACTGTATCGGGGTTTACAGCTGTTCACTATATCGGGATGCAATGCTAAAATTTAAGTGTTCACTCTATCGGGTTGTTCATTTAATCGAGAGTTCACTAAATCGCGACTTTACTGTATATTCAACCCACCACAGATTTAAATAAACATTCCATACTGTTCGATGCCTGGCGCCCGAACACCTGCATCTAATTAATACCCCCCAGCGCCGAACACCTGCATATTAGCGCCATACTGTTGCACGTGTGACATACGCGCTGACAAATGTTGGATTGTTTACGGGTAGGGTAGGGTAGGGTGGCTGGATTTCCCCCGTCAGACACTACTTTTGTGGCAGCAACGTTTGTGGCATTCTAGTCACAAAAGGTAGCAACAACTTCTAAGTTTGTGGACAACGCAGATCGCAACACCTCTTTGATATAATACCAAGTCGGTAGTTTTGGTAGAGCTACCCAGAAATATGAAAGTATGCGGTTGCTTCCATCTGCCATAAAATCCACGAAGCATAAATACCAGCGCATGCTCAGCAAATGCAGACCTTTGAACCGTGTCACAATTTTGAAACCCCCGAATGACATCTTCCCCCTCGTCAAACAACAAATGCGGTTGAATCGCTACAGAATTTTTATACCATCATTAGCCCTCAGGAAAGTTATATATTGCGGTGCTAATTGAGCAATTGCTTCTAACACTTTTACAACAATGCGTGGTGTATGTGTCACCCCAAAATCTCCAATTTCTTCTAAATGCGAACCTGTTGCAAATACTCGGAAGACATATTAAGAGCTGATTTATTGGACTCACACATTTTAATCTCAATTTTTGTGCTCCCGTTCCTATTTTGTCTGAGCTCCTTGTAGTATTCTTGATGCTGGGTTTACGTGCGAAGTAAATAAGCGATTTCACGTACCTACACAGAAAATAATCGAGCGGCGTTAGATCGCAAGATTTTATAGGTCCAAATCTTGAGATCATTCCCTCATCAAACTTTGATTTCAATAATTCGATCGTATTGGTCGCAGTATGGCACGTAGCCCTATCCTGTTGGAACTACATACCCATTTGAGTGACAATTACTCATTACTAGTATCTCTTGTGCGGATTTGTGCCATTTGGTACATATTATAATGTCTTCATTACAAAAAAACAGATTCTGCTGTTGCAAATTTGTCACAATGTTTAGATATATTTTTTCTATTTCTAAGTACCGACAGCAGGAAATTTTATATCTTTGAACAATCTGATCGAGCTAAAATATCGAAACATATTACTGCATCAGGTAATTTTATTTTCTCTATCAACACATCTCTTTCACCTACAGTTCTACTTGTGCATCAGATTAAGCTTCAGTCTACACATTCATGTCATACCTGTAACTTGTACGCGAGTCGCATCTAAGCCACATCTGGCGTATTTGGCTTATTTTGAAATAAGGAAAGTAAATCTGTCTATCGACATATTTTTTACAAATTGATTACATACACGTGCTTTAGTTGACCAGTAATCTTTTAGTTGTAGCAATTTATTGAAGCACATTACGATACAGATTGAGAGAAGTAGAATTTCTCCAACATATGTCTGTACTTCACTACAGTTAGTAATAAACTATCAGAGAAAAGTTTTCTAAATATATCTAATTTGGATGAATTTCGTAAGTGTGTTAGTTACGAGGTGCATATTGTGATTTTTACATCGTGGACAGCGATACGTCTTCGCTAGCAATCCTAAACTTTGTAACCAATTAATGAATTGTACTTTTGGAGCTTTGCACAACTTGTATACCACATCTGGTGACATTTTCATCTGCGGTCGGTTTACCATTAAAAAATAAAAACGTTGAAATAATCGTACTGGGAAGAATAAAATAAAAGCCATTCATGCACGAAAAAGGAATCAGAGAATCGCACACATATATTTTTGTATTCCAGAATAATTTATGTAACACATTGTTCCGTAATACCTATATCTAATTATCACGATGTTATATTTTGCTTTTGCCATACTAATTTACTACAAACTTTGTTGTTTCGGAAACAGAAGAACTGTAGGAGTCGTATGACTTGTATGTCAGTTATGGCGCCAATTATTCTACGACGTAGTAAAATTAGAGATAACAAATAAATATTAATATACCAGTAATTTTTAGTCAGCAAACAAATTGCACATCCTACGAAATTAATTTAGAAAACGATATAACAGATTAAATTCAAACCAACTCGATTAATGAGCATGAATTCACTCGATGTCCATTCTGTATTTAACACAATCACTGTAATTAGTACATCAGATATGCAAAGGATATTTACCGTGTTTGTGTGAACGCCCGTGTCCGGATCTACAAAGTTCTTAGAGTGGTTTACAGTGTATCGCTCAAATCCAATGGTTGTCAGGCGATTGTACGCTCCCCAGCAATCAGTGTAAATTGTTGTACCAGGCAAAACATGGTCTAAAATAACTTTTTCCAGAGTCTGTCGATCTCGTTTTTTCCACAGATACCAAAAAAACATTTATTGCTACCTCTTTCAGTTCCACCCAAAATCCACTGGGGATTTGTTACACATCAACCTCTATTGTATTGGCTCTTGGCAAAGAGACTTTAATCAATTTCCACAATTTTACCGGGGCCACCAAGTTTCTCTTCACGTTTCATTATGTATTCCATACATTTTTCTTTACAAAATTGATACCATGTGCAAACAGTATTCCCACCCTTGCATTTTAAGGCAGTTTTAGCATAATCCTGCGATGCCCGCATACTTCAGTTGTATGAAAGCAATACCATTTCTTGTAAAGTAAGATGGCGAACAACAGCTATTGGCTACGAGGTGCATGTTGAGAATTTATAATTTAATTACTGCCATTTTATAATTAATATTAATAATAATTAATGATTACATTCATTCTGATACGTCCGTTTATGAACAAAATGATGCAATTCGTCCAGACTGGAATCTACAACGAAGTCGTCTGGACAAATATCACGTATCATCCAGTCTGCTTCCGCTGGCATCTCTGGTGGCGAACCACCTCTAGTCTGTTTTGCAGCACGATTGAATTTGGATACACTGGCCTTTGCTGTAACTTTCATTCTTCTCCACTGTTCTTTTATCCATTAGTTGTGTAATAGTAAAATTTGGTTAATTTCGATGTACGAAAACTCTTTCTCAAAGCAAATACAACCAAAATTTTCTTATATCGAGAGTTCATCAAACGTACATATTTGATTTTTCAAAATTTCTTGTATCGTGCATCTATTATATTAATTAAAATGTCGTGTCATGTATAACAAAGCGCTATATATTTATTTTCCTTATCGTTCATTTAAAACTATTTACCAACTTCACAAAATATCTATCGCGGGCCAATTATATGTCGGTAAGATTGAGTTTTTTCTTAAGTTTGACAGATGATTGCAACGTTGCCACATATATATTCGTTAGTCACTTGCACTAGTTAATACACTCCTAGTAGCGACCTGTGAATAGACTAACTACTATCGACGTTAGTAGCTCCTAGCAGACTCCTAACTAGTAGGCCTTAGTAGCGCTTTTTAGTATCGAGCTGTGAATACCAGTCAATGTATCTAATAAATCTACACTTGTAAAAAAACGATCAAAACAAAGCACAACATCATTTTTCTTTATTGTAGATGCAAGAGATTTTACAACTCTTTCTCCTAAGGTATGCGAATCTTCAGTTTTTTGTACATTGGATTTTTTGCCGCAATATACGTTCATATCGTATATGTAGTCAGAACCGGCATCACATCTCAGCCATAACTTGATACTCCTTTTCGTTGGTTTCAGTGGCATGTATTGCTTTAGAGAGGAGCGCCCTTTGAATTTCGTCATACTTTCATCCTTACTTTGGTAAACACTATTCTGGCGACATTTTTAGAATGTGTATTTCAAGGCACGATATTTGTTCAGCAACATAATAAGATTTTGATGAATTCGGTGTTGTTGGCTACAACAAACATGGACTAAAATAACTTTTCCCAGTGTGTGTCGATCTCGTTTTTCCACAGGTACAAAAAAACATTTATTGCTACCTCTTTCAATTCCACCCAAAACCCATTTTTACACATCGACGTCTATTGTATTTTCTCTTGCCAAAGAGACTTTAATCAATTTCCACAATTTTCCCAGGGCCACCAAGTTTTTCCTCACGTTCCATTATGTATTTCATACATATTTCTCTACAAAATTGATACCATGTGAGAACAGTTTTTCTACCCTGGCATTTTAAGGCAGTTCTAGCATATGCCTGCGATGCTTTCATAACTTCAGTTATTTGTAAGCAATACCATTTCTTGTAAAGTGAGATGGCAATTTTTAAAGACAGATCCACCTCGTATCGGTCGATGAACATTACAGGACTGCCAGCGAAACCCATCAGAAAAATTGCTGTTAGATACGAGGCGCATATTGTAACTTGCAACGAGGACAGAGATATGTCTTCGCTAGCAATCCTTGACTTTGTAAACAGTTAATGAATTGTACTTTTGGAGCTTCACACAACCTGTACACCCCATCTGATAACATTATCGTCTGTTTTCGGCTTCCCACTAAAAAAACAAAAATAATGAAATAATCGTACTGGGGAGAATAAAATAAATGACATCCATGTACGACAAAGCAATCAGAGAATCATACATAATACATTCGTATTACGGAATAATTTACGTAACACGTTGTTCCGTAATACCTATATTTAATGACGACGATGTTATATTTTACTTCTGTAATAGTAATTTACTCGATACTTATTTGTTTTGGAAACAGAAAATCAGAACTGTATAGGTATAGCTTTGTAAAAGGTGACGATATTTGACAATGTAGTAAATTTAGCGAATTTAGCGGGACGCGTTTTTTAAAAACAGCGGGATTTGTAAAAATGAGACGGAACCATTTTTTATCTAATGTTAAAAGCATTTAACCATGTAATATAAATATTTATATTATAAATATTTAATCATGCACCATACCTAAATAGCAATATATTTGTAATATATATTGTATATAATATATTAAATTTTATTTACATATCTTTTATATAATTGTACAAACTCGTATATATTTTCTTCTGACCATAAGATGTCTAACAAAAATTACTTTACTTTACTAATAGTTTCCTGGTGGTGTGGAAATTAATATATTTTGTTCAAACAGGCTCGTACAGAAGTTATGTCGACGTTTCGACCTTACGGTTAGAGGTCATTTTCAAGACACTTAAACGTAACAGGAATAAGATATCTGATTTATTTTTAAACTCCAAGCCACAGTTGGCTTACAACAAATATTGTTGAAATTTTATACATATTCAAAATTAAAAACCAGAGACAAGTAATTTACGTATTACAACGCTGACCATGGCCGTCAGAAATAAAAGTATGAACAGCATTGACTTGCATGTCGCTGCTTTGTCAAATTGGAATCATTTCCATATCAATAATTAATTATTGACGAAGCATGTACATCATCAAGTGTCACTTTTAGATTATCAAAATACTGATTGAGTGTTTCTATCGAAACGACAGCTCGACACAGTTGAGCATAAATAAACAGAACACAAGACAGAACTTTGTTAAATAATTAATTTCTTATTTTTTTTTTAATATAATTAAAAATATAGATCGCATGGTATACAAACATCTTATTATAATATATGTATAATAGTATAATTTAGCAAAGAGAATCGACGAGGCGAGCGTTCTCTAAGTAGTTTTTTGTAACAAGTTTCAGAAATGTCGCTCGCCTCGCCGTTCATTGAAATTACTTCCACCGCCAGTTCCTGCATCCAAGTTACGTACATGTTGTACGCGTAGCCATATTCTTCTACTAGATTATCCGCGCGTAATTGGATACAGGATCTGGCGGCTAATATGCTGTCTCCCTCGTCGGACGTGATAGACACAGTGCCTCGAGGCCTGCCGAATTGCAGACAACACCGTCGGCTCTTCACCATCTTCAGTAAAGAGAATCGACGAGGCGAGCGTTTTCTAAGTAGCTTTTTGTAACACGTATCAGAAATTACCTCCACCGCCAGTTCCTGCATCCAAGTTACGTACATGTTATAAGCGTAGCCATATTCTTCTACTAGATTATCCGCGCGTAATTAGATACAGGATCTGGCGGCTAATATGCTGTCTCCCTCGTCGGACGTGATAGACACGGTGCCTCGACCCCTGCTGAATTGCAGGCAATCACCGTTGGTGGCCCCGATCGAGACACCCGCGTACTTGTTTCCGCCCGGGCGACCCATTCGGCTCTTCACCATCGCGAAAATATCGTTTCGTCGATCGAAACGACAAATTTCGCGTGTGCGAGTGTTTGCTAGTCGTAAACAAACGTCAAATGCACGGAGCGGGTCTATTTCTACAACAAGAAATAGACATCGCTCCGCGTCAACGCTAACAAACTGCCCTAACAGCAATCTGTCGTGCCGATCGTGTTGGCTGCTGTATGTAGGTAACTGGAAGTCTCTACATACCGCAGCGAACCCGAACACAATCTCGCGATTATGAAGAGCCGCTCTCGTGTCCATCTCTTCCACCGCCGTGGCGTCACTGGGTTGAACTGATGGAAGAAGAAGCCCCATGTTCCGTTCCCATTCGCTGTCCTTCTCCAACCAGTTCTCCTGGGCGTCAGGAGAGTGTTGTTTCTCGTCGTCGATGTCATCGCCTGCCTGTATCCCCTGCGGCACGACCACGGGGGATCACTGGCCGCACTGAATATGCGTTGACGACACCTGGCTGACATCGTCAGCATCGGACCCCTCGGCCTCGTCCTCAGCGGGAACCTCGATGTCGACATCGGGGGCATCGGCAATACCCCCTTGGACACCCTCCTCTACTACGTCCTGACGGACGTCGTCCTCGGCAGGGACATCGGAGTCAGCACCGGTCTCAGGACTGGCTACGGGTGGCTGGACCTCGTCGAAGGCCATCTCCGTGGCGTCGGAGTCCGTGTACCGCTCCTCTCCCCCGGTCACCACGTCTTCCTGCTCCATATGGATCCCAAAAAACTTGGCCAACCCCACCAAATCGTTGCCCTGGGAGGGCGAAGCAAAATGCATTAATTCTTGCAAAAAATTCTCTTCCGGCCGAAGGGGCTGTTCCTCGGGACTGAACAACCCTTTCATGGCTTCCTCAAGGGCGTCTCTCGGTGGGGATGCTGTCCTCGGCTCCCGATACTGCGACTGCTGGTGCTCCTCTTCCTCCTTGTCCGATGACACCATTATGCCGTCCATTAAATGTAATTTCTTAACGGGTCGGGCTGGCCTGATGACCCTGTCCTCCAGGATGTCGAACTTCCTCTTGACCACGGTGTCCACCACTGCTCCTTCCACTTTGCTGTTTACGTTGCTGTTCATGTTGTTCTTGATTTGTAAAGCCTGCGACTCGATACACCCTTCACAGTTCCCTTGGCTTATATACGAAAAGAATATTTCTTAAAACATGCCTCAGGCACTGTTTTCCCCTGACGGAAAAATCTAATCTTAGAAGGAAATAATACAATACCCCTGTTACCTTCACTTAGAAAATAATGCAATGATAACCCTATCTAGAAATCTACTCTTAAAAATAATACGGAGGTACTTGCTTTTGGAGACCGTTACTGTTTTTGAAAACAATAACACTTTTGTTTTGTAAAGAGAGAGAGAGAGAGAGAGAGAGAGAGAGAGAGAGAGAGAGCGAGAGAGAGTTAAAAATACGACACGTGTCCTGCGCCTGTGCGGTCTTAAAGAGAGAAACAGAGTACATAAAAACAGTCAGACTAAAGAGATCATCTGTGTTTTGAAAAACACCCTGTTATCCGCTGTAGCATATACGCACTATAGAACAGGACCGTAGCCATATCTATTTTTTAAGAGTACGAAACTTGTCTTGACACCTTTTCGAATTAAAAACACACGTGTTCAACTCCTACACCCCCAATTAGGTCATCATCATAGAGTATGATTCTTAGAACCTCGCCCCTCACTGGCGCCAGACACCGTTGCCAAAGCGGTATATACTACTACACCTGTAATTAATGGCCATAAGGACAATTTTGTTTCCGTTTAAGATTAATTTAGGTTTCATATTCAGTGTGTCGGCTAAATATTTAAGGATGAATTGCCAGTCGAAACTTTTCGCATTGTGAGCAATACAGGTTACGGTGGAGAATGAGCTACGCGGTAAAAGTAAATACGCGATAAAGTTTTTTATTACATTATCTTTGAAAATGTGCTGACGAATACCGCACGAGCTACACAATACTGTCATGTCCTCCACGTCTCTGCACGTGTCACAAGTCTGCTGGGCAACACAGAGGTTAGCTTCATGCACATTCTCATTACCCACTATTTTTTCTGAACGTGTCTCTAAATCGTAGTATACGAATAAATGTTTCGTACCTTTCGGATGTTTTTTTGTTTTTTCAAATAAAGCACTTTATATGCGTCACAAAGGTTACAAAACACTTCACCGCAAACATGCACTCTATTGTTTGTATAGTTATAAAATTTCTGACACTTTTTGCACATACGTACTTTATTACATGTCACTTTTATATGTCCATCGAAACACTGTTGGCCGCGGAATCGCCTATTGCACCGGTCAGAAAGTATATATAATGCATCAGGAGGATACGCGGGACTACGGTGGCAGAGTGCACATACATTTTCACATCGACGCGTAGCTAACACATTATATGGCTAGTGGCACGGTTCACAAAAGTATTTTGACGAAAAAACGGCATTTAAGCTTGTGTACAGCGAAATGATTATGATGGTGTAAAATGTTTAGACGCGGTACATCCGGTACACGCGGTACACCCTTGCCCCCTCAAAAATTACATGCCCTCTCCCGCAGTAATCATAAACTGCAATAATGTACTCATTATAGCACTTTTGAAACTTCGAACCGCAGTGTATGGAATATCATACTTACCACGTCCGCGGGCGGTACCGTTCGCATTATGTGATGGAGAACATCCTCCATGCCTCCTCTGAACCATGCCACGGATACTTATTCGGATATTCTCGATTTAGTAGTGTTACGACTTCTCGGGTTGTGTGAGCCGGTGCTCCGTCATGTTGAAACCAAAGTCTTCGTCTGATGTTTAGCGGTAAGTCATCAAGAAGCTCTGGCAGAACGTTATTTAAGAAAGCAAAATAATTTTCACCATTCTCTCTTTCTAATCTCTGATCCCTTTCCACATGAGCTGGCATTCCTCGCCAGTATAATTGTCGAAAGCAACCTTAATACTTTATCCATCCGGTAAAGTACCGCTCCACGTACTTTTTCGACGACAGTATACGAGTTTCTACTCGTGTCGTGGCCATTTTCTCGTTCTTCGCCTTCTCTTCCAGTTCTCGGGCGATTTTCTTCAGGCTTCTGTCCATCTCTTCTTTGGCAACTCTTAATTCGCAAGGCCGCAAATCCGGATATAATCGATACAATGTTTCGAGGTTTTTTCTTATTTTTCTTTCTCTTTCTCTTCTAACTCCTTGTACTTATGTACATTTTTCGGCCCCATTTTTTTTATATAAATTTGATATAATCTTCGGTATCCTAAGCATGCTGTAGAAGCATTCCTCATACGTCAGTTCGCATATACAACTCGTTCACCGGCCGAGATGAGGTGATTTACGACAATGTTGGGGTTCGTGAGAAGGTTGTACAGTTCCTCATGCGTCTTCACTATCTGCGTCTTCGGTTGGTTCTCTCTCTGACCAAATTTACCCCAGAAAGAGTTCAACATTAATTTGGCCAGATAACGACGCCCGGCGTTCTTCACAATGGCCGTCTCATCGAATTAAACCCCCGATGATGCTTTCTACATCCTCCCACACAGGTGTCTCTGACATCAGATTACTACCGGCAGTTAAAAAATTTAATATCCCATCAAAATCATTCTGATGGAATATTTTCTCCACTTCAGCCGCCACCAGTGCATCTAATTCAGCCTCGTTAAACGAATTAGACATATTTTTATGGAGCGCGCTCTTGTACACTGCAGTGTGGAGCAGATAAATGAAACGTGTATTATATAAGAAGATCCCCCACCCCCAACTGGTCACTTTTCTCCCTCACATCAACCCTCGTACAAAACCAGGAAATATTCTATCCCATCTCACCTCACTCTTGTGTGCACCCGACCCTTACACACACACAGACACAACCCAGGTAATATTGAGTGATAATAATTATGCTATATATGCATTACGCACTAGCAATATAGCTCAGTGCAGGTGCATTACTCCGCGGTATGGATGTAATTCTGGATATCCAAGGTTTCCACGGAGTTTCTAAAGAGATCATTATCAAGGAAATAGCATTATTATCCGTGGACGGTGTATTTGTACAGCATATTTTATTTAAACCTCCATTTGCGAAGAACAAACTTCACGGGAGGCAATTAGCACGTGTGGAGCGACAAGAACGAAGCGGTCATAAGATCGACTGGGGTACCGGTCTCGTAGAGTACGATGAATTTGCTGCTGTATTAAAATCACTAACTTTCACGGTTCGAGACATATTTGTCCGAGGTGTAAAGAAACAGAAATTTATAACACGAGTTTTGAATCGGACGGTGTATGAACTAGCAAACTATTATCCCGATTGTCCAACGTTGAAGGCACTGAGACGGTCAGCTGTGACAACCTACGTCAATGAAAAGTATCTCTACCCGCTCGATCATAGCCGTAATCAACACTCGATGACAGCAGCAGCAGCAGCAACAAATTGCGCTTTGGAAAACGTGTACATTCTTCAACAGTGGATAAGTTTTAACAATGAATTCGCAGGACATAGAGTTAACACTGAATACGAATTACTTCAATTAAACTGTACATCGCGGTGTATATGCGTGTAATAGAATACCGTATAGAGTGAATTTTCCGTGTGCCATCGTAGTTAACACTCAACCCGACACCATGTAAGGAGAACATTGGTTAGCGATATACGTGGATCGCTTCGGAACAGCGTGTTAAAAGATTCCGTATCGAAAAATCTGCGAGTATAGTCAAACTCGCTATTAGGGTTAAATCCCCCCGAAACAAAATTACACCCCGAACCCAGACCAATGAACGTACACTTTAACAGTCTGTTGTTATTATCCGCACTGAACACTACATTTGGCAGCCGCGAATACTTACCAGCGGGGGCCGGCTCTGACAGGGCATCCAACATCCGGTCGGTGGACGACTCCCCCGCATAGGACTGCTGCTGCTGCATGGCACCTTAAGAAACTGCTGCTATTATTATTATTCTAAATTATTATTATTGTTCAAAGTTACAAATAACAGTTGTGAATACTTACATGCGGGACCGGCGTCTAACATGCGTTCAGTGGACGCGTCTAGCAGCAGCGACTCCCACATGTCGGTGCCCTCTACCGCGCCGTCCAGTAGCCGTTCGGTGGACGCGTCCAACGTGAACGACTCCCACCGTGTCGTCCTGTCCAGGGGCACTGTAGTCGCGTCCAGGATCCGCTCCAGGTCCTCATCCAACTCCAGAGTACTCTCCATCCACTCCTCGTCGGCGGGGACTCCACTCACGAGGCTATCCTCGAACATGGTGGAATCCCCCGGGGACAGGGCTCGCGCCGGCTCCAATATCGTTGAGCTGATGAGTGGTGGCGTTGTCAGGGAGTCGTACGCCTGTACAACCCCAACACAGCCGAACCACTCGCCACACCCAGCCACGAACTCGTCCTCGTGCTGGCCGGAGCTGGTCCCTGTCACCCCCGACAACCGGAGGATGGTATCGTCACTTGACGAAAAAACGGCATTTAAGCTTGTGTACAGCGAAATGATTATGATGGTGTAAAATGTTTAGACGCGGTACATCCGGTACACGCGGTACACCCTTGCCCCCTCAAAAATTACATGCCCTCTCCCGCAGTAATCATAAACTGCAATAATGTACTCATTATAGCACTTTTGAAACTTCGAACCGCAGTGTATGGAATATCATACTTACCACGTCCGCGGGCGGTACCGTTCGCATTATGTGATGGAGAACATCCTCCATGCCTCCTCTGAACCATGCCACGGATACTTATTCGGATATTCTCGATTTAGTAGTGTTACGACTTCTCGGGTTGTGTGAGCCGGTGCTCCGTCATGTTGAAACCAAAGTCTTCGTCTGATGTTTAGCGGTAAGTCATCAAGAAGCTCTGGCAGAACGTTATTTAAGAAAGCAAAATAATTTTCACCATTCTCTCTTTCTAATCTCTGATCCCTTTCCACATGAGCTGGCATTCCTCGCCAGTATAATTGTCGAAAGCAACCTTAATACTTTATCCATCCGGTAAAGTACCGCTCCACGTACTTTTTCGACGACAGTATACGAGTTTCTACTCGTGTCGTGGCCATTTTCTCGTTCTTCGCCTTCTCTTCCAGTTCTCGGGCGATTTTCTTCAGGCTTCTGTCCATCTCTTCTTTGGCAACTCTTAATTCGCAAGGCCGCAAATCCGGATATAATCGATACAATGTTTCGAGGTTTTTTCTTATTTTTCTTTCTCTTTCTCTTCTAACTCCTTGTACTTATGTACATTTTTCGGCCCCATTTTTTTTATATAAATTTGATATAATCTTCGGTATCCTAAGCATGCTGTAGAAGCATTCCTCATACGTCAGTTCGCATATACAACTCGTTCACCGGCCGAGATGAGGTGATTTACGACAATGTTGGGGTTCGTGAGAAGGTTGTACAGTTCCTCATGCGTCTTCACTATCTGCGTCTTCGGTTGGTTCTCTCTCTGACCAAATTTACCCCAGAAAGAGTTCAACATTAATTTGGCCAGATAACGACGCCCGGCGTTCTTCACAATGGCCGTCTCATCGAATTAAACCCCCGATGATGCTTTCTACATCCTCCCACACAGGTGTCTCTGACATCAGATTACTACCGGCAGTTAAAAAATTTAATATCCCATCAAAATCATTCTGATGGAATATTTTCTCCACTTCAGCCGCCACCAGTGCATCTAATTCAGCCTCGTTAAACGAATTAGACATATTTTTATGGAGCGCGCTCTTGTACACTGCAGTGTGGAGCAGATAAATGAAACGTGTATTATATAAGAAGATCCCCCACCCCCAACTGGTCACTTTTCTCCCTCACATCAACCCTCGTACAAAACCAGGAAATATTCTATCCCATCTCACCTCACTCTTGTGTGCACCCGACCCTTACACACACACAGACACAACCCAGGTAATATTGAGTGATAATAATTATGCTATATATGCATTACGCACTAGCAATATAGCTCAGTGCAGTTGCATTACTCCGCGGTATGGATGTAATTCTGGATATCCAAGGTTTCCACGGAGTTTCTAAAGAGATCATTATCAAGGAAATAGCATTATTATCCGTGGACGGTGTATTTGTACAGCATATTTTATTTAAACCTCCATTTGCGAAGAACAAACTTCACGGGAGGCAATTAGCACGTGTGGAGCGACAAGAACGAAGCGGTCATAAGATCGACTGGGGTACCGGTCTCGTAGAGTACGATGAATTTGCTGCTGTATTAAAATCACTAACTTTCACGGTTCGAGACATATTTGTCCGAGGTGTAAAGAAACAGAAATTTATAACACGAGTTTTGAATCGGACGGTGTATGAACTAGCAAACTATTATCCCGATTGTCCAACGTTGAAGGCACTGAGACGGTCAGCTGTGACAACCTACGTCAATGAAAAGTGTCTCTACCCGCTCGATCATAGCCGTAATCAACACTCGATGACAGCAGCAGCAGCAGCAACAAATTGCGCTTTGGAAAACGTGTACATTCTTCAACAGTGGATAAGTTTTAACAATGAATTCGCAGGACATAGAGTTAACACTGAATACGAATTACTTCAATTAAACTGTACATCGCGGTGTATATGCGTGTAATAGAATACCGTATAGAGTGAATTTTCCGTGTGCCATCGTAGTTAACACTCAACCCGACACCATGTAAGGAGAACATTGGTTAGCGATATACGTGGATCGCTTCGGAACAGCGTGTTAAAAGATTCCGTATCGAAAAATCTGCGAGTATAGTCAAACTCGCTATTAGGGTTAAATCCCCCCGAAACAAAATTACACCCCGAACCCAGACCAATGAACGTACACTTTAACAGTCTGTTGTTATTATCCGCACTGAACACTACATTTGGCAGCCGCGAATACTTACCAGCGGGGGCCGGCTCTGACAGGGCATCCAACATCCGGTCGGTGGACGACTCCCCCGCATAGGACTGCTGCTGCTGCATGGCACCTTAAGAAACTGCTGCTATTATTATTATTCTAAATTATTATTATTGTTCAAAGTTACAAATAACAGTTGTGAATACTTACATGCGGGACCGGCGTCTAACATGCGTTCAGTGGACGCGTCTAGCAGCAGCGACTCCCACATGTCGGTGCCCTCTACCGCGCCGTCCAGTAGCCGTTCGGTGGACGCGTCCAACGTGAACGACTCCCACCGTGTCGTCCTGTCCAGGGGCACTGTAGTCGCGTCCAGGATCCGCTCCAGGTCCTCATCCAACTCCAGAGTACTCTCCATCCACTCCTCGTCGGCGGGGACTCCACTCACGAGGCTATCCTCGAACATGGTGGAATCCCCCGGGGACAGGGCTCGCGCCGGCTCCAATATCGTTGAGCTGATGAGTGGTGGCGTTGTCAGGGAGTCGTACGCCTGTACAACCCCAACACAGCCGAACCACTCGCCACACCCAGCCACGAACTCGTCCTCGTGCTGGCCGGAGCTGGTCCCTGTCACCCCCGACAACCGGAGGATGGTATCGTCACTTGACGAAAAAACGGCATTTAAGCTTGTGTACAGCGAAATGATTATGATGGTGTAAAATGTTTAGACGCGGTACATCCGGTACACGCGGTACACCCTTGCCCCCTCAAAAATTACATGCCCTCTCCCGCAGTAATCATAAACTGCAATAATGTACTCATTATAGCACTTTTGAAACTTCGAACCGCAGTGTATGGAATATCATACTTACCACGTCCGCGGGCGGTACCGTTCGCATTATGCCTCATTTTCATGGTGGTGTCGCAGGCGCGGTAAGCGTGGTACGATATTTTGAAGTTTATTTTCATGGTGGCGTTGCAAGCGCGGTAAGTGAGCATCAGAGCGTGTATATTTATGTGACAGTTGGTGACAGTATCTAACCTACAAAAAGTATATTTTATTTCTAAATTAGATTTAACAAATATGTCAACTAGAAGTCGGAGGAGACGTATAGCTCTATTATACGAAGAAAAGCGATAGTGGGTACGACCCATATACGAAAACAGACAGCAACACGGAGACTACTACACTTTGTTACAAGAAATGAGGCTAACTGCTACGGAAAGTTATTTTAATTATGTGCGAATGACTCCAACAAATTTCGATGAGCTCAGTGACAAGCACTGACAAGTTTAATCATGAAATGGAACGCGACGCGCATGCGCGGCGGTTCGAAAAGTTAAATATTCTTGAACCTTTGACACCACGCTTACGACACCACACCGTCGGTTGCATGGTACGGCGCGAAGCAACACGGAGCTATCCTATTGGTTGAATTTCTAGTACCACGCTTCTGACACCACCATGAAAATGAGGCATTATGTGATGGAGAACATCCTCCATGCCTCCTCTGAACCATGCCACGGATACTTATTCGGATATTCTCGATTTAGTAGTGTTACGACTTCTCGGGTTGTGTGAGCCGGTGCTCCGTCATGTTGAAACCAAAGTCTTCGTCTGATGTTTAGCGGTAAGTCATCAAGAAGCTCTGGCAGAACGTTATTTAAGAAAGCAAAATAATTTTCACCATTCTCTCTTTCTAATCTCTGATCCCTTTCCACATGAGCTGGCATTCCTCGCCAGTATAATTGTCGAAAGCAACCTTAATACTTTATCCATCCGGTAAAGTACCGCTCCACGTACTTTTTCGACGACAGTATACGAGTTTCTACTCGTGTCGTGGCCATTTTCTCGTTCTTCGCCTTCTCTTCCAGTTCTCGGGCGATTTTCTTCAGGCTTCTGTCCATCTCTTCTTTGGCAACTCTTAATTCGCAAGGCCGCAAATCCGGATATAATCGATACAATGTTTCGAGGTTTTTTCTTATTTTTCTTTCTCTTTCTCTTCTAACTCCTTGTACTTATGTACATTTTTCGGCCCCATTTTTTTTATATAAATTTGATATAATCTTCGGTATCCTAAGCATGCTGTAGAAGCATTCCTCATACGTCAGTTCGCATATACAACTCGTTCACCGGCCGAGATGAGGTGATTTACGACAATGTTGGGGTTCGTGAGAAGGTTGTACAGTTCCTCATGCGTCTTCACTATCTGCGTCTTCGGTTGGTTCTCTCTCTGACCAAATTTACCCCAGAAAGAGTTCAACATTAATTTGGCCAGATAACGACGCCCGGCGTTCTTCACAATGGCCGTCTCATCGAATTAAACCCCCGATGATGCTTTCTACATCCTCCCACACAGGTGTCTCTGACATCAGATTACTACCGGCAGTTAAAAAATTTAATATCCCATCAAAATCATTCTGATGGAATATTTTCTCCACTTCAGCCGCCACCAGTGCATCTAATTCAGCCTCGTTAAACGAATTAGACATATTTTTATGGAGCGCGCTCTTGTACACTGCAGTGTGGAGCAGATAAATGAAACGTGTATTATATAAGAAGATCCCCCACCCCCAACTGGTCACTTTTCTCCCTCACATCAACCCTCGTACAAAACCAGGAAATATTCTATCCCATCTCACCTCACTCTTGTGTGCACCCGACCCTTACACACACACAGACACAACCCAGGTAATATTGAGTGATAATAATTATGCTATATATGCATTACGCACTAGCAATATAGCTCAGTGCAGTTGCATTACTCCGCGGTATGGATGTAATTCTGGATATCCAAGGTTTCCACGGAGTTTCTAAAGAGATCATTATCAAGGAAATAGCATTATTATCCGTGGACGGTGTATTTGTACAGCATATTTTATTTAAACCTCCATTTGCGAAGAACAAACTTCACGGGGGGCAATTAGCACGTGTGGAGCGACAAGAACGAAGCGGTCATAAGATCGACTGGGGTACCGGTCTCGTAGAGTACGATGAATTTGCTGCTGTATTAAAATCACTAACTTTCACGGTTCGAGACATATTTGTCCGAGGTGTAAAGAAACAGAAATTTATAACACGAGTTTTGAATCGGACGGTGTATGAACTAGCAAACTATTATCCCGATTGTCCAACGTTGAAGGCACTGAGACGGTCAGCTGTGACAACCTACGTCAATGAAAAGTGTCTCTACCCGCTCGATCATAGCCGTAATCAACACTCGATGACAGCAGCAGCAGCAGCAACAAATTGCGCTTTGGAAAACGTGTACATTCTTCAACAGTGGATAAGTTTTAACAATGAATTCGCAGGACATAGAGTTAACACTGAATACGAATTACTTCAATTAAACTGTACATCGCGGTGTATATGCGTGTAATAGAATACCGTATAGAGTGAATTTTCCGTGTGCCATCGTAGTTAACACTCAACCCGACACCATGTAAGGAGAACATTGGTTAGCGATATACGTGGATCGCTTCGGAACAGCGTGTTAAAAGATTCCGTATCGAAAAATCTGCGAGTATAGTCAAACTCGCTATTAGGGTTAAATCCCCCCGAAACAAAATTACACCCCGAACCCAGACCAATGAACGTACACTTTAACAGTCTGTTGTTATTATCCGCACTGAACACTACATTTGGCAGCCGCGAATACTTACCAGCGGGGGCCGGCTCTGACAGGGCATCCAACATCCGGTCGGTGGACGACTCCCCCGCATAGGACTGCTGCTGCTGCATGGCACCTTAAGAAACTGCTGCTATTATTATTATTCTAAATTATTATTATTGTTCAAAGTTACAAATAACAGTTGTGAATACTTACATGCGGGACCGGCGTCTAACATGCGTTCAGTGGACGCGTCTAGCAGCAGCGACTCCCACATGTCGGTGCCCTCTACCGCGCCGTCCAGTAGCCGTTCGGTGGACGCGTCCAACGTGAACGACTCCCACCGTGTCGTCCTGTCCAGGGGCACTGTAGTCGCGTCCAGGATCCGCTCCAGGTCCTCATCCAACTCCAGAGTACTCTCCATCCACTCCTCGTCGGCGGGGACTCCACTCACGAGGCTATCCTCGAACATGGTGGAATCCCCCGGGGACAGGGCTCGCGCCGGCTCCAATATCGTTGAGCTGATGAGTGGTGGCGTTGTCAGGGAGTCGTACGCCTGTACAACCCCAACACAGCCGAACCACTCGCCACACCCAGCCACGAACTCGTCCTCGTGCTGGCCGGAGCTGGTCCCTGTCACCCCCGACAACCGGAGGATGGTATCGTCACTTGACGAAAAAACGGCATTTAAGCTTGTGTACAGCGAAATGATTATGATGGTGTAAAATGTTTAGACGCGGTACATCCGGTACACGCGGTACACCCTTGCCCCCTCAAAAATTACATGCCCTCTCCCGCAGTAATCATAAACTGCAATAATGTACTCATTATAGCACTTTTGAAACTTCGAACCGCAGTGTATGGAATATCATACTTACCACGTCCGCGGGCGGTACCGTTCGCATTATGTGATGGAGAACATCCTCCATGCCTCCTCTGAACCATGCCACGGATACTTATTCGGATATTCTCGATTTAGTAGTGTTACGACTTCTCGGGTTGTGTGAGCCGGTGCTCCGTCATGTTGAAACCAAAGTCTTCGTCTGATGTTTAGCGGTAAGTCATCAAGAAGCTCTGGCAGAACGTTATTTAAGAAAGCAAAATAATTTTCACCATTCTCTCTTTCTAATCTCTGATCCCTTTCCACATGAGCTGGCATTCCTCGCCAGTATAATTGTCGAAAGCAACCTTAATACTTTATCCATCCGGTAAAGTACCGCTCCACGTACTTTTTCGACGACAGTATACGAGTTTCTACTCGTGTCGTGGCCATTTTCTCGTTCTTCGCCTTCTCTTCCAGTTCTCGGGCGATTTTCTTCAGGCTTCTGTCCATCTCTTCTTTGGCAACTCTTAATTCGCAAGGCCGCAAATCCGGATATAATCGATACAATGTTTCGAGGTTTTTTCTTATTTTTCTTTCTCTTTCTCTTCTAACTCCTTGTACTTATGTACATTTTTCGGCCCCATTTTTTTTATATAAATTTGATATAATCTTCGGTATCCTAAGCATGCTGTAGAAGCATTCCTCATACGTCAGTTCGCATATACAACTCGTTCACCGGCCGAGATGAGGTGATTTACGACAATGTTGGGGTTCGTGAGAAGGTTGTACAGTTCCTCATGCGTCTTCACTATCTGCGTCTTCGGTTGGTTCTCTCTCTGACCAAATTTACCCCAGAAAGAGTTCAACATTAATTTGGCCAGATAACGACGCCCGGCGTTCTTCACAATGGCCGTCTCATCGAATTAAACCCCCGATGATGCTTTCTACATCCTCCCACACAGGTGTCTCTGACATCAGATTACTACCGGCAGTTAAAAAATTTAATATCCCATCAAAATCATTCTGATGGAATATTTTCTCCACTTCAGCCGCCACCAGTGCATCTAATTCAGCCTCGTTAAACGAATTAGACATATTTTTATGGAGCGCGCTCTTGTACACTGCAGTGTGGAGCAGATAAATGAAACGTGTATTATATAAGAAGATCCCCCACCCCCAACTGGTCACTTTTCTCCCTCACATCAACCCTCGTACAAAACCAGGAAATATTCTATCCCATCTCACCTCACTCTTGTGTGCACCCGACCCTTACACACACACAGACACAACCCAGGTAATATTGAGTGATAATAATTATGCTATATATGCATTACGCACTAGCAATATAGCTCAGTGCAGTTGCATTACTCCGCGGTATGGATGTAATTCTGGATATCCAAGGTTTCCACGGAGTTTCTAAAGAGATCATTATCAAGGAAATAGCATTATTATCCGTGGACGGTGTATTTGTACAGCATATTTTATTTAAACCTCCATTTGCGAAGAACAAACTTCACGGGGGGCAATTAGCACGTGTGGAGCGACAAGAACGAAGCGGTCATAAGATCGACTGGGGTACCGGTCTCGTAGAGTACGATGAATTTGCTGCTGTATTAAAATCACTAACTTTCACGGTTCGAGACATATTTGTCCGAGGTGTAAAGAAACAGAAATTTATAACACGAGTTTTGAATCGGACGGTGTATGAACTAGCAAACTATTATCCCGATTGTCCAACGTTGAAGGCACTGAGACGGTCAGCTGTGACAACCTACGTCAATGAAAAGTGTCTCTACCCGCTCGATCATAGCCGTAATCAACACTCGATGACAGCAGCAGCAGCAGCAACAAATTGCGCTTTGGAAAACGTGTACATTCTTCAACAGTGGATAAGTTTTAACAATGAATTCGCAGGACATAGAGTTAACACTGAATACGAATTACTTCAATTAAACTGTACATCGCGGTGTATATGCGTGTAATAGAATACCGTATAGAGTGAATTTTCCGTGTGCCATCGTAGTTAACACTCAACCCGACACCATGTAAGGAGAACATTGGTTAGCGATATACGTGGATCGCTTCGGAACAGCGTGTTAAAAGATTCCGTATCGAAAAATCTGCGAGTATAGTCAAACTCGCTATTAGGGTTAAATCCCCCCGAAACAAAATTACACCCCGAACCCAGACCAATGAACGTACACTTTAACAGTCTGTTGTTATTATCCGCACTGAACACTACATTTGGCAGCCGCGAATACTTACCAGCGGGGGCCGGCTCTGACAGGGCATCCAACATCCGGTCGGTGGACGACTCCCCCGCATAGGACTGCTGCTGCTGCATGGCACCTTAAGAAACTGCTGCTATTATTATTATTCTAAATTATTATTATTGTTCAAAGTTACAAATAACAGTTGTGAATACTTACATGCGGGACCGGCGTCTAACATGCGTTCAGTGGACGCGTCTAGCAGCAGCGACTCCCACATGTCGGTGCCCTCTACCGCGCCGTCCAGTAGCCGTTCGATGGACGCGTCCAACGTGAACGACTCCCACCGTGTCGTCCTGTCCAGGGGCACTGTAGTCGCGTCCAGGATCCGCTCCAGGTCCTCATCCAACTCCAGAGTACTCTCCATCCACTCCTCGTCGGCGGGGACTCCACTCACGAGGCTATCCTCGAACATGGTGGAATCCCCCGGGGACAGGGCTCGCGCCGGCTCCAATATCGTTGAGCTGATGAGTGGTGGCGTTGTCAGGGAGTCGTACGCCTGTACAACCCCAACACAGCCGAACCACTCGCCACACCCAGCCACGAACTCGTCCTCGTGCTGGCCGGAGCTGGTCCCTGTCACCCCCGACAACCGGAGGATGGTATCGTCACTGGCGATAGTCTCCGTCAGTCCCGCCAGCCCCGACATCTCGATGCTGGTGTCATCGATGTCTTCGAAGCCGGGGCTGGATATGAGCGGTAGCAGCTCTTCGATGGCCTCGTCACTGTTCTCAAATATAAAAGTCTTCATTTTGTTCTCGTTGTCTTGTAGTTCGGAAACTGAGTGTGGATTTCTCACCCCCTTCGATTTATACACCACAGACCCCACCACTATTGGACATATATACACACCCCCAGATGCTAAAAATCGTCCCGCACACACACACACTTCATTTAATTAGTTAGTTCCCCGCGGCCACCTGCAGGACCTAAATCTGGATAATTGTAGAGTTTATCGGGGGAATTGGGTTAGCCTAGCCGCACCTATATGTACATGTTTCCTTCATCGTCATAAAATGTTTAGAAACCCAGATCCACGCCGTGATTACCCACAGGTATAGGAGAAGGGCTGGTTGGTCCACCCTCACATATATATATATATATATATATATATATATATATATATATATATATATTCAACCCACCACAGATTTAAATAAACATTCCATACTGTTCGACGCTTGGCGCCCGAACACCTGCATCTAATTAATACACCCCCCTCCCCCCGGCGCCGAACACCTGCATATTAGCGCCATACTGTTGCACGTGTGACATCCGCGCCGGACACCTGCACGGGGTGGCTGGATTTCCCCCGTCAGACACTACTATCGAGAGTTCATCAAACGTACATATTAGATTTTTCAAAATTTCTTGAATCGTGCATCTATTATATTAATTAAAATGTCGTGTCATGTATAACAAAGCGTTATATATTTATTTTACTTACCGTTCATTTAAAACTATTTACCAACTTCACAAAATATCTATCGCTGACCAATTATAATGTCGGTAAGGTTGAGTTTTTTCTCAAATTTGACAGATGATTGCAACTTTGCCACATAAATTTTTGTTAGTCACTTGCACTAGTTAATACACTCCCAGTAGCGACCTGTGAATAGACTAGCTACTATCGATGTTAGTAGCTCCTAGCAGACTCCTTACTAATAGGCCTTACTAGCGCTTTTTGGTATCGAGCTGTGAATACCAGTATCTAATAAATCTATACTTGTACAAAAACGATCAAAACAAAGAACAACATCATTTTCCTTTATTGTAGATGCAAGAGATTTTTCAACTCTTTCTCCTAAGGTAAGCGAATCTTCAGTTTTTTGTACATTGGATTCTTTGCCGCAATACACGTTCATATCGGATATGTAGCCAGAACCTGCATCACATTTATAGAGGAGCGCCCTTTGAATTTCGTCATACTTTCATCCTTACTTTGGTAAACGCTATCCTGGCGACATTTTGAGAATGCGTATTTCAAGGCACGATATTAGCTCAGCAACATAATAAGATTTTGATGAATTCGGTTGTTTTTCCGGGGGCGGAAAATAAAGTTTCGAAACTAGAGTCATGAATCGATCCCGAGACATAGTCTTTTCTATTGCACGGTTACCTAGTGACTCTTTACTGCTCCAATAATGCTTGAGAGCAGGCAACTTATTGTATGACATTATAATTATACATCCGAATAATTTTTGAAATTCTTCTTTATCAGTTAGTTTTTCCTTGTTTTCTGCCCTTATTCATTATTTCCAGACGTTTGTTTGTGCATTCTACAATTTGTAAGTATAGTGAGTGAGGAAATATTTTATGGAAAATTTCCATTGGGCTTGAATATAATGTTATATTCTCATTTATTTTATAATTTCTGTCCTGAGGAAGATTTTTCGCAGGAACAAACTTACCGGTTGGAAGGGTCCATTCTAAAGTATGATTGACCTCACCTGAATCAGTTTGGTTTGCTTGAGATTCAGTTGGTATATTTTCTTCGACATCGCCTATCTCATTGTCTGTTGCACTAGCTAAAGGTTCTTGAAGTGGTAAATCATTCTCCAGCTCACTATCAGTGTCTGTCCCACTCTCCGGTACATAGTCTTCGCTGGATCCAGGCGATACATTGACATGTTGTTGACTACAACAAACATGGACTAAAATAACTTTTTCCAGTGTGTGTCGATCTCGTTTTTCATTTATTGCTACCTCCTTCAATTGCATCCAAACTCACTGGGGATTTGTTACACAAGGGCCCCTGTTGTATTTTCTCTTGCCAAAGAGACTTTCATCAATTTCCACAATTTTCCCAGGGCCACCAAGTTTCTCCTCACGTTCCATTATGTATTTCATACATATTTCTCTACAAAATTGATACCATGCGAGAACAGTTATCCTACCCTGGCTTTTAAGGCAGTTCTAGCATATTCCTGCGATGCTGTCATAACTCGTTATATGTAAGCAATACCATTTCTTGTAAAGTGAGATGGCAATTTTCAAAGGTAACTGGAAGTCTCTACATACCGCAGCGAACCCGAACACAATCTCGCGATTGTGAAGAGCCGCTCTCGTGTCCACCGCCGTGGCGTCGCTGGGTTGAACTGGTGGAAGAAGCCCCATATTCCGTTCCCACTCGCTGTCCTTCTCCCACCAGTTCTCCTGGGCGTCGGGAGAATGTTGTTCCTCGTCGTCGTCGGCGATGTCATCGCCGGCCTGTACCCCCTGCGACACGACCACGGGGCATCGCCGGCCGCACTGGATGTGCGTTGACGACACCTGGCTGACATCGTCAGCATCGGACCCCTCGTCCCCAGCGGGGACCTCGATGTCGACATCGGCGATACCCCCTTGGACACCCTCCTCCTCTGCTACGTCCTGACGGACGTCGTCCTCGGCAGGGACATCGGATACAGCCCCGGTCTCAGGACTGGCTACGGGTGGCTGGACCTCGTCGAAGGCCATCTCCGCGGCGTCGGAGTCCGTGTCCCGCTCCTCTCCCCCGGTCACCACGTCTTCCTCCTCCACATGGATCCCGAAAAACTTGGCCAGCCCCACCAAGTCGTTGCCCTGGGAGGGCGCAGCAAAATGCATTAGTTCTTGTAAAAAATGCTCTTCCGGCCGAAGTGTCTTGAAACACAATGACACTTTTGTTTTGCACCTATGCAGTTTAGCTGTAGCATATAGAACAGGTAAAGACAGTCATATTACCTCTGTTTTGAACACACCGAATAAATTGTCGTAAATAAAGTAAACACCGTGAGAACGAGAGACAACGTTAAAAAAATACAATAACGCTTGTCCAGCGTCTGTGTGTATGTGTGTGGTCTTAAAGAGAGAGAATGTACATTAGACAGCACAGGGTAAAGTTACTGGAGGCCCTTAGAAATGAAAATGGCATGTGTGGTAAATTATGTATTCCTACCTAGAAATCTAATCTTAGAAGCAAGTAATGCTACAGAAGCACATGCTTTGGAGATCATCCGTGTTGTGAAAAACACCCTGTTATACAGTTAGATGTAGTAACACTATAGAACAGGTAAAGACCGTCATATTACACATGTTTATTTTGAACAAATTTAAAAACATCATGAGAGAGTACGACATACCTGTGCGAATTAAAAACACACGTGTTCAACACCTGCACCCCCAATTATGATTCTTGGAACCCCACCCCCTCACGTGCGCCAGACACCGCTGCCAAAGCGGTATCTACTACTACTCGGCACATTGTTTCCAAAAATTTTTACCTGTTCGCCTTTACCCGTAACCATTAGGTGGATGTCAATTTTCTCCGTGGGATGACTCCATTCTCCAGCTGGAATTATTAATTCCACTAATCTGTTCTCTTCTGTCTCCGTGAGAACAGTCGTTAGAGATTTGATTTGGGGATATACAAATCTGTACCTTCCCATAAAGTTATTTGCCCCCTTTTCTATTGTCCTAGACCTATTTGCAAATTAGCAGTTTCGTAATTTTGATATATACGGTCACCCACTTTCCTTTTGTACACTTTAACCGTTTTATATTTTTTGTAGTTTATTTTTATAAAACCTAACCTACAAAATATTTTCATAACACGTTGTACAAGATATTTAATTAGAAAAGGTTACAAAATTCCTTCAATAAAGTAATCAAAGTTTTTCAAGCGAATGAAATATATACAAAATTTGGTTAATTTTATGATATTTTTTACTAAAAATATTTAAATTTGTGATCTGTACTTTTAGATAGAACAGCTGATGTGTTGTTAGTATAATACTGTATAGTTGGTATTGATGCGATGACAAACTACAAAATTGATCCGCATTATTCAAAAAAATTAACCAATCCAGTCTTTTTATAATTCTTGATTATGTTTTGGAGGGTCCATCGCAATAAATTGAATTCTGATTTAATATGTAGCGTAGCCTGCTACTATTGCCGAGAACGGGTGTTTGAATCGCGTATCTATCTTTACTCGTGATGAACTGGGTGTGGATGGGGGGGGGGGGGGTTCATAAATTACACCACTGTTATACTTTTTTTACGTATTATATTTATTAATGTCGAAAATAAAAATAAAAAAAGCGTGTTAATATTTTAAATTAAATAATATAGTGAATAAACACGTAATTATATTCTAAAAAATGAATATATACGTAATTAAAAATAATCAAAAACATAAATATATATATATATATATATATATATATATATATATATATATATATATATATATATACAGGGTGGTGACCGCGACACCGGAACATAGGACTTTAACATGTAAAATCATATTTTTATAATTTCCTGCTTCCCTAATTATTTTAGAGAAAAAAGCTTCAAATAAATGTTGTAGAGCATAAAATTCTACATTCAAATCAATAAACACAATTAATTTTCCATGCTTTATACCGGCAGAAATTAAATTTAAAATGTTGAAAAATAGCTTAAAAATACTTAAGGGTAGCCTTGGAATTCAAACAAAATTCAACAAATGATTGATGTTTTATCTGTCAGTAGAAAATATTTCTTGCTTCATGAATTTACTGCTAGTAGTGAATTATAAGCAAAAATGGTGGATAATTATTCAATTAGTGAAAGAAATGAATTTCTTAAGTTCTATTACAGTTTGCATGCTTTTATAACGGCAGAAATAAAATTGAAAATTAGCTTCAAATTGAGAGATGAAACAAAATTGTCAGAAGAAAAAATAAATTTGAATTATTAATGTTTATGATAAATTGCATTAAAAGAAATTATATATATATATATATATATATATATATATATATATATATATATATATATATATATATCACACATATTACAAAACAATACGCAGTTTGTCTGCTATTTATTCATTTACTCGATCCCTGCAATAAATATATAATGAGTAAATACAGTAGGTGTTACCGAGAGGAGGAAGTGGTCTTGCGCGTTTATAACCGTACAGAATTGAATCATAGTCACAATGTTAAATGGCTTTTTCTTAGCCCGCGTAACAACACTTGTTGTTCGTATCACTGGCAAGTACAAATTCCTTTACCAAATTAAAGTTTATTGTCTGAGAATTTTTAAAGTTTAACGTGATACCCTTCACCTTACACACTGTTTTTAACGCACCAGTCATACCAGTGCATACTGTATATGCGTAATTCTTCGGGCCACCACATATAAACTTCAGCTATTAGAATAGCAGCTTTTTTTTGCCTAATTCTTTCACAGCCATTTCGAATGGTTTTAACACTACAAAATTATTTTCTTTATACAAATCTTCTCGGCCTATGTTTTGTAAAGCGTCTTTTATACATGATTTAATCTTTAAAAATTTTTGTTTTCCTGTTTACAAACATATTTTTGTAAAATATCATTTCTTGTTGGTGATTTCCTAAAAAAACGTACAATTTGTCGAACAACTTTAAGTACATCAGACATGTTCGATTTTAAACAATATTGATATTCATAGTCATTTATGCCGTAAGCAAAATTTAAATTATTTGAATCGAAATTATCCGTATGAATTTCATCAGATTCACTATCACACTGGCCACATCGTGCGTTGATGCGACGTCATTTTTTAGATTTATATCGAATTCATTGCATTCGCGACCGTGTCGAACAAATGCGGAAATTTCGCTAGAGTCATCGGTTTATAGCTCAGCGAGTCAACAAGTCTCAGTTTCCCGCTCCCTATTAAAATATTTTTTTAATCCCGCATGATCACCGACGACGTCCACTCCAAGGATTCGCACATGTATTTTAACAGGAATTGAAAATCAAATCCTTAACTGTTATGAGCTATACATGTCACGGTTTTAAACGATGTACATGGAAGGTTTATATACTAATTCCCCTGCCGGATCGCGATTAAAAATGCACTGTCGCCCGCCGCACACTGTACAGTACGGCTCGACCTGCTGCGCTGCACAGATTAACCTGGTGTACCCTGTCTGCAAACGCGGTGGATAATTCTTGGCGCGTTTCGAAATAAAAAGAGATGAAAAGATGCTTTTTTTCGGGTGTACCCTCATTCACTTGCATATAGCAACAGTGATCGCGCGGTTTGTGAGTACGGCAGAGTTTGTGAAACACTTCACCAAACATGTGTCCCCGTCGCCCTCTGCTAGTCGATATGAAACATTTTTTACACCATTTCAAATTATCACACGTGCCGTTGGTCCGGTGATTTTCAAAACACCTCGTTCACACAATCTACTAGATAATTCCTCTAACAATTTTACTTTTGAACACGGCGTGGCTGAGTAGCAAAAGGGGCACGAACCGAATACGGGTGTATGACACTGTTCACAATAATAGTCACAGGCAAACGCGACCGTTAAACTGTGAATCACGAAATAATGTCCGTCGTGGTGAAGAATATTAAGCCGTGGCAAGTCTGTCCTTTACACCTTCGAAAATAACACTGCGCCCACGAGTTTTATGTTCATACTCGGTAACCCTACCATACATTAACATTTTCCCCTCGTAGTTGGTTATCACCCAGTTGAGTTTGAAATTCAGTACCAATAATTCAACTCTACTTTACGACCTGTCTGCTACGTATACGTTATTCCGTATCTTAAAATTACAGCGGATGCACCAGGCAGGTTATCTGACTAAATTTTTCGCCATCGGCGATAAAATGCCCGCCACAACAACAATATTACGAATCGGAATCGTGTTGAAAGATTCCGTATTGAAAAAGCGGCGAGTATAATCAAACTCGTTATTGGGATTAAATCTCCCCGAAACAAAATTACACCCCGAACCAAGGACAATGAATGTACACTTTAGAAGTCTGCTGTTGTTATCCTCGTTGAAAACTACATTTGGCAGCCGCGAGTAGTTACCAGCGGGGGCCGACTCTACCAGGGCGTCCATCTGATCCGTGGAAGCGGACGACTCGTGCGCAAAGTTTTCCTTCACACGCAACTGCTCCACGGCACCTTAACAAACTTCTGCTATTATTAGTTGTGAATACTTACAATTGGGAGCGGCGTCTAACAGGCGCTCGGTGGACACGTCCAGCGTAAACGACTCCCAGAGGTCAGCATTTTCTATCACTCCATCCAGCAGCCGCTCGGTGGCCGCGTCCAGCGCGAACGACTTCCACTGGTTTCCTCCATCTAGGAGCCGTTCCAACTCCTCGTAGACTTATAGTACACTATCCATACCCTCTTCTTCAGCGGGGGGCTACACTCACGAGGCGATCTTCTATTATTTCGCACAGTGTTGAGTCACTCGGCGACATGGCCCGCACTGGTTCCAGTATCGTTGAATTGATGAGCGGCGTCGACGTAAGGGAGTCGTACGCTTGTACAACCCCGGCACTATTAAACCACTCACCGCAGCCGGCCACGAAGTTGTCGCTGTCGTCACTGCCGGTCCCTGTCACCCCCGACAGCCTGAATATGGTGTCATCGTTGAAGATCGAATATGCCGTCAGCCCCGCCAACCCCGACATCTCCGTGCTGGTGTCATCGATATCCTCGAAGCCGGGGCTGTTTATTTGAGTGAGGTTCACGCGGTCTAAAGACCACGCCGGCTAATAGCGTTTTCCACTTGACTAATTAGTGCGCACTAGTGCGCACTTTTCTTGCACTGATTTCATTCGACGTTTTCCACTTACAATTTGAGTGCACACTTGTTTAGTGCTACGTTTTCCACTTAGCTTGTAAATTGAACTCAGGTTGCCCTCAGTGCACACTTTGTTGCACTGACTCAAGGAGCAAGTGCAATCGTTTCAGTGCAAATATGGCGTTCACTGATGCCAAAACAGCAACCATTCTTAGTTTAGTACAAGAATTTTTAAATTCTTCATCTTCATCAGACAGTGAAGAAAGTGATTATACACTATTGTGTGAAAAAGTAAAGAGGCCGAAAATACATAATTACATCACGGATGTAGTTTATAAATATTCCAATAAACAGGTAATTTCTATAAGTACATACTCGCTTTGATTAATAATTATAATTTGACCATAAGTATAGATTTTAGTTTAAAGAGACATTTAGAATGGAGCGAAATACATGCGGCGGATTAATAGAAGATTTTTCTAACTCAACATTTTATCCTGGAAGTTCAAAGAAAAATTGTGGTACTCCAACAAATTCAGCAGAAAATCATATACTGACATTTCTGTGGTACAAATTGATAATGTGGAAAATAATTAAACAATTGTAATAAAATAACGTCTTTGGTTGTAGGTTTTCCGGCAACAAATGTTGTAACAGAGACGTAGCGGAAAGATTCGGAATAGGTCAAACCACATGCTTCCGTCAAATTATTAGAGTTATTGATTATTTAGTACATGTAGCTCCGAAATATATTCAATTTCCCAGATCTCCAGAAGAAAAAGAACGTATGTCTCATGAATTTAGTAAGGTTAGTGTAATGTAATACAGTGTACAGGCCACTTTCAAATAATAAACTTTGATCAGGTCTCCGGATTCCCAGGAATACTGGGATGCATAGATGGAACATCAATAACAATACGTACACCGGCACATAAAATTAAATCAACTTATGTTAATAGGCATGACACGCCATCAATAACATTACAAGGAATTTGCGACTACAAACGAAGGTTTACAGATGTGTTTACTGGTCCACCTGGCAAAATTCATGACTCCAGGGTTTACAAAATGTCATTTATTAGTGAAGAATTATCGAACATTTGTAATCAAAAATATCATATAATAGGAGATAATGCGTATCATTTACGAGAATATCTACTTACACCATATAAAGATTATGGTGCATTAACAGATGCTGAACGAAACTACAATTATGTTTTCAGTTCTACTCGTGTATTAATTGAAAATACATTTGGTATTTTAAAAGGCAGATTTCGGCAGCTATCCTGCTTAGATTTTCACAAGGTTAAAAAAATATCAAAATTTATATTGGCATGTTGTGTCTTGCATAATTTATGCATAGATGAAAGTGATTTTATAGATTTAGATAATGACTTGGATGATGATGATTTAGAATATAGGAATATAGATGAAAGAGAAGTAATTTTACGACGTCTGGGTGAAATAAAAAGAAATCTTATATGTGAATCATTATGAAAATAAGTGTTATTTATAATAATAAACATTACTTCACTATATGTAATAAAATTAGACAATTTATTGGTCCTTTTTTAAGGCTCCAATCAAAGTTCTCATCATCTCCATTTTTTCCTTGTGCCTCCGTTCTTTATTTTCTTCCTTTTCCCTTTGTATCGCTATAAAAGTGTCCGAAACAGTCTTACTTTTCTTTGATTTCGGTGTATAATGTTCTTCAGGTGTTACTGGAGTTGATTCCCTAGAACTGCCAGATTGTACATACTCCTTCGATATTATTCGTCCAACTCCGCACAAGGCTTCCGGTTCAATGCTGTCGTCTTTAGCAGCTATTTTTTTTAATTCGTTTTCGTATTCAATTGTTTTTCGGCTGGACCCGGACTGCTTGTTATTATCGACTGCTTTTTTCTTACGCTTTAAAATAGTTTTATACCGGTTTTCGCACTGTGTAGCATCTTTTTCAATATTTAAAATTGTTTTTATATCCTCAGATATCTTGGCCCACATTCGTTTTTTTGTCTTGAATTTTTTCATTGGACCTATTAATTCTAAATAAGTTTCATATTTGTCCAACAGTAGTTTTGTTTCTTCTGCGGTCCATTCACCATCTATTTTATAACGAGATTTTATAAATATTTTAGTAATAAATATTGTATAAAACAATAATAAGAATGTACCTGTCTGTTTTTGTATGTTTCTTGTTTTCGCCTTGAACAGATCCGTTTCCCTGAAACCATAAGAATAATTAATTCACAATTAATAACAAATATTTCGATTTCTACATACTTTCCATTTTCCACACGTATTAACTTATTTAACGGAGCATCAAGAGTAAGGAATTTTTCCTCAATTAGTTGTTGTACGTATATTATTGCGTATTCATCATCTGCTGTAATGCACAGAAATAGTATATTTTTTCATTACAATCGTGTTTTATCCACTTACTGCTTAATTGATTATATATCTCATCATCTATTCCTTCCACTTCAACACGGTCATCGTTAATAATGAAATATATTTTATTTTTCTTATTTTGAGACATCGTGAAACTGAATACATAACCTTCCAAATAAAATAATATTGCACTGACTTCGTCAATTGTTTTCCACTTATAGCGCACTAAAATCATGCAACTAAAAACCCTAGGTTAGTGCATGACGTCATTTGCTGCACTCAGTGCGCACTGACTTTTGCTAAGTGGAAAACGCTATAAGGTTCACGCGGTCTAACTGTCAAAACCACGTAGGTTCACCCCGTCTACAAGTACCCCCACCATAAGTCCCTGCATCTCCCCGCGCAAGCGATGACTGTCAAGTCTGTATCACACAAGTACCAGAACTTAGTTTCATTTAAAAACTTCTAAATACGTAACGAACCAAAATATTTTATGTTTTGTCAATATAAATTAATATATTATAATGAAAGTACTTAATACACATTTTAAAGTGGCAAAAGCAAATATTTCACTGGTTAACCCTCTCGTGCATAATTTTTCAAAAATATAAAAAAAATTGGGAAAAAAAATAATTTGGACACAATAAGGCACAAGATTTATTTATTGACTAAAAATATAGTGAAAAAAATTTACATTAACAATATTTTAAACAAAAACAATGAAGTCCATTCTAGTGGACATCATGCATTTTATTATCTTTTTATTTGGTATGAAAATACTCAAAGCAATCAGGACAGCAAGGCTCATTGCATTTTTTACATATGTATTTTGTTTTTCTATGACATGCAGCTGAATGACATCTTCTAGCATTTTTTATGTCTGTAAGTTTGGGCCAATGACCAAGTCTATCCTTTTTTATTTCATCAGCCGTGTGGTGATTTGGTTTTCTCTTCTTCAATATGGAAGGTGGTGTAACTGATCGTGCTCTTCCTCTTTTATTTTCTTTATGTTTACCTATATTTATTAGTGCCCGACCGACACTGGCTTTAAATTCCAACAGATCCATACTCTTATATCCAGTTCGTTTGAATAAAATCCATGCGTTAATCACAGTTACATCTAGAAAATGCATAAAAATGCGTATATACCACCGCTTGTTTCGTCTTCTGAGGGGATACAATGCAAGGAGTTGGTCTAAAAGATCTACTCCTCCCATATTTTTATTATAGAATTGTACTGAATGTGGGCGACTTAATTCGATAACAGTTTTATTTGACTTGCACCAACGTGTTGTTATACTTTGGGGTTCCCTTCCAGCACAGTTTGATGCGATATAAACTGAATTGTTGTCCATCCACTTAGTTATAGTAATGTCACCAGATTCAGTTCTTTATCTGTCTCCAGAATCTTCTCTGCTCCTGTAAGGCGGTTTGAGCGCAGAGTCCCTGTTGCAAATATTTGTTTTATTTTTAAATGTTCCAGTAGTCGCACAGAACAAAACAGATTATCAAAGAAAAGTTTATGATTTTTGTAAGCAATATCGTCGCTTAGTCGAATTATTACATCTGCGCAAGCACCAAAATCACTAATTGTATCCCGTCCTCCTCCAGCACCTTGGTAAATTTCAAAGCGGTACATGTAACCACTTACTCCAGCTCTGACCCAAATTTTCACACCCCATTTCTTTGGTTTTTTAGGAAGGTACTGTTTCAAACCTAGTCGACCTTTCAGAGGCACAATTTGCTCGTCAATTGCTTGATATTCTTCTGGTTCTGCTGCTGATAAAAAATTTTGTTGCAGTTTATCTAGAAACGGGCGGATCTTTCTTAGTTTGTCATTATCATTTACATTTTGTTCCAAGTTATTTGAAAAGTGCAAATATCGAAGAATTAATTCGTATTTGTTTACAGATATAGATTCAGCAATCAAATCCATTCTCAACGCTTCGTCGCTACTCCAATAAAGACGTGTGCGAGGATATCTAATATATGACATAATTAAATTGACTCCCACAAATACATAAAATTCGTCTCTAGTAAGTCCAAAATTTGTTTTATTGTTTTGATTAGCATACAAGCATAATTGAAACACGACATCATCCACCAAATCGTCGGTAAATAATGATAAAAAAAAATCAACTGGATTCTGCTTCTGCACATTTACGACTTCTGTTCCCAAAAATGGTGGTAAAGAACCGGGACCATACATACTGTCCCTTGCCACCCATTTAAATAGTTTCTTCACCTTCTGTACCTTTTGCTTAGCAAACAACTGTGCTAAAGGTATCTCATCCTCGCTGTCAAATTCGTCTTCATTATCATCTGCTCTATTTTCTACTCCCATAATAAGATGTTCGTTAGTATTCGTATCTTCGTCAACATCAGACTCAAAATCCGATGCATCAGGCAAATCAAAACTGATGTCACAGTTTTCAACACCATTTTCAATTAATTCATAATCACCAGGCTCAATATTACTTGGTATGTCAAATGAAACAATCTGAAAAACAAATGCACAACTTTAAGTTAGAAACGCATGATGACCACTATGGTGGACAGATATATTTTGTAAGTTTTCTTTGACATAGTTATAAAATTAAATTATTCAAAATATTACATTACGTTTGAACACTTATTAGCATGATAATTAACATTTTTTACCTTTACTTTAGGTCTTCCATAAAATGATTGAACAGAAATTGTATCGCACATATTTACGTCCATGTTGACAGTTGCTCGATCGCAAAAACTGATAGATCGTTTATGGTTCTACGTGTAAATAATGGATGGCGTTGCTAGTAATACCTCATATACTGTCCACTGCATTGGACTTTATGCATTTTAGGTCATATTTATTAACACTTGCATTTTTATTAAATAATTCATGATAGGTCCACTGTAGTGGACTCAATGCACGAGAGGGTTAAAATGATTTATTTTGTACTATATTCCTTAGAAAATAACAAAAAATTAAACAATGAAGTAACAAAAATATAATATGTTTTATTTGCCAATATATTCCTTTATATTATGATAAAATACTTAATACACATCTTAATTACATATATGCATACATTTTACCAGTTAAAATGATTTGATTTGTACTATATTTCTTAAAAATGATCAAAAGCAGGTTAAAAAATTAATTTATAATTTTCATTTTCATTTTTTAAAATATTGTTTAATTATATATGTATATTCATTGACAGCTCATTCTCACAACGTGTATTGTTGTCAGTTGTTGATGCAAGGCAGATAGAAATAATATATTTATTATTTTTGCATTTTTTATAAAAGATATTTCATTGGTTTATAAAATAACAGTACGCATTATAATATTTGAATAAACGTATCAGCATTGTTGCTATACATATAAAAACATTAAATCACATTGACTAGCATCATGTTTGTCTGCATATTCTATTTTCTATTATTATTTACTTAATCATTATGTTTGTTTTATAAATTGCACGTAGATATCTATATTGCATAATATAATTTCTGTAACTACCCACCCTTCTGATTCATATCACCTATTCGGATATCGGTCGCTCACGGCGACCATATATGCAAACCCGCTATAATACATTCTTCCGACGGATAAAATAACTGAAATCTTATTATGGAACATAAAAATCCAAATTTTATGACGATTTTATTAACGAACTTATGATTGATTGTTATGGACAAAAGTATGCTGCTTGTACCTTGTAAATATCACATAGATATATTAACATTTGTTAATGTTATAAGCGTTTACATGATATCATATCAACAAGATTTCCAACATATGATTAAATTTCGTATCTAATGAAAAACGTAATATTTCTATGGTCATATATTTCTGACAATAAACTGAGGTAGGTATGTTGAATATTTAACTGGTGAAATGTATGCCTGTATGTATTTAAGATGTGAATTAAGTATTTTATCATTAATATAATAGTATATATTGGAGAATATAACCTATTATATTTCTGTTACTTTACTGAATCCGATAAATGCTGCGAATGCATAGAATAAGATGTTATTTCATAATATTATAAACATAGGACTTTCATTGTTTTTGTTATATGTATAAAAGTTTTAACAAAAACCTTGGTGAAATAGACTCACAGATTTATTTATTTTGCTGTATTGAATACAGCATAAGGTCGTAATTGTACGTGGAGAAACCCTGTCCAGTACTGTACATTCATTCCATAAACAATTTCAATCGTTATATCCCTTGAATGCAACAGCTGAGAAAAAAAATTAATATACGGGAAATTATAGTCTAGTTTTTTGACGATTATTATTTATAAAATTTTTAGCTAAAACCTAGTAATCACCCCGATATCTTTATTGAAACGTATGCTATTTATTATAAACAGATTGTTTATCCGATGACATATTTGACAGTTATAATATTCAGTCACAATATCACTGAAAATCATATTAATATACAGATGGTAATGTCTGGTTTGAGTATTTTTGTAGTATATTACATTCTTCAATGTTTTGTTATTTTCTAAGGAATATGTTTTGTTTTGTTGTTGCTACTAAATGTTATATTTAAAGGTATTAAATTTAAAACAATTTGTCGAATTCCTAATTTATTAAATACTAGGCAAAAGTACCCGGCGTCGCTCGGGGTTATCCCAATAGTATTATTTTAAAGCTTGTTGATAAACAATATTTTTTGGTTTTTCCATCCATATGAATAAATTTATTAGCGAACAATTTATGAATTTTCCACTGAAATATTACATTTATTTACATTTATAATTACTTGCGTAATAAATATTATATTATTATCCATGGAAGTAAATATATCTAAACAAAAGACTAATAATATACTATGTGAGTGGTATAGCCGGCTTTACATATGCCAACAAAAGAATAATATTTTACTGATGACAGTGTACATACGTCAAATTTAATTTCATATCGTTCTTTCTACATTTTGCAGTAGATATCGATGTTCGCATGTAGCCTATGACACCCGCATGGTCCTAGAGGGTATCTCTGAAAATTTTATCCCGATTGGTCGACGGGTGTAGAATTGTATAAGGTACAGACAGACAGAAATTGGCTTTTATATGTATAGATACGTATTTACTTCTTTATATACAGTATAAGGACGTAGATTGTACGTGGTTAAATCATGTCCAGTGCTGTACATTTCAAAAATAATTCAAATAATTATATGTCCTTGAATGCAACAGCTGTGAGAAAATCTATATACTGGAAATTATATTCTACATCAGTAATAATAGTAGCGCCACCTTAAAACGGACAGTAATGAAAGCGGCCGAAAACTAGCTGCGAATGTTTTTGTTTCTAGAAATGCCTAGCAGTATAGTACCGCTAAAATTACAGATACACACGCCTAGGTTGCAGCGTGATTCTTTCCCTACATTGAGGACATCTTGTTGAGATATTATCATCATGCGGCCCCAATGACACATTGAAATTTCTGATACAGTTATCGCACACACTTAGATGTAGACAATCCATAAATAAATAGGATCGTCTTTCTATTAGGCATGCGACGCATACAAGTTCGCGTGGGATTTCATCAACTGCAAAAATAATATTTCTCACAATAATATTTCAACAAGCATATGATTAATAGCAATATATTTCTAAGTTATAATACCTTCGGCAGCCGGGACATCTGCTACATTATTGACTGCCATATTGGGAACTACAGGAATGTTCGGAATTGCAGCATTTGGAAGTGGCACATCAGCTAATTCTTCATCAACTGAAAAAATTATAAGATAGTTATCATCATCTCCGTATAATTAAGATGAAAGTTTAATAAAAAAAAATACCAGGTTCAATCGCGAGCACTAATTGGACTCTATCAACTGCGTGCGACATATAGGATAAGAATTGACGAATGTCGCCAGCAATTCTAAAAGTTTCTTCAGCCCTGTGAATCCTTTAATCGAGAATCAAATATCTGCGTCACCTGCGCCTTGGAAGCATAGCACCTTCGCTTAATCTTATCAGGTCTATTGCTTTGCTATGTTCCATTTCTTGCAATCTTTCTATCAGTGTCCAAATGTTTGGATGCTGGCGGGATATTAATCTACAATATTATTATTAATATTATTATTATTATTATTACATGATAACAGGTCATTAGCTACGAACCTGTAAAGGTCTCGGTGGAATGATTCTACGGAGTTATTTGTTCTATGTGACTGCCCATGTACGCTGATATGAAGTGGCAACCACTGTCTTCTTAAATAAATACAAAAGTCGTTGATTCCCTGATTGCCTGCACCAAGATTTTGTAGGAGGTGTATGCCCTCAGCAATATTGTCTTCGGGAAGAAGTGGTAACGCCATAGCCATTTTAACAAGGCGCCTCATTTCTTCTGTATTTTGCAGTCCTTGCGTTCGGGACTTTTTGAACAACGCTTTGGTGTAGTGGAACCAGCAACCTCGAAGCCTGATTCCAGGAAATGTTGTTGCTATGCTGACCCTGGGCGCAGTCTCGTAATCTGCCATTACGGTGACTACGTGTGCATCAGGAATCAAATTATTTTTTAAATATTCAAGTAGTACAGTATACAGTGCCCTATTTTTTCTGGACATTCGGGCGTATACTACAGGGAATGCCTGGAAGACAATCTTTTTAATCAAATTTTCCTTGTGAAACAAGAGATTATTTTGCTATATATATATATATATATATATATATATATATATATATATATATATATATATATATATATATATATATATCAAATTAGCAGAATAATACTGTACCATATTATGCATTCCTAGGTGTATAGTAAATAATTGATGGACATTGCCTATTCTAGGCACTGCCTTGAAAGTACCATCCATATGTAACCTTGCTTCTGGAGTTCCATTTAAGTGACGAATGCAAGTCTCTGATGCGAATACTACAGCTACAGATCCATCATTCGCAGTTAGAAGAGTTCGGAAAAAATCATTGTTATTCGGGCTTAGATCGCGTCCATATCGCCCACTCCATCTAATTAACATTATTATTATTACTGGCACATTATTATAGTTACAAATATCTACCTGGCATCGCGGATAATTTCCGCAAGTTCTTGCAGAGATGCTGGAATTCGCGGCGTACCTATCCGTCTGCTTCTTCTCATTGAAGATTTAAAACTGTTATATCCTGCAACGTTCCTAGCAGCATTAGGAAAGCGTCTCTCCTCTTGGCGAAAAATTTCAAACAATGGCGTGTTTTCTTGAGCAGCTCGACGGCGTAAAGTAGTTTTAAACCTAGCCATTTCAACTGCCAATTCATCTGGTTCATGATTATGGGCAGTTGTTGCGATTATATGACCATTTTCTCGTATAACGCATCTGGCTAAACATGTGCTTCGCAATCTACATCTCATATAGCGCGTACCGTTATTTATTCTGTTTAGTGTATATAAATAATTAATACCGTCCGTATACACTTCGGAATTAGATCTTTCTCCGTCTAGCCTTTCCATTATAACAGAAATCGAAAAAAAACTACTCAGAACTAGTGTCTAAAACGGTAATAGAGCTTAATTTATTCGGTTCGACACACCGGTTGAACAACATTATAAACTATGATGAACACAAAACTTTGGGCACAAATATTCACACATGCGCACTCGGGTTAGCAACAAGCCAGAAGCAAAGTAACCGTTTTTCGGCCGCTTTCATTACTGTCCGTTTTAAGGTGGCGCCATCTATCGATGATCGGTATCATGATGTATAGTGGACATCATTATACCGACATTATCCACAATGTCATAATATCTGAATAAAATTGAATAAACAAACTGAAGGAGCCATAAATATGTACAATTGTTCAGTTGTTATAAATAATTATATCAATAAATCATAAATAAAAATCTAACAATCTTTTGGAAATTTTATAAAAGTCGCCTAACAAATATATTCAATGAATTTGTTATACAGGGTAAATTTGTATCAATAAAACAAACATAAACACTTTATTCCCATTGTAAATGAATATAGTTTCGACACTTTTATGCCAGGTGTAAAAGAAACTATGGTGATCATGAACATTTTGAGATATTTACGGAAATATATGTTTTACCAATAATATAAACTTATTTCATCATTTTCATTGCGATGTCTGTCTGTAGATTGAATGATTCTAACCTAGATGTGTCACAATTTGTATTTGGGAGTTTAACAACATTCTACATAGTTGAATAAGCTTCGATATAAAATATTAACCAAATCCGGTTAGTGATAGTTCCCTTCCAGTTTCAACAAGTTTCTCATGAATATTTCGAAAACCATGCGTTAAGTAGAACAGAAATATTGCTTTTCAAGTTGATAATTTATCCTCTTCAATAAATAAACAATTATGTATTTATACCCTTAACCTATTATTAATATTGGTATTGTTTAATTTATTATTATTACCGTAAGATATTTATTGCTTCCTAATTTATATATTGTTTGTTAATTAACTATAATAGTTACTACTGTTACTTATTTTTATTGTAATATTTATAAATGTATACACGTTTACCGCAACGGTACTTATATTCTAAAATCGTATTTAGAAGTTTTTAAATGAAACTAAGTTCTGGTACTTGTGTGATACAGACTTGACAGTCATCGCTTGCGCGGGGAGATGCGGGGACTTATGGTGGGGGTACTTGTAGACGGGGTGAACCTACGCGGTTTTGACAGTTAGACCGGGTGAACCTTAGCCGGCGTGGTCTTTAGACCGCGTGGAGTGCTCCGGTTTATTTACGGTAGCAGATCCTGAATACCCTGGTCCGTATTTTCAAATGGGAAACTATTGTCCATGTAGTTGCTGTTATCGGTTGAAGTTTAGTTCGGAAACTGAATATAGATTTCTCAACCCCGTCGACTTTATACGCTACTAACCCCACCACCACTATTGAACACACACCCGGAGATGCTAAAAATCACGGACACACATACTTCATCTAATTAGTTTGTTGCCCACGACCACCTGCACGACGTAAATCTGTAGAGATTCGGGCCAACCTGGCTGCACCGTCAACATAAAATGTTTAGAAACGACAATCGCGGACCCCGGCCACCCTCTGAAATGCATACGTTTGCCCGCCAACTTAAAGTGCCTAGAAATGTATAGAAGATGTGTTGATCGGTTGGTCTATCCCTATGTGTTTTAATTCAACCCACATCTAAAACACGGAACCGCGCCGTGGTTACCTACAGGTATAGAAGAAGAGTTGGCCGCTCTACCCTCACGTACAGGAAATTTTAAAAGTATGTTACAAATGGTCTGTGCCGAAATTATTGTTTTGAGATAAACACAATAAACCGTGTAAAAAGCTCGACATTTTGTACTAAAACCTGTATTCTCTTGTGCGATAAACTAAATATTTCAGCAAACCTCCGCCGACATATTTGCACGTGGTGCCCGTTTCCATCTGGTACTGTATAGCACATGTACATTGTCGATGGCTATTTTTGGGATCCTCATATTTGCCATGACGTCTTCTAACCTTGGTAATTTGCAATAACCCAAGAAAATACATGCTTTGTTTAATATGATCATTTATTTTGTAGAAGTCATTGAACAAAAACATAGCTTGTTCACTACTGAAATTTCTACATTCAAATTTCCATTGTCATGTTGCTTAAAATTAGATAATTTCATTGTAAAAACAAGAAAGAATCTAGGTTATGTAATATACCTGTTGCGAAGGAGCCTTGTTCTCTGCTATTAAACTGCCTGTTCGCGATACATATTCATTTCCACTCAATCTTAATCTTTTTCTTTCAGTCTTTACACTTTCTTTACCCTTATTTCGTTCCTTTGCGAGATTTTGACATAAATTATCCATGATTTCACTTATAAATACAAATGTCACTTATACCCTTGTTCCTTGAATATATGTCTGGATTTAGAACTAGCACCATCTATGAATAATTCCCAGGACTAAATAGTGACAGTTTGACACATAGACCATTATGAGAAGTATTGGAGCTGGTACATAGTATCCTTTACAAGTGAATTCTTTTTTTTTGAACTTTGGCACTTTGTAACTTACACTCTTCAATTTTAAAGCATATGTTTGGTTATGTTTTATTTCTTGATTAAATTAATGAAATGTTTTTTATATTGCAGTATTTTCTTCACTTTATACTACAAAATATTAATTAAAAAACGCTTTAGTAAAATATTCATTATAGATGTAGATTAAATTTTGTAATAAAAGTAGTGATATTCATAGTTGAAATTGTTTCGTCAGTAATTGGTGAATATGTAGAAACTTAATTCCCTGTATGGGTAGGAATAATTGACGAATAAGGGGTTTGTTCAAGATGTCCGCAGAACTTGGAGGTTAGACCGAACAATAAAAAGCATCTCAAATTTTTGATGTTTTTATATTCCAATGTCAACGTTTCGGCCATCATCAGGACACAAACATCCAGACAATCTGTATTACAGCGTGTCGATAAGTTAAAAGGTGAAAATATATATCAAAAAACGTAAGCGAACATTAAACATAACAATGTTCGTGAAAACCCATAATGAGGGTGTCAAGTTATAAAGAAACACAGATATAAAGCGATACAAACATATTATCAAAATGGAGGTGCAGAACAGCACTTACCTAGGTACCCCAATATGCCATCAAATTTAATATTTAATGTATGTCTGACTACATGAAAAGCAATATTCTGATTTTCATTTCTCAATTGTTCAAATGCTAATCCTAACGTTTTGTGATGGATGTTCCTGCTTGCTTGAAATAAGATTATGGATATTTGGATCTAATGTTGTTACTGCAAGACGGAGAACTGCATTTACTTCAAGCCGAGATCGGTACCGTGTTTTGATGGCTGTTACTGATGAAATGGCCTTTTCGTAGTTGTGGAGAATTGAATCGGAATTTTTATCGCCTGTCCACTAAGCAAAGGGTATTCACTTTTTATGGAAAGCCAATACTGAGGTCTTGATAAAGACTTGATAAGGACTCAAAACAAGCCACCGGGTCAGATGGGATTGTTTGTTGTTCTTTAGGGTTCATAAAAGGTGGAAGATTAGGCTGCAGGTCGACTTTAGTAGCAACTCCTTTCGTAGTTTGGAGAGAGGGATGTCACATTATCACTGTCTTCCCCAATATTTGTGAAATCGTTCTTGGAGCTTAGTTTAGCAGTAGCTTGTGTTCTTAGCTGCCGTCCACTATTATTTATATCTTCAATATTATCTTCATCATCTCTATCTTCTTCATTTTCAACTCCATCGTCTGGTGGGGTAATAAAAACATCAGCTCTTTCAAAATCCGCCCAAAAATCATTTTACTCCAACATTGCGCCTAATTCTTCGGCATTGAAATATCTAACATAAAATTTCCTAGTTATTAATAGAAATACATCCTTTTTGATAATATGTAATAGATTGATATACAGTCGATTCCGCTTAATCGGGACACATCGGGACTAGTGCATTTTGTCCCGATTAAGCGGCTGGCCCAATTATCCGAAGTTCCACAAAAATTACAGGATTATTGTTTTTTTTTTACATATGCATCCATTAAAAAATTATATACGTAGTACATAATATAAAATATAAATTCTGAAACAATAAATATGTATGTACGTTTTACATATATGTATGTATAATAAATTCTTAAAGAAAAATTATGTTGTACAAACTTAAATTACATTAAATTATATATTCTGGAAGAATTTGTGCAAAGTGGTTTACCTTTTGATTTGGCGAGATTGTAGTTGTACAAAATCAGCACAGATATTTATTGCTGACGTAGGAATCCCGTCATTTTGTTGTCATTGTAGATTTTGACACTATCTCAGCAAGCTGACGAAAGCTAGTGTTACTTGGCTGACTTTTAATTTCATTTAGGATAGCAATTTTATTTTTAAGTGTCAAATCCTTTTTTTTTTTTTCATCTTAATAAGGTTTATATCAATGACGCACTTTACCCTTTAGTTTACTTAATTTAATTCAATTTACACTTTTGTGACTGAATTTACGTTAACTCCACCATACGCTTATACCGCGCGAATAACGTAAGACTACACATTGTCGATTTTATTTTCGCTTTAATCAATTTTCCCATGTCACTCTAAATATTCACGTGTGAAGCCCCGAGTTCACGGGAATTTACGCACGATTACTGTCCCGATTAAACGGAATATTGTCCCGAAAAAGCGAAGTAAATTTGTGTTATTTCCTCGGTTTTGTTTTCGTTCTTTAAGATTTGTCCCTAATAAGCGGCTGTCCCGATAAACCGATGTCCCGATTAAGCGGAATCGACTGTAATAAAATTTTTAAAGTTTACATACCTTAATTAGACGAATGAACAAAAAACTACTGCTTTTCTCTCTATTATTTCACAATATGGTACTTATCTCTTCTAGTGTGCGTATCACGCTGCTCACTCTTTGCAGGTCGGGGACGCTCTCCCGTGCAGCGCGTTGGACTACCACTCGAGCCCAAAAACGCTGACATTACTTAATTTCATTACATTTGCATTATGACATACCCAGCAAGGTAAACAACTGAATAGTCCTCTAATGTAATATTTGATTAATACTATTGTCATTTACTATTTCTATATCATCTTCGTCATGGAATGCCGTAAATTCTTGTATCTCTGTTCGTGAAGTTGAAGCCTCTTCTTGTAATCATTGTCCATTTGTTAGAGTTTCAGTAAATTCAAGATATTTTGCAATTTCTTGTTCACAATTTCTACTTTCAATATGATCTATCATTCTTATCTGTGAGCACATTTGAAATGCTTGTCGAAACATTCGTACTGTGGGATGGACGCAGTACCCGCCTTTGTTGCGAATCACGACAAAATAAAGGTATATCCCTCATTTAAAATATCATTATATAACATTAAAATAGCTTGTATCGAAAACTTTAGGTCGGTAATACAATAAATAATTTGACGTTCAACGCCAGTTTTATAATATATTTTGCAGGAATTTATATAATTTATAGCTTCCTTTAATGTTGTAATTACTTTTCGTTTCTTTTAGACTGCACATTTTTATGGATTTTTATGATTCAATACGCGACTATTGAGACAGTCTAAAATATTATTTATATTTTATAAAAAATCTTCTGTATTTAAAACTGTGCTTGACTTTAATTTACTAATTCATGGAGTGTGCCGTGTACAAAAAAGTTTAGGAAACATTGGTTTAAACAGAAACCACCTAGGTCTGTACACATCATTAGCTCCGACTTAAATTAAATGGGAAGCTTTTATTTTTCCCTTATTTTCTATCAACAGCGCATTTTCCAACCTCTGAACAGTTACCGCCCTGCATGCATTAGTAATTGCCCCTTGCAGTTGTTCAAAATTGTGGGGATTATTTCTAAATATGGAAAATAAAACAATAGAATAGTCAGATCTAGACTTCGAGGGGAAAATTGCACGATTAAATCATCTTAAAACTCGTGAATTTGTTTAATAGTTTGCCTTGTCTTGTGAGCTGTAGCATTGTTTGTTGAAAATATCCATGCAAAACTTTCATCTTGAAGATTTTGGAAAAAAGGTTCAAATAAAATATTTCTTTTTCATTCGGCATTTATAGTGCTTAAAAAAACGAGCCCAAATATGCTTCTATGCTCTTCTGGAGACCGCCAGCTAATCACCAATTTTCTGTGGATGAAGAGGTGATTAAACAAACCCTTGAGGATTCTCCGTAATCCAAATACGCATGTTTTTTTGTTAATATAGCCAGAAGTATGGAATACTTCCATTCACCATATTCTTACCATTCAGCGTTCTTAAAATAACTCTGTAAGAACAAACTTTATGTTCTAAATTAAACATTTTAAAGAGTAACTTTGACAATTCAAATAATACTACAACTGTCATCTAATTTAAAATTCATAACTCGCTCTAATTATAAATTTAAATAATCGCCCGGTATTACTAGCCCATTCAATTGATTCCAGTGCTACATTCGCTGTTTCCTTCGAAGTAACTTGTATTACACCTCGCAATACTTCGGGTTACAAACTATAGTCAATTGCGCATATTTTCCTTAATTCTTCGTACTCAATGGTTTCTCTACTTGAACCAGAGCGGTGATTGTTATCAGCGGCCTTTTTCTTTCTTTTCAAAATTGTCATATCTATTCTCGTACTTTAGGTCTGTTTTCTCCACATTGAAGATTTCCTTCAGATCTGCGGATATTTTCTTCCACGTTATTCTTTTAGTTTTGAATTTTTTCATAGGGCCCACTTGAGACAAATAATTTTTGTATTTGTCCAATAACAATTTTGTTTCTGAGATCTTCCATAAATACATGAATTAAATAGAAGATAATACAAATAAGTATATAAAGTTATTAGTTTTTTTTCCATTGCAGCACTTATTTTTGCACGAATCAGAGACAGTAGTTGGACAATACCACGAATTGTTTTACTGGCTACAACCAAACTACAACTGACAGTTCACTTTGTTTTGAGGTTGCGCCTCTATATTGAAAAAAATGGTATTAAAATACTGCACTCAGTTCATCAACCGTTTTCTATTTACTAACCACTGACGCGCTGCAATTCGTAAAACCAGAGCAGTGCATGACGTCACTGCACGTTCTCAGTGCACACTGGGAACTGGTAAATGGAAAACGCTCTATATAAAGTTGAAATTTAATTAATCCTGAACATTTTTTTAAAACTTTTCTTACACTTCGAAAAGATTTGTTGCATCTCTCAAGTTTCTGCGAGCTGACCTCACACAATTCCTTAAAAGTTTGCTAATAATATGTAATTATTTTCAATCATTATTATACATTATTTACCTACCTATTATCGTCTAATAAAATCTCAATAAATAATAACTGTTGTTCGTTATTCATGATAAAATATCGCTAGTGTTAGTGTCGAAATCTATAAGCGTCATGACAAGTGTCACATCAACCGTAACTATTTAAGAATCTGTTCGAATTTATAGGAATACTGTTAGCTACAGATGTGATCAGAATTGTCGTTTCAGTCATACCGCGTTACAGGGCTTACTGGAAATGCTACAGGCCTTACAGATGTTGTTACGTGCCCAAATTGGACACGAACAATTGTCCTCGCCAAAGGTCTGAATGGAGACTGGGTGGTTCTGAATAAAAATATGGGCGCCACGCAATTTAAAGTCCTTACACCTCTCAAATTGGGATGGTGGGCTGGACAACAATGAAGAACGGCAGCTGAGGTGCTAACGAAACTGGGGAAGGCTAAGGCTTGACAGAAACACAGTAATGATAAATTAAATTGAATACTGAATTTGTTAATAAGAATAATATTGAGAAAACAAGATATATAATTCATACAAGTAATTGTATAAGTACTAGATACTGAAATGAAACATAAGTAAAAAGCAAATAAACAAAATAAGATATGAATTAATACTACTGACATGTAGCAAGTAAATAACAATAAATAATGCGTAATACAAAGTGCAACGCTAAAGTTTAAATAGAATGTAAAAGTAACAACGCGTGGATGTATGAAAATTGTCGACAGGTGCCAAATGTGCGTGGCGCATGCGCTCAGCCACGTCGTAGTACGCGGTACAAACAGTAGGGGCCCTACACTGCTCAGTTTCGATTCACAAACAGGTGGTGGGAGATCGGATGCGACACGACACAAGCGCAAGAGACAATGATGAAAAAAGCAATTGGCTCAGCTACTCGTGCTTAAAACTAATGAAAACTAAATTAACAAACTATTAAACAAATTCACGAGTTTTAAGATGATTTAATCGTTCAATTTTCCCCTCAAAGTCTAGATCTGACTATTCTATTGTTATATTTTTCCATACCTTCAAAACACAGGTTTTAGAAATAATCCCCACAATTTTGAACAACTGCAAGAGGCAATTACTAATGCATGCAGGGTGGTAACTGTTCAGAGGTTGGAAAATGCGTTGTTTATAGAAAATATGGGGAAAATAAAAGCTTCCCATTTAACAAAACAACGAAAATAGGAAAAAGAAACGGCGAGTTTTAACAATAAGTATAACTACTCCAAAAGCGGGTACAACAGGCAGTACTAAAATGAAAACTAAAATGGGCGCCGACAAGGATGTATGTATAAGGGCCCAAGAAATAAATAGTAAAGAAAATAAACGTAGTAACAAATAGTCTGAAATTTTACAGATAAATACTTCGATAGAAGGTGGTGGGGAGCTAAACGATGAAAACTGGAAAGAGTAATAACAAAGTTTAGCATTTAGCTCTCCTTCGCGACGCTGGTTCTGAAAAACGGACAAAATATGTGTTTGCCAAAAATTAGTAATATCAATAACGTAATTAAGGCCCGGTATTTCCAACTCCAGTTAAATTTACTTATCTAGGGTATAAAATTTACTCCTAGGTTAAATGTAGTATCCGGTATTTCCACGCTTAGTTAAGATTTATCTCTTAGTTTATAACGCTATCTAAGGGTTAATTTATTTGGGCTGGCTACATGCGAATAAATATTTATCTAGTTGTTATTTTAACCTATAAATCACTGTAAATAAAAATTTCATAATAATGGATAGTGATTTTGAAGATTTATTTGAAGACAATGATGAAGAAATCGTAAATTACATACAACGGTCTTATACAGTTAGAATGCGTCCTGATAATTTAACTAATTGGAGTGATATGGAATTTTATCAACGTTTTCGGTTGACAAAACACACTGTACGGACAATATTGCAAGAAATTAACCATGTATTAGAACATAAAACGGATAGAAATTATGCAGTACCTCCTATGCTTCAATTTTTAATTGCTTTATGATTTTATGCAACAGGAGACATGTACATAGTTGTTGGGGATTTTGGCGGCATACACAAAACTACAGCAGGTAAAATTGTACAGAATGTAACAAACGCTATCAACGGCCTACGTGAACAATATCTTTACATGCCTCGAAATGTCTATGAGATACAATTAACGCATCAAAGATTTTATAACATTTCAAGATTTCCTCGAATTTTGGGCGCTGTTGATGGGACACACATTCGCATAGTATCACCAGGTGCTTGTACTTATTTATGAAAGTTATAGGCAAATAATTTTCTATCTATATTTTTTAATTAGGTGGAGACGGGGCCGAAAATTTCAGAAACAGAAAAGGATATTTTTCGTTGAATGTCCAAGCAATTTGTAATGCTGATAATTTAATAACGGACATCGTCGCTAGGTGGCCGGGTTCTGCACATGATAGCACAATATTTGATCATTCTGCTATACGAGCAAAATTTGAAGCGGGTCTGTTTAACAATAGTTTACTATTAGGGGACAGTGGATATCCCCTTCGCTCATATTTGATGACGCCAATACGCGACCCACAATCAAATGCAGAAGAATTATACAATGAGAGTCACATTAGAACAAGAACTATAATCGAAAGAACTTTTGGAATTTGGAAAAGAAGATTTCCCGTCTTATCGATTGGAATGAGGTGTAAAATCCCATTAGCACAAGACATTATAGTGGCTGTAGCAATATTACATAATATTGCTACATTACAAAATAACCCTTTGCCTGAAGAAGATAGAGAAGTCGAGGTAGAACCCGATCAAATTGCTATACAAAATAATAATGCCAATAATAGAAACAATATGCAATTGGAATTAATTGATTATTTTAATACTTTATTATAAATAATGACAAGAGTAATTACTATAATTATAATGTAAAGAAATGTAATATAAAAAAATCTTATTTTATTATATGTTATGTTTTTTCAGCAGCTCAACTTCTTTACATTTTATTTCTTGTGTTAAAAGTTTTAGTTTTAAGGCATGTTCCTCATTTCCCCTGATTATTATTCGTTCTTTTTCTTCTAGTTCCTTTTGCAATATGGATATTCGGAGATCATTTTCCTTTTTTTTAAATTCCATATCTTCCTTTTGTCTTTCTATTTCTATCTCAGAAATTATTAATTTGTTTTTGTTGTCGGTTTTCAGAACCTCCATTTGGAGCATTGTTAGTTCGCATTTAATGTCTGCTAAATTATTAAATTTACTTGTACTATTATCTTTTCTATTGGTGTATAACACCTGAGATTTTTTCGTTTTTAATTTTTGTGTGTTCCATTTGGACCATTTGGCATCGATAGACTGAAACAATGAAGCTATTTAAAATAAATGAATTCTTGATGATGTTTTAAGAATGTTCATTTCAGGAAATACAATGATATGTATTTCCAATAATTAAAATAATTTAAACAAAATAATAAATAGACAATACAATACTTGTTAATTCAATGACCATGACCAGTAATCTTACCTTAGGCGTTGATGGCGATGGTTGCAATTTCAAACTTTTTTCTTTTCCGGTGATATCTTGTACTTCCATATGATCAAATTCGATATTATGTACTTGTATATCAGCTGCTACATCCTGCAAATATTAAATGATAACGACAAGTGATTGAATTGGTATAAGTTATTGTACACAAAGCACACAAACCTTATTGCAAACCTCAGCATCAAATATCACCTCTGCATCTTCTAAATAGTCTGATCTGTTTATCTGTCAAGTGCCAAAGTTATTTATTTATTTATTTATATATATATATATATATATATATATATATATATATAAACTTACATGATCATTACTAGTAGTAATTAAATCTGCCGAATCAATAGTTTGCAGTACTTGACCTACAATAAAATTAATAGAATAGAATTAGAATTTTATGGAAAATAAAATATTGTACCTGCAATTTGGTCATTATCCGCCCTCGCTGGAAGACCTTCAACATTTAATTTTATTACTGGCAACAGCTCTTCTTCGAAATCGGTGAACTTTATTTCTGGACAGGAACCACCTCCTGTCATGTACAATTGTCTTTTGTGTTCACCAAGTTTTTTCCGCAAATTTTTTTTTAAACTCTCATATTTCAGTTTAAGTGTTTTGCTGGATCTGTGACAGCCCATTGTTGAAGCATTAAATATGTTCGTAACGTTTTCCCACGCTTCTTGTTTGTCTTTGGAGGTTACCTGGTCGGTTTGCTTATTTTCTAATACATGGAGATGGTCTAACGCCGATTTAATTAGTAACCGGGTTTCGGCTGCCGTGAAATTACAGCTTCTTTCTCGTTTCGCATCCATTATTAATAATAATATAAATCTAAATACCTATAATATCTCACAAAAGATTCGTCAACAATGCACAGATAAGATAGAACTGTCAGAATCACTGATGTTGCTATCTTTATCTAGTTCATATATTTCCACGTATAACTATCTCTCTCTTAGAATGATACAGTTCTGCCAACGTATCCAAATATATTTATTCTTCAGTTAACTAAACCTCGGATAAAGTTGATTGGAAATACACTTTATGTTTATTCTAGATATTTATTCCAAGAATAATTTTATACTAAAGATAGTTAACTGAAGTTTTATCTGAAGATGGAAATACCGGCCCTAAATGAAATAAAACTTTATGAATGCTTCGAGTAAAGATATTCTTGACCATGTAAAACAATAAATAAAATACGTTACGCTAGTGACTAGGTGTAAACAGGTCTGTCATTAAACTATTATTATTGTACAGGTTAGTCAAACTTCATTGTATTGTCAAATCAACGTGTGATGCTAACCTTATAACATTGAAATTGAAAAACATATACAGTGTGAATAATGTAAGGCTATAAATTGGCAACTTTATTTTAGCTTTAATCAATTTGCCCATGCTAGTATCAATTCGTTGAATAATTTAAAATTAGACATAGGGCATTTACTTAATGTTAGCATGGTGATTATATACAAAAACTCCAATTTATTATGGTTGAATAATGTAAAAATAGACACTTGTTCACAGACTACTATTTTTATTTAAATCATAGAGTTTATCCTATTTTCGTTATGCAATGTTAGACTATTTGTTGCACAAAACCAGTAAATGTTTGTGTGTAGTTTTTTATTGTAATCAATCTAAATCTAAATAAGAGGTTAAAAAATGTTTCCATTTTCAACTAAACAGTAGCCAAGACGATTATAAAATTCATTCACGACACTTTGAATTTGTAGATCTGTAATTTCTTGTGAAACCCATAATATTCTTTCCCGCAGCTCATTAGTATCTCCAATAGGTACACTAGTGTATTCGCGATTCAAGCTTAGCGATACGCTACTAGCGGATAAAATTTGAACTATAAATGTGACGTCAAAACCGGTATAGAACTTTGGCGTGTCGTACATTTGCATTGCTATCTACTATCTACTTATCTACTATAAGTAAAATGGAAAAACCAAAGAAATTGTGTAATAATAATGAAAACTGTAGTGTATACGGGTGTAAATCTGTACGTAATAAGAACAAGAGTTTAATGTATCATTATTTTCCAAAATCTGGAGACAAAATAGATGTGACAGATGCATTTGGAAATGTTCAGAAATGTGAAAGAAGAAAAATGTGAGAAACTAATTTGCGCATGGGAAAGAAAGTTTCCAAGTCTATGGCTGTGTGTTCTCTGCATTTCAAATCAACTGATTATATTTGTTCCGGTAAAGAATAATTATTTTTTTATCATAACTTTCATATTTTAGGTTGGAGTCGGAAACGATTACTACCAACAGCAATTCCAACTGAAAATTGCCGAAACGTAGTCATGATCAAGCTAAATTGCAGGACGATATAACACAAATTCGTAAAAATGCCAGACAACAACGGTTATTAAATAGACGTTTTACTGAAGTAACAGCTACCACTGCAAGTGTTGAAGAAATCAGTAACACAGAAGACGCGTGTGAAGCAAACGATTCGAATTTAATGTCGGAATCAGTTGCTGCCAATACACTTTTACTATTAAGCTCACAATGTCATGCAATTCCAACACCTGTAAAGGAATATAGAGACATAGGTATTCAGGTGGATATGCAGGAGAAACAATTCAGTGACTGTGCAGTGCAAGTTAATACCAGTGACTGTTTAACAATCTGTGATTTTGTTCAAAATGAAAATCAGTTGAACAGTTTAACTGGAATTCATTTTTTATATTATTAAATACAATAGTATCACTTGTAAAAACGATACAAAAGGACAAACGGGTACATTTTTTATCTCTGTACAGTAGAATTTTTTTAGTTTTTATGAAACTTAAATTAGATATTCCATATGTTGTTCTAGCTGTTTTATTCAAAGTTTCTTCACAAACATGTAAAAATATTTTTTTTAATATTGTTTCTTTGTTAGTTCTAGTTTTAAAATCTGCTATACCATAGCCACCTCAAAATGAAATTAAACGTAATTTATCAAATTGTTTTAAAGAATTCCAAAACGTTACGATAGTGTTAGATTGCACAGAAATATTCATTCAAAAACATAAAAAACTCTGTTGTAGAATTAAATGCTATTCTCATTACAAAGGTACAACTACAATTAAATTCATGACAGGCGTCTCTCCTGCTGGCTTAATTACATATGTTAGTCCACCGTATGGAGGACGAGTATCAGATAAGAAAATTTTTGAAAGAAGCAGATTAATAGATAAACTTCAAATGCATACAGATCATATAATGGCTGACAAAGGTTTTTTAATTCAAGATATTTGCGATGAATGTGGAATAACATTAGTGAGACCACCATTTCTTAGAAATAAAAAACAATTCACGCAACAAGAATCAGCTACAACAGCAAAAATTGCGGCTGCTAGAGTTCACATTGAACGAAGTAATCAGCGAATAAAATTATTTAAAATTTTAAATAATCGTCTGCCAGTCAATTTAATACCTTTAATTAGTGATATATTTATAATTGCTTGTTGTATTGCAAACTTATCTTTCTTGATTTGGGAAAGGATTAGAATAGAAAAACCGTTTGAAATTATTATAACGTTAGATAATTATTTTTTGTTATTACAGATGGTATGTAGCATATGCTGAAAATAATTGTTTTTAACATTTCACAAATGCAAATTTTTCATCAAATGGTATACTAATGATTTCTACAGTGTCATATGAGGCATATAAAATTAAATCACATTTTTTTTTTATATTTAATAGTGCCATACCAAACTGCACTTGTCCATAATACTGATGTTTCTTTTTTAAACTTACTTTACCATTATTATGTTCTAGATATTTACATTGTAGTAATACATTTTTTATTGTTTCGTTCTTTCCTGCATAAGTAAAGATATCTTATTAAAATTTAATATCAATATATAAATGCTTCATTAATATTTACCCGTATATTGACATTTTATTTCCAACAGAGTATTTGGCCGATCTTCATCCATAACAACACCATCAGGTGAATATGCAAGCCACGGATTCGAATTTGAAATTATCAAACCCGTTTGTTGGACGACGTACCTAGTTGTATTTTCATATTTTTTCCTCGCGTTACCTTCGTAAAAGAGACCATGTTTAATATACACGTTTGAAACAGATTTCGGCCAAAAATAATTGTGTGCTTTTTTATCCCAATTGTCGCCTTTGTAGGTATATATGGAATAACACCTAGAGCCCCTAATTCGATATTTTCTCTCTAAATGCCAAATATTATCTTTGAAAGATATTTCAATAATTTTCGAAATATCGCTGGTATAAAAAGCTGAAAATACACTCTTGCAACATTCTTTTAAACTGATTTGAATTGTTGATATTTCTAACATAGCTATTGATTGCACACTGTTATTTAAGACTTCTTCAAAATACTGATGGTTTGTTGAAATTTGTATTGAATCTGGTGTAATTGGTGAAAATGCAATATCATTTCTGCCATGTCTGAAACAAAGTTTGAGAATACATATTCTACAATACGTCATAGTAAAAAGGATAATACTTATGCTTGGTTAACGCGGACTGTGGACAAGCTATTTCCAACATCTCCCGAAATTTATTAATTAGCTGAGGTTCCAATTCTGCTTTACTTGTGCTAGGTACACTCTCATAATAGGTAGTTTCTAATAAAGGCAAAGAATTATACTTCTCCAACACACATTGTTTTTTAAATGCCCACACACATTTCATGTCTGTTTGCGAAATCACATTCAATTCCGCTGTATCGTTCCTGAAACTAAAAGAACACAAGCAAGGAAACGAAACAAGGTCACATTTAAATTAATATAATATTAAAAATCAACAATCCCTGATCGGTTCCATGCGTCAATATAATCTATAAATATAAATACACCTAGTGCAATATAAGAGAACAGCCGACACGTGCTTGCATTTTCCCCCTTGTCCCGATTTACATGTACAAGACATATTTTGAACGGATAATTTTGCCTCAGATTTATCACGAAAAATTAATAATACTCCCTGTACTTCATGAGGACTAGCTGTTATTGCATTAGTTTGCACACACAAAGCGTATAAATTATCAAAATCTTCCGTCTTCTTTGTTATGCCACAAGAAATAATATGTACTGCGTTTAAAACTTCTTCTCCTTCTATAACACATCTGGATGTATGTTGAGCATTTAAATATTCAAAATATTCTTTGAATGTCAATCTCATGATGTGATTTTCTGTAATTTAATAATATATGCAATATGATAAAATTGAATAAATTTTATATGTCGTATACGAACACAAGTGTACCTAAAAGTAAATATATCATTGAATAATTATCACTTTAACAGCATATCCTGTAATTAACTAAACATATTTAACATACCTGTCGTTTTAATACCAATTGCAAATAATTATTAAATTGAAACTTTTCAAAAAATAGCGTTTACCAATATCACAATGTCACAGCCAGGGGTATGACAGTCTTATGGGAAATTTTGTGACAGAAGTTTAACTCGGTGGTATCTTACATAGATGGCACCAACGGTATTAAAATCTAAAATGTGTAGTAACTCGTTTACTCACCACCGCGTTGCAATCAAGTTGAACGTTGTAGCTGACATCAGCTGACATTTTGTCTGTTCTTTTAACCTTGGTTCGCTCTGTTTTGTTCTGTTTATCCGTGGTGTTTGTGGTTGTTGAAGACATTTGTTTACCTGTATGTATGTTATTTTGTGGTATTGACTAAGGCATTTATGTATGCAAGAATATAAATTGTATCTCAAACTTTTTTAATTTGTAATTTATTTACTATGCTGCGTGAAAAACCATCTATACTGATCTATACCATACTTTGTATTTTTTTTTTATTTTTCATGATTCATTCAACAATGTAATAGAACGAAGTTAATATTTATATTAATTTCGTTATATTTCAGTGTCTTGAATGAATATTTTTCCTCCTTTTATTTCATTTTATTACTGTATACTTAAACCGTACTATTCATATGGCCCGCGTTTCAGTCCAAAATAATGGTTAGTTAGGAGGTATCTAACATAGTTAGCGCTGCGACTTCTGTCACAAAATTTAACGTGGGAGTGTCCTATCTCTCTTTAGATATTTATCTCTGGTCACAGCTACAGCATAAGGATACAGATTTACGATCAACCTATCCCGGTTCTGACGTCACATATTGCTGGTTGTATTATATATAGAATAGCCCTTGTCTGTCCGTCACGCATGAAGTTAGCTACAATTGCGTAACCTAGGCAACATTAATGACAGTTCATGAAATGACAGCCCTTCTTAGTAACATAAAAATAAACAATAATAACATTTTGACATCCAGAATGTGCGCAGAAGTATTGTTTGTGAATGCATGTTTAAAATATCTAAAATACGTTATTTGTACTTCTACGAAGTCTATTAAAGCTTCCGTATAGACGGATATTTTTTTTAAACCGCCGACAATAGTAAATATTTTTTTTACAATATAAGATCCGACTGCAATAAATACAATTAGATGGAGAAAAATAGAAATGATGGATATATAGACAAAATCAAGATATTTTAGAGAGTTTGCGACTAGGAGACGTAAAGGTACATACAACGCAGAAACAGAAATTTTTTATAGAAATTACGAATGTGGGCACATGGTGCTCACGGGTAGCGCCTAGTATATAATACGAGCGGGAAAAATTAATTTGAATCGCGAATACTGAGGACTTTAATTTTCCCCAGTAAAAAAAAAAAAAAATCCAAAGGATTTAAATCAGGGGACCTTGCAGCCCACTCAATGGTCCCACCTCTTCCTAACCATCTGTTTGGAAAATTTCTATTTAAAAATTGGCGTACTTTTTAAGAATAATGGGGCGGGGCGCCATCATGCTGGTATCATATCGGACCTTGTAAGTTAAAGGCATTGAGAGCCAGCATGACCCTATCACGCAGCAGTTCTAAATACTTTGTGCCATTTAAAGTTCCATTTATAAAAAAGAGACCGATAATGTAAGAATTAATAATACCCGCCCAAACGTTAAGTTTTTTAGGATTTTGGGTACGAGTTGCATTGTACAGATGTAAATTTTCTTTGGACCAGTATCTACAGTTTTGTGAATTTGGTTCTCCATGTTTCACGAATGTTAATTCATCTGATTCATCAGTTGAAACAAACCACCTGTATATTACAATTAACACCATATTCTTCATCGCCTTCCGTTTTTCTGCTGATGTAGCCTGTACAGCCATTGCAACAATAGCAGTCTTTGCAGTTACAAAAGATATTTGCATCTTAACGTGCATGTCCTGAACATAATTTTCCGCTGGGTGTAGCAACGTTCAATAACGACTCGCAATATGGGATTGGTTATACTTATTTTTTCCAGGATTCTGCGGATTGAGTAATGAAGTGAAAAGATACGGTGTACACTTATACCCGCAATCACCCAATAAGGGACTGTTCTTTTGTCCTGTAATATTTGTAGAATTTAATATAAAATATATATTCAATATGAAAGTGCATACCTCAAAATCTTGTTTTTGGTACATTCATCCCATATCCGAGCGTGATGAACCCAGCCTCGCCACTTTGCCACAATATCCAGGATTTTGCAGTCTGCGTCATACACAACCTGGACATTTAGGGAATAATATTCTTTGCGGTTACAATAATACATAGCCTGTTCTTTGTTGGGGCATTTGATACGCATATACGTACAATCGATGCAACCAACATTAGAGAACCTACGTACGTTGTAAAACCGCGTCTTTTGTTCTGTAAGACGAGCAGGCAATTTAACAAATTGTGGACACAGCGGCGCCAAGACTCGATCGAGACACAATCTTGGATGCTGTGGATTAGTCAAGTCCGTGTATATCGCCTATTAAACAAAATACCCGTTACATTTTGCATAAATTGATGAACTAAGTTCTCAAACTTACCATTTTCAACCTGGTAACAACTATTTGCATAGTAACGAAGTGTAAGAGTGGGTCCACACTTGAACATTTTAGCCCGAATGAACAGAACGAATTGAATGCGCGAAGCAGAATAGTATGAACAGAAGCTCATTGCGTTCGGCAGATTATTGAATTATTGGTTTTCCAACGTGCTCGAAGCATTCGTAGTGATTCGTAGCATAATGGATGCTGATATGATAGTTGTATTTGGTGCTTTTTTATCATTTGCATGATAGAAAAAAAAAGAAGAAAAGACAAAGAACAAAATGGATGCGCAGATTATATCTTCATCGAAACAATAACTTGTTATTGAATGAGTAATATCACATTTCTTATATTACAATATTTTTAGACTAAAGAGGCTGGAAAAAATTAAACGAAATATATACATAAACACTTTAAACTAAATTTTAATCCGTGGCTCAGTCTGTCCAAAATTTCCTCAGTATTTATAATAAAAGGAGTCGAACATAACTTCACTAGCGTAAAAGATATTTGTAGACGAAAAATATCTTTGCCAGTTCCTACAGATTTTTTTCCCTTGTCTTTCTCTCTCCTGAAGCTGGCAAGTATGTTTCCATTTTCTTCTTTGCTTCTCCTGCGTTGCATCCTATATTTTCGTCAATACTTGACCAACCATCGTGATTTTTATTTTATTATAATACATTCCATGTTCGGGATCCCACAACACTGGAACCTTTTCGTATTCGTCTATAACCTGCATGCAGTTTTCTCTGCTCCACTCCATTTTTAACAGCAAATGTTTCTCCTAACCTGTGATCGTAAATGTCAAATAACCCGAACAACGCGAATGCTCCGAATAGTGGAAAAACACGTCCAAATTGCGCACCAGCGAGCGACTGAATCTCTTTGAGCAATTACGATTTACCGACACGCTCCGGAAAGCATTTGGCGCGTTCGGTCCGGCTCGGAGACAGGTCCACACTTGACGAATTCTGCTTGCGCGTACTGCTTGTTCTGTTCGTTCGGGCTAAAATGTTCAAGTGTGGACCCACTCTTACCAGTACTTGCAGTGCAGATGTTCATCCCAGACCATATCAATTACATATTTTGCTGCTACCATGATTAGTTCTTATCTTTTGCAAACTTTGCTATCATTATATTAACCTTTCAGCAGTCTGGTGGTTTTTTTTTCATATTACGTCTGGTGGGGTCTGATGGACCCATATGTTTTTAATGCATGTATTAAATAATTATTCATTTTGATGATAGAAAATTTTATTCTTAACAAAATGTAAACCTATTACAATGGATTATTTTAACAAAATCAAAACCTATTGAAATGGACAATATTAAATTTATGTTTAAATGTTTATAAAAACTTAGTGTAACTCATTTTCGGATTCACAACATTCCTGGCATCTAAACAGGGCATGCTGTAAACAAATTGTTTTGAAGCATAATCCACAAAAGTATTGTGACTTTCTATCGGACCCTCTAGGACAAAAGTCACAGCGTCGTTTTTTCTTTTGAATTTCATCTTCCTTTTGCAACGGTACTTGTCGCTTTCTTCCCTGCATTGCTCGAGGAATTCGTGGATTGTTTTCTCTTTCACTTACGTGATTACAAATTAGAGCTTGCCCCAATTTCTTTAGATATACACGGCGTTTTGTTTTATAATCGTTTGTATTATTTCTGTAAACAATCTCAGAGTTAACCCCTGCTGTGTTTAGCAAAGAATAAAAAACAGTTAGCGGCCACCGTTTGCTTTGACGTGATACATCATAACTTGCTGCAAGTTTATCCACCGTATCCACACCTCCCTTTGTTTGGTTATAAAAACTTATGATCTCTGGTTTCCTGGAATCACCTGAAGATTCATCGATAGAGTCATCATGATGCAGTGTTGAAAAAAGGAGCACATTCTTATTTTTCTTGGGAGTATACGAAACTAACGTTATATTCTTTTGAAAACCAAATAAACTAGATCTAACTGGCCTTCCTCTTATAGACAAAAATACTGGTGGTAGTTCACGCTTATTTTTGCGAATTGTGCCTACAGATGTTAAACTATGATCTTGAAGTAGGCGATTCATCAAGTTATAACTGGTAAACCAATTATCAAATGTAATGTTTCTTTTTGTACCTGATATCGGAGAAATAAGTCTTATTACCACGTCTTCGGGTTTATTGCTAATGCGAAATGGGCCTTCGGGTTGTTGGCCAACGTAGACCATTTTTACAACGTAAAAACCGCGAGCATCTACCAAGGCAAATATTTTGATTCCATACTTTGAGGGCTTATTTGGAATATACTGACGGAAACTACAGCGACCTCTAAAGGCTTCTAGTTTCTCGTCTATAGTGAGATATTCACTAGGAGTGTATGTTTCTTGGCAATTTTGGACAAATTTTTCAAACACATCTCTAATCGGGCATAATTTGTCTAATTTTTTTCTTTGTTCACGAGATGTAGTATCGTCAAATCGCATACACGATAAAAGAAAATAAAACCTTTGCATTGTCATGGTATTTCGGAATATTGCGACACCTGTATCATCCTGCGCCCAGACATCAGATAAATTTTGTCGCCCAGATTTATAATAGCCAGCCAGGTACAACAAACCAAAAACTGCTAAAATCTCATTTTTAGTTGTTCCTTTTACTTTATATTTTTCACTTTCTTTGTATGCACGTGATTTTTCAATTATTTTGACGTTAGTGTGAGTCAATATTCTTTCTACTATTTCCTCATCAAAAAATAAATTCCAGCATTCAATTGGAGTTTTGCGGTCTTTGAACTGTTGTTTTACTCCGGGCAAATTTGTAATTATATTTTCACTTCTTCTTCTAGTCGATTTAGTTCCACAATTCTTGCGCCATTTTGTAACACCATCTTTACCAACAAATTCATCGTCACTAACATGAACAGATTCGTAATCGGAAATTTCAATACTAGATTGGTCACTGTCTTCTACATACACTTCATCAGAATCATTTTCGGAATTTATGGACTCGTCAGTTTCTGCTTCTCCTTCTTTCCATAAGGCCAATAAACGAGCCTGATCTTTTTCATAGTCTCCCATTTTGTTTTTTTTTACCTACCGAATTATATTATACGTAAATATTTAAATTTTTAACGCAAAAAAAAACTTACGTTTTTAGTCTGGTGGGGTCTACGCATGTAAAACACGACTAGACGATAGAAAAATGAACTCACAACTAATATGCTCTAACCTACCGTCGCTATTATCAACTAGAACAGGTACTTGGAGGGAGAAGCTACTACGCAAGCGCATTCGCATTTTAATGATTCTAACATATTCATCTGGGTCTAGTAAACCCCACCAGACTGCTGAAAGGTTAATTAAAAAGATCAATTCTATCACGTGTACGTCGTAATAAATGCTGATTTATGTTCAAAATATCACCAATAGGGTGATGACTTTTATACAACCTCGTTTCCCTGTATCATAATTTGATGAACTTTCATTTAAGATTTGATAAAATCTTGCATTCAACGTGATTTGATAAAAAAACTTCACGCACAAAATGATTTTAAAAATTAGTTTAGCAGCTTTTTTGACCAATTTCTTTAAGTCACTGTAAACAGATACAAAATTGAACATAATTTTTTGAATCACATATATACATTATATAGGGTCATCAAACACACAAGGAAATCAAATATTCACGATAATGTCATTGGAGAGGATTAATCTCAGTGGAAGGTTGTCCTTGTTACGGCAGGAGTCGAGTAGGTCTTGCATAACTTTTATCGCACGCTCACAGCACTGGTTGCTTCGAGCAATGTTGATTGGAGATTCATCTGTTTTCCAGTGGGTTTTCAAGCATTTGAGAGCTGTTGGGTAGTCATTCAGAGCTGAAGATAGTTCTAGAAAATCTTCAGCGCGGAACAATTGACTGCTGTGGCCATGAATAAGAAATAAATTAACAGATTTTACGCAACCTGTTCCAGGTTTCAGACATCAGAATAAACGCAAGAAGAGCTAGAATTGCACGAAAGTTCGAGCGTGCATTGCTGTTGTTTGGGATTTGTTTAAAATTCACGAAGGAAATTTCATTCCTCTCAGTGAAGTGACTGAAGACACAAGTAAGGTGATAGAGCCTGTTTCCTTAATATCAGTTTTACCGTTCCTGAAGGCTATTTTCAATTTATTATAATTACTCATCAAATCCTGCACAAAGAAGTACTCGATGTTTGGTATTTAGTCCACTCATGGAGCTCATCGTCCATGAAAACGCGAAGAACGCGATCCAGCACATGGTGTTGGCAACTGATGATCTTGGGTTTGGAGTGACCTTTCTCTTCGAACATTTGCTGCAGCCGAACGACAACCCATATCTTCTTGCCGATATTCACGGTTGTTGTGTCTGTAACAATCATCACGATTGATCCCCACAGGTTGAACTCCTCTAACACATCCTGGAGTCCTTCTGCGATTGTTTGAGCTTTCCCATCTTTCAATTTAACGGCAATATGAAATACGTAAATTAAAGAAACTGATATTGAGTTTTCATATATCTTATTTAAAAACAAGCAAATAATAATTAAAGTAAATATAAAATAAGGCAGACATTAATAAAATGTTATATGCTTGCTCACTTATAACTAGCGAGAGAGGTAAATGTAGCTCACCAAATAATACAAGGATCTCTTTATAATAAACTCTGGAGAATTTGCAATAATTATAATAAGGCAGTAATAATATTGTTACCAAATTAAGCAGATTAAAACTCAACTACCTGCTTTGAAGACCTCGCTTATATATCAGTTTATAGCAGACTGCTAAACAACTGTAGAAAATTTTAGAACTCTACAGAAACTTCCCGAGCATTTACGTCACTGTCCTGGCTGACGGCGCACAGCGTTTTATGATGTTTTGGAATATTCTGTACAATTCTCTGGTACAATAATTATTGCATAAGTCGGTTTGATGACTATCGTTATATATAAATATTGTTAATACAATTACATTAAAGGCTAAAATGGCCTACATTACATTTCAAAGTGGTTTGTGCGTGACCTTTTTCAATATTTTAAAGGAATAAACGTCATTTTAGTTATAATTAGGGAAAAGTTCATTCATTCGTGCTACAGGAAATAATTTTGGAGAAAAAAAATTAAAAAGTCATCACCCTAATCACCAACTTCTACAGCACATACGACACCCAATCAAAACTCACAGAACAATGAATTGGAAAACAATGTTGCAACTACGAACTAAATGTGTAATATTAGAATACAATTGTTAGATTTAAACTTATGTATTAGAAACCATTATTGAGGTTTATGTATAAATATAATTAGCGTTTCAAAATTTAAAATACCGAATGGTTCGTCAAAATTAATTTAATTAAATCGGTTAAATAAGGTGACCATACGTCCCGAATTTTTCGAGACAGTCCCAAATTTTCATCCTTTCTCCGTTTCTATATTAATTATAGCTTGCCCTAATAGATCATTTTGCCTCCGTCGTTTATTATTTCGTAAATTTGCTTCATCTGGAAGAACGGAATCGGAAATGAATCGGGGAAGGTGGTGCAAAAAAGATTTATTTGTTAATATTACATTGCAAGTGGTATTAAAATTTCATTTTATAAGATACAGTATAATTTGGGGTGCTATGGTGGCTGGCTAGCTGGGGTGCTGGCGTCTGATGTGGTTGGACCGCTGTTGGTGGTACATGGTGGTGGGGGTGTTGTCTGGGCCGGGCCGCCGGTGCTGCTAGGACCAGTGGTTGTGGTGGTGGTTGGGCCTGTGGTGCCTGCTTGTTGTGCTGATGGATGGCCTGGGCATCTGGCGTTGGCCGGATCGTATTGACGGGTGCCAGTGATATGCTCGGTGTAAATGTCCCTGGACCAGCGGATAGTGTCGCTAACGATGAAACGTTTCATTTTGTTAAGGAAACGTTTTGTATTCTTGAGTTTTGGGCGAACTAGTTGGAGAAAAATTGATTTCTTCTGACTCGTTTTCTGATCCTGTTGTTCTTACTGGTGTGAGCGCAATATTACCACATACTTTTCTGGTGATAAATTGATCTTTTAAAAATAATAGAGACTTAAATGGGGCCATCTGATATATGGCTTATCATTTAGAAGGTTAGAATTTAATTTTCGTATGGGCGTGGCTACTATTTCAAATATTGTTAAATAAATAATTAAAATATTGTGGCAAACACTATGCCAAATTCATATGAAGGTACCAAATTTAGACATTTTTAAATAAATTAGTGACGACTATTGGAATATTTGGAATTTTCCAAATTGTTTGAGAGCAATAGATTCAAAACATGTCCGAATAAACTGTCCAAATAATTCAGGATCAATGTATTATAACTATAAATCCTATTTTTCCATTGGACATCAAGTAATAGTTGATGCAAATTACAAAATATTATCATGTTTCCAAAACATAATAATAATAATAATTCTTCTGGTCGACCAAGTACAGGAACAAAGCATATTAGAGACATTTATAAATTTTTTTTCTAAAAATCCTATTAAAAGTGCAATGTAATATTTTTTTTTTCAAATATTGCAACACAATAACTTGTAGAGCAGAAAATTTTCTTTCGAATTTGTTTTACTTTTGGTGCGCATTTTTTAATTTGAAAAAAAAAAAACAGACATAACTTATGCTAACATTTAATAATTTGGAGACAGACGGAAAGAAAACAGTTTTATATTTTATTTTGTATTTTCTAGAGCACATGCTATTCTTTCGAGAATAGAGTTCGTTCTTCCAGTAGATTATTAAAAACACCTCTCACTTCGTACATTTTGTTTGTCAGATTCACAATCTGCGTATTTGCAGTATCTCTCTGCTACATTACCGATTTCAAGGCATCGGAGACTTTACTCATCTTTTTGGCGTTTTTTTTTTAATATTTTATATTCTAGTTCTTTAATTTTAAGTTCCATAAGTTTTATCCGTTTTTCTTTAACACTTATTTCAATTAATTCTTTTTCTTTCCGCAAGGGACAAATTTCTTCCAATTCATATAACTTTAGTTTCTTGTTCGGAAGCTTGTTCTTGTTTTTCTTTTAGAATGTCATCTAACATTGAATACCTTTTCCTTTTATTGGAATTTCTCACCGCTGATGACGAGGTAAAATGAACCGTATTTAAATAAGATGGAACCGATATTTCTGGACTGACTGACGCAAGTGGCAATTCATTCGAATTATCAGTCGTAATGGCTTCATCTATTTCTACCACAATGTTATCATTTTGCTCATTCGTATTTATATTGTCTGTTATGGAATAATGTAATGATATATAAGCAAAAACTTTTTAATTATACGATATTAATATTAACCTATTGCTGAACAACTGTTCTCTAAATAAGTAGTAGGATAATCTAATGGATTCGATAACGGCTGTAATTGAGACGAAAGCATACGTCTCATTACCTAGTTTTTTAAATCCACCCCCGCCCGTTTTATAGAGTTCAACCTTGATAAAGTTCAGAAATATAAATTAAATTATCACAATAATATGAATGTACCTTCTCTTTTTTAACTTTTTTCTTTAAGTTTAAATAACAATTTTTAATTTGTTCTGCCGTTCGTTGAATATTATTAGACGCATTAAATTTTTTTGCCACGCTTCATTTTTTGATTGTGTTGTTGTACAATCAGTTTTTTTTATTTTCTATTACGTCCAAATACTTTTCGACAATATTTATAATACATATTTCTCTTTCGTTAAAATTTTTCGCTCTTTCATTTTCTGGCTCATTTTTCTAATACACTAGAATTTTCGTTTGAATTTACAAAGTATTTGACAGCTGCGTTTCAACCAATAGGATCGCGAGTTGTACACTAGCGCCGTAGAAACCCAGTACACACAGCCATATATTGTATGCATCTCCAGTCAAGTTAACCATAGTTAAAAAAACAACTATGCATACACAAAAGAGTTGACCGAAAGTTAATATTTAACTGTAGTTCAAGTTGAACTGAGTTGTGACTATGCATACCGGCATTATATATATAATTTGTCCACATCTGCCTCAAGTAGGGGCAGAATACTTTTTGTGGGAGGCACTTGTGGACAGGTACACTAATAAAATATAAAATCCTGTATAATTAATAAAAGTAATATGATAAATGGGCACATTAGGTTTTCAATTTTTATCTAAATTATGCATACAATAATGGAACATAAAAACGAAACGGACAAGTTTTAACCCATATTATAATTTTCAAAACAAACAGAAAATTGTAAAAATGATTTATATCTTGACGTTCCCTTTGAATTTGTAGGTGATGGTAGTTTGCGAATATCTTGAATTCCGATTTCACTTTCATCTTTTTGATCTGGAAATATAAAATTTTGACAGTTTTAAATTTTTAAAAAATTAATCAAATAATCGGTATCTTTTAATTTTACTTGTCCAACAAAATATTTAAGTTTTTTTCTTGCTGCAAATTTTACAAGTACAAAATTTGTAACCTCTATTTTCATTGCACATTGGACTTCATTATCAAATTCAATTGCATCTTGATTTTCAGTATCAAATTCCATTGGACTATCATCAGATTCCTCACAAAAATTTGCTACAGAACAACTAGTGTTAGTTGAAAACTGAAGATTTTCATCAGTCAGGGTCACGTTATTCTCGATTACAGTAACTTGAGAAGCCGGAAAACATAATAATAATAATACAAATAAAAGTAACCTGAATAGAAGACAAATTAAAAGAAACCTATATGCAAAAATACTCGTGACGGGCATGGGATCGCGTGGTCACGGTACCTCAAAAATACGCAAATATTATATTGAAAACAATGACCCAATCCAAAGTTTTACTTAACTTGTAGTTGGCCCGGAATTGACAAAAAAAATTAAGGGCCGTTATAGCTTGTTTACACCCGATAAACCATCACTTTTTTCGCTGTCGCTAGATTCAGTGTCTGTATCAGTTCCTGTGTCACTACTGTCTTCGCCGTAATTAATGATAATCCTATCCATTTCTTCGTCTATGGTTGATTCCTTCGCGGGATATTCCTCTTCGATTTTACAAACGTGACGGTATATACTTGACTATTCCGCTTTTCTTTCCTCTGCAGTAAACCATTCTTCGCATTTCTGTGTATCATTCAATTTAAATGTTACATTTTTTGATCCTACATTCCACTTCAATGATGCCCACATCATTTCAATTGGATCGAGGTCTGGATAATATGGTGGCTAAACGAAAAACTTTAAAGCCACTATTTGCTAAAATTTTATCTATAGCAAATTTTTAACGTGCCGCTTTATGTTTAATAATTTCATATAAATGAGGTTTTAGCATATTTTCGGTGAAATTAATTTGTTTCGTTTGTCCCCATTCTCTCATTTCTGCCTTCCTGGAATTTGACGTCGGACATCTTTCTTCTTGCACATTGTAATAGGATGCGTTATCCATCACTAAAACACTTCATGCTGGCAAATTCTGGATGATCTTTTCGCGGAAATATTTAATAAAATTTGTCGAATTCATCTCGTCATGGTAATCTCCAGTCTTTGACTGAGATTTAAATATCAACCCTGCTCCCGATATAAAGCCTTCTTTGTACCCAGCATGTACTATGATAAGCCTTTGGCCCTTGGAAACAGGTGACATTAGTCCTTTTGTTGTATCATCGGACCAAGTTTTCGACACAGTGAGAACTGTGTATATATGTTTCATCTAAATATACAATAGGTCGACCTGCATTTCTGTACTCTCTTATTTTCTGTAAATAATTCGAACGTAGTAAACGGACATCTTGTTTCTCAACCAGCAACGTTCTATTCGTTTTCGTCTTTCTAAAACGAAATCCCAATTTCCTGATCACAATTCGTAGGCTTGATTGGCGGCCATCATAATCAGTGGCCTGTTAGAATTTTACCACTATTTTCTTCACTTTTGGTTTCCGTTATGATGTAATCATGGATTACACGGCGTAAAACTCCCTGGTTAAAACTGTCGATCTCAGTTTTTGGCTTTGATCTTGATTTCACTTTTGTCGGGCTCTCGTAACTCGTACTGGCACGATCGGTAACATTTGTTCCTTGCAGCGCAACACATTGAACAGTTCTCAGTGAAAGCCCGATAGCGGTCGCTACTCGTTCCTGCACTTTATTCAGCGATATTAAATTATCGCCCTTTTCGGCCTCAAGTGTCATGAACTGTAATACGTTCCCAACAATTCCTCTTGCTTGCCCACTAATATAGGCATCTTTTACTTTTGATTTGAAACTCATACTGAACAACAATATAGCAACAAAAAAACAAATAACAGAATCACACAAATTGTAATGTAAGAACGTGGAAAGTTGCTGCACAACTGAAACATTCAGAAATATTTTTTTCTCTCTGTGACAACCCCTAGCCACTTAACCCTGATGTATGCCAGATGACCGAAGTACTTTTTGGCATAAATTCTTGGAACTGTGCACAGTTTCGATTTGTGATGGCTTGCTGTCGCTTGGTCTACACTAATGTAATATAACACCGAAATATTTAATTTATAACAGAATTGGACTTCCATCTTCTTTATGTTTATGTTAATAAATGACTGGTTGTTACAAAATATAAATTTTATTAAAAAATCCCTTAATAGCACATAGTCAATAAAACATTAGTACACAACTGATCTTCTACGTCATTCAAGGCAAATCAAAATATTTCTATCTACAGACTAGCAAAATGAACTAATAACGCTGTTGAGTCATTTCATAGAGATTTGATAGGCTTCGTCTACAGGGAATATTTGGATTTTGATGCAATATTTGCGCCATGTGGAGCACATGAAAGCTTGTGATTTCCAGAGAAGTCTTCTTCCAAACCACAGGCCTCGACGCAGACGGTCCAAATAGACGCTTGGATGAACGCATTGTCTCTGCGCAAGACCAATTTGATGGGGATGCAGACGTGCGCAGGTTCCTGGTTCATATGTCTCATACAATAAACAAACGATTTGCAGGACATGAAGAGCAGACGGAGCCACCGAACTAAGAGCCCGAACCCAATGTTTCCGTATTCCCTCCTATTTCACTGCAGCAACCGCAACCTTTTCCACCACAAATCCCTACACATACACTTCCTGCTGCACATATTCCTTCGTTCCCATCAACATCCACTTCTCGACCTAATTTCCATGTTAACCGAGCCAATTTACCATTCTATATTCAAGGATTCCTTGACTCCTCAAGTTTCGAAGACGAAGATGTACCCCGAAATCCCCTACCTAATCCTAAACCTCACATGTTATCAACTACCAATTTCCTAAATACCGACAGCTCCGATGATGAAATCCCAGTAAGTACCCAAGCCTTTGCATTAGTACTTTTTCGATAAGAGATAAGTTTCACTAAATTCTTCTTAATTATGCACAGAATCGTTACATTTTGATAAGGTAATCTCTGCAATTCTCCAGGTCGTTTTCTATTTAATAATATAATTCTACAGAATATAGTCCCCAATAATTCAATATATGCTTCCACATCATAATTAGTTTCGGATAATTTATCTGCAACAATATTTTAATTTAATAGTCAAATATTTCTTTAACATTTTTATGTCACTTGCTAGTGGAACAATTGTAATTTTGTTCCACTTTTTCATGTGTTCAGAAGCTTAGCTTGAAATGTCAAATTTCCAACGTGATTTAAATAATTGAATCATTGTCCTTAAACTCTTTGAACCAGGGGCGGATGTTGAATTTGTGGGGCCCTGGGCTAATACAACTTTGGGGCCCTGGGCTAATACTAATTAAGGGCCTGCCTAATTACTCAACTAATTGTCATTTTGTCAAAAAACTGTTTTCTATAGTGATGTAGGTATAGAAAAAAATAGGACAATAAAATATTTTATTTATATAATATGACTTAGTTTTTGTATATACAAACAGTAACTGTACTACATTATTGCAAAATAAATTGACAGATCATGTGTTATATAAATTATAAAGCAACCTTTCTGCATTTTTGTGCTGCAAATTCCTTTATTTGCTCATCACATTGTAAGTCCTTTGTTAAATCGCAATTTATGGAAAGGACTGATAAATAATTTAGTCGATAGTTCGACATTGTTGTCCTATACTTGTTTTCTATATACGACATCCTGGAGAAAGAGCGCTCCGCTTCACAGCTAGTGAATGGCAACGTTAAAAAAATCTTTAAGATGGTATAGCAATTTGGGAAAACATCAAAAAGTTTCTTTTCATAAATTAGCATAAAAATGTCTTTGCAAGAGCTGTAAGACTCTGGCTTAGACTGTAGTAAGTAAGATTTTAACTGAATGCACTCATTCACTATATGTTCGTCTACATCATCTGGATAATAAGCAATAATATTACGTACACTTTCCAGATTTATGTGTTCAATATTTTTGTCTTGCAAATCCATTAAAAATTTAAATTTTCTGCTACATGTCTCATATACTTGGCTTCTTTTATTTAAATCCATAATCAGCTTATCCAAAGCAACGTTTAGCGTGTCTCTTTTAAATTTTTCTGCGCCGTATACTGAGACTTTATCTGTAGACTTATCTGAATATTTTGAAGTAATGCGTCTCTTATTTATGTCACTGTAGTCTGTTCCCACCATAGTACTTAATTTTTTAGCTTTCTCTTCGTATTCATTTAGCTTCTGATCTGATTGTTGCCTTATGTTGTTCACGAACTCTCTTAATGACACAATTAACTTATTGCCTTCACAAATATCTAAACCAGGGCTCTGTATTTTTTTATTAACTAAATTAAATCTTTCCAAAATTTCTTCCCAAAAAATAATCAAAATTGCAGTTTCGAGTTTCGCCAGTTTATTAAATAAATTTCGTGCCTCTTTTCGGAAATCAACTTTTTCATCTTCATTTTCGCTGAAACTTTTGAAAATTTTCATAATGTCATCATAACTATTTTTTAAAGCTTTGACAGCATCATAGTGACAAGACCATCTGGTCTGGCTTAAACTTTTTATCGTAAATTTTAGTTTTGTTTCACGTTTTAACAGTTCCCACCTATGGGTCGAAGCAGAAAAGAAAACGTATATTTTTTGCACTACTCCAAAAAAGTTAACAACTTCGGTTGCAACCTTCACGGATTCTTCACCAACTAGGTTAAGGGAATGCGCAGCACACGGCACATAATCCGCGGTTTTATTTTTTTGTTTTAGAAGTGCTTGTACACCATTGTAATGACCCGCCATATTAGCAGCGTTGTCATATGACTGTCCCCTACAACTATCCAGTAGTAGTCCATTTGTTTCTAAAAAGTCTTGTAGAATATTAAATAAATGTAAGCCAGTATGACTACTAATTTTAATGAACGATACACATCTTTCATACACTTTTCCCCGAAAACAGTATCGTAATACAATAGCAAGTTGGTCATTGTGAGACAGATCTGGGGTTGAATCCATCACAATTGAATAATACTTTGTGTCGTCGTTATTTATTTGAGTTATAATTTGTTTAATTATCTGTTTACCCATAATCTCAATTATTTCCTCATATACTGTTTTTGATAAGTACGATATTATCGGTTTTGGTCGCAGCTCTCGTTGTTCAATATGTTCACGAATGAATGGGTCGAACTCTGCCAATAGCTCCAGAGCACCCATAAAATTACCATTATGTGGAGAACCAAATACTTCCTCGGAACCTCTAAATGCTAAGCCCCTTATACTCAAAAATTTTACCACAGCAATAACCCGTTTTAGGACATTGTGATAATATTCTGTTTCTTTCCTGAATTGCTCCTGAAGCTGCTTGTCTAAAACAGATTTATTTTCTTTTCGTGTCAACCACACTAACATTGCATTCTTATGTTCATTAGAATTTTCGTGATTTTCTAAACAAGTTCCTATGTGTTTCCAATCAGAAAATCCGGTTGTGTATTGAGAAGGAGTTTTAGAAAAAAGTTTGCAAGTCAAACAAAACACAGTACCAACCCTTGTTGAATAACATAACCAAGATCTTTCCAGTAATTGGCCATTTCTCATTTTCTTAATGAAATACCTATTTGAAAAAGATCTGTTTTGCTCTTTGTATTTCTTTATTGAAGCTGTATATATGTTTTTTGGATCTTTATTTTGAAAGTCAGTCATTTCATGTGTGAGGATGTCATTAATAAAATCACTATTTAGCAATACTGGCCACAAGCCCACGTCAACATATTTCTCAAACTCAAACTTAATATTTTCTAAATTTCTTTCCGCCTCGGTATTACCGTCCTTTTGCTGAACACCAATATCGTTCTCAGATGGATCAAAGAGTTGCTGGTAGTCAAGAACTCGCACATTTTCATCACTGGTATTTTTTTTCTGGTTTTCAAAATCTTGCACATTTTCATCACTTGTATTTTTTTCCTGGTTTTGCGATTTTCTGCTCCCTCCGGTTAGATTTTCTTCGGATAAGATCCCTTCCTTTTCGCTTGTTAATAGATTTGTAGATATTTCAATCTCGTTTTTATGTTCTGATTTAAAAAAAGTTTCAATTTTTGCACATTTCTTTCTTTCTTTTTCACGATCAAACTGTAATTTTCGTTTTTCTGCTCCACTTTTATATTTTCTAGCAGACATATTGTAAAATAATATTTTGATATTTTTCTGAAAATAAACAAAGAACTTGATAAAATAAAATAAAAACAAAAAAAAATTATGATTTGTAATTCTTTTTAGTTACCTACTAAAAGCAGGAAATCTTTTCTTTCTTAAAATAAAGGTCCGATCTTTATAACTTTTAAGTTATCACTTATTAGTAAACTAAACACTCGCTAAACACAGTTCTAACAATAACAAAGTCAATTTGTCACTTTGACGACGAGAACAGAAGTGCGGAAAAAATAACAAAATTGCGTCAGGCGATAAGCGGCGGGAAGTCCCCTATACTAGACGTACACACGAACAAATACACCGACCGAATGACCGAAAATAAGCGACGATTCGGGGAATCTGTTCCGTTCGATAGACGCGCACAGGGTTGCCAACTTGCCAACCTTATGATCGATTTTTTTAAATTTAGATTTTTTTTGCTTCATATCCGATATTGTTTTCAATGGAGGTTGGGGGGCCCTTTGTATACACGGGGCCCTGGGCTGCAGCCCAAAAAGCCCTTAAGTAGATCCGCCCCTGCTTTGAACACTTATGTACACAATTTTTTTTAAAGAGCGAATGTTATTGCTATTTCATAGCATTATTTGAGTGATGTCGCAATGTTCATAGCATAAGTAGGACTTGAAAAATTCTCAATACGATCACTGTAAGGTTCGACAATTTTTGCGCTTGTACCACTAAAACATAATATTCAGGTATTAGTGCTGGAAATAAATTTTTAATTGATTTTAATTTCTATCACCAATGTGGAAACTTCTCGCTTCTTTCTAGATGCTACGTTTACAAAATGTTTTTCTCTGTATTTTTTTATATCGTGCTTCAAATGCGCAAATTAGTTCATCTTTTTTCGCTGCCAAATACAATATCTGGTCTCATTTTTGAAAATACTGTTTCCCTTAATTTTTTATCGATTACTAAATAATTAGTTAACAAATTATGTGCTTCGGTTTGTTCACTGCCGGAAGTAAAATTATTTGGATTTTGGTTGCATCTCTTTCTATGATGCCATAAAAATTTTGCTGAATAACCCCAGCAATAACTACATAGTAGACATCTTCTTTTAACCTGAAAATTAAATTTTTTCAGTTGGTTTCACATATGTTTTCATTCATTAGATAATTTACTTTTTTTTTCCGAAAACAGTTATTAACCCTTGTGCCCGTGACAGACCACCCGTATGGTTTTTTCGTTTTCAACTAAACAATTCGACATATTGTTAATATTATTGAATGAGCTTCTGTGACATCCAAAAACTATTCAAGGAGAACATGTGAAACATTTAGAAATTGTTTCTGTGTGTACATTACATATTGGTTTATTGCATATACAACACGATTTTCTGGTGTTACGCTTTCTGCCGTCTAATGATCGACACAAATAGCAGGTGCCAATAATTTCCCGACGTCCAGTCGAATCCTTTGGTCCACTTCCTGAAGCTTCTGGTTGTTGGGGTATTAGAGAGTGTCCCAGCATACATTCAATACCATCTTTTACTGCAAAATGCTTATAGATAAGTGGCTTGCACGATCTTGTTGCAATTGAGAGCATCGCCAACTGCTTTCCTAATTCCTGCAAGTATATACGACGGCTGTTTGTAGATCTAGCAGGCACAGGATTATTTTCCGAATAAATAATGTAAAATGCCAAACAAGCCTCATCCAGCATGTTATAAAACATTGCCACGGGCCACCGTAAAGTTTTTTTTTTTTTTTGTCGTGTAATGGGCCACCATTTTGTCCATGTTGTGCACAGCTCCTTTCGTACCATTATAATAAGTTATCATCTCTGGTGTTTGCCTCGACCCGTTTACAAAATCATTGTAGTGCATGGTCGACAACAGTACTACATTTTTATATTTTTTTGGCACGTAAGAGCACACCGAGACTGCCATATTCACTGAATCCAAACATTGAAGATAATGGATCCCGTGCTTTGTTCAGCATTTCTGTTGGAATTTATTTTTTTCTCAAGATTCGTCCATGTTATTCTATTCCACCGCCACGCTTCCTATTAAATAATTGAATCGAAAAAAAAAAAAACACATTGGACAATTTAGTCCATACATTATTTGAGAATGATTCTTCCAGCAATACACAAAGTTTTTCTCTGTTTACATCCAGGTATTCACACAACAATTTTACATCTTCATGCAGCGGTGATTCTATCGGTTTATTTCGCTTGTCACGAATTTGCGTCTCTACAGTTTTATTTACATATGTGCTATAATCTTCGTTTAGCAATTTTAGAAAATTTTCAACTTAAATTTCCATTTTCATGTCAGAAGCTTTAATTTATTCTAATATAAGTAAATTTCCGCACTTTTTTATATAATTACAAGTGTAGTAGCTATAGAAGGTACTTAATACTCATTAGATTGTGAATTCAACCTAACCAATTTATTGACAGCTGATAATAATGTATTATAATGTCCCAAGTTCAAATACTGATTTTAATTCTTTTATTGCAGGATTTATAGTTGGAATTGTTAATAAGAATCTTGCTAAAGTTTTTAAAATTTGTCGGATATGATACATCAAATGAGGTTGTCTGTATTTGCATGTTAATTTATTTCCGAATAAAATTATTAATTTGTTAGAACGCACTGTCTCGCTTATCATACCTCATTGTAACATTGGACAAATTTTCTCACACATAATGTGATTTTTCCTTTTATGTACAAGGTATATGATAAAATGTATCAACTTGGATACTGACTCGTCTTTACGATTTGTTTGTACGAGCCCACCAGCCATTATCAGCATCCCAGTGCAGTGCAAGAACTTTGGTCAAAGCGTTTCGTGTGCTGATCAACATCATCACGACTTAGAATCACATCCTCCAGGTGCCCAATCCATGCAGAGGAATCAATATGCGACACCGGCGGATACAATACCCATGATCCTTGTTTTACTACTGTGAATACTGATATTGTTATAATTCGAAACTCTAAAGTCAGCAAAAATGGCACAGTGTGAACAAAGATATCTTGATACAATACTAATTTTTAACGGAAATTCAAATGAATTATCTTATTTCATTCGTATGAGCGAAGCTCTAATTACGAAATTTTATAACCAAACTGTTCCAAATGATTACGAAAACTTTGTTTTATTAGCAAATATTAGATATAAAGTTAGGGGAGATGCCGCGAAAGCTATATCTAATTATGTTGTAAATAATTTGACCGATTTGAAAAACACGGTACTATCGTCGTACGCAAACAAACGCGATTGCTATACTCTAGCAATTTAAATTGCAAATTTAAACCAACACCCCGAAAATGCCTTCGAATATTATAATAAAATGCTAACATTACTAAACGCACACACCGCATTTGTAGAAACAACTATACGTAGCTTTTAGACCCGTTTTAATAAGTTACGGTCTGTGAGATCATTTTTACAGACTAGAAACCAACAAAGCCGCAATGCAGTTTTGAAAATCCTAACTAATGATTATCAAATGGAAGCATCCAGAACATCATCTACACTTCCTTTAAAACAAACAAACAATAAACACATCGGTACAGGGTACAACACCGAGAAGTTTTCACAAAATACACCATTTGTAAAACTAATACGTTCCACAATTTACACAACCAAGACCAAATTATCCAAAACCAACCCCAATGTAGATTTCAACCCGATAAACCCAACGATATCAACCCAGATATTATTCCCAATCTCAATTCGGACAACAGAGAGAGTTATTTAATGTTGAAATGTTAGACTAAGAAAATGATCAACACAAAACGGAAGAATTTTATGACGAACAAAATTATAACTAACAAACAAATTATTTAAACTGGGTATCCCAAAATTTGCAAAATTCAGTCAAATCAAAATTCAGAAAAAATTTTTTGGATTCAGGTCAGAACAACAATTCGGCGAAATAATGAATATCAAAAACGCAACAAAATTACCATATTTAAAAATAGGTAAATTTAAATGTCTAGTTGAATCAGGAAGTACTACTCATTCATTCAAATATATTTAACATAAGTACATGCAAATATATAAAAATTGAAGTTAGTAAAGATAAAAATAGATTAATAAAATATTCTTGAATTAAAAGTTGTCGTGTTATTTCCTGTTCTTCATTATATTGGGAAAATATCTTTAAGAATTTCTTCAGCCACTAAATCATTTCCTTCTGATAAAGGTTTTCTCATATCTATTGCAATATTATGGAAAGCTGAAGTAGCCACAATACTGTATGGTGCAGAAGTATGGGGGTGGAAAGAACAAGACGAGATAGAGAACATTCAAACAAAATATTTAAGGTGGATACTGGGACTAGACCGACAAACGCCAAAATATATAGTGATAGAGGAGACAAAAAGGAACAAGATGAAGATAGAAGCCGGAAATAGAGCCATGAAATACGAAGAGAAAATAAGGAGAGAACAAGATAAATCAATACTAGGACAATGCTGGAAAGAAATTAGAAAAAAAGAAGAAAGAGGACTAGACATGACAAAATGGGAAGTCAAAAGAAAGAAATATTATGAAAGGAATGGATACTCGCCATTAGAAGTAGAAAGAAGAAGAATGCAAGGAGAAAACATTAAATACATAATAACGATAAGAGACAAGGATGTACAGAAACAAGAACAAGAAAGCAAAATAAGGAAGTCAACTTATAACAAAATATATAAAAACATAAAAACGGAAGGACTACCAAGATATTTAATAACTGACGAAAATAAAAAGGGAAAAATAAAAACAATAGCACGTTTTAGATGTGGAAATGAAGAAAAGGCGAACATATATTGGAAGGAAAATAAAAAATGCAGACTCTGTGGCAAGGCAGAAGAAACTCTATGGCATATGCTATACGAGTGTGAAGAAGGGGAGAAAGAAGAAAGGACAAGAGAGACCATTCTCAGAGATGATGGAAGCGGACTCGAGTGGATGATAAAACTGCTGAAGACAAGGGAAACAAAAACTAAAGACCACTAAAAAAAAAAAAATTAAATAACAATGTAGAATTGTCAAGGCTGTAAATCTATTTCTAAGTATATGTATCTTTAAAATGTAATATTTAAGTGGGGAATGTCATAAATGGGAATGTGCAGACAAGAAAATTGTAAGATTCAAAGCCGAAAGGCAGGAATAAAATATCTATCTATCTATCTATCTATCTATCACTAGCATAAAAGCGTGTAGACAAATGTAATTTATCGGCTGGATACATCCACCTCTAAAATAAAATTAGTAACAATTTCCCCACATCATTTACCGATTTGTTTAATATTATATACTTACCTATTTGTAGGTAATTTAATTAAATGTTCTATTTTAGTTAATATCATCAAAACTGGGTACCTATTCTGTAACTTAGAGCTAGCTCTGAAACGCCGGTGTCTCCATATTTAGTGATGGTATCTAGCGGAGAGTAGCCGAAACAGGGCTATATGACGTCATGTCAGGCTCTATCTGCTACGCGCCGTAGAGCTACCTAGTTGGGTGTTGTTACTTCATGGAGATAGCTCTATGTTCAAATCTCATGTTGGCATTTGTTAAAAAAGGTTATATTTTATTTAGAACTTTTGTATGCGATTTTTAGTGTAAATTCACAGGTATGTTATAGAATCAAATATGAAAAATGAATATGTGTAATTAATAATAACAAACTAAACAAATCTGAAGCTGAATAACAACATCTGTTACATAATAGGCAACTTTCATGGAATTTTTATTTCATTTTTTTTTCTAAAATCATAAACCTGCGTACTTAAAATGTGATATAATGCAAAGAAACTATTTTTTTTGTTAACTATTTTTGAATAAATTCACTTTGAAATTTGTTTCAAAATTCAAATGTCCCCACCACATGCAAACACGTCTCATTGGTTGTGACGTCACGTATTAGTACGTATTTTAGATTGTATTCTGACAGTTCTACGTTCACTTACTTCTTTGACAAATTGTACAAGTTTGAATAATATCTGAAATGAATAAAACAAAAATACGTAAAGATAAATGTAGAAAATATCGTATTGTGCCATTGTGCAAAAACAATAGTGAAAAGAATCCGGATAAAATACTTTTTCAAGTACCATTGATACTGTCGAAAAGGAGATCGTGAGTGACAGCTACAGGACGAAGCTTGTCGGATTTTTCAGAGAAATCAATTATATTTGTGTACGAGGATAATTTCAAAGTACGTATATAGATATTTTATATTGAATACACTAAATTATTTAACTGTAACCACTATAATTGCAGCTAGAAGAAGATATGGAAAATTATATTAAATTTAAATTAACGGGAAAACAGAAAATTATGAAAGGTGATGTCGTTCCTCATATATTTCATTGTCAACGTAATAGAAAAAGGGCACATTCAAATCCATAATGGGAGGATGATATCAAACGAAGAAGAGAGCAGTTGATAGAAGAAGCGATGAAGACGGCGTCAAGAACTGAACCAGTTCCATCAATTTCTACAGTGGAATATAGCGAGACTGAAGAAAGTATTTGTGTACAAGATAATGATCAAATGTATAAAGATATTGCTATTCAGGTTAAACCAAGTGTCAAATATAAAGTAATTCAGTGTAACATGAGAAGTAAATGTGTTGAAAAAAATGTTCTCCCATAAAATTCGTACCTGTATGTAAACAGAATTATGTCTCTAAAACATGCTTTCGAAATTACTAATAGCGTACAAAGAATAATATACCACAATAACCAAACACAACAGTTAAAGGATAGATATAAATGGTTATACTTGACTACTGTGAAACGATCTACTAATACGTGACGTCACAAGAGAGTGGGGGAAAATTTCATGGATTCTCAAAGGCGCGAACTTTTAGGAAGTTTCTTTAATTTATTCTGGACAAAATAAAGCACAAAAAAAAATTAAAAAAATATTTTCGTTAATGAGGGTGCATGTGTGACATTTTAAGCGTATTTCAAAATTTCATGAAAGTTGCCTATTGCCAACCTACATCAGCACAACCTCTAGGCACCATAATCACTAAGATAGAGCAACCGAGCTGATTCTGTAAATAGAGACAGTCACTGTTGCTTGACGTCATAGCTATAGAGATAGCACTATACAAAGCTAGCTCTAAGTTACAGAATAGGTGCCCTGTATTCTTTGTAAAACGAAATATATTTAAAAAATCTTGTCTTCCTATTTTAATAAATGATTACTCGCTGTCTATATTTTTTACGCTTAATAAAAATAACTATCTCTTCATCTGATGATGAAGATGATGATGACATTTTAACAATAAAATGAAATGATCTTTTTGTAAAAGCCCTACATGACCAATATTCTGTAAAGTACTTTTATTAATTAAAGTGAGGGTTTCGGTCACTTTACTATAAAGTATTTTTAAAGTAGATTATGAAACGAAATATAAATTTTAAAGTACCACTTTATTTATAAATACACTTTAATTTCATTATCAAACCGGCCGTAATATATGGAGGGTTCAGAAGTCAATCAGTGTAAGTCATCAAAAGTAAAAAATGAGATAAAGAGGAGTTTGAGTAAAGGCTTATTGAAAATTTTACATAAAGAAATACAGAGAAATAGGCATTTATTATAATTAACAAACATCCAACTAAACAATCTAAGAAGTTACAAATCATTTTTAGTAATTATTAATAAAACTTAATAATTTTTGAAAAAAAAATGGACTTACGTCTTTTGTACACTGAATTATTTATATAATTTAGTAGCAACATATAAGATAAGTCAGTAATATACTATTGACAGATCTACTCAAAATTAGAAATAGGTACTCTTCATTTTAATCACAATAATTTTCATCACTTTCATCATTTTCACTGCCTTCTGCATTAGACTGCGAAGAAGTGCTCCGGGTTACTACTTTTGTACAACGAAGTTGTTTATAATATTGATGATAATTTGGCGGAATAAATTTCAACAAATCCATCATGTGCCTTTTCTTTATCTCTTTTACTAATCTTAATTCAGGGTATAAGAGGTTCTGTGGTATACTTGATAACGGAATTGGCCTACCCCTACGGCCGGTCTTTATTATATCAATTTCTTTAAACTCTACAAAATCCTGCAAAGTTTTTTTGTAAAAAATAAAATCAGGTTTATTTTTGCAATATCGGAACCATTTAATTTGCAACCAATTAACTTTATGTTTTTCTGTACTCAGCTTTCTATTTGTAATAACATCTTCTAAATTTTTTGTACTTAAAAAATCATTACTATTCATCTGCGTTACTTGACCCCAATCACTTGGGCCATAAATAAATTCTTTCTTTTTTGCTTTAGATCCTATTACTCCAAAAGCTGCATCATTAGGTAAATAACTATGGCCAGATGTGAGAAATTTGTGATCAATGTAGTTTGCTGTCATTTCCGGATCTTGAGCTAGTTTTAGTAAAGATAAACTTATCTTAATATTACGATTCTGGCCTGTACAACAGTCTGAATACATGATTATGTGAGAATGTGTGCTAGCATGTTTTTTTAAAATTTCACCAAACAAAATGCAATTTCTTGTGATCCTCTGGATCCTTGTGTCTCATGCCACATAAACATGTAACCAGTGTTGTCATTGAAACTGTGAAAGCCTAAATTATAAACGTACATATTGGTTTTATAATAAGCTACAGAACAGCTTAATCGAATGTAAATACAAAAATATTTTCATTCGCTAATACTTTATCGCTATTCAAAGAACTTCTAGCTAACTCTGCTTTACGAAGATGAAGTTCTTTTTCACTTTCAGCAATCTTCTTTACGTCTTCGGTTTCTCCAAAATCAATTTTAAGTTGCAAAGAATCACATAATTGGCAGGTATCTTTTGATGGTGGTTTAAAATGCAAGTTAAAATTTGTAGAAAACACATGGTAGTACATCTTTTCCTTTACTGGTTCTTTACTTTCTTCAGTACATTTCTCAACATAAAGCATAAACATTTTGTGTATTGTTAAATCAGATCTTAGGTAACGTCGATTTGGTGTATCAGTTCGTGTGTAATGACTTTTATACGATGGAAATGATCGAATATGTTGTATAACTTCTGATACATCTATTTTATTGTCAGGCGCTCTATGTCCTCTTGTATCAATAACAGAAGATACTTCTGGACTACGACAGCTTTTATACAAACGAGAATCACTCACTTGAAATGTTTCCAGAAAAATTTTTTTACAAACTTGTATTGAAGCATCTGTGGTAGTTAAAAAATATTTGAGGGATTTGGATTTTGGTTTTTTTGAAGAATTTCTTGGTCGACGTTGCTTCACACAACTATTCTGAATTAACCCACGTAAATAAATATTTTGCTTAGTATTATCTTGTAGTCCATAAAAGGAGTTGAATTGACTTTCGTTGCGTTTTCTTTTACGGCCTATACTTGAACTTGTTTTTCGAAAACTGGAGCAGTATCATCTGTCAATGCGGTTCCCGTTACAGTCTTTTGTTGAATTTCATCCTCAGATAATATATCATCTATAATAAATTATGAACTCATTACTAAAGCATGAACTCAGTTTTAACAAATTCAAAAGTTAGGTTATAAGATTAATATTTTTTTGTTTAATAGTTACGCACCTTCAGATGAGCTGTTTTCGGTTTCAGGTAAATATTCTGATTCGCTTTCAGAAAAATCAGCAAATTCTTCATCTTGTGCCATCGAAACGAGCATAAAAAGTATGTTCTCACACAACTGTCAAATGACTTGCTTGAAATGGCAGCTGAAAAGTGACTTACTTGAAATGACAACTGAAAAACGAAACTAATCTTTCCGCGATCAATACAAGTAGTGCAATCAATTGAGAAATATGATAACTTTTGGACGTACTTGTTTAGGCAAATGAAAGTTTATTAAAGTGTAACATGTTCCATGTGCGTAAGTCTTATTCTATAAAAGAGTGACTTACACTGATTGACTTCTGAACCCTCCATATGCAAGATTGATTTTAAGTAGTTTTTATAGATAATATTGATGTACCGTGTCGCGAATTCAATGGTTTTACTTCACTTTCATAATTTGAATTGTTAATGAAAAATACTGCACAGTAACTAAAATTTGAACATTTCAATATAAATTAACATATGTACGTGTATATTCATGTAATGTTCATGATTGAATAAACCATTATTAAATAATAAACACTGTAGTGAAGCTGACAGCCGATAGACAATACTGTTAATTGTGAACGGATCATATCGCATGCGTCACCGTGGCCAAGTGGATATAACAATTCGATATAATTAAGATTTTTGGCACAATAAATGTGTAACATGTGAAATATTGATTGTAAAATATTGTAGTGACGTAATAAACATTGTCACAAATAAAACATATGTAAAATAATCCAATTTACCAATAATTGAAAACTAATCCAATAAGGCGCGAAATACAAAGCTTAAAACGAACCTTATAAGCAATAACAATAATAACATAGATACCAGTTCTTTTTACATTACCAAATTTTATATGCAACATCCCTACATACACCCCTCTTACCCTGCATTATTAATTTTTCAATCAGAGTTCTAGGGGAGTGGGGGGAAAGTATTTAATTGTCGTTGTTCATAACAGCCTGTAGTATGCACCCCCATAACTTTTAATCCAGATCTTGTTACAGTACCAAATTTTATATACAACATCCCCACATACACCCCTCTCACCCTGCACTATTAATTTTTCAATCGCTGAACACACACTATATTTTAAAAATGACTGGAAAATTTGTATCAATAATAAGTATAATTCTTGACTTGACGTAACATGTCATGTTCGGATTTGAACAAAAATGTTACATTTTTGTTTTAGTTTAAATATATTTAATATATATAAAATACAAATAAGAACAATATACTAGTAAATTCTTTTTAAATCATTTGTTGGCCCTGAAAAGGGCCGATTGCAGGGTGTCCCTTTCATTCGGGAATAGCTGAAACAATGTATAAAATATAATATAGAAGTTTCGTATAAAACAAAAACTTACCAGGACGTAGGTTTTCAATCAAAAATCATTTAATTACATTAACACCCGTGATGTTAAAGTGGATCCCGTCGGTCTTGGCGGAAGATGCCGACGCGCCAGGGTTTGTGTGTAGAACCTGCAAACCTAATTTTAGTATATATTGTATTAACGTAGTGTATTTCATACATACTTTTCAAAAAACTCCTGCCTTACATGCCCATCTGCAGACACAAATTCTTTGTGCAGATCAAGAATTTGCACTCCTGGGTTTTTTTCTGTAAATTTTAATTACGTACAGTTTCAAATTTTTTTGTAGGGAATAAAGGGCCTGCTGCCATAGTAATGGGAAAGGTGTGATGTTATGTATGTATATATTTATTATAAATATTTTGGTCGGTCTTACCTGGTAACTTCTTAATTGCTTCATTAAACTGATGCACTCTGTGTTTCATTTTAGGTGTTGACAATGCTGGCATAGGCGGTATTGTCAGCCAGACAATATTTCTATTGCCCAGCATTGCCAACAACTCCCGCAAGGGAATTTTAAATTGCTTAACATTCATCATCTGGAATGGAACATAAGTAATTTATAAATTATAGTTAACTATCATCCAAATACTGATATGTCATGTATCTTACTCTTTTCACGTCGTTCGTCCCAATACATATTATAACATTCTGGCCAATGACATCTATTTTTCTACTCATTCTGTGGCTAAGCTGTCGAATCTCTTGGCCGCTCACACACAGCCCCACTTGAGCACAACCTTGTTCTACAATATTATTCCAAAATAAATGTAAATAATTAAAACAAATAAATGAAATAATAAATTTTACCATTTTTCTTCGGTGGCACATGTAACACATGGTTGCAAAAGCGAACCATGTTGCTTGCACCGAAAATTTCGTATTTCTGAAATACTGCTTCTTTCATGGCGATCGTAATAATATATTGTTCATAGCATAGTCGTCGAGTATTTATATCCTATTAAAGGAGTGGGGATGCTTTGACAGGATAGGAATCGTAAAATATGTTATTGTCTACATTCTTTACATAAGTGGGATACAATTATTCAAAAGATCTAGATAAGGCCCTGTGTACAAGAGATGCACGCTAATTGGGCGCCAAGAAATTCGTTAGCTGTATATCATCATAGAAGAGTTCGCAAGCTAGACGCCAATCAAGTCGCCAGATTGGCGCTGATGCAGGAAAATGCACCGTAATTGGGCGCCAAGAAATACGTTAGACGCTAATGAGCTCGCCAGATAGACGCTGATCAATAGTACGGGGGGGATGCGCTGCAAGTACGATACTAGTTTATATCAGGGCTACTCAAAGTGTGGGTCGGGACCCCGTAGTTTTAAGTTTAGGGAAAAGGAGTCGCAAGCGGAATAAGTTTGAGAAGCGCTACTTTATATCTTTATGGAAGGGGCCGCAAGCAACGCACCAATGAAATTGCTAGCTTGGAGCTGACGAATAGTGGAGAGGATAACGTTATAAAACATCTGGCTCCTTCCACTCCCATTCAAATACAGCGCTTTTTTAATTGCATTGTAAACTGAATAACTTTATGTGTCGTGAGAGTTACATACTTTAATTATTATATTATTTTGCATGTATAGCGTGGTGTGTGATATAATATTATAAGTTTTGCTTCATTACTATCAGAGTAATACTAAATAAATTGCTATTATACGTGAAAGAATCAGTGAGTGTTTGTAATAGTGTATTATTTTTTTAATAATTATTTCCGTAACGAAATGCCTACTAAGAGAAATAAACAAATTGCTATATTTACTAACCGCATGGCCGTTTTAAAACAATTTTTGCAAAGCAGTACTAACAAGCATGATACAATTTCCCGCCTAGATCAAGAATCTCCTCGTAGTGAATTATCCGTGTTTTCCGAGTTATGTCCCTATCTCAAGTGTCAGAATATTCCTAAGCATCGGCTGAAAATTTAAAGGTTCTGGAAAAGGAATAGACAACTTGTTCCTGAGGTTGATAGTGGGAACAGTGCAACAATAGAAAACGTAGCGGGATAAAGGACAACAGTATCGGAGGATGAGTCCGAAACCAGCGCCAAAATCGTTGACAGCGAAAACAGCACGGTATTGGACAGCGCAGCAGGAGCAAGGACAATAGCACCAGAGAATGAACCTGGTAAGCATGAGAGTTCTATAGTTCCGATACAATTAGAATCAAATAAGAAATCAATCGTAGTGCCCGCTGAATTTTGGAAGAAATTTTATAATGGAAAAGTAATTTTGAAAAAAAAACTGGACAGATTCCTTCAACAATTATTTTGCTACTGTGTATCCAACATGCGTGTTAAAATTTATTTGGCCCAAATGTTGCAAACAAAATAAAAAGAAAAATTCAATGTCCTTCGTGTCCAAAGCGGTATGTAAACATTCGAAATGCGCTAGTTTTAAATTTACGTCTCGGGAACTTCTATCTTCCGGAAAAGACATTGAAATTTTTATTTCTCAATTCGGTGAAATAGAACATACAGGTGAAAAGCATAGGCGTTTCTTAAAAGGAAAAATAAGAAAAAAATTTGCACGCGAAAAAAAATATCGAGCGAAACAATTAAAGCGGACGACTTACACTCAGACTTGTGGCAATTTTTAGTTGAGTTACAAATAAAATCTCGAAATAATGACAGATGGCACGGTAAAAAGATTAGAGGATATATACAGAGCATCAGCTATATGCCATTAATTGTACGACTTTATTCAGAAAAACAGCTCAGGTATTTAGTATCGCTTCAAAAAAACGACGTGTTTTGTTATCTCTATGCCACGGGTAGTATTGTAGCGAAACCACCGTGGATTGACACGAAATTTTTTTACTACGCATTAGTGTTGCCCGGTGACAAGAAATCTGCTCTTCCGGTTGCAGAATTAATATCTTCGCAACACGACACGCCTACAATAACATATTTCCTTTCTTCGTTTGTGCGTGATTTGAAATCGATATATTCTTCAAATAGACCAGTAATTTCCAAAATTGAAACAGATTTTAGCTTAGTTTTAATTCAATCGGTGTTGACTGCTTTCAACAAAATGCACCTCATGCAATACCTGATATTCAGGTCTATTCTGTAATTTTTACGGTAATAGTTAATATATTAGCGGCTGCTGTTAAAATTAAATTTTAACGGCAGTTCTAACGGCAAGACGAAAATTGCTATTCTGTATTCCTTCAAGTTAGAACGATGGCTAAAAAATAAAATTTAACGAGTCCGTTAAGTTATGCCATGACGTGAGCTGCACGTCACTCTAAAATGTGTATAGAACGTCCGTCTTTTCTAGAGTAGTCCGCAGTAACACGCATTTACGTACGGCGTACGGTACTGTCAGTGTTGTGAAATTTTGTTTAGGTTAGAAAGTTGATTCCAAAAATGACCGAAGAACGTAAGTGTTATTATATTTAGTATTGCTAAAATTAATATGCTTTCGCGTTTTCGTAATTAGAAAAGAAAAGAGGTCCCAGGACCACGAAAAATCAAATTGATTCTATCATTAACTATATCGAAGAAAATCCTTCCATTTTACATTCAAACAACGACGAAAAATGGCAAAATCTAACATTAATGTTAAACAGTGCTGGCGGAGCTGTAAAAACTATGGCACAATGGAAAAAGGTAATGTTTTGTCATATTCAAGTTATGAACATTTTAATTATGTAATTTTTTCATGTATTTATCAGACGGTTGCTGAACTCAAAACAAATACAAAAAGGCGTGCTCGCGAAGTTGCTCTCGGGAATCGGGCAATAGGAGGCGGCCCACAAAATGTTAATAAACTAACTGAATCGGAGGAACGTTTGTTGGGGTTGATTTCGAAGGTAGTTGTCGACGGTGCCCCTGTTGAAGAATTTGGGCTCGCATCACAAGATACGCAAGAAATTATTTTAGATATTGATACCTCTATTACAAATGAAATATTAATCGAAACGGCTAATGAGGTAAACTGGATTTAGATGGATATTGAATACAATATTTTAATAGGTAGTTGTATATTCGTACCAGAACAATGAAGCAATCAAAACTCCAAAGAGAACTAGGAATGTATACAGACATACATGCCTGCAGCTCATCGACGTATGTGCAAGTCTGAATATATCACAAATTATTATTTATTTAGATTCACTTTTAAAATCCTAGGTGCCTAGGTCGCAAATAAAACAACAAATTTAAAACAAGTGTGAATACATTTTCTTCTCTTGACAAAAGCAAAGCAAACTAAGCCGACTATAAATGCATTGATCTTCTTTTGTTCAATTTTTAATTAAAAAATATTTTTTTCTCCAATGGTCTTACATAATTTTGCAAAATAAAAAATATGGAAAAATATTGTTCCATTTCCTGCATATGCATGAAAATTTGGAATACAATTGAATAAAAATAAAAACTGAAAAAAAATTGGAAAATATTTTTTTTTATCAAGTACGAAGGAAAATTTTGAAAAATAAAATGTACCTTGCACAACTAGACCATAACAGGTATCTGCAGAAAAAATTTCATAAAAATCCGTTTTGTAGTTTAGGAGATCTGGGTGGAACAAAAAATCTCGTACGAGAGAGTGAGCGAGCGAGCTAGAGAGCGAGCGAGCGAGCGGACGAGCGACATACATACGGACATATGTTGTAATAGTCATTTCGTGATCCAGGGGGGTCTGTCCGGGATTTCTGTGCAAAAATTTTTGAAATCGGAAGATGCTACCGACATCGTACCGAACACTATAGCTCTTCGACAGGAGGTCGATGAGCTAAAAAGAACGCAACCACCAAATACTGAACTAAATAATTTTACAGAACATGTTCATGAGCAAACAGATTCCCTTCGCGAACTTGCCAATTCCATTAATGCATTGAGTAATGCCGTCAGTTTAATGGCACTTGCTATAGACAAGTTAGCAGTAAATTACAAATGAATACATGCTTTATATCAGGATTGGACTTCCATCTCCTGTATGTTAGGTTAATAAAACCTAACCTTCTACATGTAGATGTTGAATCTATATCATTCAAAGAAAAATGAATACATGTTTAATTTCTCATTAGATATATTTCAATTATATACATACAGAATTATTTTTCTGTTATTTTTTTCTGCTGTAAATTCAGTAATTTTATAATTGACAATTTTCTTTTGTTAGTAATAGGTTTGTTCCCACAGCAAATCCCTGACTAGTTGCTGACAGTCCCGTACTCATTTCTTGCACGCATGCGCGAGCTATGACTGATTTCAAACTAGTCAGTGATTATGTGTTGGAACTCATGATCAACAGTCAGAAGAACCTCATGGTTTTTGGCTCGCGTTTGACGTTTGTGAACAATTGAGATTTAACCTGTAACTTAGTTTTTGTCAGCATGATTATAAAATAATATGGAAGGTATATACAATTTTTACTTGTTCTAAAGTGTTCAACAAACTCTACATCATTATAATTTTCAATGAAGGTTAAGTAATTTTGGTTTTTAGGTCTTATTCTATCTTTTAAAAGTACTTTCAAAATTTCGTAATCACTACTTAAATCACTATCACTCATATTTAATTGTATTGCAATACAGAACATACAATTTTATTGAAACTGTCAACAACCTCGCAATGCGCATGCGGGGATTTAGAATTTGTGGATAGTCAGGAAACTTTTCTGACTGTCAGCAAACTGGTTCATGGACTGTTGAAACAGAAAACTTTTTAGTCAGGGATTTTTCACAACTGCTGTTGGAACACCTAAAATCAAACTGCGCAGACTCCGGACAGTCTCGGACAGTTTTGTACTGCTGTGGGAACAAACCTAATAGAATTCTAATTATTATAAAGACATGTGATAATAGTATATATTTGTATGTTTATGTTTAGAATTATTAAAGTAAATTCATAATGACTCTGTTTCTTATCCTTCTTCCTTCATTCAACCAATTGTTTCCATGATTAAAATCTGCAAATAAAAATTTAATCAAACAGTATTCATACTAATGTAAATTTTCCTACTTTCATTGTTTTGATCACCATCATCATTGTTCTCTGCATTAATTTCTTCTAAAAAATCTGCTACATTAAATTTTCGTGCTAAATTGTGTAACATAGCACAAGCATATATAATTTTAGCTGTTTTAATCGGATGGTAATTTAATGTTCGATGTCTTAACAAACATCGGAATCTGCTTTTAAGCACACCATTTAATAGTTCTATACAATTTCTAGTCGTACAGTGAATATTATTATATCGACTTTCGGGAGTATTTTCAGCTGCTCCATCCACTGGTGTTAATAGCCACGGCTGTAGCGGATATCCTGAGTCACCTATAGTCATTTCCATTAGATTGCACAAATTTGAATTATTTCAAATACCTAGTAAATATGAAGAATCATCACCATCCAAAAAATATGTTTCCAAATGTCTTCGTATATCTGACAACATCCATATCTCAGAGTCGTGTGTTGAACCTGGATAACGAGCGTTGATTGATAATATTATTAAATTTGAATCACATATCTGAAAAGGCAAAAAAAAAACATGTACATATATGTGTACTACTATATTTACCAAATTAAAGCCTACAATTTGTGTGTTGATGCTAGTGTACCCTTTACGATTAAAGTATACTCTACCAGGAAAATTTTCATCTTCCGCAGGAGGCTGAATTATAGCAATGTGGGTACAGTCAATAGACCCTATAACACCTGGAAAATTATATTTCTCCATGAACCTGAAAATATAATTGTTATTACGCAATATAAATATTATGATGATTAACAATATTACTGTAATTTTTTATTATTTTTTTTTCTATATGTGTCGTTGGAAATTTTATCCATTCTCTTGCAAGATGATTATTTATTATCGAAGCCACTATTTGTATACATCTGCTAACTGATGGCTGGCTTAGCCCAAATATATGGCTTTGGCCCACTGGCAACTGATAACTTCCATTTGCAAAAAAATTAACAGCGGTGAGAACCTGTGTATGTTTAGGTTTCTTAAATTAATTCATTTCTATAATGTAATTAGTAAATACCTTTATATGATTTGGTATAGAAGTACTTCTTTCCAAATTTGGCAAATGTGGCACTATTAAGTTCATTAAATAATTCGCACATTCTCTACTCAGTCTAAACTATTAGAAGTATTGCCCAGATGTCAGCACTATACACAGCAGTTGACAACGCAGTGATCACGTGACGCGAAGTATCGCCCAACCACCAAGCAGCGTGCGGACAGGTCCGCACAGATATCGATCGGTCTGAATAAGCATTCTTTTGTATCGTGCACATGTTAACATCGTACTAGGGATGTTCGATCTGCAGGGAAAGAATCGATTTTCGAATCGACCTTGAATCGTTATATAAATAATCGATAAGGAAGAAATCGAAATGCAAAAAATCGATTTCCCAAATATCGATTCATAATTGAAAAAAAATTATTATGATTAATACAGTGATTACATGAAAATAAAATAATTATTCGGAACAGCACTTTTATTTTAACTAAAAATTTACAAAGTACATATTATAATAATTAAAACAATAATAAAATATCAAAAAATCTTTACAAACACCAATCTTCTAAATTTAAAGAATTTAAAAACAATAGCTGGTTCAGGTGTTTAGGGGTGAGTTTGCTTCTATGATCCACTAAAATATTTCCAGCTAATGAAAAGAGTCTTTCTGAAGGTGTCGATGTTGGAACCACTGCCAAATATTGTTTCGCAACAGAGTATACTTTCGGAAGTGAAATTTTATTAAGAGCCCAATATTCTAGGGGGTCTTTGTTGATATCTACGAGGGGTTGATTAAGAAAGTACTTTAATTCTGTTGGCATTTCCCCAGTAATATTTTCATAACTAGTGTTTGCCTTATTGACAAGTTCTTTGTGGTAATCCCATACACTGTCCTGTTCTGAAATTACATTAGGCATTTCATGTTGTTTTCTCGTGGTAACTGAAGCATTTTCTTCTGTTTCACGTATAAAATGCAATACCTTTTGCACAGCATCCGAACATGATACAGGATTTGTGAAATGTATTTTTTTAAAGCGCGGATCAAGTAATGTGGCAACAGAGAGGATTTTTACATTTTCAATTGAACCAAACCGTTTTGAAATTTGTTGGAGAACTCTGTCTTTGAGAGATCTACTGGTTTCTGAGTGTGTTTCAATTATTTCTACCTTTCTTTTTAAGCAATTAACTAGTGGGATAACTTTACTGGCTGTGACGAAACTGTCACCAGAGATCTCCTTTGTAACTGTGAAGAATGGTCTCATAATAACAACTATATCTTTTATTATCTCAATTTCTGCTGCCGATAAAATAGAAGGTGATTTTGGATATCTCAGAAGTACTGATACAACATGTTCATACAAAGTTACAAACCGTTCTAACATAATATATGTGGAATTCCACCTAGTTATTACTGATTGAATTAATTTTAAAGAAGTTAACTTCCTTAAGTCGTCATATGCAGACACCGAATGTTTAAAAAATGTAATTATGCTTTTTATTTTATTGCATATTGTTTCAATATCATTTATTGCTAGAGATTGTGTGGCTACTAAATTTAGCATATGTGCAAAACAATGCAAATGTTTAGATTTGTCAAATAAAACACAAACAGCTTTCACTATGTTTGCACCACCATCGGTAACAACTGTGAAAACTTTATCCTCAGATATTTTCCATTCTTTACAAATGTCAGATAACCACATTCCCAAATAATCTGCAGTGTGTTTGTCACTTAATTCAGTTACTCCTATTGTAACAGAATGTAACTTCTCATCATTCAAAAAATGCGACGTTACCCCAAGGTAACTCACTGTATTGAGAGTATCGGTCCAGACATCACATGTCAAGGTGATGTAATCAGCATTTAATAGTTTATCTTTTTCTAGGCTAGAGAGTAATTCATATTTTTGTTCTATTAGACGAGTTATAGTTTTTCGCCCTGGTAGCGAATACAACGGCGCAACAATTTTCATCAAATATTGAAAACCTTTGTGCTCCGTTGTGTTTAATGGCAAGTTATCTTTTGCAATCATAAATAAAATAGCATTAATAATGCAGCCTGCCTTTTGTCCACCATCTAAAAAACAAACATTACATACTTACAAAAAACTAATGTAAAAATTTTCACACTATAACCTTCAAATGACTTGATTTCCGAAATAGCATCATTAATTTGCGGTTGCTTCATACGAGAGCTTTTAGGTGTATTATAATTTGTTGTAGAACATTCAATTGAAACAGAAGAGTTTGATCTTGAGAGTGTTGATATTGATACTAGTGACGCTGATGACAGGCCGCCACCATCGCCATTCATAATCATATTCAGGCCATTCTGTTCATAGAAATCGTGAACTTCATTTTCAGATGTAAGTTCGGGTTCAGGATCATCTTCATCGGTCTGTTCTGATTGTGAACCTTCTGTTGCAAGTCTTGCCATGGACGGTGTGCTTTTAGTAATCTATACAATAAAAAAACGTAAAGTAAACCTCAGAAATGTGTACATGTACATGTGTACATTGTATACATTACAAAAGTTCAATTACCTTAGATGAAGGTTCACCATCATCACTCGCTTTTAAGTGTTTATGTTTTCGGTGCAGATGATTTTTTAAGTTGGTTGTATTGCCACTACTTTTAACACGAACATTGCATAATTTGCATTGAGCTTCATAACCACTGGCTACTTTGATTTTCATGAAATATTTCCACACAATACTGGGACCTTTTTTTGCACACATAATGACTATATTATTAAATAAAATTTAATATAGATCAAGCTATTAGTATTAAAACTTCGTTTGTCTTTATTTTTAAAGAACAATTAAAAACTAAAGTACGCAATACAACAGCTGACTGTGAGTGACTGCCCAAACGGGTATATACTATCTACTGCGCGTGCGCGACGCACCACAAACAAAGCAATGGCAGCAGCGAACAGCGGTTAAAAAACGTTAATAGTAACACACAACACACCAATCTGCATACTGCACACCTCACTACATAAACACATATAGAAGTATACTGCAAATTCTAAATTAGTGTTGGCAAGCGACGTACAATTTCGATTCGATACTCGTAAAAAAAAATCGATCCCTCAACGAATCGGCTTTATAAGAATCGATATAAAAATCGATCTTTTGAACAGAAAATATCGATCTAATTGAAGATCGATTCTGAATCGAACATCCCTACATCGTACAGTGTGTCTCATGCTTTATTGAAACGTGTATCACTATTTATGTTATTAAAACCGTATTAAACTATTAACTTTGTTTGTTGTGCTCACGCAAGTATAAACCTAGCAACTCTCAATATAAACATTTTACGAAAATGTTCTTCAGGTATTTCAAAAGGATTACTGACATCTCTCAAGTACCGTTGTTTAATTCTCAAGCCTCGCCTAACCCAAAAATATACATCATATGTTTCGTAAATATAACTTTGCAAATATATTGTATATAGTCTAATACTATAATTATGCATATAATTATACTTACATTCTTTCTAATCTTTGGATTTCTTGCAGAAATAACACATTCACTACATTTTGTAATGCCATTATTATTTTTAACAGTCATGTTAAATTTTAGCGGCACCCTTCGTAGAGCCGCTAATTTAACCGATTTTCTGATAATATTAACATATTTTTTAACGTGTTGGTGCATACAGAATACTAATTTTGTTAAAGGGCATGTTAAAATAATTTAACGTATGACCTTGACGTTAAAATTTAACGTTTCGCTTACAGAATAGGCCTGATTAACATTTAATTACATAGTGCGGCCCGACAAATATTCAATAGATAAGTTTGTTGTTGTACATATTTGTGGATCCCATGTCATGAAAAATACAGGACATAGAATTAATAGATTAACAAAGAAAAAATGGATATGGCATTTATCTAGAAAAGTTGTAGCGGCCATTATAAACAGCGCTAATTTTTCGGGAATATCGGTATATTGGGTACACGCTGTCAAGGTTTTCGGGATTGCAACTAGGTTTGAGGGGATAAATAATTCAATCGCATATCTAAATTGCGGATCACGTGTAGAAAGTGGTTCATTGCCCAGGGAATGCTCGTTTGCGCGCGATTATTATCCGTTAAGAACTAATTCGCCATTCTACGAATATTTCGCCGATATTATGAATACGACTTTAAAAAAATATAGGGGTGTAATAGGGGAAAACAATAATTTTTTTTTATGCGCCAATTATTTTACATACAATACTTCGGCACTTGCTAGCATTTTATCCATTGTGTTCCGGTATAGTTATAAAAAAATGCAACGTAAATATGTATTATTTCAGGATCGCGTAGGGCATGGTTACACCTAGCGCGTGATCTGTTCACATGTTATCGGCTGATGTCGGTGAAGTTGACAGCCGATAACTTGTGAACAGACCACGCAGTAGGTGTTGTTATTGTGTATTTGTTCGAACGTGGTTGCCAGTATGTTGACTTTTGCCTGGTCTGTGTCAGCATGTGTGTTATTATGTTCAAGTGAGGGTATGATTTTGTGTTTCTTTTTTAGTGCCTTGGCCATCTTCCACAGCGTGTTGTCCTGTGGGTGTAGCGCTTCGAGCGTGTTTGTTTGAGCGTCGCGGTTTCGTTGCCAGCGTGTTCTCAGTCGGTTCTTTTGCCTGATCAGATCGTGTATGTGTGTCGGTAGTGTGTCTCGTGCTACGTTTATGCGTCTGATGTGTGTATGTTTACGTTTCGCAATTGTGATGGCGTGTGTAAGTTTGGTGACTTCTTCTTCGAGTTTTTCAGCAGTAGTTATGCTGTTGTTTATTTGTATGTGTCTGTCCAGCGTGTGTCTAAAGTCATTCCAGTTGGTTTGTGTGTAGTCGTTGACTGTTCTGTAGTGTTCAGGCGGTTTTGACGTGTCTATCGTGAATGTACCCGGCTTGTGATCAGAGTTTAAGTCAGTGTCTGATATTGTGTGTGATATTGGTGTGTGTGTTACATTTTTGTTAATAACTATATCTAATGTTGTTGGCGTTGTATCGTTAGGTGGATAATGTGTTGGCGTGTCTGGGTATAGTATAATCGTGTTTGTATTTAACATATTGGTGTGTAAGGTGATTCCGTTTCGATTACGTATATGGCAGTTCCACGTTTAGGTCTCCTGCTATAATGACTTTGCGCGCTATGTTCTGTAGTGTGTTTATATCGTTATTCGAGAATATATTTCGCGGATTGTTGTACGCGGCTGTGATATGTGTGTTGTCTTGCAATCTAATTGTAAGTGTATCAAGTGAGGTGGCAGGTGTTTGTATTTGTGTGTGAGGTACGTCATTTCTGACGACGATAGCTACTCCGCCAGATGCGTGTGCTGCTGGTCTGTCTTGTCTGTATATGGTGTGACCGCGGATTTTAAGTTTGGCTTTGTCTGTTAGTTTTGTCTCATTTATAACTGTTATGTCAATGTTGTGTGTGTGTATGAAGTTAATAAGTTGTGCTTGTCGGCTTCTCAGTCCGGTAGCGTTCCATGAGCTTATTTTTAAGTGTTTAGGTTGTTTGAAAATTGTGCGAATGTGTGAAATATTTCTTGTTTCGATTTACATGTTTTGATTAGATCATTAAGGTCTTTGACTGCATGTAAAAGTGCTGCAATATTTACCATTGAGTTCAGTATCTCTAATTGGGTGGTTAGCTCGTTGAATGTGTCCGTTGATTGGGTGTATATGGTTGGAGGGTTACCCACGTGTGTGGGCGGGCGTTGTTGTCTCTGCTGCTGGTGATGCTGTTGAGTTGTCTGCTGGTGATGTTGCTGTTGGCTTTGGGGATGGTGCTGGTGATGTTGGGGCTGGGGATGTGGGTTCTGTTGGCTCTGCATTGTGCGCTGCTTCCACACGTTCTGGGCTGGCGGTGGAGCTGGTTTGTATAAGGTCGGGAAGTCGTTCTCGCGGTGGTTGTATCTTTGATTGTTGTTAATGTTGTTTCTTGAATTATTGTTCGTTTGTTGTTGTATATTGTGTTCAAGCCACTGTATTTTTTGTGCGTATACAGGGCATGTTGTGCTATTGGACTGGTGTTTTTCACCGCAGTTAGTGCATTTCAGCTGTTCTTTCCGTTCACACTGCTTAGAATCATGGTTGTCCGCGCAAAACATACACTTCATTTTTGCGTGGCAGTTGGCAGTGGCATGTCCCCATGCTTGGCACACACGGCACTGTGTGATCCGTTTGTTGTTTCGACGCCTTTCAAAGTAGATTCTTGTATGTAGTGCGAATTTGATTTTGTTAGATAACGCGGTTAAAGTTACGTTATTTTTCGTAATTAACAGGAAAAGGGCTTTGTTTGATGTTGTAGAATGCTGATTGTTAAACTTCATTTTATAACAATTTATTACCGGGAGACTGTATTGTGTTTTTAAATGTTCCGCGAGCTCGTTTTCTGAGACGTCTTGTGTAAGTCCGCGGACAACAAATGCATGGGTTTTGTTATTTGTGTCTGTATATGTGTGAAATTCAACATTTTGTTCTATTAGGTGGTTAATGTAGTTTTTGCGTTGTTCACGGTTATTTATTACTATGTTGACATTATGTTTTGTGTACTTGACACTGAAGTCACCGTTCACTTGTTTTTTTATGGTTTCTGTAAGGTTATTATGACTTTTTGAATGCGCGTGCAACACTATCGGTGGTGGTGGTTTTTGATGTGTGGTTAGAGATGGTAATAAAAATTAAATAATCGATTAATCAATCATTTGATTAATTGAAATGTAATAATTGAATTTCAATTAAATCGGTCGAAAATAATCGATTAATCCAGATAATGTATTTAGAATTATAAAGAAGTAAAATTACATGTTTAAAACAAAAAATCATATCACAACAAATTTTATAGGAGTAAATATAGCATTATTATTATTGATGTATATATAGAGATACAAAATTATACAAAAATACCTTACTTATTCAAAAACTTATATAGGAGTAAATATAGCCTATTATTATTATTAACATATATATATATATATATATATATATATATATATATATATATATATATATATTTACTTATTTTTAGCCATGAATTTAAAAATAATAATTTGGACAAACTTTTAGTTGTCAGCCTATTTATTTTTTCAGTGGCTGTCGCCCCGGCTTTTGAGAACAGCCGTTCTGATGGTACAGACGTTCCAATTAAGGGGTAGTATTTTTTTGCTAAATTGTAGAGCTTCGGATAAACGGTTTTCATATCTTCCCAAGCGTTGTAAAACGTTAATCCGTCTTGAGGCTGTTGGAGTGTTGAGTCGTTTACTTTCTTTTATGAACTAAAGTTTTGGGGGGGGCCTACAGATCAAATTCTTCCCCCGAATCCGATGCAGACGTTTCACTCGAAGTGTCTATGGTTTGCTGTATGTTAGACATTTCAATCCGAAGTTTCTTCAAAACTGTTGAGAGAGCCACAGGGTCTTTGAAATGAATTTTTTTAAATCTCGGGTGTAATATAGTTGAAGCGACAAAAATGATTTCTCTGCTTGACCGAATCGGCGATCAAATTCAGAGAATACTTTTTCCTTGAGTTTCGCAGCTATTTCGTATCGACAGTTAATTTTGTTCAATTGTTCGCGCCCACAGTGTACAAGAGGGATTATTTGGCTTAATGTTGCGTACTTTTCACCACTTATTTGACAGGTTATCGCTTCTAAGGTGCGTAGCAAGGAAATGACCTCAATTAAGTTTTCTTTCTCCTTTGAAGTTATCATTGGAAGGGCATCCACATGATTCAGCATGATCTGACTTACATATTGCAGCAGTTTTATGAGGCGCTCCAACATATAAAAACAGGAATTCCACCTAGTCCTCACATCCAAGAGAAGCTTCAACATTTTTCCATCAGGTACTCCAGCATTTGATTTCATCTTCCGAAGTTCATCATTTGCGTTGATGTGACGTTTCATCCAAATTACAATATTCCTGCATTTTCCGATAAGGCCTTTTACCTCGAAAATATCCCAACGAATTTTCACATACAAGATTGAGAGTGTGTGCAAAACATGGCACGTGTATATGCTTCCCAAATTGATCTGAAACGGCTTTCACAATGTTAGCACCGTTATCGGTAACAAAGGCTACTATCTTATCTGACTTAATATGGTAATCTGCAAGAACTTGTGCCAGTACATCAGATATGTAAGCGGCAGTGTGTGCCTCCGTCAATTTAAAAACGCCAATTGTTCCCGAAAACATTGTAGTAGTTGTCAACCCGTGTACTGTCACACCTAACATACCGTTCATCTGAGAATCAGTCCAGATGTCAGATGTCAAACACAAGTAAGGAACTTTTTTACTTCTGTCTCGTAATACTTGTCAATGTGAGCTTTAATGGTATTTCTTGTGGGAACCATGTACAGTGGAGTGTTGCTTTATTAGGTTTTTAAATCCGTCGCCTTCAACAAAACTGAACGGCAGGTTATCTATTATAATCATATCTATAATTGCCTGGATTAGCTTCCAATTCTTTGAACTGCCAACTGTAAAAATACATATTTTAGTTATTCATAACAGGGACAGCCTCTACACTTTTCATACACAAGAAAATGAAATTAAAAGATGTTACTATAATTTAGTATGTTACATTGTGATTAGTGTAAGCGTATAACCTACCTTTGAAGCTTTGCATATTGGAAAATATCTTCAATACGCTTTGCTGCTGAGCAACGTCCATTTTAGTGCTACTGCTGCCACTTGCACTTGACTCTACAGTAGTTTGCAGGAGCGGGCTGGGGCTTCTTGAAGGTAAACTAGTAGTGTTTGTGTTACTATCCGATTCATTGCCAATTGCAATGCAACTGCTTAGCCCTGGATTACTTTCTTTTTCTACACCTGATATCTAAAAAGTGTTGTAAAAGTATTAATAATAATAATAATAATAACGAACTCACCACATTATTATTTAAGCAATTAACGTGTTTTAATTTTAAATGTTGCCTCATATTTGTTGTATTTTGAGCAGACTTAAATGTCTTTAAACACAATTTGCATCTCACTAAACCATTTTCAATTTTATTGAAATATTTCCACACATTGCTTTTTGGTGGAGACATGGCTGAACATGACCACAGAACAAAGCACAGAACATGAACAAAGAACAACATGGCATGACTGGACATGGATATGACAAAGACAACGGTACGTTCACGGAACGGACGTGACGTAAGTCGTGTGTGCAGTCGTGTCTGGCGAAACCGAGATGCGATGTTCTAGAGCAGATCCATCTGCCGACCACTCACTTCAACTATTTAGGTACTTCACAATTTCTATATTTTAATTGATCTAAAAAGAAACGATTAATAATAAATTAATCGATTATTTAATAATTAATCGAAAACAAAAATATCATATGATTATTCGATTAATTTAAACAAAATAATCGATTATTTCAATTATTCGATTAATCATTGCCATCTCTATGTGTGGTTTCATTTAGTTGCTGAGGGCATTGATCATCCATTTGCTCGTCTTCCTTGTCGTCGTTCTGTTTTGCGAGCACGTCGTACGTGTTTTTTGTTGGTACGGTATATGTACTCATTTTAGTAGTGTTTGTGTAAAGTATGTCTTTAATTGTTAGTTCGCTGCGTGTTTGTACATCCACATCACGGTTGTTATTGTTTTTGGTTTTGGCACTGAAGTGTCATTCACTTTGCACGGGTTTTTTTTTCAATGTTTGTTTCACTGTCTGTGTCATTCGTTTTTTTCGTCTTTTTCTCTTTTCACTTGGCACATTGTCTGACACTTGCTTTCTTAAACTTATTAGATCTTTTATGTATTTGTTTCTGTTATTAACACTTTTGATCTTGCTCATTGCGAGCTTCGCTTGTAGCCAAGCGCACCACACTATGTAGCACAATAGATTATATTCTATAGATTGTTCAATCCAAAGGCGCTATCACTAGTAACACAACACAATACGCTGCTATTCAGGAGCGAACACGTCCGTTCCGTACGGAGGCTGAGCTGAGACTCCATAACTAAAACCAGTTCTTTTTGCATTACCAATTTTTTTATGCAATACCCCCACATATATCCCTCTCACCCCGTTAAATTAGTAACAATAAAAAGTGTAATTCTTGACTACTTAACATGTCATGTTCGGATTTGAACAAAAATGTTAAAATTTTATTTCAGTTTAAATATATTTAATATTTAAAATACAAATAAGAACAATATACTAGTAAATTCTTTTTAAATCATTTGTTGGCCCTGAAAAGGGCCGATTGTAGTGTGTTTTTTTCATTCGGGAATAGCTGAAACAATGTATAAAATATAATATGGAAGTTTCGTACAAAACATAAACTTACTAGGATGAAGGTTTTCAACCAAAAATCTTTTAATTATATTGAAACCCTTGATATTAAATTGGATCCCGTCGCCGCTTGGCGGAAGATGTCGACGCGCCAGGGGTTGTGTGTAGAACCTGCAAACCTAATTTTAGTATATATTGTATTAACGTAGTGTGTTTCATACATACTTTTCAAAAAACTCCTCTGCCCTTCTGCAGACACAAATTGTTTGTGCAGATCTAGAATTTGCACTGCTGGGTTTTTTTTTCTGGAAATTTTAATTACGTACAGTTATATTTATTATAAATATTTTGGTCGGTCTCACCTGTTAACTTCTTGATTGCTTCATTAAATTGATGTACCCTGTGTTTTATTTTATGTGCTGATAATGCTGGCATAGGTGGTATTGTCAGCCTTACAATATTTCTATTGCCAAGCATTGCCAACAACCCCCGCAAGGCAATTTTAAATTACTTAACATGCATCATCTGGAATGGAACATTAGTAATTTATAAATTATAGTTAACTATCATCCAAATACTGATATATCATGTATCTTACTCTTTTCACGTCGTTCGTCCCGATAGATATTAGGACATTCTTTCCAATAATATCAATTTTTCTGCACATTGTGCGGCTAAGCTGCCTAATCCCTTGGCCGCTTACAGACAGCCCCACTTGAGCACTACCTTGATCTACAATATTATTCCAAAATAAATGTAAATAATTAAAACGAATGAAATAATAAATTTTACCATATTTCTTCGGTGGCACATGTAATGCATGGTTGCAAAAGCGAACCCTGTTGCTTGCACTGAATAGTTCGTAATTCTGGAACACTGCTTCTTTCATGGTGACAGTGTTGCCAGATGTAAAGTATGAAATTATGTGACAGTATTGCCAAAATTATCAAATTTACCGAAAAATTATGTTACATATTTCTAATTTGGAATGACCAAATCTATTCATTTAATAACACATTTTTAAATGAATTTGAAAGCCAAATTATATTTTAAACATTTATTTTTAAAATTATAAATAGTTTACAAAACAAATAACATTACAAAAATAAATACAAAAGTACTGTTAAGGAATAAAAAAAAATTACGTGTAACATAAAAGAATATTAATTATTTTCAAAACTAATAACATCCTCATCCTCTAATACTTCATCAGATTTAGATCTATACATTTGATTATTCATTAAGTCCATCATACTGTTTTTAATTTCAAATGTATGACATTGTTTAACTCCTTCACTGGCTAACATAAATCCACTGACTGTTTCGCTGGACAACCTGTTTCTAATATTAGTCTTAATTAAATTCATTTTTGAAAATATTCTTTCACAGGTAGCATTCGAATGAGGTGTAACAAGTATATTTAGAACAAAATTTGCAAGATCTTGAAACATGTAGTTTCCTGCGATATCAGAAAAAATTAAGATTTTGTACCAGTATTTATCGACGTCAATTTCATTTTTAATATCATCTAAAAATTCATAATTACAGTACAATCGCCACTGATCGTCTATTTTTTGTATTTTTTCACTCTCATTATTATTTATGATTCGAGGTAGAGCAATGATAATCGGAAATATAGTATTTGGCTTGTTACTCGATTTGGGATCAAATATAGAAATTTTTGACAAAAAACTATTACTAAAATCAAATCTTTTCTTTAATTCTAAGCAAGCAACAATAAGAAACTCACGACATCTGCATAAAAAATCCATTTTTTCAGTTTCACTTAATTTATCAATATTTTTTAGCACTTCCACTCCAAGATAAATATTTTGTAAAGTAACATATTCTGAAGAATTTTTAGGATTTATAGAAGATAAATCGCTGTTATTTATATAATTTGGTAAAAGATAACTGAACAGCAACGTTTTATATGTTTCACTGACTTTGTTGTATAAGTTTGTAATGACAACACGTTCGCTTTGAAAATATTCATTTAATCCGGCAAATTTAGGTAATACCCATTGTAAAAAATAGTAAAATAATTTCATTTCACTATTGTTTAAACAGTTACATATGTGTTCTGAAGATTGCAATCTGTGACCTAAAAATTGTTCATTAAAATAAATCTGAAGTGAACTCCACTGCTCCAAAATTCTATTGACTACCATTAAAAGTGATAACCATCTAGTTTGAGATGGTCGCAAAATTTTGTGTGGCTCGACATTACAAAAATGTTGAAATTCTATAAACTGTGCTTGCCTCTTGGAACTATTTTTAAAAAAATTGTAGATGTCGCGAGCTAAATCCTCACATTGTCTAGGTAGTACTTTGCAAGCTTCGCTTGAACAAAGATGCAAAGAATGACACACGCATTTCTGAACTTGTATTCCAGGAAAATTTTCAATTAGTCTGCTGACTACCGAATTGTTTGCACCAAACATTGTGTTACACCCATCTGATCCGAAACCTATCAAATTATTAAGCGGAATCTTATGAAATAATAAATAATTAATTAATTTGTCATAAATAGTTTTCGCTGTCATGCCTTCACATGCTTCATCATTATTTCCTTTAAAACACTGCAATAATCCTAAAAAGTTAGAACAAATGCTACCAGTTTCCTCATTAAAATATCTGACACACACACAAATATTTTTCACGGTGCTTATATCGGTAGATTCGTCCGTTAATAAACTAAACTTTCTTTTTTTTAAAATATCTACAATTTTTTGGAGCTGACACTTTCCAAGAACATTTGTTACTATTTTCGTTGCCTTTGTTCTACCTAAAGTTATTTTTTTAACAATTTGCGAATCGGGAAATGCTGATTGTAAAAGTGGAACTAAATGTTCGCATAATCGCGGCGGTAAATTATGCTCTGCAATTAGAGCTGCAATTTTTATTTCTGCCTGGGTTACTTGTTCATCTCTTTCACTATGCACTTTAAACATTTCATTCACTTTCTTTTGTCCCTTTGTCAATATAGCCGCGTTCTTATTGTGTTTTTCTCCTTTGCCATGGTTTTTTATTACCGTTAAATCAGCAATAAATTCCGTGTCGCAGACTTTACACCGGGCTTTGTGTGATTTGCCTACAATACAAAACATTTTAATTAAATTTTTATTAATAAATAAATAAAATTAAGTACCCTTAATTTCTTCTAACCATCCTTTAAAATTGGAATTATTTAACCAGTCACGTCTAAATTGTTGCGGACGGACTTGTCTCCGATTAGCACTTTTACATTTTTTCTTAATTTCTACTTCAGAGTCCGAATCAGATGAAGTTTTTCTCGTATTCTTTTTCTTTTGCAGTCCACTACTAGTACTAGGACTAGGTAACATTTTAGAAATATAGCAGTTTCCTAGTTCACAACAACACAAATTGACTAGCGTTCACAATCTACATTGGCGCGAGCGTCTAACATAAAATGAAACGGCTGCAACTGCGGCAGTCGGATTGTCCGACTGCGTCAGCTTAACAAATAAGAGAAATAGGGTATTCCCCGCGCGAGTGTGCGGCAAAACAACTATAAATAATAATTACTGAAAATTTTAAGGAATAATTTAATTTAAATTATTAATAAATGCACAGTACAATGCAACCAAAATCTGATTAAATTATGTTACAATTGATAATTATGTAAAATATATTTTACTACCAGAATTACGCTAAAATTATGTTACAATTTGATAATTATGTTACATCTGGCAACACTGCATGGTGATGCTAACAATGTATTGTTCATAGCATAGTCGTTGAGTATTTATATCCTATGAAAGGAGTGGGGATGTTTTGACAGGATAGGCATCGGAAAATATGTTATCGTCTACATTTTTTACATAAGTGGGTTGAAATTATTCAAAAGATCTAGATACGGCCCTATGCAAATTAATATAATTAATAATTAAAATATGTAACTCTAACGACACAAAATATTATTTTCAGTATAGAATGCAATTAAAAAAGCGCTGTATTTGAATGGAAGTGGAAGAAGAAGCCAGATGTTTTATAACGTTATCCCCTCCACTATTCGTCAGCTCCAAGCTAGCGATTTCATTTTTACGTTGCTTACGACCCCTTCCATAAAGATATAAAGTAGGGCTTCTCAAACTAATTCCACTTGAGACTCATTTCCTACTTTAAAAGAATATAGCGGTGTAATAGGAGAAAATAAATATTTTGGAGATATTACAAACGATTTATAAAAAAAATCTTGTAAAAATTATTAAACCAATTACTAAAGCAGTAAAGAATTGAGCAGTGATTGACATAAATAATCACGAATAGAGACAGAGTTTCGAGACGTGTAAAACTCTTAATAAATGATCCGATTCTGCAGTATCCCGATTTCAGTAAACAATTCATAGTTACATCGATGCTAGTAATTGCGCGTTAGGTGCAATATTGTCACAAAATATAAACGGAAATATATGAAATTAACTATTGAACCACAGAAAGAGAACTCCTTGCTATTGCATGGGCAACGAAGTATTTTAGACCTTATATTTATGGTACAAAATTTAAAATTGTCACAGATCATCGACTACTTACTTGGTTATTCAATCTAAAAGAACCAAACTCAAAATTATCACGTTGAAAATTAAGATTATTAGAATATGAAATAAAGTATAAAAAAGGAAAATTAAACACTAATGTGGAAGCTCTTTCCAGAATCAAAATAAATAATTTTGAAATAGTTGTAAAGGAAGGAAATTCATTAGAAACAAACAGTAATTTAGCTCACTGTATTAGTAGCGACATAAAACTAGGAAACGGCGTAGCAGAAAAAATTGATGAAAAAATATAAAAGTAGAGATTACTTGTTAAAATGTAAAGATGTATTTATACCGAAACTACCGAACGAGAAATTAATATTTCATTTGGTTACAAAGAACCCTTACAAAATTTAAAACTATACTTAGTAAATAATTACATAGATAGCATATCCATCTCTAAAATTGGATGTGGTAAAGACAGACACCATTGGGAAAAGGAACAATTTGCGGATTTAAATATAAAAATAACCGTTTACACATTACCACAAACTTCGCAATTGATACAGATAATGAAAGTAATATGGCAAACACATCGTCAGACTCAGAAAACACCTGTCATTCATACGAAGAAAATCCTATTTTAGGAATTAAATTCTTAGACATATCTATAAACAGTGGAAAAAATCAGATAATATTTAATCTTACAGATTTTGCAAATTTAAAAGTAAACATTAGCAAACCATTTGAAGGAAAAATAAGACTAGAAGTTTATATCCCAAAACGAAAAGTATTAGAAACCACAATCTCCACTGCATCTTTTCCTCGAATTCCTGTTTAGCAAGCAGTTCCTTCTCTATTCCATATTTTGTAGCAGCATTTCCAAGAAATGTCGAATTTAAAATTGACTTGATGGTATTTGCACATGAGGTATTTTTTTTGCAAATTTTTCCAAACCATGATGTGGTTAGTCGTTGTAAACGTTTCTCTTTCCACTTGTTATTGTTGCTTTGTCCAACTGTCTCTCGCTCAATATTTGAAATGACATCAGCAGTGCAAGCTATTTGATTTAAAAAATTCTTTGCCATTTTTGCATAAATTTCCGGGAAGATATCCGGTATCTGTGTATCTGGTCTATAATCTTTATCGGGTAAAGTCCATGTGCTACATACTTTACGCAAAGAATTTCGTTTATAATTTTTATTGTATTGTCTGCTCATAATTCGTTCCGACGTAATTTTGTTGTATATTTTCTCGGGCTCTTTTTCATCGCAGACTTATGAATTTTCTCAAAATATTCTCCCGAATTGTCCTATGAGTTAGGTGCAGCCTCACACCGCATTTCATATGAACCCTTCATTGAATAATTAATTCTCTTTCCCACTACGAATTTAGCAACAATACCGTTATATTGCTCAGCTGCGTTATTGATCATATTTCGCAATAAACTGCCTGCATTGTAAGCTAACCTATTTATACACATTAAAATTTCTTCATATTAGGCATTCTAGAACACGTGACTTTGACAAGTCTGCCATTTTCCTTAGAGGGCACACATTACAAACTGTCTATGCTTACTGTGCTTTGTAGCATATGTTTGAAGTGCTATATAAAACTTATTGTGTACTGTTAGCTCGTAAAATAGCGTGGAAATAAACATTTATAGTGTTATTTTAATAAACGTGTGTGATAAAAGTATATACATATTACAAGAACCTGTGTCGTGTAGCAGCTGAACGATATGCCGTAAAAATTAAGGTTATAGACAATTGTGATCCGTATTATTTAAATTTTAAAAACATGAGTGTTGATTTTCAACATTTTACAAGTATAGAGATGATAGATCCTGTGAACTATTTAATATTAACACATACTTACTACACCGGACAACAACTAAAGGCATATAAAAGTTTAGAAGCCTACAAATACTTCAATGCTGGCTTCATCGAAACAAATTTCATACGAAGGTATGATTTATTTTAATACAATTAAATTTTGTTTATAATATTACATATTCGTCATATTACAAGTGAAACATTTAAGAAAATTTTCAAACAAACCAGTAGATGTCTGGATTATCATGATTGAAAATGGCAGTTTCCCAGTGCTCACTGCACATGTATGGCTGGCCTAGGTGAAGTTTGTAGTCACGTAGCAGCTGTGCTCTTTGCACTACAAGCTCGAACTTCGGTAGACACCGATTCGTGTACAGACAAACGGCCAATACCGTGTACGTCGAATGTAAACATGTCTCGACTGGCAGATATGGCATGAACCAATGTACAGAACCGCCCCTTTTAGGTTGATTTTCATTATTATTCAAATGAATATTTCCTAAAAGCCACATGAATCTGTTGCGCGGCATCTGGCTGGAAATGTAGCTATCGCGAATTTCATCATTAGAAGACCAATTATTCCCTTATTGAGGGCAATTGCTTGATTCCCATGAGTATAGTTATGCCTATAAATATTTTTATTTCGTCATTTGTAGTCTTTTTAAATTTTACTGGATCTCCAAATTTTTGCAAATCATATATATATGTTTGCTCAGTAATATGTGAGACTAACTCTTCGGGAAATAAATACAAAAATAAATCAAACGGGCTACTGGCGTCAACAGGAATATTTTTAGGTCCTGAAGGCTTAGTGAATGATTCTAAATTGCTACTTGAATTTGTTGAGTTCCATGAAATATTGCCAATATCAAAGGGAACTTTTCGACGAATTTCCGCGATAGGAAGCTCATCTTCACTGCTAAATTCTTCATCATTCTTATTTCTGTCATTATCCAATTCTTCTAAAGTTTTATCTTCATTGGGATTTTCTTGAAGAATTATTTGTTCTAAAACTCCCAGATCTTCTATATCATCCTCATCTGTATACATAAGACTCATGATCGGAAGGTATTTCTCCAATGAACATATCAAACGTGTTGGACGTCATATTTTCCAATTCCTGGAAGCGCCATTGTTTCTTCTCTGAAAATTTTATCACTTTGTAAATCCCAGTGGTTTTGCCGCGAAACCACTTATTCAAATAACAAAAAAATGTAACAGTAAAGGATAAATTCGCGCAACAATTAGTCGCACATAGTCATCTAATAATAAATATATAATAAATGTACTTACCAGCCATTGTTGTCCACTAACTTTACAAATTTTAATAATATAAAGTAAATAATAAATAATAATAAATTCTGCCATACCGACACATTTGAGCCCCAAATAATGCTACGCGTCAAGAGATGGCAGTACTTGCCATCATGTATATCGGTGGTTTACGATTTTAACCACTAGAACACATGAAATGAATTTTGTGAAATGTCGTTTCATTGTGAGACCACTAGGAACAAAAGGGTTAAATCATATTTTGTACGTCCCGACCCGTGAGGGATTTTAGTGTGCTACCGAAACTATTAATTGCCCACTTAATCGCCCATTAAAAAATCTTTCTTACTTTGAACCACCTCTTCTATCGCGTTTGCTATTAAATGAGCTGTTAAATTAGAAAATTTGTTATATGATAGCCCAATAGGTTTATCAGGAGACGCACTGCTCGAAATTTCAATACCGACTCTATCACTGTCACTAACGCACATGTTTGTTTTAATATGTTGTAATATTTTATCGAATATCATTTTAATCCATGCTATTGGATCTGTATTACTTTCGTAGGAAAACGCGTCGATGCTGATTAAAATCTCACGCCACTTTGATTGTAATTTTCGAATTCGAATGATTTGAAAAGGGTCTGGTGTTAAATATTCATCATTTGTTGTTGTGAGTGTTCCTGTTGTTGCTGCTGCTACTGTATAATAATCAATAGATATTATTTTTACGAAATACATAATTTAATATTTTTACCTACATTATTTGAAGTGGATGGTGTCGTGATAGCTGTTGTTGCGGGTGTTGAACTATTTCCCGCCACCAGAAGTAACAGTGCCGCCTTGGCTGCAAGGTATTCCCCACTTCCCGGGGTCAATGTTTTGAATTCCACGATGTTGGCCGCCCTACGGTCAACACCCATAACCTTCTCCCCACAAAAAATTGTTGCGACAAATTAACTCCGCATCTGCATGTTAGTCATAACGGAAAATCGTTCAGGTAGAAAAGTAGAAAAAGTATCGAATTCACAAAGCCGTCGAGCTGGCCAATTCTGTTGATACTCTGCATTGCTGAAATATATATATATATATATATATATATATATATATATATATATATATATATATATATATATATTATTAATTTTTTGTCTTACCTTTAAAATTTATATAAGAGAATGAACACTTTAATCACCGCGGCGAATCAAAGTCAGAAATTGAAGCGCAAGCAGCGCAATGTTCATTTTCGCAGAATTACATAATAGAAAAGTTAATGTTGAATATTGGTAATGAGGTAAAAACGTGTCTAGTTGAGCATAATTTTCCCATATTTGCAAATACAGGAAAACCTAATTTTCCGACCTGGTTAGACATTGTATTTTCTCCTTGTGTTCACTATGTATTTGTAGTATATAACCACAATATAACTCAGTTATACTACTTTTTGATTTTTTTTTTAATTAGCAGGGGTGTTTTGGGTTGCGGGACCTATATGTCCCAATGGAATAGTATACCGGGACAACGAAGACCCAGTGGTATTAAAAAAAAATTGTTTGAGTATAATAATCCTAATTTTGAATACCACTGGGAAACATATAACCCACTATAAAGTACAACTGGGACATATTTGTCCCAGTATCGAAAAATATGATAAAATTGAATATTTCAGTGTCAATAACGCACACAGATATTTTGTATTTGAATATAACAATTTTGATTTATATTTTTATTATTATTCGTACATATTTACCATAAAATCACACATGGTAAGAATGAAAACATTTCTTGCATAATGGTATGTTACATGCGGAACAGATTGTTGTTCGGGTCTCCTTTTTTTTTGCCGCAATTATGACACCTTCTGCGAGTTGAACCTTCCATTGGCAAATGGTCACCAACATTCATAATAATTCTTGTAGCTCGCGACGGTTTGCCATACTGCCGTTTGCGGACCAGTTTAGCATGCTGGCTTCCATGCGAAATGAGAAATTCTGCAAGTGGAATCAAAAAATCTAAAAAGCTCTTCTTTCTAATTTTCAGTTCGGCAAATATTATCCATGTATTTACAGCAGAGGTCATCAGGAGGCGATAAAAAACTCGTTTCCACCACTTCAGGGTCTTCCTATCCATGTCGTATAAACTTACAAGTTGATCAGATAGATCTACCCCACCCATATATTTGTTGTAATATTGAATTGATTCAGGATATGGAGTACAGCAAATTAGAAAAAAAAATAAGTTCACATTATTGGGGCATACAATAAATTTATGGGCGGAACAGATTTAATGCATGAAAATATATCTACATATCGCATTGGAATAAGATTTAAGAAATGGTGGTGGTGTATTTTCACATGGCTCTTAGATGCCTCTGTAAATAATTCTTGGTTATTGTATCGTAGAAGTCATAATCCACATCCAAAACGAGTTTCTCCAAATTCCAACTGCGAAAAGCACCATAATTTCGGTGCATAAACCGCATCAGTAGATATCCCACTAGTTTTCGACTTTTTGCCATTTCGTTCAGATATTGCGTACGTATTCCATGATTTTTTTTTTGAAATTTCTTCAATGCTGAACACTTCCTTGTATTGAGTGGACAACTTGCTCGCTATTTGTTCCAAAGCTAGTGTTCGTACGTTTTTGTTATGGTACTCAGGTATACTAACCATATACAGACATGGCAATTTTTCATACCTTCCAATTAATTTAGTTCTTCAGCTGCTCTACTCCAATTAGATCTATGAAGGTCAAAAATATATACATATTTAAACATTTATATTCATAATATGTATACAAACACTCAATAAATTAACTTGTTTTACTTACTTTTTATTTGACATGTCGAACTCTAATATTTTGCACAGTAACAATTGTAACAATATTGAAACGTCAAACTTTCTGGTGATAACTCTACAAAGTTGGTACTTCCGAAATAACCAAAAAAGTAACTAGACTTGCACGCACAATGCAATGAAAATAACGCATGTTTTAATTCGGCAATGCAAGCTTCGTTGCATTGCATGACCGTTTTACATTATGCAATTTGTATTGCGCACATGCGCAGTTCAGGCCTTGCACCGTGTATTGCATTGCATTGCACAAATGTAAAACAGACTAAGAAAAAAATGGTGGATAATTATTCAATTAGTGAAATAAATGAATTTCTTAGATTATATTACAGTGGTAATAGTTTGAGACAAGTGAGAGATTTATTTGCGTGTTCGTACCCACACAGGCCAATTCCTTCAATACATACGATTCAAAGAGTTATTAATAATCAAAGAAAATATGGGTCAGTGTTCCATCCAGTGTTGCCAATTTAGCGGATTTTACGCTAAATCTATCTTATTTGATATAAAAATAGCGGTGGAAAATCTTAATCTAGTGTCTAGCGGAAATTCTAGGTTATTTAATGAATTTTTAATGGCATATCTGACTTTGTGTAACACGAATCCATTTATATAAACATTTTGCTTGTATGTAGCTTTAGTGTCTTCTGTAGATGACGGTATTCGCGGCAAAATTATTCTCGTGTTTCAACGTTAAAATTCGGTACATCGACGTATATCCATGGAATATTCCTTGGTTATACCTGTCACATAACTGTCATGTTAGGTTATTTATTTCTTACTAGTGAATTCCAGCCTTCCAACAAAATTAGTGTATTGTTTACATATTAATTTACGTTTCGTCAAGTGTGTGATTTATTTCCTGTACTAGAAGATATTGTTGCATTTGAGCTGCTATTTACTAGATGAAAAGTATGTTTTAATATTTTTATGTTGATATTAACGAAATATGAATTATATTACGTTTTCAGATTTAATATTAAAAAAATGCCAAAGCCCCAGTATACTCAAACATTTAGAGATGTGTGGCTGAAGGATCCAACATTGAAAGATTGGCTTATTACTGTAGAGAGCACAGTTGCACTTTGCAAATCCAGTTTCAAAGGTACACTGATTCATAATTTTGTTGTATATATTTTAATAAATATTAACTACAAAAATTTGTTATTTTGTAAGGAAAAGAAGCTGATTATTTACAAATGCACAGAACAAAATGTTCAGCTATAATAAAAAATATTCTTGCACCACGCTTTATAAATAAATTAAGAGAAGATATTGGTGAAGATATTTGGGTTATTGTATTATATATTTTAGCATTGAAAAATCAAACATAGTTAGAACATGTTTAGAATTAGTAGAACTAGAAGAGGCTAATGCAGATGCCATTGTAACAGTGCTCCTAAAATTACTAAAAAAGTTCAAATTAGATATGTAACGGAACTTTTTTTATACTTGCCGCTTCTGTGTTTGGGCATCGACGGAAGCAGATAACGTCAATACAATTCACACTGACAGGTAACGATAAGGTTAATTAAGTTATAATTAAGACCAGGTAGTGCACGGCCGAATAGAACAAAGAGTCGAATAAGTGTTGTTCAAGCGAGCAGACGCAGTTAAAGTTTTGTCCAAGAAAAGAGTATAGTGTAGAGTGCTGTGAGAGAGGTGATTTTGTATGTGCTTCGCTTCCTGTGTTTCACTCAACCAAATCTCGTAACCATATCGTACGAGTGAACACAGATCACACCGTAAACCCGGTGGATTCCCGTGACGAGCTCATCAATCCCTCGACTTGAGTGATTCGACTGGAACCAACTTCCCGAGTGGAACCTCCTGTACCGCCAGCCGAACTCACCACCCTCACGGTAGGGGATTCAGTGGACCACACCTCTGCATCTGAGTTATCATCTTTTCGGATAAGTATCATCTTTATTCTTTGTCTACGACCACGTGCTAAACGACGAGTTTCTGCTCGTAGTCAACTGACCAACGCCCTCTTGCCCAGTCGTACGTAGTTCGCGAGAACACCGCCCGAGTAAGTTCGCGAGTGATCGGTAAATCTCGACTACGACAGATACCATCACCCCCCACTTATTCAACTCGGCCGATAACTTCACATTTCAATATCTGCAATTGTCGATACGAACTAACGTAACGATTGATATCGTGTATTATTGTAAACTCTGTTCTCTTGGCTCTTGTAATTAGAAATTAAGCCACATATTTGCTATTAATTTAACGTCATTATTGTCATATGTTGTCTCCCTACTGGTGGCCCACCAACACTGACAGCGCGAATTCGTTACGTCTTACTTGTACATGAGGACAGGACTGGGTTAGCCCACCTGCACCATTTTCGTTTTATACTTTCGTAATCCGTGCTTTCATTGTTAGTGGCCCCCACCATTTCACTAGTCTGTAAGTAATTTAAGTCTTGTTCACGTTTATATTTTTATATATGTTATATTCTCTCTCTCTCTTGGTGAACCACACGCATTGACAGTTCGGCTACGTTACAACTCAATTGTACGTGAGGACAGGAGCGGGTTAGCCCCCCTGCATTATTTTCGGTTTATGCTCGTACGGACCCCGGACTGTCACTGTTAGTGGCCCTCACCATTTAACTAGTTTGTAAGCTAATTAAGATCGTTATTTGTGTGAGCTACATGTTTGTGGCGGGATATTGTGAATCTACTTTCGTCGCCTTTAACCCGAATACAAACCACGGTAAATTCAGTTCAAAATACGTCACATATGTTTCATTTCTTCTTCAAACGCCCAACCAACGATCCCGCCTATCGTGAATAATATTTTCCGCTACTTTTACCCCAACCAAAGTATCGTGGCGCCCACCACGAGCTCCCCGTTACCAGACCCACGCCGTACGCAAGCCGTACCCTCGCCGACTCGACTAGCTGGCTGTCGTTGCTCCTCAGCTGTAGAAGGAGGTGGCAGATATTAAAAAAATGCAAGGTATTGGCACAGATAACGCATCAGTAATGGTTGGGGTAAATAATGGCGTTTATAAAAAACTGAAGGAATACAATTCTAATTTAATACTGATTCGTTGTGTGTGCCATTCCTTACAATTAGCTGCCTCGGCGGCTACGAAAGAGTTACCTAGAAATTTAGAATTTTTGATTCGTGAAACGATTGGTTTTCCAAATCTTCTAGTAGACAAATACAATACAAATCTCTGTATAATACAATTAATGATGGAGCTGATTAAAAATTTTACGAGCTTGTGCTACTCATTGGCTATCTATTGAACCAGCAGTGAATAGAATACTAACCCAGTGGCTCGAATTAAAAACTCTCTTTTACATGTCAAGTGTTGATAAGAAATGTATACTGCTCATTTATTGTATCAGATGTATGCGGATGACTTTAATTATGCATATATATGTTTTATCAAACCGATTTTGAGAAAGGTAAATCATGTCAATAAAGATTCGAATCCAATAGTGCAGATCCAATGAAACTCTTAGATGATCTTCTACATTTATTAAAAACTTTAATATCTAAAATAAATACCCCAAATTAGAATTTTAATTTTCTTATACATAATATTGACGATTTTGTTGACAATAATTGTGTTTGGGCTATCTTTTTGAAAACAATTTAAAACAAACTAAAACATCCGGATTTAAAGACGAGAAAGCTTTACGAAACAGGTGCATTTCATTTTTAGGTGTATTAGTAAAGGAAATTATAAATAGAATACCAGATAATATTAATATTTTACGAAAAATGTAACTCTTTTCTTTGTCAAATGCTCTGAAACACAACAAACCCAATTTAATTGAATTACTTCAATTTCTGCACAAAGATGCTGAAGAAATTGAAATAATCCAAAATCAGTGGAATAAATTACATTTAATACCCTGGACTAATGTAAATGATACACATAGATTTTGGACAGAAGTTTTTAATTATAAGGATTGTCAGAATATAATGATTTTTAAAGAATTAGCATATACCGCCATATCATTATTAACTTTACCACATTCAAATGCGGAAATAGAACGTTTGTTTAGTCAGATGAATATTGTAAAAACTAAGGTTCGAAGCAGGTTGCAGTTTGCCAATGCTTAACTCTATATTAACTATCCGAAGCGATTTAAAAAGAATTAATAAATGTTGTTTTAATTATACATTAAGTCCAGATATACTACAACAGATTAAATCCAATGAAACCTACACAAATGAACAAGGAAATAGTTGAATTTGATATGTAATTTACTGTTTTCGTTTCATTCTACATTATTTTGTTTATATTTACATTTATGATATTAATATTTGTGTAAATAAAAAAGAGTAAAGGTGAATTTAATATAATGATGAGAATTAATAATTGAAGGGTCCGGTGCAAAAACCGGTCAGCTCCATTTTTTAAAATTTTACAGTATTAACAAAAAACTATTTTCCAAAGTAGGAAAACTTAACAAACTAAAAATTTCATTTTAGAATTATGGAAAATGTTACTATACAACATTTTTTTATAAAAAAAATGTAGATATACCATTACATTTTTGTAAAATTTTTTTTTTCAAAATGGAGCTGTCCGTTTTTTGTACCGAAATCAAACAACATTACATGAACAAAAACTGGTTTATTTATAAACTAAGAAAAAGAGTAAGTATATAAGTTTAAAACATTTCAACTTCCACGTCTTCGTCATCGCTATCCATGGTTTCCTGGGGTATTTCTGGACCAACAGCATTAAACACAATATTGTAATACCACTTATCGTTCATAGGTACATACTTTTCTGCCAGAGACCGAACATTGTCAAGTTTTTTTTTGATTGATTGGTAGCGGATAATTGCTATAAAGTTTTTCTGACGGTAATGAGTATGAACCTGATGATGTTTTAGAAGAAAATTCAGAGAACAATGTTAGACCTGCTGATATACTGCACTTTACAACATTGGTTTTTTCATACTTGAAAATCCGGTATTTCGAAATAGAAAATTTCTCTTTTGTATTGTTTATTACAGTTTTTTTCAAAAAACTTTTAAATGTTCCGAAAAATTTAGAATCATATCCTGACTCACTTCTACTACGATGAATTTCTTAGAAGTAGTTTTGACCAAATCTCTCCAACCTTTTTGGCGTATAAACTACTTCTTTTTTACGTTTTTCTTTTTCTATTAAGCCGAAAGATCGATCACAGGGTAAGAAACTGTGTCCGGGCTCTGGAAATTGATGCACTATTACTCTAATATTTCTCCCAGTAATATTAACAAATGTGTGTAAAAAGTGTACTAACACAGAGTTCTTATTTTGAGCGAAGCAGTTATCAGAGAATAGATATAGTTCACGGACAGTCGGTGGAAGAAAAGTATCTAGGGGAGAAGGGGGCAGTATTGAACAAAATTTAATCTTTTATTTATATTTTGTTTATTTTATTAGGTAACAAAATTACAAATTTACCATAAAATAGTATAACATCTAGCCTAATTTGTGACGAAAATATTAGTAAAAAAAAATAACTTTAAACAGGAAAAAAAAAATCACAAAGAAACCTCTGATATTGTTCAAAACTGCCCCACCGGTGGGGCAGTTTTGAATTGGCCTGGGGCACTTGTGAACACATGAAAACTTGAAAAAACAAATAGAATAAACACTTTAGTATCGATTACAGACACTTAATTTACACTATAACTATCAAAATTGAAAGGAAAATTGAAAACTTGGGTTGTACGGGCAGTTGTTCCACTTGTAGTGGGAGTCGGTAATTTCATAACTATGTCTTCTGATCTAACGATCGATTTGTCCATAATTTGTGGAAAACAAAACTTCATTCCTTCAGCCTGTCTCTTCAAAAAGTTTACCTCATAATCATCATCATTTTTATCGTCTGTTATTTGACCTACGTAATATTTAATGGTCTTTTTTGTTCTGAATGCAACTAGGACATAATCTTGAACTTTCAATGATTCTACATTAGTAGTTTCATAAATCTCAACTAAACCTTGCTCATCAGAGAATTCCTCCTCATCTGTTGAATCGTCAAAAATAACGTCCTCTTCACTTTCTTCTGAGGATGTATCTGGTGTTAATCTAAATTTTGTAATTTTTGATAAATTCTTCTTTACTTTACTAGTTTTAATTCTCGCTTTTCTTTCTTCGATTTGTTTTTTTCTTTCCTCTCTTTCTAATGTTTCTTTCTCAATTTTGTTCTTTTCGGGTGTTTCTGTTAGAACTCTAGATTTTATTTTCTTTCTCGTATTTTTATTTTTTCGAGGAAGTGCCTTCGGATACGGCCGCACATGTTCTGGAGTTATAATTTCGATCGTCTTAGATTTTTTAGGTGTTGAACACAAAGTTGTAGGTTCTAACTTATTCGTATTATCTATTATTTCTAAATCAACCATATTACATGCGGAAGTAGAAGGTTCTTCATGTGTTATTTGAGAGGTTGTCGGTTCTGGTCTATCTGTCACAAATGCCGCATCAAAATCTTCATCAGAAAAAATTAAATTATTTATTGGCCAAAGACCTGTTCGCCTAAATCCCTCACTTATATTTTTTATCGTAAAAGATGCTTCATACGCAGTGTTAACTAAACCTGCGAGATCATGAATAGTAATTGTACGACCAGGATTACTAACCATCCAATTATTCATTGCCTGAGCTAGTTTTGTTTTAAAAGGCGAATAAACAGTAACATCAAGTGGTTGAAGACGATGGGATGTGTGAGGAGGAAATGTTACCAAGACAATGCCATGTTCTTTGGCATACACTACTGCATTTAAAGAACAGTGTGTTTCATGATTATCCATTACAACCAATATTGGATTTTGTTGTGAACATTTAGTAAAATCTACTATATGCTCTAGAACTTTTAAAAATAATTCTCTCGTCATCCATCCACTGCTTGGTGAGTTCGCTAGTCCTAAACTTCCAGTAGGTGCACCGTTTAACATATTGTCACGAAATCGAGCTCTTGGAAATATAAAAACTGGAGGAATTGTATTACCAATTGCGTTTATGATTCCACATATTGTTATTGAAGTGCCTCTTTCGGCAGAAACTATTTGTCCAACCTGTTTACTGCCCTTCTTAGCGACTACATTGGGAGATTGTAATACAGTACTAACACCAGTCTCGTCAAGATTATATATCCGATCGGGAGAAAACTCTTTTGACTGTAACGCCCGTTCATAATTTTGAAAAAACTCTTGAATATTATGCTTGGTGAAACTTGATGCCCGACTTTAACTAGTATTTTCTGGCTTTCTTAATGATAAAAGGGGATTTCTCTTCATAAAACCTTGTAACCAATCAATTCCTGCAGTCTTCGAATTACCCCATTTGGTAGCGCAAATACTTTTGCCCAATTTTTTGGCGTAATCATAGGCCAACACTCTAATTTGTTGATATGTCATTCCATAATGAATTTTCGAACATTTCAAAATATATTCAACTAGACGATTCTCTTCAGTTTTACTGAAAACTTGGGATGTAGATTGAAAAGAAGAATAATCTGTGTAGTCACGAACAGAGACCGAATTATCAGTTTGAGCTAAGTTTCTTAACTTCTTGCTCTGTACTCGATAATATAACGTTGTTACCTTCAGACCGTATTCACCTGCCGTTTCTCGTAAGCCTTTGCCATTTAATACTTCATTCACAGCTTTGTTCGCATCTTCTTCATTTATAGCAACCCGCTTTCTTACGTAATTCCGCACCATTTTAAACTAGAAAGAAATTAAATAAAAATATAAACTTGGGGCAGTTTTGAACTCCCCCATTGACAGCAATTCAAAAGTGCCCCACTAGACATATGTTTAAAAGTTAGGTTATAACTTCTACATGATAGTTCAATTTATTATGAGAGTGGAGTATACTTTCGCTCACTTATTTATATTCAATAGGTAATTCATCAATTTTTACTTATCAACCAAATTAATTTCTGTAAATTCTTATATGTAAAATCTAAAATACTTACAATTTAGGTACGCAGACAGATCAATGAGCATAACACATACACACTCTGTCGTAGAAGTTAAATTTTTACATTACTAGGATCGTCATTCCTAGTACAGTATATATAGGACAGATGGCGACATAATATTCAACAGCAAAATTTAAATATCAGATGTTCTATACTGCCCCTAGTTCAAAACTGCCCCCTTCTCCCCTATGTAATGGTACAGAAAGCTGATGACTTCATTGCTTCCCTTTTTAGCAGTTACTTCATCGTACATATAAAATTTGCTTTCGCCTGTTTTCGCTGAATGAACACAAAAGTTGTAGACCCATAACTGCCTCTTATAAAATACATCTCCGGAAGCAATGTGTGGTAAGAGCATGTTTTGCTGATAATCGAAACATAGGACTTCAACCGCTTTTTCAATTTTGGCCTGGGCAGATTTTTCTTTTAGCGAGTTGTAAAATGTTTCTGTTTTTGCCAAATGGAGAGATTTTTCCTGCTGTAATTTGGTCTTTGCTTGTAGGTCTTCTTCGGCTCCAACGCTATTCTCTAACTTGTCATATTTTTGGCAGGTATCTGATCTGGGCTGTCCGAAACTTATATTGTAGTTCTAGTTAAAATGCCGACAGTAAAAATCATATGAAACTTTTGGATTTATTTTTCCTCCATCTTCATAAAGCTTATACTGCTCTGGTTCATATTTAGCAAGATATAGCCTATACATTTTTGTCATATTCAATTCAGAAGACAAATAATATCTTTTTTGATTATCGCTCTGGCTGTAGTGCGAACGCCGTCTTGGAAAACTCTTAATGTGTTCGTCGATCTGAGCAATAATTTCATCCGATTTCTTGTTAGCCCTGCTTGCGTGACTTTCGCGCCCATCTTGTTTTGGTGTTAAATCTCCGTTTTTCAATTTTGTCGCAACGCCGTTAACTCGATGTTTTGTTAACCCATGAACAGAGCAAAAGGCCTGTTTGCATACTACATGTGTTTCTGTACCTATCCGAACCTGAAATGATAAAAAAAATACGTGTTTTAGCAAACATAATAGATGAAAAATATGGTTTGAATTTTATAAAAGATGTATACATAACATATTTCTTTACAAAATTAAACATAAAACTTGCCTTGTTATGAAATGCGATGGTTCTTGTACTGCCTTCTCCTGTTTTCACCCTCCGACGCTTTATCATTTTTGCAGATATTAAACCTGCTAAATAAATATCTTGTTTGTGTTTGTCACCAATCTCACAAAACTGCGTCAAAATACTCTGCCTTTCAATATCATTTATTTTTGAAAAGCGAGAGTTTTCTAAATCCATTGCTTCTAATTGATTTTTCCCTTTGGTGAAAGCCGATATTATCAATTTACCTCCTAACCGAGAAACGGAATCCTTAATTAAAAATCCTCTGTTAGCCATGACAATGTTATTAGGCAAAATTTTATCCAAAAACCCAGAATTTTCAGTTATGTGTTTATCGCTGGTTCTACCACCCCATGCATCTGTAACAAGACGGGATCCCACCGACTGGGCTAATTGTAACAAAAGGTACTAAGTATGGGATAACAAAATAAAAACCGACTGCGCCACTAATTTATTGTACAGAAATTAGACTATTAGTTGAAAGAAAAGTGTATTTAATAATATTACAGAGATAAACAATAAAACAAAAAACAGCGATGAAAATATAAGTTGTGATAGCGCGTGGTCGTCCAGAGACGACTCAGTTACCACCGCGAAAACAGAGAAGTGAATGAGCAAAATTGCATGTGCATTTGCATGCTCCTTAAGAGTGCACACGCGGGGGGGGGGGAGGGTTAACTACCCTTAGGAATGTGTGCCAGGCCAAAAGCAGAATTCTTCGAAACGCCACATATGGTAAATCTCAAACCCGGCCAGTAACAAAGAAAGGTCTGCTAAAAGTACAGCCGTATGCAAAAGAATCGTTTAATGTGTACCATGTGTGACGCGCTGCTTGTGACTTGTTACACATCCGATATGTACGAAATAGTGCCTTGTGGAGCAATGCCTATTAAATTTTTTATTGTTTTATGGTGTTTATAGTTACTGCAACACTGACCAGCTATCAATAAACCTTAATGACTTTCAATAAAAATTTCGAAACAGTCAATGATTATAACTATCCTGTTTAAAACAAACAGGATTTTTTTTGTATTGCTTTTACTAACAACAATGTAAGTTACTACAAGCGCATCAATACCTTAGCTCGCGGGCGTCTTAATAGACAAGTACTAACATGTTTCGATGCAAGTCGGCACGGGTTGCCGTGGTCCTACGTAAACGAAATTTTATTTATAAGTGTTTTGTCATTATTGAAACAAAACTAGAGGGTATGCGTTGAAAAATAACTACTTTGATTTTTTTGGGACACTCATATATACCGGGTGTCCCAAGAAATCTGGGACATAGGGAATTAACATGTAAATATAGAAATATTGTGATTACTTCTGAACAATTCATTTTAGAGCATAAGTGTAAATAAAAAAGTTGTTTAGAATTAAAAACTGCATAATATGACGACATATTTAGTGCTCAAATACATTTGTATATCGTGTAAATCAAGTTTGAAATATTGCATTTTGATGACAGATCAGGAGGTCATGGAACAAAAATTGCATGTATTTTTGTTAGTTACAACAACAAATAATCAAAACATAGCGTTTTTGTTTCACGACCTCCTAATCTGTTATTAAAATATAGTATTTCAAAATTAATTTACGCATTATAGAAACATATCTGAAGATAAAATATGGCATCATATCATGCAGTTTTTAATTCTGAACAACTTTTTTATTTACACTTTTGTTCTAAAATGTATTGTTCAGAAGTAATCATAATATTTCTATATTTACATGTTAATTCCCTATGTCCCAGATTTCTTGGGACACCCGGTATATATATATATATATATATATATATATATATATATATATATATATATATATATATATATATATGTATATATATATATATTTTCTGATGGCAAGAGTTAGAGTACCACTGAGCAACCCGTGACAACACCGTGCCACTCAGACAGTACAGAGATAGAAAGGGGGGTTGAGCAAGGGTCGGCTCTAGGCACTAGTTAGGACAGACTCTACCTGGGCTAGTGGCGAACATTCACTGAATAAACACTGGCGAAGCACCGTCTTTTATACCCCCCTTGGGCTTGTTTGTTTGGCAATTGTTTGACAATCGTGTGATTCTATTGGCCGGCTAGGCAACCGTGTGTTTGTTTTTGACAGTTGCTAGGCAACCGGCAACCGTGTGTTTGTATTGGCTGGCTAGGCATTTGTTTTGTGACAAAAGACGAACGAAACGACACACTGGATCTACCCGTAAGATTGCTTGTTTATTTTAAGAAAGAAACAAGATAACCGTGACGCCACACGGTACCTCTCCGCACAGTTCGGTGTTGTTAGGTAGGCGGCTGGGCGGGAAAAACAAAATACAACCGTGTTGCACTTCGTAACTTCGTTACACCTCCCCCTTCTTTGGTACATGAAAATCATCATTTTCGTCCTTTTCTTTCTTCTTCACTCGCCGGAATGGTGAACCACTGCTTAGTACCGGGTATTCGGCAGCGGTACCGTTTGTGGGCCGGAAAATTTGCGGGGGAATGGTGCAGCTCCGGGGTTGTTGGGACTTCTGGGTCGCCAGAGAGCTTAGCCGTGGGGTGTGTGCACCAGCTCGTCCAATTTGCCTTCCATCCTGGCAGCTCCGGAGTTGATGGGGGTTCGGGGGTCGTGGGTAGAGGAGAAGCGTATAATTTCAAGAGGTAGTCCTCCTCTTCGGCCTCGGTGGTTGCTCTGCGGGCTGGAGGAGTCTCGGATAGCGGAGACAGCATTTTAAGGATTGGAGTAGGCGGGTTTCAGTTCTTTGATGTGGGAGCGGCATTTACGGTGCCCATGCACTTCTTTCAGAACGTATGTCTGGTGTGAGATACATTTCTCAATACGGTACGGCCCGGACTATCTAGGTGCTAGTTTTGCCGCAAATCCTTTTGCAGCTGATGAGAGGACATGATCTTTTCTCATTACGAGATCGCCTACATGGAACCGGGCTGCTCGATGTCGCAGATTGTAGTGCCGACTCTGCTCGAGCAAGGTTAACACGGGCTAGTGCCATACAGTCGGCCAACTTTTGCAGGGTGACCAAATGCTCCTCTGGGATGTTATCCGTGTTGTCCACATTTTTGTGGGGAGTGTTCGTGCATTTCCGGTATAGAGTTGCGGGTAATTCCAACTCACGTCCACAATTCAGGAAAGTTGGAGTGTAGCCCGTGGAAGTATGTTGAGCACTTCGTTACACCATATAATATATATATATATATATATATATATATATATATATATATATATATATATAAAATATAATTGTATAATTATACAAGCAGCCACTGCGCGGCCACTTGCATGTGTGAGTATATAGGAGGTTAAATATATAGACATTGTAGAAAATTGCCACCGTTGAAACTGTTGAAGGCCGACCCTGCTTCAACGGCTTTTGTGTTATAGAGTTGGCAGCACTCTACACGTTGCGATCCTCATGGCCAGTGGTTTTGAAACTATGGCCCGCAAGAAAAACATCGAACTCAGAGTAGAGAAATGAAACACTGTGGAATTTGGAAAAAATAGAATAGTGCAATTGTAAAATGAAATGAAAATTATTTCTACCTATATACACCAATTCAATGTGATAACATGTACATCTACATATTAAATTTGCACCCTGATAATGCAAACAGATAGTAACTGATAAAGGCAGGAAAAAATAATAAAGTAAATAAAAAATTAATATGTGTATATATGTAAATAATAAAAAAAGATGAAAAAAATATGTTTGAAGTGGAGGAGAGTGAGTGCAATGAACAGTTACATATATGTGCGACATAACAACTCGTCAACATTGGACACAGTGAACAGCGTTCCATTTCTAATTGCTCACCGTTGAATTCTTTAAGAATAACTATAATTACGTAATACATACCTCCCCCGGGACACGGCTTCGTGTCGGACACAGGCGCTGAAACATGGCAGAAAAAAATAAGCATAGCAGGTTCAGAGAAATTATGTTATAACGTACATTTATTTCTGCCTATCAATCCCGATATGACTGCAACGAATATTTCATATTAGTATAAAGAAGTTAAAGATACAGCAAAGATATTATGATAGAAACGTACCGGTATTGGGCTCCTCCATACACTCGAAAAACGGAGCTGTCTCCGAGTCGTCTGAAAAACGTGAGAAAAATATATGTAGACACTACGTTGTACTTGTTATTGCCGAAAAAAGATCTGTCCGCTGTCCATATTGGCTATTAATTCGAAAAGCAAAAGAAAGGATTGAATGAAAGAGATCTACGAAAAAAATTACTATGTATCGAGCGATGGCAAGAAGGTGTGTTTATGTGTGTGTGTGTGTTAGAAAGTAGTAATTTGTTTACAGTGAAATAGGATTGCAGATTACATACCATTCTGCACGAAAGGTCCTGTACCGCATTCCATCGGAGATGGAGCTGAAACAGCCAAAAAAAAAAATGAAGAAAAAAGTTTAGCGGAAAAATAATATATATCATACTTTGCTCTCTCTGCGATGAAGTTCCTGGAAGCTCTGAAATGGATTATAAATAATATTATTATGACACATATATACTTGTAAAAACGGAAAATCAAATTTCGAAAAAATCACACTTTTGTCATTATCTAGTAAGCCATGCAACATTTTAAAAATATGAAATCGCCATTAACATCGGCCCATAAATGCGCAACTTTTGTCTAATTTAACTGACCTTGTAACTATTATAGTTTCCGAGATCCCTGTAGTGGCCCGTTTAAATAGGACACGCTATATATACACATAAATGTGTGTGTTGCGCGCGCGCATGTCTGTGTATCTGCCAGGATGCAATACATTGCTAATGAAGAGTATAACTTACTTTGTCCAGGTGTCATCAGCGACATGGAGAATATCTTTTTTCCTGTGGATATGAGGGAAAATTATTAAATTATTAAAGAATCTTTGTAATTTCTATTACTACGTAGAGGCCATCTCACCGTTGTTCATGTTGTTTCCTGAAAAATTAAGTAGAATAATGATCTGTAACTAATAATAATAAAAACACCCGGCGCGGAAGGGGGGTAAACACACACACAACAAACAAAATGGACTACTCATTCTTCTTTAAAACATGCAAACAACAATAGAAATGTTAAGATTTGGAACTACACACGTGCATTATATGATATGAGAAATATTATAGTAACATAAACGCTATATTCTGTTGATGTTTATGTTCTTTGTTTATTTGCTTGAGCGGAATAGTCCGTTTTGCTGAACGACAGAAAACAATTGCGTTTGACCGTTAATTTGCTGTCTACGGCAAGAACTACTCAATATATAGTAATATGAAGGCAAAGAGTGTCATTTGTTATATAATTTGTAAGGTACGCAAACCTACGGTACGGAATGAAATTTTCGCCGCAAAACAAGGGAAAAATACCACAACGAACACATATGTCATTTAATAATATCTATTAACATAATATCGAATGTACAGCAATGGGCGAATTAGTTGTTCTTATAATAAATCACCGAATATGAAACACATACCTTAATATTCACGCAACTGCTACGCACAATATGAACTTATTTGTTGTGAAAGAAAAATCACACCCAGGAACAAAAGAGTGATCGTCATTGAAATGTATGTGAAATGTTATGCTTGTAAATCGGAATCTTTTGTCTTTTGCAACGAAGGTCATATTGACGAATGGAAATTTGTTAGCCCTGCTTTCCATGCAGAGTATATGAAAAATAGCAATATATGTATATTGTTTTGTATATCATGAGTGCAGACTCGGATCACCAAATGCGTATTACATCATATCAAAAATATTAATTAATTAACATTATATTCTTTTGATAATGTCTGTGTAAAATGTTGTTTATTTATTTGAGGGGAATCCCCCACCGGGCCAAACAGCGGAACAAAATGGCGTTTGACCGTTAATTTGTTATTCGCGGCAACAACGACTCAATATGGTATTATGAAGATAAAAACTAAAAGTGTCACAATGTTATAGACTTCAGGAGAATGCCGAGATACATGAAATAATGCAACGGCTAACACAGACTACGACACACATGCAAATGTAAAGCCACATCATCCAAAAACCATGAAAATTTATTAATACTGCAAATATTACTATCGCATGCAAACGAAGACGGTGTAAATGGTAAAAAAGATAATTTTTCTTCTATAAGTAACAGCAAAAAATAAAACAACATACCTTCAAGTACACAAACTGATGCAAACTGAACTGATTTGTTTGTTGGCAAGGGCTAAACATGCCAATACCCAAAACCTTCTGCGCATGGCACATGCGACCACCACAGATGGCAAATATTTTATTTTAATGTACTAGATGGCATCTCAATATATAGTAAAATAATCCCATAATTAATAATTAACATTTTTTTTTTTAACTATGTGAACGTTGATTTATGTATATTGGAGTATTCTGCTGTGTTCTGAAAGATGAGAATTTGCCGGATTAAATTTTTGTATGTCTATACCATCTGTAAAGTAAACTATTTTTGAATAAATTCACTTTGAAATTTGTTTCAAAATTCAAATGTCCCCACCACATGCAAACACGTCTCATTGGTTGTGACGTCATGTATTAGTACGTATTTTAGATTGTATTCTGACTGTTCTACGTTCACTTACTTCTTTGACAAATTGTACAAGTTTGAATAATATCTGAAATGGATAAAACAAAAATACGTAAAGATAAATGTAGAAAATATTGTATTGTGCCATTGTGCAAAAACAATAGTGAAAAGAATCCGGATAAAATACTTTTTCAAGTGCCATTGATACTGTCGAAAAGGAGATCGTGAGTGACAGCTACAGGACGAAGCTTGTCGGATTTTTCAGAGAAATCAATTCTATTTGTGTACGAGGATCATTTCAATGTACGTATATAGATATGTTATATTGAATACATTAAATTATATAACTGTAACCACTATAATTGCAGCTAGAAGAAGATATGGAAAATTATATTAAATTTAAAATAACGAGAAGCCAGAAAATTATGAAAGATGTCGTTCCTCATATATTTCATTGTTAACCTAATAGAAAAAGGGCACATTCGAAACCAGAACGGGAGGATGATATCAAACGAAGAAGAGAGCAGTTAATAGAAGAAGCGATGAAGACGGCGTCAAGAACTGAACAGTTCCATCAACTTCTACAGTAGAATATAGCGAGACTGAAGAAAGTATTTGTGTACAAGATAATGATCAAATATATAAAGATATTGCTATTCAGGTTAAACCAAGTGTCAAACATAAAGTAATTCAGTGTAACATGAGAAGTAAAACTGTTGAAAAAATTGTTCTCCCATAAAATTCGTACCTGTATGTAAATAGAATTATGTCTCTAAAACTTACTTTCGAAATTACTAATAGCGTACAAAGAATAATATCTAACATGTTAGGGATTAACAATATAAGTCAAAAAGTACCATTTTGCAGGAGCGACGTTTTAACATTTTAAAATAATATAATATCAAGCCGAAGAGTATATATTTATGTTTACAGTAACTCAAACTTTTCTAATAGCTTTAACTATCACTGAAATATTACCAATGTGCATAATCTGCTTTTTTTAAAAATTTAGTTGACTTGTACTATTTGAACTGTTATTATTTTAAACTTATACTATTAAGACCGGAACTTATACTATTAAATCCATCGTTGTGAATGCAACTATTTCTGCATAATTACACTTATACTGAGGCCTGATTTAAAGATAAAAAGCAAAGAACAGTAAAACAAATTAATAATGGTTAGTAAAATGGAAAACAATTGTTTTTTTTTTAATTCTAATATAATTTGAAAGAAAAATACATTTAAATCAATTTCCACTGAAAATACATTTACATGTTAAGTTATTTAAGTATAGTTTTTTCTTAGTATTCATCAAACTCTTCAACATCGGGCAAAGTTGTTTTGGCAATGGAAGAAGTTTTCAAATTTTTGTAAAATTCATGAAACGATGGACTTATAAGAGGCAAAAGATCTAAGATATCTTTTTTCTTTTCCCGTGAAATAGGAAGTGATGTCTTGTGACAAGGCATAGGAACTAATTTATCTGTAACATTAGAATTTCTTCTTAATAGATTCAGACATCTGAAAGGAGCTTCATCATCTAGAGTACATTTAAAATAAATAGTTGCATATTTCCGTGTATAGCGTAACCATCGAATATCAGTCCATTTGAAGGGGTTTCCGTCTTCATCTTTCTTTCTTAAAAACAGAGTAGATCTAAATAAATCCGCAAAGTTGAGAAAATCTAAGTGATTTAATTCTATAACTTCAAATTTCCTTTTTTTTCCAATAGAACGTACGAGCTGATACCAGTCATGTGGATGCGAAATGGGGATTTGTAACTTCTTTTTTTGCTTTTCGATTAGACCATGATCCACATCGCACTCCAAGTGACTATGTCCGCTGACCATAAATTTATGGTCTATTATGTCCAAATGGCTGTTTTGCATGTGCGTTAGAAACATTGCAGATACGTGGGAATTCCTGTTTTGCCCCCCACATGTATCAGAATAAAATATAACTTGTTTGACATCTTCAGGAAGTTGAGTAAGTTCTTTGTACACGCAAGTGGCGATCTGATTTGCACCTCGAGCACCCTCTGATTCGTGCCACATGTAACAACGTACTATACCGCTTGCAGTTTCGTGCATGGTAAGGTTATAGGTCCATAATTGTCTTTTGTAGAACGATACAGAAGAGTTTACAAATGGTGTTGGCAGGCACTGTTGCAAATCGAAAGTATAGCACTTAATACTTATGTTTTCTTTAGATTTAGTTTTATCATTGCTTTTTTTAATGTATGCTTCATCAGCTTCTTTGTGGTGCTTATCCATATCTTCTTTGATAGCATTTTTTTCTTCTTCAGTGGTAGCCACTTTCAGTTTCATTGCCATAGTATCACATTTGTGGCAAGTGTCTACTTTTGGGGACTTAAATGATATTTTCAAATTACGAACTTCTCTCTCATATATATTTCGGCAAACAGGTTTAGATACAGATTCTTTATAAAGAGAATACATTACTGTTAGATTCAAAAATGCTGGTAAATATTTCTTATCATTTATTCTTCTAGTATAATGAGATTCATAAGCAGGAAATGATTGAATGTGCTTACGAACCTCATTAAGTATTTTAGGAGTTTTCTTGTTAGCAGGTGGATCTTTTCCTCTCTTGTCTGTTTCAGTTATACCAGATGTGGAAGAATTTAAACTGTTTGTAATAGCCAATGTAACGAACATTTGTGTTTCATCTAGAGTTTTCATAAAACATCCTCTGCACACATTGATGAGAACACCATTTACTTTGAAATGATATTTGTGAGTAAGCATTCTAAATTTTTCTTTATCAGGATCATCTGTACGTTTTCTTTTGGATTTTGGCTCAATTGATTCTACTAGGCTAGCAACAAATGCCACTCTCTTGTCCCTACTTCCCAAAGCCCAGTACTCTTTGAAAATTGCTTTTCTAATATCCTCAGGCAATTTATCTTTGCATTTAGCACGACAGATACTGAGCGACTTCATTTCTCTGGCTCGGATTACTTTTCCTTTCAACGTAGTATAACTCTGTCCAGTATTGCGTTTATTATATTTTTCCGCTCTTCTTTTTCGAGAAAAGTTCCCAATATTTAAATTTTCATTTTCTGATAAATTTGAAGTACGCTTTTCCTTAGTCTTACGTTTCTTGTAACTGTTATCTACTATCTGGTGAAACACATCGACATCATCTTCGTCTTCACTCGAATCTTCACTTACAGTTGGAATATAATCCTTATCTTTCTCGTCAGATAAAATTTCTTCGTTGATCTCGTGACGTAAATCATTTTGTGTAACCATAGGTTGTGAACACGCAGAACTTTGATTTGCTCTTTCATCTGAAAAATATATTATTTCAAAACAGATAATAGTGAAGTAAACATTGTGAGAAAAATAGAAAATAGAATGGTTTGTTGAATTAGGCGTAAGCTCACTTTCTTGAATTGTTAATTCTATAATATCTACTATATCCTTTTCTTTTTGGATCGTTAAATGTTCACTTGTTTGCGTTATATCTTCTGAAATATTTTGAACTATTATGAATGTAATTAGAGCATCCTACTAGTTTTATCTTAATGCAAACTTACCCAATAGAATGTCCGTTGATTCCAGCATTTCGGGTAGTGTATTATATTGAATTTCAATCACTTCCTTTATTTCAGTAATTTGATTACTACTACTTTCTAGGTCAAACTCTATTTGCATATTACGCATATCAACATATGAGTTTAAATGCGTCTTTTCACTGTTATTTGCTGTTTCCTCATTACCTGACATTATAATAAATTTAATTAAGCGATATTTATGTGATACTTACATGAAATTTTATTTCTGGAAAAAGACTCAGAAGAGTTACCTTCTACCATAACATTGTCCTGTTTATTCTTGTAAACAAGCTGCAACATTTTACTTGATCTACTCTGTGGATTATAAAATCCAATAACCTTGTTATTATCTTCCATTTTAAATATTAATATTGTTTTCAGTTAGTGCTAAACAACTTCATAACAATTTAGGTTAAATCGCGTCATTAAAAGTGCGTAGAACATAACCTGATCTGTTCAACACGGTTTCAAGAGTACATGTCAATGCTGATCGAGAAGGTCGCGGTATTTATTTGTGGTACTAACAGTATAAGTTGACTTGTACTGTTAATCCCTATACTGGAACTATAATTTTGAATTAACATGTTAAGTTCAATGCAAGTTTACACTGGTAACACAAATAGCTATGACTTATACTCTTAGGACAAACGTAGAATAGCCAAAGAACAAATGAATAGTGGCTTATACTAAAAATGAACAGAACTTGACTTATACTCTTAATACCTAACATCATAGATATACCACAATAACCAAACACAACAGTTAAAGAATAGATATAAATGGTTATACTTGACTACTGTGAAACGATCTACTAATACGTGACGTCACAAGAGAGTGGGGGAAAATTTCTTGGATTCTCAAAGGCGCGAACTTTTAGGAAGTTTCTTTAATTTACTCTGGACAAAATAAAGCAAATAAAAAAATTTTAAAAAGTATTTTCGTTAATAAGGGTGCAAGTGTGACATTTTAAGCGTATTTCAAAATTTCATGAAAGTTGCCTATTGTACATGTATATATTGTGTGCAGTTGAGCAACAAAATACTGATATCACATATACAATACTGATATCAAACTGGAAATAGACAAATCAAACACTATGTAAATTGGATAAAATGGAATAAACTGCAATTGTAAAATCGAATGAAAATTATTTAGGTATGTTGCGTGCTCACTAGAATTTTAATACACTCCTCCCACTCACCCTACCCTTCTAAATACGGTCCTCTCATTCACCCAACCCAACCCTACCCTTCTCAATACACTCCCCTCACCTTCAATTCTCAATACACTCCCCTCACCTACCCAACCCTATCCTACCCAATAATACACTCCTCCCGCTCACCCTACCCTACCCTACCCTACCCAACAGAATATTCCGTGTATTATAAATTGAAAAAATCTTTTTAATATAAATCACTATACGATTATAACGAATATAAACAGAAGGATATGGGATAGGATGGGAGAACGAATACATGAAAAATAAATAAATGTGAATCAGTTTAATAGTCTTCTCAAAGAAACAATTGAGATACAATGTATAACATGTAATTAAAAAAAAAAACAATATCTGGAATACAGCAAAAAAGGTAAAGGAAAGAGTTATCCAGAATCAAAAAGTACATAACATAATGTTATATTTACTGTCCAACATTTACATATCGAGTAAATCAATTTTAAAACATTGAATTTGGTAACAGATCAGGAGGTGATGGAACAAAACGTAAATGGTTGTTTGTTACTTTCAATATCAATTAATGAATGCACAGCGTTTATGTTGCATAACCTCCCAATCTGTAAGTTACATGCAGTATTCCAAAGTAGATTTATCCGTTCCATATACATATTGCTACACCAAAGATGACATCTGATTATGCAGTTGTGAAAGTCTGAACAACTTTAATATTTATACTTTCGCTCTAGAATCTAACGTTGAAAAGTAATAACAATTTTTGTATATTAATTCCCTGTGGCCCAGAGATTACATGGGACACCCGTAATATATATATATATATATATATACCAGGTGTTAATTAAAAAACTGGCCATAGGCGTTTAACATGTAAAATCAGTTTTTCCTCCTGCATTAGTTACCAAATTACTTTAGAGAAAAATACTTTAAATAAAAGTTGTAGAGAATTAAATTCTGCATCTAAGTGAGCAATCAGATTTAATGTTTGACATTTCCTAACTGAGAAAATCAAGTTTAAAATTTCATGAAAACACTTAAGATATAGGAATAGCCATGGAATTTAAACAAAATTAAAAACAATTGTATGACATTTGCTGTCAAAAAAATTATTAAATCACGAATATTTAGATAAATTTGTCCAGAATAGAACCATTTTATTACTTGAAGCTTTTCTTCATGTGAAAACTGCTCCATACTTTTAGAAATATCTGTTATTGAACGAAAATTACGAAACACAAATTTTTTTGACAGTTACAATGTCATACAATTGTTTTTAATTTTGTCTAAATTCCATGGCTATTCCTATATCTTAAGTGTTTTCATGAAATTTTAAACTTGATTTTCTCAGTTAGGAAATGTCAAAAATTAAATCTGATTGCTCACTTAGATGCAGAATTTAATTCTCTACAACTTTTATTTAAAGTATTTTTCTCTAAAATAATTTGGTAACTAATGCAGGAGGAAAAACTGATTTTACATGTTAAACGCCTATGGCCAGTTTTTTAATTAACACCCTGTATATATATATATATATATATATATATATATATATATTAATATTATATATATATAATATATATATATATATATATATATATATATATATATATATATATATATATATATATACAGTGTGTCCCAGCGACTACCATACATAGGAAAATTAACATTGGGAAATTATGTAAGGATCAAGTATTGCTGTGTCTGTATCTAAACATGTGATTGTCACAAATGAAACAGTCGGTAATAGAATTAATCACATTTAAAACTGTCAGATTGCTGTTAATTTTAGAATTTGCTGACACAATAGAACTATTACCATTGAATTATCAATATTCTTGCAAATAAACAATATTTAGGGATAAATAATATGGTTATATTTATTATTTTATAATAAAGTTGTGTAGAAACAAATTTGGATGATTTTCAGTATTACATACCAACAACAGATAAGCACTAAATTTAATATCACTAGCAGGTACTTATCAATGAAATGTTCAAACGTATTCCCATTGACTAGCAGACAGTAGCTTAATCTGTCATAAAATTCTGTTCCCCATTTAAATGTAAATGTGTACTCGTCAGTGAAACAAATATTTTCTAAAGCATGACATTTATTAAACATTAATTCACAAAAAGTGATTGGTTTTTCACTATCTGCTGCTAATAGCAGCGTGTAATATTTTTCAGCAAAATATTTGTATTGTTTATGAGTGCTGTGATTCACCGAGATTATTTGTAATTTCCCTCACACTTCGACAGCTGCCAGAATATCTACTTCGTTAACATTCTGGTTTCCGTTTCTATTACTTTTGCGAAGGCAATTGACGCACCCAATTTCCTATTTTAAATAAAATTCTTTTAAATAATTATGTATTGCAAAATTATTTGACAAGTAAATTTCTTTGTTTTAAATCTTTTGTTTTTGTCACTCAGAAAGAATATGCATGTAGCTCAAGGCAATAGTTGATCCTTATATAATTTCCCAATGTTAATTTCCCTATGTATGGTAGTCGCTGGGACACACTGTATATATATATTGTGACAAAGTGTATTTTTTGTGTGTGAAAAATTACTTTTGCACAGAGCATTGACCGTTAGCGAACCAATTAACGCGGTCTACGCTCGAGCTCCGGACGGATTGAAACAGTATTCGTTGAACTGACTGGTTTAATTCGGGGTTCAAACATGTGTGTATCTCGGGGGTATAAATAGCACAGCAAATTTCATGATAGTCAGTTAGTGTTCCGCTCTCCGAGGTGACTCCAGCTACAACCGAACCGTAAGAAAGTTTCCGTATTCCGATTTATTGTACCGCCTTGTGCGGCAGTGTATATTCTTTGTATTGTTGAGTGTTGCTCTGCACTGTTGCAGAAGTAGCCGCATTTTTGACTTGTATTTTCCAACTGTGACTTGGCACTGCGACCCGACCTGTTGTCAAGTCATTAGTTTCTGTTCCGTATCAGCCGCACTGCGACCCGACCTGGGCGGCTGTCCTACACTGTTGCTTGACACTGCGACCCGACCTGTTGTCAAGATATCAGTTCCTACCCCCGTACCAGCCGCACTGCGACCCGACCTGGGCGGCTGTCCTCCCCTGTTACTTGGCACTGCGACCCGACCTGTTGCCAAGTTCAGTCTCCGTCCCGTTACTAAAGTATCCTGTTATAACGACCATTGTGCATTTCTGTGTATGGCTATGATTTATGGAATATCTATTGGAATAACGTGTATTGTTCATCTGAGTGATTAGTGAATCACTGCTGTTATTTTTGTTGCACCACGTCGCGTGGCGCAAGTTAGTTTATTTTACAGTTTGTACTACAGTACAACAGCACGACGTCAATAAAACACCAAACTTTCTGTGCAAGCTAAGTTATTTCTGTTACCCTGATCTCCCTTGAACTATCCTGGCACGAATCCGATTGGCGCCCGAGCAACCCGACACCCGCACTACCAGGAAGCGTCACAAATTGGCGCCCGAACAGGGACCGTAATAACTATTAGCATGCCTGGAAGTCTTCCTGACAACACGTGCACACCACCGCCACCACCGCCATTACCGACCCCACCGACCGCAACCTTCCGAACTCCGCATACACCAGCTCAGACCGGCTGGATTTACGAACTGCAGCGACCGGCACTAGAGAGAGAGCTCAGTAGATTCGGGCTGAGCACGACAGGAGGCGTGCAAGAACTCCGCAGACGACTGGTAGGATTGACACAACAAGTCATGGAGAACCACGCGGTAAACGAGACCTTCGATGCCAGCTCACAGGCTGAGCCAGAAACACCGTTCGCCCCACCAGCAGCGGCGTATTACTATGCGACCCCGACATTGCGCACTCCGGTACACGTCTGCGAGACAGTAAGAAAGTGGAACGTCCATTTTGACGGTAAGTCCGACCCTGTCGCCTTCCTGGAACGGCTTGAGGAATTAAAGACGAGTTACCGACTGACTGGAGAGCAGTTGCTGCTAGCCGTGCCCGAGCTGCTACGGGGTACCACTCTGCTATGGTACCGCAACAACTGCAGCTTCTGGGAAAGCTGGGAAGATTTTGTGACAGACTTCCGTCTGTTCTTCTTACCACCTGACTACCAACTACGCTTGGAAGAAGACATCAGCCGGCGGAAACAGAAACCGGGAGAAAAAGGCCGCGACTACCTGGTGGATCTGCAAACGTTAATCCGCAGACACGGCAGTATGTCCGCTGAACAAGCTCTGTTCAGATTGTACACAAACATGCTCCCGGAATACCGACAGCGTATCCGACGCAAGGATGTCACCGATATTCGTACACTGAACCAAGAAATGGCAGAGTACGAACAATTGCAGAAAGACATGGCTAAACCGAGCCCAGTCCGCCTAGCCAGTGTGATACCGGAGCCGCAGAAATCACAGAGCCAAGGATATGATCCAAAGAGAACATGCTGGCGGTGTGGACAAGAGGGCCATTGGCGAAACCAATGTACCGCGACACCGAGGAAGTTCTGCTCGCGTTGTGGCACTCATGGAGTGATGTCCCGGGACTGCGCATGCGCTGCGCAGTCGGGAAACGCGTGCACGACTGGTCAGTAAAGGAGGGGGGCCAGCCGAACCGCACCAGCAACACCCCGACCCTCCGCAACACAATCTCCACACTGAACGCAGAGCCGATCCCGGACGGACGGGTATTCGTGAATGCCACCATTGGCGACTGGACTGGGCCTGCTCTCGTCGACACCGGTGCCATGTGCTCGTACGTAGATGAAAGTCTATTTGCAGCACTACGTCACCATCGTGCCGAGTACCGACCCGCCCGCTTCACACAGGCGAGAATGGCAAACGGCGTCACCACCGACATTGAAGAAGAATGCACGGTGGGATGTAGGATCGGAGACATCTGGCGAAGGATGACCTTCATGTGCCTACCTACACTCAACAACCGCGTGTTACTAGGCATGGACGCCATTCGGGCGTATGGAATGGTAATAAACGCCAGAGATAACCAAGTCACCTGCTATCCGACTGCCATACTCGCGAGCACCTGCAGTGTACTCCCGCCTCCACCAGCACCGGTAACCACGGAACCGCGACTGACAGACTTCCTAGCTAGTGAGCTCGCGAAGTTCCAGAGTATGAAAGGCGGCACGCAGCTAGTGAACCACCACATCCGGCTACGCGATCAGACACCTATCAAACAACGATACCAGCCCCGTAATCCGAAAATGCAAGCTGTTATTGACGAGGAAGTCGAACGTATGTTGAAGGAAGGCATCGTTGAACGCTCACACAGTGCGTGGAGCTCACCTGTGGTTATCGTACGTAAGAAAGATGGCAAGCCGCGATTCTGTGTGGACTTTAGACGACTCAACGCCGTAACCGAGAAAGACGCGTACCCTTTACCGTACATAACCGCCATCTTGGACCGCCTGCGACAAGCGCGATACTTCTCCACGATCGACTTAAAGCAAGGATACTGGCAGGTACCGTTAACACCAGAGAGTCGTCCACTAACTGCCTTCACCGTACCCGGCCGAGGTCTGTACCAGTTCAAAGTCATGCCGTTTGGACTGCACGCAGCCCCCGCCACCTTCCAACGTTTACTGGACACCGTTATCGGACCCGAGATGGAGCCACACGCATTTGCGTACCTGGATGACATCGTCGTGCTAAGTTCTACCCTCTCCGAGCACATGGAACACCTGAAGGAGGTATTCCGTCGATTGAGACAGGCCAACCTGCAAATCAATGCCGAGAAGTCTCAGTTCGCGCAGAGCTCCATCCAGTACCTAGGACACGTAATCACCGCAGAAGGGATAAAAACGGACCCCGCAAAGGTAGCGGCCATCGTTGATATTCCGGCACCGAAAAGGATACGTGAACTACGACAGTTTCTGGGAGCTGCTTCGTGGTACAGACGCTTCGTGGCCGACTTTGCTAAACTTGTGGCCCCGCTTACGAAGCTGCTGAGGAAAGCACAACCGTGGAAGTGGGAGGACGCCCAACAACAAGCCTTCGATCAGTTGAAAGCGGCACTAACTAGTGCACCAGTGCTCACCTGTCCGGATTTTAGTCAACCGTTTGAGCTACAGACCGACGCTTCCAACTACGGCTTGGGAGCCGCCCTCGTACAGAGAACCGAATCCAAGGAATGTGTAGTAGCGTATGCAAGTCGCGCACTCTCGGATGCAGAACGAAACTACTCCGTTACCGAGAAAGAGTGTTTAGCCGTCGTCTGGGCTGTGCAGAAGATGCGACCGTACCTGGAGGGTTACCATTTCACAATTGTGACCGACCATCAAGCACTACGCTGGCTACACTCTATCGAAAACCCGTCTGGTCGACTAGCACGTTGGGCACTGTTCTTACAGCAGTTCAGCTGTACCATACAGTATAGAAAAGGATCATTGAACAAAGTCGCGGACGCGCTATCACGACAACCACTACCGTATACAGCCGAGGCAGACTGTCCGGAACTCAACGTGGCTGGAAATCCGCTCCCGTGGTACGAAAGTAAGTTCACCGAGGTACAGGAACGACCGCTGGATCATTCGGACTACCGTATAACTAATGGACGCCTGTTTCGTCGCTTCTGGGACCCCGCAGACCTCAATGAACCAGCTGAAGATACCGAATGGAAGCTCTGTGTTCCACTGCCACAACGCCGCCAGATTCTACAGGAGAACCATGATCGCCCGGATGCTGGGCACCTGGGGATCGCTAAGACAGTATCCCGGATCGCACTGCGCTATCACTGGCCGGGGATGGCCAAGGATATCAGCCAATACGTGCGCCAATGCCAGCTGTGTCAGCGATTCAAACCAGCACAACAAGCAGCACCGGGGTTAATGCGACCGCCAGCGATAGCCGGTCCGTGGGACACAGTGGCCACGGACATAGTAGGACCTTTACCGCGATCTCACCAAGGACACGCTTATCTGCTCGCTTTCCAAGACCGCTTAACCAAGTGGGTTGAATGCCGTCCGTTAAAGAAGGCGACGGGACAAACTATCACGACAGCGTTCCGAGAACTCATCGTGGCCCGTTACGGATGCCCTCGGGTGGTTATCACCGACAACGGCACGGAATTCAACAACCAGGTGTTCAAGGAGACCTTGACGTCGCTGGGAATCCGTCACCAACTGATACCACCGTACACGCCGCAGGCAAACTTCGTTGAACGCGTAAACCGAGTACTGAAGCCCATGCTGGCACAATACTGCGAAGAGGATCAACGAACGTGGGACCGATACCTGCCGGAGTTGATGACCGCCATCAACACCAGCCGTCATGAGTCGACGGGGTACACACCGGCGTATCTCAATTATGGACATGAACTCGTGCTTCCGGGAGAGTACCACCAAGCCACGCAGGGAGAAGACGAGGAGCAACCCGAGCCCCACGTCTTGCCACCGGATCACCTGGACCGCCTGCAGAAGCTGCAAGAGGCCCGAGAGCTCGCGCGGATCAACCTCAGCCACGCAGCCACCCGCCAGAGCGAGTACTTTAATCGCCACCGACGCGACTGGGAGTGCCATGAGGGGGACCTCGTGATGAGACGGGAGCATCCGCTATCCGTAGCCGTCAGGGGATACGCGGCCAAACTCGCTCCCAAGTATTCAGGACCGTGGACAGTCGAGAACCGTGTGTCTCGACTGGTATACGACTTGAGGAACGAGCGCGGCCGACGTCTTTATCGGATACATGTAAAGGATCTCAAACCAGCGCATTAACCATTAGGTGTTCCCTTTAGATATGGAAGCCGTCAGACGGCAACACCGGACGTCCATCCCGCTACAGACCAGACTCACTGTCCAACGCCGCCGGCGACGGATAGCACCGGTCAGCCCGTGTCTGCTGGCCACCCGCCGACCAGCCATGGACCATCCCGCCACGGACCGAGCAGCCCCAGAGCCAGTGAGGGAGTTCCTGGTTCCCAGAACACCACCCCGAAGACTGGACGCGGCCCAGATCGCCCACGAGCTGGGCTCAATGCCGATCTTGCTGTCCCCCCTGCCGACAACCCCGGACAAGAAGAATGAACCCGTGTCCAACGTCAGTGACCAACACCCCCCGGATTGGCTAGACTTGGACACGTCACCAATCCCCACGACCCCCGAACGTGCCATCACTCCGTCCCCAACCCGCCGCCTCCATGGACCGCGGCTCACGAGGGAGATGGCACCCGCCCCCCCACTAGGACCGGCCACTCACCCGCAATCGCTCTCCGAACAGCTAGTGCAGCTGTTCGGGTCCGACTCGCCACCGAGTCCACAACCGCGGACCGATTACCAACTCCACGCCGCCCCGAAGAACACACAACACACGGCCCTCCTTGTGCGCGTACCCCTGGAGGCGCTACGCCCCCCCACGTGTCCCCCCTCGAAGAGGTTTCGCCTCCGTATCCCGGGTGCGGAGGGACAACCGCCCCTGTGGTTAACGATTCCCCCAGGCCAGGACCGCCGAGCCCAGCGGACAGTACTCGTACCAGCCAGCCTGGTGCAAAAACCGTGAAGTGTGTGCGTGTGCGTGTTAGGTTAAGTTAATGGTTAATGGTTAATGGTTAAGTTAGTTAAGTAGCTTTAAGTAGGGTTGTACTATAATTTCTTTGTTTACTTTGGTAGTTCTAAGTTTGCTTAATTTCTGTAGTTCTAAGTCTGGTTTTTGTATTTCACCCCCCCCCCCCCCCAAAGTAAGGAGGGGATGTGACAAAGTGTATTTTTTGTGTGTGAAAAATTACTTTTGCACAGAGCATTGACCGTTAGCGAACCAATTAACGCGGTCTACGCTCGAGCTCCGGACGGATTGAAACAGTATTCGTTGAACTGACTGGTTTAATTCGGGGTTCAAACATGTGTGTATCTCGGGGGTATAAATAGCACAGCAAATTTCATGATAGTCAGTTAGTGTTCCGCTCTCCGAGGTGACTCCAGCTACAACCGAACCGTAAGAAAGTTTCCGTATTCCGATTTATTGTACCGCCTTGTGCGGCAGTGTATATTCTTTGTATTGTTGAGTGTTGCTCTGCACTGTTGCAGAAGTAGCCGCATTTTTGACTTGTATTTTCCAACTGTGACTTGGCACTGCGACCCGACCTGTTGTCAAGTCATTAGTTTCTGTTCCGTATCAGCCGCACTGCGACCCGACCTGGGCGGCTGTCCTACACTGTTGCTTGACACTGCGACCCGACCTGTTGTCAAGATATCAGTTCCTACCCCCGTACCAGCCGCACTGCGACCCGACCTGGGCGGCTGTCCTCCCCTGTTACTTGGCACTGCGACCCGACCTGTTGCCAAGTTCAGTCTCCGTCCCGTTACTAAAGTATCCTGTTATAACGACCATTGTGCATTTCTGTGTATGGCTATGATTTATGGAATATCTATTGGAATAACGTGTATTGTTCATCTGAGTGATTAGTGAATCACTGCTGTTATTTTTGTTGCACCACGTCGCGTGGCGCAAGTTAGTTTATTTTACAGTTTGTACTACAGTACAACAGCACGACGTCAATAAAACACCAAACTTTCTGTGCAAGCTAAGTTATTTCTGTTACCCTGATCTCCCTTGAACTATCCTGGCACGAATCCGATTGGCGCCCGAGCAACCCGACACCCGCACTACCAGGAAGCGTCACAATATATATATATATATATATATATATATATATATATATATATATATATATATATATATATATATATATACACAGGGTGTAGAGAAAGTAATGCAACAAGGCTATATTTCTGTTATTGAATTTAGACAAAAATGTTTCAGACAAAAGTTACATGGTAAAAAGTACTTTATATATCTGTGACCTTGAAATTCTCTTAAGCCATTACGCGCATGCGTTACGCTATGCAACTTTAATTTTTTAAATGGCAACATACCATTTTGACTAAATTTTTGGAATCAGAAAGACTTTTTACTTCCGGTAGTATAAAAATTTTTTTATTAATTTTTTTTATTAATAATAAAATCGTAATATTTGCCCTAAGGTAGAATAGAAATATTTGGGAAAAACAGAATTGAAATATGCAAAAACTTATTATATACCATAATCCAGGGAGGAGGCTCCTGCCCCCGCGGACGCCCATGTATCCGGAAAAAGAATTCCTCCTATATGACGAGAAAGAGAGAGAGAGAAAATAAAAGTAGTTTTGTACAAAACGTATGCAACACCAAATAGTAAACAATTGGTTGTTTTTAGAAAATGTAATTATTGCAAACACTTGCTGGAATAGCACAAAGAAATCGTGTACAACAATTACTGATCAAACGCATATTTGAAGGTTCTTGGGCACCGGTAATGTAATCAGGTTTGTGATTAATGTGTTGTGCCCAGAAGCCGAACAAAAAAATGCAGTGTTTTAATCATGTATGTGTATTATGTACGAGCAGGTCTCTGCTGAGTAACAATCTTGCAAGTGAGATATTTTTCCAATAATATATGAATACGTGTTGTTTAGTTTTGTACATTGATTTCGATCGAATAGCATATATATATAATAGGCAGGTATCGGATTTGACGTTTCTCAGACACGAGTAATGAAATCAGGCTCTGATTAATATAAAATGTGTCATGGTAGTACTTATATTTGTGGTGGTATTACCGCCGTTGGTTTCAACATATAGAGGCCAGCTGATATTGGCAGAATGGCACTGTAATGTGATGCGTTTGTTCCTGCATCGGATAATAGAAATGTGAGCGGCTGATGGTTGTTGAATGGTGGTTCCCGTGACTCATATCGTATATGCAATGAGCCTCGCATTTCATTTTTATCGATTGCCTCTTGCAAATATCTGATTGGTGCCCGTCTCCAATTTTCGTCGATATCAGCATTATAGACATACACATCCCGCCGGGAAATTTGTGTAATAGCTGTTAGATGGGCAGCACCGCCCCAGACCAACTGGCCGCCGGTATGAACGGCGACCGCAGTGTGGTGTATCAATTTCTGTGTGTTATCGTACTCTAAATGCAAACAATTCGAATTAACATTATAATAATAGTTGTATCGTGCAAATGTAATGCAACATAGTAATCGAAATAAGTGGTCGTGTCTTTGATGGCCATAGAGGGCCAGTGAGAATGCATGGAATAGACACGAATCATCACCTTGTTTTGCGATAATGTACCCCTGTTCCTCGGCAAACAGATAGTAAAATCGATCGCTACGGCCCTGATCGATTAGATATTCGGTGTTTCTCGCATTATAAACACACCGCTTTCGGTGGGCGATATCATTCATCCATTGAATAGTCCACGAGTGTTGAACAGTCATTTTGTTAAATTCACGAACGTACTCGTGCAATGGTAGATTAATGGGAATCAAACTTATCGCTTGCAAAGCGGTACTTACATATGATTCCACATTACTTTCATCAACCACAACCACTGGTGCTGCTGGTGGTGGTGGTTTTGATGGCGGTGGTAGTGATGGCATTGCTGTTTTGTCTGCAAGTCGAGGTCGTTTAACGGCCTTTGCTGAGTTAGCAGCCGCCATTGTACCACCGGGTGGTAGCGGCTGCTGCGGCGGCGGTGTTGGTAAAACAACTGGTGGTTGCTTGACACAACTACCGGTTTGTTGCCTGCCGGTTAGCTGTCCTACTGTAGGCATTTCTGGTCTGCTACCATTATCATCATCATTTCGCACACAAACCGTATGTGGCAACAGTAGGCAATCTACAACATTAAACCAATCAATTAATGTGCGAATATCTGGGTAAAGATAGATTGATTCAGCTTCAAAAGCCAGAAAATATAACCCATCAAGTTCCCGTGCACGACTGATGGCTGTATAAAATTGTCCGGAATTTTGAAGTCCCTCAGCGGATACAGCGACTACATCAAGCGTTTGCCCTTGACTCTTATGTATTGTAACGCCGTATGCCAAGTCCAATGGGAACTGTTCCCGGTAATACTGTCTGCATACGGATATGGTATATCCTGACGTAAACGGTGTACGACCAATCGTCGTTGGGGTTTGCCAGGATCTGAGATTACAACATAATTGTCAGACATACTATCGACAATAGCAATTTTACCATTAACCCAGCCGTGTTGGACGTTACGATTCTTAAGTAGCATAACACGTGCGCCCAAACGTAAACGGACACACTGTGGCATCAGTTTATTCTTCCCATCGAGTATTGCAATGTAATCGCGTACTTTTTTCGGCAACGGTCCCTCACCGTCAACATGTCCATCTTGTGCGTTATACATTCGTTCACCTTGCAACGGTAACTTGGTAAGTTCCAGTGCGTTCATGGCGTCTTTTTGTCTCCGTAACGGAAACAATATGAGTCCTCCACGACCGGTTACATCAATGTCACGCAGCTATTCGTCTGTTATTAGCCGGCTACTTAGTGTTTCAATGTCTTCCGGTGTTGGTTGGGCAAGCCGAATGCGTTGCAACATGTCTGCGAACCCGGAATCGTCACGTTGTCTGACGGCTTCTTTGAGTACCACCACATGGAAACCACGTAATAATGCCGTTTGCCAAATGTGTCTTCCTATTGGCGGTAATTGACAGGGATCACCAAACATGATGATACTTTTGCCTGCAAATCGTACCTTATGCATCGGCTGTTTGGTATTTTTGCTAGCTGTAACGGATGATGTGTTATTATTATTGGTGGTGGAAGAGAAAAGATCTATGTAATATTCAAACTTTTGCATAACACTCTGTTCTAACATTGATACCTCATCAATGAACAATACTTGGGTACGTTCCAATAAGTATGCATCGGTAGTACCACGCTCGATGCGACTTATCAATGCGGGACCCATACGTAGGTATGAATGTATTGTCACACCGCCAATCAGATGGGCCGCACAACCGGTGGTCGCCAACTTTTGTACGGTACGTCCATTTTCATTACAATATGCGACGAGAGCGTCTAATAGGAATGATTTACCGACGCCACCCCCACCTGTTATAAACACGAGAACCTGTCGATTCTCGTTCCATGCATCGGTAATGCGTTCGAAGGCACCCAATTGACTTGTGGTGAATGCCTGTAAATAATCTGAAACAGGCAAGTATTTTCGTACATTTAGTTTGAGACCATTATGATCACCATCACCACCATCATCATTGCCTCCAGGTACAGCACTGTCATCATACCCATCTGTGTCATCTGTGATCAGACCACGCATTACTTTGTCCGCATGCATATGATACGGTGCTACCGTCTCTAGTAATGTATCCACATCTTGGTCTGCTAACCAATTGCCAGCTATCAAACGGGATGCAATCTCACGTAAACGATCCAATGAGAAGCCTTGTTTTGCTGCACTCTCTAGGAAGTGAGTTGCCTCATCGGACGCTTCAATCAAATTCCTATCGAGACACTCCTGTAAATAGGTACCGGTTCGCGTTTTCAGTTCGTCAAATGTCACCCGATCAACGGGTACATATCGTAGCAACTTGACTAAACAGTACATCTCCAGATTCGCACCGTACGGTGAGAAGTGTGGAAAGCGTACGATAGCCAAACGGTTTTGACGTTTCCGTAATGTTCGTCCCTTCCGGTCCTTGAGAACAATTAGTGCATTGGCATTGCTCTGTTTTGAACCACCATCGGCATCAGTGTCTGCGTCATCATCATCATTACAATCTATAACAATTTCATTATCATTATGGAATTGATTATAATAATATTGTTCATAGAAATCGGGATAGGTAAGATTATTTAATTGTTTCGGTCGATCTAAATACTTCTCCAGTTTCGTGTCATAGTATAGATTCGTATCGTTTTCATTGAGGTACTGCATATCGGCACGACGTTTTAATATACGGTACTTTGGTGCCGATGCGACCGGCAGGTACACAACTTCCCTTGAACTCATAACGTGTGGCTTTTGTTGTATGAGTGTTGCGGCTTCCAACAATGAGACGAGACGACCTTTCAGATATGTTTCACAGTCGTTTGTCGTTGATCGGATTTCACAACATATTTGGCCAGATACAATTCCCAACCGTCATTAGTAACCATTTGGATATTCATGTGTCCATCCCAAAGTAACAACAGTGCCAGATTATATGGTATGACACGCGAGTCTTCGGCCGCGTGTCGTTTGTAAATGTAACGTACACCGGTTGCGGCCGGTCGTACACTTTCACAATTCACTGTAAATGGAAAACCATATTTACAACGTGTCAACGGTTGTTTTTTTTTTACCTTTCAAACAACGTCTCAGTATGCAACGATGCAGTTGATAACTTTGAACAAAGTTTCTCCATGTTGGATTCATGGGATGTTCACTGTACCGTGGCATTTCGGCACGGACAACATCCTCTGGCACAACACTGCCTGGTTCGACCCAAACAACCAAGTGAGCGTGTAACGAACCCCGTTTCTGGTATTCAATACGGATGAAATAATCCTGGACATTGCCAATTGGTCCCTTTGGATTGTTCAACACGCGACGGCGGAACATCTGTAATCGATTGTAAAATGCATGAACCGTCTCGACAGGATGATTCATGGCGGGCCTGCCGAATCGGTGAACATCTTCAAGTTCTTTTCGACCAGCGGCCTGGTGGCTAGCGGTCAAACCGCGCAGTATCCGCCTGTAATTCGGGCCACGAGTCATTCTCTGTCAGTGTGATAAAGAAATCAGGCTGTCGTCCCAGCTGTGCGGACATGGCAAGCAGGTCCAACGTTTTAGTAGCCCAATAATTCCGTGAATTTGGTATACTGGCTGGCACCTCGGTTCCGTATTGCATACGGGTCATTTTTCGCACGTTTAGCAGCCGTGTCGATCTGTTGTCCGTTAACGGAGCGTCGAGATTTGACACGTTCACCCTGACAGACGCATAGTATTGCATTCGTTCTTTGATTATTAAATCTAGAAAGAAGAACATGTACTCGAGTTCCCGACGAAAACGCTGGTCACACATTGATGTACGCCATCGAATATACATACCTCGTGTAACACCACGCTTACCGTCATGTACAGACCATCCACCAGTACCGTACGGTAACAACCATGGAAATAGTTTCGCCTCCAGGTACGGATCCCCGAATGTCACCTGGCACACATCCGCGTGACCTGTTGGCACAATCATACCACTCTGTTCGCTGTCGAGCAGTGAGATTTTTGTCAATCGCATGCACACCGGTTCGAAATCAACGCTGCCAAATAGTTGTAACGTCTTTGGCTGACCCTGTGTCCGTGGCTGGTAACGCAACAGTGTCTCATAATTCGCTGCGAACATACGATACAATGGATTATTAATTTTCAACCATTTCAGTGCACGTTTCACTAGAATACGTGCGCTCCCAGTCCGCGCCGTCGAAGAGTGTTGTGCGTTCCTGGCAACGATCATTGCATACATGGCGAAGTATCGTTTATCATCTTGATGGCTTACTGCGAACTCACCCCGGAGATGTTACTGCGTTTTGTTGCCATTCTTGAATGCAAGGCGACCAATGCAATCGATCGCCGGTCAGCCGGATCCGTTAATGCTACAACACACTTTGGTAGAGGTAAATTGCGCACACTATCTGGTACTAGTGGATACTGTTCTAATAAATCGATGTTATTACATAACAGACAACAATACCATTGACCACTCGCATTGGTAACGGGCAGTTTTACCTGTGCTTTCGTGTAGTACTTGTACACATTAGGCTTCAACGGTGGACCGTCAGCACTGTTACTGACTGGATACTGTAAGAATTTCCGGTAATGCTTTCTGGAGTCCGCTGTCAGAATGGTAGAACAGTAGCTGCATGCTGCAACGAAAATTGGTTTACACGCAAACTGGTATCCAATTTCCCAGTGTCGCATTGCACATTGATATAATGCGAATAGTATATTTGCAACTGGAACAACAAAAACATCTACACTCCCATTGTCATTGTTATCAGTAGTAGATGGTAACGATGACGTCGACGGCGCAGTAACAGCAACCGGAAGGATCTGCTGTTGTTGTTGTTGTGGACCATCGTGAATACGGTTTTGTTTTCGCAAATGAGTGACACGGTTGAATATATATCCGTGCGATACATTGGGATACCTATTTGTGAACAGATCGATCAAAATTTTACGAAATGCACTGGGCCTACCTCTGTTCCCTGATTGCAAGCCCATTTGAATCGAACGGGAATTATCCTGATGCGCTTGTACTACACATTCAATCAAGAATGCATCCGTCTCGTTATTCCAAAAGGACTAGGATGATCGGGAGGAGGACGACGGTGACGGTAACGGCAGCACCGCCGTTGCTTGCATCTTAAACTGCTGGTACTGACCGATAATTTTCAGTCAGCTTTGTATGGTTATATAGGTTTATCAGGAGACGCTTGAGATTTCAATACCGACTCTATCACTGTCATTAACACACATGTTTGTTTTAATATGTTATAATATTTTATCGAATATCATTTTAATTCATGCTATTGGATCTGTATTACTTTCGTAGGAAAACGCCACTTTGATTGTAATTTTCGAATTTGCCTTTCACGCACAGCTATGATTTTAAAAGGGTCTGGTGTTAAATATTCACCATTTGTTGTTGTGACTGTTGCTGCTACTGTATAATAATCAATAGATATTATTTTTACGAAATACGTAATTTAATATTTTTACCTACATTATTTGAAGTGGATGGTGTCGCGATAGCCGTTGTTGCGGGTGCTGAACTATTTCCCGCCACCAGAAGTAACGGTGCCGCTTTGGCTGCAAGGTATTCCCCACTTCCGGGGGTCACTGTTTTGAATTCCACGATATTGGCCGCCCTACGGCCAACACCCACAACTTGCTCCCCACAAAAAATTATTGCGACATCTCCACCGTTTAACTCCGCTATCTGTTCGTTAGTCATAACGGAAAATCATTCTGGTAAAAAAGTAGAAAAAGTGTCAAATTCACAAAGTATTTTTTTACCATACTTTGTGTTTACAGTTTTTACTTTGTTATATATATACGGCTGATTAATTTCTAATTGTGATATTTTTTTTAACGGCTAGAAGCCGTCAAGCTGGCCAATTTTGTTGAAATCTGCTCTACTATATGTAGAGTTTTATTAGTAAGAGTATACATTGACGAACTGATACTTTGACTGTGATATATACATGATATATACAGTAGTTTAAATGAAAGAAGTCCCTTGAAGGTCAGTGAAGGACAGTACGAGTTTAGATTTTAACCACGCCCATTTTCTCATATTCAGTAGCGTCGTTTATCTAATTTTTAATGGGGCAAATAAGATACTGTAATTTCCGATGGTGAGGGGTTAGCAGATGACGGGGAGATATAAACAAAAGAAGAACAATGCATGCATTAGTATATACCAGATATAAAGTTTTCGGTGAATAGTCGGCTTAGCACCGGTAACAACAGAAATATGATGTTTTGACAGTTCATTACGTTAATCATTTGTGTCTCACATTTTGAATTACAACAACGATTTAGATAATGATATAATATCAGTGGTTGCAATAAAAGTGATTTATTATAACTGTGTTTGTGTTAGTGCATAATATTGATGTTAATTAGTGGTAAATAAGACAAATTGACAGAAAATGCAGCAAAATGACGCTACACGCCTATGCGACAGCTAGTAGTGTAGGGAATAAGATATCAACGTACGTTATTGCAATAGTATCGAGTACAACGAGCCTCATTTTGTTTTGCTTGTCGTAGTATTGTTCGGACATTCTAAAGACAAACGCGTTATATCCATCCTTGTCGCGCGTGCTGTTTGACAATTGAAATGAGAGAGATAGATATATAACTATACGTTAATTCGTATATGATACAGATAACCTTCATGGGACTTCTTTCATTTAAATTTCTGTACATACATATACAGGGTGTCCTATTTAAACGGGCCACTACAGGGATCTCGGAAACTATAAGAGATACAAGGTCGGTTAAATTAGACAAAAGTTGCGCATTTATGGGCCGATGATAATGGCGATTTAGTTTTTTCAAAATATTGCATGGCTCACTAGATAATGACAAAAGTGTGATTTTCTCGAAATTTCATTTTCCGTTATAACTCACAAAGTATAAAAAATATTGAAAAAAGTTTCAAATAAATATTTTAGCATACATAAGAAAGTTTTCGATGAATTTGATGAAAATTTTTTTTAATAGATATATCTGGAGATACAGCATGCAAGTTCAATTTTTCAGATGGAAACCATAGTTAATTTTTCTCTAGCTAGAAAGCGCTATTTTTTCTATTTACAATAATGTATTCGTTTATATAAATATCTTTTTTAGTTTTTAAGAAAAATTAAAAAGTATGGCAAATAGAATGATCTTCGCAGTGTGCCATGCAAATTTGCTATAAAACAATTGCATCTAAATGTGTTATGTACATGCAAAACAATTGAAATTCAATAATATTTGGTAAACAAAAGATTATAGACAAAAAATAATTTACGTAGGTACGGCTTCATACGAAAATCTGTGCAATAGTTTTCAGTTTACACAACGAATTTTGTTTCGTTTATCAAATGTTATTGAATTTCATTTGTTTTGCATGTACTAAACATGTTTGGATGCGATTGTTTTATATCAAAGTTTCATGGCATACTTCGAAAATCATTATTTTTATCATACTTTTTAGTTTTTCTTCGAAACTAAAAAAGATATTTATATAAACAAATACATCATTGTAAAGAGGACAAATAGCTCTTTCTAACTGAACTAAAATTAAATATGGTTCCTATTTAAAAAATTGAACTTGCATGCTGTATTTCCAAAATGAAAAGGTTAAAGACAATTTCATCAAATTGTTCAAAAAGCCTGTTGTCTATGCTAAAATATTTATTTGAAACATTTTTCAATATTTTCAATACCTTCCGAGTTATAATGGGAAATTAAAATTCGAAAAAATCATATTTTTGGTATTATCTAGTGAGCTATGAAAAATTTTCAAAATATGAAATCGCCATTAGCATTGGCCCATAAATGCGCAACTTTTGCCTAATTTAACCGACTTTGTAACTCTTATAGTTTCCGAGATCCCTGTAGTGGCCCGTTTAAATAGGACACCCTGTATATGTATATATATATATATATATATATATATATATATATATATATATATATATATATACAGCCTTGTTGCATTACTATATATATATATATATATATATATATATATATATATATATATATATATATATATATATATATTGTGACGCTCCCTTCGGGGGTTGTCGGGTTTACTCGGGCGCCAATCGGTTTTCGTTCCCGGGATCAGTCAGTGGAGTGGGATCAAGGTAATGGTAATCAATCACAAGATAAACACAGCCAATAACGTAATAATGGGAACCCACGATATTATATTTAATACTGAAAGAACTGGTTCAGTTAATAAACAAATAAATCTTACAGTTAATAACAAAAGAATCTTTGCAATACAAATAATAATAACAATAGTAATCGATGCTATAAATACCAGCAAAAGAAACAGAGAAATTAGTACAAGATATTTCTAACGGTAGTAGCAACAATGTAAGTATTAATTATGGTGCCAAATAACAAATGCATCGTACAGTTAATAACAAATTTACACCTAGCTAAATCAAGTAATAACAATAGTAACCGATGCTATAAATACCAGCAAAAGAACAGAGTAGTTAGTACAAGATATTTCTAACGGTGCTCGTACCAACGTAATAACGGTTACTAGAGGCTCTACGACAGGACGTGCGCAGCGCGGAGCAGTAGTAACACGGAAACCCACCGCAGGACGTTCGCAATGCAGTGGGGGTACGATCACTGTATACTCTGTGACAGGGCGTGCGCAGCACAGAGCGACAGTCGAAAAGGCACACAACAATAAATCGAAATCTTAGATGTAAAGTAAACTATGCAGCAACAGGTCATTCGCAGTGCTGACAATAGAGTACAAAAATGAAACAAAAACTGGCTTACCATACGGCTCGATGAACGGGGGCGGTTGGTCGGTAGTCGGAACACTGACTGCCTTTGTGGCCTATGTCTGGCCCTTTTATACCCACCTGTTAGCGACGGGTCCGGACTGTCTTTTTCGGCAAATTTGCTTAATTGAACAGTCCGGTGCAGCGTTCTTGTCCGAGCGGTGTGCGAGTTTGAGCCGCTGTCAACGGAGCGTTGACGGGCATTGCTCCGCTTACCCAGTGCCGTAATTAAAAACATGTGACTTCGTCACAATATATATATATATATATATATATATATATATATATATATATATATATATATATATATATATATATATATATATAGATAGATATGTATATAAATTAATATACATGCTATTATTATTATTAATTTTTTGTCTTACCTTTAAAATTTATATAAGAGAATGAACACTTTAATCACCGCGACGAATCAAAGTCAGAAATTGAGTGAAGTGGTGAACACCCCTGCACACACATATATCTGCGTTCAACGCCGGTTTGGGAGGGGTAAAAATTGAAGCGTATTGAGAGATTTATTATTCTTAGTGGGTAATCGATTCGCACTGGAACTTATTAAAATGTATTTAATCTATCACACTTCCTTTCGCAAGCAGCGCAATGTTCATTTTCGCAGAATTACAGAATAGAAAAGTTAATGTTGAATATCGGTAATGAGGTAAAAACGTGTCTAGTTGAGCATAATTTTCCCATATTTGCAAATACAGGAAAACCTAATTTTCCGACCTGGTTAGACATTGTGTTTTCTCGTGGTATATATATATATATATATATATATATATATATATATATATATATATATATATATATATATACATATATACATATATATATATATATATACAGGGTGTCCCTAAAATGCGTGGACATCGCTTAACCACAGATTCCTGGGTCGAAAATAAGATGATTTAACTAAACTTACCTATATGCAATTACGTTTCGTTTAGCTGGTATTCTGCTTCAAAGTTCTTTAAAAAAAAAGTTATTTTATCCATAACTACAGAACGCTTGGATCGATTTGGATAATATTCGGTACTGTACTTCTTACGGATGTAGGTCATCTTTTAAGGTGATATTAGTTATTATCAGTGGACCATTAGTGTACGAAACACGGGTAACCCGGCATAAATCAGTCAAAAACTTTTTAATGTTAAGGCCAATAACTTTCAAAAAAATAGTTTCAGAAAGAGACATTCAATAGTAATTTTTTTGTTGTTGTTGTCTGTACTGATATCTGTTAAGGTTTAGGCACGAAAAAATAAAATCTGAGGGACCGCGCACTGCATTTCATAAAAAAATGTCATCTAGCAGTCTGTTTTTTTTAAGAAATAAATGACTATATGATATTTATTAGTGCAATTATTTAGATTTCCTCTGAATTTTTGCAAAATGGGCACCTCGTTCACCAGATTTAAATATTTGCGATTCCTTTTTATAAGGAAATCTAAATAATTGCACTAATAAATATCATATCGTCATTTATTTCTTAAAATACCAGACTGCTAGATGACATGTTTTTATGAAATGCAGTGCGCGGTCCTTCAGATTTTATTTTTTTGTGCCTAAACCTTAACAGATATCAGTACAGACAACAACAACAAAAAAATTACTATTGAATGTCTCTTTCTGAAACTATTTTTTTGAAAGTTATTGGCCTTAACATTAAAAAGTTTTTGACTGATTTATGCCGGGTTACCCGTGTTTCGTACACTAATGGTCCACTGATAATAACTAATATCACCTTAAAAGATGACCTACATCCGTAAGAAGTACAGTACCGAATATTATCCAAATCGATCCAAGCGTTCTGTAGTTATGGATAAAATAACTTTTTTTTTAAAGAACTTTGAAGCAGAATACCAGCTAAACGAAACGTAATTGCATATAGGTAAGTTTAGTTAAATCATCTTATTTTCGACCCAGGAATCTGTGGTTAAGCGATGTCCACGCATTTTAGGGACACCCTGTATATATATATATATATATATATATATATATATATATATATATATATATATCAAACAAAGGTAAACTGATTATTCCTTAAATTTTACTTAAATTAATACCTATTTTTCTTAAAAATTTGATTATGTAACCCATCAAAATTTTTATACTACTGGAAGCAAAAAGTCTTTCTGATTCCAAAAATTTAGTCAAAATAGTATGTTGCCATTTAAAAAATTAAAGTTGCACAGCGTAACGCATGCGCGTAATGGCTTTAGAGAATTTCAAGGTCACAGAAATATGAAGTACATTTTACCATGTAACTTTTGTCTAAATTCAATAATAACAGAAATATAGCCTTGTTGTATTACTTTCTCTACACCCTGTATATATATATATATATATATATATATATATATATATATATATATATATATATATCAATAAATCTTTTTTAACCCTTTCGCTACCAATTTGTTTTTTTAAACATTATCCTTGTGTTCACTATGTATTTGTAGTATATAAGCACAATATAACTCAGTTATACTACTTTTTGATTTTTTTTTAATTAGCAGGGGTGTTTTGGGTTGCGTGACCTATATGTCCCAATGGAATTGTATCCCGGGACAACGAAGACCCAGTGGTATTAAAAAAAAATTATTTGAGTATAATCTAATTTCGAATACCAATTTCAATAAATCTTTATTATTCGTTTATGTTTAGTACATACATAGATCATATGCGTGCATGGGTATTAATAGGGGGGGGGGGTTTGGTGTGATTTTGAATACCACTGGGAAACATATAACCCACTATAACATATGTGGGACATACGTGTCCCAGTATCGGAAAATATGATAAAATTGAATATTTCAGTGTCAATAACGCACACAGATATTTTGTATTTGAATATAACAATTTTGATTTATATTTTTATTATTATTCGTACATATTTACCATAAAATCACACATGGTAAGAATGAAAACATTTCTTGCATAATGGTATGTTACATGCGGAACAGATTGTTCTTGTTCGGGTCTCCTTTTTTTTGCCGCAATTATGACATCTTCTGCGAGTTGAACCTTCCATTGGCAAATGGTCACCAACATTCATAATAATTCTTGTAGCTCGCGACGGTTTGCCGTACTGCCGTTTGCGGACCAGTTTAGCATGCTGCCTTCCATGCCAAATGCAAATGGAATCAAAAAATCTAAAAAGCTCTTCTTTCTAAGTTTCAGTTTGGCAAATATTATCCATGCATTTACAGCAGAGGTCATCAGGAGGCGATAAAAAAACTCGTTTCCACCACTTCAGGGTCTCCCTATCCATGTCGTATAAACTTACAAGTTGATCAGATAGATCTACCCCACCCATGTATTTGTTGTAATATTGAATTGATTCAGGACATGGAGTTTCTGTTTTTCTGCCATCTTTCGCTTTTCTAAATACCACTGTCATTCGATTACCGTGTATATTAGATAAAACAGTGACATCTTTTGTGTCTTTCCAAGATACCGCCGATATCCCATACTGGTTGCCCATAAAGTCTGCTTCCCCTCGTGCTCGCTTGCGGGCTTCAAACTTTGGCATATTTTTTCTAGTGCTGATGACAGTCCCTACACGAGCAAACGGTGTTTCGTTCATGAGACGTGTGGATGTGAAAAATCGATCAAAACACAAACTAACGTCTTTATCACGAATTGTACTGGATAATTCCGCAACAACAAATTCGCCAAGAGTTTTAGTCTGATCTCTACTTTCATCTTTTCCACAGTATATATTTAGATCGTATGTATGTACTGTGGTAGAATCGCACCTTTCCCATAATTTTATTCCCCTTTTGGTGGGTTTTAGGGGAAGGTATTGCTTCAAAGAGCTTCTGCCCTTGAATTTTGCCATTGCTTCATCTATGCTTTGAAAAGCACTTTCACTACTAGCTTTAGGAAAAGTATGTTTCATACAGGATAACACCTCTTGTATGTAGTACAATCCGTGATAATCGTGTGTCAAAAAGTTGTCCACTAACGAAGAAGAAATGTATGAAAAAAAAAATCGAGGTTCTTATGTTTCTGCAATTGATAAAGATCATAGAGTAATTTTTGTGAAATGGAGAGACAATAATGTTGTCGCAGCTGTCTCAACCTGTTACGGAATTAAACATTTACGGAACGTAAAATGGTAAAACAAATTAGAAAAAAAAAAGTTCACATTATTGGGGCATACAATAAATTTATGGGCGGAACAGATTTAATGCATGAAAATATATCTACATATCGCATTGGAATAAGATCTAAGAAATGGTGGTGGTGTATTTTCACATGGCTCTTAGATGCATCTGTAAATAATTCTTGGTTATTTAATCGTAGAAGTATTAAAACTGAAATATCGCAGCTGGACTATGGAAGAAACATAGCTCAGACTTACTTAAAACGGTATGGAAACCTTCAAAAAAGTACAGGAAGACCATCCACATCCAAAACGAGTTTATCCAAATTCCAACTGCGAAGAGCATCAAAATTTCGGTGCATAAACCGCATCAGTAGATGTCCCACTAGTTTTCGACTTTTTAATTTTTGCCATTACTAATTCAACAACTCCTTAGCGACGGACGGACTGTCATTTACTGCGTGTTTGATCAGGTTTTTTCAAGGGTTTTTCTATTCCTTTTTGGTGGAAACTTGATTTTTCAAGGAGTATTGGTTATTAGCTACCATGATAAGTATTATCTCCTTTTAAAACGTCGATATTATATATTTATTTATAAGTATTTTTAATTTTTTTACATATGCTTTTGTTTGTTTGATAGTTGCTATTAGCAACATTATTAATTAATATGTATGTCAGTTAAATAATATTTATTACAGTTTTTCCGTTACAATATAGCCTGGTAAGCTTTTGTAACATAATTTCTTCCTACCATTCGCCCTTTATCTATTTGTAATGAATGTTAGACAGATAAATACAGCACGTGACAGACATTGTGAGAGAAGATTTGCTACGTGGAATGTGAGAGGAATGCTTGGAAAGGAAAATGAGATATTGAATGTTATGAAAGATTATGGAATAGATGTTTTAACATTATGTGAAACAAAAAAGAAAGGATGCAGTGAAAATGAAATAAATGGTGTATTTTGTTTATGGTCAGGTGTCAGTGAAAACATTCATGCAAAGCATGGTGTTGGTGTAGTTATTAGCGAAAGAGTGAAATCGTGTATTCGTGAGTATAAATGTGTTTCTTCTCGTGTTTTATATGTAACAATGAAAATTGGGTTCCATAGAATATTTCTCGTATGTGTTTATGGTCCGACTGAATGTGAAAATGATTATGAGAAGGAATGTTTTTGGAACGAATTAAATAATGTGCTTGATACTTGTGAGCCTGGTGAGAGGATAATTGTTTCAGGTGATTTAAATGGATGGGTTGGTGTAAAGAGAAATAAAAGTGAAAATGTTGTGGGAAGATTTGGTGATGCAAGGGTAAATGAAAATGGAAAAATGATTGTTGCCTGTTCTATAGAATATGGTCTCTTTATATCGAATACTTTCTTCAAACATAAGTCTTCGAATATCTATACATGGGAGAATAGACGTAGTATGATTGATTTGATAATGTATGATGAGAGATTAAGAAGCCTTGTAGATACGCGAGTAAAACGTGGTGCTGAATTGGGAACGAATGATTATTATTTGGTTGTATCCCGTGTTAAATTGGCTCAGGGCTGGAAAATTAGGGTAAAGAAATCTGAAAGAATGACACGTGTTCGATCATACAGATTGCAGATAAATTGAATAACGTTCTACCCATTTGATCAGATAATTTTGAAGATCTAGCTAGTAAGCGGAATACTTTCAGGGACTGTGTAGTAACGTGTGTAACTGAAACATGCGGTGTATCGAAAGTAGGTGTACGAATGAAAGATGATTGGTGGAATGATAATGTGAAGGAGGCTATACGCTTAAAGAAAGAATCATATCTATGCTAGATACATATGGCGATTTCCAAGATGCATGTTTGCTTAAATATAAAAGTATGCGAGCGAATGCAAAGCTTGTTGTGCGTGAAAGTAAAATGCAATGTGACAAAGAGAAGAATGAAAAATTGACGAATGACTTTGTTCTGAATAAAAAGATGTTTTGGACATGCGTGAAAAAGCTGAATGGTGGTAACATATCTTGTGTAAAAGCAGTTAAAGATCATGATGGTAATTTATTGTGGAAAGAATCTGATTAGGGAACGATGGAGCAGTTATTTTAGCAAATTATATGAAAATAATTGTGCTATAAATAATAATTTGTAGTTAATCGTGTCCACAGTCAAAGTATTAAGGTTCAATAGTCGGAATTTGGACAGGGAAGTCAGAAAATAAAACACTTTCAGACGTTAAGCTGACGTTTCGGTATATTTGATACCATCTTCAGAGCTAAAAAGGTATCTTTAAGCGCGACGCAAACCGGAGCGGCCGCGGTGGCGGCCACGGCCGCGGCCGCGGTGGCGTGCAATCGCAACCTGTGTAAACTTATCGCAGCCTTTACACTGACAGCGGCCTGGCTTTTGCGGTAGCGGCCTATGCAGCGTTCTAAAGTGCGGCCGCGGCCTAACGCAGTCTGCTCAATTTGGCCGCAGGCCGCGTGGTAAAAATGGCTTCTTCAGAACAAATTATCGAAGAAGTAAAATCATATCAGATCTTATTTAATATGTGTCATTCAGAGTACAAGAAATATCCGCACTAAAAATAAAATATGAGAACAAAATAGGCAAATCTTTAGGTGCAGAGAGTATTTTTAGCAATATGTAGTTCAGTTACGGTTTCATTACATTTGTATTATATTTTACACTGATATTAGTACACTAAATATAAGAAAAAAATTCAATAAATAGTATTAGTAGGCCGCCACCGCGTCCGCTTTGGTTAGTGCACACCGAATACTTCACTGAATCCGCGGCCGCTGCCGCAATGTGGCCGCAGCCGCGGCCGCTCCGGTCTGTGGAGCCCTTTATGTAAAATGCGATATAAACATATTATATGGTACAAATTTTTACACAAATAAAATAAAATTTACAACAAAATATCAGTAGGTACATACCATCAGATCGTCTGGCGATATATTAAACATGATGAAAATTGAAATTTGAAATTAAACCCATCCATAAATTATGATTAAAATTGTTACAATGTATACATCATTCAGCCATGATGTCCAGGGAGTGACTGACATCAGAACAAGAAAAAATTGGTTCAACACGGTACAATTGTGCCGAATCACTAAAGTGTGCAATTAATACTAAATAAGTATGTTACAAATGGTTAAATATACAAATGAATGCATAGCAGAACATATGTTGTCAACTACACCGTATTATTAAACAAATTGATGTAAACTTTACTCAAATTATCTATGTCAGTTCTATTGTTTACAGTATTATTATTTAAACTAATGTGTATCATTTCTATAAAAAGTCTTTTTTTAACATTTTGTTCCTGATCTAAAATAGTTACATGATCAAAGTCAAATTTATGTCTCAAATCAAAGTGGTGTGCACAGAGAGCTGTTTTTTCATGATTATTATTCGTCATTCTGCAATCATATATGTGATTCTTAATTCTATTTTTTAAATACTGTTTAGTTTGATCGACATATGTCCTGTCACAATCAATACAGTCAATCTTATAAATAACATTGGATTTTAACTCTGTAGGTACTCGAACTTTCAGTTTACTGAACAAATTATTAACTTTTTTGGTGTTGTATAAAGCGATTTTGGTACTTTCATTCTGTAATACTTTCAACTAATCTCTCTGATCATCATCTGTAACCACATTCTGTTTAAAATTCAAAATTTTTTTAATGAAACCACTAGGGTAATTATTGCAGATTAAGTTATGTTTGAATTTCAAAACGTTCGCTTCAATGAAGGAGGGATGAGAATTACTATTTATTCTATGTAAGGTACCTTTAATGATGCTGATTTTTTGTTTTACAGAATGACTAGAATGAAAATTTAAAATTCTATTAGAAGTGGTAGGTTTAGCATAACAATTTGTGATAATACGATTAGAATCATCTCTAATTAACATGATATCCAAAAATGTACACTAGCTTAACGTCTGAAAGTGTTTTCTTTTCTGACTTCCCTGTCCAAATTCCGACTATTGAACCTTAATAAATGATAATATGAATGATTTTGATTGTGGTGAAAATGAATGTTGGGATATAAATGAAGACGATGTAAGTAATGCTTTGCCTAGACTGAAAACTGGAAAAGCTGCAGGAATAGATGATATTACAGTAGAGATGTTAAAGTATGGTGGCGAAAAAGTGTTTGCTTGGCTAGTTTATTTTTGTAAATGCTGCTTGCGGCAAAATGTTGTTCCAGAAGATTGGAAGCGTGCTGTAATTGTTCCATTGTATAAAGGAAAAGGAAATATGAGTGAATGTACAAATTATCGTGCGATTAGTCTCTTGAGTGTTATGTGTAAGTTGTACAGTAGTGTTCTAATTAATGAAGCAAGGGAGATTACATGTAGTAAATTGAATGGTATGCAAGGTGGGTTTTTGCCTGAAAGAGGATGTGTGGATCAATTGTTTTCGCTTCGAATGATTGTGGAAAAGACTTTGGACCGAAACAAGAAATTGTTTTGTGCTTTCATTGATTTAAAGCAGGCATATGACAGTCTTGTGCGTGAAAAATTATGGCCTATATTGCAGGAGTATGGCGTTAGTGGTATGTTATTGAGAGCACTAATGGCTTTATATGTAAATAATCAAGCAGCAGTTCGTGTGGATGGTAGTTTGAGTAGATGGTTCAATATTGACGTGGGAGTTAAACAGGGTTGTGTGATGTCTCCTTGGCTCTTTAATTTGTATATGGACGTGTTATTGCGACGAGCGTTAGAGTGTACAAATGATGGTGTGAAAATAAGTGATTTCGTTGTGCCTGCATTAGCATATGCTGATGATGTGGTTATTATGGGTGAATCTGAGGAACAATTGACGAAAATGATTGAGAGTGTCAGTAATCAGGTAAAATGTTCGAATTTGATCATGAATGCTACAAAATGGAAGATTTTATTTTTTGAGAAGGATGAAGTAACGGAATGCAAGATTAGCATAGATGGTAAGCAAATGGAACAAGTTCATGAATTTATGTATCTGGGATGCATGTTTCCAAAGGATGGACGGATGAATGCTGAAATTGAAAGAAGAGTGGTTGCAGGTAGAAAAGTTTTGGGCGCTTTGGGAATGTTTGCTAGAAATGTGAATGTATCAAGAGAAGCTAGGTTATGTGTATATAATGGTGTACTTGTGCCATCGTTGATTATGGATGTGAATGTTGGGTATGGGATAACCGGAATAAAAAAAGGGTAACTGCGGTTGAAATGAGATTCTTGAGAGGAGTGTGCGGAGTGACTAAAAGAGACCGTATTAGGAATAAAGTAGTGTATGATGAATGTGAAATTAGTGAAAATGTTGTGAAAAGAGTGGCTTCAAGTCAGTTGCGTTGGTTTGGACATGTGGAAAGAATGTCAAATGATACATTGACTAAGAAGATTTATTTGGGTGAAATTGAAGGAACACGAATGCGAGGAAGACCGAGGAATAAATGGATGAATATGATAGAAAATGTTTTGAGTGAATGTAAAATTATAAGCAGAAATAATAGGAGAGCATGTATGACAAGGTGTATGGATATTAACGAGGCGAGGCAGTTATGTATGGATAGGAGTATTTGGCGAGCTATTGTTAGAAAATAAGGAATGAAAGGCAGTTTTCTATATAATATTATTTTTTTTTGAGTGATTGTAGGGAATACAGGGCCTGCTACCCCAGTAATGGGAAAGGCGTGATGTTATGTATGTATGTATTTGGGGAGAGAAATCACCATCCTCCCATTTTCTTTCTTCTTTCCGGCTACATTTAGCTGATGAAGATTGCTGTTCATCTTCCGAATCTGTTTTTTCATCAGAAGAACTATTCAAATGAAACACCTAATAGTCAATATCTTCTATCACGTCTTCGTAATTAGATATTAAAAAAATGCAAGGTATTGGCACAGATAACGCATCAGTAATGGTTGGGGTAAATAATGGCGTTTATAAAAAACTGAAGGAATACAATTCTAATTTAATACTGATTCGTTGTGTGTGCCATTCCTTACAATTAGCTGCCTCGGCGGCTACGAAAGAGTTACCTAGAAATTTAGAATTTTTGATTCGTGAAACGATTGGTTTTCCAAATCTTCTAGTAGACAAATACAATACAAATCTCTGTATAATACAATTAATGATGGAGCTGATTAAATATTTTACGAGCTTGTGCTACTCATTGGCTATCTATTGAACCAGCAGTGAATAGAATACTAACCCAGTGGCTCGAATTAAAAACTCTCTTTTACATGTCAAGTGTTGATAAGAAATGTATACTGCTCATTTATTGTATCAGATGTATGCGGATGACTTTAATTATGCATATATATGTTTTATCAAACCGATTTTGAGAAAGGTAAATCATGTCAATAAAGATTCGAATCCAATAGTGCAGATCCAATGAAACTCTTAGATGATCTTCTACATTTATTAAAAACTTTAATATCTAAAATAAATACCCCAAATTAGAATTTTAATTTTCTTATACATAATATTGACGATTTTGTTGACAATAATTGTGTTTGGGCTATCTTTTTGAAAACAATTTAAAACAAACTAAAACATCCGGATTTAAAGACGAGAAAGCTTTACGAAACAGGTGCATTTCATTTTTAGGTGTATTAGTAAAGGAAATTATAAATAGAATACCAGATAATATTAATATTTTACGAAAAATGTAACTCTTTTCTTTGTCAAATGCTCTGAAACACAACAAACCCAATTTAATTGAATTACTTCAATTTCTGCACAAAGATGCTGAAGAAATTGAAATAATCCAAAATCAGTGGAATAAATTACATTTAATACCCTGGACTAATGTAAATGATACACATAGATTTTGGACAGAAGTTTTTAATTATAAGGATTGTCAGAATATAATGATTTTTAAAGAATTAGCATATACCGCCATATCATTATTAACTTTACCACATTCAAATGCGGAAATAGAACGTTTGTTTAGTCAGATGAATATTGTAAAAACTAAGGTTCGAAACAGGTTGCAGTTTGCCAATGCTTAACTCTATATTAACTATCCGAAGCGATTTGAAAAGAATTAATAAATGTTGTTTTAATTATACATTAAGTCCAGATATACTACAACAGATTAAATCCAATGAAACCTACACAAATGAACAAGGAAATAGTTGAATTTGATATGTAATTTACTGTTTTCGTTTCATTCTACATTATTTTGTTTATATTTAAATTTATGATATTAATATTTGTGTAAATAAAAAAGAGTAAAGGTGAATTTAATATAATGATGAGAATTAATAATTAGTTGTTTTTATTTAGTTTAGTAATACATATTGTATTTTCTATATTTATTTTATAATGCAAAATTGCGATTTTGGTAAACAAATCCCTAAATAAATTTAAAAAAAATAATTAGCGCACATTGCATTCTAGCGCATTGTAAACTACTATCTAGCGGTTTTATAAATTCAATAGTTGGCAACACTGGTTCCATCCATGTCACAGTTGCATTATAAAACAATTACATGTTGTACCAGAAGAAGAAATTGAGGTTGAAGATACCGCTAATGAAATAAATGTTCTAGCTTCGGTATCGAATAATCCTAATGTGAGTTTAAGAGAAATTGCATCAGGATTAGGAATTCATCACACCACGGCCTTGAAAATATTAAAAAAACATAAATACAAGTCTTTTAAATTTTCTCGCCAGCAAGAAATTTTTGAGAACGATAAAGTTAACCGCAAGTTATTTTGCGAAACAATAATGGAAATGGCGAATGCGGACAGAAATTTTATAAAGAATATTTGCTTTTGTGATGAATCCACATTTAGCGTTAATGGAGAACCAAATGTTAAAAATTGTCGTCATTGGCATAAAGAAAATCAACATTTAGTTTTAAATAACCATTCACAATATCGTGCAATTGTTAACGTTTGGGTTTGAATGTTAGGTTCCAATATTATAGGACCTTGTTTTATTGATGGCTCACTGAATTCGGAGAAATATTTAGAATTACTCCAGACCGAAATTGGACCTGCTATTGATAATGTTGCAGGGGAAAATATGATTTGGTTTCAGCAGGGTGATTGTCCTGCTCATTTTATGAATGAAACTAGAATATTTTTAGATCAATCTTTCCCAAATTGCTGGATAGGACGCGGTGGTCCAGTAAACTGGCCAGCGCGATTCCCGGATTTATCCCAAAACGACTTTTTTATGGGAACATTTAAAAAATAATATCTACAAAACTATACATGCAAATGCAAATTCTTTGAAACGAGAAATTGTGGAGGAGTGCAGAAAAAATATGCAACGCAATTTTTATCACAGACATGGATTTTGTTCGGCAAATAATGGAGATTTATTTGAGCACTTAATTTAAAATAATTCTGATTTTATTCTGAATTATGTTTAAAATACATCAAAAATATGTAGATAATAACAAAAAACAACGGTTCTTTTCAGGACCATCAACAGCGAAGGTGGCAAAGGACTGATAATACCGCATGATGTCCGGTGGAATACTTTGGCTGACTGTCATTTACTGAATTACTGAATGGCAAAAACGATTGAGAATTTGCGAGGAATATCCAGATAAAATTGACCACAACATATTTCAAAAGGTGTCTGATATTGACTTGAAAAGATGGGCAGAAGATTTTCTGAAGATATTAAAACCTATTGCGGTTACTTTAGACAAAATGCAAATAAACGACGTTTTGTCGGATGCTGTAGAAGCATAGAAGGAACTGGAACAAATATTTGAAAAAAAAAAAAAACGTCAATTTAAGTCAATTCCGAATTTTTAAAAAACGTTATTAGCAAGCTGTTCTACCAGTACATTTCCTAGCATATATGATGGACCCGAGAAAGACAAAATTTCAACTTACTTTTGCAGAAAAGGATGCACCTTTAAAAATCGCACAAGAAATTTATTCCGGCACTGGGTTGTTACCACTTATAATAAAATTGGGAGTCAAGTCAGAACCATTCAGAAATACCATGTTCGCAGCGGAAATATTGAATGGAGATATATCTGTTAATAAAAGTGTTATGCCTATTGTAAAACAATTACTATGTACTGCAGCCGTCTTCTGCATCAGTAAAAAAAGTACTTTATTCATTTGGGCTAGTTCATTCTAATATAAGAAATAGACTAGATACAGAAAAAGCTGCAAAATTAGTTTTTCTTTACGTATTATAATAAATAATTTTTTTATACAATTTTTTGTTGATTTCTAAATTAGAATTTTGTAATGCTAAATAATAGTAGTGTCTGACGGGGGAAATCCAGCCACCCCGTGCAGGTGTCCGGCGCGGTGTAAGAGTATGGCGCTAATATGCAGGTGTTCGGTATTAATTAGATGCAGGTGTTCGGGCGCCAGGCGTCGAACAGTATGGAATGTTTATTTAAATCTGTGGTGGGTTGAATATATATATATATATATATATATATATTATATATATATATATATATATATATATATATATATATATATATATATATATATATATATATACGTATAACAGTGTGGCGCTAATATGCAGGTGTTCGGCGCCGGTGCGTATTAATTAGATGTAGGTGCCCGCCACCATGCGCTGAACAGTACGGGTTGCTGATTTAAATCTGTGGTGAAATATATATGTGTATATATATATATATATATATATATATATATATATATATATATATATATATATATATATGCATCTGGGGATGCATGTATGTATTCAATAGTGGTGGGGTTAGTGACATATAAAGCCGAAGAAGAGGGTGAGAATTCTGTACTCAGTTTTCCTCGCCAGCACTAGCAGCACCACCAGCAGCAGCAGCCAATACCTACCAGAGTAACTATTGGTAAGTATATCGAGTGAATTCCATTTGTAATGTATGTATGTATGTAATGTATGTGTTTGTTTTGTGTTTATAGATCGAACGCGGAATGGAAAAGATGAATGCAATCGGTCTAATGAAGGCGGGGAAGCCGACCAAGAAGCTGTGTGATCTTCCGGTCGATATTGCACAGCCAATCTATGAGTTTAAACTTGTGAAAACAAAGTTCGGTCAGAAGCTCTTGGTGGTGTTGCAAGAATTTCAAGTTTACCTGCCCGCCCATTTCGCCGTAATGACCGAACCTGACGTGGCCGAATTAAATAAGAGCTGTCCGACGATAGGGCTCGTGTATCGTGGAAAGAAGGAATGCTCAAAAGAACGGATGGCACATTGCGCTGAATTTGTTCATACAACATAATGTGTTTGTAATATATAAAGAGAAATAATAAACTAACTAACTATTTAAATGGTATTGTCTATTCTTTTTAAATATAAGTACAATTGTGTGTGTGTGAGGATCTAATACAGATTCTATTTCAAACTATGCATAGTTAACTATTGACTATTCTTTAGTGTTCAAATATAATTATGTCGTATGTGTGTGTGTGTGTGTGAGGAGATTGAAAGAAATACACTGTTTAAATATAAGAACATTTATTATTACTAATTTACAATATAAACTTAGTATTAACTACCGTAATCGGCTACTACATTTCTAAACTTATCTATTTCAATAATATTATCAAACTCTGCATATACAATACAGTTAACAGTCTCTTCAAGAGACTCGTCGAATCTTAACTCTATGCGAAGTGAACCTTGGCGTATTAGATTCCAGTGTGACACTGCATTAGCTGACAGATCAGGGGTTAAATCGAACGCAAATAAACAATAACCGTTGGGGTAGTCTTCACGCGTTATCTCATGCCCACCATCGGAAAAATGTATACCTGTGCCCGTGAATAGGGTGTTATATGACTGGATATATCTACCGCCATCGTTAAAGTTGGGTTGAAGTGGTTTCGACGGGATTTGTTGACCATTCAAATAAACAGATAAGAAATTCAACTTGAAATTGTCAAAATTAAACGGATTACTTTTAAAATCGCCGTTGAACGCTTTGTTGGACACGAGACCGACAATGATACGTTTAAGTAGCTGGCCGAGAAATATGTTGTCCAGTGATTTCCCTTGAACACCCGCCGGGATGGTCTGTACTTTACACTCGGTACGCGTTACAGGGTATTTACAAGTACTCGTCTCTAGCCCGCGACTGTGTGCCAATAATACACTCGGATTCAGGCGCATTCTCCGTACCAGCAATGTTGCGTCCGTGATATGTACATTTACCGGGCCATTTGCGCTCATGAGGTTAAAGCTGTCCCGCGATTTCACAAGACGGACCCGTAGTTCGACCCCGTTGACGAGAAATTTCTCCTGGTTGAATATATCGCCGTGGAGATGACCGATCATGTCCACTTCCTGACTCCGGGCCGCAGCTTTCTTTCTCGCTGCATAGCCCTTATTCGCCTCATCCACTGTGTTGAATTTACCAGCATTGTCCGCGTATCCGAGTGACGACGTCAAGTGTGTTTTCTTCGCATCGGCGCCGTAATTCAAGAGTGTCTCAATGTATGAACGGTATGCATAGGTGTTTGACGACGGAGTTACAAGTTTCTGGTTGAGATATATATCCAGCTGAGAGAAGAGCGAGTGTAGCCAGTTGTTGACGGGGGCAACTTGATCCGTTTGTACAAGTTCAGCGATGGCACCGGCCGCATTTTTCTTCTGAATTCTCGCCTTTATATGCAGCATGGTTTGTGATAAATCCGTGTACTCTTCACCGCTCCCCGGGACGACAAACTCAATCGGTGCATCGTCGGTTAGCGATGAAAGCGGTTGATAAGACACCCATTGACCGCGTTCGATGCTTGTCTGTGTTGGCGGTATTGAAAACAGATCCAACTCCGACTTGATACACTCACACGAGTTTACATGTAAAAATGCCATGATTATCCGAAAATGTCTCTGCGTGCTGTATTTTTTTTCTTGATGTTTGACCGTCCGACACGAGTAACTGTCGATTGAATAATTTTTTTTCCAGTGCGTCTTCTTTTATATCCAGCACCGACGCTCGACGACGGTGTTATCAACGACACAATTTTATTCTGCGCCTTGCGTTTTAGATTTTCACCGGCCTCGGCTACACGTCGCTGGAACGACTCCCTTACCGGGCGATTCGCCTGCCGAGTGTAATATTCTTGATATGAACACACCCTCATTTTGTGCAGCGTCTAAAGTGTAGTTTCACAGAGCAAGTACCCTGTTGAAATGGTACAGACTCACCCGTTTCGGTTCTTATATCTATTTCAATGCGGTCGAACTCGTGTCTCAACAAACGTACATAATGCGGTTGTGCGTATATCTTCGTTCTGCAAATACCGTGCTTGTATCTGTCCACATCTACGTTCACCACCCTTAACAATGGCGCCAAAATATCTCCGACAAATTGCGGTTCAATCAAGTCGCAATAGATGTACATGTGTGTGGGGATACCGAGAATGACGTTGGCAGAGTTCAATGCAGTGCGGCCGGCCGTTATATCTACATCCGGATCATAACCTAATTGTAACATTAGTCGGGGAGATAATTTCAACGCAAATATGTCATCCACATCGAATTCCGCTTCAATTCTACGTTTGTTTAGATTATTAACAAATTGAACTTTGTGAGCCTCCAGCAGATAGTTTGAATTTAACGCGCCCGTTATGCCGAGTACATCTTCATAGTAATTCGGTATTATCGTAGAACTATAACTGACTTTCTCGTTATTTCTAATTTTCGTTAGAGAAATAGAGTTCCCTCCCTCGGTCACAGTTTGAAATGTTAGCGGATACAATACCTCGACAACTGCCACCTCCCACTCCCCCTCGAGATTTATATTCCGCGGTAGCAATGTATAAAAATGCGTTGTTTTGTTATCCGGAAAATATTTCATCGAACTATTACTGGGTAGTGTAAGGTAAAAGTCTCGATTCATATTTGCTTTAAATTCGATGCTGGAATCCACGAGTTAAATTTATCAGGATAACCGCGCCACTTCACGTACACCTGTCTTCTGACGCCGCGACCACGTTCCGCTAGTATTTTATCTATTTGAAATTCTGATGTGTCTGTCATTGTGACAAGTTGTAATTCAGGCTTGTAGAACGTACCGTCAATATGTTCCCCGTTTAGATCTTCGAGCTCATACACACAGCGCTCACGTTGTATAACGCGGACAATTTTAAAAATTTCAGTACTCCAATTATTTTCATAGCTCTTCTCAAATGTCCCCTTCGCCTTACTAATTCTCACAAAATCACCGATTTTCAACAAATTTTTGGTCTTGTTGTTGTTGTTGTTCTTTACAGTATCCCCATAGAGATTTCTCCAAACTTGTAAAATATTCTTGGGGTTTACCTGCTTTGGGGTCATTTTTATACTCGAATGATAGGTGTTATTGTATGCTTTCATTAGGGATGGCAGTGAGTCAACGTAGCGCAAAGTGTTTTGCCGGGTGAAAAATCTCCACATGCGCGTTTTCAACGTTCTATTAAATCGTTCGACAATGCTTGCTTTTATATCGGGATTTCTGGTAACATAGTATTTAACACTGTTTTCATTTAGATATTTTTGTACAACAGTCGCGGTAAATTCTGTCCCCTTGTCTGTTTGTAAATGCAGTGGTTTTCTATTGTTGAATATTTTCGAAAATGCCACAACTATCTCTCGACCTTGCTTCGTGTACAGGGGGAATGCCCACGCATGTTTACTAAAAACATCTATAACACACAGTATGTATTTGTAACCGTCGTTATGTTTCGACAGACCGCGCATATCATTCAAATCGGCCTGCCATAGTTCATCAATGTTTGACACTCTGTATTTATTCCTCGTGAATTTTCTACGTATCTCTTTGTGCAGTGTGTAGGTATCTTGACCGCTTAACCATTTTTTTACCTGCGGCGCACTTATCTCGCCCTTCACGGCACGTGCCAGAGTTGCAGCCCCTGAATAACCAGCCGGGTGTTCCGGATCGTAATAGATGCGGGCGAGTTTCTTGTTCATGGTGATTAAAATTTAAGTTTCTTCCAATGTTCAAGTGTCTGTCCCCTCCTCCCCCTCTTCTTCCCCTCGCTATGTTTTTTCTTACGAGTTGTACTTGTATTTGCTACTGGAGTGGAATCATAATCTGCATCATATTCTCTACTCAGTACAGGTGTCAGCGGTTTCCCCCACTCCACCTCCGCACCGATTTTGTTTTTCTCCACCTTTATTCCGAATTTACCACTGTCCCGAATAAAATCCCTTCTTCGCGGGTTTCCTATTTACTCTGTAGGAATATTAATTCTATGTAGTTCACGTGCAAACACCTTCCACCCACGTGGATCTGAAGTACCCTTTCTAGACCGTATCACGTCACCAACTAAATCCGTTATGTTGGTGTGTGCGAGTTTTTCTCCAGATACTACGAGCTCTCCTAACTCATTCCATGACACGGTACCGTCGGTCTTCAATTTTTTCAACAGCATAACCGCCTTGTTACGATACGTTTTCGGAACAAGATTTACTATTTCTTCAATATTATCGAGTGTTTGCGGCGGCGACGACGACGACGACGAGTCAACGATTTCATTAATTGGAATCTCGAGTGGTTTTCTAGTCTGCCCGGCAAAATGTAGATATCGCTGTAGAATTTGCTGTAACGCAGGCCATTTTTCATTGTCACTAATTTTGTTACTAGTATCACTGTCGTTTGAATTTAATATAGTCTTCATATCGGTATCTAGTCGGTTGAGTATATCAGGTTGTACGGAATCACTGCGACGTAGTTGCTGCAGCGTTTCCGGTGAAATTAACATCATCTTCCGTGAATGCTCCATAGTGTGTTTACTGAGATTTAAATAGACTCGATAAAACACCACTCATAAGAGGACCAAGGATCAGTGGTAGAAATGCACCACCCTTCTGTACCAGCAGTTGTTTACGCTTCTTCCACCCGTCACGACCACCACCACCACCACCACTACCGTGCTGTATAAGTTTCCGTAACACGTTTTTATGTCTGGTAAGTGCCGCTCGCTGTTTACCTGAGAGCGGTACAACCCCGTGCAGTGTGTTGTAGATGTACAAATACACTGAACTGTTTTACAATCGGCTGCTTTTAATAACGCGAGACGTTGCACTGGTTTTAATTTGTACAGAGCCCTCAAGTACTCTGCATTGTTCATTACTTCTCTGGACATTGTCACATAATAAACTCGGGCACTTTCACGTCACCGTATTTATACTTTTTTTTCGGGATGTACACGCATGTGTCACCCTCGTCAGGGAAAATTTGAGTTCTGTAACGGTACCAATCCTCCGTATTCTGCTTCAGATCGAATAACATGTATCCATGGGCGCGCGCTGTTGCATCGAAATACGATTCTTGAATAAATTTTATATTGTCCGGACACACCTGACGTGCCAAGTGTAATATTTGTGCACGATCTCGAGGGTTTTTAAAGTACACTATATAGTTACTATTCAGCGATATGTCGCGTGTCCCCTTTTTCTGGTGAAACACACTTAAATTACGATGGTGACATCCTTTTGTGAAAATATCAACAATACGCTCATCAGCCTCCCGCATTAGGTCATCGATAATTATCAGTTTAGGTTGTTCACCGTCGAAATCTGCGTCCGGCAGACCTTTTTGAAAAGTTATAGGGAGTTTAGAGTACAACGGTTGCCATTCATCGTAGTACCATGTAATTTTTGAAAATTTAACATCACACACTTCAGATATATGTTTCAGAAAATTAACTACAAAGTACGACTTTCCGCAGCCAGAGGGGCCTGCAACAATTGCCGAGAAGGGGTGTTTGAATCGCGTATCCATCACGCGTAATACTCGTTTACACTCGTGAGGAACCGGACGTGGACTGATGGGGTTACATAAATAACAACACTGTTATACTTTTTATGTATCACATTTATAGAAAAAAAATGCATTAATAATAATGAATAAAGACAGAAAAAAAAAACTTTAAAAAGAAACATTACTATTCTCGAACTAAATAACACAGATTAATATATACGTAATAAAAATAAATATACAAATAAAAAATTTATACAAAACAAAAAAAATATATACAGAGGCATCATTTTAAAAATAACACACACACACACATTATACAATACACAGTTTCTTTCATTCACTCAATAAATACTTAATGAATAAATACACTATGTGTTACCGAGAGCAGGTAGTAGTGGCCTTTCGCGTTTATATCCGTACGGAATCGAATCAAAGTCCGCTACTCGACGTCGTTTCGTGAACACAATGTTGAATGTCTTTTTCTCGGTACGCGTAACAACACTATGTCCAGTACAGCGACGGATATTGTCCGAGCAGATTACGACACCATCGGCACTATTGTTCGTATCACCACTGGCGAGCACAAATTCCTTTAACAAATTAAAGTTTATTGTTTGTGAATTTTTAAAGTTCAGCGTGATGCCCTTCACTTTGCACACTGTATTCAACGCACCAGTCCCAGTGCGCACGGTGTATGCGTAATTCTTCGGCCCGCCACACACAAACTCACTAATGTACGAGCCCGCACCGTACACCTCGAGTTAATCCGTGAGGTCACCGAGAAAATTACCAGTCGGTGGCTCATATTGTCCCGCACTGTGCGTGAATATCACCGAGTCGGTATCGTAGTATAATACACGACGATCCAGAGCCTGTAGATATTCATAGAGTTTTAATCGTGCCTGACACGTAGTGTAAGCCGCGATTAAAACATTCACAGAAGGCGTACATTCAGAGCTGGCATCCGCATACTCCCAGTTCGCATATACAACTCGTTCACCGGCCGGGATGAGGTGATTTACGACAATGTTGGGGTTCGTGAGAAGGTTGTACAGTTCCTCATGCGTCTTCACTATCTGCGTCTTCGGCTGGTTCTCTCTCTGACCAAATTTGCCCCAGAAAGAGTTCAACATTAATTTGGCCAGAGAACGACGCCCGGCGTTCTTCACAATGGCCGTCTCATCGAGTTGGACACCTTCCCGACGCAAATACGACTTAACGTATCCACGTCTCAGCAGGGCTGCCATATCCGCGTCATAGTGGCTGCACTCGACGGGAAATCCGGAAGCTTCCTGCTTCATTTTTAGAAAGGTGTCTATATATCCGGCAAATAGACCACCCGACTTGGTCACCGGGTCGTACTGCATGGTCTCGTATTGCCAGATCTCGTAGACGGCTGTTATCCGGTGTCCCATCTGTACAGCCTTCTTCACCTCATCCGACACCCAGGTACCGGTGATTGCACGCTGTTGTTCACTATGCGTACAATCACTCTGTCGCATCTCCTCACAGCACACGCGACACAACGCGAATATCAGCTTACCACCAGTTCGCAACGGGAGAACGGGGTGATACAGATCACTCGGCGGTAGCACTGTACACTTAATTAGTCCCTCCACGGCGCTGATGTCATTGTCCGGACCTAGGATGGTACAGCACTCACTCGCGACGTACACGGTAGGATGACCGATCGGGTACTTTCCGTATTTACACACCCACGGATACAGAGAGCAAACGTCGACGTATTTAATTTTACTATCGCCGTCCGCGCGCGAGTACAGCTTCGTACAACCCGTGCGCCCGCCTGTGAACGCTTCGCGCGGGTTCAGAGGCAGCGTAGCAATAAATGGATGATACTCAACAAAGCAACGCATCTCTGCACTATCTTTAAGTATACGTCGAAATTCACACTCCCACACATGGACGATGTGATAGCCGCGAGCACGGAGCTTCGCCAACTTACACAACGTACGTTGATACCGTTCATGCATTGTATCCGTGGGGGTCATCGTTTAACTTGTTGTCGCGATTCGCGGGGAAGCAGATGTCGTGCCCGTGATAGAAACACCCGCTAAACTCGAAAACGGTGTTTGTCGCCCCATGGAATCCGTCAACAACCATATTGCCCGCCACAGTAGCCTCGCGATCGCGACCCGCATGTCGAATAATTATCCCGCGCTCCTGCACAACCAACCACTGCAACGCTATCTTTGACTGGTTGTCTCGCATACGGTAGCCGTTGCGCGGGACAATTCCAATGGTTTCCGGCGTCAAAAATCGTCTACGAAACACAACGTTACACCGCATTCTGACATAAAGAACCCGCGAAATTTCATGCACGCACGCCGGAGAATATCAACATCAGATACACAATATTCAACGATCTCCCTCTGCATGTTGAACACGTAACCCGCATTCACTTTCTCCGTGTGCCACTGTACAAACTTTGCGCGATCCTTCTCGAACATAGAGTCCGGCGCGTAATACTCGGCCTGCGGTATAGGTCCGTTATAGTTGGCGTTCGCGGCCGTGTTGAAAAAATGCGGAAAGTACCCCTTTTTTATTTCGCCCGGCAGGTCAAACGATTCGGGGAATTTCGCGAGAGCCATCGGTATATAGCTCAGCGAGTCGACAAATCTGAGTTTCCCGTTCTCTATTAAAATAATTTTTGAACCCCGCATGATCACCGACGGCGTCCATTCCAGCGATTCGCACATGTATTTTAATAGAAATTGAAAATCAAATCCTTGACCGTTATGAGCTATACACGTCACGGTTTTAAACGATTTACGCGGGAGGTTTACGTATTTTAAAAATTCCCCGACCGGGTCACGATTAAAAATCCACTGTCGCACACCGCACACTGTACAGTACCGCCCGAAATCATCGCTGTCCTGACACGCGTAACAGACACAGATTAACCTCGTGCACCCTGTCTCCCGACGCGGTGGTTAATTCTTGGCGCGTTTCGAAATCGAAAAAGATGAAAAGATGCTTCTTATCCGGTGCACCCTCGTTCACCTGCATATAGCAGCGGTGATCGCGCGGTTTGTGAGCGCGGCATAGTTTGCAAAACACCTCACCACACTCATGGGCCCGTCGCGTGGCTCTAGTCGATATGAAGCATTTTTTACATCGTTTTAAATTGTCACATGTCCCGTTGGTCCGATGATTTTCAAAACAAAATGCACCCCGGAACGCTCGTGCACACAATCTACAGGATAATTCCTCTAACAATTTTACTTTTGAACAGGGAGGGGCTGAATAGCAACAGGGGCACGAACCGTGGCAGCGATGATTTCCGCGACCCGAATACGGTGTATGACACTGTTCACAGTAATAATCGCAAGCAAACGCGACCGTTAAACTGCGAATCACGGAATAATGTCCGTCGTGGTGGAGAATGTTCAGACGCGGCAACTCACTGTCCTTTACCCCCTCGAAAATAACACTACGCCCGCGGGTTTTATGTTCATATACGGTAATGTTGTATTTTCGCAGGTATTGTTGCAACACGCGCAATTCAGAAATACCGCACCCCTCGTCTGGAACGATCACTCCCGCCTTACTCACGAGTTTCCGCGCTTTTATTGTCTGTATATTGTGCACATTCGACACCATGTCTTTAAAATTCCCGTCGTTCACGCCTGCACGGGCCACAACCAAGGCTCTCGGTAAACACAAATTGTCCACGTTATTTATATATACTAATCCACGCCTCCGTGAGCAGAACTCCTTGAATGTCGTCCTACCGACTGGAAGTCGTGGCTGCTGAGGACGTCCTCTCCCGACCGGTAAGCGTACCCTCGTCAATTCCACCTCGAAGCTGCCGTCACTGAATATTGTTGCATTACTTTACAATATCCGTGACAGCAGGTCCCACACAACATCAATGTGGAGTTGGTCGCGTCTTCGGAATGAAAGGTACGCCGGCGGTTGGTCCAAATTCGGGGATCGAAACACTAATCCAACCTGGTCCGAAGGCAACGTATCCGCTGTCACCCTATCTAAAACATCGGATATGCCACCCTTGAACCAGAGTATAGGGTTAGCGCGGTTCGGCGGGTCTTGGACTTTGAATGTGACTCGGTGCCCGCGCATGTTAAAATAGCGGACCGTGACTGTCCGCTCACCGAGCACGGTGCAACGTGCACGTCTTGCACCGCCGCTCTGACCTGACGTCCCCGGCTGTGTGAAAAAATATAAATTAGATCATGACAATAATAATTTATAAATAACATGTCTTACCCTATCAGTCTGTTGTGGTGGTGGTGGTGGTACAAAATCGTCGGTTAAACCCCCGATGATGCTTTCTACATCCTCCCACACAGGTGTCTCAGACATCAGATTACCACCGGCAGTTAAAAAATTTAATATCCCATCAAAATCATTCTGATGGAATATTTTCTCCACTTCAGCCGCCACCAGTGCATCTAACTCAGCCTCGTTAAACGAATTAGACATATTTTATGGAGCGCGCTCTTGTACACTGCAGTGTGGAGCAGATACATGAAACGTGTATTATATAAGAAGATCCCCCCACCCCCAACTACTCACTATACTTTTCTCCCTCACATCAACCCTCGTACAAAACCAGGTAATATTCTGTCCCATCTCACCTCTCTCTCTCTCTCTCGACCCTTACACACAAACGCACACACACACACACACAGACACAACCCAGGTAATATTGGGTGATAATAATAATTATACTATATATGCATTACGCACTAGCAATATAGCTCAGTGCAGTTGCATTACTCCGCGGTATGGATGTAATTCTGGATATCCAAGGTTTCCACGGAGTTTCTAAAGAGATCATTGTCAAGGAAATAGCATTATTATCCGTGGACGGTGTATTTGTACAGCATATTTTATTTAAACCTCCATTTGCGAAGAACAAACTTCACGGGAGGCAACTAGCACGTGTGGAGCGACAAGAACGAAGCGGTCATAAGATCGACTGAGGTACCGGTTTCGTAGAGTACGATGAATTTGCTGCTGTATTAAAATCACTAACTTTCACGGTTCGAGACATATTTGTCCGAGGTGTAAAGAAACAGAAATTTATAACGCGAGTTTTGAATCGGACGGTGTATGAACTAGCAAACTATTATCCCGATTGTCCAACGTTGAAGGCACTGAGAGGTCAGCTGTAACAACCTACGTCAATAAAAAGTGTCTCTACCCGCTCGATCATAGCCGTAATCAACACTCGATGACAGCAGCAGCAGCAGCAGCAACAAATTGCGCTTTGGAAAACGTGTACATTCTTCAACAGTGGATAAGTTTTAACAATGAATTCGCAGGACATAGAGTTAACACTGAAGACGAATTACTTCAATTCAACTGTACGTCGCGGTGTATATGCGTGTAATAGAATACCGTATAGAGTGAATTTTCCGTGTGCCATCGTAGTTAACACTCAACCCGACACCATGCAAGGAGAACATTGGTTAGCGATATACGTGGATCGCTTCGGAACAGTTGATTATTTCGACTCGTTCGGTAGAGCCCCGACAATAGTTCGGATTAAAAAATTTATCAGCAATCACTGTACTTCATGGAGCTACAATTATCAAGTCATACAGAACATCGCGTCCGATGTATGCGGTCTGCACTGCCTATTATTTCTACTGTACAGATGTAACGGTTATTCAATGACTGAATTTTTAAAAATATACTCCACAAACACTATGAGCAACGACATTGTAGTGAAACTTCTGTTTCGCTATTATTTTAAGAATGTTTTCTGGTGAGACTCTCTGTCTCTATGTATTAGAATAATATACTGGGAATGTATATGTACAATGGAATACAGAAATAAAAATATATATATATATATATATATAAATATAATTAAAAATTTATTAACACACATTAAAATTTATAACATTTACCATACATTAAAATTCGTCCCCTCATAGTTGGTTATCGCCCAGTTGATGTGAGATTTAAATTTTATTCTATAATACGTTCTGTATTCCCACATCAACTCGGCGAAGAACCCACGCAGAGGGGACAGGTTTAAAAATATCACGTCGTCCACCTCGGCTTCCGGAACACCCTGGCAGCACCCCGCGACATTATCAAGAAACATCATGTAGCGGTGCCAAATGTGATCTTCCCCGGTCATCGAGTCGACAACACGCCTGTCCTCGCTCACCAGGTACTCGGAAATACCAACAAACTGTTTTATTTCTACCTCGGTCAGTACCAAGCTCATATCTCTATGATTTAACTCGACTTTACGACCTGCCTGCTGCGTATACGATACTCCGTGTTTTAAAACTATAGCGGGTGCACCAGGCAGGTCTTCTGATAAATTTTCGGCCATCCGCGATAAAATACCCGCTACAATAGCAATATTACGTATGGGAATCGTGTTAAAAGATTCCGTATTGAAAAATCGACGAGTATAGTCAAACTCGCTATTAGGATTAAATCCCCCTGAAACAAAATTACACCCCGAACCCAGACCAATGAACGTACACTTTAACAGTCTGTTGTTATTATCCGCACTGAACACTACATTTGGCAGCCGCGAATACTTACCAGCGGGGACCGGCTCTGCCAGGGCATCCAACATCCGGTCGGTGGACGACTCCCCCGCACAGGACTGCTGCTGCTGCATGGCACCTTAAGAAACTGCTGCTATTATTATTATTATTCTAAACTATTATTATTATTGTTCAAAGTTACAAATAACAGTTGTGAATACTTACATGCGGGACCGGCGTCTAACATGCGTTCAGTGGACGCGTCTAACACCAGCGACTCCCACATGTCGGTGCCCTCTACCACGCCGTCCAGTAGCCGTTCGGTGGACGCGTCTAACGTGAACGACTCCCACCGACTCCTGTCCAGCAGCAATGTGGTTGCGTCCAGTATCCGCTCCAGGTCCTCGTCCAACTCCAGCGTGCTTTCCATCCACTCCTCGTCGTCGGCGGGGACTCCACTCACGAGGGGATCCTCGAACATGGTGGAATCCCCCGGGGACAGGGCTCACGCCGGCTCCAACATCGTCGAGCTGATGAGTGGTGGTGTTGTCAGGGAGTCGTACGCCTGTACAACCCCAACACGGCCGAACCACTCACCACACCCAGCCACGAACTCGTCCTCGTGCTGGCCGGAGCTGGCCCCTGTCACCCCCGACAACCGCATGATGGTATCGTCACTCCCGATGGTATCCATCAGCCCCGCCAAACCCGACATCTCGATGCTGGTATCATCTATGTCTTCGAAGCCGGGGCTGGATATGAGCGGCAGCAGCTCTTCGATGGCGTCGTCACTGTTCTCGAATATAAACGTCTTCATTCTGTTCTCGTTGACTTGTAGTTCGGAAACTGAGTGTGTGGATTTCTCACCCTCTTCGATTTATACACCACAAACCCCACCACTATTGGACACATATACACACCCCCAGATGCTAAAAATCATCCCGCACACACACACTTTATTTAATTAGTTAGTTTCCCACGGCCACCTGCAGGACCTAAATCTGGATAATTGTAGAGTTTATCGGCGGAATTGGGTTAGCCTAGCCGCGCCTATATGTACATGTTTCCTTCATCATCATAAAATGTTTAGAAACACAGATCCGCGCCGTCGTTAACCGCAGGTATAGGAGAAGGGTTTATATAACGATGGTAATTTAATAGTATCAGGAAGACAAAACCCTACCAAACAAAAAGTAGCTAAAGACTTTGTGTCTTGCACTAATTGCAAGGGATTCATGTCTCGTAGAACCATGTATCAGCATTATTCCAAGTGTGATATAATGCGAAATAAGGGAGTATAGAATGTACTACAACGGGGAAAACAACTTTTATATACATATCATCCAATTGCATGTGAAGCATTGAAAACGCATATATTTCCGTCAGTGTTGCTGATGTTTTCCGAGCAATAAGTTATGATAAACTCTTAATACTATTTGCTAACAAATTATGCCAGAAGTACAGATCGAATCATTTAAGCAAATATATCAGCCAAATTTTGAGAGCATTAGGACGTTTGCTAGTAATCATAAAAAAAATTGATAGTCATATAACAGATTTTGAATAATTTTTTTCGTCATCGAGATATGATTCTTTAATAGCAGCAGTAAATAAAGTAGCGGGTCTGGACTCTAAATTATTACATTATAAACGTCCTACGCAATCATTTAATATCGGAACGTATTTAACAAATGTGGGAAACTACTTGCGGTTCCGTGTATTACAGACCAGAATGCTGAAAGGAAATTTGAAGTTGAGAATTTCATAAAAATAATTGAAGATTATGGTACCACCATAAATAATCTGCAATAGGAAGTCAACAAAAATATAAACGATAAGAAAAACCTAAATTACCTACTTCACAAGATATAGCATCATTAAGGAATCATTTGGAAAAGGCAAGTAACTGTTGGAAAATAGTATATTTACAATGGTAGAGCGTAGAACGAAGAGTCTATCTACTATTCCTGTTAACGATACAATGGAGTCCATATGTCCCATAATTTCGTGCAGCGAGAATTGGGATGACTGCGATGTGGGTACATACGATCCTATGGCTGCAAATAGGCTAATTTTGCTGCATCCAGTGCCAAAAAAAAAAAACAAGCGAGGAAAAAAGGTTTTCTACCGGAAAGAAAGAGCCCGGCATGCTGCTGTGAATATGAAAGCAGCAGAAGAAGCAGCAGCAGCAGAATCTGCAGTATAAACAGCATAAAAATAATCAGGTAAGATGCTCGATAACAGGGTTACTTATTGTATGTGTGTTAATAAGTTTCTGAATTTATATTTCGGATAGTACACCAGATAGCAGCGATACCGATAAATAAATTGAATCTATATATTGTATAAAAATTAATATAATTTTTATTTAAATAAACAATAATAGACTGAACAACATGTGACTAATTCAATTTATTTAATTCCTACATCATTTCCGAACTTTCATTAAAATCTAGATTAAAGTAAGCAGGATCATAGTTGCGAAGGCTACAACGCAATTAGAAAACTTTGATACATCATTATTGAATGTAAAAGATAAGAATATGAATCGTTTTGATACATGCATTCTTACAAATATGAAACTGTACTTGAATTATATATCTTACTCGATGAATGTATAACGTTTATCAATTTTATATAATAATATTAACAAATATTTAATTTGGGGATGTATCGGATTACGAACGCGTCAAATATAGATTAAATATATTTGGTACGAATTATCATTCATGTGATGTAAACTAAAATAAAACTTATATACGTACTAGAGTATAGTACGTGCTAATTTAGCAGCAGCTGAAATTTTATCTCATTCCACCGTGATTTTCAAGCTCGCGTTCTACATGCAGTGTTCATTTCCTATGTAATCATGAGTGCTGCAACACCTTCAACTGATAGCGTGAAAAACCATTATAAATATCGTCCTGGTATTATCTCCCTTCGAGAAATAAGAGATCTGTTCAGCAGTTCTACCTGCAATAGTAATCCAACGATTAATTGCGGAAATCATTGAAGATAAAAAAGTGTCCGATTCCAGGCTAGTGTTATGAGATCAGCATTGCGGGTTGCCTATCCGCCGCCTGTACTGTTGGATGGCTTGGTACAGTGGGGTAGGGATGGCCACGTGATCGAGGTGGGCGTGGTCTGGATGACGTCATCCAGGCTGTACCGTTGTATAGCTTCTTCTTTCATAGTTGTATATATTGTTGATTTCGTCAAAAATATTTCTACTTTTTGTTTTTATTTATCTTTCCGTTTTCCATCTGTAGCGCTTCCAGAAACAACAAGTTTAATTGAATCAGATTCAGATATCGATACCGAAACCGATGCTCATACTAACACCAACACCTCATCCAACAAGAACAACTCATGCACCACAATTTGTCATTGTACATCGTCAGAAAAGCGTAAATTAGCTTCTTCTTCGCAGAGTGCATCAGTTAAAAAAATGCCGATATCTTTGGAATCATTCATCATACGAACTTCTTTAGCGGAAAAGAAGAAATTAGATATGCAGATAGCGAAATTCATATTTGCGACAAACTCGGCATTTCGTCATGTGGAGCACAAGGAATTCATAGAAATGATAAACTTATTGCGTCCAGGATATAATCCTCCCAGTCGTCGCCAGCTAAGTAATAATTTGCTGGAGGAGGTATATGCAAACGTGGATACCGATATCAAGAAAAACTTAAAAGACAAAATAGTTTGCATGTTTCAAGACGGATGGAGTAATTGCCACAATGAATCCATTATATGTGTGTCTGTAACTGATTTATTGGACGAAAATGTTCATTTAATACAAACTATTGATACAGAAGAAAATAGTCACACTTCCGAATACTTGTTAAATATATCAGTTAAGTGTATTAAAGCTTGTCAACAATTTGGTTGCATTGTCCGTAGTTTTGTAACTGATAGCGCTAGTAATATGACCAAGATGCGTAAGATGTGAGGTGGAATACGCTCGCTGATTGCTTAGAATCTTATTCTACTAACTGGCATATTCTTTCACAAATATGTACAGATCATCGAGTTGCTATAGATCCTAACGTGACATCAATAATTAATGATGTTGATTTAAAAGTAAAAGTTCAAGAATATTTACGAAAATTGAAAAAAATTGCAGTTGCCTTAGATAAGGTACAGACCAATTCATGTACAATTTCAGAGGCTACTCAAATTTGGATAAATCTTCTTGGTGAATTAGAAGAAGAAGAATTTTCAGTTTCAGACATACAAAAATGTAAAAAACGCATGGAAATGGCTCTAACACCTTGTCATTATCTAGGGTATTTACTCGATCATCGTTTTAGGGGAGAAAAATTAACGCAGGGACAATTAGAAATAGCTATGGAATATGCACAATTGTATTACCCGGAGGCATTACCAAAGTGTTTCATGTTACGCGCCCTTATTAAACAAGTTATGATGTTAGTGTTTTCCGCTAGGGTTCTTGTACGTTGTTTCTGACGTCCATTTTAAGTTTTGACTTGACAAGACAACCATGTGGTCTGTCTTGTTTTCTGCGTTTTTTCTCTGACGGCCATGGTCAGGTTTTTATTGTTATTATTACTTTAAATTTACATTCATACGTTTTTCTTACACTGTTCAATTGTATTGAACATGTTTTGTTCACAATTTTGTGTGTTTACTTCCATGTAAAATCCACGTGGTAATATTGTTCTTCGCTTCTTCCTATAAGGTAATTTTAAGCTCGCTATGCTTTTATTGTATTTTTTGAATTGTTATATCTAACATGTGTTGTTATTCAAATGTTGTAGCCTTGATAATGACCTCATACCTCAAGGTCGAAACGTCGGCATAAGTTTTTACATGAACTTTGAATAAACTTCTTTACATCTGAAGTTGAAGTCATCATTCCAACCCTTTGGGGATAAATCCTTTCATATTATATTTCGACTTAAATAAATCTATTACTAATGATATTTGATAATAGAGTCGAGTTCTAGCTGCAAGACTCAGACATTTCGTGGCATTTGAAACAGACAAGCAATAATCCATCAGGTACAAGACAGAGCACAATAGCAAATACACATATTCTAAATCTGGTGTTAATTTGTCAGGTGCAGCAGAGTACATCATGTACAATGCGTTTTCTACGCCAGGACTGATTGATTTTTAGACTACGGACATTGCCAATGTACTGTTGATGGTAAGCTGCTGTTGAGAGAAATAATCAATAATATTTGTATGCTAATTCGTTAATATTTCAGATTATTGATGTAATTGTTTCAAATGTACTAATTATTTACTCATACACTTGATAAAGAATTAGGTTAGTGTAAAAATATATAAAAATGTTGTTGCATACGATATTCGAAATGGAAGATTCGGCTGCAAAAAATACAAATGCCTGCACGACAACGTATAAATATCGGTTGAAATACTAGCCGAAATCAAGATATATTTATGTACTTCCGATAGATGGTGTTTGAGGTCAAAATTTTTATTATTTAAAACTAATTATATTTTAAACCTTTCCGTGCCGTGGGGGGTGATATATAACTGGCGATACCCAAATTAGTAAAAATGCAAAATTCGTGTACATTTTAAATATTTTATATTTTTCAATATTGTCTACGTTACTGCTATGGGATGAAGAAATTAATTCAATGTAGAACTTAGCAAAATAGTTATATACTTGCAGTTTTATTCTGAGTTTTAGAATCAAATATGTGACAAACAACCTGTTCAATTACAGTAGTTAAGCAACACTGTCACAAATAACTGTTTGAACATCTAGTAACCACTCGTTGTGAACGAAATCAAATAAAACCATGAGTACGCGCTTCAATACAACGTACTTATAGGGTCATTTAATCGCGATATTTTTGCTATAATGCTGTTTAGTTATATTTGTCATGATAACCCGTCATATGAGATTGCAGTGGAATTTTCGTTTTATGGTAAAATTGTACTCACACCTCTAGTTTATATTACCTATAGCAGCTGCATTACCTTCAATATTTTGACTGTTTTAAAACTGACTTGGAATAATTTTACGTTAATTGAACAGTTCGATAATGTAGAAAAAATATAATTTATGCAGGCAGCCGATCCGTTACAGTTAGGGATTGCAATCCTGCAAAGTGGGTTCGTGCATTATTTCAGCGCATGCGAGATCCCGCACCAATTACTACGGATTCAGTAACAGCCGACATAATGAAAGGATTTGTATCGCTAGAGAAGCAAAACCAAAAGTTTTCGGTAACACGGGGACAAGGATATCAAAAAATAATCATAAATACTTAAACTTAAATGTGCATATGGAGGCAAAACACTTCAATCTTGGATTGATTTGAATCCGTGGATCGTGTAATGCAGAATATTGCGTCGAGTCAGTGGAAGAAAGGCTAAATAGCTTTGATATGGATCTCTAAAAAGACATTATCGGCATGATGAAACAAGTATGACGGTGAAAGTCGGTAGACTTCAACAATTATGTTAGGCTCGTGGAATACAGTTTGCGGTTATTGATACCTTGTATAAGAAAAACAATAGAAAAGTTAAAGAATTGTTGACTACGTATGCAAATCGTGAAGATGAACAAGATACCACTAAAGGTAATGAAGTTGTAGCGACATCTATTAAGTAATAGACACACCACCGAAGCTCCCAGCGCCAAGCGTTGAGGGCGACAACCCGCCCTCGATACCAAGCCAGTCTACAACGCGCGCTTAGCAGCAACGTACATATCTGACCACTACGACTTGCTTTGTTCTCTTTGTTCATTTTCTACTTGCCCAAAAACCAACATTGTAAAGGTGTTATCGCGTTTAATAAACGTCTAATAAGCCTTCTAACATCTTATTATTCACTCAACCCTTCACGCACCTACAAGTGGTGACCCCGACGTGAGTTTTCAGTTAGTGTAGTGTAGTGACACGGTTAGTGACAATAACAATGGCCGTGCCAGCAAATGAAGGCAGCATCAGCCGCGTCGCCATACGCGTACCGCCATTTTGGCCAGCCGATCCCGCGCTTTGGTTCGGACAATTGGAAGGACAATTCCTAATAAACGGGGTAGCTCGCGACGAAACTAAATACGGGTACGTAATCGGTAACCTCGAAGCGAAATACGCGAGTGAAGTGAAAGACATTATTATCGCACCGCCCGAGACCGGTAAATACGACGCCATTAAACAAGAGCTGATCGCGCGTTTATCAGCGGCACAGGAACAAAAGACGCGACAATTGCTAGAACGCGAAGAGCTCGGCGATAGGAAACCGTCTCAATTCCTACGGTGCCTCAGAGACCTCGGTGGCGACACCATTTCCACCACGCTGCTACGCACACTCTGGATCAGCCGTCTTCCTAACCACGTGCAAACCATTCTCGCGACTCAAAGCGAGTCCACCGTCGACGCCGTCGCACGTCTAGCCGACAAAGTGCTAGAGATCTCACCCCAAACACATGCGGCAGCTACGAGTGCACCAAACACGGCTGACGCGACGAACGAGTTGCGTCGGAAGGTCGACGAACTGCAACAGCAAATTGCAGAGTTACAGCGTCCTTCACAAAGCCGCTCCCAACAAAACACCCCCACACAAACACGTCCGCGTTCTGCATCCCGCTCGCGCTCGTGCTGGTACCACCGCACATTTGGCGACAAGGCCCGGAGATGCACCAAACCATGTGAATACTCGGCGGGAAACGAAACGGGCAGTCATTAAACGCGGCAGATGACAGCAGCCCGACAACCTCGCGCCGCCTGATCGTGACCGACCGCGTTTCAAAGCGACGATTCTTAGTCGACACCGGCGCCGACGTGTGCGTGTTCCCCAGGAACGCAGCAGGGAACTCACTAGTCAAGTCATCGTACGAGCTCGCAGCGGCTAACGGCTCACCGATTTTTACGTACGGCTACATCACACTACGTCTCAACTTCAGCCTACGTAGAGATTTCACGTGGCGTTTCATCATCGCTGACGTTACCAAAGCCATTATAGGTGCAGACTTCCTGTCCTATTACGGCCTACTGGTTGACGTCAAGAATCAACGCATCATCGACAGTGAGACAACGTTGGCAACACCAGCCCAGATGATTTCTGCGCAAGGCGACGAAATCAAGACCGTCACCGTTACAGGAAAATTCGGACAACTCCTGTCATCTTTTCCTACAGTGACGCGGCCACCCGGTGTCCACCAGGCGCCGCCCAAACACTCAACGATGCACCACATCCGGACAACTCCGGGACCACCAGTCGCAGCCAAGCCGCGCAGGCTCGCGCCCGACCGCTTGAAAGCCGCCCGACGCGAATTCGACGCCATGGTAAAGCTAGGAATCACACAGCCATCCGATAGCCCGTGGTCATCCCCGCTGCACATGGTACCAAAGAAAGGCGAGGACGAGTGGCGCCCATGCGGTGACTATAGAGCACTAAATGCGCGCACCATTCCCGACCGCTACCCAGTGCCACACATAGAAGATTTTGGCCACGGACTAGCCCAGAAGACAACCTTCTCAACCATCGACCTAGTCCGAGCATACAGCCAGATCCCGGTACATCCCAACGATGTAGCTAAAACTGCTATCACAACACCGTTCGGCCTATACGAATTCCCATATATGTCGTTCGGACTACGGAACGCCGCGCAAACGTTCCAAAGGTTCATCGACGAGGCACTGAGGGACCTGGACTTCGCATACGCGTACATTGATGACATCTTGGTAGCGTCATCATCAGAAGATGAGCACGAAGAACACCTACGCCGCTTATTCCAACGACTGAGCGAGTACGGAGTAGTCATCAATCCCGCAAAGTGTACTCTCGGCGCTACGGAAGTATCCTTTCTCGGATATACTGTATCATCCGCCGGTGTCACGCCGCAGCAAATCAAAGTGCAAGCAGTGCAAGACTTTCCTCAGCCGGACACAATCCAACAGCTCCGTCGTTACCTCGGCATGCTAAATTTTTACAGGCGATTCATCCCGAACGCCGCCGCCATTCTGGCACCGCTAAACAAACTGCTGGAGGGACACAAGGCAAAGAGCAAAGATCCGATCCAGTGGACGGCAGCCACACTCCAGGCTTTCACAGCCAGCAAGCAGGGCCTGTCACGCGCTGCACTGTTGGCGCACCCAGACCCCCGCCTACCTCTCGCCATCTTCACTGACGCGTCGGACACAAGCATCGGCGCAGCACTTCAACAACACACCGCAGACGGCTGGCAACCTCTAGCTTTCTGTTCCAAGAAGCTAACACCGGCACAGCAAAAATACAGCGCATTCGACCGGGAACTTCTAGCCATATATCGGTCAGTAAAATATTTCCGCCATATGGTTGAAGGCCGCCAGTTCGTCATCTACACGGACCACAAGCCACTGACATTTGCGTTCCAGCAAAACCCGGACAAGAGCTCCCCGAGACAGTTCCGGCACCTGGACTACATAGCTCAGTTCACCACTGACATAAGGCACGTCCCTGGACACGACAACGTCGTAGCCGACGCCCTTTCCCGGGTTAACGAGCTAGCCGCCTCCATCGACTACGATGCCCTCGCACGAGCCCAAGAGAACGACACGGAACTAAAACGCTGGATGCAATCCACCACAACGGGTTTGCTCCTCCGGAAGGTCCATATCCCAGGCACATCAAGCGACCTCGTCTGTGACGTAGCAACGCCAACAGTGCGCCCCTACATAACAGACTCGTTCCGCAAACAAGCCTTCACGTCAGTGCACGGCCTAGCACACCCAGGAATAAACACCACGGTAAAGATGGTCACGCAGCGGTTCGTGTGGCCCTCCATGAAAGCAGACTGCAGGAAATGGGCACGCAGCTGCATCCCGTGTCAGAAGAACAAAATTTCCCGGCACGTCTCATCCCCACTCGGACAGTTCCAGCTCGCCAGCACGAGGTTCGAGCACATCCACATCGACCTCGTGGGTCCACTTACCCCTGTTTCAGGTTACAAATACTGCCTGACCATCGTCGACCGCTTCACCAGGTGGCCCGAAGCAGTTCCGCTAGAAGACATCGAAGCCACAACCGTCGCAGCAGCTCTCGTCTCGAACTGGGTGGCCCGCTTCGGGGTCCCAACAAGGATCACCTCAGACCAAGGCCGACAGTTCACGTCGAAGGTGTTCCAGTCGCTAAGCAAGATCTTAGGATCTAAGCACTGCCCAACCACCAGTTATCATCCACAGGCAAACGGAATGGTAGAACGCCTGCACAGGCAACTCAAATCAGCCATTCGCTGCCACGCCGACATGAACTGGATCCACAACCTGCCACTAGTCCTCCTGGGGATCCGCGCCGCCTGGAAAGAGGATCTCCGTACTACATCAGCCGAGCTGGTATACGGAGAAAACATCCGGTTGCCAGGTGAATTCCTAGCTCGCCAACACCGAGACGAACCACTACTCGGACCCGCAGATTTCGTCAGCCAGTTGCGTCGCCACCTGCAGGATATCCGCCCGACTATCGCCCGACAACACGGTACGAAGAGCATATTCGTGTCACGAGATTTGGCCACGACTACCCACGTATTCGTGCGCCACGACGCGACCAGAGGACCACTACAACCATTCTACAAGGGCCCGTACGAAGTCATTACACGGAACGACAAGTTCTTCACCATCAAAATGAACGAGAAAAACACCACGATATCCATCGACCGTCTCAAGCCAGCGTACATCCTGTCTGACGACCTCGACGACACGCCACCAGGAAGCACCCCACCACTGACGACTACCAGACCAGATACACAAGAAGCAACCCAGGGCGTAACCACCCAAACAACACGTTCCGGACGCAGAGTGCGTTTCCCAGAACGCTACGACATATAACGTTAAGCCACTGCCAGGGGGGTGATGTAGCGACATCTATTAAGTAATAGACACACCACCGAAGCTCCCAGCGCCAAGCGTTGAGGGCGACAACCCGCCCTCGATACCAAGCCAGTCTACAACGCGCGCTTAGCAGCAACGTACATATCTGACCACTACGACTTGCTTTGTTCTCTTTGTTCATTTTCTACTTGCCCAAAAACCAACATTGTAAAGGTGTTATCGCGTTTAATAAACGTCTAATAAGCCTTCTAACATCTTATTATTCACTCAACCCTTCACGCACCTACAAAGTTATAAATAAAAACTACGGTTTGACAATACTTTTGGATCAACCACCTGCTGAATTGATTAGCAATTACATGAAAGAAGTGAGAAAGGTTGTGAAAATCCATAAAAACTCACCTAAAAATGATACATATTTACAGAAGTTTATCCTGGAAGAACACGGCGAAGCTGAAGTTGATCCTTGATTGTCAGACCAGGTAAAACAGTCTTATCGATATGTTGGAACGATTTCGTAGTCTAAAATGTATCCGCAAAGAGAGGTTTCACTGTATTTACATTTTTTATTAAAATATTTTTACAATAAGTTTTCGTATGTATATTAGAAAACTTGTAGAATTACTACTTGTGAAGCGAAAATAACTAGCAATCATGTTGGGAATTTACTACATCATTTTGAAACAAGTATTTGAAAATTAGAAATCAAAGAAAAAAAGGCTTTAGATTCAAAAAACGATTCATATTAGAGGTCAAATGTCCATGGATGGGTTTACAAACGTTCGAGGAAAGAAAATAAACATTGAAATATCAGGAAAGGATATTCTCAATGCCAGTACAGAATTAGAATCATTAAATGTAAGCCATTTGTTCCCCTAAAAAATTCTGGATTCCAGAAAATTGTTATTCCATTATTAGTAGGACTGAATAATGAAATTACACTGTAAGACATGTACAATCCGGTCCGCGTAGTGATTTTATCCGGCCCGCGACGACTTTTTCAGTCATTGAATCTGGCCCGTTAACCTTGAGATAATTTCCGGTAGATAATTTTAATAGAGAAATAGGTATTTAAGGGCCGGTATTTCCATCTTCAGATAAAACTTCAGTTAACTATCTTTAGTATAAAATTATTCTTGGAATAAATATCTAGAATAAACATAAAGTGTATTTCCAATCAACTTTATCCGAGGTTTAGTTAACTGAAGAATAAATATATTTGGATACGTTGGCAGAACTGTATCATTCTAAGAGAGAGATAGTTATACGTGGAAATATATGAACTAGATAAAGATAGCAACATCAGTGATTCTGACAGTTCTATCTTATCTGTGCATTGTTGACGAATCTTTTGTGAGATATTATAGGTATTTAGATTTATATTATTATTAATAATGGATGCGAAACGAGAAAGAAGCTGTAATTTCACGGCAGCCGAAACCCGTTTACTAATTAAATCGGCGTTAGACCATCTCCATGTATTAGAAAATAAGCAAACCGACCAGGTAACCTCCAAAGACAAACAAGAAGCGTGGGAAAACGTTAGGAACATATTTAATGCTTCAACAATGGGCTGTCACAGATCCAGCAAAACACTTAAACTGAAATTTGAGAGTTTAAAAAAAAAAATTGCGGAAAAAACTTGGTGAACACAAAAGACAATTGTACATGACAGGAGGTGGTTCCTGTCCAGAAATAAAGTTCACCGATTTCGAAGAAGAGCTGTTGCCAGTAATAAAATTAAATGTTGAAGGTCTTCCAGCGAGGGCGGATAATGACCAAATTGCAGGTACAATATTTTATTTTCCATAAAATTCTAATTCTATTCTATTAATTTTATTGTAGGTCAAGTACTGCAAACTATTGATTCGGCAGATTTAATTACTACTAGTAATGATCATGTAAGTTTATATATATATATATATATATATATATATATATATATATATAAATAAATAAATAAATAAATAACTTTGGCACTTGACAGATAAACAGATCAGACTATTTAGAAGATGCAGAGGTGATATTTGATGCTGAGGTTTGCAGTAAGGTTTGTGTGCTTTGTGTACAATAACTTATACCAATTCAATCACTTGTCGTTATCATTTAATATTTGCAGGATGTAGCAGCTGATATACAAGTACATAATATCGAATTTGATCATATGGAAGTACAAGATATCACCGGAAAAGAAAAAAGTTTGAAATTGCAACCATCGCCATCAACGCCTAAGGTAAGATTACTGGTCATGGTCATTGAATTAACAAGTATTGTATTGTCTATTTATTATTTTGTTTAAATTATTTTAATTATTGGAAATACATATCATTGTATTTCCTGAAATGAACATTCTTAAAACATCATCAAGAATTCATTTATTTTAAATAGCTTCATTGTTTCAGTCTATCGATGCCAAATGGTCCAAATGGAACACACAAAAATTAAAAACGAAAAAATCTCAGGTGTTATACACCAATAGAAAAGATAATAGTACAAGTAAATTTAATAATTTAGCAGACATTAAGTGCGAACTAACAATGCTCCAAATGGAGGTTCTGAAAACCGACAACAAAAACAAATTAATAATTTCTGAGATAGAAATAGAAAGACAAAAGGAAGATATGGAATTTAAAAAAAAGGAAAATGATCTCCGAATATCCATATTGCAAAAGGAACTAGAAGAAAAAGAACGAATAATAATCAGGGGAAATGAGGAACATGCCTTAAAACTAAAACTTTTAACACAAGAAATAAAATGTAAAGAAGTTGAGCTGCTGAAAAAACATAACATATAATAAAATAAGATTTTTTTATATTACATTTCTTTACATTATAATTATAGTAATTACTCTTGTCATTATTTATAATAAAGTATTAAAATAATCAATTAATTCCAATTGCATATTGTTTCTATTATTGGCATTATTATTTTGTATAGCAATTTGATCGGGTTCTACCTCGACTTCTCTATCTTCTTCAGGCAAAGGGTTATTTTGTAATGTAGCAATATTATGTAATATTGCTACAGCCACTATAATGTCTTGTGCTAATGGGATTTTACACCTCATTCCAATCGATAAGACGGGAAATCTTCTTTTCCAAATTCCAAAAGTTCTTTCGATTATAGTTCTTCATTTTCAAATTATTAAGCCAGTCAATGATAGTTGAACTTCAGTTTTTGATTGGAGTTAGGGCTTAACAGAATCGCTGTTGGTGATTCAGGATATGTATAATAATTTTATTATGACGTTTCGCCTCTGTTTAGAAGCATCTTCAGATATATTGTAAGCACCTGTACAACATGTTAGAATTAGACAAAAAATTTTTTTAAATTGACAATAGAAAAATTAACAATAACATTGTTAAGGTATAAAAATATGAAATTGAACATAAAAATGTCAAACTGTAAAAATTGTACGCTAACAAAAAAAAAACATGTCACATGTTGAATTAACAAAGAAAAGTATTTTTTTTTTTTTGTGAGAAAAAAAAAAAATAAAAAAAAAAATACTTTTCTTTGTTAATTCAACATGTGACATGTTTTTTTGTTAGCGTACAATTTTTACAGTTTGACATTTTTATGTTCAATTTCATATTTTTATACCTTAACAATGTTATTGTTAATTTTTCTATTGTCAATTTAAAAAATTTTTTTGTCTAATTCTAACATGTTGTACAGGTGCTTACAATATATCTGAAGATGCTTCTAAACAGAGGCGAAACGTCATAATAAAATTATTATACATATCCTGAATCACCAACAGCGATTCTGTTAAGCCCTAACTCCAATCAAAAACTGAAGTTCGATTATAGTTCTTGTTCTAATGTGACTCTCATTGTATAATTCTTCTGCATTTGATTGTGGGTCGCGTATTGGCGTCATCAAATATGAGCGAAGGGGATATCCACTGTCCCCTAATAGTAAACTATTGTTAAACAGACCCGCTTCAAATTTTGCTCGTATAGCAGAAAGATCAAATATTGTGCTATCATGTGCAGAACCCGGCCACCTAGCGACGATGTCCGTTATTAAATTATCAGCATTACAAATTGCTTGGACATTCAACGAAAAATATCCTTTTCTGTTTCTGAAATTTTCGGCCCCGTCTCCACCTAATTAAAAAATATAGATAGAAAATTATTTGCCTATAACTTTCATAAATAAGTACAAGCAGCTGGTGATACTATGCGAATGTGTGTCCCATCAACAGCGCCCAAAATTCGAGGAAATCTTGAAATGTTATAAAATCTTTGATGCGTTAATTGTATCTCATAGACATTTCGAGGCATGTAAAGATATTGTTCACGTAGGCCGTTGATAGCGTTTGTTACTTTCTGTACAATTTTACCTGCTGTAGTTTTGTGTATGCCGCCAAAATCCCCAACAACTATGTACATGTCTCCTGTTGCATAAAATCTTAAAGCAATTAAAAATTGAAGCATAGGAGGTACTGCATAATTTCTATCCGTTTTATGTTCTAATACATGGTTAATTTCTTGCAATATTGTCCGTACAGTGTGTTTTGTCAACCGAAAACGTTGATAAAATTCCATATCACTCCAATTAGTTAAATTATCAGGACGCATTCTAACTGTATAAGACCGTTGTATGTAATTTACGATTTCTTCATCATTGTCTTCAAATAAATCTTCAAAATCACTATCCATTATTATGAAATTTTTATTTACAGTGATTTATAGGTTAAAATAACAACTAGATAAATATTTATTCGCATGTAGCCAGCCCAAATAAATTAACCCTTAGATAGCGTTATAAACTAAGAGATAAATCTTAACTAAGCGTGGAAATACCGGATACTACATTTAACCTAGGAGTAAATTTTATACCCTAGATAAGTAAATTTAACTGGAGTTGGAAATACCGGGCCTAAATCCATTAGATGAATATGAACCGTCGGAATCATCAGACTTTACAAGTAATTCAGATTCAAACATACCTAAAATTGTTGGTCAAGAAAAGAGGCCCGTTGAAATAAACTCTTGTAACAAAGAAACAGTGCATCAAAGGTAGGAAAGCTGACACTTAGAAACTTGGAAAAGAAATATTAGAAAAACGGAAATTCATTCAGTGTCTTGAGCAAAATATTTATCTCCATGGATGTGTTCAACGGATACCAAAGAAAAGATCTCGTTCAAAAAAGAAACCAATTCCTCGAACATTAAAGGACGAAATCGAGGTACTAACTTCAAATATGTTGTGAAAATAGTTGAGAAAACAATTATTCTTTGTCAGACGGCATTTTTAGCTGCACATAACCCGAAACGTAGTAGGTTAAGGCGAAAAATACAGAAAAACAATGCTGTTTTGAAAGACTTTAGGGGACGTCATCATATTCGACCACATAGAGTGGAAGATGTTTTAAATGCTGCGAGAAATTTTATTTCAGAACTACCATCGCACGAATCTCATTACTCTGGAACAGATAACAAGCTACGCAAATATCTAGACTCAGATTTGACAGTAACTAAACTACATCGAGATTTCTTGACAAAACAAGATAATCTCAATTTACGCATGAAATGTTTACAAAATTTTTTGTTGAAGAATCTAACATATCATTTGGTTTTCCTAGAAAAGATAATTGCAGAATTTATACTGGTTTCTTAGTAAGTCTGCAACAAGCCGAAATTAATAAAAATGAGAAAGAGATCCACATTACAAAAAAGCAAGAGAACTGCACCTAAAGCCGCGTACACACTTGAGCATATTTGCGCGCAAATATGCTCAAGTATTTTGATTCACAAGTTCGTTAGATTTTGATGTGCATGGGAATTTAATTATGAAACTTTACTTGCAGGAGTATTTAATGAACGATGACGACGATTCGATGATCGAATATATAGATTTTTTGCTATCACCAATCTCAGAAGAAAGTAATATATGAAGGAGTTGATGAATTTAATTCATCCAGCGATAAAAATGTTGTAGAACAGCGCAATCTTACTGGTGTTCAAAACTACATGGAAGAAATTTTACCTTTATACGATGACAACGAATTCAAAGAACACTTCAGGATGCCTGGTGCAACCAGCAACAATAAAATTGGAAGACCTGCAATATCCGCCGAAGAAGCTTTCTATATGACTACTTGGTACTTGGCAAATCAATAATCTTATCGTCAAATATGTGATAGGTTTGACGTCACGAAAAGTACTGCTGCATAAAATTGATTGTTACATTTTAGTCAGTATTAACAACAAATATATAAAATGGTCAAATGCTGAAAATTGTATTTCGTTGTTATGCCTTTGTTAATTCGGTGTAACGGAGAAATCTGTTTTTTTTTCAGTTTCTTCTTTGTCCATTGGTCTACGTGACAGTATATGCTGATTCAGCCTTTATTAGTATGTTTTTTGCCTCCTCCAGGACTTGTATAACTTGCAATCTTTGCATTTTCTTAGCCAGTAACAGTAGTAGCAGGTTGTGTATCAGCAGATACGGTTGTGTTTTAGTCAGCATTCGGAGTGGAACCCTCACTAGGCACATGTTGGTGTAACATTTTAACTACATGTGTAGTATGATATTATTGCACTTCTTTCTGTTTAATGCGTGTGATAATTTATGTACATGTGTCCATAATAAACATTATACAAGTAATTTGTTGGTCACATCAATGAGAAAATAGCGCAGCTCAGGCGCACCACAATAACACAAAACACTAATATCGAGAATTGGGATGTAAAAATATTGATAAAGTTTCATTTCCGTCCCTATTAAAGAAGTTAGAAGAAAGTGTGTGTTTTTCAAGAGCTAATGCAATTGGAGGTTTTGAGGACTCGGGAATATACCCGTTAAATAAGAACAAAATATTGGCAAAATGTACATCAACTGTACTTTCTACTTCCACCATTTCAAATATTCCAACTACATTAAATATAAACTCAGAAAACAACTAGGAAGAACCAGCGTTCTGCTGTGGCTCTCTAGTCTCTTCAACAAGAACTTCAAAAACAGTGGTGGAGCCAAAAACGAAATAGAATCCGACGCAAATTTGCAAAAAGCCTAACGAGTGCAGAAGTGCGAAAAAGAATGATTTCAGAAATGATCAGAGTCTGAAAAAAAATTACCAAAGAATAAAAAAATGCAACAAGATGAAAGTAGTTCTGGGAGTGAATCTAATTGGAAACTCGTTAATGATTCAGATTTGGATATATCTGCAGAAGAAGATAGTGACATTAATTTACCGGGAACTGCGAGCAATGTCACTGGAAAAATTGCATTGAATTCTTGGGTTCTTGTGAAGATTTCTGTGAGCCGGAATCGTTAATCCAAAAATGATTATTACTATATTGTTAATGTAACAGAAATTACTAAGGAAGATCATGAAATAATAGTAAAATTTTTGAAACGAAGAGAAAAGCATTTCATGTACCCACATATCCCTGATTAAAGATGTCGTACGAGTTTTGATAGAACCCAAAATACGACGGGGCATGCATGTTTTTTTAACAAATTTTATTTGTTTCAAAAGAGGCAAAATTCTGAATGTTTATTAACGTCACATATTCTTTCTGAATATAAGGATGTTTTATATTACAATCATATCTGTTGGTTAAGTTTGGGTAAACTACTTAAACGAGTATGCGGTCTGAAAGAGGAAATATTTGCATTTTTAAATATGAACATTCAGAAGATCTTTTACAACTCATAGATACAGACTGGCTTTGCGATTTTGCCTTTTCAGTCGACATATTACATCATTTAAATGATTTTAATAAAATGTCACGAGGCAAAAACTTATATGCACATGATTTGATTTGCTGCTTAAATTCATTTAATAGAAAATTGAAACTATTTGGTAAAAACTTAGTTAAATCAAACTTGAATCATTTCCCAACATTAAAGACATTACCCCAAAATATTTGCCAAGAAAAAGTTGAGAAATACGTCAGCACCATAACAAACGTATTTGATGATATTAATCGAAGTTTTGGATGTTTACGACCGATTGAAAACACATTAAAAAAAGTTTGGACATGCCTGGTCTACCCTATGGCTCTTAGGGTGCGCGAATCAAAAAGTTTTGTCTTAGAAGTGCGTGATCAAAGACCGCTGTTCGAGACAAGGTTCAAAGTGAGGCGACAGAAATATGGTTAAATCTATTACACGATACTGAAGTCGATGCTTCAGAATTTTCTGCATTTGAAGTAACTTGGTTCAAGAACCGTTTTCATATGGCCATTGCACCAGCCGATTATGTAGACAATTTATTAGACCATCGTTTTAGAGGTCAGAAACTGTGCCATTTATAATCAAATACCAGGCCACAAACTTCAGAGAATATTTATTCTCCGTACAAAACACACAAAATGTTTCCCCAGTTTCATGGTGATTAACAATCAGAAGTCTATAAACAATTCATCTACGGCCTTCCCAAAACACACAAACCCAATATGGCATTAAGACCTGTAATCTCCACAATACAATCCCCTAATTACAAACTATCGAAATACATTGCACAAATTCTAACTCAGATAACCGGCAGCATCACAAGCCATATCAAAGATTCATTTCAATTTGCTGATTTTATTACTTCTGTCAACATACCAGCGTCACACCAGATAATATCCCTGGATGTTAAATCCCTGTACACAAACATTCCTTTAATAATAGAACTAATAGATGACGTCATTAATGAAAAATGGCATGACTTAAAACCCCGAACCACCCTGAACAAGAAACAAGATTTTTTCTTGCAAATATCCGGTACCCCAATGGGATCACCACTATCAGCCCCTTTAGCGGATCTCATGATGGATCACATAGAAAGCAGCATATTACCCGCCTCCAATATTAACTACATTTTTTTTTCAAACGCTATGTTGATGATATAATCACAGCAGTCCCCACCTCAGATATTAACAACATACTAGCTTTATTCAATGATCACCACCCCAAATTACAGTTCACCCACGAAATAGAACAAAACAACACAATAAGCTTCCTTGACCTGTCAGTAATAAAACAAGATAATGGCTCAATTATAACCAACTGGTACAGAAAACCAACTCATACTGGCCGATATCTAAACTTTTTATCTAATCATCCGACTGGACACAAAATTAATTTAATCAAAAACTTAAAATCCCGCATGATGGCACTGAGCCACCCGCAATTTATTTCTAATAACATCAGTCTCATATACGAAGAACTCAGACAAAATAATTACCCCACCCACATACTTCATGAAATACTACACAACCATCATCCAACCCCTAACATAAACATTTCCATACAGTCGTACATCTCACTACCCTACACACCATGCCTATCAGAAAAAATCTCACGCACCTTACAACCCTACAATATCATCGTCGCACATAAACCATCCCATCTCACAGAACACATGTACAATAAACACAAAACCCAGACACACATCCTGTTCAAATCAAATGTTATATACAGAATCAATTGCAACGACTGCCCTGCAACCTACATAGGACAAACCAAACAATATTTACACAAACGTATACAACAGCACAAATACACATGTAACAAATACCGAACTAATACACACGATCCAACCCTTACCCATCAAACCGCCTTAACACAACATGCCGTCAACAACAGCCACGATTTCGACTTTGCCAACACCACCATCATTGACAGTGAACCAAATTTCAAGAACAGAATTTTCCTGGAATCCACATATATTCAAACCGACAAGAACAGCATTACCTTAAAAAAACCGACACACAACACCTTTCAATCGCCTACAAAAATCTTTTACAAAAAATCGCAATATAGTACAGTTCATATTTCCCGCTACCACCAGCCACTACAACACATGACCACACCACGTGCACAACACAAAATTTCCAGCGTCATCGCACAGTCAACATGGCCGCCGATGTGTCGTGTCTTATATTAACATTTATATTTTTTTGTATTGTTTCATACTTTAAATATGTATATCACATGTAAGTAATCACATTATGTTGATTTATTTCACCGTCTGTTACGGTTTTTATATTGTTTCACTGACTTGTATTCTTTCTCATTTATCCATAGTTTTTTGCTGAAGATGTCAATATATTTGACGAAATATATACAAATATTAACTCTTACGTTTTACTCCGAGACCTAAATGCCCAATAACTCTTATTCATATAACCAAAGGTCATGACAGAGACACTTTAACAAACAATTCTTTATTTGAATTAACCAGGCAACTTTAGCAGCAGGAATTGAAAGATTATTTTCGTCTTTGGTTTGATACACAGTAAACTACGTAACAGACCTACACAGAAAAAGCTGCAGAATAAGTAAACATTATCCGAGCACGTGTTTTAAACATGGGTCTGTGTTTAAAACATGTTTTATAATTTTTTTTTCAAACATAATTGTTTTAAACATGCCAACCCTGGGATAGGGCACTAGGGGTTGTTATTGTACGGGGCAGGTGGTTTCAAGTTCCTGCGTGCGATTTTAAAATAAAACTCTTCTTAGTTAAGGGTTTGTGTTATGGCAGTTTAAAACGTAATAGTCTGGGTTACAAAAAATACAAATTGTACAGAAACCCAAAACTGACATCCCGTTTACAGGAGTTTCAAGTATTCACGTCAACGTAGGGGGAGCAAAGCCAATTGATTATTTCAACCTATTAGCAACAGAAGAGTTTAACGACTTTCTTTATACGTAAGCTTACGCACATGCTGTGGAATTGCTTTATAAAAGTGACAAAGAACAATCAAGGATTAGTCGTTGGCAGGACATAACTATTGATGAAATGAAAAAGTTTCTTGAACTATTGTTTAATATGGAAACGATTCTTGTAAACACAATAAACGCCTATTGCAAAAAACACTTTTTGTGTAACCTGTCAACTTTTGCAACATTTATGAGTCGAAATAGCTTTTTACTAATATTGAAATCGATGCACTTTGAAAATATGGAAAACAAAACACGCACGCAAATGGGGAACTACTACCTCTTGTCAACTTTTTCCACAATAAGATGCAGGTTATTTATTAACTGAAGAAAGAATTATCTATGAACGAATCTATGGTACTATGGCATAAAATATGGAAATTCCGATAATACATAAAATGAAAACGTCACCAGTTAGGCATAAAGTTATACGTCCTTTGTGAACCGGATGGGTTATCCCTCAAAGTAATTGAGGTGTTTATAGGAAAAACCTCAAGTTCAAATTTACCAAAATCCTAATTTTACTGCCATCGGTTTGTTAAAGGCATTATTTACAAAATAGTTTAATCGATTCTAGTAAAAATTTCACAACCCTGCAAATAGCTGTAATATAGGTGTTTCTGTAAAAACATCATAAGTCCAATGCAGTTGTCGTAAAAACCTCATATAGGTATGTCGCTGGACATATGCAGTTTTTACTAGAAATAGCTCTTCAGTACTTTGTCTGGTGTCAACAGTATTAATGTGTGTTAATTATTGAAAATATCACAATGGATACATCAATTCAGGATTTTGGTAGTAATGAGCCTATCAATTGGGCAACAAGAAAGAAACAACGAAACACGCTAAAATAAAGGGAAAACCTCACATTAACCACAAAAAATAAAATATTCCCGCGCGAATTGTAGACGAAGATTGGAAGAAGTGTGTAGCTTAACAATGTTTGTAATCTGGAGTATGTTTTTTTTTTTAATTTTTAGATGTAAACGGTTTAAATGCTTTCAAATATGTACGTCTGAAGAACGCGGAGTAATGCAACAGTTTAATAACATGCAAAACAAGAAATTAACAAGACAGTCATTTGACAGGGCTTGTTACAATAAACCATATAAGGTGGCGTCGCCTTCGTACAGAAAGTGATGTAAACAAACCCCATTGTGCGTCTTACTCTTATAAACGACGTGCAGATACAGAAACAAAAGTTTGTTTGAAGGCTTTTGCTAGTATCCATGGCATTACTCTCTAATGGAAAAATACTGTTCGCCAATAAATAGAAGAAGAAAACACAAAAACCGTCCTAGAAATTACAGCAAAGGAGTAGTTACCTTAATCACACATAATTTATTTTGTCCAAATGCAATCCGAACCCTGACTAAAATATTTTCGCATCTTAAACATATATATGGTTTCTTGCCAGTATGTATTCGCATGTGACGCACTAAATTCGAACGCTAACTAAAATATTTGTTGCATCTTGAATAGTTGTACGGCTTCGCATTAGTATGGAATCTCATATTAATTATTAATTTTCCTGTTTGACTGAAACTTGTTTTACATATAGCACATTCAAACGATTTCTCGACTGTAAATCTATGATTAATTAAGGCTGATGGTATCCGGACAATTACCCCCTGGACAAAACCCCCCGGACATAAACCCCCCGTCAAAACCCCCCCGGCCAAAAACCCCCCTGCCAAACCCCCCCATACAAAAAACCCCCCATGCCAAAAACCCCCCGTACAAAAAAACCCCCATGCCAAAAACCCCCCATACAAAAACCCCCCTGCAACAACAAATTGTAGTATTTACATTTACATTATGCAGTTTTTAAGTCTGAACAACTCTTTTATTTACACTTTTGCTCTAAAATGTATTATTCAGAAGTAATCACAATTTTTACTTTCTTATACATAGTATAAAGGAAGTATAGGAATCATGAAAAATTTCGATTGTGCGATTTTGATGGAAATACATGTTTTGAGGTCCCCTGAATACGTTTTGACTATTTTCGTCATGACGTCTGTGTGTGTGGATGTGTGTGTGTGTGTGTGTGTGGATGTGTGTCTGTATGTTCATTATCTTCAAAACGAACAAAGACAGGACAATGAAACTTCATATTTAAAAGTTTATTGACTATACGAAGAGCTGATTAGATTTCTAGCATAATCGCACAACCGGAAGAGGAAGTTTACTGAACGTCAAAATCGAACATTGCGAATTGTTAGAGAAAATAAAAGTGATATGGAAAAAGTTTTGAAATAAAAGTTATAGGAAATAATAATCTTAAGAAAAAATGTTCTATGCATTTTTGTTCTATCTTTATCCAATTTTGATTAAAATGTATTTGTATATTGGCATGTATTTAAAATATCATATATGCTATGAAAACAAAACAAAGACAAAATATTTACAGAAATACTCATTTGAAATGTCAAATATGTGCCAATTTAAATTGAGTATAAGAATGTAGTGTGGTGACCACACCAGATTTTTATATGTTAATTCCCTATCAAACTCAAACTTCGGAGGAAGATATCTCGCAAACGCGAATTTTTTACGCTATGGGCCCACTGACACTTTTTGTCCACTCACCGAGTACTATTAATTCTGAAAATTTGGTGCAATTTGACCGGGAGCCATTTCCCATAAGGATTCTGCGGGGTCCTTTGTTTTTCTAACGAATAAATCAATTTTAAGCTACTGCATTTTAGTAATGGATTAGATTATTTGTTCTTTTCATTATTCATTATGTTTTGCCCCCCGCTGGAAAAAAATTCTTTGGGCGCCCATGTATACCTGTACTTGTACTTGTATCTAAAACTGCAAGTACAAGTACTGTACTTGTACTTGTACTTAAATACTTTTGAAATGAATGTAATTGTACTTAATTACTTTTTTTCTTGTACTTGTGCGCAGCTCTGCATACACCTAGTATTAGCATTGTATGTATACATAAATAGCATGGCAACTGTTATGTTAATATTATTAATGTTACTTCAGCAAAATGGTACGTTCAGTATGTGGCGTTCCTGGCTGCCCCAGTATTTTAACGGAAAATCCTGATTTGCAATATCACCATTTACCATGTTCCGATTAACGTCATAGGAAATGGTCGGAAAACAGGAAGTGGAAGGTTTAAAAATCTGTGGGGCGCATTTTGCACCAGACCAGTACAGAAGTTCGTTGACCAAAAAGTTAAATATTGGAGCAATTCCAACTATTTTCGTGCATGGTACATCAATTTATAGATATGCAGCAACTAGTAAATAATAAATCTACACAAAAATAAAATGTTTGTTATTAATTCTCTCAATACAAAATTTAAATCATTTTAAATATACCGCTGTATACTGGCTGTATACAGTCAGAATGCTTTTAGTGACATCTAACTATTTCCTTCGGAACTATCAAATATACAATAGTATCTTCATATACTTTATATTAATTCATTTTTAATATTATTTAATTAAATTACTATGTTCCCCTACTGTATAATACAGTAGTGGAACATAGTAATTTAATTAAATAATATTATCAAATATGCATTACATACATGTAAGATGGGTTGCAGAACATTGTAACAGACAGTATACAGTTCGTGTCCGCCCTCTGGTAGTGACCTTATTCTTATTACATTAATAAAGTATTATTATTGTTATTATTATTATTACACTACCAATCATGGAATTTTTAAAATCGAATAAAGGAAAAGAAAAAGTGATCTTTGAAGGTTATGTGTATGTCAAACAGAAGAATTTAGCAAATGGTGTTGTGTCATTTGAGTGTGAGAAAAGGCGGAACAAGTCGGAATGTAAGGCTAAAATTAAACTCCGTGGTGAAGAGCTTGTGGGCCGGCTAAATGATCATTCTCATGGTCCAGATCCAGCAAAAAGAGAAGTTCTCAAAGTACTTCAGCAAATTAAAAGATTGGCAGAGGAAACTGAGGAAACTCCGCAACAAATTATCACTCAATCTGTTTCATCGATAAGGGACGATGCAAAGGCCAAGTTGCCGACAGTTCATCATCTACGGCGAAATGTCAGACGTCGCCGTCAAGCTGTTACTAATCCATTACCAGTTCCGTCGAGTCTAAGTGAAGTCGATATTCCAGTTCGTTACAAAGTTACACATGATGGCCAAGATTTTCTTCTGCATGATTCCGGCCCAGAGAATAACAATCGAATGTTAATCTTTGGTACACATGACAGCCTCAGACTGTTGGAAACAACATCGCACTGGTTTATGGATGGGACTTTCAAAACTGCTCCTGCATTATTTTTTCAATTATATACGATTCATGCACTCATTCATGGACGAGTCATTCCGTGTGTCTATATTTTACTGCAAAATAAAACTCAGGATACATACCGTCAACTATTCGAGACATTAACTGTGTTGAATGTCAATTTGAATCCAACCAGCGTCATGATCGATTTTGAATTGGCTGTTATAAACAGTATACAACAATGTTTTCCAGCCAGTGAAGTTAAAGGATGTTTCTTTCATCTCAGTCAGAACATTTACCGGAAAATTCAAGATAATGGGTTACAACAACGATATCAAGAAGATTCAGATTTTGCACTGAAATTAAGAATGATAGCTGCCCTTGCATTTGTTCCGACTGATGAAGTTGTTGATGCTTTTGAGGTATTATCTGGATTGCTACCTCCCGAAAGTTTACCTATCGCAGATTATTTCGAAGATTACTATATTGGAAGACCGCAACGTCGTGGACGACGGCAACCAACTTATAATATCAATATGTGGAATATGTATCAACGATGCGAAGATGAACTACCAAGAACAAATAATGCTGTAGAAGGATGGCACAGAAGCTTTCAGTCCAATGTAGGAAGTTACCATCCCACAATTTGGAAATTCATTGAAATTCTACAAAGAGAACAAGCCCTTCAACAAGTACACTGCACTCAAATATTGGCCGGTCACTCACTACAAACCCAACGAAAGAAATATACTGATTTAAACGCACGGATTCTTGCTATAGTTCGCAGCTATCGTGATACTGACATTATGAACTACCTTCGTGCAATAGCACATAACCTTACTTTCTAACATAAATAATAACATTAAATTGCAGTTTTAAATATGTTAAAAGTAATTATGCTCACTCTTTCTCTCTGTAGCAATTTTTTAATTGTTGTCACTTTTCACTTGCCAATCAAATAAAGGTAAACTAATTAAGTCTCAAATTTTATTTAAATACTACAATTTGTTGTTGCAGGGGGGGTTTTTGTATGGGGGGTTTTTGGCATGGGGGGTTTTTTGTACGGGGGGTTTTTGGCATGGGGGGTTTTTGTATGGGGGGGGTTTTGGCATGAGGGGTTTTTGTCCAGGGGGGTTTTGACGGGGGGTTTATGTCCGGGGGGGTTTTGTCCAGGGGGTAATTGTCCTAGAACCAAGGCTGATTTAGCAAAAAAGGATTTACTGCAGATTGAACATTTAAATGATTTTCCAATTGTAAATTCCTAATTCTAATCGCACTAACTTAATGCGTAAGAATCCGGAGCAGCTATACTTTCCTGCAAAATTGACTATAAACGAGAAGAGTAGGATGTTTTAGGAATATTTTATATTTATTCCATATAAAATGTGCTGGCATGTATTTAAAACGAAATTTAATATTACATTTGGATATCCACGATCCGACACTTGCGCGGATTGTGACAAATTTCAGCATAATTTAAACTAGATCTTTTGAGGCAAAGAGAAATTCATCAGAGAAAAGCGGAAGCATTTGATATTAAAAAAAAAAAAAACGAGCATATAAAATAAAAGCTGGAGCAGGAGAACGTATTTGAGTTTCGACTAAATCTGCCTCTGCCACATATTCCATCAAATCCAGTTTTCTTTTCTCGACAATATGACAATTTCCACATATTAATGACAATGATGTCTAGAGAATCTGATAATCATGACTGGCTTCATAAACTTGGACCAGTAGTTGATCGTTTGAACGAAATGTTTTCTAAAGTTCCTCTTGAGTCATGCTCTGGTATATCTGGTATTTGTAAAAAGAGTGTGGGCTGTCTAATATCAATGATAAACGACGAGGGAATTGAAGTTTACAAAAGGACAGTCCGGAGGCGGTTGGTCGAAGAGAACCTGATTGGTCGGAAGAAGACGCAACTGCAATGGGCCAGACAACACCGGAATATGACTATTGCAGACTGAAGTCGAGTAAAAATTTTTAAAATATCGTGATTAATGATTTATTTGAGTACTGTCCCTAATAGTTTGGCCACCAAATATATGGATAGTTTTTACAACAGTGTAAAATTTGCTAAAGATTTATTACATAATAAAACTTATTACAGGAACTATAACAGCGAGCAGAAAACAAAATCCTGCTGACCAGATGCAATTGAAGTGATGTGGGCATCATTAAACCAATATGTCAGTAAATCGTAACATTTAAATACAATGAAACATAGAAGTTGTGTGCAGAATGGTTTTCTGCGGAGGAAAGAAAATTTGAATGGTCAAGCAGATGTGACGTGTGTGCAATTGAAGACAAAGAACCAACAATAAATGAAGAAATGGATAGAATTATCATAATTTTGGGTAAAAATAGTGGTGACACAAGAAGTGATACAGAGGCTGAAGCTAGCTACAGCGAGGAAAATGAAGGTTTATCGGGTGTAAACGAGTTATAAAAAAAAATAACTACTGTATAATTCCAAACTTGAACCTGTACCTCCAATTCCTAGTACCATACCAACGCTGCCATTCGATCTCTGGCAATTGCTTGACGTACCAAAATATCGATAAACTGCTTTAAACACTAGCACTGTATCTGTATGTATTTTGGGAAATTTTATTTAATATTGAACTCACTAGTTTCTACATACTTTTCATACTTGTAGGTAAAACAAATTTTTAGTCCTAAGGAGTTGAAAACAACTTTAGAAGAAGTATTTAGGAAATCATCAGAAGAAGAGACACCTGAGACAGGGAGATTATTGAAGAAAATATTTATAGCAGTGGCTTCTAAAATCAGCAGACGAACTGAATACAGATTTAAACGAAAGCGCGAGCAAAGAAAATTCGTAAGACTAAGATGATCACCGGTTTTTCATAGGAAACACGAGCATTTATTTCTGGCAAAACAAAGGCCAGATGTTTTCAAGTGTGACGGCGAGCAGCAAATAGAACTAGAATAATTTCATTTTTGTTGCATAATTAAGGTATTAAAGAAATTATTATTCGTACAATAGAAATAACTATGTTGTTCAAGAGAGAGTTGATTTTTTGATGCGGGTGAGAGAAACAAAAGAGTTTGAAGGATAAGATTTTACAGATTTAACTGATTATGAGAATCTCAACCGGTTCCATATTCAAACCTCACAGTGCTTTGAACTATTGTTTTATAGGTAGAAATCTTACAACTGATAATGTAACACAGTGGATAACCAGAAGGAAACAAGCACGTTCAAATGCATGTCGAACTGATCCTAATGATTTGGCTCAACAACTTGCAAGCAGTTCATATTCTTCGGTATTATCTAGATTTCAAATTAGAAGAGCTCTATTCCAGCAATTGAGAGGAAGATCAAAAACTAAAGGGATCTTCAAGGCTGCAGCAGAAGTGTCCAAAACATACTTAATGGTACAGAGCCTAACAATATTTTGTTAATCAGATATATTTTAGTTGAAAATCCTGTTCTACTAGCATGGAATTAATTGCAAAAACACTCTAGGGCAATTATTTCAGCCTATAAAAAGACAATATCTAGGGGAATCCCTATTGTAAGTTTTTGTATCCTTAAGATTTAGTTGAATTTTCTCGTACCAGATTAATATTTTCTGCTGTTGCTCGAGAAATTTCAGAAATGGAAGGTCAACAATTATTACAATATTACAAAGATAAGTAGAGAAGCACCTTTGATTGTGGCCCTCTATGGATGGGCTCAAACTCATTAAACATATTCAGTTGTTCTTACTCGTCAATCTGCTACTGAGATTAGAACTCATCTAAGGACCGGATGATATATATATATATATATATATATATATATATATATATATATATATATATATATATATATATATATATATACAAAATTCGCATATTTTACAGCACGAACAAAGTAAAAAGCACAGAAAACTTAGACGAAAAATCTGATACTCAGCTTCAAATCACTGAGTGTGAGACGAGATCAGAAACAAATAAATTTGCGTATGATCTGCGTAACGCCTTCATAAGCGCTAATATTCCATGGGCCAAGCTGGACAGCCCCGTTTTTCGTAATTTTCTGGAAAAATATTGTGGCAATGACGTTCCAGATAGAAGAACACTTCAGTGAGAATTATTTACCGAAATGCTACAAGGTTAGTGGAACTATATTATTATGATTAGATTGTTCAAGTTTACATCACTTTAAACTATTTTAGACGATTGAAAACATTCAACGTGATGTTGCCGAAAGTGACGTTTGGTTATGTGATGAGACAACCGATGTTAAAGGCAGGTACATCGTGACGGTTGCACATTTTATAAATGAATCTCTTTGTAAGATTGGACATTTTAAAAGTATATTTCCAGATTAATTCTATTTCCAAGGAATTAAATACTCTCGAGTTGGATTACTTTACTCTGATGCAGCGTCATATGTTGAAATGTGGAAAAACACTCGAAGTATTTTATCCCAACTTAATCCATTTCACATGTTTGGCTCATGCACTTAATAGATTGTGTGAAGTCATATGATGTGAATTTTACCAAGTGAATGCACTAATTTCCAACACGAAATTCTGGCAAATAAGTTTCGGGTGTTATTAAATCCGATTACTTTGCGTCCATGTAAAGTGGAAAAAAATCACTTTAGCTTGTGCAGCACTACACAATTTTCTAGCTACCGATGACAGTTACACGAATTCAACTGAAATGACTAACAATCAGTTACAAAGTAATGGTCAATAAGACGGGGGGGGGGGGGGGGAATAAATCTAGCAGCACTGCTCGTTAATACCGGGATGAATTTAAAGATTTCTTTTCTAGTAACGGAGCTTTTCCCTGGCAGAAAAATGATATAAGAAATTTTAATATGTACTCCTAATTTATATTGTAACATTGTACGCATTATTATATTCAGGATTGTATTGTTTGCCATATCGTATATACAATAAATCTACACAAAAATTTAGTAATATGATTAGCATTAAAAAATAAAGAAAATGAAATTCATGGAATATTATTTATAGTTAAGATTTATTTACTTTTTCTTTTTTTCTATATAATTGAAACAATAATTGAGTTATTCGCTCCATAGCTTCATTCTGGACCTCTTCTCCTTTCTCCCAACATTCTTATTCTACTAATCACCAAATAAGAGAATATATCTATGTTGTCTTTGGTCTTCGTTACTTCTGGCTTTTAAAGCTTCCACTATGCTGTCCAAGACCTTGGAAGCTGTGCTTAATACTGCCACCTAATCGTGGTTTCAGGGACGTTTTTGCTTCTTCAACTTATGATCAAAAGCTTTTGGAGTTAGTTGCTCCGGCTGAGTTTTCATTGTATACTCAGCATGAGAATGCAGACTCGTAAACGACTCCGGCTGGACCAGCACTAAATCGCCTGCCTCCTAGAACAAAAACGGATATTTATTTTTATTTATTTATTTTCTATTAAATTACATAACACAGATGCATAGGTGCACTCCGCCCACGTCGGAGATAATATTTCCCTTTCCGATTCAGTGCCCAATTCGACCTCAGATATTGAGTCATACGCAAATATGAAGCAGAATATACTAGAATGGTTCGGATAAATTAAATTCTTACCTCATCGCCACCAGCACCACTGGAATTTGATAACTGCATTTTTCTAAATTCATGTCACGATATTTGTCTATAACGAATTGATTTCATTTTTCCCTTCGGTTATTGTTGTTATGAAACGGATTTTTTTTTAATGTATGGCAAATTGTGGTCCATGCCGCTTGCCTTGTATGTTTGTTTTTATACTGACTTAATTTTATTGCATATAAACAAGGATTATTTTTGTATTCTATTAGAAGAGAAACACTCTCGCGACCACATTTTATCAAAACACTTTCACCATCTGACAGACACAGATTCTGACAGATACACGCACAAATAGAAAATGGCGTTTAACACACTTTCACGTCACGCGTTTGTGCGCATCTCATTTGCACAATTAATTGAAAAAACCATTGAAAGGAAACAGAACAGGTTCTATTTTTAATAAACATGAAACACTGAGTAACACATTGAACTATACATGTATGATAAGTTCAATTTTTGACACTAAAAATAGTGTTAAATCTTGGTAACTACACCATTATAGACAGCTTTAATATTATAAATAGGCAACTAAAAATGAAACACATATTGCGAATTTAACACAGAATTCTATAGTACGCCACTGGTTAGAATGTGTTTCTTGCTACAATTGTATAATATGCCAAGAATTTTATTATTTAAAATAGGCTATTAAAAATATTAGCGTATCTAAAATACAGTAATGACTATGTTGTTTCGAAATATGCAACATACCTTGACAATGTTAATTTTATACATGTAATATATATATTTATATATCACTAAACTTTACTTAGTATTATAACATATGTACTTTAGCACTATAACCCGCAACTGAATATATACTTTACGCTTTTCCGACAGTATTTAAGACCACTTTACTGTAACTTTTAGTCAAGCAACCGAAACAACGTACCGAGCTATACTAGCAAGTATCGGCACTGGATTGGCACATTCGGCAGACTGTCAGACTGCGACAAATGTCCGCCATGTTGCGTCCCGCACTGCGCGTTAGAAAGAGAAAAAAAGCATCGCTAGCAGTGTTATCAACGGATGGAAAAATCCCCCAGGTTTATATAAAATTTTAAAAACTAATTATTTTGACAGAAAAATGTATTTATTACTATTGTAAAAATAAATATTGTTGTAAATAATGATATTAATAATGTGATAAAGAAGTGTTAAACTTCAATTGGTGACGATAATATGTAGTGATAAGATTCGCTATTTAACTGTAATGATCAGCTGTAAGATTCGACAGAGTTGAATGCTAATTAAAGGACACGAAAGGTGTGAATTAAAAAGAAACTTTAACATATTTTTTATTTACGATAGCTTCATTTACAAAAATGTATAAGCTCATAACTAATTTCGTGTTCTTCATTTACAAATGTCCATGATAAGCATATCTCTCTCTCTCCCGCCCACTCTCTATAACTAAAATTATTTTAGAGATTGTATTGGAATATATATATTCTATATTGGTGTGTAATTATGACAATATAACAATATAGTTTATAAATAAAATTACAATATTTTTTATAGTCACATAGAATATAATTTTCAAATTTATGATCTATTTGCAAGATTTGTTATACATAGTTTCAAAATATTTTATTATAATATAACTTGATTCATCTGCATTTTTGTTAATAGAATTAACAATTTCAAAAAATAATACAAAATTCCTTATATGTTATTTTTTAGTATTTGAGTTTAGTTATGCATCACCATCAATTTGCAATAGTATGACTAAATAAGTTGTTGTAGTAGCAAATACCTGTAATAATATTTAGAAATGTAGGACATATTTAACCAACCTTGACATGGAAATTATGATCTAATTTATTGTTAAATAAATAAAACAAAAACGGTATCTACTTTTCTAGATTTCGCAGTTGCTGAGACTATGGTAATGTTAATATAATTTTAATAGAAAAAACTCGCTTTTAACAGACCTGTGATCTTTAGGAAATTTAATATTATTTCTCTAATGTATTTGTAATAAACTTATAAAATGTGTGTAAAAAGTGTGTATAAATAAGATTAAAACAAAAACAATTTCATAACTTAAATTAACATAATATGGCCCACATACATCATATCATATATTTTATCAGTGTGCAAAATATTTAAAATTCAACTTACCGAAAATAATAGGGTTCCATCTAATGCAAACGTTTTATAGACTGTAATGTTCATTCTTTGGACATTGGCATATGTAATAATGGTTCGAACCTGATAAGAAAATTTCACATATATTGTAATTGTAACAGATGCCTGTATTGTGCTTTAACATGTTATTTTTTACTAACTATATGTAGATATTTCGATACTAACGGCGCTACTGAGAACTATTATATTTTTTCTACTGAATTTAACACTATTACCATGAAAAATTGTTTATGTTTATAGGATTAATATCGAGTTGTGAATAGCAGTAACTGTATTTGAAGTTTTATAAATTAAATATTTCATTATACCATTCCTCCATTACACACATCATTTATGTGTTTGCTTATACCACAGATAAACTAATTTATCTGTGCTTATACTTACGGAATTATTTAGTCCTTCTTGTTCATTCCAATTAAGACAAAGATTATTTACAATTCTGCAAAATTTGTTGCTTTCTTTCTCAAGTAAAATACAAGGTATCACAATGCACAAAAACTGACAAAGGAATAATGTTAATGAAATTACCAGTGGTACCGTTTGAAATATTGTAGTATTATGATTAATCAATGTATGCGATATTTGAAAAAATCCAGAGATGATAACACAAATTAGAATTATGACAGTAATGAATAACCTGCCAGCAAACTCTTCATTAATTTGTACAAATATTTTATAAAGATTGTCACGTATTTCTCTGGCAATTTCAAGTTTCTTCATTAAATTGTCATTCTTGATGTCCGTAATAACACAGATTCTCTTCATTCGATAATCTTTAAAGACATCGTTCAGCGTTTTATAATAATGTTTCAGTAAAAATAGTAACAATGTCCACTGCCACACTATGATATTTATAAACATAAAAGGACTGTAAACAATTAAAAGGCTAAATTTTGCCATATATGTGCAAGCAATTTTGATAATCAAAGTGCTTATAATAATGAACGTAACGTATGTTGTAGTTTTTAGGAAATCTCTGTATATTATATTCTTTCCCAATTTTTTAAAATACACTTCGATATTCATGAGTTTGTTTAAAGCAGCTATATATTTATCACTGGTTAAAATTGTATAAGTAAAATAAAACACAGCTATCAAAATTGGACAATTTGAGTGTACAAATTGGAGGAATATATGGATAATAACTCCGTTTTTATGCAACAAATCATCTCGCGTATATATCACCAAAGTTATTGCTAGTAAAACTGAAAAATGTAAAAATATACCAGCGATACGCAAAAAGCAAAAATGTGTCTTATAGATTAATATTTTTTCATCGCGCATTTTAATGTTAAACAAAACTAAATTAAATACTTTCGAGACAATGTACATAGGCATTATTGCTTTATACAATTTGACTTTACGAGTTGTGTTCATTTTCGCCTGTAAATTACAATTGCGTTATTCACGTATACAAATTGTATTTATCCAATCATTAATATTGCTAAAAGAACTGTAATTACTTTATACATTTATTATTTATTCGACTAAATGGTAATTGATAATTTTTATCATTGATCGAATCGACCTTGAACTTCTATATTAATATGTATTATGCGTTTGATAAAATTTTTATCGAAAACATAAATCATAAAAATTTCACTTAAAAAAACACCTAATTATATATCAGGTATATATATTTTACATCAAAACATATAAAATTGTTTGAAACAGGAAAAGAACTGGTGTTCATGCAGTTTCACTAACAGAATGAAAATTTGGATTCAGATAATATACACCAACATGCACGAAATGTTCAAGTTTTCAATTTTATATTTTCACAATCTTTGAATGTTTTACATTGATGTGTGTTACTTATATTAGATTTTTTGTATGTGCCCTTGATACTGACCAAAAACCACAAATCCTGAACTACAATCATTTATTCCAACCATTTGCATCGAATTCTTTCTTTCTCAGGATTCAGGTAATAGAAAAATAAATGAAAATAGATATATGTACTTGTTAATCATCGAAAAATCTGGAATTATTATTGATTATAAAGTTAAAATTATAGAATTATACCTGTTGTATTCAGCATTACATATACGAGTATACTCTGAAAAGATGAAGTGGTCAGAACTTGGACAGGAGTTAGAAATAAAAGAAATTCAGACGTATGTACACTTACGTTTCGGCCAATTTATTTATCCTGTATAAATTAACAAACAATTTACAACAATAAATAACAAAAAATCAATAATAACAATAACGTACCATCAAGTCGAGTAGTGATAAAATAATAGTACATTATACACCAAGGGAGAGAAACCACTTATTTTTCCTGAGGTGTAGTTTGAAACCCGAGGGCGAAGCCAGAGGGCTACAAATACATCGAGGGAAAAATGGTGGTCTCTCCCGAGGTGTATATACTATTTTTTCCACGTTCGGGAGTAGAAACACTTAATTTCATAAATAATGAATTATAATAAATCGGAACGAAATTGCAATATTTAGAAGCCTTTGGAAATGTTTCCATGCAATGCGTATCATGACAACACACATTTATTTACAAAAACCTTTGTTATAATAAAAACTCCCTTATGAAAAGTGTTTTCGTCCCTAGGGAGTAAATGCTTCATTTCTGTCCCGCGTTTGACGCCATAGAAACCGACTTCTACTCCCGGACGTGTAAAAACAAATTTATGTTGCACGCACTAAAATTGGAATGTACAGAAAACAAAATTACAGTGAACACTCGATACAGTCACCTTTGATAAAAGAAACTTTTGGTATAAGCAACCCTTGATATAGCAAACAATTTTAGTTTTCTGTCATTCGATAAAGTCACCTTTGATAAAAATTTATATGGGAGCAATAATGTTCAAATATTTGATATCGACAATGTTATCAACTCATTCAATTTAGTTATTGAGTGGTCAGATAGAATTTTCCTTTCTATTAATGATATTCTTCTCCTGAGAAATATTCGAGAAAAAGCAATTCCTAAAAAAATTTAATAAGATTGTTATTACAAAATATGTTCTTTTGATAATAAAAAGTCATGTTTCTATTTAAATATTTGAATTTAACTATTCAAATTTTATTTTTTAAATTTTCACTACTCATCTCGATATAATCAACATTTTATAGGGGCAGCTTTTTTTAAATTTTGTTGTCAGCAAGGTGACATTTTATCGAATGTTCACTCTATTTGCAAAAATAGAGAAAGTATAATTCTTGCAAACCAACACGTTGCCATGGTAGAGACTGAGAGTGACTGACAAAAACTAGTACAAGATAATTCACTAATTGCGCTGTATGTGATAAACATAGCAACGCAAAAACGAGAACAACAAATTGCACTACAAGAAATTACAGTGACTATATTAAAGACAGTGTGGACACCAGTGTATTCATGCTGATTGGTCGATGAGATTTCCGCCATATTCTTGCCAAATTGCTTTGAATTGAAAGATAGCTGTGATCTGTTCTGTTGGTTTCTGAGATATTTTCGTGTATTTCGTAGTGTTTTGTGCTTAAAAACTTCAAATCTATGGCTAATAAATAATTATTATAATATGAATTGATGTTTTAATTTATCTAATATATGTATAATATTAAATAATATATTCATTTAGTTTCACTAAAACGCTTATTTTTTGTTGCTAACATCGAAGCATCTCGCTACCCCGAAATCTCGCTCGTTCGAATTCTCTCTGGTACGAAATCTCGCTGGTACGATGTCTCGCTGGTTCGATGTCTCGCTGGACCGAATGTATCAGTAGATAGAATAGACCCCCACCACTTTTGTTCTAGAAAATTGTCTCGTTGGACCGAATCATATGTAGTTATCCCGTTGAACACAAACGTTCATTTGGTTGCCTACATTTAGGATAACTATGGAACGGAACTCTACTTTATTATTTATTGGTAATAAATGTACGGGCAACGATATGAATTACAGCGTTATTATTACGTTATTAATTAATTAATTATTTAAACAAAGAAAAGAGATATAGATTTTGTTGGCTAATATAAGTTTTAATTCTGTTTATTAAATTTTGAAAAAAAGTATATATATATATATATATATATATATATATATATATATATATATATATATATGTTACCGGCCAAACCCGATTTCAGGATAAACTAGATTTGCCTAGGCTAAACTGAAAGTCTGAAATTTACGGAATCGGGAAATCGTGGAACTGCATTAATTATTATTACATTTAGGGTTGGGTAGGATAGGGTAGGCTAGGGTAGGTTAGCCGGCGGGTAGGGTAGGAGTGTATTATTAAATAGGGTAGGGTAGGGTAGTAATTTAATAAACAGAATTAAAACTTATATTAGCCAACAAAATCTATGTCTCTTTTCTTTGTTTAAATAATTAATTAATTAATAACGTAATAATAACGCTGTAATTCATATCGTTGCCCGTACATTTATTACCAATAAATAATAAAATAGAGTTCCGTTCCGTAGTTATCCTAAATGTAGGCAAGCAAATGAACGTTTGTGTACAACGGGATAACTGCATATGATTCGGTCCAACGAGACAATTTTCTAGAGCAAAAGTGGTGGGGGTCTATTCTATCTACTGATACATTCGGTCCAGCGAGACATCGAACCAGCGAGACATCGTACCAGCGAGATTTCGTACCAGAGAGAATTCGAACGAGCGAGATTTCGGGGTAGCGATACGCACTCGCTAACATGAGCAAAGCCAGCTATAAAGATAATAAACCTTTTAGCTCATCGACCTCCTGTCGAGGAGTATAGTGTTCCGTACGATGTCTGTAGCATCATCCGATTTCAAAAATTTTTGCACAGAAATCCCGGACAGACCCCCTGGATCACGAAATGACTATTACAACATATGTCCGTATGTATGTCGCCCGTCCGCTCGCTCGTACGAGATTTTTTGTTCCACCTAGATCTCCTAAACTACCCAACGGATTTTGACGAATTTTTTTTGCAGATACGTGTTATGGTCTAGTTGTGCAAGGTACATTTTATTTTTCAAATTTTTCCCTCGTACTTGAGAAAAAAATATTTTCCAATTTTTTTTTCAGTTTTTATTTTTTTTCTGCGTTATTTTTTATTCAATTGTATTCAAAATTTTCATGCATATGCAGGAAATGGAACAATATTTTTCCATATTTTTTATTTTGAAAAATTATGTAAGACCATTGGAGAAAAAAATATTTTTTAATTAAAAATTGAACAAAAGAAGATCAATGCATTTATAGTCGGCTTAGTTTGCTTTGCTTTGTCAACACGACAAAATGTATTCACACTTGTTTTAAATTTGTTGTTTTGTTTGCGACCTAGGCACCTAGGATTTTAAAAGTGAATCTAGATAAATAATAATTTGTGATATATTCAGACTTGCACATACGTCGATGAGCTGCAGGCATGTATGTCTGTATACATTCCTAGTTTTGTTACTAATGACATTGGCAGGAACATGGCGGCATTTTGACGTCTGTCCACACTGTCTTTAATGTAGTCACTGTACAAGAAATTAACACACTTCTTAATTAGAAAATGACAGTACATACGTACAATAAGTAACTAACTAGTATTTTTAATATTAAATAAATTAATATGAACTTTACTCAAATTATCAATATCTGATCTATTATTAACTATATTTTGATTTAAACTAATATGAATCATTTCTAAAAACAAACTTTTCTTTCAATTATGTTATTTTTGTAATATACTAACATTTTGAAAATCCAAATTTTAGGTCGTATTAAATTGATGTAACGACAGGGCTGTTTTATTATGATTCATATTACTTACTCTACAATCATAAATATGATTTTTTTATTTCACACTTCCAATACTGTTTACTTTGACCTATATATGCACCATTACAGTCTGTACAATCAATTTTGTATATTACTCTAGATTTTAATTCTGTAGATGTTTGGTCTTTAAGTTTAATAAATAAAGAACTAACTTTTTTGGTGTTATACAAAGCTATTTTAACAGTACCGTGTTGAAGCATGTTAACAATTCTCCCAGATAAATTATGAACATTTGTGTATCATTATCCATAATTTTAACATCACTATCATTGTAATGTAAAATTATATTTATAAAACCATCTTTAAATTCGATAATATTAGATTAAATGAAAGAAAAATGACAAATATTATTAACTAGGCTCTACCCGTGAGCACCATGTGCCCACATTCGTAATTTCTATTATTATTTTTGAAAATTTCTCGTTTCTGCGTTGCATGTACCTTTGCGTCTCCTCGTCGCAAACTCTCTCAAGTATCTTGTTTTTGTCTGTTTATCCATCTTTTGTGTCTTTCTCCATCTAACTGTCTTTATTGCAGTCGGATCTTATATTGCAAAAAAAATATTTACTATTGTCGGGAGTTTAAAAAAAATATCCCTCTATACTGAAGCTTTAATAGACTTCCTAGAAGTACAAATAACGTATTTTAGATATTTTAAACATACATTCACAAACACTACTTTTGCGCATCTGCGGGATGTCAAAATTATGTCATTATTGTTTATATTTATGTTGCTTAGGGGTGCTGTCATTTCATGCGCTGTCATTAATGTTGCCTAGGTTACGAAATTGTAGCTAACTTCATGCGTGACGGACAGACAAGGGCTATTCTATATATAATTCTATGTAAAGTGCATTTATTATACTAATTTTTTGTTTTGTAGGATGACTCGAATGCAAATCAAAATTCTACTTGATGTAGTTGGTTTAAAAAACAAATCTGTGACAATATGATTAGACTCGTTTCTAATTTACATAAAATCTACAAACGGTAATCTCATAATATTTTCTATTTCAACAGTGAATTGTATGTGTTTATTATAATTGTTAAACTATTTAAGTACCTCATCGACAGAATGTCTAGGTATGGCATGACAATAGCATCAATATAATTATTTTAGAAAAGGAATCTCCACTTGCAAATTATATAATATCTCTGTTAAAGCTTTATTCATCATCAAATTAGCGAAAATAGGTGAAGCAGGTTTACCCATAGCTGTACAAAAAAATTATTGGCATTAAAGCAAAATTCAATTATTTTTAACAACATATCTAAACTAACAGTAGTTTGTTGTTAAAAAAGAAATCAATTGTTAATAATTTCCTCAAACATTTTTTCCAGAGGAACATTAGTAGATAAACACCGAAAATCTAAAGCTAAAGAAATAAAAATCCTCTGGTAACTGCACTTGCTCAATGAAATTGATAAACTTGATAAAAAATATCAATTTAAATTGTTTAAAATTTGCGCAATAAATTTAGGCAAGGCATACATTTTTGGTGCAATAGAGTTCAATATCCTAAGTTTATTATAAGTTCTGTCATTTATCATTTCTTTAACAAATAATTGATATTTTGATATTTCGTTGTTGGGGTCTATAGATAAAATCTTATAAATGATTGAATCACTCAACAATTCTTCATTTTATGAATATAATCACATTTATGCTTTTGAAAAGTCTTATATCTGTGTACCGGAGAGCCAGTTATTATTCCTTTTCAATTTTCGGCACACTTGTATGTCAAATTTGTCCGAATGAATAATATTAAACAGGTGGCAACACTGGTGTATGTAAGTCAGATGTCTGTATACCGGATTGGAAGATTTATTTATTCCTTTTCAACTTTATAGTTCATATTAAATATATTATTTTTGAATTTGTAGATATTGAATTTTCTTATTATCATCAGGCAACCGAAGATAAATAATAAATGTAAACTAAATTTTCGGATTTTCAACTTTCGGCACCTTTCTGTGTACACAATTCTATACCTATGTTCATATTGTACGTGATAATGACAACAGTGCGTTATTTGAAATTATGTTAAAGTTAATAAACAATGAATAATGAAAATAGACATGTAAACAATGATATGAGTTCAAGTAGAAGTTCTAGTAGAACATCATATAACATGGTGATTGTCTACAAAGCAGGAAGAAGATTGTACAGATCGGAAAAGGAGACAGGAAGAGGTTATATTTGTGCAAATAATATATTTTGTTTACAATGCTATAATTTTATTTAATTACAAGTCTGAGAACATTTCAATGTAGATGAAACATGTTTCAATTTTTAAATAAAAAATGTAGAATAATGTAAAAAAATACTTTTTTTTACAAAAATAACTAAAAAACAATTTTATAAAAATTACATTACATCTGTTATAACTACAAAATTTGAGTTCAAATGCATTTAACGACATAGAGTATGAGGATGGTAACTACAGATAATAGTATTTGGAATGAAACTGCAAATAATTCTTCAAGATACGCTTGTCATACGTGCAAAATAATGCAACATGTACAATTAAAAAAATATTAAATTTAATGTTACATAATTACTTATATAATATTTCAGACAATGTGAGTGATTATAACAAGTCCAGTTTCAATGGCACTGATCAGTTAGGAGTTTTGTATGAGGCAAAGTGTGAAAAGAAATTGGAACGAGAAACAAAAAAAAAATGTTAATGGAAGCTGACTGAAAAAACTAGCCTTTCTCATAAACATTCACAAAATTTATTATGGTGAGCTTTTAAAAAATATATTTATAGTATGAAGTATTAAATTACATTTATTTTTTTCAGGAAAAAAATAGATCTTGAAACGAAGAAATATTTCAGCTGAAGTAGTCACTAAATAGCATAAGAAGTTCTAAAGAAAAGGTACATTTCAACTTTTTTGTATAATTAGTTTATTTTTAATTCATATTAATTTGCAGAGTGGTGAGAAAATTCGTTACTGGAAAAGTACAACTGATGAATTGCAGCAGAGACTTTAAATAATAGAAAAAGGCATTAACACACATGTTTCTGAAAAGCAAATACGTACTACATGTGAAAAAGAAATAAATGGTTTGCAAATTGTTGTTTGCCTGTATGTAATAAAAAATTAGATAAGAAACAACAGGATTATCGAATATTGCAAAATGATCTGAAAGAAGCAAGTAGTACAAGAGAAATGGTTAAATATTCAACACGGGAAAAAGTATATGAACAAAACCAACTCATGTTAAGTTAAATACCAGACCTGCAAATAGAGAAACAAGCTATACAACACGAGTTATTGTCAATTAAGGTTAGGTTCATACTCATATTTTGTGGAATCTCTTAATGTTAAGTAACAATTGATAACCTACTAATAATCTTATTCTGTATTATGCATTTTTTTGTTTTGCTATTAGGTATAAAAGATACAATGAATTTGATAAATTAAAGTTGATTTGTTGTAGAGTATGATGGAAAATAAAGGTAGCACTGCCAATAACAATTGATGAAATTATGTCTACACTTCAGAACGAACTTAAGAGAAACAGTCCCAAGCAAGAAACCAAATAATGAGACTAGAAAATAATATGAAAGAATTTCGTGACAATAAAACAGAAGATAATATTAGAAAAAGGTAAATTTAACTGATTGTTACACGCATATTAAATTCATAATGAAATATACCACAAAAATATTTAAAAATTTGTTTCATTTAGGTAAATCTATTTTTGGGGCAAGGGTAAGGGCAAGAGAACATTAAAAAAATTAACGTACGAAATAATTAAACATATTTTTATTGGATTTAATATTTTTATTCACAGTAATAATGACATTATGGGACAAAAAAGCTTTTTATTTTAACGAATAGGGTTTTACGTAACATGTTGAATCTTGGTAATACGAATATGTTAGAACAGTAATTGTTGTATTCTGAAAACTGTACATGTCTGCAAATAAAATAAACAATAGTGAATACATCTTGTATTGATAAGTAGAATATAATTAGTAAACTATCTCGTGTATTTCAGAATTACGAAATGCGCGTAATGTAAACACACAGCTTCTGGAAGATCTATTGAAATGAAGCAATAAAATCGTACAGGAAAATTCAGATTTAAAGGACACTAATACAATTGAAAAAGGGAATCAAAGACCTGAAAAACAATAACTTACTAGAAGAAAAGAGGTACATACGGAAAATAACTACCAGTATTGTTATGATTGGTTGAAAAAACGCCAAAATCACTGTGTCACTTTCCAAGGGTTATACTTTGAACGGGATAACTTGTAATTAAATTAAACAAAAATCAGTACTCTTAGTTTTAGAACAGACCACATTTGTGTTTATCTACTCTTAATTTCCATTTATTAATACATATTATTTTATATTGAACACGTTAGCTGTGATTTGATAACATACAATTTATACAATTCAACAGAATAATCTTGATCTTAAACTTATAAAATAAAACAACTTAAAGAATTTTAATGAATAATAATGTTTTGTGCGTAATATTGCGTAATTTTGTGCCAGAGATGTAATTTTTCTGTTACCAGTTTATATACATATTTTTATATAAATACTAATCAAATACATATTTAAATCATGCAGTGTTTTTGTATGAGTTTATTTAGTAATTTCGAATTTAAAATTCTAGGTGGTGAATAAACGTCATTAGGAATATAATAGTGTGACAATAAAGTTTCATCGCGTACTGGAAACAATTCAAAAACGTGTGGGTAATATCTCCTAAATGCACATAAAAATATGAGAAATTCATGAATGTGGATACTACATAGTAATAGTTTTTGTTAACATTTCAGTCAGCATATTGTTTTGACGATTAGTTACTAAATGTATTGTATTATTATGTATGCTTAAATGATCAGGGCTGTAGTTGCGCCAGGGCGCACCAGGGCGCCGCCCTGGTACTTTTTTAAGATACCAAGGCTAAGCCCTGCCACATTTTTAAAAAACTTAATGAATAATTAAATATTTTATAGTAAAATGTTTCATTATATAAATGATCCGAAAATTTTAAACAACTTTTTCATTTATTAAATTAAATACTATGAAAAAAAATATGCGCCCCGGCACTACTTTTTTTAGGACTACACCTCTGTAAATGATAATGTTTAATATATGGAGTGTATCGTAATATAATTTGTTAAACTTCACTTTGGTGAATAGTACTTTTAAAAAATGTGAACTTTCATATATTTGAAAAAAATTAATTAATTACTTAAATCACTTGTATTTATAAATTTTTGTAATGTAATTTTCATGCTATAACTTCCGTAAATTTATGTTCTGTTTAAATTTATGAAGATATCCTTTTTACTTTCTTATACATAGTATAAGGAAAGTATAGGAATCATGAAAAATTTCGATTGCAAGATTTTGATGGCAATACACGTTTTGACGATTTTCTCAATGATGTCTGTGTGTATGTATGTATGGATGTGTGGCCGTATGTTCATTATCTCAAAAACGAAGAAAGCTAGAGTAATGAAACTTTACATTTAAAAGTTTTTGGGATTGCCGAAGAGCTGATTAGATTTTGGGTATAATTAGAAAACCGGAAGAGGAAGTTTATTGAACACAGAAATTGTAAATTTCAAATTATTTTAAAAACAAAAAACGATACGTAATAATTTTTCAAATAAAAGTTGTAGCGAATATTATTATGAAGAAAAAATGTGCTATACATTTTTCGTCTATCTTTATCCAATTTTGAGTATAATGTATTTATATATTGGCATGTATTTAAAATATCATATATGCTATGAAAACAAAACAAAGACAAAATATTTACAGAAATACGCATTTTAAATGTCAAATATGTGCCAATTTAAATTGAGTATAGAAAGTAAAGTGGTGACAACATCAGATATTTTGATATATTGTTACAAAATAAAAAATATACAAAATTCAAGAATTAATCTGTAAGTGAGAAAATTATTTGATAACACATAGAATATAAACTACACTATAAATTAATACTACTCAGACAATATAACAGTAATATCATATTTATACTACTCGGGCAATACAGTATTCACTTTATTATAATAAGCAGTACAAAGCATATACGAGCAATAGCATTTATTAACACCAATTATTTTACAAATACATTCATATTGAAATAATCAATAATATTATAATAATATCAATAATATTCGTATACATATTTATATTTACACTTAAAACTGTGTTTTATGAAATAGTTTATTTTATTTTAATTCCTTAGCAGTTATTTTAGTTAAATCTGGGGAATTTTGTTTTTTGTGAGGTTGGAGATACTGATGCTTCCTAGCAGCATGGTCGTGTAATGTATTAGCGTTCTTTCTCGTTTGGTTGTTGCATTGGTTGGAACATGTCGAAAATGTGTTTATTGAAATTATTTTGAAATGGTATATGTGAAATAGTATCGTTTAAGAAATTAAAAGTTGTACGTAATGTAATGCGACAGCTGTAGTTTTAATTAATTGTGAAATTATCAAAATGACGTCGAGGTATGTTAACCGCTGCTGGCATAGAAGTTTTCCATTATGTAGACTGTTGTGTTCCTCTGGTCGTGAGGAGAACTTTATAACTGAATAATTATTTTATATTTAACGAATATTCATAAATTTCAATGGTTAAGCTTTACAGTAAGTAATATTTATTTCTGGTTTTGTTCTACTACAATTTGTCTTGACAATATAATTTCTGTGCTCGATGTGTTCTACTAGAGTTTAACCCGGCGTTGGTCAGGTGAAAATTCAGAACACCATTAGTCAGGTGGGGTGTAATAAACCCCACGAATTTTTTTTATTTAAATAATTACTGTAATACAATTTTTAATATTTTATAATGTAATTCTATTCTTGGATCATATCTAATGTAAATAAAAATAAAATGTTTGACAAAGTAACTCTGAAAAAAAGAGAAATCTGGCATGTAAGAAAAATTACATTTGATGCACATAAAAAAACACTAAGTACTATAAAATATCATAACAAAAAATATATTTAATTTAAAAATAAAAATAAGGTTACTATGGCATCTCAAGAGACTAATAATTACTACAAATTATACAATAGTAATAATTATACCTTTATAAAAGTTTATTCGCTTTTATAACTTGAGCAATTTTGGCACATAGTCACAGAGTGTTCTAAACATAAAAATTTATTACAATTGTTGCAAAAGTATTTAGTTTTACGGTCTTTACTTCTGGAGCATACCATACACCTCCCTACAACGTTAGGCTTCTTAGCTGGAGGTTCTGCAGAAGGTTCGCCGACTATTTCATTAATTTTCTGGCGCAAATCTCTAGGCAATTTTAAATTGCTCTTCCTGTTGTTAATATGGTCCCACATTAATTCTAAGCCTAACGTTTTGATAAATTTTCGTCTGGGTGTCTGGAAATCATTATTATTTTCTCTATAAACAACTTGGGCATTTATAGTAGCCGTATTCAAAAGTGAAAAAAAAAATCGTAAGTGGCCATCTTCTTGAATTTCTAGATACATTATAGGATGCAGATAATTCGTCGACAACATCCACTCCACATTTTGTGAAGTTGTAAAATGTTATAATTTCTGGCAATAGTTTCTCTCCCGTGAGTTCATCGATGTTTTCATCGTGGTGTAGAGTAGATAATAAAAGAACATTTTTATTTTTCTTTGGAACATACGACAGAAGCGTTATATCTTTCTGAAACCCAAACAAGCTTGAATATACTTGTCTGTCTTTAACTGATAAGAATTTTTGTGGAATACATCTTTTATTCTTTCTCAAAGTACCAACAGATGTTAGTTTATGATCTTTTAGAAGTTTCATCATTAAGTCGAAGTTAGTATACCAATTGTCAAAGGTAATATTACGGTTAGTACCAGATACAGTTTCTATCAACCTTTCAACTATATCCGATGGTGAATTACTAACGCGGTAAGGGCCTTCTGGCTGCTTTCCTGCATAAATTTCTAAATTTAAAACATAGAAGGAACGTGCATCGACTAATGCCTGAATTTTAATACCATATTTAGCTGGTTTATTTGGGATATATTGTTTATTGTCTTCCTCGGAAAGATTCCAACTTTTCGTCAATTGTAAGATATTGGGAAGGAGAGTACGATGCTTTACAATTATTCACAAATTTTTCGAACAGTGCACGAATATGTGCCAGTTTATCAATTTTAATTCTGTCCAGACGATTTTGAATGTTATCAAACCGTAAACAACACAACAAAAAATTGAATCGTTTTAGAGCCATAGTACTACGGAAAATATCGACACCTGTACCATCTGCTTGCCACAAATCGTTCAAATTTTGACGGTTGGAGTGAAATAGGCCAGCTACATATAATAAACCAATTACTGCTTTCAATTCAGATATATTTGTTGGTCCGAAATAGCTTTTATCTTTATAAGCTTCAGACTTAATTTGAATTTTTATATTAGTCCATTTGACTATGTCTTCAATCATTTCGGTGTCAAAAAAGAGTTGCCAACACTCTAATACACTTTTAGCATTTTTTGCATATTGCTTTACACATGGCAGATGTGAAACAATATTTTCTTTCCTAGTCCGCACACGGTTATTAGGTGAAATTTTATTCCATGCGGTAACATCCTTTCCAATATAAATATCTTTTCTGTTCTTCGGTATTTCTGTATTACCTTCCTGCTGCATTGCATTATCTTCATCTCTTGTCGGTTCTGCATTTGTATATTCTTTGGCGGTCCGCTCCTCATCATCCGTTAATTTCTGCTCTGTATCTGTGTTGTGTTCACTTTCACTTACATGTTCTATCTCATCTTCACTCTCTGTCTCAATAAATTCGTTGTTAACTTGAACGTCTGTCGAAAGAGCAAGTAGTCTTTCTTGTTCCCTTTCATAAGACATTGTTTCCTTTGAAAATGACATGTACATATTTGTTTTCATTTAAAAAATAATTATGTTAGCAACGTACCTTTTATGTGGAAAACACTGACGGCAATGGTCAGGTGGGGTGTGAGGCACCCCAAGTCACTTTAAACACGTCTAAACCTGTGCACTATTCAACAAGTACTGAACTAAGTAGGTGACGTTATAGTTTGATGATATTTAGGAAGCTATCTAGGAGGGGATAACCGAGAAATGTCTTTTAAGAACATTGGCAGGTAAAACAAAACAGTTGGGGTTTATCACACCCCACCTGACCAACGCCGGGTTAATATACTCAAAGTCTGCCCTTTTACCCAAGATGCTGGTTTATATATGCATTATGTGAAAACAACATTATCAGTAGATGAGATAAATTGTTTATCTCATGAGAACCTCAAATATCGCTTTGAACATAATTGACTAATTCTAAATAATAAAATAAAACTAAATCATATTTAACTACAAACTACAAATATCTAGAATTAATGTATGTGAACTGTAAATATGGGAATAGACATACAACAAGACACATGCAACTAAATTATAAATGTGGACACGAATGTTAATATTCTGTAACACTCGTATTAATACCCCGAAATATCTTTCATTATTTGTACCTAGCAAAAATTCTAGTCTTTTTTGGTTTAGTTTGTATCGGAGTCGAATATTTCTTTAGTGTCGATATTTCTCTTTATCAACAAGTTGATTTTTTCTTTCATTGTTTGGGACGTCGTAGGAATTGCGACTACTGAATTTTCGGAACATCATTTCTTATTTCGGATACATTTTCATCATCAGTATTACGGGTATCATTTATACTCGTATTATAGAAATATAAAGTTAAATGTTCAAATAGATCCATGATTTGCTTCGTAGTTGTACTTTTACTTGCCTTATAAAGATTTTCATAATCATCATCAGTCAAGTTTTTAATACCTGAATTAAAAATATCTTGCAAAATATCTGAATAAGTAGGCTTACCATAATTATGAAGCTCTGAACCGGGACAGGGACGGGAGCTAGAGCAAAGAAACAAATTTATCCACCAAAAATTGTTTCATTATAAAATGGATGTATGTTCGTACAAACAAAATATGTAGTGGAAATTTAAAGTATTATGTCTATATATTGTACCAGTCGTACTTCTCTCTGGCATGAACTTTTTTTTAGCACTTGAACGTCTTTTTAAATTTTGTCAAAAAATGTTGCATGTAATTCCGGAATTTAATTTGCAGTGCTCATACCGTAGACTTCGTCATCCGACCAAATGTGGTTCATGATTGAGAAAACTCGCTCCAAAGCTGCGAACGTCCCTGGTGGACACAAAATGTATTCAATTACTTTTGCCAGATTGGATACGTCGATGTGTTGCTCTTGAAAATGTTTGAATAATTGGACCCATTTGTCAACATATTCGATTTGGGAAGTTATTGAACTCCACTCTTCATTTTTTGACGCAAGAAAAGTTTTTCGAGTGGCATCTCATCAAAAAGACTTATCAGTATTAATTTTTTGTGGATCATTTAAACCGTGTATTGCGTTTATAGCTTCTGCAGATTGTTCAATCTCGTCCCATTTCAGTACATGATGAAGTCTAACCCATGCGAAGGTCTCAGCGCCACCGAAACTATTTTCCAACAGTTCAATGTAAGAAATACATCATCTGTAAAAAGCAGGTTCCTCTGTCATAAATGTATTAACATCCTGGCTACTAAGTTTTCGCAACAACTGTTTCGCTCTTTGCGGGACAAACATTACTATCCATCCTGTCCTGAAGATTCGATTTTAGTTTTCTTAGTTTCAAAACAATGTCTGTGGCGCTTGCTTGACTTTTTTCCATAAGTAGTACAGTCTTGTTAAAATTATTCAGCTGTCCGTGAACAAACAAAAAATATAATTCAACTCTGTCACTTTCAAAAAAATCTGGTGTGGTCACCACACTACTTTCTTATACTCAATTTAAATTGGCACATATTTGACATTTAAAATGCGTATTTCTGTAAATATTTTGTCTTTGTTTTGTTTTCATAGCATATATGATATTCTAAATACATGCCAATATATAAATACATTTTACTCAAAATTGAATAAAGATAGACGAAAAATGTATAGAACATTTTTTCTTCATAATAATATTCGCTACAACTTTTATTTGAAAAATTTTTACCTATAGTTTTTTGTTTTTAAAATAATTTGAAATTTACAATTTCTGTGTTCAGTAAACTTCCTCTTCCGGTTTTCTAATTATACCCAAAATCTAATCAGCTCTGCGCTAATCCGAGAAATTTTTAAATATGAAGTTTCATTACTCTAGCTTTATTCGTTTTTGAGATAATGAACATACGGCCACACATACATACACACAGACATCATTGAGAAAATAGTCAAAACGAATTCAGGGGACCTCAAAACGTGTATTTCCATCAAAATCTCGCAATCGAAATTTTTCATGATTCCTATACTTTCTTTATACTACGTATAAGAAAGTAAAAATCTGGTAATGCACGTGGACAGTTCTCGTGACATAGACTTCAGTCCTTTGAATATATTTATTTGTACTTCTGTGCTGGACTATTGTTTTATATTCTACATCTCCAAATTCACAGAATTCCTTCAATTGAGTTACTCAAACTGTGTAGATATGAAAATATTTATAACAACAAGATTATCAATTTCGATTGGAAGACCATCCACAGCAGATTGTAGCGAATTGTGCACAATATATGCGCCACATCCAATGCCGACGATATTAACACCAAGTTCTTGTTTGAAACGGTTGTAAACGTTATTTTGCCCTCTTCTATGTACACCTCCAAAATTTCGAATTACAATTGTCACCACAAAATGCCGCTAATTTGTTTATCAATCTCATGACGACGTAATGTTGAAATTATTTTTTCACTCAATATTTCCGATGTCTCGTGAACAGATCAAAATCTGGCAGTAAAATTATAATTTGCACTTTTACTTGCACTGGCTCCTCTACCTGCCACAAGTAGTGGGTCGTCAGAAGCATGCGATGGTCCTGGCAGCCGAGACTGTCTGCCATGTACATCTAGACGCACCGGCACAAGTGGTGCAGGAATCTTTTCATCTGACGACGAAATACTACAGTCTGTTTTTTAATGCGGAGGAGTATATACAAACGTTTCGTTTACAACAGAAAATATTAGTGGGATATTTAATTGGTGGCAATCTTAAGGCAATTTTCTTTTTTCTTTTGGCCATTTAATCCGTAACATACAAATTATACTTTTCTTTGTGAAGAAGATCAGACCGAACTATGTCTGCGTTAAAATGTATATCTTTAGACGACAAGTAGAGGTGGTGGTTGGTGAACAGGTGGTTGAATTGATGTAGGGCTGTGGGTATTGGCTGAAATGTTACCGTCCTCAGTTTCGTTATGATAGGCTGCAAAAATAAATATTGTTGATTTCATAGTTCGCCATCACTGATTCTATACTGACGTAGGGCGCGGATTCCAACTATGTGACCAATACTGATATATGCCGCTTTGGTCTTCCTTTCCATCAAGGATATACCTAATGTAAGAGAATACAGTTAAAAAATCTGGTGTGGTCACCACACGACTTTCTTCTACACATGTACATATATCTAAACTCAATTTAAATTGACATATATAACATTTAAAATATTAATATGTTTTTTTTTTCATTGCATATATCATTGATTGAATCCTTACCAACATATAGATCGCTTTTATTCAAAATTGAATAAAAATATCTCAAAGATGAATACAACATTTTTTCTTTATAATATTTTCAACAACATTTGAAAACTTTTTCCATATCACATTCAGTTTCCCAAATTATTTTAAATGTTTGATTTTGATGTTAAGTAAACTTCCTATTTCGTTTATGCATTTATGCCAGAAATCTAATCAGCTTTAAATATGAAGTTACACTGTCCTATCTTTGTTCGTTTTTGAGATACTGAACATTCAGATACACATCCATCCATAAACACAGACATTAGCGAAAATAGTCGAAACGTATTCAAAGTTGGATGATACAATGTTATACCGGCTTTCCAAATCTCAGTGAGTTCTTTTGTCGTCACAGAGTACTGTACATTCTTGTTTGAGACAGTAAATGAAGTGGTTTGGGTCTTCTTAGCTGCATCTGAAACTGGTTTGAATTAACTCTTGACCGCATGATCATAATGTTTGTGATTATGCTGGTGATTTTGTGTAATATGGTGACATTCTTGAGTGCAGTGTTGTGTGCATTGATTGCTGCAGTATTGCTCAGCATATTCATATGACTTTAATTAGAGCGACTAAACACTTGTACCGCATAAATAACGCACATCTTATCTTTATCAGTAGGTTCAAAATGTTTCAAGTTAATTTCTGGACTTTAGAATCGACCGTTCGACTATCAAAACTGAATAATTGTTTAATATCGCTTCACTTTGCTCGTTTACAATGAAATATTTCTTTTTTCATGAAATTATTTTTCAAGCACTTTACGAAATGCGGAACATCAAATAAATGATTAATTTTATGATCATCGACATCAAACATTCTTTTCTTTTAATTATGTCAATGTTAATTTACAGCATATGGAGCGATTTTAGGTTTTCATTCTTATCGCATTCACATTTGAGCACGATGTTGTTCGAGCGGCACTATGAGAAAAAGAAAATATTGTATTCATTAGTTGCGTTATATAACATTCAAATTTGTATTGTTCCATCAATAATGTGATTAACGGAAAAATATTTGACTCAATAACAACTATTGCACGCAACTTATATGTCGATATTTTCGGTCCAATTTTTAGTAATTGAATAATTAATTTGGCAAACGAATTATTAGAAAAGGAATCTATATAATTTTGATATTGTGGTCTATTACAATATGATACTGATATGAACTGTAAAAAGTTATCAAGGGTACAAGTATGTTTTAATATATATTTATCTTTATTAACTTTTATTGGCGTATTAACTAAATTTTCATTTTTCGCCAAACCGATTTTTATCTTTTTCTCCTCTGTTTCGTGTAGAATTTCTGAATATGTTGCACTATAGTATGAAGTTCGTTTCCGATTCCTTGTTGGCTCGGTTGCTAGTCCTTTCCAATTTTCTATTACCTCTTTAAAGTTATCGCTACTATTATCCTCACCTTTGAAAACACAACAAAATAGGGTAGTTGAGAGCAGTCGTGGGTTTGCAAACATAAACACCAGAATAGATTAGATAACAGTAAATCATATTAGTGAAAATAATAACAGTCACTTGTCTTAAAGTCGGATGTACTGAGATGGTGTCGGCAGGTACTTCGTCGTTGGCTTTATCGTATACAATGTTGACGAATTCGCCAGGGACAGAAGAAAGGGGAGGTTAGCTCGGTGGTCTTCACTGGCACACTGGCCTCCCACTAACGCCCAGGCCTAGTTCTTCCCTCGTTTTGTGATGTTGAAATGCGGACTGCGGCCGGAGTAGCCTGCCAGTACTCATTTTCCTATTCTGGTCAAGCCTGTTACAAGATACTTGCTCGTACCACTGTCCAAAACAACTCGTTTAGCTAATATAAGGAAGAGAAAGGAAAAAGTGACTGCTGACAACATGAAATCGAAAGCTCAGCAAAAAATATATATAATACGCATCTAGGCGCAAGGGCATATACGAAATCCCAATATTAAACCAATTGAGCACTTTATGTCCACAGCTCTACATGGACCATCCAGGTCACTAAGAAAGAACAAATAAAAATATTTTCTAAACACTGCTGGCGTCTATGAAAACTTACGGCACAACAAATATTAAATTAGGACATACGAACAAAATGCGTGTTTACACTATGTATAACGAAAATATCGAGACGAAATAAAGTACAGCAGTTACAAATACATGACACGGAAAAATTCAAATCCCAAACATATTTGCGCCGGTTCCCAAAAACCGAACGTAGTAAAACTGCCTGAACTGAACTTTTTCCGTAATTTTCCAGTTCTGTAGCTATAGTCACTTTCTACCCATGTTATCATTATCTCAATTTATTCTTCAGTCAAATTTTTTTGCTTTATACCTCCTTTTTTTTAGAATTTTCTCACGTCCAGATCGGATCCAGTGAAAAGCGGTCTTATTTTTAATATCCAAAGTCATAGCCAAAGTTATCTAGTCATCACTCCTGTTAGTACAAGTTAAAATTCTTTCTCGATCTTGCACTGAATGGTTATTGTACTGTTTCCTCTGTTCTGGTCAGCTTAGCTCAGATCTGGAAATCGGGCATGTTCTGGTTTATAAAGGTACAAAAGGGAGAAATCTTAATTAACAAGTGTAAATAATACACAGGAAAGGGTAAACTTATAGTAAGAAATACTGGGTCTCCAACAAAATATTTATTTTTTCTGTTTTTGAGTGGACAATATTTTATATATCTGTCTCGTGCCTTATTTTCTAAGATACATTCATTAATTATAACAGATATTTTGCCCGACAAAACATTTATTTCCTTAATATAAGCACTAGTTTTGTGGAAAAAACCTTTCTGTTAAAATATATTTATGTTGCGTACACGTTAAAAAATCAAAATGTATGTGCTCTAAGATATATTTTTTATATAAATCAAAATATTTTTAATGACAATTTCTATTTCAAATATCTTTTTTGCAACGGATGAAATTTGCTGCTACACTGAAACTTGGATACATCTATTCACATCCGTAGTGTATTCTCTAGCACTAATGACCGCGTGTTGCGGTCCTTTCTGCAGTGATTCTAGCTCTGTTTTATTCTGTTTGTATTATGAATTCCGAGCAGTAATTAGAAATTTCTATATTATCTTCAGATATATAGACTAGTTCGGGGTTCTCATAATTTTCCTCGATTCTTTTCCCGTCAGTGGCACTATTATTTGTTAACAATTCGCGAAGAGTTGATAATGCTTCCTCGGTCACGTCTTCACAAATAGCTCCCACCGAATGTTTAGCCATGAAATTGTTAATAGTCAGGGTTTTGAAGGTAGCCGTGAATGCTGAGCAGCTCGGAGATATATTTCGCACCCTGTGACTCCGAATCACTCCGAAGAAATTTTCTAGCGGATCCTGATTAAAATTTCTTATACACAGATATTGTACTCCGATTTTCTCCGGTTAGTGATTTTTCTTCTTGTTCCATTTCTGGAACTGCTGTTCAACAAATCGAACAGCTCGTCGAAAAATAGCACGATTTGTGCAGTTTGCTTTGCATCTGTACAGGTATCTGGAAATACAAAAAAGATAGGTGAATTTATGTTGGAGTAAGGCTTCAAATGTATTTCCGTACTGGTAAATTCTGGTTTATTTAAAACATAACGTTTCGCTTCTGATTTGAAGTTTCATCAGATATAAAATACAAAATTCTTTAAACTAGCAATTAATGATGAAAAGGACTTACTTTTAACAAGACCTTTGAAGAGTAATATGTTGTAAGATTATAAACATCGTTTAAATACGACCCATAATGGCGCAGTTATGCGCACGAAGTCTACCTGTGACTGGCGGGGCGCTTGAGCACAGATTGCGATCCTTTCAACGGTATTTTATAATTGAGCTCGCCGAACGTGGCTCCTCGTCCATATCGACGGCTTCAAGCGCTTCGGTGGCAGCTGCAGTGCCTTCGAAATCTTCTCAATCCTCATCATCGTTATATGGACTCTCGGTTTCTATAACGATGTCTGCCTCAGCATCGGAAGCCGTATCTTCTAACGACGGCACATAATCAGGATCCGTGTCGTCGTCGCCTTCGAATGGATTGATTTCCTCGGCCTCTCCATCAGCACCGGCCAACCATATGGCTAACTTTTTTTCCATTTGAATCCTCTCTTCTTCCGATAAATTTTGATTTGTTGTGCGATTCACCATGTCCATCATTTCATCATCGATACTAGAAGAAATTACCAATTTTTACCTTTTGTTTTTGTGGAAAAATCCCCAAACAAATTCACATCATAAAAACTCACAGATGTTTACACTACAAACGCTGCTGCTATACTAACACGTTGCCTGCGTTCTATTCAATCTGTACGTTCTACACATATGCAAGTCAAAACCGGTTTCAATCGCCTGTCCCACCATTCATATCATACATAGGTCTGCACAGACCTGCTTGTTCCGTATGAACCATTTCGTTTGTAAACACGAATAAAACCGAACACAAACACATAAGCGGTCTGATCTTGTGCTCAATGAGTTCTGGTTAGCAGCTTCTAGGAAGTCATGGATGGATTCGTCTCTAACACGCAAAATAAAAAAGTTATACACACGTTCATATGCAAAAGGTCTGTAGAAACCTGGTTGAACCTCGTTGGGTTAACTGGGCCAGGGATCTTTTTCAAGCATTCTTCTCTATGTAATTAGGATCCAAAGTAATTCACTTTTGTTTCTGATATGCATCCGTATAATTCTGTTTAGCGTGTTCATTTGAGCAATTTCCGGCTAGCCTAATGCTTTTGCTCCATTTTTAAGAAGTAATTTATATATTCTACAAACAAACCCTCAGAATTGTTTTGTTTATTATACTGTTTTACTTGATATTGCTATATATCCGTGTTGCACGGCTAAACGAACTTCGTAAACAACACATGTTCTCGAAAACATTTTCTTTTTGTCCGTATGTGTACAATATACAGCAGCTAATTCATCACAACATTAATTTACCATGCGCTTTTCTCGGTGAAGCAGGATGAAATAAGTGGTTGGGAGGTAACTGCATTTTATCAGCCCCTCTACACGATCTCTATTATTGAAGCCGTTTAATAATACTAACAAAGGTTTTTTTTAATTCGGTAACGGTTGGAATAAAGACAAAGTTGTTCTAGATGTTCAGAACAGTATATTATAGCAATAACATGCTGACGTTTCGGCCATATGGATTGTGGCCATTTTCAAAGCGAAATACAGAAATTTTTATTTTTATAAAACATCTGAAAAATTGTATAAATGTAACAAACAATATATATAATACTGACAACTAGTAAATAAAAATTAAAAGTATAATTACCTAAACATAAGTACTAACACCAAAAAGAAGTGAAAAAAACAAAACAAATGAAAAACATGGCCTAACAAGGTCATGTTCAATGTCGACATAGTCAGTGAATAAAATGGATTAATTAATAAGAAAACTGCTTCAATTAGCACTCTAGCGTCCATTCAAGTAACTGCTGAAATGAAAGCGCCATAATTGGAATTTATATTACGAAAGTCAGTGATGTGGTTAACAGTGTTATTGTTCAAATGAATATAATAATAAATTAATAATTAAATAATATATAAATAAATTAATAATACATTACATTCATTTACAACGTGGACGAAAGGGTGCCCGAATGGAAATTTCTATTTACATATAAACGAATATAATGAACATACGTGGACATTTAATTTTCATATCACCGTCAGTTTTAATAGTATTGACTAATATTCCCCGTACGATCGTTGTTGGTAAATTCTAGAATAGCGCGTGATTTTTTAAAGTAAACTTCTAATTTTTGTCCTGTTTTCATTCCTATCACCGTACAACCAAGAGCCCGTAATTTCCGCATTTTTTTCTTGGTTTTTTCGAATCTGTCCTCCAGGGTTTCTTTTGAATTCGTGTAAACGGAAACATAAGTCGTGACCATGATGAAAACAGCGTAGAAATTCAAAAACTTAACGGTCTAGTTCACAATATCCGTTTACTTTTAACGAAATTTCTAATACCGCTTATTTGAACTGCTCCGTGAACGGGCAGCTATTACAATCTTGAATAAAAGTTTGCCGAAATATCACACAAGCGCGGCGTAAGTAGGGCCATGTAAGTATCAGATAAACGTATCCAATGAAACTCTAATTTTCCTTGACTGGCATTTTGACATAACTCAAGACGAAACACTTTCTATAAAATTATGTCAACGACATCTTCGGATAATCACATTAGCAAAGAAATCTGACTGATGAATAAAAATGTATACAATGCCCTACATATTCGTGAAACACTTTTTTGTAATTTATTTTCATAGCTTTTCTCAAAAGTCCCCTTCGCCTACAAAATCACCGATTTTAAAGATATTTTTACCTGTTGTCGTTTACAGTGTGCCGCCCAGAGAGATTTCTTCAGACTTATTATTTTCGGGTTTTACCTACTTCGGGGTCATTTTTCTATCAAGCGACAGGAAAAAATAGTATATATAGAAGAAAAATGTTATTTGTACAATAATTGACAACTATGATTAAAAAAAATTATTTAAATGTACATTACACTAAAGTTATAACTTAATGAAAATTACAGATTTATAAAATACAGAGCAATGGTGACTATTTCAGCCAGGACACCTCGCTGGTAAACTGTTTGTACATGTAATGTACATTACACTAAAGTTATAACTTAATGAAAATTACAGATTTATAAAATACAGAGCAATGGTGACTATTGCAGCCAGGGCATCTCGCTGGTAAACTGTATATACATGTAATGTACATTACTCTAAAGTTTTAACTTAATGAAAATTACAGATTTATAAAATACAGGGCAATGCTGACTATTGCAGCCAGGACATCTCGCTGGTAAACTGTATGTGTGTGTTGGATTCGCACAATATGAGCACTAAAAAATATAGATATACAGAAACTGATATAATGCACTCACACAATATTTAGCACTATTATCGAGTATTTACCGAATTATTTTTACTGTGTTCTTGCTGCTGCTGCTTCTTTCTTGAGATGGCCATGTCGTGCCCGTTCTTTCTTACGGAATGCCCGTCTACTATTTTTATTTAATATTTTATTTATCGCAAGCTGCAATATTACCCGCTTATTTATAACTTCAGCTTCTGCGTTGTACGTACTAGAATAGAATTCATCCCAATTTTCTGTTGAATGCACGTACGGTATAGTCGGCAGTGGTTTTCTCGCAGTCACCTCTGTCATCCCAATTTTCTGTTGAATGCACGTACGGTATAGTCGGCAGTGGTTTTCTCGCAATCACCTGTCACCATCCCAATTTTCGGGTGAATGCACGTACGGTATAGTCGGCAGTGGTTTTATCGCAGTCATCACTGTCATCTCAATTTTCGGTTGAATGCACGTACGGTATAGTTGGCAGTTGTTTTCTCGCAGTCACCTCTGTGTCATCATCCCAATTTTCGGTTGAATGCACGTATGGTATAGTTGGCAGTGGTTTTCTCGCAGTCACCTCTGTGTCAGCGTCCCAATTTTCGGTTGAACGTACGTACGGTATATGCGGCAGTGGTTTTCTCGCAGTCACTTCTGTGTCATCATCCCAATTTTCGGTTGAATGCACGTACGGTATAGTCGGCAGTGGTTTTCTCGCAGTCACCTCTGTGTCATCATCCCAATTTTCTGTTGAATGCACGTACTGCTTAGGCGGCAGTGGTTTTCTCGCAATCCCAATTTTCGGTGCACGTACGATACAGGCGGCAGCCGTTTTCTCACAGTCACCTCTGTATTATCGTCCCAATTTAATTAAGATCCAAAGTGATCCCCTTTTGTTTCTGATATGCATCCGTATAATTCTGTTTAGCGTGTTCATTCGAGCAATCTGCCGGATAGCCTGATGCTTCTTGCTTCAAGAAGTAATTCTATATTCTACAAACAAACCCTCAGAATTGTTTTGTTTATTATACTGAGTTACTTGATATTGCTATATATCTGCGTTGTACGGCTAAACGAACTTCGTAAACAACCCATGTTCCCGAAAACATTCCTTGTCCGTATGTGTACAATCTACAGCAGCTAATTCATCACAACCAGCATTGAATATATGGAAGTTGTGAGTATATAGGAGTGTAAAATTGATAGGAGGTAAAAGTTTATAGACAAAATTTAAGTTGTGCCCCCTTGAAATTAGAAAGCCGGCCCTGGTTCTTTTCGTGATGTATTTGATATATATAGGGATGGTAGCACTGTTTGTTTAAATCCCGATGCACAGTGGTACTGAAACGATGGCTCGGTACAATGATGAAATACCCACAGATATCTCATTAAAGGACAACATCGGAAAATTGAAAATATACTGTACAACACTATATGCTCCCTCCCCCTTCGACACAGGTCCTCAATCCATGGATCAACAAAAACCCATTACTTCCGGTAACTAAGACCAATGATATCGCAAATCGCCAACCGCAATAGCAGAGAAGAAATAAATATTTTGAATATATGTTCAATCGACCAACAAAATAGCAATACATACTATGCGAGCGAATAAAATGTTATTGATATAATTCGACATGTGATTAATATGAAACCATAATAATGTAAGCAAATAGAAAACGATAACAATAGTAAATGATAGACAGGAATAAATGAGCATAACCGAGACAGAACAGAAACAACAATAATTAGAACAGGTTTAGAATAACCAAATAATACGTAAAGTACGAAAGTAAACTTCACATTTCTGTCCTTTTTTAATTTTACCCGAAATTCACACTTCCACATTTCTATCACCGTAGAACCAAGGGTCCACAATTTTCGCATTTTTTCCTCGATTCTTTCGAATCTGTTCTACAGGGTTTCTTTTGAATTCGTGTAAACCGGTTCATTGCGCTTTTTACGGAAACACAAGTCGTGACCATGATAAAAACAGCCTAGAAATTCAAATACTCAACGGTCTAGTTCAAAATATCCGTCTTACTTTTAACGATTGTTCCAATACCGCTTTTTTACATTGATTGATTATTTCTAAACCGATAACTTCTATGCAGAATTATGCCTATACTCTGTGGAGGTAAGTCCTCCGAAATACACGAGTGCATGCAGACGCTATTATCACTGCTTCCGTGAACGGGCAGATATTTCAATCTTGAATAAAAGTTTGCCTAAATTTCTCACAAACACGGCGTATAATATCCACCTCCGAAATACAATATTCGCGCAATTCTTTCTTAATTTCGAATTGTACATTATCACTAACTTGCTTTGTATACCAACTTAAGAAATGATCACCAGCTTCCGTCTGCATATTATCCGCTCCATAATACTTGATCGCTGGTATGGGGCCTACATAATTTATATTGTCCTGTGTACTGAAATAATGCGGGAAATAGCCTTTTTTTAAGAGACCCTGGTAAATCCATTGCGTTGGAGTAATGAAGCTAATGACATTGGCATATAATTTATGGTATCTATAAATTGATGGCTCTTATTAATTACCAAAAGAAAATGTTTGTCCCGTTCATAATTAACCTTGGAGTTATGTGTAGTATATCTACCATGTATTTTAAAATAAACTGCATATTAAAACTTCTGTCGTAGTGCGCTATGAAGTACGCTATAACAACACATACTGGACGAAATCAGCTACGGGATCATTAACAAATATATGCTGCCGAACTCTACACATGGCACAAAACACGTTAATATCATCGGTACAATTTGAACATGATTGCTGTGCAACACATAAATTAACTTCACGAAGTTTAGCATTACCCACATGTTTCTCCTGTCTGGTTTCAAAGTCATAATATTCATATTCGTAAATGTGACACCGAGTTGTATACAGTTTTTTTGTCCACAATGTATATTACATTTATACGATGGTTTTTGATGTGATTGGCATAGTTTACAATAGACTTCACCGCACACATGTTCAAATTGTCTCTGTAGAGAATACGTCTTCAAACACTTTACACATCTTTTTATGTTATTACTTACCGACCCCGTATGATTCAACAAGCACTGACGACCGCGAAAGCTACGTTGACACTTATCGCACCGCACTGATACCGAATTTATAGAGCACTGTGGTGTGCGTTTGCAAGCGGGGCAGATTTTTGGACAGGAATGATGAGTTAAAACTCTGTACGGTTTATGGCATGGCTGACAGAAATATGTGCACGCGAAAACGGATGTCAGACTCCTAATCACATTGATATGATTATTACAATCGAGTAAATTCATATTTAATATAATTTTTATTTTGAGTTCTTTCCAAAAATTACCGACCCCTTACATTATTCTCATACATTACATTATTATATTGTTTTGAATGTCTCTGAAATTCAACCAGCTCCGGTATTCCTGCCCCGTCGAATGGTATATTAACACGCGCTCTTACTAAGATTATGCGCTCTAACGTTCTGCGTACCGTTCACGTCCTTGAAGATATTGTCGAAAGTGGAGTCCTTCGTGACATACGCAATAGCTACATCTAAGCTGCGAGGTAGACAAAGATTATCGTTATTTTTATTATCAATCACCCCGTGTTTTCTCTTGCAAAATTCGGCATACTTCAACTCCTAACTTCCAAGTGTTCCGTATTCAATAGGTTATGTGACGCGTGTTAACTCAATACAAAATTGTCCCGAAGAAAATAATTCGGCATTGCTCTGAAGAATTTTTGCCATGACTTCCCATACGACCTTCACATCGAGTTGATCTGCTCTACGAAAACTTAACTAAGCCGGTACTAATTCCGTACCATATGGTATCGAAGAAATAATATAATTAATTCTTCCACACTAGTTTAAAACCAGATTACAGGGTTTTCATCTTGCGGTGGATCAGTCATTCAAATGTTATACGCCTGCCGACAATGCCAAATTTCTTTACACGGTTTTCTTCATCGGTAGATATTTCAAATCTTGGAGGTAACACATCACCATTTCCCACTTGATTTATTGGTAAATTTATTGCTACACACGTTGAAAAAATAATTAAAGTTCTCATTTTCATACCAACATAAATTGAATTTACATGACCTAAAATTACAGTGTTTTTAAAGCTATGAATGTTATTTTAACTATTAAATGCTGTTTCTTGAAAGTTTAAAATATAATTTGAAAAAAAAATATTTTATAGATTTTGATTCGTGGTTAATAGCTAGGGAATTAAAAGTAGCATTTTTTTCAAGGGATTTATTGAACAAATAAATAAATGTTGCAGTAACAACATTGCGCTGTGTAATATACACGTATAACAATTATACATATTACTGATTCTGAATGATACATTTTAAACCAATTATTTTTTTATTGCAACACAAGGTTAGCCCACATTTATCGCAGGCAGTTTAGGAATATCCTGAACACTTCGGAAAATTACACCCGTGTCTCTTGTCCAAAGAATCCAGTGTCCTAGTTGATCCAACCGTACACCTTTCGGTGGTGGATGTTGAGATGGTCCACCCTTCTTCTTTATCATCATTTCTTCTATGTTGTTTGAAGAGGGACGTCCTCTTTTGCCACTATATTTTTTTTTTGTAATCTATGGTATCCATGGGTACCATCGGTTATTTTTCCAAACTAGCGAACTAATATCTATATCATTATACGTTGCTACAAATTCGTAATTTTAACACGAAAACAAAAATTACATGCAGTGCACTGTACTTTCTAATTAAAGCCAATAGAACATAAAATCATGCGAGTACTTTTTCGTGTAACTACATAGACAATAAATAAAAAATCGCCACGTTCTTTCTACCTTTGACACTCTGTTTATTTTCTTTATTAATACATAGTTGACCAGGCTAAATCCACTCTTCATAATATGTGTGTCTTTTTTTTGCGGTGCCGTACCCCAGGGCACCGCACAGCTCTTTGACTGTGTTGCTAAGCCAATGAAAAAAAAAAAAAAAAAAAAAAAAATGCATTGGTCAGGAGGCCTTGGCATTGCTATACGTATGTATGTGGCTTTACGAAAAATATTTTCGCCAATGCTAGAGTTATATATGTATATATTTTCATTTTAAATCACTGTATTAGATTGCTGCATGCTGATCACTGCATACAAAAAGAACAAACACGAAGGAATCGTAAAATTTTGTCAACGACGAGAGGAGACAGCCACGAGGTCGCACGTTGGGCGCCAATTGTGTAACATACAATTGCATAGCCTTGGCTGGTCAGTGACGGTGATGGAGAGTAGTCGTGGGTTCGAACCAAACGTGGCTGAGAGAGACAGTAGCACACACAACCTACAAAAGAAAAAAAAAACACCTTACTCCCAGAGTAACAAAAATGGAGTTTATTTTGCTTATAGTAATAAGGAAGCAAAAAGAGAAACAGAAAGTACTTAACCTGGTGGAGAAGGCAGGGCCTCCATCCAGGGGCTGCGGTGTCCGGGGCAGCGGTTACAATACAATACGAGATTAGCTCGGCGTCTTCTTCACTGACAGGGCGTACTTGCGATCGCGGAGTCTGGCCGTTCAGGGCACCGGCGAAAAAGGAAATGGACGAGCAGGCGGCCTCTGGTAGAAAAGAATGTACGCAGTTATTACAGCGTACGGGTTGCCCCGATTCGTAAATAGCGAAGTAGTTAACCCTTAAAGACATGTTTTTTTATTTCATTTATTTTTGGTACAATTGACTAAATACTAGGTATACATTAATGAAAAAATAATAAAAAAAATAAGTTTGAAATAATTACTGTATTTGTTGAAAAATTTGGTTTGTTACCAAAAGGCTAAATTATGCGTATATATATCATTTATTTATAACATTAATTTACATGGAAATTTTTGAAGCAGTTGTTATTCTTATTTAAACAAAGAGCAACACCACATTTATCGCATTTTATTCGTGTGAATCCTTTGCATTTCGGATATTTACATCTCATTTTATTGTCTATGTGCTGAGGCCAATGCCCAATTTGATCTCTTCGTATATCTTGAGGCGGAAGTGTTGCGCGGGCCCTTTTTTTTTTATTTGTATGTCTTTTTCAATTGAACTAGGCCTGCCCTTCCTCACTCACGTTAATTTTGCACAAGCACTGTGCTACCTCTGCTTGATTTAGAATTTTGGAATAATTGATGCCATTTTGATTCATTACCCGTTTATAAGTCAACCAAGCGTTTACCATTACTATGTCAATCAAATGGTAGAACAGTCTGATGTACCATTTTCTGCTCTTGATAACAATTTTATATCTTTCCATCAGACTATCCGAGTGATCTACGCCACCTATATGTCGATTATATTCTTGTATTACGAATGGACATTTTACTTGGGATTGTTTCCTTCTGTTTGCGATCAAATCTCTTTACCAATACTTCTGAATGAGTACCCGCAAATGTAGAAATTAGAGTTACGCATTTATTATCTTTGGTACTGGTGCTGCCACACCTACAGCACGTCAATCACTCTGTAGCCAGCTGCACCCCGCGCCGCACTTCATCGGCCACAAGTACCAGTGAATTGTCTCTCCTCGTCAGCGTGCGTACATTTTACCTGCGTTAATTAATCGCAACATGTACGACACAATGCAAACATTAGCTTGTTCTGCATTTTCCGTGGTAATACAGGATGGAATAGATTAGCGGGTGGTAGAATTGTGCATTTTATGAGACCCTCTACTTGGTCAATGTTGTTACCGGGTCCTACTACAACGGCACAGTCTGTACCCACATAAATTTCCGGATGCCCGACCGGGAATTTACCATACTTGCAGATGTAGGGATACAGGGAGCAGACATCTACATATTTAATTTTCTCCAGTCCTTCGGTCTTTTTGTACAACACCGTATTTCCGGTACGTCCGCCAAAAAAACGCGTCACCCGGTTGTAATGGCAAATTTAACAGAAGCGGATGACCTTGCAGCATTTTTTTTAAAACTATCCGATTCTAGTTTTTTTCTAAACGCACATTCCCACATCACTTCCAGATTATAGCCTAGGGCTTGAATCTTACGAAGCTTCTCCGTAGTTCTCTGGAAACGCGCGTTTAGACTTTCTTTAGTTGTGCTATACAACGACACGTCGCGATTCGTTCGATAACACAACTCGCAGCCATGTCAAAGCAGCCTAAAAATTCGAACGCAGAATTATTTGGGGCATGAAGCCCGTTTTAAATATCCCGCAAGGACAGCCTCCCTACCGTGTCCCGCATGCTCGATTCGAATTCCGCGAACAATGTCTTCATTTATAAGCCATTGAATCGCGACTTTGGAATAATACCGATTGTGTCTTTAAGATATTTCCGCCGAAAAACACAGGTTTGCTGAGTAACGCAGAGATTCACCTCGTGTACCTTGTCTGTACCAGCGATATTTTCTTGACGCGTCTCCAGATCGTAATACACAAATAAATATGAAATAGATTTCTCTTCAACTTTGTAGTAATTCATTATTTTTAATTAATTAATAAAAATTACATTGTTTTATTACTTTATTATATTTTTTTAAATGTTCAACATGTTTCAACATACTATGTCATCATCAGGAACACACAAAAATTATACATTCAAAATACATAACAACCAAAAACAAATAAAATTTTTTTTTTTTAGTTGCCTTTGGTTTTCGTTTAAATAATAATTGCTACAGAGCAACTAGTGTTAGTTGAAAACTGAAGATTTTCATCAGTTAGGGACACGTTATTCTCGACGTCAGTAACTCCAGAAGCCGAAACATCATCAGGGGAAAAAACACATTCCTATTACAGAGCCAACAACCAGTTTTCAGGAATCCTGATAAAATTTGTACTTTTATAAATGATTCATTAAAGGCAATATCATAAATTGTTATTGCTTTCCCTGGATGATTAGACATCCTTGTATTAAAAGAAGCTCTACAACGGGCCTTGAATGGCCCAAATACGGAAACATCCAGTGACTGCAAGCGGTGTGTGGTATGCGGAGGAAATGTTAAAATAACTAGGCCATTATCCCTGCAGTATAAAATAACATCCAGTGTAGCATGGGTATCATGATTGTCAAAGAATTAACGCAGGGTTCTCTTTGGAAGCATGAGTAAATTTTTTTGTGTTTAATAACTTGTAGGAAACCTTCATTGGTCATCCAGCCACTAGGTGAAGCAATACCTATACTTCCGTCTGCTGCTCCAGTTAAAAATGCTTCTTTGAAGTGAATTCTCGGAAACATGTAAACGGGTGCAATAGTATTTCCATTTGCAATTATAATTCCATAAAAAGTAACTTGTTCGCCCCTTTCGGCAGCAACAGCTTGCCCAATTTGTTTACAACCTTTTTGTGAAACTATTTTGGGCATTTGAAGGACAGTATTTATTATTATTTTATATTATTATAAATTTATTCTTGCCTGACCGGCCTAAAATCTACATGTTTATATTTACAATTAACTTATGGTGTATGACGCTATATAATTCTAAAAATTCCCTTTATTACAACCCTGTCTTTTTTTACGATTATCCTCATCCATTTCTCCCCTGTTCCTTGGTTATCTAATAATATATTTTCGTCCCTTTCTCCTCTTCTGTTTCCCTACACCGTAGTCTCATATATGTTATTGTTTCCTCCTCCCTCCCGCACAGTCTACATCGTCTTTTATCTGTGGTCAGCCAATATTTATTGTTTCTTTCTTCATTGCCACATCTAAATCTTGCTACCAGCTTTACCCTGTTATTTCCCTTATTGTCTGTTAAGTTGAAGGACAGTATTTATCCCACTTTCGTCGACGTTTATTATTCGATTTTATTTTTGTGTGCAACATTTGTGCCAAATAAATTTCAAAACGCATGTTGGGTAGGTAGTTGCAAAATATTAGGTCAACGAATCTGACCAGTTTTTTTTTTTTTTTGAACTGGTGGTGCCCAAAAATGTAACATCACTTGTGGCGCAGTGTCTGATAGGCCAATATTAATAGTCTTCGGGTAAATAAAAAAAAGTTTATTTATTTAATAAAATTACTTCAATGACGATAATTGAAAATGGAAAGTATAGGTTGCATGAGTCTTGGTGGTACAATTTCCTGTTGTTCATACCATGTTAGTTGTTTGCCAAATGTTACTCCAAGGTATTTCTTACTGCAGTGCCAGGAATTATTTCATTTCTGGCGACACATCGGTTATGTAATATAGCGCAAGCATTTATTATATTTGCCGCTGTTAGAGGATCGTAATGCAGTACGCGATGTTTTAATAAACTTCGGAATCGCATTTTCAGCACTCCATTTAATCGTTCAATAACATTGCGTACACTCTTATGTGCCCTGTTAAATGAAGCCTCTGTTTCGTCCATATTAGCACCTGTTATTGGTGTAATTAGCCACGGCGCCAAGGCATAACCTGAATCACCTATCAATTACGTGCTTGAATAAAAATATTTACAAATATACCAAATATTTACCTAGCAACCAGGACGATCTGTCTCCATTGTTATAGTTTTGGATTACTTCTTGTTTTATCATACTTGTCTGCCAAATTGCAGAATCATGAACAGTTCCTGGAGAACGGCCACTAATAGCCAATATTTTTAAACCGTCATTACAAATCTTTAAAAAAACAACTAATGAATAACCATATCTATTTAAATTCTGTAAGATATTATAATTTGGACATTAAGACTATAATATCCCTTTTTATTTAAAAATAAGAGGCCTGGAAATTGTTGGTGATTAACAGGCAGTGCAACAGTAGCTACATGCGTGCAATCTATACCCCGGATAATTTCTGGAAATCCTTATATATTATATTTATAATGCCATAATTCACGGAAGGAAAAATTTTTTTAAAAATTACGCGAAAGATATATAAAAAAACCGAAAGTTGTGGCAGTAGAGACCCCTATTCAGGTCGACGAAGGTTAAGCAAATTAATCGTTTTTTTATTTCAATTTTTATTAAGCCCCTTATTTTTAATGCTCGATTAGCAATGTGAATGAATATTTTTTTCATTTACAGAAAGTTGTCCACCAAATGCCTCAACTATTGGATTTGTTAATTTTTTAAATCCCCTATCTGATAATCTTGCAAACGGTCTTCCATTTACAGTTACGATGTCAGTATTAGCATTGATATATATTGATTTAGACATTTTAATATGTTCTAATATTATATTGACCAACTTCAATTGCTTACTAGTTGTTTGGTTGTTCAAGTGTTACAAGTGTTTTGCAAGTGTTACTTCGGACTTATTACCCAGTTCATTCTTGAGTGAATTTTGTATACATATCATCGGAACAGCCCACTACAATACCTCCGTTGTTAACCAGTTTTATACCTGTTATTCCTGCATTTATGTCGGCCGGATTATTTTTTTCCTTAATTTCTTCCCTAGATGCACTCGAATTTTCGTTGTGCTGTTTCGGTTTAATTATAACACTTATGTTTTTTTACTAATTCTGTATATTTAAGTATTTCCATCTCGTTCTCCATTTTTATCTTTCATCATTTCACGATGTACACGTGTTAATTCTTCGACTTGTTGCTGAATTTTCGTCAACTGGTGTTGATAACTATTCAATGTCTTATTTTGTCTATTACTTTCGGTTTGGGTGTCATTCAAGTAAATTTGTAACTTGAATGACATCATTTCATTACTAATAGAAAGGTTTATCCCCGCATGGGGTTGGAATAACGAGTTGAGAATTTCCTGGTGGTGTGGAATAATATCCACATATAGTACCAGCACAAAATGGTTGTTATCGTCCGTGGCCGGACAACCTGCAAGAAAAAATCTACCGTAAAAATCACATTCTTCTCTAAAGGCACAGAATTTCAAAGCGATTCCACCCGCAGTAAGAGAGGGAGCTTCTTACTTCGATAAACGGGAATATGATAGGCCCTCTCCTGAATTCGAGATATTTCGCTATATCCAAGTGCAATTTATATTGGCCTGCACTGAAAGAATCGCGCTGTAAGAAGTTACTGACCTCGCCATCCGGACCGGTCAGTTCCTCATGTAGGTCCATTGACCGTCGATCAGCTTGTATAATTTAATCTAAGAACATACACATACGATAAATTACACGAGCGAATAATTTCTAAGTTGATAACTAAAATAAGCAAGCCGGATTCCTGCTGGTTTCTGGACGTGTTCAGCACATGCATGGAGATGACTGGCTTGGAGGTCACGCGATCCTGTTGCTCTTCTTGCTCAAACGCCAAAATAACGATCCGATAATTATTTATATACATAAGACAGCAGTGCGAACAATAATTGGTAAAATAATTACATCAACTCGGCGAAGAACCCACGCAGAGGGGACAGGTTTAAAAATATCACGTCGTCCACCTCGGCTTCCGGAACACCCTGGCAGCACCCCGCGACATTATCCAGAAACATCATGTAGCGGTACCAAATGTGATCTTCCCCAGCCATCGAGTCGACAACACGCTTGTCCTCGCTCACCAGGTACTCGGAAATACCAACAAACTGTTTTATTTCTACCTCGGTCAGTACGAAGCTCACATCTTTATGATTTAACTCGACTTTACGACCTGCCAGCTGCGTATACGATACTCCGCGTTTTAAAACTACAGTGGGTGCACCAGGCAGGTTTTCTGATAAATTTTCGGCCATCCGCGATAAAATACCCGCTACAACAGCAATATTACGTATGGGAATCGTGTTAAAAGATTCCGTATTGAAAAATCGGCGAGTATAGTCAAACTCGCTATTAGGATTAAATCCCCCCGAAACAAAATTACACCCCGAACCCAGACCAATGAACGTACACTTTAACAGTGTGTTGTTATTATCCGCACTGAACACTATATTTGGCATCCGCGAATACTTACCAGCGGGAGCCGGCTCTGACAGGGCATCCAACGTCCGGTCGGTGGACGACTCCCGCATAGGACTGCTGCTGCATGGCACCTTAAGAAACTGCTGCTATTATTATTCTAAACTATTATTATTATTATTGTTCAAAGTTACAAATAACAGTTGTGAATACTTACATGCGGGACCGGCGTCTAACATGCGTTCAGTGAACGCGTCTAGCAGCAGCGACTCCCACATGTCGGTGCCCTCTACCGCGCCGTCCAGTAGCCGTTCGGTGGACGCGTCCAACGTGAACGACTCCCACCGTGTCGTCCTGTTCAGGAGCACTGTAGTCGCGTCCAGGATCCGCTCCAGGTCCTCATCCAACTCCAGAGTACTCTCCATCCACTCCTCGTCGGCGGGGACTCCACCCACGAGGCGATCCTCGAACATGGTGGAATCAACCGGGGACAGGGCTCGCGCCGGCTCCAACATCGTTGAGCTGATGAGTGGAGGCGTTGTCAGGGAGTCGTACGCCTGTACAACCCCAACACAGCCGAACCACTCGCCACACCCAGCCACGAACTCGTCCTCGTGCTGGCCGGAGCTGGTTCCTGTCACCCCCGACAACCGGAGGATGGTATCGTCACTGGCGATAGTATCCGTCAGTCCCGCCAGCCCCGACATCTCGATGCTGGATCATCTATGTCTTCGAAGCCGGGGCTGGATATGAGCGGTAGCAGCTCTTCGATGGCCTCGTCACTGTTGTCAAATATAAAAGTCTTCATTTTGTTCTCGTTGTCTTGTAGTTCGGAAACTGAGTGTGGATTTCTCACCCTCTTCGATTTATACACCACAGACCCCACCACTATTGGACACACCCCCAGATGCTAAAAATCGTCCCACACACACACACACACACACTTCATTTATTTAGTTAGTTCCCCGCGGCCACCTGCAGGACGTAAATCTGGATAATTGTAGAGTTTATCGGGAGAATTGGGGCAGCTTAGCCGCACCTATATGTACATGTTTCCTTCATCATCATAAAATGTTTAGAAACTCAGATCCACGCCGTGGTTACCCACAGGTATAGGAGAAGGGCTGATTGGTCCAACCTCACACACATATATATATATATATATATATATATATATATATATATATGTATATATTCAACCCCCCACAGATTTAAATTTAAATAAACATTCCATACTGTTCGACGCCTGGCGCCCGAACACCTGCATCTAATTAATCCCCGCCGGCGCCGAACACCTGCATATTAGCGCCATACTGTTGCACGTGTGACATCCGCGCCGGCCACCTGCACGGGGTGGCTGGATTTCCCCCGTCAGACACTACTTACGTCTCGTCTTTTTTCTTTCGCTTCGTCATCAGTTCGATGTGAACATCTGACATCACGTCCTGTGGGGATAGCATTGATGATCTCCCGGCTTACCCTTGCCCACGTCGTCAGATTTTCTCTCTCTCTCTCTCTCTCTCTCTCTCTCTCTCTCTCGCTCTATATATATATATATATATATATATATATATATATATATATATATATATATATATATATACCTAGGGTAGGGTAGGGTAAAAAAATCGCAAGGAGCTAGGTCCGGAGATCTTGCAGGCCATAATGAGCCGGGCACCCATCCTGTTGGAACCAAATATCCTCATCTACTGCAGCTGCCTCATCCAATGCAGGACCTATATGATTTTGCAGAAGTTCTAAATACATATCAGAATTTAAATTTCCCATAATTTCAAATGGTATAATCCTGTTCTTAAAAATTCCAACCCAAATATTAATTTTCTCAGGATATTGGGTACCTGTACACACAGTTTAATGATGATTTTTTGTGGTCCACGTACGAGTATTCTGAATATTTGGTTCATTATTTAAAGTAAATGTACATTCATCTGTAAAACAAATCGACGAAATAAAGTGCTGGTCCCGATTTGCCTTTTCTTGCATAATTTCACAAAATGTACTTCTAGTTTCAAAATCAGCCAAAAGAAGTTATTGATGTGTTTGAAATTTGTAAGATTTATATCCATGTGTTTTTAAAATTCTCAGAGCTGTTGAATGATGCAAACCACACTCAGAAGCAATATGTCTTATGCTGTACCTTGAATTTTGAGATATGATAGCCAATACCAATTCTTCATTCACTTCGTTATGACGTATTCTGTTATTATTATTATTGCCTTCATTACCATCGGTTACAGCTACACTAGCTGTACTCTCAAATTTTGTAACCAGTTTTGAAATTGTTGATACACTTGGAATTGGTTTATCTTCATATTTAATTGAAAATTAATCCCGCACCCTCCTATAACTATGTCCTCCATAATAATTTTTAATAATGAAGACACGTTCTTCGTTTGAATAAACATTCATTTTATAGCTTACACAAAGATTTAATTTAATAAGATAGATTCACGTTTATAAACATCAAAAATTGACATTTAACGCATTTGTCATAAAAATAAAACAAAAGTCATGGCTATTGCTACAAAGTAACAGAAATTTCGAAATTTATTTTCAATGTTACGGCTAAACCAAAAACTTACTAAAACATGTAAAAACAGTTTCGTGGGTAACTTTTAATTCTGAACAAATCTTCCCTCTACAGTTTTTTTCCGTAAAATGTACAGGAGAGCAGGAAATTGCATAAAACTAATATCACATGTTAAATCCCTATGTTCGCACTTACCGAGCACCACCCGGTATATATATATATATATATATATATATATATATATATATATATATATATATATATATATATATATATATATATATTCATATATATATATATATATTCACGTCACGTTTATGCATTTTTCAATGCACGGATGAGCTTTTCAAACGTAGGCATGTGCTGAAACAAAGAAAATATAAATAGAGCACATTTCAGAGTTCATAAATGTATTCATCCAGTAACCACTGATGCATATTCAGCATTTCGGCCCGATCCTCTGGATTTCCCCCGTCAGACACTACTCACGTTGCCTGCGCTCTATTCAATCTGTACGTTCTACACACATACAAGTCAAAACCGGTTTCAATCGCCTGTCCCACCATTCATATCATACATAGGTCTGCACTGACCTGCTTGTTCCGTATGAACATTTCGTTTGTAAACACGAATAAAACCGAACACAAACACATACGCGATCTGATCTTGTGTTCAATGAGTTCACGGTAGCCGCTTCTAGGAAGTCATGGATAGATTCGTCTCTAACACACAAAATAAAAAAGTTATACACGCGTTTATATGCAAAAGGTCTGTACAGACCTGATTGAACCTCGTTGGGTTAACTGGGCCAGGGATCTTTTTCAAGCATTCTTCTCTATGTAATTAGGATCCTAAGTAATCCCCTTTTGTTTCCGATATGCATCCGTATAATTCTGTTCAGCGTGTTCATTCGAGCAATCTGCCGAACAGCCTGATGCTTCTTACTTCATTTTTAAGAAGTAATTTATATATTCTACGAACAAACCTTTTTTTTATTATACTGTGTATAGTATACTTAATATTGCTATATATCCGTGTTGTACGGCTAAACGAACTTCATAAACAACCCATGTTCCCGAAAACATTTTCTTTTTGTCCGTATGTGTACAATCTACATAAGTTAATTCATCACTACAAGTACGGCATAGCGCAAACATTAATTTGCCATGCGCTTTTCTCGGTGAAACAGGATGAAATAAGTGGTTGGGAGGTAACAGTGCATTTTATCGGTCCCTCTACACGATCTATATTATTGAAACCGTTTAATAATACATTACATTCATTTACAACGTGGACGATAGGGTGCCCGACTGGGAATGTCCCGTATTTACATATAAACGGATATAATGAACATACGTGGACATTTAATTTTCTCATCACCGTCAGTTTGAATAGTATTGACTAATGTTCCCCGTACGACGCCAAAAAGTGCATCGCGAGGTTCTGTTGGTAAATTCTAGAGAAGCGTAATATTCTAAAGTAAACTTCAAATTTTTGTCCAGTTTTAATATTTTCATTTCTATCACCGTACAACCAAGAGCCCGCAATTTTCGCATTTTTTCCTTGTTTTTTTTCGAATCTGTCCTCCAGGGTTTCTTTTTAATTCGTAAAAATTCAAAAACTAAACGGTCTAGTTCACAATATCCATCTACTTTTAACGATATTTCTAATCCCGCTTCTGTGAACCATTCCGTGAACGGGCAGCAATTACAATCTTGAATAAAAGTTTGCCGAAATTTCTCAGAAGCGCGGCGTAAGTAGGGCATGTATCAGATAAACGTATCCAATGAAACTCTAATTTTCCATGACTGGCATTCTGACATAACACGAGGCGAAATACTTTCTATAAAATTATGTCAACGACATCTTCGGATAATCACATTACCAAAGAAATCTGACTATATATAGTTATGAGAAAATAGAAATGTTTTATCTATTGTCATTTGTTCGTCTGTATCATAATACAAATTAATATTTCAGTATTTACATTCAGATAACTTGATCAGCCGTCAAAACAGTGAATAAAAATGTATACAATACCCTACATATTCGTGAAACATTTTTTGTAATTTATTTTCATAGCTTTTCTCAAAAGTCTCCTTCGCCTACAAAATCACCGATTTTAAAGATATTGTTACCTGTTGTCGTTTACAGTGTGCCGCCCATAGAGATTTCTCCATACTTGTAAAATATTTTCGGGTTTTACCTGCTTCGGGGTTATATTTTTTATCAAGTGACAGGAAAAAAATAGTATATATAGAGAAATGTTATTTGTACAATAATTGATAACAATATGATTTAAAAAAAATTATTTAAATGTACATTACACTAAAGTTATAACTTAATGAAAATTACAGATTTATAAAATACAGGGCAATGGTGACTATTGCAGCCAGGACATCTCGCTGGTAAACTGTATGTGCGTGTTGGATTCGCACAATATGTGCACTAAAAAATATAGATATACAGAAACTGATATAATGCACTCACACAATATTTAACACTATTATCGAGTATCTTACCGAATTATTTTTACTGTGTTCTTGCTGCTTCTGCTTCTTTCTTGAGATTGCCATGTCGTGTCCGTTCTTTCTTACGGAATGCCCGTCTACCATTTTTATTTAATATTTTATTTATCGCACGCTGCAATATTACCCCCTTATTTATAACTTCAGCTTCTGCGTTGTACGTACTAGAATAGAATTCATCCCAATTTTCGGTTGAATGCACGTACGGCATAGGTGGCAGTGGTGTTCTCGCAGTTACCTCTGTCATTGTCCCAATTTTCTGTTGAATGTACGTACGGTATAGGCGGCAGTGGTTTTCTCGCAGTCACCTCTGTGTCATCATCCCAATTTTCGGTTGAATGCACGTACGGCATAGGCGGCAGTGGTTTTCTCGCAATCACCTCTGTGTCATCGACCCAATTTAATTAGGATCCAAAGTAATCCCCTTTTGTTTCTGATATGCATCCGTATAATTCTGTTTAGCGTGTTTATTCGAGCAATTTGCCGGATAGCCTGATGCTTCTTGCTTCATTTTTAAGAAGTAATTTATATATTCTGCAAACTAACCCTCAGAATTGTTTTGTTTATTATCCTGTGTTACTTGATATTGCTATATATCCGTGTTGTACGGCTAAACGAACTTCGTAATCAACCCATGTTCCCGAAAACATTTTCTTTTTGTCAGTATGTGTACAATCTATAGGTAATTCATCACAACAAGTACGGCTTAGCCCATGCATTAATTTGCCTTGTGTTTTTTCTCGGTAAAACAGGATGAAATAAGTGGTTGGGAGGTAACAGTGCATTTTATCAGCCCCTCTACACGATCTATATTATTGAAACCGTTTAATAATACATTACATTCATTTACAACGTGGACGATAGGGTGCCCGACTGGGAATGTCCAGTATTTACATATAAACGGATATAATGAACATACGTGGACATTTAATTTTCTCATCACCGTCAGTTTTAATAGTATTGACTAATGTTCCCCATACGACCGTCAAAAAGTGCATCGCGACGTGCTGTTGTAAATTCGATAATGGCGCGTGATTTTAGGAAGTAAACTTCAAATTTTTGTCCTTTTTTTATTTAAATTACATGATTGTAAACTTACTTTTCTTTTTCTTTTCCGGCTCTTTTGTCTCAACAGAACCAGATCCTTCTTCAACCTGGCGTATATTATCCGCACCAGGCTCTAGCTCTAGTATTTCCTCCACAGGCTTCACGGCAACTACTTGGCCCAGTTCAATTACTCCAGTTAAACCTTTAACAGCAACCAATTCCCGTTGCCTCCAGAAATTTCTCTTCGCTGGCTGTTAATTCCTTCCCATGTCTGGCCCTCTTACTCACTTGGGACTTCCATTCTGTGAACGTCTTTTTCCACCCATCAACATACCTCATTGGGCCACTGCCACAAGCATTTAACTTTTCGGATATTTCCTGCCAAATATGTTGTATAATATCTGGCGACATTAGTGGCGTCAATTTGCCAGTGCGTAAAACCTCGGTATTGACTATATACTCTACGTATATTTCAGTTTGTTTTGACACTTTTTTTCTTCGTATTCATATATATATATATATATATATATATATATATATATATATATATATATATATATATATATGTATATCGTTCATGCAACCGCAATATGTCACAAGCCACAGAACGGTGATTTTCCAGGAGGCGATTAAAACTTCGTAATTTCAGTTTTATTCATAATTAGTTTGTACTGTTCTGCAAGTTAAAGCAAATTGGCATCCCCTTTATATCTGTAAAACCAAAAGTTGCTGAAGTTGGACAAGAAAAAAAAAATGTGGCTTACGACATTTTAAATTCTAGCAAATGGAAAATTTTTTGGTTACAACTTATTGCCAATAGGTGAAAATTAATTACTAATATTATGTATTTATTTATTTGTAGAATAAAAAAAGAATGATTACAAGTATTATACTGAACAGGAAATGAATTTCTATAATTATGATTGAAAATGAAACTTTATTTTCCTTATTTCAATCGTGAGGCAAAGATTCATAAAAAGGTTGACAATCCTTAGGCAGTAACAGTTTCAGTTGTTGCAAATGCCCATACTTTACTGCAGAAATTCTTCTTGGTTCAGTATGTAATTTGGGCCATTCAGGAGAATTTTTAATGGGTTTCATACGTTGAGGTAATAACGTCCATGGTTTCTGAAAGTCAGTTTTGTACCAAATTTCTTCTTGAGGAGTATACTTTAGGGCTCTAATATCGGTAACCTTCTGTGCACCAGGACGAATGCTGTTGACCCTGGAAACAAAACGTGTGAGCAAAGCTATTTTACGAAGAAGATTGAACTAGGTACCTTTGTAAGGATGGTACTGAATAGTTGGTAAATGCACTGAAATCCATCCATGCTGCTTCGTATGGAAATGGTTTCTTTCGCGCTTCTATGGTGGCTGTGGAGTAGTTGCTGGGAAGGTGAATAGGCTTGTTCTTCAATTTCTTTTCAATTGCGCTGTGAACGGAGTCACACTCCATTTGAGTATGACCACGTTCTAAAAATTTTTGGATAATTGTTTGTGTACTATTTATAGAGTAGTCTAACATGGCATTTGCCATAATACAGTTACGATTTTGATATGTGCATCCGTCGCTGTATATAATTATCTCCTTCTCATTGGTACAATGAGCCTTGAGGTAGTTTAAAATGAGGGAGGCAAAAGTAGATGCTGTTAAGTCAGTGTCAATTTCACTAAACCAATAGCACTTACAATGCTTGGACGCTAGGTTATAAACTGTAAAATTGTGGCAGGTTAATTTGGTTTTGTAGTAACATGCATTTGCCTGAATAGATGGAGAAATTTTTACCGCTTGCAGATCCATTGTAAGAACGGTAACTAAATTTTCTTCAGCCAAAGTTTTATCACTTTGCTTTTCTTTTCTCGCCAATTCTTTTTTTAAAACATGTTCATTCCAATCTTGGTCTGTAAGGTTTCCTACTTCATGCAAGGCACAAGTGTCACATTGATCTTTTTTTAAGGTATACAAAGACAAATTTTTTTCACGAAATACAGATGTGAATTTTGTCCTGCTTACTGGCTTTGCAGTTAAAGGTTCCTCCTCTATTCTTTCAAGATAGATATTATAGAGTTGAGTTAGAGATTCAATTTTCTGTTCTAAAAACATTTTTGAGGTGTTCTTTCTAGCATAATGAGAAGGTAATTTGGGAAGATCATCAAAGAATTTATTTAGAGTGTCAATGTCTTTTTTACGATTACGATCTACCGATTTTCTTTTTGGAAGTGCGACTTGTTGGGATTGATACATACCATCAGTACTTTTCAAAACCCATTCTCTGACAGATCGTTCACCTAAGCCTAGAGTCGATAGAAACATCGCTTTGCACACAGGATACAGAATGTTATTTATTTTCAGGCGATACAAAAAACTATGGGACCTTCTAGAATTTGGTTCGCTTGTATAGCGTCTTTTCGGCTCTGTTTTGACAACATTATTGGCAACGTATATTCTTCTTTGATCCCATGACAAATCTGACCAAAACATTTCGAATAATAACTTTCTTTCTTCTTCGATAATATCAGAACACATCCGTAAGCTACTGCGCTTGCATTCTGCAGATTCGCAACGTGTACCCATTTTTCTTTCACCCCTATGTTGATTGTGCGTAACAGTATTACCCACCCTAGTAAAGCCCAAGTAGTTTTTTCCTAACATCCTAAGTTTTTTGTTCAAGTTTCTTTTCCATTTAGTTTTATCGCCACGTTTTCGTTTCTTGACATTCTCAGTTTCACATTCCTCATTGTTCATTCCATCATCTATATATCTATTATCATCATTGTTAGCACCACCTGTATCATTAGATTTGTCTACTCCATCAACCGCTCCTCCGCTTTCTGAACTGTCACTACTTTCATTTTCTGATTCATTTTCACCTTCCAAGTCACTTCGATCTTCACTTTCCCAATTACTCGCGATTTCGCTTTGTACATCAATCTCATTTTCTACTTGTTTTTCATTATCATTATCTTCTTCTGCACCCTGAATCATTTCTCCAGAAGCAACATCTTGGTGTATATTTCGGCTTTCATTATTACCTCCATTTCCTTTTTCCTCATTCATTATCATCATGTTAGGGATAGCTCCTTCTTCAATATCTTGCGTATTTGATGTCTGTGATCCGTTTACAACCTCCCACTTATTAGTTTCTTCTTGTTCATCTATATTAGTAGGTAAGTCGATAAGTAACATCGCATTATCAAACTTTTCTAACGAAGATTCTCCTAATGTGTTTATAACATCAAGAAGCTCCTTCTCTGGTTCCATCACATAGAAATCATTATTTGAATCAATAGTAGCTATATCACCCACAGCTTCACTACAATTTAGCCTCTCAAGACACATCTCTACCATTTTTTTACTCCTTGAACTCATTTTAATCTGAAAATTATAAATTTGAAATATTAAAATCAATTTATAAAACTTGTAATGAATAAAAAACCATGTAAATTATTAAAACTTGAAGTTACGTTAATTAAAAGTTTGATTAAAACGCAATGTAATGTAATAATAATAAGCAAATGTGCAGAAATAATTATGGTATGTGACCTGACCTAACCTCTAAAATGTGTTTGTCATACATGACAATTATTTAAAACTGTATTCTCTTACCTTGTTAAATAGTGGAAAATACACCTTCACAATTTTTCAGGGTTCAAGGAATGCACAACACTAAAATGCAATATGTCGCAAAAGCTAAAAACGCATTGTTTTAGCAGTCGCTTACTGTAGTCAGCTGTCAGATTTGGATTTGTTAATAAGTCGCAACCCACAAATGCTCGATCTCTGTGGCTTACGACGTCTTGACACAATGCAATGGGGTTCCAACATATTAGTTACAGGCACATATATTATAGAATGCATTTTTTTAAGCTTACGACATATTGCAGACGGCTGAACAATTATGACCTCTATCCAATGATCCCATAACGTCAATTTCAAAATTTTTGAGGGTTACGACAAATTACGGTTGCATGAACGATATATATATATATATATATATATATATATATATATATATATATATATATATATATATATATTGCAACGCAAATTTACTAGAATGTACAGAATTTGAGCTCAGTGGCAAGTACTGGCACACGTTTGCCCGACAGTTGCTGATAGCGTCAGTGGAGAGGGGAGTAGTTCGACCTGTCATCTATGTGTCAATAGTTTAATACAAAACAAAGAAAGATGTTATAGTGGGCGCCACGCACTCTAATTTCAAAATCCCCACCTAATAATTCGCCAAACACGAGTACGAATGTCTGGAAGGAGATCGGATATGTTCGGCGTACGACGAAGAACAAAGAAACACGTGCAATTCCAAATAGCATTAAATTTAATCTTAAGAATAATATAAACTACCCGAAAAAGAAATAATATTGTACAAAATGTTCTTATTATTAAATGAGAGTGAATGAAATGGCGCTGATGATGATACTTATGTGACTAATTACAATGTAAAATATCAAAATGTGTGGGAAACAAATCGAAAACAACAATTCTGCGCCTACTTGGGCGTTAAGTCTAAATTGAGACAACGTAGCGTCTCTACGGGGGTACACTGGTGATGTAAAATTTAGGGACAAAGTCGGATGGTACTCATCTGCGAACCACGCTGCCTAGAATGGAACACGGCGCCCGATCTTTGACCTTTGGTCCCCGGAGACGGCTGGATGGGTCGGACGTTTGAAAACGCGTCCTCGGATTCGACGATAAGGCCTGGAGAAGCGTAGGTTGACGAACGGGATCCTCACTCACAATACAGAGGGCACGTCGCGGAACACGTGGCACAAATTCAACCACCGAAATTTTCGCGAACGCACTCCGTCAATTTTTCCGCGTAACACTCCCCAAATAAGGGTGGAATCCGGCTTTCAGCGGTACTTATTTACCACAAAGACAAACGTAGAGTTCGGAAAAGCTCGGATATTAACACAATACGGAATCAAAAACTACGTGCTTCTCGCAAGACTCGCTACATCACAATCCCCAGTATTTTCTTTTTCACGTTCAGACTTTACTTGAAACAGGGTATGTACATGTTTCGAACGGAATTATGAATAATTAGAGAAAATTACGTTACAATATATATATATATATATATATATATATATATATATATATATATATATATATATATATATATATATATATACAGGGTGGTGACTCGCTCAGCCGGTCATAGGGATTTAACATGGGAAATCAGTTTTTTGCAATTTCCTGCTTCCCTAATTATTTTAGGAAAAAAACGCGTCAAATAAAAGTTTTAGGGCATCAAATTCTGCATCTAAATCAATAAACAGAATTACTTTTACGTGCTTTGTAACGGCAAAAATTAAATATAAAAATGGCGAAAATTACGTTGAAAATATTGATAGCCATGGAATTGAACAAAAAATAAAAATAAATGCATGACGTTTTATCTGTCAAAACATCAACGTTTGACGTTGGACCTGCAGGAGAAAATATTTATATTTCATAAAACATTCATAATTAAGTATGCAAGTAAACAGTTTTAATATCAGAATAAAAATTTATTTATAACAAAATTAAGCTATAATGGACATAATAAATATATATTCTAATCTAGAGCATATGCTCAAATACATCTCCATTGTTCGCTAAGCAAAACCCAAGTCGTTCGTAAAAATTACGGCGCATATTTGATAGCTGCCGGGCTGTAATATTCCTGCATTCCTCTGCAATTCTTTGTTTGAGAGAATTCACATTTGGGTGCCTAGTCTTGTAAATTTTATTTTTTAAATGGCCCCACAGAAAGAAGTCATTAGGTGACAAGTCCGGTGATCGAGCTGGCCAATTTATTGGTCCACCGCGTCCTATCCAACAATTTGAGAAAACTTCATTCAAATATAATGTGACTGGGTTTGTAAAATGTGCTGGACAGCCGTCCTGCTGAAACCAAACAATATTTTCTCCTGCAACATTGTCTATGGCAGGTCCAACTTCGGTTTGGAGCAATTTTTCCTTCAATAAAAAATGGCCCTATTACATTACGGCCCAATAATCCTACCCAAACATTAACTGTCCCATGATATTGCGAATGATTAGTTAGTGCTAAATTTTTATTTTTCTGATGCCAATTACGGAAGTTTTGAACATTTGGCTCTCCATTTATAGTAAAGGTAGACTCATCAGAAAAGCAAATATTGTTTATAAAATTTTCGTCCACATTAGCCATGTCCATAATTGTTTCGCAAAAGGTCATCCGTTGAAACTTATCATTTTCAAAAATTTCTTGGTGTACGGAGAATTTATATGACTTGAACTTATGTTTTCTTAATATTTTTAGGGCAGTTGTATGGTGTATTCCAAAATCAGATGAAATTTGTCGCAAACTAATATTTGGATTGTTAATTACAGCTGCGAGTATATTTATTTCGTTTGCGTTTTCTTCCGCTTCATCTTCCGCCGGTGCAACATTTCTTTGCTTTTTATCGCATTTCTGACACGGAACGTATACTGACCCAAATTTGTCTTGATTTTTAATAACTTTTTGTATTGTTGACTTTGTTGGAATTGGTCTATCAGGATATAATCCCGCAAATATATCTCGTACCCTGATAATGCTATTTCCACTATAGTACAATTTTAAAAATAGATTTTTTTCGCTGATTGTGTAAGTCATATTTCTTCAAACGTTGATTTTTTATGTCACAAGATCAAACGTTGATGTTTTGACAGATAAAACGTCATGCATTTATTTTTATTTTTTGTTCAATTCCATGGCTATCAATATTTTCAACGTAATTTTCGCCATTTTTATATTTAATTTTTGCCGTTACAAAGCACGTAAAAGTAATTCTGTTTATTGATTTAGATGCAGAATTTGATGCCCTAAAACTTTTATTTGACGCGTTTTTTCCTAAAATAATTAGGGAAGCAGGAAATTGCAAAAAACTGATTTCCCATGTTAAATCCCTATGACCGGCTGAGCGAGTCACCACCCTGTATATATATATATATATATATATATATATATATATATATATATATATATATATATATATATATATATATATATATATATATCCCATCCACCACAGCTTCAGGTTAGCCCTGTCAGAAGCTGTGGAATTGTATAGTCCCACCGTTCTACACATCTCTGCATAGATGGGTTTGGACGCCCCATCATTGGTGAGCCTAGTGGCTACTTCGGCACATTCTTCCACGAATGTAGACACTAGAGCCATGCATCGCTGAAATTCGACATCTTGCTCGGGTGTCCTCACCACTTGAAAATAAAATTGAATCTCTTACATGTAATATGACAATTTATAATTTTCATTTATAATGTACATGCAAATGAAACATTACATGAAATAAAATTAAAGTTGATAGTTTTAGAAGCAATATAATTTATTTTCAAGGAATAATCTACTGAATTAACAATAACACAGTTATCAACAAAACCAATCTCGAATGTTTATTATTAGTAAAACCATCAACTGTAGTAATGTTGGTTATACATAATAATATAATAGATAAAATATTCACTTACTTGCTATTTGTATATGTATATGTCTACTCGAAATCTGAAATACAAGCAAGCGCTTTCTTCACATTGTACCATATAGAATTCGGATTAATATAGAATGATTAAGAATATTGAATGTTATGAATTGGTGTTTTTTTTTTTATATTAATGGGGTAATAATACAAATGCTACAATATGGGCAATATATAGTAAATGTGAGTTAGTGGATTTCTATAACTTCAACCTACCCAACCCAATAATACATTCCATTCGCTCACCCTACTTTATTCAATACCCTACTAATAATAATTCAATATGAAGTGAAAATTAAAAAAATTCAATATAAGCCGTTTGATAGTTGTGGAAGAATTACAATTTTTCAAAAAGAAATAAGTAATATTATATTTTTATCTACATAGTTATATAACATTATTTTAGTGTAGAAATATGACATTTTTCTCAACATCGTACATAAGACAAGTGCCAATTGAGATGTAAAACCTAATTTGTGTACAAATTCATCCGAAAATAGATGATAGTTCATTACTATATGAAACAAATTTTTGTAAGGTAGCTATGATTTTGCTAATAAAAGAAAATATCTCTACAGTTATTTGATATTAATTTGTAGCGATAAAATCTAATCAATTTATATTGAAACATAAATAAACAGACATTTAATCTAAAATAACACGAAAATTAGTTTTAAATTTTTTTTATTAAACATCAGTATCTAAAACCTTAAAGGATTCCCACCAGTCTTATAATATTGGACAATGATGTTTAAGTAATTTTATCTGAATATGAAATAGGTAATCATTTTATTTTTTTCTCAAGACATCAAGCACCCACATCAAGTTCGTTCTAAATAACCGCGTCTTAGTAAATAAAATATAAAAATAAAAACAAATTAGGAGAGAATCGAACCCAGACTGACCGTGTGGTAGTCAGATATTTAAACCTCTCGGCAACGCAGCACCAACTGTCAGTCGGTATTTTGTACAGTTATATAAATGGTGCCATATATTTAAAGCCCTTTTTCTTGATAAGGTCAAAACGTTGCGCGCTGTTATTTTGTCACGAATCCCTACTAGTGTACAGCTACTTCCAAAAATTTCAGCTAAATCCGTGTTCCGTGCATGACAATGTCCTCTTGTAAGATTTTGTTTCCGTCCCTGAAGCGCTCTCCATCAATAACATATTGATAGTTGCGCAGATATAACTACATTTACAAGCATACGAATATGAAGTTTTCACAATATATTATTTATTCGTTGGGTTTTGTGCACGCCTGCGATGCACAAATTTGAATCGGACGTAGTAAATATTAATTTTTGAATAGTAGAATGGAATTCTAATATAGAAGTGAATCCCTTGGGAGAACCATGACATATTTTGAAAAAATAAACATATTTTGGGTTTTGTTGAAACTAATATTGTATTAATATGTGGTACCGAATCGTTTTCTAAAATTGAGTTTATATCAAAGTATTAATAAAGGAACGGTCCTCTTTATTGGCCCACTATTGTATCTAGCAGTGACATGCGTATATTTCCCATGTTTACCTCGCTTAATATGTGTAATTCCGTCGAGCATATAATGGCCTAAAGCAAACATGTATCCATGTTTGTTGAACCACATTTCTTCACTCATTGTTAGTTTTAAATTCTCACTAATTTTGAAGCGCTTTGGGTTTTTCGTTGTTTCTAAAGATATTACTCGTTCCAGAAGTGCGGAATGTATTAAATCTTCCATAACTGTAATAAATCGCGGAACATTTCGACGTAATTTACTACCGCAATTACTATTTTTTTATCGTAATAAACCAACTCTCTACCGCAAATTTAGAGTCCCTCTGTATTTTTTTTTTATTATTATACGCGAACACAGTGGCTAAAATGTTAAGGTAGTGTACGTAAAATAATTTACCTATAAAAAATTAGTGTTCTCCATAACATCACTAGTCGTATTCTTAACATCTGCGAAATATTTATAAAATGGCGAATTAGTCCTTAATTTATAAATATCGCGCGTAAACGAACCTACCCGTGGTGATGAACCACTTTATACATGTGATCCGCAATTTAGGTATACAACTGAATTATTTATTCCCCACAAACCTGGTTGGAATCCCAAAAACCTTCGAATACAACTTCTTGATAAATGCCGTATCCATTTTTTCTTTGCTAAATTATTAATTCTGTCTCGTATTTTTCTTGACAACGAATCCGCAAATATGTATATCAAACATATCTTTTACAATTTTTACAAATATGAATTACAATATATAAATTTTTCAAATGTAACTTGTACTATCCAATAGCATAAATTACAGTATTGAATTATAACAATAGTACGCAATAATTATATTGACATACTAATCAGTTCAATATTTTCAACTGCCATGGTACTAAACCTACAACCGACATAAAATACTCGCTTAATGTGTCGGCTAAATATTTAAGGATGAATTGACAGTCGAAACTTTTCGCATTGTGAGCAATACAGGTTACGGTGGAGAATGAGCTACGCGGTAAAAGTAAATACGCGATAAAGTTTTTTATTACATTATCTTTCAAAATGTGCTGACGAATACCGCACGAGCTACACAATACTGTCATGTCCTCCACGTCTCTGCATCACAAGTCTGCTGGGCAACACAGAGGTTAGCTTCATGCACATTCTCATTACCCACTATTTTTTCTGGACGTGTCTCTAAATCGTAGTATACGAATAAATGTTTCGTACCTTTCGGAAGTTTTTTTGTTTTTTCAAATAAAGCACTTTATATGCGTCACAAAGGTTACAAAACACTTCACCGCAAACATGCACTTTATTGTTTGTATAGTTATAAACTTTCTGACACTTTTTGCACGTACTTTATTACATGCCACTTTTAGATGTACATCGAAACACTGTTGGCCGCGGAATCGCCTATTGCACCGGTCAGAAAGTATATATACTGCATCAGGAGGTCACGCCACTACGGTGATAGAATGCACATACATTTTCACATCGACGCTTAGCTAACACATTATATGGCTAGCGGCACGGTTCACAAAAGTATTTTGACGAAAAGGCGGCATTTATGCTTTTGTACATCGAAATGATTATGATCGTGTAAAATGTTTAGACGCGGTACATTATGTCCCCTTGCCTCCTCAAAAATTACATGCCCTCTCACTCAGTAATCATAAACTGCAATAATGTACTCATTATAGCACTTTTGAAACTGGACAATTTCTTGTATACCTGCGCCTTACACCTCACAGAACTTGTGAAGCAGATCCGCCGCCCTATCACCTTGCACACCATTCCTATCTCTTGCGACATACTTTTACATATACAGTTCGGCTTATCTCAGTCAATTACCGTTCAAATGTTTCTCGCTGTCCGTCACTAAAAATCTCTGCGTTGTTCTGTAAAATATGATTATACACATCTCCCACAATTTTGATGTCCAGCTCTCTGGAAGCTCATCCATGCAGGCCCGAATTCGAACCGCAGTGTATGGAATATCATACTTACCACGTCCGCGGGCGGTGTCGTTCGCATTATGTGATGGAGAACATCCTCCATGCCTCCCCTGAACCATGCCACGGATACTTATTCGGATATTCTCGATTTAGTAGTGTTACGACTTCTCGGGTTGTGTGAGCCGGTGCTCCGTCATGTTGAAACCAAAGTCTTTGTATGATGTTTAGCGGTAAGTCATCAAGAAGCTCTGGCAGAACGTTATTTAAGAAAGCAAAATAATTTTCACCATTCTCTTTTTCTAATCTCTGATCCCTTTCCACATGAGCTGGCATTCCTCGCCACTATAATTGTCGAAAGCAACCTTAATACTTTATCCATCCGGTAAAGTACCGCTCCACGTACTTTTTCGACGACAGTATACGAGTTTCTACTCGTGTCGTGGTCATTTTCTCGTTCTTCGCCTACTCTTCGAGTTCTTGGGCGATGTTCTTCAGACTCCTGTCCGTCTTTTCTTTTTCAACTCTTAATTCGCAAAGCGGCAAATCCGGATATAATCGATAAAATGTTTCGTAGCTGAGTCAACATTTGACCAGCTTTGGAACCCCGATGGAACTGAGGTTGCTACTGTTGTCAGGTATTTTTGAGCCACTTGGAACAGTGTTGGATATGCAGGAGATAATTGTTGCCATACTTCCAAAGGATATTTTGAAAATTCATAAACTGGAATCCTTAAGTACAAAGAAACTTCATCTTTCATTTAATTTCCCGCCATATTCTCCACAAGAAAGTAGTTCCCGCATAAAGTACCAGGGCGGCACCCTGCCGTTAGATGGCTCTCAAAAACAAATAGCATCGAAAATTGAATCATTCAACATCGATGTCATAAAAACATCGGAAGTAAATTATCGATGCAAAAATATCGATGTTCTTCAAACATCATCATTCGATTGTACCACTTCTTTTTCACTGTTTTGCATGTTACACATTTCACGGTCTATCCCATATCTCTCTTGGTCTATTCCGTATCTCTTACGGTCTATCCCGGACAAGCCTTCAAAAATGTGTGGGAATACGTAAATTATTACAAACGAACTATTTCTAACACTGTTACTTTTTCTCTAACTCTTTCTAATCACTGCCTCACACACACTGACTGCTTCTTTTTCCTTCCTCTTCTGCGCACGCGTACTCATTTGGTTCACCAGTGGCGGCTCGTACTGTATCTCTGGGCGACTCGTGCGGCAGCCCACAACTCGGCCATCCTGTGATTCCAGACTGCCCCCAGTCTGACTGTCCTCAGCGGCTTCTTACGATTCGGAATCAGAAAGATCTGTGGCCTACGGCTTCATTAGGTCTGTACTTCTCGAAGTCTGCAACGGTCCTTCACCTGTGCCCCCCTTCATGACTTCGTACTTGTCTTTGAAACAGACATTAGATATTCTGTAAGATCCTAAATCTACGAAGTCGCTTTGTGATCCCTTTCTACATGAGCTGGCATTCCTCGCCACTATAATTGTCGCAAGCAACCTTAATACTTTATCCATTGCGGTAAAGTACCGTTCTACGTACTTTTTCAACCCTCTCGCCTCGCTTCTTGGCGACAGTATACGAGTTTCTACTCGTGTCGTGGCCATTTTCTCGTTCTTCGCCTTCTCTTCGAGTTCTCGGGCGATTTTCTTCAGGCTCCTGTCCGTCTCTTCTTTGGCAACTCTTAATTCGCAAGGCCGCAAATCCGGATATAATCGATACAATGTTTCGAGGTTTTTTTCTTATTTTTCTTTCTCTTTCTCTTCTAACCCCTTGTACTTATGCACACTTTTCGGCCCCATTTTTTAAATATAATTTTGATATAATCTTCGGTATCCCAAGCATGCTGTAGAAGCATTCCTCATACGTCAGTTCGCATATACAACTCGTTCACTGGCCGGGATGAGGTGATTTACGACAATGTTGGGGTTCCTGAGAAGGTTGTACAGTTCCTCATGCGTCTTCACTATCTGCGTCTTCGATTGGTTCTCTCTCTGACCAAATTTACCCCAGAATGAGTTCAACATTAATTTGACCAGAGAACGACGTCCGGCGTTCTTCACAATGGCCGTCTCATCGAGTTGGACACCTTCCCGACGCAAATACGACTTAACGTATGCTCTTCTAAAGCATATGTTTGGTTATGTTTTATTTCTTAATTAAATTAATGAAATGTTGTTTATATTGCAGTATTTTCTTCACTTTATACTACAAAATATTAATTAAAAAACGCTTTAGTAAAATATTCATTATAGATGTAGATTAAATTTTGTAATATAAGTAGTGATATTCATAGTTGAAATTGTTTCGTCAGTAATTGGTGAATATGTAGCAACTTAATTCCCTGTATGGGTAGGAATAATTGACGAATAAGGGGTTCGTTCAAGATGTCCGCAGAACTTGGAGGTTAGACCGAACAATAAAAAGCATCTCAAATTTTTGATGTTTTTATTATTCCAATGTCAACGTTTCGGCCATCAATTTATGGCCATCATCAGGACACAAACATCCAAACAATCTGTATTACAGCGTGTCATAAGTTAAAAGGTGAAAATATATATCAAAAAACGTAAGCGAACATTAAACATAACAATGTTCGTGAAAACCCATAATGAGGGTGTCAAGTTATAAAGAAACACAGATATAAAGCTATACAAACATATTATCAAAATGGAGGTGCAGAACAGCACGTACCTAGGTACCCCAATATGTCATCAAATTTAATATTTAATGTATCTCTGACTACATGAAAAGCCATATTCTGATTTTCATTTCTCAATTGTTCAAATACTAATCCTAACGTTTTGTGATGGATGTTCCTGCTTGCTTGAAATAAGATTATGGATATTTGGATCCAATGTTGTTACTGCAAGACGGAGAACTGCATTTACTTCAAGCCGAGATCGGTACCGTGTTTTGATGGCTGTTACTGATAAAAAAGGCCTTTTCGTATAAATAAGTTGTGGAGAATTGAATCAGAATTTTTATCGCCTGTCCACTAAGCAAAGAGTATTCATTTTTTATGGAAAGCCAAAACTGAGGTCTTGATAAAGACTTGATAAGGACTCAAAACAAGCCACCGGGTCAGATGGGATTGTTTGTTGTTCTTTAGGGTTCATAAACGGTGGAAGATTAGGCTGCAGGTCGACTTTAGTAGCAACTCCTTTCGTAGTTTGGAGAGAGGGATGTCACATTATCACTGTCTTCCCCAATATTTGTGAAATCGTTCTTGGAGCTTAGTTTAGCAGTAGCTTGTGTTCTTAGCTGCTGTCCACTAAGATTATTTATATCTTCAATATTATCTTCATCATCTCTATCTTCTTCATTTTCAACTCCATTGTCTGGTGGGGTAATAAAAACATCAGCTTTTTCAAAATCCGCCCAAAAATCATTCTACTCCAACATTGCGCCTAATTCTTCGGCATTGAAATATCTAACATAAAATTTTCTAGTTATTAATAGAAATACATTCTTTTTGATAATATTAATATATTGATATAATAAAATTTTTAAAGTTTACATACCTTAATTAGATGAATGAACAAAAAACTATTGTTTTTCTCTCTATTATTTCACAATATGGTACTTATCTCTTCTAGCGTGCGTATCACGCTGCTCACTCTTTGCAGGTCGGGGACGTTCTCCCGTGCAGCGCGTTAGGTTACCACTCGAGCCCAAAAACGCTGACATTACTCAATTTCATTACATTTGCATTATGACATACCCAGCAAGGTAAACAACTGAACAGTCCTCTAATGTAATATTTGATTAATACTATTGTCACTTACTATTTCTATATCATCTTCGTCATGGAATGCCGTGAATTCTTGTATTTCTGTTCGTGAAGTTAAAGCCTCTTCTTGTAATCATTGTCCATTTGTTAGAGTTTCAGTAAATTCAAGATATTTTGCAATTTATTGTTCACAATTTCCACTTTCAATATGATATATCATTCTTATCTGTGAGCACATTTGAAATGCTTGTCGAAACATTCGTACTGTGGAATGGACGCAGTACCCGCCTTTGTTGCGAATCACGAGAACTTGTTGTAAACGAGCAGTTAAAATAAAGGTGTATCCCTTATTTAAAATATCATTATATAACATTAAAATAGCTTGTATCGAAAACTTTAGACCGGAAATACAATAAATAATTTGACGTTCAACGCCAGTCTTATAATATATTTTGCAGGAATTTATATAATTTATAGCTTCTTTTAATGTTGTAATTACTGTTGGTTTTTTTATGATTCAGAACGCGCCTATTGAGACAGTCTAAAATATTATTTATATTTTATAAGAAATCTTCTGTATTTAAAACTGTGCTTGACTTTAATTTACTAATTCATGGAGTGTGCCGTAACAAAAAAGTTTGGGAAATACTGGTTTAAACAGAAATCACATATATTTGTACACATCATTAGTCCCAGCTAAACTTAAATGGGAAGCTTTTATTTTTCCCTTATTTTCTATAATCAGCGCATTTTCCAACCTCTGAACAGTTACCGCCCTACATGCATTAGTAATTGCATTTGTTGCAGTTGTTCAAAATTGTGGGGATTATTTCTAAAATCTGTGTTTTGAAGGTATGGAAAAATAAAACAATAGAATAGTCAGATATAGACTTCGAGGGGAAAATTGCACGATTAAATCATCTTACAACTCGTGAATTTGTTTAATAGTTTGCCTTGTCTTGTGAGCTGTAGCATTGTTTGTTGAAAATATCCATGCAAATCTTTCATCTTGAAGATTTTGGAAAAATGGTTCAAGTAAATTATTTCTTTTTCATTCGGCATTTATAGTGCTTAAAAAAAAACAAGCCCAAATATGCGTCTTGTGGAGACCGCCAGCCAATCACCAATTTTCTGTGGATGAAGAGGTGATTAAACAAACCCATGAGGATTCTCCGTAATCAAAATACGCATGTTTTGTTTGTTAATATAGCCAGAAGTATGGAATACTTCCATTCACCATATTCTTACCATTCAGCGTTCTTAAAATAACTCTGTAAGAAAAAACTTTATGTTCTAAATTAAACATTTTAAAGAGTAACTTTGACAATTCAAATAATACTACAACTGTCATCTAATTTAAAATTCATAACTCGCTCTAATTATAAATTTAAATAATCGCCCGGTATTACTAGCCCTTTCAATTGATTCCAGTGCTACATTCGCTGTTTCCTTCGAAGTAACTTGTATTACACCTCGCAATACTTCGGGTTACAAACTATAGTCAATTGCGCATATTTTCCTTAATTTTTCGTACTCAATGGTTTCTCTACTTGAACCAGAGCGGTGATTGTTATCAGCGGCCTTTTTCTTTCTGTTTAAAATTGTCATATCTATTCTCGCACTTTAGGTCTGTTTTCTCCACATTGAAGATTTCCTTCAGATCTGCGGATATTTTCTTCCACGTTATTCTTTTAGTTTTGAATTTTTTCATAGGGCCCACTTGAGACAAATAATTTTTGTATTTGTCCAATAACAATTTTGTTTCTGAGATCTTCCATTCTGCATCTAATAAATACATGAATTAATTAGAAGATAATACGAATAAGTGTATAAAATTATTAGTTTTTTCCATTGCAGCATTTATTTTTGCCCGAATCAGAGACAGTACTTGGACAATAGCACGAATTGTTTTACTGGCTACAACCAAACTACAACTGACAGTTCACATTATTTCGAGGTTGCGCCTCTATATTGAAAAAAATGGTATTAAAATACTGCACTCAGTTCATCAACCGTTTTCTATTTACCAACCACTGACGCGCTGCAATTCGTAAAACCAGAGCAGTGCATGACGTCACTGCACGTTCTCAGTGCACACTGGGAACTGGTAAATGGAAAACGCTCTATATAAAGTTGAAATTTAATTAATCCTGAATTTTTTTTAAAACTATTGTTTTATACTTCGAAAAGATTTGTTGCATCTCTCAAGTTTCTGCGAGCTAACCTCACACAATTCCTTAAAAGTTTGCTAATATGTAATTATTGTCCATCATTATTATACATTATTTACTTACCTATTATCGTCTAATAAAATCTCAATAAATAATAACTATTGTTCGTTATTCATGATAAAATATCGCTAGTGTTAGTGTCGAAATCTATAAGCGTCATGACAAGTGTCACATCAACCATAAATATTTAAGAATCTGTTAGAATTTATAGGAATACTGTTAGCTACAGATGTGATCAGAATTGCCGTTTAAGTCATATCGCGTTACTGGGCTTATTGGAAATGCTACAGGCTTTACAGATGTTGTTACGTGCCTAGATTGGACACGAACAATTGTCCTCGCCAAAGGTCTCAATGGAGACTGAGTGGTTCTGAATAAAAATATGGGCGCCACGCAATTTAAAGTCCTTACACCTCCCAAATTGGGATGGTGGGTTGGACAACAATGAAGAACGGCAGCTGAGGTCCCAACGAAACTGGGGAAAGGTAAGGCTTGACAGAAACACGGTAATGATAAATTAAATTGAATACTGAATTTGTTAATAAGAATAATATTGAGAAAACAAGAAAGTTAATAAACAAGATATGTAATTAATACAAGTAATTGTATAAGTACTAGATACTAAAATGAAACAAAAGTAAAAAGCAAATAAACAAAATAAGATATGAATTAGTATTACTGACATGTAGCAAGTAAATAACAAGAAACAAAGCGTAATAGAAAGGGCAACGCCAAAGTATAAATAAAATGTAAAAGTAACAACGCGTGGATGTCTGAAAATTATCGAAATGTGCGTGGCGCATGCGCACAGCCACGTTGTAGTACGCGGTACAAACAGTAGGGTCCCTACACTGCTTAGTTTCGGTTCACAAACAGGTGGTGGGGGATCGGATGCGACACGGCACAGGCGCAAAAGACAATGATCAAAAATTAACAAAAGAAAAGCAAGTGGCTCATCTGCTCGTGCTTAAGACTAATGAAAACTAAATTAACTTAAACAAAATAACGAAAACAGTAAAAAGAAACGGCGAGTTGTAACAATAAGTATAACCACTCCAAAAGCGGATACAACAAGCAGTACTAAAATGAAAACCAAAATGTGCGCCGACAAGGATGTATGTATAAGGGACAAAGAAATAAATAGTAAAGAAAATAAACGTAGTAATAAACAGTCTGTAATTTTACAGATAAATACGTCGATAGAAGGTGGTGGGAGGCTAAACAAGATGAAAATTGTAAAGATAGTAACAACACAGTTTAGCATTTAGCTCTCCCTCACGACGCTGGTTCTGAAATACGGCACAAAATATGTGTTTGCCAAAAATTGGTGATATCAATGACGTAATTAAATGAAATAAAACTTTATGAATGCTTCGAGTAAAGATATTCTTGACCATGTAAAACAATAAATAAAATACGTTACGCTAGTGACTAGGTGTAAACAGGTCTGTCATTAAACTATTATTATTGTACAGGTTAGTCAAACTTCATTGTATTGTCAAATCAACGTGTGATGCTAACCTTATAACATTGAAATTGAAAAACATATACAGTGTGAATAATGTAAGGCTATAAATTGGCAACTTTATTTTAGCTTTAATCAATTTGCCCATGCTAGTATCAATTCGTTGAATAATTTAAAATTAGACATAGGGCATTTACTTAATGTTAGCATGGTGATTATATACAAAAACTCCAATTTATTATGGTTGAATAATGTAAAAATAGACACTTGTTCACAGACTACTATTTTTATTTAAATCATAGTTTATCCTATTTTCGTTATGCAATGTTAGACTATTTGTTGTACAAAACCAGTAAACGTAAATGTTTGTGTGTAGTTTTTTATTGTAATCAATCTTAATCTAAATAAGAGGTTAAAAAATGTTTCCATTTTCAACTAAACAGTAGCCGATTATAAAATTCATTCACGACACTTTGAATTTGTAGATCGGTAATTTCTTGTGAAACCCATAATAACAGTTTAACTGGAATTCATTCTTTTATATTATTAAATACAATAGTATCACTTGTAAAAACGATACAAAAGGACAAACGGATACATTTTTTATCTCTGTACAGTAGAAATTTTTTAGTTTTTATGAAACTTAAATTAGATATTCCATATGTTGCTCTAGCTGTTTTATTCAAAGTTTCTTCACAAACATGTAAAAATATTTTTTTTAATATTGTTTCTTTGTTAGCTCTAGTTTTAAAATCTGCTATACCATGGCCACCTCAAAATGAAATTAAACGTAATCTACCAAATTGTTTTAAAGAATTGCAAAACGTTAGGATAGTGTTAGATTGCACAGAAATATTCATTCAAAAACATAAAAAACTCTGTTGTAGAATTAAATGCTATTCTCATTACAAAGGTACAACTACAATTAAATTCATGACATGCGTCTCTCCTGCTGGCTTAATTATATATGTTAGTCCACCGTATGGAGAACGAGTATCAGATAAGAAAATTTTTGAAAGAAGCAGATTAATAGATAAACTTCAAATGCATACAGATCATATAATGGCTGACAAAGGTTTTTTAATTCAAGATATTTGCGATGAATGTGGAATAACATTAGTGAGACCACCATTTCTTAGAAATAAAAAACAATTCACGCAAGAAGAATCAGCTACAACAGCAAAAATTGCGGCTGCTAGAGTTCACATTGAACGAAGTAACCAGCGAATAAAATTATTTAAAATTTTAAATAATCGTCTGCCAGTCAATTTAATACCTTTAATTAGTGATATATTCATAATTGCTTGTGGTATTGCAAACTTATCTTAGCCAATCATAGCAGATGATAAATTTCTTGATTTGGGAAAGGATTAGAATAGAAAAACCGTTTGAAATTATTATAACGTTAGATAATTATTTTTTGTTATTACAGATGGTATGTAGCATATGCTGAAAATAATTGTATTTAATTGTTTTTAACATTTCAAATGCAAGTTTTTCATCAAATGGTATATTAATGATTTCTACAGTGTCATCATATGAGGCATATAAAATTAAATCACATTTTTTTTATATTTAATAGTGCCATACCAAACTGCACTTGTCCATAATACTGATGTTTCTTTTTTAAACCTACTTTACCATTATTATGTTCTAGATATTTACATTGTAGTAATACATTTTTTATTGTTTCGTTCTTTCCTGCATAAGTAAAGATATCTTATTAAAATGTAATATCAATATATAAATGCTTCATTAATATTTACCCGTATATGGACATTTTATTTCCAACAGAGTATTTGGTCGATCTTCATCCATAACAACACCATCAGGTGAATATGCAAGCCACGAATTCGAATTTGAAATTATCAAACCCGTTTGTTGGACGACGTACCCAGTTGTATTTTCATATTTTTTCCTCGCGTTACCTTCGTAAAAGAGACCATGTTTAATATAAACGTTTGAAATAGATTTCGGCCAAAAATAATTGTGTGCTTTTTTATCCCAATTGTCGCCTTTGTAGGTATAATAGGAATAACACCTAGAGCCCGTAATTCGATATTTTCTCTCTAAATGCCAAATATTATTATCTTTTAAAGATATTTCAATAATTTTCGAAATATCGCTGGTATAAAAAGCTGAAAATACACTCTTGCAACATTCTTTTAAACTGATTTGAATTGTTGATATTTCTAACATAGCTATAGATTGCACACTGTTATTTAAGACTTCTTCAAAATACTGATGGTTTGTTGAAATTTGTATTGAATCTGGTGTAATTGGTGAAAATGCAATATCATTTCTGCCATGTCTGAAACAAAGTTTGAGAATACATATTCTACAATACGTCATAGTAAAAAGGATAATACTTATGCTTGGTTAACGCGGACTGTGGACAAGCTATTTCCAACATCTCCCGAAATTTATTAATTAGCTGAGGTTCCAATTCTGCTTTACTAGTGCTAGGTACACTCTCATAACAGGTAGTTTCTAATAAAGGCAAAGAATTATACTTCTCCAACACACATTGTTTTTTAAATGCCCACACACATTTCATGTCTGTTTGCGAAATCACATTCAATTCCGCTGTATCGTTCCTGAAACGAAAAGAACACAAGCAAGGAAACGAAACAAGGTCACATTTAAATTAATATAATATCAAAAATCAACAATCGCTGATCGGTTCCATGCGTCAATATAATCTATAAATATAAATACACCTAGTGCAATATAAGAGAACAGCCGACACGTGCTTGCTTTTTCCCCCTTGTTCCGCTTTACATGTACAAGACATCTTTTGAACGGATAATTTTGCCTCAGATTTATCACGAAAAATTAATAATACTCCCTGTACTTCATGAGGACTAGCTGTTATTGCACTAGTTTGCACACACAAAGCGTATAAATTAACAGAATCTTCCGTCTTCTTTGTTATGCCACAAGAAATAATATGTCCTGCGTTTAAAACTTCTTCTCCTCCTATAACACATCTGGATGTATGTTGAGCATTTAAATATTCAAAATATTCTTTGAATGTCAATCTCATGTTAACCTAAAAGTAAATATATCATTGAATAATCATCACTTTAACAGCATATCCTGTAATTAACTAAACATATTTAACATACCTGTCTTTTTAATACCAATTGCAAATAATTATTAAAATGAAACTTTTCAAAAAATAGCGTTTACCAATATCACAATGTCACAGCTACAGCATAAGGATACAGATTTACGATCAACCTATCCCGGTTCTGACGTCACATATTGCTGGTTGTATATATAATACGAGCGGAAAAAATTCATTTGAATCGCGAATACTGACGACTTTAATTTTCCCTAATAAAAAAAAAAAATCCAAAGGATTTAAATCAGGGGACCTTGCAGGCCACTCAATGGTCCCACCTCTTCCTAACCATCTGTTTGGAAAATTTCTATTTAAAAATTGGCGTACTTTTTAAGAATAATGGGGCGGGGCGCCATCATGCTGGTATCATATCGGACCTTGTAAATTCAAGGCATTGAGAGCCAGCATGACCCTATCACGCAGCAGTTCTAAATACTTTGTGCCGTTTAAAGTTCCATTTATAAAAAAGACCGATAATGTAAGAATTAATAATACCCGCCTAATCGTTAAGTTTTTCAGGATATTGGGTATGAGTTGCATTGTACAGATATAAATTTTCTTTGGACCAGTATCTATAGTTTTGTGAATTTGGTTCTCCATGTTTCACGAATGTTGATTCATCTGATTCATCATATACAATTAACAGACCATATTCTTCATCGTCTTGCGTTTTTCTGATGTAGCCTGTACAGCCATTGCAACAATAGCAGTCTTTGCAGTTACTAAAGATATTTGCATCCTAACGTGCATGTCCTGAACATAATTTTCCGCTGGCCGAAGCAACGTTCAATAACGACTCGCAATATGGGATCGGTTATGCCTATTTTTTTTTTTCAGGATTCTGCGAATTAGTAATGGAGTGAAAAGATACGGTGTACACTTATACCCGCAATCACCCAACAAGAGACTATTCTTTTGTCCTGTAATATTTGTAGAATTTAATATTGAATATATATTCAATATGAAAGTGAACCTTGTTTTATGATACTTTCATCCCATATCCGAGCGTGATGAACCCTGCCTCGCCACTTTGCTACAATTCAAGGATTTTGCAGTCTGCGTCATACACAACCTGGACACTTAGGGAATAATATTCTTTGCGGTTACAATAATACATAGCCTATTCTTTGTTCGGGCATTTGATACGCACATACGTACAATCGATGCAACCAACATTAGAGAACCTACGTACGTTGTAAAACCGCGTCTTTTGTTCTGTAAGACGAGCAGGCAATTTAACAAATTGTGGCTACATCGGCGAGACACAATCTTGGATGCTGTGGATTAGTTAAGTCCGTGTATATCGCCTATTAAACAAAATACCCCTTACATTTTGCATAAATTGATGAACTAAATTTTCAAACTTACCATTTTCAACCTGGTAACAACTATTTGCATAGTAACGAAGTGTGGGTCCACACTTGAACATTTTGCCCGAACGAACAGAACGAATTAAATGCCCGAAGCAGAATAGTATGAACAGAAGCTCGTTGCGTTCGGCAGATTATTAAATTATTGGTGTTCCAACGTGCTCGAAGCATTCGTAGTGATTCGTAGCATAATGGATGCTGATATGATAGTTGCATTTGGTGCTTTTTTCATCATTTGCATGATAGAAAAAAAGGAAGAAAAGACAAAGAACAAAATGGATGCCCAGATTATATCTTCATCGAAACAATAACTTGTTATTGAATGAGTAATAACACATTTCTTATATTACAATATTTTTAGACTAAAATGCTAGAAAAAATTCAACGAAATATATACATAAACAATTTAAACTCAATTTTAATCCGTGGCTCAGTTTGTCCAAAATTTCTTCAGTATTTATAATAAAATGAGTCGAAAATAACTTCACTAACGTAAAAGATATTTGTAGACGAAAAATACCTTTGCCAGTTTCTAAAGATTTTTTTTTTTTCTCTGCTGAACCTGGCAAGTATGTTTCCATTTTCTTCTTTGCTTCTGCGTTGCATCCTATATAATAATACTTGACCAAGCATCGTGCTTTTTATTTTATTATAATACATTCGATGTTCGGTATTCCACAACACTGGAACCTTTTCGTATTCGTCTATAACCTGCATGCAGTTTTCTTTGCTCCACTCCATTTTCAACAGCAAGTGATCGTAAATGTCAAATAACCCGAACAACGCGAATGCTCCGAATAGTGGAAAAACACGTCCAAATTGCGCACCAGCGAGCGACTGAATCTCTTTGAGCAATTCCGATTTACCGACACGCTCCGGAAAACACTCTTACCAGTACTTGCAGTGCAGGTGTTCATCCGAGACCATATCAATTACATATTTTGCTGCTACCTTGATTAGTTCTTATCTTTTGCAAACTTTGCTATCATTATATTCATTAAAAAGATCAATTCTATCACGTGTACGGCCTAATAAATGCTGATTTATGTTCAAAATATCACCAACTCCTACAGCACATACGACACCCAATCAAAACTCACAGAACAATGAATTGGAAAACAATGCTGCAACTACGAACTAAATGTGTAATATTCGAATACACTTGTTAGATTTAAACTTATGTATTAGAAACCATTATTGAGGTTTATGTATAAATATAATTAGCGTTTCAAAATTTAAAATACCGAATGGTTCGTCAAAATTAATTTAATTAAATGGGCTAAATAAGGTGACCATACGTCCCGAATTTTTCGGGACAGTCCCAAATTTTCATCCTTTCTCCGTTTCTATATTAATTATACAGCGATCCAGAATGATTGTGGTACTCCGCTTCATAGCAATAGTGGATTTGCCGCTTCACTATAGAAATGGTTCGAAACAGACACAACACATAGGCGTGCCATAACGAAAATAGTTCGATTATTGATGTGTCAAAAAAAGTCAATATAAATATGTATAAAATTATAATTATTATTTTTAATGAAATTAGTTTGGTTATTGATGTGGTAAAAAAAAGTCAATATAAATATATATTTTTATTAATAATAAAATTAATGATTATCATAACAAGTGCTCAAAATGACCACCATTCGCTTCGATGCATGTATTTATTCGTCTGCGCATGTTTCGAAATACATTTCTTAACTCATCTTCGGTAATGTTATTAACTGCATTGCTGATTGCCTCTTCTAATTCATCCAAGGTATGCATTCGATTGACATATATTTTTGTTTTTAAATATCCAAATAGATAAAAATCCAACGGTGTTAAGTCAGGTGATCGTGGTGGCCAGCGATTTTTGCTAATGATTCGCTCATCATAGTATTCTTTTAAATAGTTTAAAGTCACATTGGCAGTATGCGCTGTGGCACCATCTTGTTGGAAGTAACCCCTTGTTAATTCGTCGTCATGCAACTGGTCCAAATATTGACGTAAAATTAATGTGATATATCTTTCTGACGTAATTGTGTCATAAAAGAATATTGGACCGATAATTCTTCGTCGTGACATCGCTATCCAGACACCCACTTTCAACGGGTGCAGGCTTGTTTCGGTGTAAGTATGTGGGTTATCATGCGACCACGTCCGATAATTTTGCGAATTCACATATCCACTTAAATGAAACCAGGCCTCGTCCGTGAAAAATGTTAAGTCCAATATGTCTTCGTTCATGTTTTGAAGGAACCAGTGGCAATATTCCAGTCGTTTACCATAATCCAATGGAACTAATTCTTGTACGACACTTATCTTATATGCATGTAGATGGAGTTTTCTCGTTGCTCTCTGGACGGTTCCATACGAGAGTCCTACATGTGCAAATAATAATGTTAGTCATTTATAAATAATAATTATAAACAGTTACTGACCTGTTTGTCTCGATAAATGTCGCAATGATTTGTGAGGACTTTCCTCAAGACGCTGTTGCACATCCTCCAGAACTTCTTGCGATAACTTACTAGGTCGTCCCGTTGATTTACCTTTTACAACACTTCCACTATTTCTGAAACGATCAACCACTCGTGACACATGTTGACTGAAAGTATGGTATGCAACTACGAAATTAGGAAAGTTCTGCAAAAATTGTTCATGGCAACGTTGGATACAATATTTCCATTCGTTTTCGTTTAGAACACCGGTACGAAAATAAGCCTCCAAAATAAACTTGTCGTGCTCTTCACCAAACATTGTAACCTAAAATATTCATAAAAATATTGTTCAGAAATATGCACAACAAAATATTATTTAATTGTATACTTACGTTATTATTAAACGCAGATAAAGATATTAGTCTTAAAAAAGACTGATTGTATGTATGTACCACGAAAATATGGAAAAAAGTAAAACGCAACAACAAACTAAAACCGGGAAAAAAATAACAAGACGCCAATGAATGTTCGGTCGGTAATATAGGTAAATGTCGGTAATTCACTACAAAATTGATCTTATTTTTATTCCGTGGAAGTTAATTTTGACTACAATGCGGACATCGCTTGGCCACGTGACCCACAGTCATTCTGGATCGCTCTGTAGCTTGCCCTAATAGATCATTTGGCCTCCGTCGTTTATTATTTCGTAAAATTGGTTCATCTGGAAGAACGGAATCGGAAATGAATCTTCTTGACTTTTAGGCGAACTAGTTGGAGAAAAATTTATTTCTTCTGACTCGTTTTCTGATACTGATGTTCTTACTGGTGTGAGCGCAATATTACTACATAATTTTCTGGTGATAAATTGATCTTTTAAAAATAATAGAGACTTAAATGGGGCCATCTGATATATGGCTTATCATTTAGAAGGTTAGAATTTAATTTTCGTATGGGCGTGGCTACTATTTCAAATATTGTTAAATAAATAATTAAAATATTGTGGCAAACACTGCGAAATTCTTGTGAAAGTACCAAATTTAGACATTTTTAAATAAATTAGTGACGACTATTGGAATATTTGGAATTTTCTAAATTGTTTGAGAGCAATAGATTCAAAACATGTCCGAATAAACTGTCCAAATAATTCAGGATCAATGTATTATAACTATAAATCCTATTTTTCCATTGGACATCAAGTAATAGTTGATGCAAATTACAAAATATTATCATGTTTCCAAAACATAGTAATAATAATAATTCTTCTGGTCGACCTAGTACAGGAACAAAGCATATTAGAGACATTTATAAATTTTTTTCTAAAAATCCTATTAAATGTGCAATGTAATATTTTTTTTTTCAAATATTGCAACACAATAACTTGTAGAGCAGAAAATTTTCTTTCGAATTTGTTTTACTTTTGGTGCGCATTTTTTAATTTGAAAAAAAAAAAACGGACATAACTTATGCTAACACTTAATAATTTGGAGACAGACGGAAAGAAAACAGTTTTATATTTTATCTTGTATTTTCTAGAGCACATGCTATTCTTTCGAGAATAGAGTTCGTTCTTCCAGTAGATTATTAAAAACACCTCTCACTTCGTACATTTTGTTTGTCAGATTCACAATCTGCGTATTTGCAGTATCTCTCTGCTACATTACCGATTTCAAGGCATCGGAGACTTTACTCATCTTTTTGGCGTTTCCATGGGCGTTGGCAGCTAATCATCGCTTGGCTTTCCTGTCTAAAAAAATTATAATTTGAATTTTTGATATTTACAAAATTTCCATTGCAACTTACTGTTGATGCTTCAGTACTAAACAATATCAATATCCGCTCCCACTGTCTACGATTCTTGCGTTACTGCCACCCATGATTTCGGAACTCCAACATCGGAATATGTTGATGTCATAGAAATGTCCGTTGCACGCTAACCTGGGTCAGTACATGATAGTACAATATTCAATAATTCCTTGTTAAGAGCTCGATTTGAGAATAATGAATTTGAAGATTGTAAGATTTTGTTTATATACTTCTATTATTTTTACTTTTCACTGCAATGCTGTGTTAAATTTTAATATGGCATGGTGAGTGCAAGTGTAAAATAGGCCTGAAATGTTCGCATCGGCTTTCATTTTGAGGAACTCTTGACACTATAATCTCTGAGTAACGAGTCAACAGTACTACCTCTTGGATGATTTGGAAATGTACTGATCCCATTATAAATGTTATAATGTAACCTAAATATTGTAAATACGTAAAAATAAATTTTATCTGTATCTCTTTTGAGCGCATAAATAATCTACTACGCCAGAAATAGAAAAAAGTATGATAATATAGGTATGTATATTTATAAAGAAAATATGTATGAATGTTACGTAAAAGTACATCTAATTACTTTCGTTTTTTTTTTAATATTTTATATTCTAGTTCTTTAATTTTAAGTTCCATAAGTTTTATCCGTTTTTCTGTGTCTTTAACACTTATTTCAATTAATTCTTTTTCTTTCCGCAAGGGACAAATTTCTTCCAATTCATATAACTTTAGTTTCTTGTTCGGAAGCTTGTTCTTGTTTTTCTTTTAGAATGTCATCTAACATTGAATACCTTTTCCTTTTATTGGAATTTCTCACCGCTGATGACGAGGTAAAATGAACCGTATTTAAATAAGATGGAACCGATATTTCTGGACTGACTGACGCAAGTGGCAATTCATTCAAATTATCAGTCGTAATGGCTTCATCTATTTCTACCACAATGTTATCATTTTGCTCATTCGTATTTATATTGTCTGTTATGGAATAATGTAATGATATATAAGCAAAAACTTTTTAATTATACGATATTAATATTAACCTATTGCTGAACAACTGTTCTCTAAATAAGTAGTAGGATAATCTAATGGATTCGATAATGGCTGTAATTGAGACGAAAGCATACGTCTCATTACCTAGTTTTTTAAATCCACCCCCGCCCGTTTTATAGAGTTCAACCTTGATAAAGTTCAGAAATATAAATTAAATTATCACAATAATATGAATGTACCTTCTCTTTTTTAACTTTTTTCTTTAAGTTTAAATAACAATTTTTAATTTGTTCTGCCGTTCGTTGAATATTATTAGACGTATTAAAATTTTTTGCCACGCTTCATTTTTTGATTGTGTTGTTGTACAATCAGTTTTTTTTATTTTCTATTACGTCCAAATACTTTTCGACAATATTTATAATACATATTTCTCTTTCGTTAAAATTTTTCGCTCTTTCATTTTCTGGCTCATTTTTCTAATACACCAGAATTTTCGTTTGAATTTACAAAGTATTTGACAGCTGCGTTTCACCCAAAAGGATCGCGAGTTGTACAATAGCGCCGTAGAAACCCAGTACACACAGCCATATATTGTATGCATCTCCAGTCGAGTTAACCATAGTAAAAAGTAATATGATAAATGGGCACATTAGGTTTTCAATTTTTATCTAAATTATGCATACAATAATGGAACATAAAAACGAAACGGACAAGTTTTAACCCATATTATAATTTTCAAAACAAACAGAAAATTGTAAAAATGATTTATATCTTGACGTTCCCTTTGAATTTGTAGGTGATGGTAGTTTGCGAATATCTTGAATTCCGATTTCACTTTCATCTCTTTGATCTGGAAATATAAAATTTTGACAGTTTTAAATTTTTAAAAAATTAATCAAATAATCGGTATCTTTTAATTTTACTTGTCCAACAAAATATTTAAGTTTTTTTCTTGCTGCAAATTTTACAAGTACAAAATTTGTAACCTCTATTTTCATTGCACATTGGACTTCATTATCAAATTCAATTGCATCTTGATTTTCATTATCAAATTCCATTGGACTATCATCAGATTCCTCACAAAAATTTGTTACAGAACAACTAGTGTTAGTTGAAAACTGAAGATTTTCATCAGTCAGGGTCACGTTATTCTCGATTACAGTAACTTGAGAAGCCGGAAAACATAATAATAATAATTCAAATAAAAGTAACCTGAATAGAAGACAAATTAAATGAAACCTATATGCAAAAATACTCGTGACGGGCATGGGATCGCGTGGTCACGGTACCTCAAAAATACGCAAATATTATATTGAAAACAATGACCCAATCCAAAGTTTTACTTAACTTGTAGTTGGCCCCGAATTGACAAAAAAAATTAAGGGCCGTTATAGCTTGTTTACACCCGATAAACCATCACTTTTTTCGCTGTCGCTAGATTCAGTGTCTGTATCAGTTCCTGTGTCACTACTGTCTTCACCCTAATTAATGATAATCCTATCCATTTCTTCGTCTATGGTTGATTCCTTCGCGGCATATTCCTCTTCGATTTTACAAACGTGACGGTATATACTTGACTATTCCGCTTTTCTTTCCTCTGCAGTAAACCATTCTTCGCACTTCTGTGTATCATTCAATTTAAATGTTACATTTTTTGATCCTACATTCCACTTCAATGATGCCTACATCATTTCAATTGGATTGAGGTCTGGATAATATGGTGGCTAAACGAAAAACTTTAAAGCCACTATTTGCTAAAATTTTATCTATAGCAAATTTTTAACGTGCCGCTTTATGTTTAATAATTTCATATAAATGAGGTTTTAGCATATTTTCGGCGAAATTAATTTGTTTCGTTTGTCCCCATTCTCTCATTTCTGCCTTCCTGGAATTTGACGTCGGACATCTTTCTTCTTGCACATTGTAATAGGATGCGTTATCCATCACTAAAACACTTCATGCTGGCAAATTCTGGATGATCTTTTCGCGCAAATATTTAATAAAATTTGTCGAATTCATCTCGTCATGGTAATCTCCAGTCTTTGACTGAGATTTAAATATCAACCCTGCTCCCGATATAAAGCCTTCTTTGTACCCAGCATGTACTATGATAAGCCTTTGGCCCTTGGAAACAGGTGACATTAGTCCTTTTGTTGTATCATCGGACCAAGTTTTCGACACAGTGAGAACTGTGTATATATGTTTCATCTAAATATACAATAGGTCGACCTGCATTTCTGTACTCTCTTATTTTCTGTAAATAATTCAAACGTAGTAAACGGACATCTTGTTTCTCAACCAGCAACGTTCTATTCGTTTTCGTCTTTCTAAAACGAAATCCCAATTTCCTGATCACAATTCGTAGGCTTGATTGGCGGCCATCATAATCAGTGGCCTGTTAGAATTTTACCACTATTTTCTTCACTGTTGGTTTCCGTTATGATGTAATCATGGATTACACGGCGTAAAACTCCCTGGTTAAAACTGTCGATCTCAGTTTTTGGCTTTGATCTTGATTTCACTTTTGTCGGGCTCTCGTAACTCGTACTGGCACGATCGGTAACATTTGTTCCTTGCAGCGCAACACATTGAACAGTTCTCAGTGAAAGCCCGATAGCGGTCGCTACTCGTTCCTGCACTTTATTCAGCGATATTAAATTATCGCCCTTTTCGGCCTCAAGTGTCATGAACTGTAATACGTTCCCAACAATTCCTCTTGCTTGCCCACTAATATAGGCATCTTTTACTTTTGATTTGAAACTCATACTGAACAACAATATAGCAACAAAAAAACAAATAACAGAATCACACAAATTGTAATGTAAGAACGTGGAAAGTTGCACAACTGAAACATTCAAAAATATTTTTTTCTCTCTGTGACAACCCCTAGCCACTTAACCCTGATGTATGCCAGATGACCGAAGTACTTTTTGGCATAAATTCTTGGAACTGTGCACAGTTTCGATTTGTGATGGCTTGCTGTCGCTTGGTCTGTGGTGCGTCTTACGCCACTAATGTAATATAACACCGAAATATTTAATTTATAACAGAATTGGACTTCCATCTTCTTTATGTTTATGTTAATAAATGACTGGTTGTTACAAAATATAAATTTTATTAAAAAATCCCTTAATAGCACATAGTCAATAAAACATTAGTATACAACTGATCTTCTACGTCATTCAAGGCAAATCAAAATATTTCTATCTACAGACTAGCAAAATGAACTAATAATGCTGTTGAGTCATTTCATAGAGATTTGATAGGCTTCGTCTCCAGGGAACATTTGGATTTTGATGCAATATTTGCGCCATGTGGAGCACATGAAAACTTGTGATTTCCAGAGAAGTCTTCTTCCAAACCACAGGCCTCGACGCAGACGGTCCAAATATACGCTTGGATGAACGCATTGTCTCTGCGCAAGACCAATTTGATGGGGATGCAGACGTGCGCAGGTTCCTGGTTCATATGTCTCATACAATAAACAAACGATTTGCAGGACATGAAGAGCAGACGGAGCCACCGAACTCCGAGCCCGAACCCAATGTTTCCGTATTCCCTCCTATTTCACTGCAGCAACCGCAACCTTTTCCACCACAAATCCCTACACATACACTTCCTGCTGCACATATTCCTTCGTTCCCATCAACATCCACTTCTCGACCTAATTTCCATGTTAACCGGGCCAATTTACCATTCTATATTCAAGGATTCCTTGACTCCTCAAGTTTCGAAGACGAAGATGTACCCCGAAATCCCCTACCTAATCCTAAACCTCACATGTTATCAACTACCAATTTCCTAAATACCGACAGCTCCGATGATGAAATCCCAGTAAGTACCCAAGCCTTTGCATTAGTACTTTTTCGATAAGAGATAAGTTTCACTAAATTCTTCTTAATTATGCACAGAATCGTTACATTTTGATAAATATGTGAAGGTAATCTCTGCAATTCTCCAGGTCGTTTTCTATTTAATAATATAATTCTACAGAATATAGTCCCCAATAATTCAATATATGCTTCCACATCATAATTAGTTTCGGATAATTTATCTGCAACAATATTTTAATTTAATAGTCAAATATTTCTTTAACATTTTTATGTCACTTGCTAGTGGAACAATTGTAATTTTGTTCCACTTTTTCATGTGTTCAGAAGCTTAGCTTGAAATGTCAAATTTCCAACGTGATTTAAATAATTGAATCATTGTCCTTAAACTCTTTGAACACTTATGTACTCAATTTTTTTTAAAGAGCGAATGTTATTGCTATTTCATAGCATTATTTGAGTGATGTCGCAATGTTCATAGCATAAGTAGGACTTGAAAAATTCTCAATACTATCACTGTAAGGTTCGACATTTTTTGCGCTTGTACCACTAAAACATAATATTCAGGTTTTGTTGCTGGAAATAAATTTTTAATTGATTTTAATTTCTATCACCAATGTGGAAACTTCTCGCTTCTTTCTAGATGCTACGTTTACAAAATTTTTTGCTCTGTATTTTTTTTATATCGTGCTTCAAATGCGCAAATTAGTTCATCTTTTTTCGCTGCCAAATACAATATCTGGTCTCATTTTTGAAAATACTGTTTCCCTTAATTTTTTATCGATTACTAAATAATTAGTTAACAAATTATGTGCTTCGGTTTGTTCACTGCCGGAAGTAAAATTATTTGGATTTTGGTTGCATCTCTTTCTATGATGCCATAAAAATTTTGCTGAATAATAACCCCAGCAATAACTACATGGTAGACATCTTCTTTTAACCTGAAAATTAAATTTTTTCAGTTGGTTTCACATATGTTTTCATTCATTAGATAATTTACTTTTTTTTCCGAAAACAGTTATTAACCCTTGTGCCCGTGACAGACCACCCGTGTGGTTTTTTCGTTTTCAACTAAACAATTCGACATATTGTTAATATTATTGAATGAGCTTCTGTGACATCCAAAAACTATTCAAGGAGAACATGTGAAACATTTAGAAATTGTTTCTGTGTGTACATTACATATTGGTTTATTGCATATACAACACGATTTTCTGGTGTTACGCTTTCTGCCGTCTAATGATCGACACAAATAGCAGGTGCCAATAATTTCCCGACGTCCAGTCGAATCCTTTGGTCCACTTCCTGAAGCTTCTGGTTGTTGGGGTATTAGAGAGTGTCCCAGCATACATTCAATACCATCTTTTACTGCAAAATGCTTATAGATAAGTGGCTTGCACGATCTTGTTGCAATTGAGGGCATCGCCAACTGCTTTCCTAATTCCTGCAAGTATATACGACGGCTGTTTGTAGATCTAGCAGGCACAGGATTATTTTCCGAATAAATAATGTAAAATGCCAAACAAGCCTCATCCAGCATGTTATAAAACATTGCCACGGGCCACCGTAAAGTTTTTGTTTGTTTGTCGTGTAATGGGCCACCATTTTGTCCATGTTGTGCACAGCTCCTTTCGTACCATTATAATAAGTTATCATCTATGGTGTTTGCCTCTACCCGTTTACAAAATCATTGTAGTGCATGGTCGACAACAGTACTACATTTTTATATTTTTTTGGCACGTAAGAGCACACCGAGACTGCCATATTCACTGAATCCAAACATTGAAGATAATGGATCCCGTGCTTTGTTCAGCATTTCTGTTGGAATTTATTTTTTATTGTTTTCTCAAGATTCGTCCATGTTATTCTATTCCACCGCCACGCTTCCTATTAAATAATTGAATCGAAAAAAAAAACACATTCGACAATTTAGTCCATGCATTATTTGAGAATGATTCTTCCAGCAATACACAAAGTTTTTCTGTGTTTATATCCAGGTATTCACACAACAATTTTACATCTTCATGCAGCGGTGATTCTAGCGGTTTATTTCGCTTGTCACGAATTTGCGTCTCTACAGTTTTATTTACATATGTGCTATAATCTTCGTTTAGCAATTTTAGAAAATTTTCAACTGAAATTTCCATTTTCATGTCAGAAGCTTTAATTTATTCTAATAAAAGTAAATTTCCGCACTTTTTTATATAATTACAAGTCTAGTAGCTATAGAAGGTACTTAATACTCATTAGATTGTGAATGCAACCTAACCAATTTATTGACAGCTGATAATAATGTATTATAATGTCCCAAGTTCAAATACTGATTTTAATTCTTTTATTGCAGGATTTATAGTTGGAATTGTTAATAAGAATCTTGCTAAAGTTTTTAAAATTTGTCGGATATGATACATCAAATGAGGTTGTCTGTATTTGCATGTTAATTTATTTCCGAATAAAATTATTAATTTGTTAGAACGCACTGTCTCGCTTATCATACCTCATTGTAACATTGGACAAATTTTCTCACACATAATGTGATTTTCCCTTTAATGTACAAGGTATATGATAAAATGTATCAACTTGGATACTGACTCGTCTTTACGATTTGTTTGTACGAGCCCACCAGCCATTATCAGCATCCCAGTGCAGTGCAAGAACTTTGGTCAAAGCGTTTCGTGTGCTGATCAACATCATCACGACTTAGAATCACATCCTCCAGGTGCCCAATCCATGCAGAGGAATCAATAAGCGACACCGGCGGATACAATACAAATGATCCTTGTTTTACTACTGTGAATACTGATATTGTTATAATTCGAAACTCTAAAGTCAGCAAAAATGGCACAGTGTGAACAAAGATATCTTGATACAATACTAATTTTTAACGGAAATTCAAATGAATTATCTTATTTCATTCGTATGAGCGAAGCTCTAATTACGAAATTTATAGCCAAACTGTTCCAAATGATTACGAAAACTTTGTTTTATTAGCAAATATTAGATATAAAGTTAGGGGAGATGCCGCGAAAGCTATATCTAATTATGTTGTAAATAATTTGATCGATTTGAAAAACACGGTACTATCGTCGTACGCAAACAAACGCGATTGCTATACTCTAGCAATTTAAATTGCAAATTTAAACCAACACCCCGAAAATGCCTTCGAATATTATAATAAAATGCTAACATTACTAAACGCACACACCGCATTTGTAGAAACACAACTATACGTAGCTTTTAGACCCGTTTTAATAAGTTACGGTCTGTGAGATCATTTTTACAGACTAGAAACCAACAAAGCCTCAATGCAGTTTTGAAAATCCTAACTAATGATTATCAAATGGAAGCATCCAGAACATCATCTACACTTCCTTTAAAACAAACAAACAATAAACACATCGGTACAGGGTACAACACCGAGAAGTTTTCACAAAATACACCATTTGTAAAACTAATACGTTCCATAATTTACACAACCAAGACCAAATTATCCAAAACCAACCCCAATGTAGATTTCAACCCGATAAACCCAACGATATCAATCCAGATATTATTCCCAATCTCAATTCGGACAACAGAGAGAGTTATTTAATGTTGAAATGTTAGACTAAGAAAATGATCAACATGAAACGGAAGAATTTTATGACGAACAAAATTATAACTAACAAACAAATTATTTAAACTGGGTATCCCAAAATTTGCAAAATTCAGTCAAATTTAAATTCAGAAAAAAATTATTTTTTGGATTCAGGTCAGAACAACAATTCGGCGAAATAATGAATATCAAAAACGCAACAAAATTACCATATTTAAAAATAGGTAAATTTAAATGTCTAGTTGAATCAGGAAGTACTACTCATTAATTCAAATATATTTAACATAAGTACATGCAAATATATAAAAAATTGAAGTTAGTAAAGATAAAAATAGATTAATAAAATATTCTTGAATTAAAAGTTGTCGTGTTATTTCCTGTTCTTCATTATATTGGGAAAATATCTTCTAGAATTTCTTCAGCCACTAAATCATTTCCTTCTGATAAAGGTTTTCTCATATCTATTGCAATATTATGGAAAGCTGAAGTAGCCACAATAACTGTTAACACTTTCAATCCTATCGATAAAACCGGAAAACGACGTTTCCAAACTCCATATTGACGTTATACTGCAATTCTAGTCCTAATCAGAGATTCATTATATAAATTATCGGCTTCTGTATTAGTTTGTGGAAGAGGAGTCATAAAATAAGAATTTGCTGAATATCCTGCATTTGCAAGTAACAAGAAATTTTTATAAGTTCCATTTTCAAATTCTGTCTTAATGTGACTACTGTTAAAAATATTATATATTATTCGATACTGGCCATCTAGCAACAATATTTCTAATTTTGATTGGAGCATCTGATACAGTTTGGACATTTACGGAAAAATATCCTTTCCTGTTCCTATATAACTCAGCATCATCGCCACCAATTAAAATTAGAAAATATAATAACCAATATGAAATTTTGTGTCAATAATATATACCTGGTGACTGAATTCGGTTGTGAGTGCAATCAATTGCGCCAATCACACTTGGAAATCTTGCGATTCTATAAAAAGTATACGCACTTTGTTGCATTTCTTCTTCAGTTGTTGGAATTTTTACATACTGTGGCCTAAATGAAGCAATTGCAACACGCTGAATTATTCTACAGGTTGTAGCTTTTGACACTCCTAATAAATCACCCATTGTAAAGTACATACTTCCACTAGCATAAAAGCGTGTAGACAAATGTAATTTATCGGCTGGATACATCCACCTCTAAAATAAAATTAGTAACAATTTCCCCACATCATTTACCAATTTGTTTAATATTATATACTTACCTATTTGTAGGTAATTTAATTAAATGTTCTATTTTAGTTAATATCATCAAAACTGTATTCTTTGTAAAACGAAATATATTTAAAAAATCTTGTCTTCCTATTTAAATAAATGATTACTCGCTGTCTATATTTTTTACGCTTAATAAAAATAACTATCTCTTCATCTGATGATGAAGATGATGATGACATTTTAACAATAAAATGAAATGATCTTTTTGTAAAAGCCCTACATAACCAATATTCTGTAAAGTACCTTTATTAATTAAAGTGAGGGTTTCGGTCACTTTACTATAAAGTATTTTTAAAGTAGATTATGAAACGAAATATAAATTTTAAAGTACCACTTTATTTATAAATACACTTTAATTTCATTATGAAACCGGCCGTAATATATGGAGGGTTCAGAAGTCAATCAGTGTAAGTCATCAAAAGTAAAAAATGAGATAAAGAGGAGTTTGAGTAAAGGCTTATTGAAAATTTTACATAAAGAAATACAGAGAAATAGGCATTTATTATAATTAACAAACATCCAACTAAACAATCTAAGAAGTTACAAATCATTTTTAGTAATTATTAATAAAACTATTAATCATTTTTGAAAAAAAATGGACTTACGTCTTTTGTACACTGTATTATTTATATAATTTAGTAGCAACATATAAGATAAGTCTGTAATATACTATTGACAGATCTACTCAAAATTAGAAATAGGTACTCTTCATTTTAATCACAATAATTTTCATCACTTTCATCATTTTCACTGCCTTCTGCCTTAGACTGCGAAGAAGTGCTCCGGGTTACTACTTTTGTACAACGAAGTTGTTTATAATATTGATGATAATTTGGCGGAATAAATTTCAACAAATCCATCATGTGCCTTTTCTTTATCTCTTTTACTAATCTTAATTCAGGGTATAAGAGGTTCTGTGGTATACTTGATAACGGAATTGGCCTACCCCTACGGCCGGTCTTTCTTATATCAATTTCTTTAAACTCTACAAAATCGTGCAAAGTTTCTTTGTAAAAAATAGAATCAGGTTTATTTTTGCAATATCGGAACCATTTAATTTGCAACCAATTAACTTTATGTTTTTCTGTACTCAGCTTTCTATTTGTAATAACATCTTCTAAATTTTTTGTACTTAAAAAATCATTACTATTCATCTGCGTTACTTGAAAGGGCTTTGTTCTTTTTGCATTTGTGACAATATCAATCCAATCACTTGGGCCATAAATAAATTCTTTCTTTTTTGCTTTAGATTCTATTACTCCAAAATCTGCATCATTAGGTAAATAACTATGGCCAGATGTGAGAAATTTGTGATCAATGTAGTTTGCTGTCATTTCCGGATCTTGAGCTAGTTTTAGTTTTAAACTTATCTTAATATTACGATTCTGGCCTGTACAACAGTCTGAATACATGATTATGTGAGAATGTGTGCTAGCATGTTTTTTTAAAAAATTCACCATACAAGATGTAATGTCTTGTGATCCTCTGGATCCCTTTGTCTCATCCCACATAAACATGTAACCAGTGTTGTCATTGAAACTGTGAAAGCCTAAATTATAAACGTACATATTGGTTTTATAATAAGCTACAGAACAGCTTAATTTGGGAAATGCCAATGCTTTCTCCAAATCGAATGTAAATACAAAAATATTTTGATTCGCTAATACTTTATCGCTATTCAAAGAACTTCTAGCTAACTCTGCTTTACGAAGATGAAGTTCTTTTTCACTTTCAGCAATCTTCTTTACGTCTTCGGTTTCTCCAAAATCAATTTTAAGTTGCAAAGAATCACATAATTGGCAGGTATCTTTTGATGGTGGTTTAAAATGCAGGTTAAAATTTGTAGAAAACACATGGTAGTACATCTTTTCCTTTACTGGTTCTTTACTTTCTTCAGTACATTTCTCAACATAAAGCATAAACATTTTGTGTATTGTTAAATCAGATCTTAGGTAACGTCGATTTGGTGTATCAGTTCGTGTGTAATGACTTTTATACGATGGAAATGATCGAATATGTTGTATAACTTCTGATACATCTATTTTATTGCCAGGCGCTCTATGTCCTCTTGTATCAATAACAGAAGATACTTCTGGACTACGACAGCTTTTATACAAACGAGAATCACTCACTTGAAATGTTTCCAGAAAAAAATTTTTACAAACTTGTATTGAAGCATCTGTGGTAGTTAAAAAATATTTGAGGGATTTGGATTTTGGTTTTTTTGAAGAATTTCTTGGTCGACGTTGCTTCACACAACTATTCTGAATTAACCCACGTAAATAAATATTTTGCTTAGTATTATCTTGTAGTCCATAAAAGGAGTTGAATATCAATTCCCGTTCTTCAGGATTCACAGATTGCATACACTTACGAGCACACTTACAATCCGTATTTTTGAATTTTTTTTTTTTTAATCTTTCTTCCACTTCTATTAACATACGATTCTCCTTTGTGTCTCTTAATGCTATTCTGAACTCTATTCCATTGACTTTCGTTGCGTTTTCTTTTACGGCCTATTTGAACTTGTTTTTCGAAAACTGGAGCAGTATCATCTGTCAATGCGGTTCCCGCTACAGTCGTTTGTTGAATTTCATCCTCAGATAATATATCATCTATAATAAATTATGAACTCATTACTAAAGCATGAACTCAGTTTTAACAAATTCAAAAGTTAGGTTAAAAGATTAATATTTTTTTGTTTAATAGTTACGCACCTTCAGATGAGCTGTTTTCGGTTTCAGGTAAATATTCTGATTCGCTTTCAGAAAAATCAGCAAATTCTTCATCTTGTGCCATCGAAACGAGCATAAAAAGTATGTTCTCACACAACTGTCAAATGACTTGCTTGAAATGGCAGCTGAAAAGTGACTTACTTGAAATGACAACTGAAAAACGAAACTAATCTTTCCGCGATCAATACAAGTAGTGCAATCTATTGAGAAATATGATAACTTTTGGGCGTACTTGTTTAGGCAAATTAAAGTTTATTAAAGTGTAACATGTTCCATGTGCGTAAGTCTTATTCTATAAAAGAGTGACTTACACTGATTGACTTCTGAACTCTCCATATGCAAGATTGATTTTAAGTAGTTTTTATAGATAATATTGATGTACCGTGTCGCGAATTCAATGGTTTTACTTCACTTTCATAATTTGAATTGTTAATGAAAAATACTGCACAGTATCTAAAATTTGAACATTTCAATATAAATGAACATATGTACGTGCATATTCATGTAATTTTCACGATTGAATAAACCATTATTAAATAATAAATACTGTAGTGAAGCTGACAGCCGATAGACAATACTGTTAATTGTGAACGGATCATATCGCATGCGTCACCGTGGCCAAGTGGATATAACAATTCGATATAATTAAGATTTTTGGCACAATAAATGTGTAACATGTGAAATATTGATTGTAAAATATTGTAGTGACGTATTAAAAATTGTCGCAAATAAAACATATGTAAAATAATCCAATTTACCAATAATTGAAAACTAATCCAATAAGGTGCGAAATACAAAGCTTAAAACGAACCTTATAAGCAATAACAATAATAACATAGATACCAGTTCTTTTTACATTACCAAATTTTATATGCAACATCCCCACATACACCCCTCTTACCCTGCCCTATTAATTTTTCAATCAGAGTTCAAGGGGAGTGGGGGGAAAGTATTTAATTGTCGTTGTTCATAACAGCCTGTAGTATGCACCCCCATAACTTTTAAACCAGATCTTGTTACAGTACCAAATTTTATATACAACATCCCCACATACACCCCTCTCACCCTGCACTCTTAATTTTTCAATCGCTGAACACACCCTATATTTTAAAAATGACTGGAAAATTTGTATCAATAATAAGTATAATTCTTGACTTGACGTAACATGTCATGTTCGGATTTGAACAAAAATGTTAAATTTTTGTTTTAGTTTAAATATATTTAAAATATTTAAAATACAAATAAGAACAATATACTAGTAAATTCTTTTTAAATCATTTGTTGGCCCTGAAAAGGGCCGATTGCAGGGTGTCCCTTTCATTCGGGAATAGCTGAAACAATGTATAAAATATAATATAGAAGTTTCGTATAAAACAAAAACTTACCAGGACGTAGGTTTTCAATCAAAAATCATTTAATTACATTAAAACCCGTGATGTTAAAGTGGATCCCGTCGTGTCTTGGCGGAAGATGCCGACGCGCCAGGGTTTGTGTGTAGAACCTGCAAACCTAATTTTAGTATATATTGTATTAACGTAGTGTATTTCATACATACTTTTCAAAAAACTCCTCCCTTACATGCCCATCTGCAGACACAAATTCTTTGTGCAGATCAAGAATTTGCACTCCTGGGTTTTTTTCTGTAAATTTTAATTACGTACAGATCAAATTTTTTTTTTGTAGGGAATAAAGGGCCTGCTACCATAGTAATGGGAAAGGTGTGATGTTATGTATGTATGTATGTATATATTTATTATAAATATTTTGGTCGGTCTTACCTGGTAACTTCTTAATTGCTTCATTAAACTGATGCACTCTGTGTTTCATTTTAGGTGTTGACAATGCTGGCATAGGCGGTATTGTCAGCCAGACAATATTTCTATTGCCTAGCATTGCCAACAACTCCCGCAAAGGAATTTTAAATTGCTTAACATTCATCATCTGGAATGGAACATAAGTAATTTATAAATTATAGTTAACTATCATCCAAATACTGATATATCATGTATCTTACTCTTTTCACGTCGTTCGTCCCAATACATATAACATTCTGGCCAATGATCTCTATTTTTCTACTCATTCTGCGGCTAAGCTGCCGAATCCCTTGGCCGCTCACACACAGCCCCACTTGAGCACAACCTTGTTCTACAATATTATTCCAAAATAAATGTAAATAATTAAAACAAATAAATGAAATAATAAATTTTACCATTTTTCTTCGGTGGCACATGTAACACATGGTTGCAAAAGCGAACCATGTTGCTTGCACCGAAAAATTCGTATTTCTGAAATACTGCTTCTTTCATGGCGATCGTAATAATATATTGTTCATAGCATAGTCGTCGAGTATTTATATCCTATGAAAGGAGTGGGGATGCTTTGACAGGATAGGCATCGTAAAATATGCTATTGTCTACATTCTTTACATAAGTGGGATACAATTATTCAAAAGATCTAGATAAGGCCCTGTGTACGAGAGATGCACGCTAATTGGGCGCCAAGAAATTCGTTAGCTGTATATCATCATAGAAGAGTTCGCAAGCTAGATGCCAATCAAGTCGCCAGATTGGAGCTGATGCAGGAAAATGCACCGTAATTGGGCACCAAGAAATACGTTAGACGCTAATGAGCTCGCCAGATAGACGCTGATCAATAGTACGGGGGGGATGCGCTGCAAGTACGATACTAGTTTATATCAGGGCAACTCAAAGTGTGGGTCGGGACCCCGTAGTTTTAAGTTTAGGTAAAAGGAGTCGCAAGCGGAATAAGTTTGAGAAGCGTTACTTTATATCTTTATGGAAGGGACCGCAAGCAACGCACCAATGAAATCGCTAGCTTGGAGCTGACGAATAGTGGAGAGGATAACGTTATAAAACATCTGGCTCCTTCTTCCACTTCCATTCAAATACAGCGCTTTTTTAATTGCATTGTAAACTGAATAATTTTATGTGTCGTGAGAGTTAAGCTGCATTCACAGCTAGCCAATTAGTAATTACGATTAGTAATTATAAAAAAGAATCTAGTTTGTTTTGTGACAAACAATGCTAGCGTTCACAGCAAAAAAATTAATAATTAAATTAAATTAAAATTAAATAATTAACTTTTCACTTATAATTAACGCGATAGCTATATCGTCTATCTCTCTTTTGTATCTGTCATATTATAGCTTCGTTTTATATTTGCGTTTTACAATATATTTATATGTGAGTTTCATTAATAAATTTAAAGCTAAAACGTAAGGATATATATTTAAAATATAAATTAATTATAAATATATAAAATAACAATGGATTTTGAAGTTTGCTTTATATTTTTGTTACTGAATTCAGTGTAAAAAACGCACCTAATGTGATACTTTGCGAATGAAGAAACATAACCAAGAATTCATTATATTATATAAAGAAAATGCAACAGAACGTGGCAGATATCGCGCAAGAAATTGTTCTGAAAAAAAAATCGCGATAGTGGCTGCAATTATGCTGCTTAAAAATAAGAAAAAGAAAAGAAGGTGGTGGGTTCATCCTATAAATCAACGGAGATTGCAAGAAGGTGATGGAGACAATTTATTACCAGAACTGCGATTCAGCGATGAAAATCTATTTTTTAATTATACCAGATTAAATGTTACACAATTTATTGCTGTCTCTAGTTAAAGATAAATTAACTAAAATAAATATATATCGGAAACCCATATCTCCTGAGACAAGACTTGCAGTTACATTGAGGTAGGTTTTTTGCTAAATATTTTTAAAGTACTAGTAATAATTAATATATTGATGACAATTTCAGACATCTTGCAACGGGGGACTCATTGGCATCTCTGGCATTTGCATTCAGAATCGGGAGATCAACCGTTTGCAATATTATTAGAGAAACGTGTGACGTTTTATGGGAAACATTGGCGCCTTTATACGTCAGGTTCCCTACAGAAAATGAATGGACTCAAAAAGCTGACGAATTTGAGAGCTAGTGGAATCTGCCGCACTGTCTGGGGGCTATCGACGGAAAGCATGTTGTAATTCAGGCTCCAAGTAACACTGGATCCCAATATTTTAATTATAAAAAGACATTCAGCATAGTGCTGTTTGCTGTATGCGATGCAAATTACAAATTCACGTATGTGGATGTTGGTGCATATGGTTCACAGAGCGATGGAGGAGTTCTGCGAGAATCTTCTTTTGGAAATAAATTATTTAAAGGACAATTAAATTTACCAAATGACAGTATAATAACGAACACGGACATCAGTTTTCCCTATTTTTTTGTCGGAGACGAGGCCTTTCCGCTTTATATAAACCTTCTTCGCCCATATGGAGGAATTAATGTGGGGAGAGAAAAACGTATATTTAATTATAGATTAACACGAGCCCGAAGGTGCATTGAAAATGCATTCGGTATACTAGTGTCACGATTCCGAATATTCCATAGAGTTATTAATGCAAATCCAGCTACAGTGGATTCGATAATAAAAGCAAGCATATGTTTACATAATTTCATCAAAAGTGATGAAAATTCGGCAACTTGTAGCCGTCAATACTGTCCTGCAACATACGTTGATAGTTACGATAGTGATGGAAACATAATTCCTGGTGAATGGCGGAACAACGTCCCGAAAAATTCAGCATTAGATAGTGCTAGGACACTAAGTAGACGTTTAGGATCACGAAATGCCACTAGAGCAGCCGAAGCAAATAGAAACATGCTAAAAAACTACTTAAACAGTCCCGCAGGAGCAGTTCCATGGCAAGACTTTATTATATAAATGTATATTGAGATATATATATATATATATATATATATATATATATATATATATATATATATATATATATATATGTATATATATATATATATATATATATGTATATATATATATATATATATATATATATATATATATATATATATATATATATATAAATGAATCTTACAAGTATGTATTTATAGAGATATAATGTTATACATAAAAAATATAAATTTTACTTACTACAAATAAAAAAAAAAGAACTATGCAAAAAAATAAAACATGTCTTATATTTTCAGTCCGTTAACGACTTCTCAATATTATATAAATTATTAATAGTTTGGTTTTCAAATTCAGATCGTACTTTGTCCGACAACTTATTTATCCTTGTGGCAATATAATTACAAAATGCCTTCACTTCGTCCTTTATCTTCCCGTCATTAGAATCGATTTGCACATGAACTGGTGCTTCTATGGCAGCAATTAAAGCAGTCATATCAGAATCAGTGCTTTTTAATTTTTTGGGTTTTGACGGCGTTGATAGTTGCGACAGATTGAACTGCTTCGATACTGCTGGGGTTGTTGGGCTTGAAAGTGGTGAGTTTATAGTTATTGGAAGAGATTCTGAGGCATATTGTTGTACTTCGACAGAGAGTGGTGTAGGTTGGCTCTTGGTTTTTCGTGTCAGGTCCTCGGATGAAAACCATATAGACTGTTCTGACCTATTCGACATCGATGAATCGGAATATGAAAATTCGGGCACTGGACGAGTATCTTGCTCTTCCAAATGATCTTTGTCATGATCATTCTTTGAACAGGACGGCCGGCTGCACAATAATGAAGACTGTGTTCTGTAAATAATAATGTATTTTTATTTATGCATTCGTTATATGCAATATTTACGATCGAAGGTAATTGAAGATCGACAGCTATATATCAGCAAAATTTAAATACGTACCCTCGTGGTGCAATTACGTCGTCCAAAAAACGCATAAAACTCAATAGAAACCACGGTTTCTTCGGCTTCCCACCTGCTGCTCCACTTTTGGTATCTGCAGTCTCTTTGTTCTTTTCGCGCACATATTTTTGCCGCAAACTGACGAATACTTGTCTTGCTTGTTCTCCTAATAAATTAAATAATGTTACAAACCATACAAAACAATACACACATCATATATAATAAGAAAGTAATAATATCTGCATTAATTACCTGTCAATTTAAAATGTGCACCAATCCTTCCCCACACAACCGCTCTTTTATCGGCATCTCTAAAACACACATTTACTTTATTCCATAGCAAGTCATTTGCTTGCACCAGCGATACAAAATACTCCCCATCTTTCTCGATGTCAAGCATCATTAATGTTCTTTGTAGAGTTTGTTGTCAAGCTGTCAATGAATCACCGAAGTTTTATTAAAAATATAGGGTTATATACATTAGTTAAGACAAAAAATCATAGATGGCAGTACTCACTAATTTAATCATTTTCAACTAAGTGATAATTTGAAACGCATGTTTTAAGACGGTCCTACTGATTACTAATTGTAAGTACTAATCGTAATTACTAATTGGCTAGCTGTGAATGCAGCTTTACATACTTTAATTATTATATTATTTTGCATGTATAGCGTAGTGTGTGATATAATATTATAAGTTTTGCTTCATTACTATTAGAGTAATACTAAATAAATTGCTATTATACGTGAAACAATCAGTGAGTGTTTGTAATAGTGTATTATTTTTTTAATAATTATTTCCGTAACAAAATGCCTACTAAGAGAAATAAACAAATTCCTATATTTACTAACCGCATGGCCGTTTTAAAACAATTTTTGCAAAGCAGTACTAACAAGCATGATACAATTTCCCGCCTAGATCAAGAATCCCCTCGTAGTGAATTATCCGTGTTTTCCGAGTTATGTCCCTATCTCAAAAGTGTCAGAATATTCCTAAGCATCGGCTGAAAATTTAAAGGTTCTGGAAAAGGAATAGACAACTTGTTCTTGAGGTTGATAGTGGGAACAGTGCAACAATAGAAAACGTAGCGGGATAAAGGACAACAGTATCGGAGGATGAGTCCGAAACCAGCGCCAAAATCGTTGACAGCGAAAACAGCACGGTATTGGACAGCGCACCAGAGAATGAACCTGGTAAGCATGAGAGTTCTATAGTTCTGATACAATTAGAATCAAATAAGAAATCAATCGTAGTGCCCGCTGAATTTTGGAAGAAATTTTATAATGGAAATGTAATTTAAAAAAAAAAACTGGACAGATTCCTTCAAGAATTATTTTGCTACTGTGTATCCAACATGCGTTTTAAAATTTATTTGGCACAAATGTTGCAAACAAAATAAAAAGAAAAATTCAATGTCCTTCGTGTCAAAAGCGGTATGTAAACATTCGAAATGCGCTAGTTTTAAATTTACGTCTCGGGAACTTCTATCTTCCGGAAAAGACATTGAAATTTTTATTTCTCAGTTCGGTGAAATACAACATACAGGTGAAAAGCATAGGCGTTTCGTGAAAGGAGAAATAAGAAAAAAATTTGCACGCGAATTGCAGTTAAAATCGCCATACGTCACGAAACTCAACGCGTTCCGTGAAATTCCAGCGGCAATTTTAGAATCAGGGAATTTGAATAACGCGCCAACTCAAACGATTTAAAAAAAATATCGAGCGAAACAATTAAAGCGGACGACTTGCACTCAGACTTGTGGCAATTTTTAGTTGAGTTACAAATAAAATCTCGAAATAATGACAGATGGCACGGTAAAAAGATTAGAGGATATATACAGAGCATCAGCTATATGCCATTAATTGTACGACTTTATTCAGAGAAACAGCTCAGGTATTTAGTATCGCTTCAAAAAAACGACGTGTTTTGTTATCTCGATGCCACGGGTAGTATTGTAGCGAAACCACCGTGGATTGACACGAAAATTTTTTACTACGCATTAGTGTTGCCCGGTGACAAGAAATCTGCTCTTCGCAACACGACACGCCTACAATAACATATTTCCTTTCTTCGTTTGTGCGTGATTTGAAATCGATATATTCTTCAAATAGACCAGTAATTTCCAAAATTGAAACAGATTTTAGCTTAGTTTTAATTCAATCGGTGTTGACTGCTTTCAACAAAATGCACCTCATGCAATACCTGATATTAACATTTAATTACATAGTGCGGCCCGACAAATATTCAATAGATACGTTTGTTGTTGTACATATTTGTGGATCCCATGTCATGAAAAATACAGGACATAGAATTAATAGTTTAACAAAGAAAAAATGGATACGGCATTTATTTAGAAAAGTTGTAGCGGCCATTATAAACAGCGCAAATTTTTCGGGAATATCGGTATATTGGGTACACGCTGTCAAGGTTTTCGGGATTGCAACTAGGTTTGAGGGGATAAATAATTCAATCGCATATCTAAATTGCGGATCACGTGTAGAAAGTGGTTCATTGCCCGGGGAATGCTCGTTTGCGCGCGATTAATATCCGTTAAGAACTAATTCGCCATTCTACGAATATTTCGCCGATATTATGAATACGACTTTAAAAGAATATAGCGGTGTAATAGGGGAAAACAATAATTTTTTTTATGCGCCAATTATTTTACATACAATACTTCGGGACTTGCTAGCATTTTATCCATTGTGTTCCGGTATAGTTATAAAAAAATGCAACGTAAATATGTATTATTTCAGGATCGCGTAGGTCATGGTTACACCTAGCGCGTGATCTGTTCACAGCTGTTCGGCTGATGTCGGTGAAGTTGACAGCCGATAACTTGTGAACAGACCACGCAGTAGGTGATGTTATTGTGTATTTGTTCGAACGTGGTTGCCAGTATGTTGACTTTTGCCTGGTCTGTGTCAGCATGTGTGTTATTATGTTCAAGTGTGGGTATGATTTTGTGTTCCTTTTTTAGTGCCTTTGCCATCCTCCACAGCGTGTTGTCCTGTGGGTGTAGCGCTTCGAGCTTGTTTTGCCATTTTGTGTTTAGGAAAGTGCTGATTTGTGAGTTGACTTGTCTGTTCAGTTGTGTCATTTGTGTGCGTGTTTGAGCGTCGCGGTTTCGTTGCCAACGTGTTCTCAGTCGGTTCTTTTGCCTGATCAGATCGTGTGTGTATGTCGGTAGTGTGTCTCGTGCTACGTTTATGCGTCTGATGTTTGTATGTTTACGTTTCGCTATTGTGATGACGTGTGTAAGTTTGGTGACTTCTTCTTCGAGTTTTTCAGCAGTAGTTATGCTGTTGTTTATTTGTATCTGTCTGTCCAGCGTGTGTCTAAAGTCATTCCAGTTGGTTTGTGTGTAGTCGTTGACTGTTCTGTAGTGTTCAGGCGGTTTTGGCGTGTCTATCGTGAATGTAACCGGCTTGTGATCAGAGTTTAAGTCAGTGTCTGATATTGTGTGTGATATTGGTGTGTGTGTTACATTTTTGTTAATAACTATATCTAATGTTGTTGGCGTTGTATCGTTCGGTGGATAATGTGTTGGCGTGTCTGGGTATAGTATAATCGTGTTTGTATTTAACATATTGGTGTGTAAGGTGATTCCGTTTCGATTACGTATATGGCAGTTCCACGTTTCGTGTCTAGCGTTTAGGTCTCCTGCTATAATGACTTTGCGCGCTATGTTCTGTAGTGTGTTTATATCGTTATTCGAGAATATGTTTCGCGGATTGTTGTACGCGGCTGTGATATGTGTGTTGTCTTGCAATCTAATTGTAAGTGTATCAAGTGAGGTGGCAGGTGTTTGTATTTGTGTGTGAGGTACGTCATTTCTGACGACGATAGCTACTCCGCCAGATGCGTGTGCTGCTGGTCTGTCTTGTCTGTATATGGTGTGACCGCGGATTTTAAGTTTGGCTTTGTCTGTTAGTTTTGTCTCATTTACAACTGTTATGTCAATGTTGTGTGTGTGTATGAAGTTAATAAGTTGTGCTTGTCGGCTTCTCAGTCCGTTAGCGTTCCATGTGCATATTTTTAAGTGTTTAGGTTGTTTGAAAATTGTGCGAATGTGTGAAATATTTCTTGTTTCGATTTACATGTTTTGATTAGTTCATTAAGGTCTTTGACTGCATGTAAAAGTGTTGCAATATTTACCATTGAGTTCAGTATCTATATATATATTGGGTGGTTAGCTCGTTGAATGTGTCCGTTGATTGGGTGTATATGTTTGGAGGGTTACCCACGTGTGTGGGCGGGCGTTGTTGTCTCTGCTGCTGGTGATGCTGTTGGCTTTGGGGATGGTGCTGGTGATGTTGGGGCTGGGGATGTGGGTTCTGTTGGCTCTGCATTGTGCGCTGCTTCCACACGTTCTGGGCTGGCGGTGGAGCTGGTTTGTATAAGGTCGGGAAGTCGTTCTCGCGGTGGTTGTATCTTTGATTGTTGTTATTGTTGTTTCTTGAATTATTGTTCGTTTGTTGTTGTATATTGTGTTCAAGCCACTGTATTTTTTGTGCGTATACAGGGCATGTTGTGCTATTGGACTGGTGTTTTTCACCGCAGTTAGCGCATTTCAGCTGTTCTTTCCGTTCACTCTGCTTAGAATCATGGTTGTCCGCGCAAAACATACACTTCATTTTTGCGTGGCAGTTGGCAGTGGCATGTCCCCATGCTTGGCACACACGGCACTGTGTGATCCGTTTGTTGTTTCGACGCCTTTCAAAGTAGATTCTTGTATGTAGTGCGAATTTGATTTTGTTAGATAACGCGGTTAAAGTTACGTTATTTTTCGTAATTAACAGGAAAAGGGCTTTGTTTGATGTTGTAGAATGCAGATTGTTAAACTTCATTTTATAACAATTTATTACCGGGAGACTGTATTTGTTTTTAAATGTTCCGCGAGCTCGTTTTCTGAGACGTCTTGTGTAAGTCCGCGGACAACAAATGCATGGGTTTTGTCATTTGTGTCTGTATATGTGTGAAATTCAACATTTTGTTCTATTACGTGGTTAATGTAGTTTTTGCGTTCTTCACGGTTATTTATTACTATGTTGACATTATGTTTTGTGTATTTGACACTGAAGTCACCGTTCACTTGTTTTTTTATGGTTTCTGTAAGGTTATTATGACTTTTTGAATGCGCGTGCAACACTATCGGTGGTGGTGGTTTTTGATGTGTGGTTAGAGATGGTAATAAAAATTAAATAATCGATTAATCAATCATTTGATTAATTGAAATGTAATAATTGAATTTCAATTAAATCGGTCGAAAATAATCGATTAATCCAGATAATGTATTCAGAATTATAAAGAAGTAAAATTACATGTTTAAAACAAAAAATCATATCACATCAAAATTTTATAGGAGTAAATATAGCATTATTATTATTGATGTATATATAGAGATACAAAATTATACAAAAATACCTTACTTATTCAAAAACTTATATAGGAGTAAATATAGCCTATTAATATTATTAACATATATATATACATATATATATATATATATATATATATATATATATATATATATATATATATATATATACCGGGTGTTAATTAAAAAACTGGCCATAGGCGTTTAACATGTAAAATCAGTTTTTCCTCCTGCATTAGTTCCCAAATTACTTTAGAGAAAAATACTTTAAATAAAAGTTGTAGAGAATTAAATTCTGCATCTAAGTGAGCAACCAGATTTAATTTTTGACATTTCCTAACTGAGAAAATCAAGTTTAAAATTTCATGAAAACACTTAATATATAGGAATAGCCATGGAATTTAAACAAAATAAAAAATAATTGTATGACATTTGCTGTCAAAAAAAATTATTAAATCACGAATATTTAGATAATTTGTCCAGAATAGAACCATTTTATTACTTGAAGCTTTTCTTCATGTGAAAACTGTTCCATACTTTTAGAAATATCTGTTATTGAACGAAAATTACGAAACACAAATTTTTTGACAGTTACAATGTCATACAATTGTTTTGTTTAAATTCCATGGCTATTCCTATATATTAAGTGTTTTCATGAAATTTTAAACTTGATTTTCTCAGTTAGGAAATGTCAAAAATTAAATCTGATTTCTCAGTTAGATGCAGAATTTAATTCTCTACAACTTTTATTTAAAGTATTTTTCTCTAAAGTAATTTGGGAACTAATGCAGGAGGAAAAACTGATTTTACATGTTAAACGCCTATGGCCAGTTTTTTAATTAACACCCGGTATATATATATTTACTTATTTTTAGCCATGAATTTAAAAATAATAATTTGGACAAACTTTTAGTTGTCAGCCTATTTATTTTTTCAGTGGCTGTCGCCCCGGCGTTTGAGAACAGCCGTTCTGATGGTACAGACGTTCCAATTAATGGGTAGTATTTTTTTGCTAAATTGTAGAGCTTCGGATAAACGGTTTTCATATCTTCCCAAGCGTTGTAAAACGTTAATTCGTCTTGAGGCTGTTGGAGTGTTGAGTCGTTTACTTTCTTTTATGAACTAAAGTTTTGGGGGGGCCTACAGATCAAATTCTTCCCCCGAATCCGATGCAGACGTTTCACTCGAAGTGTCTATGGCTTGCTGTATGTTAGACATTTCAATCCGAAGTTTCTTCAAAACTGTTCAGAGAGCCACAGGGTCTTTGAAATGAATTTTTTAAAATCTCGGGTGTAATATAGTTGAAGCGACAAAAATGATTTCTCTGCTTGACCGAATCGGCGATCAAATTCAGAGATTACTTTTTCCTTGAGTTTCGCAGCTATTTCGTATCGACAGTTAATTTTGTTCAATTGTTCGCGCCCACAGTGTACAAGAGGGATTATTTGGCTTAATGTTGCGTACTTTTCACCACTTATTTGACAGGTTATCGCTTCTAAGGGGCGTAGCAAGGAAATGACCACAATTAAGTTTTCTTTCTCCTTTGAAGTTATCATTGGAAGGGCATCCACATGATTCAGCATGATCTAACTTACATATTGCAGCAGTTCTATGAGGCGCTCCAACATATAAAAACAGGAATTCCACCTAGTCCTCACATCCAAGAGAAGCTTCAACATTTTTCCATCAGGTACTCCAGCATTTGATTTCATCTTCCGAAGTTCATCATTTGCGTTGACGTGACGTTTCATCCAAATTACAATATTCCTGCATTTTCCGATAAGGCCTTTTACCTCGAAAATATCCCAACGAATTTTCACATACAAGATTGAGACTGTGTGCAAAACATGGCACGTGTATATGCTTCCCAAATTGATCTGAAACGGCTTTCACAATGTTAGCACCGTTATCGGTAACAAAGGCTACTATCTTATCTGACTTAATATGGTAATCTGCAAGAACTTGTGCCAGTACATCAGATATGTAAGCGGCAGTGTGTGCCTCCGTCAATTTAAAAACGCCAATTGTTCCCGAAAACATTGTAGTAGTTGTCAACCCGTGTACTGTCACACCTAACAGACCGTTCATCTGAGAATCAGTCCAGATGTCAGATGTCAAACACAAGTAAGGAACGTTTTTCATAAAAATCGACGAACTTTTTTACTTCTGTCTCGTAATACTTGTCAATGTGAGCTTTAATGGTATTTCTTGTGGGAACCATGTACAGTGGAGTGTTGCTTTATTAGGTTTTTAAATCCGTCGCCTTCAACAAAACTGAACGGCAGGTTATCTATTATAATCATATCTATAATTGCCTGGATTAGCTTCCAATTCTTTGAACCGCCAACTGTAAAAATACATATTTTAGTTATTCATAACAGGGACAGCCTCTACACTTTTCATACACAAGAAAATGAAATTAAAAGATGTTACTATAATTTAGTATGTTACATTGTGATTAGTGTAAGCGTATAACCTACCTTTGAAGCTTTGCATATTGGAAAATATCTTCAATACGCTTTGCTGCTGAGCAACGTCCATTTTAGTGCTACTGCTGCCACTTGCACTTGACTCTACAGTAGTTTGCAGGAGCGGGCTGGGGCTTCTTGAAGGTAAACTAGTAGTGTTTGTGTTACTATCCGATTCATTGCCAATTGCAATGCAACTGCTTAGCCCTGGAGTACTTTCTTTTTCTACACCTGATATCTAAAAAGTGTTGTAAAAGTATTAATAATGATAATAATAACGAACTCACCACATTATTATTTAAGCAATTAACGTGTTTTAATTTTAAATGTTGCCTCATATTTGTTGTATTTTGAGCAGACTTAAATGTCTTTAAACACAATTTGCATCTCACTAAACCTTTTTCAATTTTATTGAAATATTTCCACACATTGCTTTTTGGTGGAGACATGGCTGAACATGACCACAGAACAAAGCACAGAACATGAACAAAGAACAACATGGCATGACCGACATGACTGGACATGGACATGACAAAGACAACGGTACGTTCACGGAACGGACGTGACGTAAGTCGTGTGTACAGTCGTGTCTGGCGAAACCGAGACGCGATGTTCTAGAGCAGATCCATCTGCCGACCACTCACTTCAACTATTTAGGTACTTCACAATTTCTATATTTTAATTGATCTAAAAAGAATCGATTAATAATAAATTAATCGATTATTTAATAATTAATCGAAAACAAAAATATCATATGATTATTCGATTAATTTAAACAAAATAATCGATTATTTCAATTATTCGATAAATCATTGCCATTTCTATGTGTGGTTTCATTTAGTTGCTGAGGGCATTGATCATCCATTTGCTCGTCTTTCTTGTCGTCGTTCTGTTTTGCGAGCACGTCGTACGTGTTTTTTGTTGGTACGGTATATGTACTCATTTTAGTAGTGTTTGTGTAAAGTATGTCTTTAATTGTTAGTTCGCTGCGTGTTTGTACATCCACATCACGGTTGTTATTAATTGTTTTTGGTTTTGGCACTGAAGTGTCATTCACTTTGCACGGTTTTTTTTTAATGTTTGTTTCACTCTCTGTGTCATTCGTTTTTTTCGTCTTTTTCTCTTTTCACGTGGCACATTGTCTGACACTTGCTTTCTTAAGCCCTGTCCACATTAATAAAAATGTGTGTTGTGTGTTGAATTTGAAAATTCAACACACAAATTTTCGCCGCAAGTCGAATGTTTTTTCCACGCACAATTTTTCGTTGTGCGCCGTGCGTCAGTGATCAATCCGTGCGTGGTTTTATAACCTCTATTTTTTTACAAGTGTCACTGTGTTTCCGTTACTGGCAAATGACAAGTTTATTACTTATTTGGATCGTTTAGACGAGAAAGCGAAAAAAAAAACAATTTCATCGTTCAGTACTGTTTTTATCAATTTGCTACCACCATTTTCATATTTTTTTGATAAAGAGGCTTTATCCAGAACTGTCTCGTTACACTTTTCTTTCCCTTTTTTTTTAATTAAGTGGTGATTTATAATAAATGCAACACATTTCTTTTTGGTTATATTTGTATCTGACATGATGAACAGTCACAAAATCTGTGCAGTTTCAGATACGTCCACACTGTTACTATGTTGCGGCGCAAATCTCTTTGAACTTGGTTAAAAAACCGACAACGGATGGGTCGTGTGCGTTGAATGTCACGAACAAATTTGTGTACGTTTGTGTTCGGCGCACACGTCCACATTGAGATAAACTTGTTAATCCACGCACAAATTTATGTGGAATACAACGTACAACGCAAATATTTATTGATGTGGACCCGGCTTTAAACTTATTAGATCTTTTATGTATTTGTTTCTGTTATTAACACTTTTGATCTTGCTCATTGCGAGCTTCGCTTATAGCCAAGCGCACCACACTATGTAGCACAATAGATTATATTCTATAGATTGTTCAATACAAAGGCGCTATCACTAGTAACACAACACAATACGCTGCTATTCAAGAGCGAACACGTCCGTTCCGTACGGAGGCTGAGCTGAGACTCCATAACTAAAACCAGTTCTTTTTGCATTACCAATTTTTTTATGCAATACCCCCACATATATCCCTCTCACCCCGTTAAATTATTAACAATAAAAAGTGTAATTCTTGACTACTTAACATGTCATGTTCGGATTTGAACAAAAATGTTAAAATTTTATTTCAGTTTAAATATATTTAATATTTAAAATACAAATAAGAACAATATACTAGTAAATTCTTTTTAAATCATTTGTTGGCCCTGAAAAGGGCCGATTGTAGTGTGTTTTTTTCATTCGGGAATAGCTGAAACAATGTATAAAATATAATATAGAAGTTTCGTACAAAACTTACTAGGATGAAGGTTTTCAACCAAAAATCTTTTAATTATATTGAAACCCTTGATATTAAAATGGATCCCGTCGCGTCTTGGCGGAAGATGTCGACGCGCCAAGGGTTGTGTGTAGAACCTGCAAACCTAATTTTAGTATATATTGTATTAACGTAGTGTATTTCATACATACTTTTCAAAAAACTCCTCCCTTACAAGCCCATCTGCAGACACAAATTGTTTGTGCAGATCTAGAATTTGCACTGCTGGGTTTTTTTTCTGGAAATTTTAATTACGTACAGTTATATTTATTATAAATATTTTGGTCGGTCTCACCTGTTAACTTCTTGATTGCTTCATTAAATTGATGTACCCTGTGTTTTATTTTATGTGCTGATAATGCTGGCATAGGTGGTATTGTCAGCCTTACAATATTTCTATTGCCAAGCATTGCCAACAACCCCCGCAAGGCAATTTTAAATTACTTAACATGCATCATCTGGAATGGAACATTAGTAATTTATAAATTATAGTTAACTATCATCCAAATACTGATATATCATGTATCTTACTCTTTTCACGTCGTTCGTCCCGATAGATATTAGGACATTCTTTCCAATATCAATTTTTCTGCACATTGTGCGGCTAAGCTGCCTAATCCCTTGGCCGCTTACAGACAGCCCCACTTGAGCACTACCTTGATCTACAATATTATTTCAAAATAAATGTAAATAATTAAAACGAATGAAATAATAAATTTTACCATTTTTCTTCGATGGCACATGTAATGCATGGTTGCAAAAGCGAACCCTGTTGCTTGCATTGAATAGTTCGTAATTCTGGAACACTGCTTCTTTCATGGTGATGCTAACAATGTATTGTTCATAGCATAGTCGTTGAGTATTTATATCCTATGAAAGGAGTGGGGATGTTTTGACAGGATAGGCATCGGAAAATATGTTATCGTCTACATTTTTTACATAAGTGGGTTGAAATTATTCAAAAGATCTAGATACGGCCCTATGCAAATTAATATAATAATTAATAATTAAAATATGTAACTCTAACGACACAAAATATTATTTTCAGTTTAGAATGCAATTAAAAAAGCGCTGTATTTGAATGGAAGTGGAAGAAGAAGCCAGATGTTTTATAACGTTATCCCCTCCACTATTCGTCAGCTCCAAGCTAGCGATTTCATTTTTACGTTGCTTACGACCCCTTCCATAAAGATATAAAGTAGCGCTTCTCAAACTAATTCCACTTGAGACTCATTTCCTACTTTAAAAGAATATAGCGGTGTAATAGGAGAAAATAAATATTTTGTAGATATTACAAACGATTTATAAAAAAAAATTAAAAATTATTAAACCAATTACTAAAGCATTAAAGAATTGAGCAGTGATTGACATAAATAATCACGAATAGAGACAGAGTTTCGAGACGTGTAAAACTCTTAATAAATGGTCCGATTCTTCAGTATCCCGATTTCAGTAAACAATTCATAGTTACATCGATGCTAGTAATTGCGCGTTAGGTGCAATATTGTCACAAAATATAAACGGAAATATATGAAATTAACTATTGAACCACAGAAAGAGAACTCCTTGCTATTGCATGGGCAACGAAGTATTTTAGACCTTATATTTATGGTACAAAATTTAAAATTGTCACAGATCATCGACTACTTACTTGGTTATTCAATCTAAAAGAACCAAACTCAAAATTATCACGTTGAAGATTAAGATTATTAGAGTATGAAATAAAGTATAAAAAAGGAAAATTAAATACTAATGTGGAAGCTCTTTCCAGAATCAAAATAAATAATTTTGAAATAGTTGTGAAGGAAGGAAATTCATTAGAAACAAACTGTAATTTAACTCACTGTATTAGTAGCGACATAAAACTAGGAAACGGCGTAGTAGAAAAAATTGATGAAAAAATATAAAAGTAGAGATTACTTGTTAAACTGTAAAGATGTATTTATACCGAAATTGACTTGATGGTATTTGCACATGAGGTATTTTTTTTGCAAATTTTTCCAAACCATGATGTCGTTAGTCGTTGTAAACGTTGCTCTTTCCACTTGTTATTGTTGCTTTGTCCAACTGTCTCTCGTTCAATATTTGAAATGACATCAGCAGTACAAGCTATTTTATTTAAAAAATTCTTTGCCATTTTTGCATAAATTTCCGGCAACATATCCGGTATCTGTGCGTCTGGTCCATAATCTTTATCGGGTAAAGTCCATTTGCTACATACTTTATAACGTTTATAATTTTTATTGTATTGTCTGCTCATAATTCGTTCCGACGTAATTTTGTTGTATATTTTCCCGGGCTCTTTTTCATCGCAGACTTATGAATTTTCTCAAAATATTCTCCCGAATTGTTCTATGAGTTAGCTGCAGCCTCACACCGCATTTCATATGAACCCTTCATTGAATAATTAATTCTCTTTTCCCCAACGAATTTAGCAACAATACTGTTATATTGCTAAGCTGCATTATTGTTCATATTTCGCAATAACCTGTCTGCATTGTAAGCGAACCTATTTATACACATTAAAATTTCTTCATATTAGGCATTCTAGAACACGTGACTGACAAGTCCGCCATTTTCCTTGGAGGGCACACATTGCAACTGTCTATGCTTTACAGTGCTTTGTAGCATATGTTTGAAGTTCTATATAGTACTTATTGTGTACTGTTGGCTCGTGAAATAGCGTGGAAATAAACATTTATGGTGTTATTTTAATAAACATGTGTGATAAAAGTATATATTACAAGAACCTGTGTGGTGTAGCAGCTGAACGATATGCCGTAAAAATTAAGGTTATAGACAATTGTGAACCGTATTATTTAAATTTTAAAGAAATGAGTGTTGATTTTCAACATTTTACAAGTGTAGATGATAGATCTTGTGAACTATTTAATATTAACACATAGTTACTACACCGGACAACAACTAAAGGCATATAAAAGTTTAGAAGCCTGCAAATACTTCAATGCTGGTTTCATAGAAACAAATTTCATACCAGAAAATTAATAATTTCTATGTTCTTGTTGCGAAGGTATGATTTATTTTAATACAATTAAATTTTGTTTATAATATTACATATTCGTCATATTACAAGTGAAACATTCAAGAAAATTTTTCAAACAAACCAGTAAATGTTGGCATTATCATGATTGAAAATGGCAGTGTTTCCAGTGCTCACTGCACAGGTATGGCTGGCCTAGGTGAAGTTTGTAGTCACGTAGCAGCTGTGCTCTTTACATTACAAGCTCGAACTTCGGTAGACACCGATTCGTGTGCAGACAAATTGGCTCTGGCCAATAGCGTCTACGTCGAATGTAAACATGTCTCGACTGGCAGATATGGCATGGAAAAACCAATGTGCAGAACCGAAAACGACTATTCCTGCATTGGAGGGGGACATATTAATAACATTTCTTAAAGAATTGCCACAGACAGGAACCGATTCTGTCATATTTAGAACAATTAAATCCTTTGCGTCTGAAATTGCATCTACAACTGTGGATGAAGAAAGTTTGCCGTTAATTTTGACGCAGTTATACAACGACAGTTTGAAACATCTATCACACGCACAGTTATTATCACTTGGAAGTGATATTTCGTTAAGAATTACAACAGAAGAGTTCAGAAGACAAATATCTTTTTTGATTATCAATCCGGCTGTAGTGCGAACGCCGTCTTGGAAAACTCTTAATGTGTTCGTCGATCTGAGCAAGAATTTCATCCGATTTCTTATTAGCCCTGCTTGCGTGTCTTCCGCGCCCATCTTGTTTTGGTGTTAAATCTCCGTTTTTCAATTTTGTCGCAACGCCGTTAACTCGATGTTTTGTTAACCCATGAACAGAGCAAAAGGCCTGTTTGAATTATGTTGCATACATGTGTTTTTGTGCCTATCCGAACCTGAAATGATAAAAAAATACGTGTTTTAGCAAACATAATAGATGAAAAATATGGTTTCAATTTTATAAGAGATATATACATAACATATTTCTTTACAAAATTAAACATAAAACTTGCCTTGTAATGAAATTATTCTTGTGCTGCCTTCTCCTGTTTTCACCCTCCGACGCTTTATCATTTTTGTAGATATTAAACCTGCTAAATAAATATCTTGTTTGTGTTTGTCAGTAATCTCACAAAACTGCGTCAAAATACTCTGACTTTCAATAAAAATTTCGAAACAGTCAATGATTATAGCTATCCTGTTTAAAACAAGCAGGATTTTTTTTGTATTGCGTTTACTAACAACAAAGCAAGTTACTACAAGCGCATCAATACGTTAGCTCGCGGGCGTCTTAATAGACAAGTACTAACATGTTTCGATGCAAGTCGGCACGGGTTGCCGTGGTCCTACGTAAACGAAATTTTATTTATAAGTGTTTTGTCATTATTGAAACAAAACTAGAGGGTAAGCGTTGAAAAATAACCACTTTGATTTTTTTGGGACACCCTTATATATATATATATATATATATATGTGTGATAACACCGTGCCACTCAGACAGTACGGAGATAGAAAGCACCACTGAAATAACCCGTGACAACACCGTGTTATTCAGATGGCAAGAGTTAGAGTACCGCTGAGCAACCCGTGACAACACCGTGCCATTCAGACAGTAGAGATAGAAAGGGGGGTTGAGCAAGGGTCGGCTCTAGGCACTAGTTAGGACAGACTGTAGCTCGGCTAGTGGCGAACACTCACTGAATAAACACTGGCGAAGCACCGTCTTTTATACCCCCCCTTGGGCTTGTTTGTTTGGCAATTGTTTGACAATCGTGTGATTCTATTGGCCAACTAGGCAACCGTGTGTTTGTTTTGACAGTTGCTAGGCAACCGTGTGTTTGTATTGGCTGGCTAGGCAACTGCATTTGTTTTGTGACAAAAGACGAACGAAACGACACACTGGATCTACCCGTAAGATTACTTGTTTATTTTAAAAAAGAAACAAGATAACCGTGACGCCACACGGTACCTCTCCGCACAGTTCGGTGTTAGGTAGGCGGCTGGGCGGGAAAAACAAAATACAACCGTGTTGCACTTCGTAACTTCGTTACACCTCCCCCTTCTTTGGTACATGAAAATCACCATTTTCATCCTTTTCTTCTTCACTCGTCTTTAAAGGCCGGAATGGTGAACCACTGCTTAGTACCGGGTATTCGGCAGCGGTACCGTTTGTGGGCCGGAAAATTTGCGGGTCGCATGGCTGCTAGCGGGTGAGGCTCTCGCTGGCGCTTGCCTGACAGGGGCTGGATTCCATCAGGGTATCCAGGAATATTTGGTTGCATGGGGATCACCGCTGTTTCGGGAAGCGCAGGGGCTGGGGAATGGTGCAGCTCCGGGGTTGTTGGGACTTCTGGGTCGCCGGAGAGCTTAGCCGTGGGGTGTGTGCACCGTGGAGCCCGTGGTGATCCTGGGGGAAGGGCTCTAGGAGTCCTCGGAGCCTCGGGCGTGGTTGGGAAAGGTGAGAGCCGGATTCTGCACCTCTTGGTTTTAGGTGAAGGTGTGGAAATCCTGGGCGGCTTGCACCAGCTCGTCCAATTTGCCTTCCATCCTGGCAGCTCCGGGGTTGATGGTGGTTCGGGGGTCGTGAGTAGAGGAGAAGCGTATAATTTCAAGAGGTAGTCCTCCTCTTCGGCCTCGGTGGTTGCTCTGCGGTCTGGAGGAGTCTCGGGTAGCGGAGACAGCATTGGTGGCACATATTAAGGATTGGAGTGGGCGGGTTTCAGGTCTTTGATGTGGGAGCGGCATTTACGGTGCCCATGCACTTCTTTCAGAGCGTATGTCTGGTGTGATATACATTTCTCAATTCGGTACGGCCCAGACTATCGAGGTGCTAGTTTTGCCGCAAATCCTTTTGCAGCTGATGAGAGGACATGATCTTTTCTCATTACGAGATCGCCTACATTTGACCGGGCTGCTCGATGTCGCAGATTGTAGTGCCGACTCTGTGTAGTTGCTGCTCGAGCAAGGTTAACACGGGCTAGTGCCATACAGTCGGTCAACTTTTGCAGAGTGACCAAATGCTCCTCTGAGATGTTATCCGTGTTGTCCACATTTTTGTCGGGAGTGTTCGTGCATTTCCGGTAGTGATAATTTAGTATTTTGAAAATGTTGCATGGCTTACTAGATGTGCGCAAAATTTTTATCGGGTGATTCACGAAGAGTGTAAGAAAAATTAATATGTTGTTGGGAGATCATTTTGAGTAAAATATGTCATATGAACATAGGTCCTATTTCATTTAATTACATAACTATAAGAAATTAAGGTTTTATAAGTGTCTAAGTAAATTCACTGTTTTTTTTTGCTCATATCTAGTAAGCCATGCAAAATTTTCAAAATACTAAATTATCACTAACTTTCACTTATAAATGCGCAACTTTTGCCTAATTTAACCAGCTTCATATCTCTTATAGTTTCTAAGATTTCTTAATGGTAATATGCTGTTTAGCCTTTGCATTCATCAAACTTTGATCTCCTCTAGTTACTTAACCAAATAGAATAGTACCCATGTTCATATGACATTTTTTACTCAAAATGACCTCCCCAACATCGTGTTAAAATTTTTCCACTCTTCGTGAATCACGCTGTATATATATATATATATATATATATATATATATATATATATATATATATATATACATATATATATATATATATATATATATATATATATATATATATATATATATATATATATCCGTCGAGCGGGCGCGCCATTATTTATGTAAAGAGCGGGCGCGCGGTGCAAAAATGCTACCAATAGTAAAAGGACCTGTTTGGCAATACGTATTATGTTAATTTTCATTTTTAGGTACTTCAATCTCTATCATCAATATTAGTAAGTCATTTACATTGTTACATTTAACATTTATGACACATTGTTTAGATATTTTTATTATTATAAGAGAAACAGATTGCATCAGTTGTATTGAATATTTTCTACATTAATACAATGTAAAACTTGAGCGTTTATACTTTCAACAGTAAGAATAGCATAAAATAATGCCAAATGCCATCTTCTGATGGCACGTGACAGAGTATTTGGCACATAATTGATCAATTGTATCGATACCACGTTTGGTATTTTTATTCAATTATTATTTGAGGTTTTCTACTAGCTTCATCAATTTGTCCATTATCATTAGAGTCCGGATTTATATGCGATAAAAACACCTAATATAAATTTTTTATATGCGGTTAAAATTTGTTAATATATGTATTTATATATCTTAAATATTGATAATATATGCGACAAAAACAACTAATATAAATTTTTTATATTCGGTTAAAATATGATATGTGCAATTATATTTCTTAAATATTGATAAAGATATGTTGTAAAAATATGATACAAATAAAAACACAAAATTTATATGTTTGCAAAATGTATTTATTTCATTTCATGTTAGAATTACAGTAAATCACTAATAATTGGTTGATGCTTTCCATAGTTAAATTATGTCTTTTGTCAGTCAGGACGTTTTTGTACATTGAAAATGAACGCTCGACATCGCATGATGTAATTGGGGCGTATTTCATCGACGCTATGACTGAAGGATCCATATCACTAATTTCTTCATTTTGTCCCTTCAAAATCCCACAAATCTTCTTCATTTTTTCGTATCCCGGGTTTCGAAGCAATACCTTTTCAAGCTTTCTCACTACTGTCTCACCAATTGCGCCTGGAACTGATTTCAAATCTTCGGCTACCTTTTCTATAATTTTGAATGCATCATTTAATGATACTTGGGTTCTTTCCAACTCTTTAATTGCAGATATTAACATGGAAAAATGAGCTTTAATAAAAGCTAATTGTTGCCAAACATTCCCGTCTGAAACACATTCTTTACAAGCTTTAAGAGCTGCTGATTGTTCATCAAATTCCAGGAAATTTTTTTTTATTTGTTCAAAATTATTTGCGTAGAATACAGCAGCGTCAATCCATGTGCCCCATCTAGTAATAATAGGCTCGGGTGGTAAAGGTAGACCAGGAGCTATCTCATTGTATCGTTGTACTCGCAACGGTGCTTTTAAGAATGCTTTTTTGCCATTGTTGATTAGTTTATTGACAGTAGGATATTCTAACCTCACTAATTCAGCCAACCTATTTAACGCATGAGCCATGCAGGTAAAGTGTATCATATGAGGGTAAAATATTTGTAAAGCCTGCCCTGCTTTAATCATGTAACTTGCAGCATCAGAAAGCATTAACTTAACGTATTCTGATTTTACTGGATTCGATGAATACAAAAGAGTTAAACTGTCATTAATAAAGCGAGCGACCGTCGAATGATTAGTTTTTTCTAATACTGCAGTATTTATCAAGTAAGATATTGGAGGATCTAAATCGCTTAATATTCCAACAAGCATATTTGCCACATAACGACCACAAACGTCTGTGGTTTCATCCACTACAAAATAAATGATTTTGTTGCAAATCTTATCTTTGATAGTATTGAGACGTTTCTGGTAGCAATTTTTTAAATAATTTTTTCGAAGTGTTGATTCATTGGGGATGCGGCGATTGCAATATTTTTCCAAAAACGCTCGAAACGCCGGTTGCTCTAATTTATTCCACGGTATATTTGATTGAACCATGGTATCGCATAATTCTAAAAAAAATTCTTTTTCCGGATCTGTGTCATGCTGTGAGCCACCAGCTGGCATGGGAATAAATGACTGGCTAAGATTACCATGTGATTTTTTTTCGGATTCTTTGTGAAGTTTTGTGGACAGGTGTTGGTCAATTTGATATTTTTGTTTTGCTGAAACCTTAAATAATAAATCAACAATGGTAAACATGATATAAACATTCAATTTGAATTTACCTGCTTTGAGCAAGCGTTGCAGAAAACAACATTCCCATTAGTAGTTAAATACCTAGATACTTTAACCCAATTTCGAAGCATGTCTGCTTTGGCAGTTCCCACTTTCGGCATGATTATTCACTATTTACTGCGAGTTGCAAATTATTATTTTTATATTTATTTCACAATAAAACGTTTGTGATTTAATTTAAAGTAAAATATAAAATAATTTATTCAACAGTTATTGTGCAAACGAAAATTCACGACAGCAACGCAATTTCCCTAGAAATTATGACGTCATTACGATTACGTTTACATTAGTTGTAAAACTATGTTCTGCCACACTAAAATACATTTAGGGTATAACTCGCAAGCAATGTCTAGTATAAACGTGTAATATTTTAGTTTCAGCATTGCCATTAGTAAAAAAATAAAATTACTGTTGTTTTTTTACTGTTTTTTAATAATATAAAACCTATCAAATGTCGATTAAAAAATATATTTACAAATACATAGTGATATAATATCAGTAATTTTTATGCTTGACAAGTTTTTCCTAAATTATAACGTGATTTGATTGTTTGGGTGGATAGACATTATATGTTGTTACATGCGGTTATATGCCAATTATATGCGGTTATATGTAATTATATGGATAATAAATATTTATGCGGTAAAAAATCAAAATAATAAGTTTTATGCGAAATAAAACTTAGTATTTAGTTCTTTTTCTTAGGGATTCGTGTAAATACTATTCTACAGCTTCATATAGTTAAACCAACGAAACATGTAAAAACTTATAAATCCGGACTCTAATTATCATGCATAGTTTCTACATCATCTTCACTCCATTCCTCTATATCCGGATTATATTTTTCCTTTGTATCTGACAGATCTTTTAGCATTTGAAGAAGCTCGTCGTCAGAAAGAGCTTTTCTCTGTTATAAATAACTAAATGTAGTGTGATAAAATAAAATTGGGTTATTGGAAACTACTACACAACATTTTTTTTGCATTTTACATATTCCAAGAACAGAAAGCCCGTTAATTTATCACTAAAATAAATGAATATGTTACAGACATGAACAGGCGCGCGGTAGCAACTTTGATACCAACTGTGATTTGAGCAAATACATATAATTTTTTTTCACATTCAATGGCACCTAACACCCAATCGGGAATAGCTAGGAAGATACTGAGACGTATAGCGTAAGAAAACAATTCTTTAAAACTCCACCACCCTCTTGGTTGATATTGGTAGCACATTTGCACCAGCGCGCCCGCTCCAGGGATATATATAATATATACAGTGTCGGACAAAACTAAAGCATGTAGTTCACCTTGTGCGCATTTAGTTCAATAAAATTTCTTAAGAACTACAAAATAACTTTGTTTGTATTAATTTTGATGCGTTACATATTTATTTACCAAAATTAACCAAAACTTTACAATAAACTTCTTTTTAAACAAAAAAACAAGTTCTTGAATGGCAATATGCATAAAACTGGCGCGACAAAACTAAAGCACAATATGATTATGTACGAAAAATAATGATTTTATTTTAATATTTGGTGGCGTAGCCTTTATTTTTTATTACTGCTCTGCATCTACGGGGCATGGACTCTATTAAATTATTTAATACTTCGATTGATATATTTTTCCATGCTGCGCCTATTTGTTCGAAAAGAGATTCTTTTCCTTTGCTGTTTTCGCGTTGAACTTTCCGATCTACAATTTCCCAGAGGTTCTCTATGGGGTTGAGATCGGGCGATTGAGCAGGCCACTCCAAAACATCGATCTTATTAGCAAGAAACCAGTCTTTCACACATTTAGCCGTGTGCTTCGGATCATTGTCGTGCTGGTAGATCCATTTTAACGGCATTTCTTCCTCTGCATACGGCAGCATAACATTCTGAAGGATTTCCTTGTAAACGAAACGATCCATTATTCCGTTAATTTGATGAATTGGGCCGATTCCGTGACCAGAAAAACATCCCCAGACCATTACATTGCCTCCCCCATGTTTCACTGAACCTGTTATGTATCGCGGGTTTAGGCGTTGTCCTTTAGGTCGGCGCACTAGCTTCAAACCATCAGAACCATTAATGTTAAATTTAGATTCGTCCGAAAATAGCACGGTTCGTCATTTTGCGATGGTCCAGTTTATGTGGGTTTTTGCAAATTCAAGCCGTTTTAGTCGATTCTTTTTGGAAATAAACGGTTTTCTTGCGCTTCTGTATGCTGCAAAGCCACCTTCCACAGCTCGTCGTTGGATGGATCGGATTGAAATATATATATATATATATATATATATATATATATATATATATATATATATATATATATACCGGGTGGTGCTCGGTAAGTGCGAACATAGGGATTTAACATGTGATATTAGTTTTATGCAATTTCCTGCTCTCCTGTACATTTTACGGAAAAAACTGTAGAGGGAAGATTTGTTCAGAATTAAAAGCTATCTACGAAACTGTTTTTACATGTTTTATTAAGTTTTTGGTTTAGCCGTAACATTTAAAATAAATTTCGAAATTTCTGTTACTTTGTAGCAATAGCCATGACTTTTGTTTTATTTTTATGACAAATGCGTTAAATGTCAATTTTTGATGTTTATAAACGTGAATCTATCTTATTAAATTAAATCAAAAAATTCACATTTTTTATTCTTAGAACAAAGTTTTATTTTCATATTTAATAATAAATCAGTTTCAAGTTTATCAACAATTTCAATTTTTTTAAAAAATTTTAAATTACAATAAAAAAATAAAGAAATTACAATAAATGTTCAAACAAGCCACCATTTTCAGCAAGACAATAACCAAGTCTATTGTAAAACGAAGCTCTAACATTGGCTAATTGCCTGTCAGTAATATTATCACATTCTTCGAATATAGCTTGTCTTAGTAAATCTATATTTTCGTAGTGTTTAGAGTAAATTTTACTTTTAAGATGCCCCCACAAAAAAAATCGCAAGGAGCTAGGTCCGGAGATCTTTCAGGCCAATTTCAATTTATTCCACCACCACGACCAATCCACCGATTGGGAAAAACCAAATCTAAATATTCCCGCATATTTATTCCATAATGAGCCGGGCACCCATCCTGTTGGAACCAAATATCCTCATCTACTGCAGCTGCCTCATCCAATGCAGGACCTATATGATTTTGCAGAAGTTCTAAATACATATCAGAATTTAAATTTCCCATAATTTCAAATGGTATAATCCTGTTCTTAAAAATTCCAATCCAAATATTAATTTTCTCAGGATATTGGGTACCTGTACACACAGTTAAATGATGATTTTTTGTGGTCCACGTACGAGTATTCTGAATATTTGGTTCATTATTTAAAGTAAATGTACATTCATCTGTAAAACAAATCGACGAAATAAAGTGCTGGTCCCGATTTGCCTTTTCTTGCATAATTTCACAAAATGTACTTTGTTTGTAAGATTTATATCCATGTGTTTTTAAAATTCTCAGAGCTGTTGAATGATGAAAACCACACTCAGAAGCAATATGTCTTATGCTGTACCTTGAATTTTGAGATATCATAGCCAATACCAATTCTTCATTCACTTCGTTATGACGTATTCTGTTATTATTATTATTGCCTTCATTACCATCGGTCACAGCTACACTAGCTGTACTCTCAAATTTTGTAACCAGTTTTGAAATTGTTGATACACTTGGAATTGGTTTATCTTCATATTTAATTGAAAATAAATCCCGCACCCTCCTATAACTATTTCCTCCATAATAATTTTTAATAATGAAGACACGTTCTTCGTTTGAATAAACATTCATTTTATAGCTTACACAAAGATTTAATTTAATAAGATAGATTCACGTTTATAAACATCAAAAATTGACATTTAACGCATTTGTCATAATAAAACAAAAGTCATGCCTATTGCTACAAAGTATCAGAAATTTCGAAATTTATTTTCAATGTTACGGCTAAACCAAAAACTTAATAAAACATGTAAAAACAGTTTCGTGGGTAACTTTTAATTCTGAACAAATCTTCCCTCTACAGTTTTTTCCGTAAAATGTACAGGAGAGCAGGAAATTGCATAAAACTAATATCACATGTTAAATCCCTATGTTCGCATCACCCGGTATATATATATATATATATATATATATATATATATATATATATAATATATATATACCGGGTGTCTACTTCGAACATAGGAAATTCAATGTTAAAATTTTGATTTGGCGATAACTTTTTACCTATTAATTTTAGAGCAAAAGTGTAATGAAGAAAAATGTTCAGAATTAAATACTGCACCAATGAGTACTAAGTTTGTTGTTCAATTGCTTCTTATGTACGAGTTAGAAGCAAAAGAAAATACACGATTAAAGGCAATTATCAGAGTGCCATGAGAAATAAAACAATAATTTATATCTGTTGTTTCTGACAGATTTGACATTTCGTTTGATTTTATTAGTATTAGAATCGGTGATTAGAAGTAGAATTATGGAAAGAATTAATCTTGAAGAAAAAATTCAGCGTTTTACTGGAACCAAAATTAAAACTGACTGACAATAAAATAAAACAAATTAGATAACTTAACAATATTTATTTATTTAGCTTATGCACAAAAAGAAAATAATACTTTGCTATATTAGTTTTCTTGTTCGTATAAAACACCATTAACTGCTAGGCAATGGCCTAATCTATCGTATAATTCTCGCCGAACGTTACTTAATTGTCTTTGATTAATATTGTTGCACTCTTGTACAATGGCATTTCTTAAGGATGCAATGTCATTGTATGTATGTTGGTACACTTTTTCTTTTAAGTATGGCCACAAAAAGAAATCACAAGGAGTCAAATCTGGAGATCTAGCTGGCCAATGAATTGTACCTCCCCGGCCAATCCACGCATCAGGAAAACACTGGTTCAAAAATATTTTAATATTTTGTCCGTTGTGTGCCGGACAGCCATCATGCTGGTACCAGACTATGCTGTTTTCATTGGAGTATGTTTAAAATTCTGGTCCAATATTATTCTCCAGTAATTCTAAATATGTATTAGAGTTTAGTGAACCGTTGATAAAAAATGGTCCAACAATATGTGAACCAAAAATTCCAGCCCACACATTTACTTTTTGTGGATATTGCGAATGTGTGTTTACCATTACATGTGGATTGTCCTTGCTCCAATATCTATAATTTTGATGATTTGGTGCGCCATGTATTGTAAAAGTACATTCATCAGTGAAACAAATATTTTTAAAAAAATATCTTTCTGTGTTTGCCTTTTCCATCATTATTTCACAAAATTCACTTCGAGCTATTTTATCTATTTCAAATATTTCTTGATGGTTTCAATATTTATACGAATAATACTTTTCTTCTTTTAAAATTTTGTGCACGGTAGCTGGATGTATATTTAATTCACGACCAATTTCACGAACACTTAAATTTGGATTCTCCGTTATACACAAGAGTACATTATATTTATTTTCGTGAATCCTCCCATCTTCTTCATTCTCTTCAATATCCTCATTTTTACAATTCTTGCAAAGTTTCACAACACTACCGGTTTCGTTAAATTGTCTTATCAAACTTTGAATTGTACTAATAGATGGAATGTGATGGTTGGGGTAATATGCGCTAATTAAGTCTCTAATGTGTCTGATAGAGTTTCCAGCAAAATACCACTTCAAACACTGAATTTTTTCTTCAAGATTAATTCTTTCCATAATTCTACTTCTAATCACCGATTCTAATACTAATAAAATCAAACGAAATGTCAAATCTGTCAGAAACAACAGATATAAATTATTGTTTTATTTCTCATGGCACTCTGAAAATTGCCTTTAACCCTCCGTTTGGCACATGTTCGGATTGTCACATTCGTACCTCATGGGGTCTGCACAGACCCCTATATATTTTCATGTATTTGAAGTAGGTGCTCAGGTGAAAAAAATTAAAAAAAGAATTTAAGGTAAAAAGAAGTAGTTTTGTTTTCATTTTTCTTTTATTTCGAAGTATGTTATCCTTGTCAAAGGAATTTTATGTTGAAAAACAATACAAATTTTCTTATTGATTCTCATTCATGCAACTAAAACAAATATAATCAACTTTGGAATGTTGTTGGCACACTGGATCTGAACATTTTGCACAAAAGAAACGAGTTTTACGGCGCAACTTGTCACCTCCCTGCAAACAAAGTTTACAAGCTCTCTTTTTCTCCAGTGTATTAGGGCCGCTTTCATTTTCAAATACTTGTGCTGGAATCTGAAATGAAACAACGAAATGAAAACAAATGAAAACGAGCGGCAGTTGTAATTTCAATTGAACTTGAATACATACGGTTATGGGTCTGCCGAAAAACGATTCAATCGCCGAACGAGTACTAAATTGCTTGACAATGTGAACGTTGTTCATTCGATTTTCAATGTTCGGGAGAACTAATGATTTAGATAACGTGGATAGGTAATTTCGTCTTGCATCAGATTTGTCGAGTCTACCGACTTCTTTGCAAATGCAATATGCAGCCAATGCCATCACATCTAACATGTTGCAGAAAAATGCAAAAGTCCATCGCTTTGTTGAGCGTTTCGATGTGAAATGAGTAACCATTTGATCCATGCAATCTACGCCGGCTTTATTCGCATTATAAAACAAAATTGCTTCTGGTTTCATTGCTTCGCCCTCACAATTTTTTGTATAGTGTACGGTGGAAAGTAAGTTTACGGCCTTATTCTTTTTTGGCACGTAGCTGCAAATTGTAACCAAGTTCTCATGAAATCCAAAATGAGATGAAAGAACAGGACGAGAGGGACTCTTTCTCATTTCGTCAGGAACACATCTTTTATTGGATCGAATAGTGCCAACAAACGCGATACCAATATTAGCAAGTCGCTTAGCTCCTTCCAATGTTGTGAAAAAATTGTCAGCAATAGCAGTACGGCCGCTGTTACTGTACGGATTAGCGAGCTGGAGCAATACATTTTCACCTTGTTTGAATTCGCGCATTTCTCCTTCTTCTCGGCCTGTGTATAATTTTCCTTGCAACGGATATTTTGTTTTAGAATCGCATGCCCACCAAATTTTTATGCCATACTTCGCTGGTTTTGATGGAATATATTGGGTGAATTTAGTTTTACCACGATATGGAAACAGCTGCTCGTCAACAGTAAAATTTTCATGGGGTTCATAGTTTTTCGCGAGATTTTCATTCATAAAATTCCATATATCACGAATTGGTGCAGCTTTGTCGAATTGTTGACGGAATGCACGTGTGCGCCCATCATCAAAACGGATATATCTGGTCAATGCAAGGAACCGTTTATGAGACATAGCTGCTCGGAATATGGGTAGGCCATCTGTACGCCACAAAACTTCTGACTTTTGCATGTTATTGTGTGAAACACCAGCGGCCAAAAGTATCCCAATAAATGCATCTAATTCAGTGCTGGTTAGGTCTATCCAAACTCTTTGTTTTTTATCGGGATTTTCCAAATTCCAATTTTGAACCGCATTTTTTGCATAGCGATTCGTTTCGGTAATGATAATAAATGAAATGTTTGGTGTGAACAATTTCTTGAATACCTCAATTGGAATCGAATTTTGTTCCTTGGGACCAGCTCGGAAACGCATGATATTGTGATGACGCAAACGACCAACAGCAGCCGGTTCATTTTTATTCCATTTTGTGCCGTCCTTGCCATAGAAAAAATCATCAACTGCACTTTGTTGTTTTTCAGTGTGCATTTCACCCTCGTCTTCGTCACTATCCAAAATTTCGTTTGCTTCGATTATCATTTCCTCTTCAATATCAGACGCATCGTCTTCAGGCACATAATTTATATCATGATCGTCGTCAACATCTACGATTGGATCTATTTCGTCTGGCTCTTCGTTAGCTCTTACACGTTCTATATCATTTGCCAAAGCCGCTGCCAATCGTGTATGAAAATCGATATTCATACTTTCTTTACGTAATCTCGTATTATAAAAAAATTCTACTTCGTCACTCATTATGAACAAAACAAACAATCATTAGAATCTGGTGCGTAAAATGTGTGATATTATTAGCACTAATGTGTTATTCGTTCAACGTACACTAGCCAACTGACACTCGCCAACTGACACGAAAGTGCACGAACGAATAATATATATATATATATATATATATATATATATATATATATATATATATATATATATTTCAACAACGTAATGGAACATGATGTATCGCGCAATGGTGTGAGTACACACATTTATGTATGTAAATACACATGAATACGCACATATGTGCGTGTAAATACTTACGCCGATGTGGGCGTACAATGCTGAGAGAATATAAAAAGCCGTTTGAATGGAGAATTAACAAGATAATATAAAAAAACGAGGTAAAATGTTCATATTGCATCATATTTCATACATTTACCAATAAAATACATAGGGGTCTGGGCAGACCACATGAGGTACGAATGTGATGTGTATACTAAGATATCCTTTCAATTATCCTTGTATGGAATGTATCCTCACAATTTTTGTACAGATGATAGCTAATAACATTCTAGGAAAAGTCACAAAATTTCAAGTCGCTAGCTCAATTAGAAGTATACTTTAATTACAATTGAAATCAAAAAAGGTCTGGCTGGACCCATGTACCAAACGCAGGGTTAATCGTGTATTTTCTTTTGCTTCTAACTCGTACATAAGAAGCAATTGAACAACAAACTTAGTACTCATTGGTGCAGTATTTAATTCTGAACATTTTTCTTCATTACACTTTTGCTCTAAAATTAATAGGTAAAAAGTTATCGCCAAATCAAAATATATATATATATATATATATATATATATATATATATATATATATATATATATATATATATTGTTACGCAGCTACCTTTTTGAGATGTGTCATTCACTCGCTCAATCATACGTATAATATATAATTACTATAGGCACGTAATAATACCTATAGACTATACCCTACAATACCAATAATCTACCAATACCAAATTTCCTCGTTACTCTTTGACCAACACCGCTCGGATCCTGACGATTCTCCCATTGCGCTCGTATCTCCACCTGTGCTTACTAACCGTCCGCTACGTCGCCATGGGCCGCCATGGGCGTCTCGCGGCTCCTGATTATGTGTAGTAGTACATGCAACAATAATATAATCAACACTTGTCTTTACACACAATCACTGTTTGTACTTACATGGTCCCTCCCGGGACCTAGCTCTCCTCCTGCTGACCAACTAGAGTTATTTCTCTCTCTCTCTCGCTCTCTCTGAATGCTCGCCGTATGGACTCATTGTATGCTCTCTTTCGCTGATTACCTGAAACAGACAAATACCACTCTCGTGGTCTTCGGGAACTCAGCCCGGCCGACATGGACGGATCTTAACACCGCCATGCCCGTTGCGGTGATCTACCTGGCGTCCCAGTTCACACCGATCGTTGCGGTGGTCTACCTGGCGTCCCAGTTCACACCGATTGTTGCGGCAGCATTGGACTTACAAATCACACAGAAGATGCCATACCTGCCGTTGCTTTTACGGTGGCTGGAATGGACTTACAACTCACTAAGAACTCTGCCACCAGCGTTGCGGCAGCATTGGACTTACAAATGACACAGAAGATGCCATACCTGCCGTTGCTTTTACGGTGGCTGGAATGGACTTACAACTCACTAAGAACTATGCCACCAGCGTTGCGGCTGGAATGGACTTACAACTCACTAAGAACTATGCTACCAGCCGATCGTTGCGGCTGCACTGGACTTACAACTCACTAAGAACTATGCCACCAGCCGATCGTTGCGATGGGCTGGCGCTCTCCAGTCCCACCGATTGTTGCGACGGGCTGGCGCTCTCCAGTCCCGTCGATTGTTGCGGTGAGCTGGCGCTCTCCAGTCTCACCGATTGTTGCGGCAGCAATTGGGCTTACAAATCACACAGAAGATGCCAAAGACACACCGATTGTTGCGATGGATCTGGCGCTACCCAGACCCACCGATCTCCTTCACCTGAAACTCACACATTGTCAACAGTATGTCAATTCTCACAGCCCTCCTGGCTGACACTATTGCTTACCCACAGTACGTCCATTCACACAGCCGCCTAGGCTGATACTGCTGCTTACCTACAGAGTGCAATTGCACAACGTCTTTAATTCGACGTTACTGTAATAAATCTGATTAACCAATACATAATATTACGTTATTATTATATCTCCCACAAATACAACCATTCATACACATCTCATTAGCTAACAATATATATATATATATATATATATATATATATATATATATATATATATATATATATATATATATATATATATATATACAGCGTGTCCTATTGAAACGGGCCACTGCAGGGATCTCGGAAACTATAAGAGTTACAAGGTCGTTAAATTAGAAAAGTAACGGTGCCCCTTTGACTGCAAGGTATTCCTCACTTCCGGGGGTCAGTGTTTTGAATTCCACGATATTGGCCGCCCTGCGACCAACACCCATAACTTTCTCCCCACAAAAAATTATTGCGACATCTCCACCGTTTAACTCCGCATCTGCCCGTTAGTCATAACGGAAAATCGTTCAGGTAGAAAAGTAGAAAAAGTGTCGAATTCACAAAGTATTTTTACCGTACTTTGTGTTTACAGTAGTTTAAATGAAAGAAGTCCCCTGAAGGTCATTGAAGGACAGTACGAGTTTAGATTTTAACCACGCCCATTTTCTCATATTCAGTAGCGTCGTTTATCTAATTTTTAATGGGGCATATAAGATACTGTAATTTCCGATGGTGAGGGGTTAGCAGATGACGGGGAGATATAAACAAAAGAAGAACAATGCATGCATTAGTATATACCAGATATAAAGTTTTCGGTGAATAGTCGGCTTAGCACCGGTAACAACAGAAATATGATGTTTTGACATTTCATTACGTTAATCATTTGTGTCTCACATTTTGAATTACAACAACGATTTAGATAATGATATAATATCAGTGGTTGCAATAAAAGTGATTTATTATAACTGTGTTTGTGTTAGTGCATAATACTGGTGTTAATTAGTGGTAAATAAGACAAATTGACAGAAAATGCAGCAAAATGACGTTACACGCCTATGCGACAGCTAGTAGTGTAGGGAATAAGAAATCAACGTACGTTATTGCAATAGTATCGAGTACAACGAGCCTCATTTTGTTTTGCTTGTCGTAGTATTGTTCGGACATTCTAAAGACAAACGCGTTATATCCATCCTTGTCGCGCGTGCTGTTTGACAATTGAAATGAGAGAGATAGATATATAACTACGTTAATTCGTATATGATACAGATAACCTTCATGGGACTTCTTTCATTTAAACTACTGTACAGTTTTTACTTTGTTGTATATATACGGCTGATTAATTGCTAATTGTGATATTTTTTTTAACGGCTTGAAGCCGTCGAGCTGGCCAATTCTGTTGATACTCTGTATTGCTGAAATATATATATATATATATATATATATATATATATATATATATATATAACGTTATGGAAACCTTCCACATCCAAAACGAGTTTATCCAAATCCCAACTGCGAAAAGCACCATACTTTCGGTGCATAAACCGCATCAGTAGATGTCCCACTAGTTTTCGACTTTTTAATTTTTGCCATTTCGTTCAGATATTGCGTATGTATTACATGATTTTTTTTTTAATTTCTTCAATGCTGAACACGTCGTTGTATTGAGTGGACAACTCTCTCGCTATTTCTTCACAAAGCAAGTGTTCGTACGTTTTTGTTATGGTACTCAGGTATACTAACCATATACAGGCATTCATAACTTCCAATTAATTTAGTTGTAGCTTCTCTGCTCCAATTAGATCTATGAAGGTCAATAATATATACATATTTAAACATTTATATTACTAATATGTATACAAACACTGAATAAATTAACTTGTTTTACTTACTTTTTATTTGACATGTCGAACTCTAATATTTTGCACAGTAACAATTGTAACAATATTGAAACGTCAAACTTTCTGGTGATAACTCTACAAAGTTGGTAGTTCCCAAATAACCAAAGAAGTAACTAGACTTGCACGCGTAATGCAATGAAAATAGCGCATGTTCTAATTCGGCAATGCAAGCTTCGTTGCATTGCATGACCCTTTTACATTATGCAATTTGTATTGCGCACATGCACAGTTCACGCCTTACACCGTGTATTGCATTGCACAAATGTAAAACAGACTTAAGAAAAAATGGTGGATAATTATTCAATTACTGAAAGAAATGAATTTCTTAAATTATATTACAGTGGTAATAGTTTAAGACAAGTGAGAGATTTATTTGTGTGTTCGTACCCACAAAGGCCAATTCCTTCAATACATACGATTCAAAGAGTTATTAACCCTTTGACTAGTGAATTGATGCTTGAAGTATACCGTGTGTCTCATGACGATCTACACATAGGAACATTGTATACGCTCTTGATCGTGAAATATTGATTTGATCGTTTTAGTTTTTTTACAATCTAGACAGTATAATTGTTAATATTATGCTTACTATTTTATTTCCTTTGATATCCTAGTAAAATTTTATTACATATTCGATGTAATAGTACATTTTCAAGAAATATAAACGTCAACTTGACATTACAATTTCAAAAAAAAAAATAACAAAAACAGTCAGATTAATATTTGGTATTAAAAATCAAATGAGCGTGCAACGTTCCTATGTGTAGATCGTCATGAGACACACGGTATACCTAACGTGACCATTTATTTTTTTCCTCAAAACGGGACATCTACTAATTTTTAGGTAATAGTATGGGTATTTAAGAAAACGCATATTTTTCATAATTTTATTTATTAATAAAAAGAACACGTGAATATAAATAATTTATTTGTTCTTATATTTTTCTGAAGAACATATTTGTTTAAGTATGTTTGGTGATGATTTCAAATAAGAATGAAATTCTTGACAGGTTTTCTTAAAATTTATTTTGGTAATTAATATCGCTTTAAGAACATCGACTTGCAACTGTGTTTTTTCGCTCGTCCACAACTTATTCATAAGTGAAAAGACCCTTTCTACAGGTGCATTAGTGCCGGGCAGACATAAAATAGATTCAATAATTATACGAAAGTTCCTATGTTTTAAATTATTGGTTTGGAAGTGTTTGAACAATTCCACCCAACGACTTTCCGTTGAAACATTCTCAGTGTTCCATTCTGTCACTTTTTGCGGTGTAATGTAGTTAGAAATGAGTGAAAACTCATCAAATACTTCTGTGTCTTGGTTACAATTAATAAATCCCTTTTTAATAACTACATCCATTACACTTTGTATTTCTTCCCACGTAGGTATTTTGGTTAAATTCGCCCATTGAAATATTTCAAATTCTTCAAAGAATAAAGTCCACTGCTCCAAATATTCTTTGCTTATTTTATAGAACTCAGAAGCAGTAGTTTTCATATATTCTTCAACACCACTGCAGCCACTTTCTTGCAATTGTTCCATTAAATTACGAACGGAGTGGGGAAGAAACTTAGTACTTTGTTTCAAGGCCAAATTGTCTTTAAGTTGATTTAATTCCTTTGCAGCTTCAATTACAGAAATACTCTGACCCTCGATTTTTAACACAGCTTGATGGAACGTTGCTGACTGTGCGTGCATAAAAAAAAGCCATAATTCAGAGTTAGTGTTTTCAAAAAAGGTTCTTAATATGTTTGGGCATTTATCGATACTCAAAAAGTAGTTTTGTAATGGCTTGTACAGTTTCAAAACTCTTTCAATAGCAGGCATAAGCGCAAGCCATCTAGTTTTACTATAGCCTAGCAATTTCTGATACTCTGTGTCAACTTCATTACAAAATTCTTTCAGAGCTTCCACGCGCACACAATATATATAAAAATGTGAATATATTTTCACAATAACGCATTCAAAGTCTACAGGTAGACAATCTGCGGCAGTTTTAATCGCATTGTGAATAATATGAGCTCCACATCCGATTCCTATCAATGTTTTACCGAGGGATGAATTTAGTTTTGCATAAACATTGTTGACGCCTCGTCTTTTCAATCCGCCAAAATTGCAGTTAGTATTATCTCCACAAAAAGCCACGATTTTTGAAGTCAAATTATTTTCTATCAATATTTTCATTAGATAATTGACAATAATGTCTGATGTTTCGCCCGGTTGATCTTGAAATTCTAAAAGTTTGACTTGTGTGCCTTCGTATGGTAAAAAGAAGCGAACTAAAACAGGAAATATTTTCTTGGGCCCGTGATTTGAAGCATCAGTTAATATAGTAACACAGTTGCATTCGCTGAGGCGATCTTTTAATTCAGCTATTACTATTGGCGCTAACACGTTTACAACAATAGCTTCTGTTTTCGTACGAGCACATCTAAATTTCTGATCAAAACATGTTTGAATTAATTTAGAAGCACAATCGTTTGAGCGGAAACTATGGTTCTCTTGTACCGTATGATAAGCCCAGGCGCCTTCTGTCGCAGCAACGTCTAGATCTTTCGAAGTTGGTGAATCCGTTTTCTTAAAAAAATTAAGCATTGAAGAACTCGAAGCGGCAGCAAGATCAGAATTTTTATGTTTATCTGATCTTAAATGTTGCTCAATATCGCTGGCACCTCCATGGGCTACACTAAATTCTGTACGACACTTTTCACATCTGACGTCCGATGGAGAACTTCTTTGCTTTATAAACGGGTATTTAGTTTGTAAGTTTATATTAAAAATGCACTTGCGTTTAGGCATTGTTAAAATGAAAGGTTCACGTACAAGAAATTTTAATTATAATAACTCACGTCGATAAAATAACAATATAATCAATCGTCAAGAAAGATGCACGAGCTGAATACGCGTAACTGCAACATAGAAGCAAGCGAGCTAGCAGACTTCTGACAGACTGTCATAATGTGTGAGACGTAGTGCGCATGTGTATGTCGTCATCGCTGTACTACTCGGCGTTACCGTCAAATTATTTGATTTTTCGCGCCTTTTTTTTAATTATTATCGTGGGTTGCTCTCTTTCTGAAAACGGGACATTTCGGCGTCCCGAAGCTGTGCTTGGGGACAACGGGATAGGCTACCTAAAAACGGGATGGTCCCGTTCAAAACGGGACGTATGGTCACGTTAGGTATACCTCCTGGGAGTGAGTTTTTTTCGTTTTTCTTTTTTTATATGTAAGAATATTTTTAAGTTGCCAACACTGCCATAGGCTAATTTGTGTAGCTATCTCCTCCTTAATCAAGGGGTTTAAAAAAAAAACAAATGAACAACACCCTAGAAGAAAAAGTGACAAAACTGTGAACGCGAAGGCTCCCGCGCACACGAAGTGACTTGAAGGCGAAGCCGAAGGCTTCCGAACACACACGAACTGTACAAAATGAATTTGATATTTCAAATGCGTATTTCTGTAAATATTTTGTCTTTGTTTTCTTTTCATAGCATGCCTATATGATATTTTAAATACATGTCAATATATAAATACATTTTACTAAAAATTGGATAGATAGAACAAAAATGTATAGAAAATTTTTTCTTCATAATAATACTCGCTACAACTTTTATTTGAAAATTTTTTCATTTCGTTTTTTGTTTTTATAATATTTTGAAATTTACAATTTCTGTGTTCAGTAAACTTCCTTTGTGATAAACAGACAGATAAAGAGTTTAGAATTTTTTTTGTGTGGTATTCTTCAAAACATGGATATACACACAATGCAACATCGCATGCAACACACATAAATCTAGTGTCCTTTCTTCTTTTTTGACGATTTTTGGAATGGCTGCAAACATAGCATTTTCTCTATGTTTTTTTATCCTTGAGCCATTGTTTGAGGTACTGGATGAGCAAAATGTCGCGCCGTCAGTCTTACTGGAGTATCCTTTGATTTTCTGCCTCCAGACGATGGTCTGGCCTTGTGGGATTCTTGAATGAGTTGCGTGATTAATTTCAGTCTAAAATCACTGAATTTGGGCTTCTTTTCAGTGTTCACTTGATATAAATTATAGGAATTTAGTGTGGATACGTCTAATACGTAACGTCTAATAGAAAAAAAATGTTCTTGTACCATTTCATTGACTTTCTCGAGCAATCCAGGAAGCTGATCATCATATCCGATTTATCAACTGCTGCCATATTCAAATTGTAATCTACAATGGCTTCTGGCTTGATAATTTTTTCGCCGGTAACATAATTAATCGCATCTGAGACAACCATGTTTGACTCATGTATATTAGTTAGCATATGCACTTCTCGTTTATCCGTCCATTTTATCGCCAATAGACTTTGGGAGTGCAGGAACTTTACATATCCACGTTTCTGTTTTCCTGCAGGAAATTTGGCAAATCCTTTTCGATTTGTGCGAATTGTACCGCAAGCGTGTGTTCTATTCTCGAAAAGGTAATCGAAAAGTGGAATACTTGTGTACCAATTATCAATATATAGTCTGTGCCCTTTTCCCAAATAATCCTGCATCATTGTTTTTACGACCGATCCTGACATGCCAATATTACTATCATTTTCTATTTCAGTTTGACTTCCCGCGTACACAATGATGTCTAAAACATATCCAGTTTCAACATTACAACACACAAACATTTTTATTCCGAAACGATTCCGCTTGGATGGAATATAAATTCGGAAAGACAAACGGCCTTTCCAAAGTAATAGGCTTTCGTCAATACACATATTACGAAATGGATAAAAAACTTTTTTATATATATTTTTTATCGGATCTAATAATGCTCTGATTTTATATAATCTATCGGTACTCCTACTATTATTATCAGCAAAGTGAAGAGTTCGAAGTAATAGAAAAAACGATCTTGAGAAAAAAGGACTCTGAAGTATGGAGTGGCAATTATTGGATTGGTTGACCAATAATCCTTCATCGAGTTCTTTCCAATCAAGCTAGTCAACATAAGGGTAGCTAAAAATACATACATTTCCGATATATTCGTATCGGTCCATTTTTGTAATTTTGATTTCGCACTGATATGTATTCTAATTTGACTGGCATATCTATTTGTTTCTCGCACTATTATATTCATCACATCGGTGTTGAAGAAGAGTTTGAAATAATCAAGTTCAGTTTCCATTTGATATCCTTGCTGAGTAGTATAGTAATGTACATCCTAGCATAGCATTGCGGGTAGCCTACCTCGCGCCTGTACTGTAGAATGCTGTTGATGGGCGCGGTGGTCACGTGATCGGGGGCGTGGCCTGGATGACGTCATCCAGAGGGCCAGGCTGTACCATTGTATGGACTCTTCTTTTAAAGTCATGTACCTGGAGAATAGGGGTGAACTCGGGGGAGTCACGGGGTCTGGATCAAGGGTGACGTCATCCAGGGGGGCCAGGCTTTACAGTTGTATGCTGGACTTGGATGTCTTCTTTCAAGGTCATATACCTGGAGGTCATCTTCAGGGGGTGAACTCTGAGGAGTCACGGGATCTGGATCAAGGGTTACGTGGTCTAGTGAGCCAGACCGTACCTGAGGGTTTTTCTTTAGGTAGAGTACGGACCTGGTGGCGCATGCTCAATGCGGGCACACTACGAACCTGTTCATAATTCCTGGAATTGATTGCGCAACTATTGCGTCATTCCTAGAATTTTTCCATGTATACGGACTTGTTCAAACCTGTTTCACATAATTACTAGGTCTAAACTTGTTCAACATTTCCTAGAATTATTGCGCAATATTTCATCATGTTTATTTGCCAACGTTGCAGAAAATTAGTATAAATTAAGCTTGCACTATATATTTTAGTATTCATTTCAGCAATTTACTGTGAAAGAGACAAGTTGTAATAATTATGGCTGCAGACAAATCTGATATTGTTTCGAAGTTAACAAGCGTCGGTGTCTGTGAAGATTTTAAGGAAACGAAAAAATTGCAAGATATCGATATCGATCGAGTGTATAAAATAATAAAACTACGTGAAATTAAAACCAAATTCGGCAGAGCAATAATTGCCGAATTAGAAGATTTCCAAGTGTTTCTACCTCGACGATGTGCGGCAGATCTCAGCCACGAAGAGGTTGAGAACATTAACCGAGAAGGAGACATTGCGTTGATCAGCCGAGGACCGTTGGACGGCTGCTGAACTACTAAACTAGAGTTTGTACGAGCAGGAAACTCAAGATTTTATTTGAAAGTGTACATTCGGATTACAAGTGAAATGTAAACACATTTAAATAATAATAAAACTGTAACTGATTTTTTTTCTTTTATTTGTTCATTCCTTACAAGTGATTATACATATTAATACAATGGTTATACAATTTTATTAACATAATTAGTTGATGGAACCTGCTGAAACGTTACCATGAGAATAATTTAAAATAAAAATGTATTATATTTAAAAAGAAAAATGTACTATATATAAATATAAGATACATGTGATAACTGATACATGCGAACCTAGTGTACTTATTGCTGTTCAAATAATTGTATTTTAAGGATAAATCTTCCTGCTGCAGACTCAAAATAGTGTTCCCAATGTGGGGGTGATGGTGAATATGAGGGTTCTGGGGCCGAAGTCGACCAAACTGCCTCAAAACAGTTTATTACACTGCCAAATGTCTGGATCAAGGGTGACGTCATCCAGGGGGCCAGGCTGTACCGTTGTATGGCCGACTTGGAGGTCTCTTGGGGTTTTTTCTTATGTAGAGTACGGACCTGGTAGCGCATGCGCAAAGCGGACACAGCCTGGCTATAGCGTTGGATGGGGGCCCTCCGGGTCACGTTTACGGACTTGTTCAAAGCTGTTTATTAATAATTCCAGGAATTTTTCTCATGATTTCGCAATATTACACGTCATTTTTAGCAACGTTGCAAAATTTCTGGGATTCCCCTTACGGACTTGTTCAAACCTGTTTCATATAATTCCTGGAAGTGATTACGCAATATTGCGCAACCATTGCATCATCTCTACTTTAACAACGTTGCAAAATTTTAGTATAAATTGCGATGAAGGGAAAATTGCATTCACTCAATATTGTACCGGCTTTGTCTCAATATGGAGAAGAAAATAAGTGAAACCAGTTATTTGTTTGTTAATAATTTGAAGCAAGCATTTGCGCAGTTGACAAATAAATCTGCTGAACTTACCACTTGTACTAATCATTCAAATAAAAACGTGAAATTAATCGATGATCTACAAGTGCTCTACATAAAACACAATTAACATTTGGTGCGAAGAAGCATTTGGAAAATAATATATGCCGAATTAAGGGAATTAAAACTGTATTGTGTAAGAAGAAAAAGCAATCAATAAATGGAGGATCACTCGCGAATCGGAATGAGAACAGAAGAGATCGTGTATCGTGGGAAGACGTAGATTCTGCTTCTTCCAGCCACTTAAGAACAGGCGTTATAATTAATATCGTGCATAAAGATATTAATAAGTTTCTAGATGACGCATTTTATTTATTTAAAGCGAGAAATAAAAATGCGTTAAAAAACATGTGTCATTAAAAGTGAATGTAATATTGTGCGCGGAATTTGTTACGAAAGACATAATAGAAGACAAATACTTCAACACTAAAAATTCAGTGATATTACAATCGACTGATTTAAGGGAGTGGTTTAAAACAAACGTGAGAGAAGTGCTGCTAAAGAAGTTTGAAGAATTTCAAGAAAGAGACAGTGGTTGGACACTAAATAAGATAATAAACTTGGTTGTTAATATAAATAAGTATGCTCCGTTATGTGCCTCATCTTACATTGACTTGCCGGCACAAATTAAATATAAGCGTACTATTGTTAATGTGAAAAATAACGATAACGCATGTTTTGTGTGGGCTATAATTTCTGCCCTACATCCTGTAAATTCTCCTGGGAAAAATGTTAGAATTTCATCATATCCTCATTATGAAAATCATTTGAATTTACAAAATATCAGCTTTCCCGTAACTTTAGATCAAATTCCAAAATTTGAGAAACAAAATATAGATATATCTATAAATGTTTTCATATTAAAAAAAATATAAGTCTAAGTTATGGAAACGTGATTATTTTAATACTGTGCCAGTATATTTAACGGATGACAAAAAAGTGAATCATGTAAATTTATTAATTGTAGAAGAAAAGTATTACTGTGAAAATGAAGTTGAAGAAGAGGTTGACAAAGAAGAAGACGAATGCAGTGATAGTGATGATGATGAAAATGTGAACAATGAACTATTTGAAAAGAAGTTCCATTATTGCTGGATAAAAGACTTGTCTCGTTTAGTGCACACAAACATTGTGAAACATAATAGGAAGATACATATTTGCGACAGATGTTTGAATTATTTTTATTCCGAATATTTATTGGAAGAACATGAACAAGTCTGCAGCAAGATGAACAATTGCAAAATTAAGTTGCCAAAACCTGGTGAAAATATATTATGCTTTAAAAAATTTGATCATAAGGAAATGGTACCTTTTTGTATTTACGCGGATTTTGAAGCTATCCTTAAACGTGTAACGAATCCAGAAATGCGAACAAAGACGCAGATATTTCAAGAACATGTACCATTCAGTATTGGATATTATTTTAATTGTTTCTATGACAATTCATTATCATATTACAAATCTTACACGGATTCTGATTGTCAAACTTGGTTTATAAACGAATTACAACAAATTGCCGAAAATGTTGAACCGGTATTTTCGGTATCTGTACCAGTGGATACTTTAACATATCAGGAACAATTAGACTTCGAAAACTCACGGATCTGTCATATATGCAAAGGGGAATTTTCACCTCATGATACTCATGTTAGAGATCACTGTCATTTAAGTGGGAAATTTAGAGGGGCTGCTCATCAATTATGCAATTTATTATATACGATACCTATGTTCATTCCAGTAATTTTCCATAATTTGTCAGGATATGATGCACATTTTTTTATAAAGAAACTATCGAACATAATTGAGGGTAGAATAAGTCTTTTACCTATTAACAAAGAACGATACATATCATTTACAAAATTTATTGCAGACAGTAACATTTCGTTTAAATTTAACGATTCATTCAGATTTTTGAATACCAGTTTAGATAAGTTAGCTGCAAATTTGGAAAAGAATGACAAAATAATATTACAGTCCGAATTTCCAGATTTATCCGAATCAAACTTAAATTTAATTTCAAGGAAAGATGTTTTTCCCTATGATTATTTAGATAATGTTGATAAATTGGAAGAAACTGAATTACCGAGAAAAGACCAATTCTATAATCAATTAAATGATATCGATATATCCGAAACAGATTACGAGCATGCAATAAACGTTTGGAATCAATTCAAATGTAAAAATTTGAAGGAATATTCTAATCTCTACCTTGAAATTGATGTATTACTTTCAGCGGATATATTTGACAATTTTAGAAAAAAATGTAAAATTGCTTATGACTTAGATCCACTGCATTACGTAACAACACCGGGATTAAATGTTAAAATTCACCAGAGTGGAATTGGAATTGCTGACGGATAGAGATATGTTAATGTTTATAGAAAGAGGAATTCGCGGCGGCGTGAGTCAGTGCTCCAATATATACGCGAAAGCAAACAATAAATATATGACAGATTCATATGACCCTGAAAAACCTTCGGTATATCTACAATCCTTTGATGTTAATCATTTATATGGTTGGGCTATGTCCCAATATCTACCACAAGGAAATTTTAGATGGCTTTCAGAAATTGAAGTTTCAAATCTAAATGTACAATATATTGATGATAATTCTTCTACCGGATATGTTTTAGAAGTAGATATTAGTTATCCCGATCATTTACATGACAAACACAAAGATTTTCCAATGTGTCCTGAACGAAAAATTCCACCTAGTGCAAAAACTGAAAAATTATTAACCACCTTAGAAAAGAAAACTAATTATATCATTCATCATAGAAATCTAAGACAATGCCTAGCTCACGGATTAATTTTAGATAAAATTCATCGAGTGTTATCATTTAAGTAATCTCCATGGCTAAAAGGATACATTAATTTAAACACGGAACTAAGAAAAAAAACTACAAATAACTTTGACAAAAATTTATATAAATTAATGAATAATGCAGTATTTGGGAAAACTATGGAAAATGTTCGAAAGCAAGTTAATATTCGATTAGTCACCAAGTGGAAAGGTCGGTGGGGTCTAAATAAATTAATTGCAAGACCAAATTTTAAAAAAGAACCGTTTTTTCCGAAAATTCTGTAGCCGTAGAGATGCTAAAAACTGATATTTTTGTCAATAAACCAATTTATGTGGGAATGTGCATTTTAGATATATCGAAAATATGCGTTTATGATTTTCATTACAATTATATATTAGAAACTTTAGGAAATCAATGCAAGTTATTGTATACAGATACTGATAGTTTAATTTATTCTATAAATTGTGAAGACATTTATGATATAATGAAGCGTGATATTCACAAATTTGACACTAGTGATTATCCCGAAAATAATATTTTTAATTCCTGCCCTAATGAAAGATGAAAACAATGGTAAAATTATGACTGAATTTATTGGATTAAGATCGAAAATGTATACTATTAAAGCAGAAAATGAGACTGAAACAAAAAAGTCTAAAGGTATTAAAAATATATTTCTTAAGAATAAGATAACAATTCAGGATTATTACTCGTGTCTATTTAATAATATAGAGCATACTATTGTACAAAATAATATTATATTTAAGAAACATGATGTATATAGTGTAAGTCAGTCGAAAATAGCTTTAAGTCCCCAGGATAACAAACGCTGTGTAAAACCTAATGAAACAGATACGTTACCATGGGGACATTATAGCTTAAAATAGATATTATATTTAAAAATGTATTTCTTAAGAATAAGATAACTTATGTTTATATAATAATGTAGAACATATAATTGTACAAAATAGTATTATATTTAAGAAACATTATGTATGTAAGCTAAAATAGTGTTTAAGTACTCATGAAAACGAAAAACCTGCTGAAACGTTACCATGAGGACAATTTAAAAACAAAATGTATTATATTTAAAAGAAAAAAATGTACTGTATATGTAATGTGAATATTACAATTTATAATAAATATTTACACACACTCGCACAATTTATTATTTAATAGTGCGTTCAGAAACGTAACCAGTTTAACCGGTTATTTTATATTTGGTTATGTTTTGGTTACGAGATATCTTCGTAGTTTACGAACGCCGAAAATAACCAGCGGTTATCTAGGGGTAAAAATTGGTGGGAGATTGAGGGACATATACAGCTGATGCGAAACGTCAAATTTGTAGCTACATAATTTTGTGTATATAATTTTAATTATTTCTATTATTTTTGTATTATTGCAATAAACATTATTTCAAAAAATGGACAATTTAGCAAAGATGGCCATAAACGAATTACTGTTAACTTCGTCAGACAGCAGTGATGATGAAATGGAAATTATTACTGCAGAAATATATAGTATGTTTTGTATTAATAATATTTTAGGACCATTAAATGAGAGGAGACCGCATATAAAAGATTATGTGGCTTCACTTGTGGAGAGGTACTCTGACGAAGAATTTCGGTCTCATTTTAGATTGAAAAGAGATACCATGATGTATATACATAATCTTGTAAAAGACAAACTACAAAGCAAGGCATGCACAGGTAGACCATCTGTGTCTTCTATGGAGCAATTACTTTCAGCAATTTGGTATTTGGCAGCACCTGAGTCATACAGGTGTATATCATCATGTGTGTTACTGCTGAATAAAGACATAACATTTCCGGTATAGATCTATTTGCGACCGGTTTAATATAGGAAAAGGAACAGGGGTTAAAAATGTTTTAATATTTCCGACGCTCTGTTTAACCTTGCCCCTCTTTTCATTAAATGGCCCAATGATGCACAAAAAGAAGAAATAAGCCAACACTTTAATAGAACAAATAAATTTCCAAATATTATAGGAGCTATTGATGGAACTTACATAAAAATTCCCATGCCAAAAGAAAATGGGAGATCTTACATTTGTCGCAAAAATTTTGCTGCTGTTACTTTGCAAGTAAAAAATATTAATTATATAAAACATGGCGAGTGTCATAATATATTATTTTTACATACTACAGGCCATATGTGATCACTGTTTACTGTTTTCACACTGTTATGTGGGTGAAGCAGCTTCAGTACATGATGCCGCCGTATTAAGAAGATTTGAAGTATGGAATTATCTAACCGAACGTTCAGATATTATGTTCCCAGCAAATTACAGTATTCTGGCAGCAAATTACAGTATTAAAGAGACGTTTCCGTATCTTAAAATTTTTGGACATGCATTGTTGGATACCATTGATTGGATACCAAAAATTGTAATTGCATGTTGTGTTCTTCATAACATCTGTATTATGCAGAATGGTTTGTTACAAGAAGAATTTCTTGAGTATCAAGAAACTGAGGATGAACATGATGTACCCGTTATTTAATTAACTGATGAAGGCAGAAAGCGTCAAGGAATGATGTATAGCGAACAAGTTTGTAATGGATTAGTACCTTAAATCAATATTGTGACATGTAAGAGAACAAGACACAATTGTGGAAAAATTTAATATAATATATATATATATATATATATATATATATATATATATATATATATATATATATATATATATATATATATATTGTGACGCTTCCTGGTAGTGCGGGTGTCGGGTTGCTCGGGCGCCAATCGGATTCGTGCCAGGATAGTTCAAGGGAGATCAGGGTAACAGAAATAACTTAGCTTGCACAGAAAGTTTGGTGTTTTATTAACGTTGTACTGTTGTACTGTAGTACAAACTGTAAAATAAACGAACTTGCGCCACGCGACGTGGTGCAACAAAAATAACAACAGTGATTCACTAATCACTCAGATGAACAATATACGTTATTCCAATAGTTATTCCATAAATCATAGCCATACACAGAAATGCACAATGGTCGTTATAACGGGATACTTTAGTAGCGGGACGGAGACTGAACTTGGCAACAGGTCGGGTCGCAGTGCCAGGTAACAGGGGAGGACAGCCGCCCAGGTCGGGTCGCAGTGCGGCTGGTACGGGGGTAGGAACTGATATCTTGACAACAGGTCGGGTCGCAGTGTCAAGCAACAGTGTAGGACAGCCGCCCAGGTCGGGTCGCAGTGCGGCTGATACGGAACAGAAACTAATGACTTGACAACAGGTCGGGTCGCAGTGCCAAGTCACAGTTGGAAAGCACAAGTCAAAAATGCGGCTACTTCTGCAACAGTGCAGAGCAACACTCAACAATACAAAGAATATACACTGCCGCACAAGGCGGTACAATAAATCAGAATACGGAAACTTTCTTACGGTTCGGTTGTAGCTGGAGTCACCTCGGAGAGCGGAACACTAACTGACTATCATGAAATTTGCTGGGCTATTTATACCCCCGAGATACACACATGTTTCAACCCCGAATTAAACCAGTCAGTTCAACGAATACTGTTTCAATCCGTCCGGAGCTCGAGCGCAGACCGCGTTAATTGGTTCGCTAACGGTCATTGCTCTGTGCAAAAGTAATTTCTAACACAAAAAAATACACTTTGTCACATCCCCTCCTTACTTTGTGGGGGGGGGGGGGGGTGAAATACAAAAACCAGACTTAGAACTATCAAATTAAACAAAGCAATTATATTACAACTACACTTAAAGCTACTTAACTAACTTAACTCTAGCACTAGCACTGTTCACTCAGGGAAAATTGCAACGAACACTGTCGTCTTTTCGGCGGTGAACGGCAAGGGGGGGTAACACTGTCTCAAGGGGGGAAGGTGGCTGGCCCGGTGGGCCGGAACTCCGGTTCCGGTGCTGGTTGGTCCGTGGCTCATCGGTCCGTGACGTGCCGTTCCATGGCAGCTTGGTCCTTGGCTGCTCGGCGCGCGGCCAGCATGGACTGGCTGGCAGAAATCCTCCCTTGGCGGTATCGGGGAGTCCGTAGGGATTGCCACGGGGTGGTTGTCCGGTGTTGGCGGCTGGCTGCTTCCAAAATCTACAGGAACACCTAATAGTTAGTGGGCTGGTTTGAGGTCTTTGACGTGGATCCGATAAAGACGGCGGCCGCGCTCGTTCCTCAAGTCGTATACCAGTCGAGACACACGGTTCTCGACTGTCCACGGTCCTGAATACTTGGGAGCGAGTTTAGCCGCGTATCCCCTGACAGCTACTGATAGCGGATGCTCCCGTCTCATCACGAGATCCCCTTCATGGCATTCCCAGTCGCGTCGCCGTCGATTAAAGTACTCGCTCTGGCGGGTGGCTGCGTGGCTGAGGTTGATCCGCGCGAGCTCTCGGGCCTCTTGCAGCTTCTCCAGGCGGTCCAGGTGATCCGGTGGCAAGACGTGGGGCTCGGGTTGCTCCTCGTCTTCTCCCTGCGTGGCTTGGTGATACTCTCCCGGAAGCACGAGTTCATGACCAAAATTGAGGTACGCTGGTGTGTACCCCGTCGACTCATGACGGCTGGTGTTGATGGCGGTCATCAACTCTGGCAGGTATCGGTCCCACGTTCGTTGATCCTCTTCGCAGTACTGTGCCAGCATGGGCTTCAATACTCGGTTTACGCGCTCAACGAAGTTTGCCTGCGGCGTGTACGGTGGTATCAGTTGGTGACGGATTCCCAGCGACGTCAAGGTCTGCTTGAACAGCTGGTTGTTGAATTCCGTGCCGTTGTCGGTGATAACCACCCGAGGGCATCCGTAACGGGCCACGATGAGTTCTCGGAACGCCGTCGTGATAGTTTGACCAGTCGCCTTCTTTAACGGACAGCATTCAACCCACTTGGTTAAGCGGTCTTGAAAAGCGACCAAATAAGCGTGTCCTTACTGAGATCGCGGTAAAGGTCCTACTATGTCCGTGGCCACTGTGTCCCACGGACCGGCTATCGCTGGCGGTCGCATTAACCCCGGTGCTGCTTGTTGTGCTGGCTTGAATCGCTGACACAGCTGGCATTGGCGTACGTACTGGCTGATATCTTTGGCCATCCCCGGCCAGTGATATCGTAGTGCGATACGGGATACGGTCTTAGCGATCCCCAGGTGCCCAGCATCCGGGCGATCACGGTTCTCCTGTAGAATCTGGCGGCGTTGTGGCAGTGGAACACAGAGCTTCCATTCGGTATCTTCGGCTGGTTCATTGAGGTCTGCGGACGAAACAGGCGTCCATTAGTTATACGGTAGTCCGGGTGATTCAGCGGTCGTTCCTGTACCTCGGTGAACTTACTTTCGTACCACGGGAGCGGATTTCCAGCCACGTTGAGTTCCGGACAGTCTGCCTCGGCTGTATACGGCAGTGGTTGTCGTGATAGCGCGTCCGCGACTTTGTTCAAGGATCCTTGCCGATACTGAATGGTACAGCTGAACTGCTGTAAGAACAGTGCCCAACGTGCTAGTCGACCAGACGGGTTTTCGATAGAGTGTAGCCAGCGTAGTGCTTAATGGTCGGTCACAATTGTGAAATGGTAACCCTCCAGGTACGGTCGCATCTTCTGCACAGCCCAGACGACGGCTAAACACTCTTTCTCGGTAACGGAGTAGTTTCGTTCTGCATCCGAGAGTGCACGACTTGCATACGCTACTACACATTCCCTGGATTCGGTTCTCTGTGCGAGGGCGGCTCCCAAGCCGTAGTTGGAAGCGTCGGTCTGTAGCTCAAAGGGTTGACTAAAATCCGGACAGGTGAGCACTGGTGCACTAGTTAGTGCCGCTTTCAACTGATCGAAGGCTTGTTGTTGAGCGTCCTCCCACTTCCACGGTTGTGCTTTCCTCAGCAGCTTAGTAAGCGGGGCCACAAGCTTAGCGAAGTCGGCCACGAAGCGTCTGTACCACGAAGCAGCTCCCAGAAACTGTCGTAGTTCACGTATCCTTTTCGGTGCCGGAATATCAACGATGGCTGCTACCTTTGCGGGGTCCGTTTTTATCCCTTCTGCGGTGATTACGTGTCCTAGATACTGAATGGAGCTCTGCGCGAACTGAGACTTCTCGGAATTGATTTGCAGGTTGGCGAAATACCTCCTTCAAGTGTTCCATGTGCTCGGAGAGGTTAGAACTTAGCACGACGATGTCATCCAAGTACGCAAATGCGTGTGGCTCCATCTCGGGTCCGATAACGGTGTCCAGTAAAGGTTGGAAAGTGGCGGGGGCTGCGTGCAGTCCAAACGGCATAACTTTGAACTGGTACAGACCTCGGCCGGGTACGGTGAAGGCAGTTAGTGGACGACTCTCTGGTGTTAACGGTACCTGCCAGTATCCTTGTTTTAAGTCGATCGTGGAGAAGTATCGCGCTTGCCTCAGGCGGTCCAAGATGGCGGTTATGTACGGTAACGGGTACGCGTCTTTCTCGGTTACGGCGTTGAGTCGTCTAAAGTCCACACAGAATCGCGGCTTGCCATCTTTCTTACGTACGATAACCACAGGTGAGCTCCACGCACTGTGTGAGCGTTCAACGATGCCTTCCTTCAACATACGTTCGACTTCCTCGTCAATAACAGCTTGCATTTTCGGATTACGGGGCTGGTATCGTTGTTTGATGGGTGTCTGATCGCGTAGCCGGATGTGGTGGTTCACTAGCTGCGTGCCTCCTTTCATACTTTGAAACTTCGCGAGCTCACTAGCTAGGAAGTCTGTCAGTCGCGGTTCCTTGGCGTTTATTACCATTCCATATGCCCGAATGGCGTCCATACCTAGTAACACGCGGTTGTTGAGTGTAGGTAGTCACATGAAGGTCATCCTTTGCCAGATGTCTCCGATCCTACATCCCACCGTACATTCTTCGTCAATGTCAGTGGTGACGCCGTTTGCCATTCTCGCCTGTGTGAAGCGGGCGGGTCGGTACTCAGCACGATGGTGACGTAGTGCTGCAAACAGACTTTCGTCTACGTACGAGCACATGGCACCGGTGTCGACGAGAGCAGGCCCAGTCCAGTCGCCAATGGTGGCATTCACGAATATCCGTCCGTCCGGGATTGGATCTGCGTTCAGCGTGGAGATTGTGTTGCGGAGGGTCGGGGTGTTGCTGGTGCGGTTCGGCTGGCCCCCCTCCTTTCGGGAGGAAACCTTACCTCGGATGAATTATTTAACTCAGCAGTAGAATTGATGAAAGGTAGCGCTCTGATCTGGTATCGGGCCATCAAATCGGAGATACACACCTGGGAAGACTTCGCGACCCGGTTACGACGAGAATTCGAACCATATGATTACGAACACGAGCTCTGGAAAGAGATTCGCGCACGTACTCAGGGACCACACGAACGCGTCGGATCATATTTTGCTTGCATGGTAAATTTATTTGCTAGACTCCCACTTCCCGCTCCCGAAGATGAAAAGCTCGCGATTCTTCGACGTAACATGGCACCCTACTTTATTCATAATACCGGCCTAATTGACTTTACTTCCGTTGAACTCTTACGAGACACTTGTAAACGCTTAGAAGCAAATCGTTCCCGCGCGACAAATTTCCAACCCCCACCGACTAACAAACATAAACTACTAGAACCCGATCTCGCTTGCCCAACGAAATCTCGAGCCTCTGTCAATAGTATCAATGAATCTAGCGTACCAACCCGACAGGACAACGTTCATTGTTGGAATTGTCGCAAATCCGGACATTTTTACTCGGCTTGTCGAGCCCCGAGGACCAAATTCTGTTATTCTTGTGGTACCTGTAACCATACGAAAGCCTCATGTCCGAAATGCAACCAACAGACAAAAAACTAGTTGCGGGTCGGAAATTCTTGAACCGAACATCCCCCACCCCCGAGCAACTCAAGGTTCAAAGTCAACAATGGGAAGCATGGCTGTCCACTATAAGTGACACTCTCATTAGACCTAAACTAGATTATTTCCTTTCATCCTGCCCGAACGATTCTCGACCGCATGTCGAAGTTTCCATTTACGGTTATAAATTTCACGGGTTACTAGATTCCGGAGCATCCAGCACTGTGATAGGTAGAGCAGGCTGGGATGTCTTGCAACATTTAAACTTGACGATTCGTAACAAGAATTCTCTGTCGTGTCGCATCGCTAACGGTAGTCAATGTCCCTGTGTCGGTACCATACGTGTACCCATCAAATTAGGAAACAAAGTTCAATTTATCGAAGCCATGATTGTACTAGACTTACCGCATGGACTTATTTTAGGCGTCGATTTTTGGGGGGCAAATGAAACTACTTCCTGACCTGTCGACTGGTTCATGGACCTTCATTGACTCCCTAGCACACGAACCCCCGGATGTATTACTAGATGAGACCAATTTAACGCCAGATGAGAAAACCATATTAACGAAACTAGTCGCGAAACATTTTAATACAATGGGAAATAAATTAGGATGTACTACGTTAGTCCAACATGAAATAACGACACAAGCAACACCAATAAAACAACGATATTACCCAGTCAACCCTAAGGTACAAATACACTTAGACAATGAACTAGATCAAATGTTAACAGCCGGTATCGTGGAACCATCCAACAGCCCTTGGTCCAGCCCTGTACTGCTCGTTCGAAAACCTAACGGAACCTTTCGCTTTGTAGTCGACTATCGAAAACTAAACGCGACGCATACCCCCTTCCGTACGTAAACTCCATCTTAGACAAACTACGAAACTCACGTTATCTCACTTCAATTGATCTGAAATCGGCCTATTGGCAGATTCCCGTTGTCCCAGACAGCAAAGAGAAGACCGCGCTCACAGTTCCGGGACGCGGACTGTATCAATTCAACAGAATGCCCTTCGGTTTACACAATTCACCTGCTACCTGGCAACGCTTGATGGACAATATGTTTGGCCCATCCTTCGAGCCATACGTTTTCGTGTACCTGGACGACATCATAATCACCACCCCGACCTTTGAAAAACATATCGAAATTCTAAACGCTGTATTGAACAAAATTATAGACGCAGGTATGACAGTAAACAAAGAAAAGTGTAGTTTCTGTCGCTCAGAACTTCGCTACCTCGGTTATGTAGTTGACAAATCCGGTCTACATGTAGATCCAGACAAGGTTAAAGCTATCCTCGATATACCGCCCCCGACGAACGTCTCCGAAGTACGACGCTTTGTAGGAGTAGCCTCGTGGTACCGCCGTTTCATTCCCAACTTTTCAACCATTATCGCCCCTTGAACTTCATTATTTCGTAAAGCCAAATCATGGAAATGGAATGAGAATTGTCAAACTTCTTTTGAGATGATCAAAGAACGACTAACGTGTTTTACATTATATAACATTTAACAAACATTTAGAGGAAGTGAAAAAAAGAAACTTTGCATAAAGAAATGAACCAGCCAGCTCTTCATAGGGCGTATCGATCGATGGAAACAAAGTCTGGAACCGCATACACTGGTAGTAGTAGTGAAGCAGTTGTCAACGTGAGCTACGTGGCCTAGAATACCACGAAGTACGCATGCGCGAAGTAAGCAAAGCCCGATTCCGAATCCATGGCATTTGTACATGAGCAATGGGCAGATTCGGCCGTTTCGTCGTCAGTATTGGTCACTATGTTTTTGCCGTTTCTGACAACTTTTTTTTATATATGACACAATTACGTAACAAAAAAATAAAACTACACGAAATTATAATAATTTTGACGGAAATTTGTATTTATCATAGCTATTGACAGATATGGTATAACATAAATTTATATATATTTATATAATTTATATAATATTTATTACAACAAAAATTTGGCCATGGGGCGTATCGGTCCAGCTCTTCTGATTTCTATTTCACTTCTGAGAAGGTTGAGGTGCAGCTTCCTCACCAGGTTGTGGGCGGGCAGAACATATCGTACAATTAGATTCTCGGCTGGATGCGATCCATTGCCTTATCCGTTCTAAGTCGCCACTGGTGTCCACATTATTTGTTATGGATTGAGACGAGGCAGTGTTATATGTTGCTGTGGACGTCGTTTGTGGCAAGAGCGTTATTTCACTATCTGCCTGGCAAACAGGATTCGTATAACTTCTCCGCTCCTCCGAGTTCATCCGCTGCCACATCCTCCATGCATTTCGATCTAACTCTTCTAAAGTCGCACAATACCTTGCGTGGAGGTGGCAGTATTCCCTGTAGAATACTCTGTCCTGCGTCCGGCTATTGCTATTCTCTGCAGTTTCGCAATTCTCTGTACCTGCAGTGGACCACGAAGCACCCATCTTGACGTTGTCAAATTAAAAATTCAAATGAATGTTATTTGTTTTTCGTCGTTGCCATGGTAACAATATACTACTATATTTTGTTCAATATGGTCGTTATTTTGTTCTTCACAGCATACTGATATTATTACTAACTAAAGTGAAGTTTCGAATCGCGGTAAAATAACATTTTTCTTGATTAATATATTCACTATGGACGTATCATTATTAACTCGTACTGAACTGTCGCACGAATTAACCGCGAGAGATTATAAGAATGTAGATGCGCGATCCGTTCCGGAAATGCGCAAAATAATAACGCGATGCTTGAAAGGCGAAACCGTTACGGGACCACCAGCACTCGATAATAGCGAAGCCGATCCTGTACTCGAAATCGAAATTTGTACAGAGAAATTTAACGAACTGAAAGACATAGAAGTTCACGGTACGGAACAATCCCTAGCCTTCCGACGCTTCACAACTAAGGTAGCGCACCTGTTAGGCCGAATATCGCGAATCAAAACAGATCAACCTGACTTAATACAGACCATTAAAGCGTTACGTGGCGACCTGATTGAGTTAGAAACACAAGTACTAGACTCCATGCCCCCTGACGACACAGATAAACCAATAACGATAACGACAACGAAGGTCATTGACCCCCACCTCCCGAAACGTAAACAGATTCCAGTTAGCCAATGGGGACTAACATTTAGCGGTGATGATGATCATACCAGCGTTGGCGCATTCTTAGAACGCGTAGAAGAATTTCGCAATTCACGAAACCTTACCTCGGATGAATTATTTAACTCAGCAGTAGAATTGATGAAAGGTAGCGCTCTGATCTGGTATCGGGCCATCAAATCGGAGATACACACTTGGGAAGACTTCGCGACCCGGTTACGACGAGAATTCGAACCATATGATTACGAACACGAGCTCTGGAAAGAGATTCGCGCACGCACTCAGGGACCACACGAACGCGTCGGATCATATTTTGCTTGCATGGTAAATTTATTTGCTAGACTCCCACTTTCCGCTCCCGAAGATGAAAAGCTCGCGATTCTTCGACGTAACATGGCACCCTACTTTATTCATAATACCGGCCTAATTGACTTTACTTCCGTTGAACTCTTACGAGACACTTGCAAACGCTTAGAAGCAAATCGTTCCCGCGCGACAAATTTCCAACCCCCACCGACTAACAAACATAAACTACTAGAACCCGATCTCGCTTGCCCAACGAAATCTCGAGCCTCTGTCAATAGTATCAATGAATCTAGCGTACCAACCCGACAGGACAACGTTCATTGTTGGAATTGTCGCAAATCCGGACATTTTTATTCGGCTTGTCGAGCCCCGAGGACCAAATTCTGTTATTCTTGTGGTACCTGTAACCATACGAAAGCCTCATGTCCGAAATGCAACCAACAGACAAAAAACTAGTTGCGGGTCGGAAATTCTTGAACCGAACATCCCCCACCCCCGAGCAACTCGAGGTTCAAAGTCAACAATGGGAAGCATGGCTGTCCACTATAAGTGACACTCTCATTAGACCTAAACTAGATTATTTCCTTTCATCCTGCCCGAACGATTCTCGACCGCATCTCGAAGTTTCCATTTACGGTTATAAATTTCACGGGTTACTAGATTCCGGAGCATCCAGCACTGTGATAGGTAGAGCAGGCTGGGATGTCTTGCAACATTTAAACTTGACGATTCGTAACAAGAATTCTCTGTCGTGTCGCATCGCTAACGGTAGTCAATGTCCCTGTGTCGGTACCATACGTGTACCCATCAAATTAGGAAACAAAGTTCAATTTATCGAAGCCATGATTGTACTAGACTTACCGCATGGACTTATTTTAGGCGTCGATTTTTGGGGGGCAAATGAAACTACTTCCTGACCTGTCGACTGGTTCATGGACCTTCATTGACTCCCTAGCACACGAACCCCCGGATGTATTACTAGATGAGACCAATTTAACGCCAGATGAGAAAACCATATTAACGAAACTAGTCGCGAAACATTTTAATACAATGGGAAATAAATTAGGATGTACTACGTTAGTCCAACATGAAATAACGACACAAGCAACACCAATAAAACAACGATATTACCCAGTCAACCCTAAGGTACAAATACACTTAGACAATGAACTAGATCAAATGTTAACAGCCGGTATCGTGGAACCATCCAACAGCCCTTGGTCCAGCCCTGTACTGCTCGTTCGAAAACCTAACGGAACCTTTCGCTTTGTAGTCGACTATCGAAAACTAAACGCGACGCATACCCCCTTCCGTACGTAAACTCCATCTTAGACAAACTACGAAACTCACGTTATCTCACTTCAATTGATCTGAAATCGGCCTATTGGCAGATTCCCGTTGTCCCAGACAGCAAAGAGAAGACCGCGCTCACAGTTCCGGGACGCGGACTGTATCAATTCAACAGAATGCCCTTCGGTTTACACAATTCACCTGCTACCTGGCAACGCTTGATGGACAATATGTTTGGCCCATCCTTCGAGCCATACGTTTTCGTGTACCTGGACGACATCATAATCACCACCCCGACCTTTGAAAAACATATCGAAATTCTAAACGCTGTATTGAACAAAATTATAGACGCAGGTATGACAGTAAACAAAGAAAAGTGTAGTTTCTGTCGCTCAGAACTTCGCTACCTCGGTTATGTAGTTGACAAATCCGGTCTACATGTAGATCCAGACAAGGTTAAAGCTATCCTCGATATACCGCCCCCGACGAACGTCTCCGAAGTACGACGCTTTGTAGGAGTAGCCTCGTGGTACCGCCGTTTCATTCCCAACTTTTCAACCATTATCGCCCCTTGAACTTCATTATTTCGTAAAGCCAAATCATGGAAATGGAATGAGAATTGTCAAACGTCTTTTGAGATGATCAAAGAACGACTAACGTGTTTTACATTATATAACATTTAACAAACATTTAGAGGAAGTGAAAAAAAGAAACTTTGCATAAAGAAATGAACCAGCCAGCTCTTCATAGGGCGTATCGATCGATGGAAACAAAGTCTGGAACCGCATACACTGGTAGTAGTAGTGAAGCAGTTGTCAACGTGAGCTACGTGGCCTAGAATACCACGAAGTACGCATGCGCGAAGTAAGCAAAGCCCGATTCCGAATCCATGGCATTTGTACATGAGCAATGGGCAGATTCGGCCGTTTCGTCGTCAGTATTGGTCACTATGTTTTTGCCGTTTCTGACAACTTTTTTTTATATATGACACAATTACGTAACAAAAAAATAAAACTACACGAAATTATAATAATTTTGACGGAAATTTGTATTTATCATAGCTATTGACAGATATGGTATAACATAAATTTATATATATTTATATAATTTATATAATATTTATTACAACAAAAATTTGGCCATGGGGCGTATCGGTCCAGCTCTTCTGATTTCTATTTCACTTCTGAGAAGGTTGAGGTGCAGCTTCCTCACCAGGTTGTGGGCGGGCAGAACATATCGTACAATTAGATTCTCGGCTGGATGCGATCCATTGCCTTATCCGTTCTAAGTCGCCACTGGTGTCCACATTATTTGTTATGGATTGAGACGAGGCAGTGTTATATGTTGCTGTGGACGTCGTTTGTGGCAAGAGCGTTATTTCACTATCTGCCTGGCAAACAGGATTCGTATAACTTCTCCGCTCCTCCGAGTTCATCCGCTGCCACATCCTCCATGCATTTCGATCTAACTCTTCTAAAGTCGCACAATACCTTGCGTGGAGGTGGCAGTATTCCCTGTAGAATACTCTGTCCTGCGTCCGGCTATTGCTATTCTCTGCAGTTTCGCAATTCTCTGTACCTGCAGTGGACCACGAAGCACCCATCTTGACGTTGTCAAATTAAAAATTCAAATGAATGTTATTTGTTTTTCGTCGTTGCCATGGTAACAATATACTACTATATTTTGTTCAATATGGTCGTTATTTTGTTCTTCACAGCATACTGATATTATTACTAACTAAAGTGAAGTTTCGAATCGCGGTAAAATAACATTTTTCTTGATTAATATATTCACTATGGACGTATCATTATTAACTCGTACTGAACTGTCGCACGAATTAACCGCGAGAGATTATAAGAATGTAGATGCGCGATCCGTTCCGGAAATGCGCAAAATAATAACGCGATGCTTGAAAGGCGAAACCGTTACGGGACCACCAGCACTCGATAATAGCGAAGCCGATCCTGTACTCGAAATCGAAATTTGTACAGAGAAATTTAACGAACTGAAAGACATAGAAGTTCACGGTACGGAACAATCCCTAGCCTTCCGACGCTTCACAACTAAGGTAGCGCACCTGTTAGGCCGAATATCGCGAATCAAAACAGATCAACCTGACTTAATACAGACCATTAAAGCGTTACGTGGCGACCTGATTGAGTTAGAAACACAAGTACTAGACTCCATGCCCCCTGACGACACAGATAAACCAATAACGATAACGACAACGAAGGTCATTGACCCCCACCTCCCGAAACGTAAACAGATTCCAGTTAGCCAATGGGGACTAACATTTAGCGGTGATGATGATCATACCAGCGTTGGCGCATTCTTAGAACGCGTAGAAGAATTTCGCAATTCACGAAACCTTACCTCGGATGAATTATTTAACTCAGCAGTAGAATTGATGAAAGGTAGCGCTCTGATCTGGTATCGGGCCATCAAATCGGAGATACACACTTGGGAAGACTTCGCGACCCGGTTACGACGAGAATTCGAACCATATGATTACGAACACGAGCTCTGGAAAGAGATTCGCGCACGCACTCAGGGACCACACGAACGCGTCGGATCATATTTTGCTTGCATGGTAAATTTATTTGCTAGACTCCCACTTTCCGCTCCCGAAGATGAAAAGCTCGCGATTCTTCGACGTAACATGGCACCCTACTTTATTCATAATACCGGCCTAATTGACTTTACTTCCGTTGAACTCTTACGAGACACTTGCAAACGCTTAGAAGCAAATCGTTCCCGCGCGACAAATTTCCAACCCCCACCGACTAACAAACATAAACTACTAGAACCCGATCTCGCTTGCCCAACGAAATCTCGAGCCTCTGTCAATAGTATCAATGAATCTAGCGTACCAACCCGACAGGACAACGTTCATTGTTGGAATTGTCGCAAATCCGGACATTTTTACTCGGCTTGTCGAGCCCCGAGGACCAAATTCTGTTATTCTTGTGGTACCTGTAACCATACGAAAGCCTCATGTCCGAAATGCAACCAACAGACAAAAAACTAGTTGCGGGTCGGAAATTCTTGAACCGAACATCCCCCACCCCCGAGCAACTCGAGGTTCAAAGTCAACAATGGGAAGCATGGCTGTCCACTATAAGTGACACTCTCATTAGACCTAAACTAGATTATTTCCTTTCATCCTGCCCGAACGATTCTCGACCGCATCTCGAAGTTTCCATTTACGGTTATAAATTTCACGGGTTACTAGATTCCGGAGCATCCAGCACTGTGATAGGTAGAGCAGGCTGGGATGTCTTGCAACATTTAAACTTGACGATTCGTAACAAGAATTCTCTGTCGTGTCGCATCGCTAACGGTAGTCAATGTCCCTGTGTCGGTACCATACGTGTACCCATCAAATTAGGAAACAAAGTTCAATTTATCGAAGCCATGATTGTACTAGACTTACCGCATGGACTTATTTTAGGCGTCGATTTTTGGGGGGCAAATGAAACTACTTCCTGACCTGTCGACTGGTTCATGGACCTTCATTGACTCCCTAGCACACGAACCCCCGGATGTATTACTAGATGAGACCAATTTAACGCCAGATGAGAAAACCATATTAACGAAACTAGTCGCGAAACATTTTAATACAATGGGAAATAAATTAGGATGTACTACGTTAGTCCAACATGAAATAACGACACAAGCAACACCAATAAAACAACGATATTACCCAGTCAACCCTAAGGTACAAATACACTTAGACAATGAACTAGATCAAATGTTAACAGCCGGTATCGTGGAACCATCCAACAGCCCTTGGTCCAGCCCTGTACTGCTCGTTCGAAAACCTAACGGAACCTTTCGCTTTGTAGTCGACTATCGAAAACTAAACGCGACGCATACCCCCTTCCGTACGTAAACTCCATCTTAGACAAACTACGAAACTCACGTTATCTCACTTCAATTGATCTGAAATCGGCCGATTGGCAGATTCCCGTTGTCCCAGACAGCAAAGAGAAGACCGCGTTCACAGTTCCGGGACGCGGACTGTATCAATTCAACAGAATGCCCTTCGGTTTACACAATTCACCTGCTACCTGGCAACGCTTGATGGACAATATGTTTGGCCCATCCTTCGAGCCATACGTTTTCGTGTACCTGGACGACATCATAATCACCACCCCGACCTTTGAAAAACATATCGAAATTCTAAACGCTGTATTGAACAAAATTATAGACGCAGGTTTGACAGTAAACAAAGAAAAGTGTAGTTTCTGTCGCTCAGAACTTCGCTACCTCGGTTATGTAGTTGACAAATCCGGTCTACATGTAGATCCAGACAAGGTTAAAGCTATCCTCGATATACCGCCCCCGACGAACGTCTCCGAAGTACGACGCTTTGTAGGAGTAGCCTCGTGGTACCGCCGTTTCATTCCCAACTTTTCAACCATTATCGCCCCTTTAACTTCATTATTTCGTAAAGCCAAATCATGGAAATGGAATGAGAATTGTCAAACGTCTTTTGAGATGATCAAAGAACGACTAACGTGTTTTACATTATATAACATTTAACAAACATTTAGAGCAAGTGAAAAAAAAAAAAGAAACTTTGCATAAAGAAATGAACCAACCAGCTCTTCATAGGGCGTATCGATCGATGGAAGCAAAGTCTGGAACCGCATACACTGGTAGTAGTAGTGAAGCAGTTGTCAACGTGAGCTACGTGACCTAGAATACCACGAAGTACGCATGCGCGAAGTAAGCAAAGCCCGATTCCGAATCCATGGCATTTGTACATGAGCAATGGGCAGATTCGGCCGTTTCGTCGTCAGTATTGGTCAGTATGTTTTTGCCGTTTCTGACAACTTTTTTTTATATATGATACAATTACGTAACAAAAAAATAAAACTACACGAAATTATAATAATTTTGACGGAAATTTGTATTTATCATAGCTATTGACAGATATGGTATAACATAAATTTATATATATTTATATAATTTATATAATATTTATTACAACAAAAATTTGGCCATGGGGCGTATCGGTCCAGCTCTTCTGATTTCTATTTCACTTCTGAGAAGGTTGAGGTGCAGCTTCCTCACCAGGTTGTGGGCGGGCAGAACATATCGTACAATTAGATTCTCGGCTGGATGCGATCCATTGCCTTATCTGTTCTAAGTCGCCACTGGTGTCCACATTATTTGTTATGGATTGAGACGAGGCAGTGTTATATGTTGCTGTGGACGTCGTTTGTGACAAGAGCGTTATTTCACTATCTGCCTGGCAAACAGGATTCGTATAACTTCTCCGCTCCTCCGAGTTCATCCGCTGCCACATCCTCCATGCATTTCGATCTAACTCTTCTAAAGTCGCACAATACCTTGCGTGGAGGTGGCAGTATTCCCTGTAGAATACTCTGTCCTGCGTCCGGCTATTGCTATTCTCTGCAGTTTCGCAATTCTCTGTACCTGCAGTGGACCACGAAGCACCCATCTTGACGTTGTCAAATTAAAAATTCAAATGAATGTTATTTGTTTTTCGTCGTTGCCATGGTAACAATATACTACTATATTTTGTTCAATATGGTCGTTATTTTGTTCTTCACAGCATACTGATATTATTACTAACTAAAGTGAAGTTTCGAATCGCGGTAAAATAACATTTTTCTTGATTAATATATTCACTATGGACGTATCATTATTAACTCGTACTGAACTGTCGCACGAATTAACCGCGAGAGATTATAAGAATGTAGATGCGCGATCCGTTCCGGAAATGCGCAAAATAATAACGCGATGCTTGAAAGGCGAAACCGTTACGGGACCACCAGCACTCGATAATAGCGAAGCCGATCCTGTACTCGAAATCGAAATTTGTACAGAGAAATTTAACGAACTGAAAGACATAGAAGTTCACGGTACGGAACAATCCCTAGCCTTCCGACGCTTCACAACTAAGGTAGCGCACCTGTTAGGCCGAATATCGCGAATCAAAACAGATCAACCTGACTTAATACAGACCATTAAAGCGTTACGTGGCGACCTGATTGAGTTAGAAACACAAGTACTAGACTCCATGCCCCCTGACGACACAGATAAACCAATAACGATAACGACAACGAAGGTCATTGACCCCCACCTCCCGAAACGTAAACAGATTCCAGTTAGCCAATGGGGACTAACATTTAGCGGTGATGATGATCATACCAGCGTTGGCGCATTCTTAGAACGCGTAGAAGAATTTCGCAATTCACGAAACCTTACCTCGGATGAATTATTTAACTCAGCAGTAGAATTGATGAAAGGTAGCGCTCTGATCTGGTATCGGGCCATCAAATCGGAGATACACACTTGGGAAGACTTCGCGACCCGGTTACGACGAGAATTCGAACCATATGATTACGAACACGAGCTCTGGAAAGAGATTCGCGCACGCACTCAGGGACCACACGAACGCGTCGGATCATATTTTGCTTGCATGGTAAATTTATTTGCTAGACTCCCACTTTCCGCTCCCGAAGATGAAAAGCTCGCGATTCTTCGACGTAACATGGCACCCTACTTTATTCATAATACCGGCCTAATTGACTTTACTTCCGTTGAACTCTTACGAGACACTTGCAAACGCTTAGAAGCAAATCGTTCCCGCGCGACAAATTTCCAACCCCCACCGACTAACAAACATAAACTACTAGAACCCGATCTCGCTTGCCCAACGAAATCTCGAGCCTCTGTCAATAGTATCAATGAATCTAGCGTACCAACCCGACAGGACAACGTTCATTGTTGGAATTGTCGCAAATCCGGACATTTTTACTCGGCTTGTCGAGCCCCGAGGACAAAATTCTGTTATTCTTGTGGTACCTGTAACCATACGAAAGCCTCATGTCCGAAATGCAACCAACAGACAAAAAACTAGTTGCGGGTCGGAAATTCTTGAACCGAACATCCCCCACCCCCGAGCAACTCGAGGTTCAAAGTCAACAATGGGAAGCATGGCTGTCCACTATAAGTGACACTCTCATTAGACCTAAACTAGATTATTTCCTTTCATCCTGCCCGAACGATTCTCGACCGCATCTCGAAGTTTCCATTTACGGTTATAAATTTCACGGGTTACTAGATTCCGGAGCATCCAGCACTGTGATAGGTAGAGCAGGCTGGGATGTCTTGCAACATTTAAACTTGACGATTCGTAACAAGAATTCTCTGTCGTGTCGCATCGCTAACGGTAGTCAATGTCCCTGTGTCGGTACCATACGTGTACCCATCAAATTAGGAAACAAAGTTCAATTTATCGAAGCCATGATTGTACTAGACTTACCGCATGGACTTATTTTAGGCGTCGATTTTTGGGGGGCAAATGAAACTACTTCCTGACCTGTCGACTGGTTCATGGACCTTCATTGACTCCCTAGCACACGAACCCCCGGATGTATTACTAGATGAGACCAATTTAACGCCAGATGAGAAAACCATATTAACGAAACTAGTCGCGAAACATTTTAATACAATGGGAAATAAATTAGGATGTACTACGTTAGTCCAACATGAAATAACGACACAAGCAACACCAATAAAACAACGATATTACCCAGTCAACCCTAAGGTACAAATACACTTAGACAATGAACTAGATCAAATGTTAACAGCCGGTATCGTGGAACCATCCAACAGCCCTTGGTCCAGCCCTGTACTGCTCGTTCGAAAACCTAACGGAACCTTTCGCTTTGTAGTCGACTATCGAAAACTAAACGCGACGCATACCCCCTTCCGTACGTAAACTCCATCTTAGACAAACTACGAAACTCACGTTATCTCACTTCAATTGATCTGAAATCGGCCGATTGGCAGATTCCCGTTGTCCCAGACAGCAAAGAGAAGACCGCGTTCACAGTTCCGGGACGCGGACTGTATCAATTCAACAGAATGCCCTTCGGTTTACACAATTCACCTGCTACCTGGCAACGCTTGATGGACAATATGTTTGGCCCATCCTTCGAGCCATACGTTTTCGTGTACCTGGACGACATCATAATCACCACCCCGACCTTTGAAAAACATATCGAAATTCTAAACGCTGTATTGAACAAAATTATAGACGCAGGTATGACAGTAAACAAAGAAAAGTGTAGTTTCTGTCGCTCAGAACTTCGCTACCTCGGTTATGTAGTTGACAAATCCGGTCTACATGTAGATCCAGACAAGGTTAAAGCTATCCTCGATATACCGCCCCCGACGAACGTCTCCGAAGTACGACGCTTTGTAGGAGTAGCCTCGTGGTACCGCCGTTTCATTCCCAACTTTTCAACCATTATCGCCCCTTTAACTTCATTATTTCGTAAAGCCAAATCATGGAAATGGAATGAGAATTGTCAAACGTCTTTTGAGATGATCAAAGAACGACTAACGTGTTTTACATTATATAACATTTAACAAACATTTAGAGCAAGTGAAAAAAAAAAGAAACTTTGCATAAAGAAATGAACCAACCAGCTCTTCATAGGGCGTATCGATCGATGGAAGCAAAGTCTGGAACCGCATACACTGGTAGTAGTAGTGAAGCAGTTGTCAACGTGAGCTACGTGACCTAGAATACCACGAAGTACGCATGCGCGAAGTAAGCAAAGCCCGATTCCGAATCCATGGCATTTGTACATGAGCAATGGGCAGATTCGGCCGTTTCGTCGTCAGTATTGGTCAGTATGTTTTTGCCGTTTCTGACAACTTTTTTTTATATATGATACAATTACGTAACAAAAAAATAAAACTACACGAAATTATAATAATTTTGACGGAAATTTGTATTTATCATAGCTATTGACAGATATGGTATAACATAAATTTATATATATTTATATAATTTATATAATATTTATTACAACAAAAATTTGGCCATGGGGCGTATCGGTCCAGCTCTTCTGATTTCTATTTCACTTCTGAGAAGGTTGAGGTGCAGCTTCCTCACCAGGTTGTGGGCGGGCAGAACATATCGTACAATTAGATTCTCGGCTGGATGCGATCCATTGCCTTATCCGTTCTAAGTCGCCACTGGTGTCCACATTATTTGTTATGGATTGAGACGAGGCAGTGTTATATGTTGCTGTGGACGTCGTTTGTGACAAGAGCGTTATTTCACTATCTGCCTGGCAAACAGGATTCGTATAACTTCTCCGCTCCTCCGAGTTCATCCGCTGCCACATCCTCCATGCATTTCGATCTAACTCTTCTAAAGTCGCACAATACCTTGCGTGGAGGTGGCAGTATTCCCTGTAGAATACTCTGTCCTGCGTCCGGCTATTGCTATTCTCTGCAGTTTCGCAATTCTCTGTACCTGCAGTGGACCACGAAGCACCCATCTTGACGTTGACAAATTAAAAATTCAAATGAATGTTATTTGTTTTTCGTCGTTGCCATGGTAACAATATACTACTATATTTTGTTCAATATGGTCGTTATTTTGTTCTTCACAGCATACTGATATTATTACTAACTAAAGTGAAGTTTCGAATCACGGTAAAATAACATTTTTCTTGATTAATATATTCACTATGGACGTATCATTATTAACTCGTACTGAACTGTCGCACGAATTAACCGCGAGAGATTATAAGAATGTAGATGCGCGATCCGTTCCGGAAATGCGCAAAATAATAACGCGATGCTTGAAAGGCGAAACCGTTACGGGACCACCAGCACTCGATAATAGCGAAGCCGATCCTGTACTCGAAATCGAAATTTGTACAGAGAAATTTAACGAACTGAAAGACATAGAAGTTCACGGTACGGAACAATCCCTAGCCTTCCGACGCTTCACAACTAAGGTAGCGCACCTGTTAGGCCGAATATCGCGAATCAAAACAGATCAACCTGACTTAATACAGACCATTAAAGCGTTACGTGGCGACCTGATTGAGTTAGAAACACAAGTACTAGACTCCATGCCCCCTGACGACACAGATAAACCAATAACGATAACGACAACGAAGGTCATTGACCCCCACCTCCCGAAACGTAAACAGATTCCAGTTAGCCAATGGGGACTAACATTTAGCGGTGATGATGATCATACCAGCGTTGGCGCATTCTTAGAACGCGTAGAAGAATTTCGCAATTCACGAAACCTTACCTCGGATGAATTATTTAACTCAGCAGTAGAATTGATGAAAGGTAGCGCTCTGATCTGGTATCGGGCCATCAAATCGGAGATACACACTTGGGAAGACTTCGCGACCCGGTTACGACGAGAATTCGAACCATATGATTACGAACACGAGCTCTGGAAAGAGATTCGCGCACGCACTCAGGGACCACACGAACGCGTCGGATCATATTTTGCTTGCATGGTAAATTTATTTGCTAGACTCCCACTTTCCGCTCCCGAAGATGAAAAGCTCGCGATTCTTCGACGTAACATGGCACCCTACTTTATTCATAATACCGGCCTAATTGACTTTACTTCCGTTGAACTCTTACGAGACACTTGCAAACGCTTAGAAGCAAATCGTTCCCGCGCGACAAATTTCCAACCCCCACCGACTAACAAACATAAACTACTAGAACCCGATCTCGCTTGCCCAACGAAATCTCGAGCCTCTGTCAATAGTATCAATGAATCTAGCGTACCAACCCGACAGGACAACGTTCATTGTTGGAATTGTCGCAAATCCGGACATTTTTACTCGGCTTGTCGAGCCCCGAGGACAAAATTCTGTTATTCTTGTGGTACCTGTAACCATACGAAAGCCTCATGTCCGAAATGCAACCAACAGACAAAAAACTAGTTGCGGGTCGGAAATTCTTGAACCGAACATCCCCCACCCCCGAGCAACTCGAGGTTCAAAGTCAACAATGGGAAGCATGGCTGTCCACTATAAGTGACACTCTCATTAGACCTAAACTAGATTATTTCCTTTCATCCTGCCCGAACGATTCTCGACCGCATCTCGAAGTTTCCATTTACGGTTATAAATTTCACGGGTTACTAGATTCCGGAGCATCCAGCACTGTGATAGGTAGAGCAGGCTGGGATGTCTTGCAACATTTAAACTTGACGATTCGTAACAAGAATTCTCTGTCGTGTCGCATCGCTAACGGTAGTCAATGTCCCTGTGTCGGTACCATACGTGTACCCATCAAATTAGGAAACAAAGTTCAATTTATCGAAGCCATGATTGTACTAGACTTACCGCATGGACTTATTTTAGGCGTCGATTTTTGGGGGGCAAATGAAACTACTTCCTGACCTGTCGACTGGTTCATGGACCTTCATTGACTCCCTAGCACACGAACCCCCGGATGTATTACTAGATGAGACCAATTTAACGCCAGATGAGAAAACCATATTAACGAAACTAGTCGCGAAACATTTTAATACAATGGGAAATAAATTAGGATGTACTACGTTAGTCCAACATGAAATAACGACACAAGCAACACCAATAAAACAACGATATTACCCAGTCAACCCTAAGGTACAAATACACTTAGACAATGAACTAGATCAAATGTTAACAGCCGGTATCGTGGAACCATCCAACAGCCCTTGGTCCAGCCCTGTACTGCTCGTTCGAAAACCTAACGGAACCTTTCGCTTTGTAGTCGACTATCGAAAACTAAACGCGACGCATACCCCCTTCCGTACGTAAACTCCATCTTAGACAAACTACGAAACTCACGTTATCTCACTTCAATTGATCTGAAATCGGCCGATTGGCAGATTCCCGTTGTCCCAGACAGCAAAGAGAAGACCGCGTTCACAGTTCCGGGACGCGGACTGTATCAATTCAACAGAATGCCCTTCGGTTTACACAATTCACCTGCTACCTGGCAACGCTTGATGGACAATATGTTTGGCCCATCCTTCGAGCCATACGTTTTCGTGTACCTGGACGACATCATAATCACCACCCCGACCTTTGAAAAACATATCGAAATTCTAAACGCTGTATTGAACAAAATTATAGACGCAGGTTTGACAGTAAACAAAGAAAAGTGTAGTTTCTGTCGCTCAGAACTTCGCTACCTCGGTTATGTAGTTGACAAATCCGGTCTACATGTAGATCCAGACAAGGTTAAAGCTATCCTCGATATACCGCCCCCGACGAACGTCTCCGAAGTACGACGCTTTGTAGGAGTAGCCTCGTGGTACCGCCGTTTCATTCCCAACTTTTCAACCATTATCGCCCCTTTAACTTCATTATTTCGTAAAGCCAAATCATGGAAATGGAATGAGAATTGTCAAACGTCTTTTGAGATGATCAAAGAACGACTAACGTGTTTTACATTATATAACATTTAACAAACATTTAGAGCAAGTGAAAAAAAAAAAAGAAACTTTGCATAAAGAAATGAACCAACCAGCTCTTCATAGGGCGTATCGATCGATGGAAGCAAAGTCTGGAACCGCATACACTGGTAGTAGTAGTGAAGCAGTTGTCAACGTGAGCTACGTGACCTAGAATACCACGAAGTACGCATGCGCGAAGTAAGCAAAGCCCGATTCCGAATCCATGGCATTTGTACATGAGCAATGGGCAGATTCGGCCGTTTCGTCGTCAGTATTGGTCAGTATGTTTTTGCCGTTTCTGACAACTTTTTTTTATATATGATACAATTACGTAACAAAAAAATAAAACTACACGAAATTATAATAATGTTGACGGAAATTTGTATTTATCATAGCTATTGACAGATATGGTATAACATAAATTTATATATATTTATATAATTTATATAATATTTATTACAACAAAAATTTGGCCATGGGGCGTATCGGTCCAGCTCTTCTGATTTCTATTTCACTTCTGAGAAGGTTGAGGTGCAGCTTCCTCACCAGGTTGTGGGCGGGCAGAACATATCGTACAATTAGATTCTCGGCTGGATGCGATCCATTGCCTTATCCGTTCTAAGTCGCCACTGGTGTCCACATTATTTGTTATGGATTGAGACGAGGCAGTGTTATATGTTGCTGTGGACGTCGTTTGTGACAAGAGCGTTATTTCACTATCTGCCTGGCAAACAGGATTCGTATAACTTCTCCGCTCCTCCGAGTTCATCCGCTGCCACATCCTCCATGCATTTCGATCTAACTCTTCTAAAGTCGCACAATACCTTGCGTGGAGGTGGCAGTATTCCCTGTAGAATACTCTGTCCTGCGTCCGGCTATTGCTATTCTCTGCAGTTTCGCAATTCTCTGTACCTGCAGTGGACCACGAAGCACCCATCTTGACGTTGACAAATTAAAAATTCAAATGAATGTTATTTGTTTTTCGTCGTTGCCATGGTAACAATATACTACTATATTTTGTTCAATATGGTCGTTATTTTGTTCTTCACAGCATACTGATATTATTACTAACTAAAGTGAAGTTTCGAATCACGGTAAAATAACATTTTTCTTGATTAATATATTCACTATGGACGTATCATTATTAACTCGTACTGAACTGTCGCACGAATTAACCGCGAGAGATTATAAGAATGTAGATGCGCGATCCGTTCCGGAAATGCGCAAAATAATAACGCGATGCTTGAAAGGCGAAACCGTTACGGGACCACCAGCACTCGATAATAGCGAAGCCGATCCTGTACTCGAAATCGAAATTTGTACAGAGAAATTTAACGAACTGAAAGACATAGAAGTTCACGGTACGGAACAATCCCTAGCCTTCCGACGCTTCACAACTAAGGTAGCGCACCTGTTAGGCCGAATATCGCGAATCAAAACAGATCAACCTGACTTAATACAGACCATTAAAGCGTTACGTGGCGACCTGATTGAGTTAGAAACACAAGTACTAGACTCCATGCCCCCTGACGACACAGATAAACCAATAACGATAACGACAACGAAGGTCATTGACCCCCACCTCCCGAAACGTAAACAGATTCCAGTTAGCCAATGGGGACTAACATTTAGCGGTGATGATGATCATACCAGCGTTGGCGCATTCTTAGAACGCGTAGAAGAATTTCGCAATTCACGAAACCTTACCTCGGATGAATTATTTAACTCAGCAGTAGAATTGATGAAAGGTAGCGCTCTGATCTGGTATCGGGCCATCAAATCGGAGATACACACTTGGGAAGACTTCGCGACCCGGTTACGACGAGAATTCGAACCATATGATTACGAACACGAGCTCTGGAAAGAGATTCGCGCACGCACTCAGGGACCACACGAACGCGTCGGATCATATTTTGCTTGCATGGTAAATTTATTTGCTAGACTCCCACTTTCCGCTCCCGAAGATGAAAAGCTCGCGATTCTTCGACGTAACATGGCACCCTACTTTATTCATAATACCGGCCTAATTGACTTTACTTCCGTTGAACTCTTACGAGACACTTGCAAACGCTTAGAAGCAAATCGTTCCCGCGCGACAAATTTCCAACCCCCACCGACTAACAAACATAAACTACTAGAACCCGATCTCGCTTGCCCAACGAAATCTCGAGCCTCTGTCAATAGTATCAATGAATCTAGCGTACCAACCCGACAGGACAACGTTCATTGTTGGAATTGTCGCAAATCCGGACATTTTTACTCGGCTTGTCGAGCCCCGAGGACCAAATTCTGTTATTCTTGTGGTACCTGTAACCATACGAAAGCCTCATGTCCGAAATGCAACCAACAGACAAAAAACTAGTTGCGGGTCGGAAATTCTTGAACCGAACATCCCCCACCCCCGAGCAACTCGAGGTTCAAAGTCAACAATGGGAAGCATGGCTGTCCACTATAAGTGACACTCTCATTAGACCTAAACTAGATTATTTCCTTTCATCCTGCCCGAACGATTCTCGACCGCATCTCGAAGTTTCCATTTACGGTTATAAATTTCACGGGTTACTAGATTCCGGAGCATCCAGCACTGTGATAGGTAGAGCAGGCTGGGATGTCTTGCAACATTTAAACTTGACGATTCGTAACAAGAATTCTCTGTCGTGTCGCATCGCTAACGGTAGTCAATGTCCCTGTGTCGGTACCATACGTGTACCCATCAAATTAGGAAACAAAGTTCAATTTATCGAAGCCATGATTGTACTAGACTTACCGCATGGACTTATTTTAGGCGTCGATTTTTGGGGGGCAAATGAAACTACTTCCTGACCATTGACTCCCTAGCACACGAACCCCCGGATGTATTACTAGATGAGACCAATTTAACGCCAGATGAGAAAACCATATTAACGAAACTAGTCGCGAAACATTTTAATACAATGGGAAATAAATTAGGATGTACTACGTTAGTCCAACATGAAATAACGACACAAGCAACACCAATAAAACAACGATATTACCCAGTCAACCCTAAGGTACAAATACACTTAGACAATGAACTAGATCAAATGTTAACAGCCGGTATCGTGGAACCATCCAACAGCCCTTGGTCCAGCCCTGTACTGCTCGTTCGAAAACCTAACGGAACCTTTCGCTTTGTAGTCGACTATCGAAAACTAAACGCGACGCATACCCCCTTCCGTACGTAAACTCCATCTTAGACAAACTACGAAACTCACGTTATCTCACTTCAATTGATCTGAAATCGGCCTATTGGCAGATTCCCGTTGTCCCAGACAGCAAAGAGAAGACCGCGCTCACAGTTCCGGGACACGGACTGTATCAATTCAACAGAATGCCCTTCGGTTTACACAATTCACCTGCTACCTGGCAACGCTTGATGGACAATATGTTTGGCCCATCCTTCGAGCCATACGTTTTCGTGTACCTGGACGACATCATAATCACCACCCCGACCTTTGAAAAACATATCGAAATTCTAAACGCTGTATTGAACAAAATTATAGACGCAGGTATGACAGTAAACAAAGAAAAGTGTAGTTTCTGTCGCTCAGAACTTCGCTACCTCGGTTATGTAGTTGACAAATCCGGTCTACATGTAGATCCAGACAAGGTTAAAGCTATCCTCGATATACCGCCCCCGACGAACGTCTCCGAAGTACGACGCTTTGTAGGAGTAGCCTCGTGGTACCGCCGTTTCATTCCCAACTTTTCAACCATTATCGCCCCTTTAACTTCATTATTTCGTAAAGCCAAATCATGGAAATGGAATGAGAATTGTCAAACGTCTTTTGAGATGATCAAAGAACGACTAACGTGTTTTACATTATATAACATTTAACAAACATTTAGAGCAAGTGAAAAAAAAAAAGAAACTTTGCATAAAGAAATGAACCAACCAGCTCTTCATAGGGCGTATCGATCGATGGAAGCAAAGTCTGGAACCGCATACACTGGTAGTAGTAGTGAAGCAGTTGTCAACGTGAGCTACGTGACCTAGAATACCACGAAGTACGCATGCGCGAAGTAAGCAAAGCCCGATTCCGAATCCATGGCATTTGTACATGAGCAATGGGCAGATTCGGCCGTTTCGTCGTCAGTATTGGTCAGTATGTTTTTGCCGTTTCTGACAACTTTTTTTTATATATGATACAATTACGTAACAAAAAAATAAAACTACACGAAATTATAATAATTTTGACGGAAATTTGTATTTATCATAGCTATTGACAGATATGGTATAACATAAATTTATATATATTTATATAATTTATATAATATTTATTACAACAAAAATTTGGCCATGGGGCGTATCGGTCCAGCTCTTCTGATTTCTATTTCACTTCTGAGAAGGTTGAGGTGCAGCTTCCTCACCAGGTTGTGGGCGGGCAGAACATATCGTACAATTAGATTCTCGGCTGGATGCGATCCATTGCCTTATCCGTTCTAAGTCGCCACTGGTGTCCACATTATTTGTTATGGATTGAGACGAGGCAGTGTTATATGTTGCTGTGGACGTCGTTTGTGACAAGAGCGTTATTTCACTATCTGCCTGGCAAACAGGATTCGTATAACTTCTCCGCTCCTCCGAGTTCATCCGCTGCCACATCCTCCATGCATTTCGATCTAACTCTTCTAAAGTCGCACAATACCTTGCGTGGAGGTGGCAATATTCCCTGTAGAATACTCTGTCCTGCGTCCGGCTATTGCTATTCTCTGCAGTTTCGCAATTCTCTGTACCTGCAGTGGACCACGAAGCACCCATCTTGACGTTGTCAAATTAAAAATTCAAATGAATGTTATTTGTTTTTCGTCGTTGCCATGGTAACAATATACTACTATATTTTGTTCAATATGGTCGTTATTTTGTTCTTCACAGCATACTGATATTATTACTAACTAAAGTGAAGTTTCGAATCGCGGTAAAATAACATTTTTCTTGATTAATATATTCACTATGGACGTATCATTATTAACTCGTACTGAACTGTCGCACGAATTAACCGCGAGAGATTATAAGAATGTAGATGCGCGATCCGTTCCGGAAATGCGCAAAATAATAACGCGATGCTTGAAAGGCGAAACCGTTACGGGACCACCAGCACTCGATAATAGCGAAGCCGATCCTGTACTCGAAATCGAAATTTGTACAGAGAAATTTAACGAACTGAAAGACATAGAAGTTCACGGTACGGAACAATCCCTAGCCTTCCGACGCTTCACAACTAAGGTAGCGCACCTGTTAGGCCGAATATCGCGAATCAAAACAGATCAACCTGACTTAATACAGACCATTAAAGCGTTACGTGGCGACCTGATTGAGTTAGAAACACAAGTACTAGACTCCATGCCCCCTGACGACACAGATAAACCAATAACGATAACGACAACGAAGGTCATTGACCCCCACCTCCCGAAACGTAAACAGATTCCAGTTAGCCAATGGGGACTAACATTTAGCGGTGATGATGATCATACCAGCGTTGGCGCATTCTTAGAACGCGTAGAAGAATTTCGCAATTCACGAAACCTTACCTCGGATGAATTATTTAACTCAGCAGTAGAATTGATGAAAGGTAGCGCTCTGATCTGGTATCGGGCCATCAAATCGGAGATACACACTTGGGAAGACTTCGCGACCCGGTTACGACGAGAATTCGAACCATATGATTACGAACACGAGCTCTGGAAAGAGATTCGCGCACGCACTCAGGGACCACACGAACGCGTCGGATCATATTTTGCTTGCATGGTAAATTTATTTGCTAGACTCCCACTTTCCGCTCCCGAAGATGAAAAGCTCGCGATTCTTCGACGTAACATGGCACCCTACTTTATTCATAATACCGGCCTAATTGACTTTACTTCCGTTGAACTCTTACGAGACACTTGCAAACGCTTAGAAGCAAATCGTTCCCGCGCGACAAATTTCCAACCCCCACCGACTAACAAACATAAACTACTAGAACCCGATCTCGCTTGCCCAACGAAATCTCGAGCCTCTGTCAATAGTATCAATGAATCTAGCGTACCAACCCGACAGGACAACGTTCATTGTTGGAATTGTCGCAAATCCGGACATTTTTACTCGGCTTGTCGAGCCCCGAGGACCAAATTCTGTTATTCTTGTGGTACCTGAAACCATACGAAAGCCTCATGTCCGAAATGCAACCAACAGACAAAAAACTAGTTGCGGGTCGGAAATTTTTGAACCGAACATCCCCCACCCCCGAGCAACTCGAGGTTCAAAGTCAACAATGGGAAGCATGGCTGTCCACTATAAGTGACACTCTCATTAGACCTAAACTAGATTATTTCCTTTCATCCTGCCCGAACGATTCTCGACCGCATCTCGAAGTTTCCATTTACGGTTATAAATTTCACGGGTTACTAGATTCCGGAGCATCCAGCACTGTGATAGGTAGAGCAGGCTGGGATGTCTTGCAACATTTAAACTTGACGATTCGTAACAAGAATTCTCTGTCGTGTCGCATCGCTAACGGTAGTCAATGTCCCTGTGTCGGTACCATACGTGTACCCATCAAATTAGGAAACAAAGTTCAATTTATCGAAGCCATGATTGTACTAGACTTACCGCATGGACTTATTTTAGGCGTCGATTTTTGGGGGGCAAATGAAACTACTTCCTGACCTGTCGACTGGTTCATGGACCTTCATTGACTCCCTAGCACACGAACCCCCGGATGTATTACTAGATGAGACCAATTTAACGCCAGATGAGAAAACCATATTAACGAAACTAGTCGCGAAACATTTTAATACAATGGGAAATAAATTAGGATGTACTACGTTAGTCCAACATGAAATAACGACACAAGCAACACCAATAAAACAACGATATTACCCAGTCAACCCTAAGGTACAAATACACTTAGACAATGAACTAGATCAAATGTTAACAGCCGGTATCGTGGAACCATCCAACAGCCCTTGGTCCAGCCCTGTACTGCTCGTTCGAAAAACCTAACGGAACCTTTCGCTTTGTAGTCGACTATCGAAAACTAAACGCGACGCATACCCCCTTCCGTACGTAAACTCCATCTTAGACAAACTACGAAACTCACGTTATCTCACTTCAATTGATCTGAAATCGGCCTATTGGCAGATTCCCGTTGTCCCAGACAGCAAAGAGAAGACCGCGCTCACAGTTCCGGGACGCGGACTGTATCAATTCAACAGAATGCCCTTCGGTTTACACAATTCACCTGCCACCTGGCAACGCTTGATGGACAATATGTTTGGCCCATCCTTCGAGCCATACGTTTTCGTGTACCTGGACGACATCATAATCACCACCCCGACCTTTGAAAAACATATCGAAATTCTAAACGCTGTATTGAACAAAATTATAGACGCAGGTATGACAGTAAACAAAGAAAAGTGTAGTTTCTGTCGCTCAGAACTTCGCTACCTCGGTTATGTAGTTGACAAATCCGGTCTACATGTAGATCCAGACAAGGTTAAAGCTATCCTCGATATACCGCCCCCGACGAACGTCTCCGAAGTACGACGCTTTGTAGGAGTAGCCTCGTGGTACCGCCGTTTCATTCCCAACTTTTCAACCATTATCGCCCCTTTAACTTCATTATTTCGTAAAGCCAAATCATGGAAATGGAATGAGAATTGTCAAACGTCTTTTGAGATGATCAAAGAACGACTAACGTGTTTTACATTATATAACATTTAACAAACATTTAGAGCAAGTGAAAAAAATAGAAACTTTGCATAAAGAAATGAACCAGCCAGCTCTTCATAGGGCGTATCGATCGATGGAAGCAAAGTCTGGAACCGCATACACTGGTAGTAGTAGTGAAGCAGTTGTCAACGTGAGCTACGTGACCTAGAATACCACGAAGTACGCATGCGCGAAGTAAGCAAAGCCCGATTCCGAATCCATGGCATTTGTACATGAGCAATGGGCAGATTCGGCCGTTTCGTCGTCAGTATTGGTCAGTATGTTTTTGCCGTTTCTGACAACTTTTTTTTATATATGATACAATTACGTAACAAAAAAATAAAACTACACGAAATTATAATAATTTTGACGGAAATTTGTATTTATCATAGCTATTGACAGATATGGTATAACATAAATTTATATATATTTATATAATTTATATAATATTTATTACAACAAAAATTTGGCCATGGGGCGTATCGGTCCAGCTCTTCTGATTTCTATTTCACTTCTGAGAAGGTTGAGGTGCAGCTTCCTCACCAGGTTGTGGGCGGGCAGAACATATCGTACAATTAGATTCTCGGCTGGATGCGATCCATTGCCTTATCCGTTCTAAGTCGCCACTGGTGTCCACATTATTTGTTATGGATTGAGACGAGGCAGTGTTATATGTTGCTGTGGACGTCGTTTGTGACAAGAGCGTTATTTCACTATCTGCCTGGCAAACAGGATTCGTATAACTTCTCCGCTCCTCCGAGTTCATCCGCTGCCACATCCTCCATGCATTTCGATCTAACTCTTCTAAAGTCGCACAATACCTTGCGTGGAGGTGGCAGTATTCCCTGTAGAATACTCTGTCCTGCGTCCGGCTATTGCTATTCTCTGCAGTTTCGCAATTCTCTGTACCTGGACCACGAAGCACCCATCTTGACGTTGACAAATTAAAAATTCAAATGAATGTTATTTGTTTTTCGTCGTTGCCATGGTAACAATATACTACTATATTTTGTTCAATATGGTCGTTATTTTGTTCTTCACAGCATACTGATATTATTACTAACTAAAGTGAAGTTTCGAATCACGGTAAAATAACATTTTTCTTGATTAATATATTCACTATGGACGTATCATTATTAACTCGTACTGAACTGTCGCACGAATTAACCGCGAGAGATTATAAGAATGTAGATGCGCGATCCGTTCCGGAAATGCGCAAAATAATAACGCGATGCTTGAAAGGCGAAACCGTTACGGGACCACCAGCACTCGATAATAGCGAAGCCGATCCTGTACTCGAAATCGAAATTTGTACAGAGAAATTTAACGAACTGAAAGACATAGAAGTTCACGGTACGGAACAATCCCTAGCCTTCCGACGCTTCACAACTAAGGTAGCGCACCTGTTAGGCCGAATATCGCGAATCAAAACAGATCAACCTGACTTAATACAGACCATTAAAGCGTTACGTGGCGACCTGATTGAGTTAGAAACACAAGTACTAGACTCCATGCCCCCTGACGACACAGATAAACCAATAACGATAACGACAACGAAGGTCATTGACCCCCACCTCCCGAAACGTATACAGATTCCAGTTAGCCAATGGGGACTAACATTTAGCGGTGATGATGATCATACCAGCGTTGGCGCATTCTTAGAACGCGTAGAAGAATTTCGCAATTCACGAAACCTTACCTCGGATGAATTATTTAACTCAGCAGTAGAATTGATGAAAGGTAGCGCTCTGATCTGGTATCGGGCCATCAAATCGGAGATACACACTTGGGAAGACTTCGCGACCCGGTTACGACGAGAATTCGAACCATATGATTACGAACACGAGCTCTGGAAAGAGATTCGCGCACGCACTCAGGGACCACACGAACGCGTCGGATCATATTTTGCTTGCATGGTAAATTTATTTGCTAGACTCCCACTTTCCGCTCCCGAAGATGAAAAGCTCGCGATTCTTCGACGTAACATGGCACCCTACTTTATTCATAATACCGGCCTAATTGACTTTACTTCCGTTGAACTCTTACGAGACACTTGCAAACGCTTAGAAGCAAATCGTTCCCGCGCGACAAATTTCCAACCCCCACCGACTAACAAACATAAACTACTAGAACCCGATCTCGCTTGCCCAACGAAATCTCGAGCCTCTGTCAATAGTATCAATGAATCTAGCGTACCAACCCGACAGGACAACGTTCATTGTTGGAATTGTCGCAAATCCGGACATTTTTACTCGGCTTGTCGAGCCCCGAGGACCAAATTCTGTTATTCTTGTGGTACCTGAAACCATACGAAAGCCTCATGTCCGAAATGCAACCAACAGACAAAAAACTAGTTGCGGGTCGGAAATTTTTGAACCGAACATCCCCCACCCCCGAGCAACTCGAGGTTCAAAGTCAACAATGGGAAGCATGGCTGTCCACTATAAGTGACACTCTCATTAGACCTAAACTAGATTATTTCCTTTCATCCTGCCCGAACGATTCTCGACCGCATCTCGAAGTTTCCATTTACGGTTATAAATTTCACGGGTTACTAGATTCCGGAGCATCCAGCACTGTGATAGGTAGAGCAGGCTGGGATGTCTTGCAACATTTAAACTTGACGATTCGTAACAAGAATTCTCTGTCGTGTCGCATCGCTAACGGTAGTCAATGTCCCTGTGTCGGTACCATACGTGTACCCATCAAATTAGGAAACAAAGTTCAATTTATCGAAGCCATGATTGTACTAGACTTACCGCATGGACTTATTTTAGGCGTCGATTTTTGGGGGGCAAATGAAACTACTTCCTGACCTGTCGACTGGTTCATGGACCTTCATTGACTCCCTAGCACACGAACCCCCGGATGTATTACTAGATGAGACCAATTTAACGCCAGATGAGAAAACCATATTAACGAAACTAGTCGCGAAACATTTTAATACAATGGGAAATAAATTAGGATGTACTACGTTAGTCCAACATGAAATAACGACACAAGCAACACCAATAAAACAACGATATTACCCAGTCAACCCTAAGGTACAAATACACTTAGACAATGAACTAGATCAAATGTTAACAGCCGGTATCGTGGAACCATCCAACAGCCCTTGGTCCAGCCCTGTACTGCTCGTTCGAAAAACCTAACGGAACCTTTCGCTTTGTAGTCGACTATCGAAAACTAAACGCGACGCATACCCCCTTCCGTACGTAAACTCCATCTTAGACAAACTACGAAACTCACGTTATCTCACTTCAATTGATCTGAAATCGGCCTATTGGCAGATTCCCGTTGTCCCAGACAGCAAAGAGAAGACCGCGCTCACAGTTCCGGGACGCGGACTGTATCAATTCAACAGAATGCCCTTCGGTTTACACAATTCACCTGCTACCTGGCAACGCTTGATGGACAATATGTTTGGCCCATCCTTCGAGCCATACGTTTTCGTGTACCTGGACGACATCATAATCACCACCCCGACCTTTGAAAAACATATCGAAATTCTAAACGCTGTATTGAACAAAATTATAGACGCAGGTATGACAGTAAACAAAGAAAAGTGTAGTTTCTGTCGCTCAGAACTTCGCTACCTCGGTTATGTAGTTGACAAATCCGGTCTACATGTAGATCCAGACAAGGTTAAAGCTATCCTCGATATACCGCCCCCGACGAACGTCTCCGAAGTACGACGCTTTGTAGGAGTAGCCTCGTGGTACCGCCGTTTCATTCCCAACTTTTCAACCATTATCGCCCCTTTAACTTCATTATTTCGTAAAGCCAAATCATGGAAATGGAATGAGAATTGTCAAACGTCTTTTGAGATGATCAAAGAACGACTAACGTGTTTTACATTATATAACATTTAACAAACATTTAGAGCAAGTGAAAAAAATAGAAACTTTGCATAAAGAAATGAACCAGCCAGCTCTTCATAGGGCGTATCGATCGATGGAAGCAAAGTCTGGAACCGCATACACTGGTAGTAGTAGTGAAGCAGTTGTCAACGTGAGCTACGTGACCTAGAATACCACGAAGTACGCATGCGCGAAGTAAGCAAAGCCCGATTCCGAATCCATGGCATTTGTACATGAGCAATGGGCAGATTCGGCCGTTTCGTCGTCAGTATTGGTCAGTATGTTTTTGCCGTTTCTGACAACTTTTTTTTATATATGATACAATTACGTAACAAAAAAATAAAACTACACGAAATTATAATAATTTTGACGGAAATTTGTATTTATCATAGCTATTGACAGATATGGTATAACATAAATTTATATATATTTATATAATTTATATAATATTTATTACAACAAAAATTTGGCCATGGGGCGTATCGGTCCAGCTCTTCTGATTTCTATTTCACTTCTGAGAAGGTTGAGGTGCAGCTTCCTCACCAGGTTGTGGGCGGGCAGAACATATCGTACAATTAGATTCTCGGCTGGATGCGATCCATTGCCTTATCCGTTCTAAGTCGCCACTGGTGTCCACATTATTTGTTATGGATTGAGACGAGGCAGTGTTATATGTTGCTGTGGACGTCGTTTGTGACAAGAGCGTTATTTCACTATCTGCCTGGCAAACAGGATTCGTATAACTTCTCCGCTCCTCCGAGTTCATCCGCTGCCACATCCTCCATGCATTTCGATCTAACTCTTCTAAAGTCGCACAATACCTTGCGTGGAGGTGGCAGTATTCCCTGTAGAATACTCTGTCCTGCGTCCGGCTATTGCTATTCTCTGCAGTTTCGCAATTCTCTGTACCTGGACCACGAAGCACCCATCTTGACGTTGACAAATTAAAAATTCAAATGAATGTTATTTGTTTTTCGTCGTTGCCATGGTAACAATATACTACTATATTTTGTTCAATATGGTCGTTATTTTGTTCTTCACAGCATACTGATATTATTACTAACTAAAGTGAAGTTTCGAATCACGGTAAAATAACATTTTTCTTGATTAATATATTCACTATGGACGTATCATTATTAACTCGTACTGAACTGTCGCACGAATTAACCGCGAGAGATTATAAGAATGTAGATGCGCGATCCGTTCCGGAAATGCGCAAAATAATAACGCGATGCTTGAAAGGCGAAACCGTTACGGGACCACCAGCACTCGATAATAGCGAAGCCGATCCTGTACTCGAAATCGAAATTTGTACAGAGAAATTTAACGAACTGAAAGACATAGAAGTTCACGGTACGGAACAATCCCTAGCCTTCCGACGCTTCACAACTAAGGTAGCGCACCTGTTAGGCCGAATATCGCGAATCAAAACAGATCAACCTGACTTAATACAGACCATTAAAGCGTTACGTGGCGACCTGATTGAGTTAGAAACACAAGTACTAGACTCCATGCCCCCTGACGACACAGATAAACCAATAACGATAACGACAACGAAGGTCATTGACCCCCACCTCCCGAAACGTATACAGATTCCAGTTAGCCAATGGGGACTAACATTTAGCGGTGATGATGATCATACCAGCGTTGGCGCATTCTTAGAACGCGTAGAAGAATTTCGCAATTCACGAAACCTTACCTCGGATGAATTATTTAACTCAGCAGTAGAATTGATGAAAGGTAGCGCTCTGATCTGGTATCGGGCCATCAAATCGGAGATACACACTTGGGAAGACTTCGCGACCCGGTTACGACGAGAATTCGAACCATATGATTACGAACACGAGCTCTGGAAAGAGATTCGCGCACGCACTCAGGGACCACACGAACGCGTCGGATCATATTTTGCTTGCATGGTAAATTTATTTGCTAGACTCCCACTTTCCGCTCCCGAAGATGAAAAGCTCGCGATTCTTCGACGTAACATGGCACCCTACTTTATTCATAATACCGGCCTAATTGACTTTACTTCCGTTGAACTCTTACGAGACACTTGCAAACGCTTAGAAGCAAATCGTTCCCGCGCGACAAATTTCCAACCCCCACCGACTAACAAACATAAACTACTAGAACCCGATCTCGCTTGCCCAACGAAATCTCGAGCCTCTGTCAATAGTATCAATGAATCTAGCGTACCAACCCGACAGGACAACGTTCATTGTTGGAATTGTCGCAAATCCGGACATTTTTACTCGGCTTGTCGAGCCCCGAGGACCAAATTCTGTTATTCTTGTGGTACCTGAAACCATACGAAAGCCTCATGTCCGAAATGCAACCAACAGACAAAAAACTAGTTGCGGGTCGGAAATTTTTGAACCGAACATCCCCCACCCCCGAGCAACTCGAGGTTCAAAGTCAACAATGGGAAGCATGGCTGTCCACTATAAGTGACACTCTCATTAGACCTAAACTAGATTATTTCCTTTCATCCTGCCCGAACGATTCTCGACCGCATCTCGAAGTTTCCATTTACGGTTATAAATTTCACGGGTTACTAGATTCCGGAGCATCCAGCACTGTGATAGGTAGAGCAGGCTGGGATGTCTTGCAACATTTAAACTTGACGATTCGTAACAAGAATTCTCTGTCGTGTCGCATCGCTAACGGTAGTCAATGTCCCTGTGTCGGTACCATACGTGTACCCATCAAATTAGGAAACAAAGTTCAATTTATCGAAGCCATGATTGTACTAGACTTACCGCATGGACTTATTTTAGGCGTCGATTTTTGGGGGGCAAATGAAACTACTTCCTGACCTGTCGACTGGTTCATGGACCTTCATTGACTCCCTAGCACACGAACCCCCGGATGTATTACTAGATGAGACCAATTTAACGCCAGATGAGAAAACCATATTAACGAAACTAGTCGCGAAACATTTTAATACAATGGGAAATAAATTAGGATGTACTACGTTAGTCCAACATGAAATAACGACACAAGCAACACCAATAAAACAACGATATTACCCAGTCAACCCTAAGGTACAAATACACTTAGACAATGAACTAGATCAAATGTTAACAGCCGGTATCGTGGAACCATCCAACAGCCCTTGGTCCAGCCCTGTACTGCTCGTTCGAAAAACCTAACGGAACCTTTCGCTTTGTAGTCGACTATCGAAAACTAAACGCGACGCATACCCCCTTCCGTACGTAAACTCCATCTTAGACAAACTACGAAACTCACGTTATCTCACTTCAATTGATCTGAAATCGGCCTATTGGCAGATTCCCGTTGTCCCAGACAGCAAAGAGAAGACCGCGCTCACAGTTCCGGGACGCGGACTGTATCAATTCAACAGAATGCCCTTCGGTTTACACAATTCACCTGCTACCTGGCAACGCTTGATGGACAATATGTTTGGCCCATCCTTCGAGCCATACGTTTTCGTGTACCTGGACGACATCATAATCACCACCCCGACCTTTGAAAAACATATCGAAATTCTAAACGCTGTATTGAACAAAATTATAGACGCAGGTATGACAGTAAACAAAGAAAAGTGTAGTTTCTGTCGCTCAGAACTTCGCTACCTCGGTTATGTAGTTGACAAATCCGGTCTACATGTAGATCCAGACAAGGTTAAAGCTATCCTCGATATACCGCCCCCGACGAACGTCTCCGAAGTACGACGCTTTGTAGGAGTAGCCTCGTGGTACCGCCGTTTCATTCCCAACTTTTCAACCATTATCGCCCCTTTAACTTCATTATTTCGTAAAGCCAAATCATGGAAATGGAATGAGAATTGTCAAACGTCTTTTGAGATGATCAAAGAACGACTAACGTGTTTTACATTATATAACATTTAACAAACATTTAGAGCAAGTGAAAAAAATAGAAACTTTGCATAAAGAAATGAACCAGCCAGCTCTTCATAGGGCGTATCGATCGATGGAAGCAAAGTCTGGAACCGCATACACTGGTAGTAGTAGTGAAGCAGTTGTCAACGTGAGCTACGTGACCTAGAATACCACGAAGTACGCATGCGCGAAGTAAGCAAAGCCCGATTCCGAATCCATGGCATTTGTACATGAGCAATGGGCAGATTCGGCCGTTTCGTCGTCAGTATTGGTCAGTATGTTTTTGCCGTTTCTGACAACTTTTTTTTATATATGATACAATTACGTAACAAAAAAATAAAACTACACGAAATTATAATAATTTTGACGGAAATTTGTATTTATCATAGCTATTGACAGATATGGTATAACATAAATTTATATATATTTATATAATTTATATAATATTTATTACAACAAAAATTTGGCCATGGGGCGTATCGGTCCAGCTCTTCTGATTTCTATTTCACTTCTGAGAAGGTTGAGGTGCAGCTTCCTCACCAGGTTGTGGGCGGGCAGAACATATCGTACAATTAGATTCTCGGCTGGATGCGATCCATTGCCTTATCCGTTCTAAGTCGCCACTGGTGTCCACATTATTTGTTATGGATTGAGACGAGGCAGTGTTATATGTTGCTGTGGACGTCGTTTGTGACAAGAGCGTTATTTCACTATCTGCCTGGCAAACAGGATTCGTATAACTTCTCCGCTCCTCCGAGTTCATCCGCTGCCACATCCTCCATGCATTTCGATCTAACTCTTCTAAAGTCGCACAATACCTTGCGTGGAGGTGGCAGTATTCCCTGTAGAATACTCTGTCCTGCGTCCGGCTATTGCTATTCTCTGCAGTTTCGCAATTCTCTGTACCTGGACCACGAAGCACCCATCTTGACGTTGACAAATTAAAAATTCAAATGAATGTTATTTGTTTTTCGTCGTTGCCATGGTAACAATATACTACTATATTTTGTTCAATATGGTCGTTATTTTGTTCTTCACAGCATACTGATATTATTACTAACTAAAGTGAAGTTTCGAATCACGGTAAAATAACATTTTTCTTGATTAATATATTCACTATGGACGTATCATTATTAACTCGTACTGAACTGTCGCACGAATTAACCGCGAGAGATTATAAGAATGTAGATGCGCGATCCGTTCCGGAAATGCGCAAAATAATAACGCGATGCTTGAAAGGCGAAACCGTTACGGGACCACCAGCACTCGATAATAGCGAAGCCGATCCTGTACTCGAAATCGAAATTTGTACAGAGAAATTTAACGAACTGAAAGACATAGAAGTTCACGGTACGGAACAATCCCTAGCCTTCCGACGCTTCACAACTAAGGTAGCGCACCTGTTAGGCCGAATATATAAGCAAACAATAAACACGTCTTACCTCTGCAACGATTATGAATAGAATAAACAAATTTTTGTTTATCGTTATTTATTTCGGTTGTTTATTATTTGTTGCTAGGTTGGACACATTCGGTGTATTTTATTTGTGCATATGTCACTATGATGAAATGAATTATAGCACAATTCTTATGTTTATCAATTTTATTAAATAACAGTACAAAATTATGCATAGATAGAAATGAATAAATTAAAATAGATCGAAATAAGTTTTTTATTACGTTCAAATCATTTACATTTACAAAACATTTACATTTATTAAACCTATTACATTTTATTGGATTAAGTAAAGTATTGAAATTGTAATTGGTATCAGTACATTTCCAGAATCACCCAGGGGGTAGTACCATTGATTCCGTTTCTCCTAGATTAGAGTGTTGGAGTTCCCCGAAATGAACGCCGAAGCGGACATTCCAGGCCTATGTAACACTGTTATTGTAATAACCATACTACTCAGAGTAATAATGTCAAACCCACACATAGAATACATTAATATGTGGTGGTAGAAAATAAATTCGAGCACAGATAATAACAGATTGAGCAAGTTATACGTGCACATCACCGTGTATAGTAACATATTTAGTGGACAAAGCTTTTCGATTATGGGGACTATTTTCCAAATGTATATCGTACACAATTTGATCGACCTTGGGATAGGCCAGGGGTTTAGTGACGAATACGGATATGTTTTCATCCCAACATAAATCATTCTATGCAATGTGACACCATTTTTTTGTACAAACACAGTAAATGCACACATACATGTTGCATGCGTGTGTGTGTGTCTGTTTTTATCAATGCTGAATAATTGTATGGTATGGTAAATGGTAGTGATGAATATTAAAAAGTCATACAATTAGTCGTCAATATTGATTTGATCAATAATAATGTCTTCATTGAATTCATTCCGCTGTGGAGGCAATACTACTGCAGGTTTCAGCATTACCAAACCGACGGACAGTGGTAATATGGCCGAATAGTGTGCCGCACTCGTTCCACCGTCGGACAACAGTAACGTTATCGCTTGATGACGCTGCAAAGGTTGCCTTGCTACATAACGTATGTGGTATGAGCCACGTAGTTGGTTTGTGTCTATGGCTTCTTGCAGGCCAGCCACTGGCCAACCTTTTCGTATCGGATCAACGTCCACATTGTATACATAGACGTCGCGCCGTGCAATATCTGTCATAGCCTTCAGATGGCCAGCTCCACCCCAAATGCGTTGACCGGAGTCGGAACGGACAGCCAGTGCAGTGTTGTGGATCAATTCTTGCACACTTTCGTACTCCAGATGCATGCTATTATAATTGTCAGCGTAATAGTCACTCTGCAAAGAAAAGATCACGCAACACAACCAACGGAACAGTCGGTCATTTCGTTGGTGACCATAAATTAGTAGGGAAAAGGCATGAAACATACACGAGTTGTCACCCGCTGTGCAGATAATGTGTCCTTGCTCTTCGGCGAACAGTGAAAAGAAACGATCGGTAAGCCTTTGATCGACCGTATGATCTACCCGTCTTGAATCGTATGCATAGCCAACGTTCTGGGCAATTTCATTCAATTTCTCCGCAGTCCAGGAATGTAGAACGGCAATAGCATGAAATTGCCGGATATACTCCCGTAACGGAATATTAACTGGAATCATACTTACAGCATATAGAGCTCTGTGCACCTCATCATCTATGTTGAGCACAGATGTGTCTATTCGAGGCTGCTTCGCTGCTGGGGGTGTCTGTAATGGTAAATTAGCAACACGTGAACGTTGAGTTTCGTCCAATTTGATCGCTAATCCATTATTGGTGTTGACTGGCGGTGGAATTTTTGGTTGGTTATCTCGTAATTTGCGTGTTATCTGTGACACTTCAGGCATTCTAGGAATGTTCTCATCTACGGAACGTGGCCGAAGTACATCTGCAACACTTAACCAATCGATTAATTTACGAATGTCGTCGGAGAGGTAAATTGAGTCTGGATCGAAACGCAAGAAATACAATTGGTCCAGTTCACGTACGCGGCTAATTGCCGTGTAGAACTGACCGGAGTTATTCAGGCCTTCGGCAGACACAGCTACTACGTCCAACGTTTGTCCCTGAGATTTGTGTATGGTTACACCATACGCCAAATCCAGCGGGAACTGTTTCCGAAAGTATTCGCCATCTGCATTCGGATATCGGATATCTTGCTTTACACGATGCGTGATCAATCGAATACGGGGATCATTTGGATCTGCAATAACAACATAATTATCAGACATATTGACAACGGTTGCAATTTTGCCATTGACCCATCCATGTTCAATGTCTCGATTGCGTAAAAGCATAACCCTGGCGCCAATCTTCAAGCGGATGCTTGCAGGCAACAGTGTATTTGTCTGCTCCATTCTCGCAATGTAGTCGCGTATATTTTTCGTAATCGGTCTGTCGCCGGTATCGATATCTTCGGCACGGTACGTACGCAGTGTGCCTGGTAATTTGTCCAGTTCGATGTCGTTCATGGCATCTTTCTGACGTCGCAAAGGAAACAATATCAAGCCTCGACTACCAACATCGATTTCTCGTAGTTCCTCGTTCGTCACGACACGATTACCCAAGGTGACAATGTCTTCTGTTGAAGGATTGCCCAGTCTAACTCGGTTCAGCATTTCTGCAAAACCTTTGTCATTTTGCTGGCGTACAGATTCCTTCAGTACCATAATTTCGAAATCCCGTAACAATGTCCGTTGCCAGATGTGTCTGCCAATTGGCGGCAGCTGAGCCGGATCTCCAAACATTATAACACTTTTACCTGCGAATCTCTGTTGCTGTCTCATGGCTTTGGTGTCGTTAGGGATGTCATCGTTGCATGATGAATATATGCCGAGATAAAATTCGAGTGATTGCATCACACGTTGTTCGAGCATCGATACTTCATCGATCAACAATACTTCGGTGCGTTGCAACAGGTATGCTTCAGTCGAGCCTCGTTCTAAACGGCTGTTCATATCGGGTCCCATCCGGAGATAGGCGTGAATTGTGATGCCGCCTATTAGGTGCGCTGCACAACCGGTCGTTGCCAGTTTCTGCACGGTCTTGCCGTTCTCGTAGCAGTATGCGACGAGACCATCGAGCAGTAAACTTTTACCAACACCGCCCCCACCTGTAACGAATGAAAGTACCTGTTCGTTGCGTTTCCACGCATCGGTAATCCGCTGGAAAGCGGCCAGTTGACTGGTGGTAAATCCAGACACGTACTGCTGCACGGGCAAATACGTTCGAACATTTAAATCCAATCCAGCACAATCATCTTGGACAATGTCGCCATCGTCGTCTGTGATTATGCCACATCGAACCTTTTCAGCATCCATGTGGTACGGAGCAACTGTTTCCAATAGCTTGTCAATGTCCTGATCCTGTAACCAATTGCCATTGATCAAGCGGGACGCCATATCGCGCAAACGATCGAGAGAGAAGCCCTGTTTTGCGGCGTCTTCTAGAAACCGTTTTGCCTCGTCCTCCTCGTCAATTAGATTTCTGTCCAAACACGCTTGTAAATACGATCCCGCATTGTCCTTGAGTGCGTGGAAAGACACTCGATCCACGGGCACTGCATGCAAGAGTTTCACCAAGCAGTATTTCTCTAAATTCGCACCGTACGGCGAGAAATGCGGAAAACGAACGATAGCAGGCCGTCCCTGCCTCTTTCGCAGACTACGGCGCTTCTTGTCAAGTAGTGGAACATGTTTATCGTTTGTCTCAGTATTGACAATGATATCCGTCGCATCATCTGCATAATCAAATTCATTATTTGATTCACCGTCATCGAGAATTTCGTTTTCATGGTGATATCTGGAATAATAAAACTGCTCGTAAAATTGAACGTATGTTAGTGTACTCAATTGATTCGGACGATCCAGGTATTTTTCTAGTTTCGTATCGTAATACACGTTGGTGTCGTCCTCTGCTAACTTAGCTCGATCGTTTTTTCTCATCAGAAAACGATGCGTTGGTTCAATGTCAATGGGCAGATATATTACCTCACGGCTACTGAATACTTGCGGTCGTTGGATAAGCAATGCTGTAGCCTCCAAGACGGACACTACGCGCCCCTTCAAGTATACTTGACAATCATTTTTGCCATTGCTGGAAATCTGCATGCCGATAGGTTTCTCAGGTTTGCCAACATATTTTGCCAAGTACAATTCCCATCCACCGCTTGTGACAATTTGAATATTCACATGTCCGTCCCACAGTAAAATCAACGGCCAATTGAATGGAATCACATGACTGTCTTCCTTCTCACGGCGGACATATAAACATCGTACGCCAGTTTTCGCAACACGTACATTGTGGTTTACTGTAAATGGAAAACCATATTTACACCGTGCTAATTTTTTGTTTTGCTTACCCGTTTGACATCGGGATGGTATGCATCGGTGTTGCTGATAACTTTGTATAATTTGACGCCACTTGTCATTCATCGGATGATCGTATCGCGGCATTTCTGCAGATACAACATCCTCAAGCACAACTGTCCCCGGTTTCACCCAGACCACGATGTGCGCGTGTAACGAACCCCGTTTCTGGTATTCGATTCGCATCCAGTAGTCTTCAACCTGGCCGATTGGTCCGGCTGAATCCTGAAAGAACCGTTTTCGGAACATTTGGAAGCGACGATAGAATGCTTGAACCGTTTCTACGGGATGATTCATTGCCGGCCTTCCGAATCGGTGCACGTCCTCGTGTTCCTTTGCGCTGGCAGCAGGATGCGCAGCATTTACTCCATTCACAATAACTGCTTGCAACTCTGGCCAACTGTCATTTTCAGTTAAGGTAATGAAGAAATCTGGCTGTCGGCCCATCTTCTGTGACATCGCTATCAAATCGAGCGTTTTTTTAGCCCAGTAGTTTCGGGAATTTGGTATACTTGTCGGCACTTCAGTTCCATATTGGTCATATGGATTCGTACTGTGTTGTGCCGTTTCAATCATTTGTTTCGTCAGCGGTTGGGCGAGCTTCGCTACGCCAATTTTCGTCGAGGCATAATACCGTAAACGTTCTTTTATTATCAAATCCAACATGAAGAAAATATAATCCGGTTCCCTGCGAAATCGTTCGTCGGTCATCAGGAGACGCCATTTCACATAGGCACCACGGGTTACACCTTTCCTGTCATCGAAATGCCATCCGCCCAGGCCGTAAGGAAACAACCATGGGAACAGTTTTTCCTCCAAATATGTATCGCGGAGTTGCACGTGTGTGAAATCGGTGTGCGCTCGTTTCGCCATCTGAAAGTCTCGCATATGCTGCGATCCTGTAACCGTGTCTCCTACATTAATACCACGGCCCGGCACATTATTTGCTGGTATCACGAGACCACTGGCCTCGTTGTCCAACATCGTTGCCTTTGTTTGTTTCTTGGACGCCGGATCGAAATCTACGTTGCCCAGTACGTGAAGTGTACTTGGCTGACCTTGTTTGCGCGTCTTGTAACGCAGTAATGTCTCATAGTTTGCTAGAAATGAACGGTACAAATGATTATTTAATTTTAACCATTTAAGGGCACGTTTAATTGCCAACTGATCTCCACTGGTTACTGCCCGCTTCCCCGATACCGGCACACTGCTTACTATCATAGCGTACATCTGAAAGTATTGTTTGTCATTTAGATGTCGCATAGTCAGATCACCCTTGAGATGTTGAAACACTCTCATTGCATCACTTCTAGCCTTCGCTGTAGTTGAATTGAGTGCAACTAATGATATGTTACGTCTGTCGTCGTTTGTTAAGTCTGCAACATATTTCGGTAATGGTAGAAACATATTCGATTCTGGGGCCAACGGATACGTGGTCAATAAATCGACATGTTTACATATTGTACAAACATACCAATGTACAACACTCTTACGCATACAACTAATATTAAGAGGTATATGTTGCCTGGCATAATACTGTGCGACAATCGGTTCGTCGTCAGTTTTATACGGAATCATCTGCTTCACACCGTCACGGACGAGAATTGATGAACACCGACTACATGCAGCCAGAAACAGTGATTGTGCCGCATAACGGAAGCCATGCTCCCAGTATTTCATTGCCTGCTGGAAGAATTTGGTACTTTTGTCCGTTGCATTAGTCGCCGTCTCTTCTATGACATCAACAATGCCATTTTTTGAACGCAAATATTTCGCACGTTCACTAACCACATTACTTGTGATATTTGGGTACCTGAATGCAAACATATTGAACAAAAGTGATCCGTACATACTGTGTTTACCTCTTTTGCCCGCCATAAGCCCCTGACTTATGGCTACATTGTTATCGTGCAGTGCTCGCAGTATGCATTCAATCAGGAAGTTATCTTTTTCATCAGTCCATGTTGATGAACGACCTACTTTAATTTCTGGAAGTTTTTTATTCTTTCTAGCTGTACATGCGTATGTATACAGTGACGAACCTGAAATTTTACAATCAACATACGTCTCGCAAAATAATTTACGTAATGCAGCTTGGAAATTTTTTTTTGTCGACTGGCTATTTTCGGAAACAGTTTGAAAACATTCCAGAAGAAAATCCGTTTTGTCGTCCGTCCAAACAAAAACGGTAGATTTCTGTTTCCTCGGTGCCATAATATTACAATAATAGGTACCCTAAATCAATATATTATAATTATAATATTTTCATGCAACATTTTTATTTCGATAAATATAACAATGTACTTACTGTTTTAATATTCAGGTATCAATTAAAAAAATAAACAATGTCACGTGAAGAATTCGTCCACTTCAATTATAGTTTCACCTGAATTACTGTAGAACATATATTTGTAATTAATATTTGCGACAGATATTGTGGAATGATAACATGTACGTACGAAGTGACGTAAGAACACGTTTTCCATAGAACAACCAATATTTTTTTCTTTTTTCAGTACTGTTTCAGCTAACCATATAACATTAATCGATATTAAATAATTGTAAATACGTATGTTTTTGCAAAATATATTTCAAATACTATATTTTACTTACAATCTCAATGCACATGCCACAAATTCACGTCTGTTTATATGCACATGAAAATACACATTAATTTATTTATTATTACTGCTGATCATTTGTTTCAAATAAAAATGAAACCATACAAAACAATATTTGCCTTTTGACAGTTGTGCAAGAAATACAATTTTTCAAAAAGAAATAAGTAATATTATATTATAAGTATATAATTATGATATTTATCAGTGTACAATACGTTCTACATTGTTACATAACAATATTTTAGTGTAGAAATGTGACATTTTTCTGAACATCATACGTAACATCGAGAAGTGTCAATTGAGATGTAAAACCTGTTTTGTGTACAAATTGGTACATATAATTACGTGAATTTCAATGAATAGTAAGTAATCCATTCATTTTTCACCAAAAAAACACTGTATTTATCGTGATTATTGTCAATTTAATATCTGACATTTGACAGATGTAAATTTTTCGACACATCTTGATGGAGAATTTAGTGTAGATTACAACAAACATATCACGAACCGGAAATACCTGCCGGAAATAGTGAAAAATTGCACCGCAAAATTGTAACTAATGACAACCACGTCAAAGGTCCTATAAAAATGTATAATTTCCTACTTTTCCTTTGATAGAAAGTGGAAATATTCGAGTTTTCCGCAAAAATCTTTGCGTACTTCATTTTGGTCATAGTCCGATCTTGGTAATAATTTTCCCCGTAAATAAGTGATTACGAATGATATAGTATGGGTTCGCGCTGCGCGCTTCACCCGTCAACAAGAATTCTCTGTCGTATCGCATCGCTAACGGTAGTCAATGTCCCTGTGTCGGTACCATACGTGTACCCATCAAATTAGGAAACAAAGTTCAATTTATCGAAGCCATGATTGTACTAGACTTACCGCATGGACTTATTTTAGGCGTCGATTTTTGGGGGGCAAATGAAACTACTTTCTGACCTGTCGACTGGTTCATGGACCTTCATTGACTCCCTAGCACACGAACCCCCGGATGTATTACTAGATGAGACCAATTTAACGCCAGATGAGAAAACCATATTAACGAAACTAGTCGCGAAACATTTTAATACAATGAGAAATAAATTAGGATGTACTACGTTAGTCCAACATGAAATAACGACACAAGCAACACCAATAAAACAACGATATTACCCAGTCAACCCTAAGGTACAAATACACTTAGACAATGAACTAGATCAAATGTTAACAGCCGGTATCGTGGAACCATCCAACAGCCCTTGGTCCAGCCCTGTACTGCTCGTTCGAAAACCTAACGGAACCTTTCGCTTTGTAGTCGACTATCGAAAACTAAACGCGACGCATACCCCCTTCCGTACGTAAACTCCATCTTAGACAAACTACGAAACTCACGTTATCTCACTTCAATTGATCTGAAATCGGCCGATTGGCAGATTCCCGTTGTCCCAGACAGCAAAGAGAAGACCGCGTTCACAGTTCCGGGACGCGGACTGTATCAATTCAACAGAATGCCCTTCGGTTTACACAATTCACCTGCTACCTGGCAACGCTTGATGGACAATATGTTTGGCCCATCCTTCGAGCCATACGTTTTCGTGTACCTGGACGACATCATAATCACCATCCCGACCTTTGAAAAACATATCGAAATTCTAAACGCTGTATTGAACAAAATTATAGACGCAGGTATGACAGTAAACAAAGAAAAGTGTAGTTTCTGTCGCTCAGAACTTCGCTACCTCGGTTATGTAGTTGACAAATCCGGTCTACATGTAGATCCAGACAAGGTTAAAGCTATCCTCGATATACCGCCCCCGACGAACGTCTCCGAAGTACGACGCTTTGTAGGAGTAGCCTCGTGGTACCGCCGTTTCATTCCCAACTTTTCAACCATTATCGCCCCTTTAACTTCATTATTTCGTAAAGCCAAATCATGGAAATGGAATGAGAATTGTCAAACTTCTTTTGAGATGATCAAAGAACGACTAACGTGTTTTACATTATATAACATTTAACAAACATTTAGAGGAAGTGAAAAAAAAGAAACTTTGCATAAAGAAATGAACCAGCCAGCTCTTCATAGGGCGTATCGATCGATGGAAACAAAGTCTGGAACCGCATACACTGGTAGTAGTAGTGAAGCAGTTGTCAACGTGAGCTACGTGGCCTAGAATACCACGAAGTACGCATGCGCGAAGTAAGCAAAGCCCGATTCCGAATCCATGGCATTTGTACATGAGCAATGGGCAGATTCGGCCGTTTCGTCGTCAGTATTGGTCAGTAAGTTTTTGCCGTTTCTGACAACTTTTTTTTATATATGACACAATTACGTAACAAAAAAATAAAACTACACGAAATTATAATAATTTTGACGGAAATTTGTATTTATCATAGCTATTGACAGATATGGTATAACATAAATTTATATATATTTATATAATTTATATAATATTTATTACAACAAAAATTTGGCCATGGGGCGTATCGGTCCAGCTCTTCTGATTTCTATTTCACTTCTGAGAAGGTTGAGGTGCAGCTTCCTCACCAGGTTGTGGGCGGGCAGAACATATCGTACAATTAGATTCTCGGCTGGATGCGATCCATTGCCTTATCCGTTCTAAGTCGCCACTGGTGTCCACATTATTTGTTATGGATTGAGACGAGGCAGTGTTATATGTTGCTGTGGACGTCGTTTGTGGCAAGAGCGTTATTTCACTATCTGCCTGGCAAACAGGATTCGTATAACTTCTCCGCTCCTCCGAGTTCATCCGCTGCCACATCCTCCATGCATTTCGATCTAACTCTTCTAAAGTCGCACAATACCTTGCGTGGAGGTGGCAGTATTCCCTGTAGAATACTCTGTCCTGCGTCCGGCTATTGCTATTCTCTGCAGTTTCGCAATTCTCTGTACCTGCAGTGGACCACGAAGCACCCATCTTGACGTTGTCAAATTAAAAATTCAAATGAATGTTATTTGTTTTTCGTCGTTGCCATGGTAACAATATACTACTATATTTTGTTCAATATGGTCGTTATTTTGTTCTTCACAGCATACTGATATTATTACTAACTAAAGTGAAGTTTCGTTTTTCACTCAATTCTACAAATCAATATAATTTTAATAATATTGCCTCCTCCTTCCTCGCCCACCTGCACCATTTTCGTTTTATACTTTCGTAATCCGTGCTTGCATTGTTAGTGGCCCCCACCTTTTCACTAGTCTGTAAGTAATTTAAGTCTTGTTCACGTTTATATTTTTATATATGTTATATTCTCTCTCTCTCTCTCTTGGTGAACCACACGCATTGACAGTTTGGCTACGTTACAACTCAATTGTACATGAGGACAGGAGCGGGTTAGCCCCCCTGCATTATTTTCGGTTTATGCTCGTACGGACCCCGGACTGTCACTGTTAGTGGCCCCCACCATTTAACTAGTTTGTAAGCTAATTAAGATCGTTATTTGTGTGAGCTACATGTTTGTGGCGGGATATTGTGAATCTACTTTCGTCGCCTTTAACCCGAATACAAACCACGGTAAATTCAGTTCAAAATACGTCACATATGTTTCATTTCTTCTTCAAACGTCCAACCAACGATCCCGCCTATCGTGAATAATATTTTCCGCTACTTTTACCCCAACCAAAGTATCGTGGCGCCCACCACGAGCTCCCCGTTACCAGACCCACGCCGTACGCAAGCCGTACCCTCGCCGACTCGACTAGCTGGCTGTCGTTGCTCCTCAGCTGTAGAAGAAGGAGGTAGCAAATTGGCACCCTGAACGTGGGGCCCGTGTAATAATAATTTAGAGTACGTAAATTTTTTTCTTTTCTTTCCGAACTCTAACTTCTTTAAATTAAATCACGGTAAAATAACATTTTTCTTGATTAATATATTCACTATGGACGTATCATTATTAACTCGTACTGAACTGTCGCACGAATTAACCGCGAGAGATTATAAGAATGTAGATGCGCGATCCGTTCCGGAAATGCGCAAAATAATAACGCGATGCTTGAAAGGCGAAACCGTTACGGGACCACCAGCACTCGATAATAGCGAAGCCGATCCTGTACTCGAAATCGAAATTTGTACAGAGAAATTTAACGAACTGAAAGACATAGAAGTTCACGGTACGGAACAATCCCTAGCCTTCCGACGCTTCACAACTAAGGTAGCGCACCTGTTAGGCCGAATATCGCGAATCAAAACAGATCAACCTGACTTAATACAGACCATTAAAGCGTTACGTGGCGACCTGATTGAGTTAGAAACACAAGTACTAGACTCCATGCCCCCTGACGACACAGATAAACCAATAACGATAACGACAACGAAGGTCATTGACCCCCACCTCCCGAAACGTAAACAGATTCCAGTTAGCCAATGGGGACTAACATTTAGCGGTGATGATGATCATACCAGCGTTGGCGCATTCTTAGAACGCGTAGAAGAATTTCGCAATTCACGAAACCTTACCTCGGATGAATTATTTAACTCAGCAGTAGAATTGATGAAAGGTAGCGCTCTGATCTGGTATCGGGCCATCAAATCGGATATACACACTTGGGAAGACTTCGCGACCCGGTTACGACGAGAATTCGAACCATATGATTACGAACACGAGCTCTGGAAAGAGATTCGCGCACGCACTCAGGGACCACACGAACGCGTCGGATCATATTTTGCTTGCATGGTAAATTTATTTGCTAGACTCCCACTTTCCGCTCCCGAAGATGAAAAGCTCGCGATTCTTCGACGTAACATGGCACCCTACTTTATTCATAATACCGGCCTAATTGACTTTACTTCCGTTGAACTCTTACGAGACACTTGCAAACGCTTAGAAGCAAATCGTTCCCGCGCGACAAATTTCCAACCCCCACCGACTAACAAACATAAACTACTAGAACCCGATCTCGCTTGCCCAACGAAATCTCGAGCCTCTGTCAATAGTATCAATGAATCTAGCGTACCAACCCGACAGGACAACGTTCATTGTTGGAATTGTCGCAAATCCGGACATTTTTACTCGGCTTGTCGAGCCCCGAGGACCAAATTCTGTTATTCTTGTGGTACCTGTAACCATACGAAAGCCTCATGTCCGAAATGCAACCAACAGACAAAAAACTAGTTGCGGGTCGGAAATTCTTGAACCGAACATCCCCCACCCCCGAGCAACTCGAGGTTCAAAGTCAACAATGGGAAGCATGGCTGTCCACTATAAGTGACACTCTCATTAGACCTAAACTAGATTATTTCCTTTCATCCTGCCCGAACGATTCTCGACCGCATCTCGAAGTTTCCATTTACGGTTATAAATTTCACGGGTTACTAGATTCCGGAGCATCCAGCACTGTGATAGGTAGAGCAGGCTGGGATGTCTTGCAACATTTAAACTTGACGATTCGTAACAAGAATTCTCTGTCGTGTCGCATCGCTAACGGTAGTCAATGTCCCTGTGTCGGTACCATACGTGTACCCATCAAATTAGGAAACAAAGTTCAATTTATCGAAGCCATGATTGTACTAGACTTACCGCATGGACTTATTTTAGGCGTCGATTTTTGGGGGGCAAATGAAACTACTTCCTGACCTGTCGACTGGTTCATGGACCTTCATTGACTCCCTAGCACACGAACCCCCGGATGTATTACTAGATGAGACCAATTTAACGCCAGATGAGAAAACCATATTAACGAAACTAGTCGCGAAACATTTTAATACAATGGGAAATAAATTAGGATGTACTACGTTAGTCCAACATGAAATAACGACACAAGCAACACCAATAAAACAACGATATTACCCAGTCAACCCTAAGGTACAAATACACTTAGACAATGAACTAGATCAAATGTTAACAGCCGGTATCGTGGAACCATTCAACAGCCCTTGGTCCAGCCCTGTACTGCTCGTTCGAAAACCTAACGGAACCTTTCGCTTTGTAGTCGACTATCGAAAACTAAACGCGACGCATACCCCCTTCCGTACGTAAACTCCATCTTAGACAAACTACGAAACTCACGTTATCTCACTTCAATTGATCTGAAATCGGCCTATTGGCAGATTCCCGTTGTCCCAGACAGCAAAGAGAAGACCGCGCTCACAGTTCCGGGACGCGGACTGTATCAATTCAACAGAATGCCCTTCGGTTTACACAATTCACCTGCTACCTGGCAACGCTTGATGGACAATATGTTTGGCCCATCCTTCGAGCCATACGTTTTCGTGTACCTGGACGACATCATAATCACCACCCCGACCTTTGAAAAACATATCGAAATTCTAAACGCTGTATTGAACAAAATTATAGACGCAGGTATGACAGTAAACAAAGAAAAGTGTAGTTTCTGTCGCTCAGAACTTCGCTACCTCGGTTATGTAGTTGACAAATCCGGTCTACATGTAGATCCAGACAAGGTTAAAGCTATCCTCGATATACCGCCCCCGACGAACGTCTCCGAAGTACGACGCTTTGTAGGAGTAGCCTCGTGGTACCGCCGTTTCATTCCCAACTTTTCAACCATTATCGCCCCTTTAACTTCATTATTTCGTAAAGCCAAATCATGGAAATGGAATGAGAATTGTCAAACTTCTTTTGAGATGATCAAAGAACGACTAACGTGTTTTACATTATATAACATTTAACAAACATTTAGAGGAAGTGAAAAAAAAGAAACTTTGCATAAAGAAATGAACCAGCCAGCTCTTCATAGGGCGTATCGATCGATGGAAACAAAGTCTGGAACCGCATACACTGGTAGTAGTAGTGAAGCAGTTGTCAACGTGAGCTACGTGGCCTAGAATACCACGAAGTACGCATGCGCGAAGTAAGCAAAGCCCGATTCCGAATCCATGGCATTTGTACATGAGCAATGGGCAGATTCGGCCGTTTCGTCGTCAGTATTGGTCAGTAAGTTTTTGCCGTTTCTGACAACTTTTTTTTATATATGACACAATTACGTAACAAAAAAATAAAACTACACGAAATTATAATAATTTTGACGGAAATTTGTATTTATCATAGCTATTGACAGATATGGTATAACATAAATTTATATATATTTATATAATTTATATAATATTTATTACAACAAAAATTTGGCCATGGGGCGTATCGGTCCAGCTCTTCTGATTTCTATTTCACTTCTGAGAAGGTTGAGGTGCAGCTTCCTCACCAGGTTGTGGGCGGGCAGAACATATCGTACAATTAGATTCTCGGCTGGATGCGATCCATTGCCTTATCCGTTCTAAGTCGCCACTGGTGTCCACATTATTTGTTATGGATTGAGACGAGGCAGTGTTATATGTTGCTGTGGACGTCGTTTGTGGCAAGAGCGTTATTTCACTATCTGCCTGGCAAACAGGATTCGTATAACTTCTCCGCTCCTCCGAGTTCATCCGCTGCCACATCCTCCATGCATTTCGATCTAACTCTTCTAAAGTCGCACAATACCTTGCGTGGAGGTGGCAGTATTCCCTGTAGAATACTCTGTCCTGCGTCCGGCTATTGCTATTCTCTGCAGTTTCGCAATTCTCTGTACCTGCAGTGGACCACGAAGCACCCATCTTGACGTTGTCAAATTAAAAATTCAAATGAATGTTATTTGTTTTTCGTCGTTGCCATGGTAACAATATACTACTATATTTTGTTCAATATGGTCGTTATTTTGTTCTTCACAGCATACTGATATTATTACTAACTAAAGTGAAGTTTCGTTTTTCACTCAATTCTACAAATCAATATAATTTTAATAATATTGCCACCTCCTTCCTCGCCCACCTGCACCATTTTCGTTTTATACTTTCGTAATCCGTGCTTGCATTGTTAGTGGCCCCCACCTTTTCACTAGTCTGTAAGTAATTTAAGTCTTGTTCACGTTTATATTTTTATATATGTTATATTCTCTCTCTCTCTCTCTTGGTGAACCACACGCATTGACAGTTTGGCTACGTTACAACTCAATTGTACATGAGGACAGGAGCGGGTTAGCCCCCCTGCATTATTTTCGGTTTATGCTCGTACGGACCCCGGACTGTCACTGTTAGTGGCCCCCACCATTTAACTAGTTTGTAAGCTAATTAAGACCGTTATTTGTGTGAGCTACATGTTTGTGGCGGGATATTGTGAATCTACTTTCGTCGCCTTTAATACGAATACAAACCACGGTAAATTCAGTTCAAAATACGTCACATATGTTTCATTTCTTCTTCAAACGTCCAACCAACGATCCCGCCTATCGTGAATAATATTTTCCGCTACTTTTACCCCAACCAAAGTATCGTGGCGCCCACCACGAGCTCCCCGTTACCAGACCCACGCCGTACGCAAGCCGTACCCTCGCCGACTCGACTAGCTGGCTGTCGTTGCTCCTCAGCTGTAGAAGAAGGAGGTAGCAAATTGGCACCCTGAACGTGGGGCCCGTGTAATAATAATTTAGAGTACGTCAATTTTTTTCTTTTTTTTCCGAACTCTAACTTCTTTAAATTAAATCACGGTAAAATAACATTTTTCTTGATTAATATATTCACTATGGACGTATCATTATTAACTCGTACTGAACTGTCGCACGAATTAACCGCGAGAGATTATAAGAATGTAGATGCGCGATCCGTTCCGGAAATGCGCAAAATAATAACGCGATGCTTGAAAGGCGAAACCGTTACGGGACCACCAGCACTCGATAATAGCGAAGCCGATCCTGTACTCGAAATCGAAATTTGTACAGAGAAATTTAACGAACTGAAAGACATAGAAGTTCACGGTACGGAACAATCCCTAGCCTTCCGACGCTTCACAACTAAGGTAGCGCACCTGTTAGGCCGAATATCGCGAATCAAAACAGATCAACCTGACTTAATACAGACCATTAAAGCGTTACGTGGCGACCTGATTGAGTTAGAAACACAAGTACTAGACTCCATGCCCCCTGACGACACAGATAAACCCATAACGATAACGACAACGAAGGTCATTGACCCCACCTCCCGAAACGTAAACAGATTCCAGTTAGCCAATGGGGACTAACATTTAGCGGTGATGATGATCATACCAGCGTTGGCGCATTCTTAGAACGCGTAGAAGAATTTCGCAATTCACGAAACCTTACCTCGAATGAATTATTTAACTCAGCAATAGAATTGATGAAAGGTAGCGCTCTGATCTGGTATCGGGCCATCAAATCGGAGATACACACTTGGGAAGGCTTCGCGACCCGGTTACGACGAGAATTCGAACCATATGATTACGAACACGAGCTCTGGAAAGAGATTCGCGCACGCACTCAGGGACCACACGAACGCGTCGGATCATATTTTGCTTGCATGGTAAATTTATTTGCTAGACTCCCACTTTCCGCTCCCGAAGATGAAAAGCTCGCGATTCTTCGACGTAACATGGCACCCTACTTTATTCATAATACCGGCCTAATTGACTTTACTTCCGTTGAACTCTTACGAGACACTTGCAAACGCTTAGAAGCAAATCGTTCCCGCGCGACAAATTTCCAACCCCCACCGACTAACAAACATAAACTACTAGAACCCGATCTCGCTTGCCCAACGAAATCTCGAGCCTCTGTCAATAGTATCAATGAATCTAGCGTACCAACCCGACAGGACAACGTTCATTGTTGGAATTGTCGCAAATCCGGACATTTTTATTCGGCTTGTCGAGCCCCGAGGACCAAATTCTGTTATTCTTGTGGTACCTGTAACCATACGAAAGCCTCATGTCCGAAATGCAACCAACAGACAAAAAACTAGTTGCGGGTCGGAAATTCTTGAACCGAACATCCCCCACCCCCGAGCAACTCGAGGTTCAAAGTCAACAATGGGAAGCATGGCTGTCCACTATAAGTGACACTCTCATTAGACCTAAACTAGATTATTTCCTTTCATCCTGCCCGAACGATTCTCGACCGCATCTCGAAGTTTCCATTTACGGTTATAAATTTCACGGGTTACTAGATTCCGGAGCATCCAGCACTGTGATAGGTAGAGCAGGCTGGGATGTCTTGCAACATTTAAACTTGACGATTCGTAACAAGAATTCTCTGTCGTGTCGCATCGCTAACGGTAGTCAATGTCCCTGTGTCGGTACCATACGTGTACCCATCAAATTAGGAAACAAAGTTCAATTTATCGAAGCCATGATTGTACTAGACTTACCGCATGGACTTATTTTAGGCGTCGATTTTTGGGGGGCAAATGAAACTACTTCCTGACCTGTCGACTGGTTCATGGACCTTCATTGACTCCCTAGCACACGAACCCCCGGATGTATTACTAGATGAGACCAATTTAACGCCAGATGAGAAAACCATATTAACGAAACTAGTCGCGAAACATTTTAATACAATGGGAAATAAATTAGGATGTACTACGTTAGTCCAACATGAAATAACGACACAAGCAACACCAATAAAACAACGATATTACCCAGTCAACCCTAAGGTACAAATACACTTAGACAATGAACTAGATCAAATGTTAACAGCCGGTATCGTGGAACCATCCAACAGCCCTTGGTCCAGCCCTGTACTGCTCGTTCGAAAACCTAACGGAACCTTTCGCTTTGTAGTCGACTATCGAAAACTAAACGCGACGCATACCCCCTTCCGTACGTAAACTCCATCTTAGACAAACTACGAAACTCACGTTATCTCACTTCAATTGATCTGAAATCGGCCTATTGGCAGATTCCCGTTGTCCCAGACAGCAAAGAGAAGACCGCGCTCACAGTTCCGGGACGCGGACTGTATCAATTCAACAGAATGCCCTTCGGTTTACACAATTCACCTGCTACCTGGCAACGCTTGATGGACAATATGTTTGGCCCATCCTTCGAGCCATACGTTTTCGTGTACCTGGACGACATCATAATCACCACCCCGACCTTTGAAAAACATATCGAAATTCTAAACGCTGTATTGAACAAAATTATAGACGCAGGTATGACAGTAAACAAAGAAAAGTGTAGTTTCTGTCGCTCAGAACTTCGCTACCTCGGTTATGTAGTTGACAAATCCGGTCTACATGTAGATCCAGACAAGGTTAAAGCTATCCTCGATATACCGCCCCCGACGAACGTCTCCGAAGTACGACGCTTTGTAGGAGTAGCCTCGTGGTACCGCCGTTTCATTCCCAACTTTTCAACCATTATCGCCCCTTTAACTTCATTATTTCGTAAAGCCAAATCATGGAAATGGAATGAGAATTGTCAAACGTCTTTTGAGATGATCAAAGAACGACTAACGTGTTTTACATTATATAACATTTAACAAACATTTAGAGCAAGTGAAAAAAAAAAAGAAACTTTGCATAAAGAAATGAACCAACCAGCTCTTCATAGGGCGTATCGATCGATGGAAGCAAAGTCTGGAACCGCATACACTGGTAGTAGTAGTGAAGCAGTTGTCAACGTGAGCTACGTGACCTAGAATACCACGAAGTACGCATGCGCGAAGTAAGCAAAGCCCGATTCCGAATCCATGGCATTTGTACATGAGCAATGGGCAGATTCGGCCGTTTCGTCGTCAGTATTGGTCAGTATGTTTTTGCCGTTTCTGACAACTTTTTTTTATATATGATACAATTACGTAACAAAAAAATAAAACTACACGAAATAATAATAATTTTGACGGAAATTTGTATTTATCATAGCTATTGACAGATATGGTATAACATAAATTTATATATATTTATATAATTTATATAATATTTATTACAACAAAAATTTGGCCATGGGGCGTATCGGTCCAGCTCTTCTGATTTCTATTTCACTTCTGAGAAGGTTGAGGTGCAGCTTCCTCACCAGGTTGTGGGCGGGCAGAACATATCGTACAATTAGATTCTCGGCTGGATGCGATCCATTGCCTTATCCGTTCTAAGTCGCCACTGGTGTCCACATTATTTGTTATGGATTGAGACGAGGCAGTGTTATATGTTGCTGTGGACGTCGTTTGTGGCAAGAGCGTTATTTCACTATCTGCCTGGCAAACAGGATTCGTATAACTTCTCCGCTCCTCCGAGTTCATCCGCTGCCACATCCTCCATGCATTTCGATCTAACTCTTCTAAAGTCGCACAATACCTTGCGTGGAGGTGGCAGTATTCCCTGTAGAATACTCTGTCCTGCGTCCGGCTATTGCTATTCTCTGCAGTTTCGCAATTCTCTGTACCTGCAGTGGACCACGAAGCACCCATCTTGACGTTGTCAAATTAAAAATTCAAATGAATGTTATTTGTTTTTCGTCGTTGCCATGGTAACAATATACTACTATATTTTGTTCAATATGGTCGTTATTTTGTTCTTCACAGCATACTGATATTATTACTAACTAAAGTGAAGTTTCGTTTTTCACTCAATTCTACAAATCAATATAATTTTAATAATATTGCCACCTCCTTCCTCGCCCACCTGCACCATTTTCGTTTTATACTTTCGTAATCCGTGCTTGCATTGTTAGTGGCCCCCACCTTTTCACTAGTCTGTAAGTAATTTAAGTCTTGTTCACGTTTATATTTTTATATATGTTATATTCTCTCTCTCTCTCTCTTGGTGAACCACACGCATTGACAGTTTGGCTACGTTACAACTCAATTGTACATGAGGACAGGAGCGGGTTAGCCCCCCTGCATTATTTTCGGTTTATGCTCGTACGGACCCCGGACTGTCACTGTTAGTGGCCCCCACCATTTAACTAGTTTGTAAGCTAATTAAGATCGTTATTTGTGTGAGCTACATGTTTGTGGCGGGATATTGTGAATCTACTTTCGTCGCCTTTAATACGAATACAAACCACGGTAAATTCAGTTCAAAATACGTCACATATGTTTCATTTCTTCTTCAAACGTCCAACCAACGATCCCGCCTATCGTGAATAATATTTTCCGCTACTTTTACCCCAACCAAAGTATCGTGGCGCCCACCACGAGCTCCCCGTTACCAGACCCACGCCGTACGCAAGCCGTACCCTCGCCGACTCGACTAGCTGGCTGTCGTTGCTTCTCAGCTGTAGAAGAAGGAGGTAGCAAATTGGCACCCTGAACGTGGGGCCCGTGTAATAATAATTTAGAGTACGTCAATTTTTTTCTTTTCTTTCCGAACTCTAACTTCTTTAAATTAAATCACGGTAAAATAACATTTTTCTTGATTAATATATTCACTATGGACGTATCATTATTAACTCGTACTGAACTGTCGCACGAATTAACCGCGAGAGATTATAAGAATGTAGATGCGCGATCCGTTCCGGAAATGCGCAAAATAATAACGCGATGCTTGAAAGGCGAAACCGTTACGGGACCACCAGCACTCGATAATAGCGAAGCCGATCCTGTACTCGAAATCGAAATTTGTACAGAGAAATTTAACGAACTGAAAGACATAGAAGTTCACGGTACGGAACAATCCCTAGCCTTCCGACGCTTCACAACTAAGGTAGCGCACCTGTTAGGCCGAATATCGCGAATCAAAACAGATCAACCTGACTTAATACAGACCATTAAAGCGTTACGTGGCGACCTGATTGAGTTAGAAACACAAGTACTAGACTCCATGCCCCCTGACGACACAGATAAACCAATAACGATAACGACAACGAAGGTCATTGACCCCCACCTCCCGAAACGTAAACAGATTCCAGTTAGCCAATGGGGACTAACATTTAGCGGTGATGATCATACCAGCGTTGGCGCATTCTTAGAACGCGTAGAAGAATTTCGCAATTCACGAAACCTTACCTCGAATGAATTATTTAACTCAGCAATAGAATTGATGAAAGGTAGCGCTCTGATCTGGTATCGGGCCATCAAATCGGAGATACACACTTGGGAAGGCTTCGCGACCCGGTTACGACGAGAATTCGAACCATATGATTACGAACACGAGCTCTGGAAAGAGATTCGCGCACGCACTCAGGGACCACACGAACGCGTCGGATCATATTTTGCTTGCATGGTAAATTTATTTGCTAGACTCCCACTTTCCGCTCCCGAAGATGAAAAGCTCGCGATTCTTCGACGTAACATGGCACCCTACTTTATTCATAATACCGGCCTAATTGACTTTACTTCCGTTGAACTCTTACGAGACACTTGCAAACGCTTAGAAGCAAATCGTTCCCGCGCGACAAATTTCCAACCCCCACCGACTAACAAACATAAACTACTAGAACCCGATCTCGCTTGCCCAACGAAATCTCGAGCCTCTGTCAATAGTATCAATGAATCTAGCGTACCAACCCGACAGGACAACGTTCATTGTTGGAATTGTCGCAAATCCGGACATTTTTATTCGGCTTGTCGAGCCCCGAGGACCAAATTCTGTTATTCTTGTGGTACCTGTAACCATACGAAAGCCTCATGTCCGAAATGCAACCAACAGACAAAAAACTAGTTGCGGGTCGGAAATTCTTGAACCGAACATCCCCCACCCCCGAGCAACTCGAGGTTCAAAGTCAACAATGGGAAGCATGGCTGTCCACTATAAGTGACACTCTCATTAGACCTAAACTAGATTATTTCCTTTCATCCTGCCCGAACGATTCTCGACCGCATCTCGAAGTTTCCATTTACGGTTATAAATTTCACGGGTTACTAGATTCCGGAGCATCCAGCACTGTGATAGGTAGAGCAGGCTGGGATGTCTTGCAACATTTAAACTTGACGATTCGTAACAAGAATTCTCTGTCGTGTCGCATCGCTAACGGTAGTCAATGTCCCTGTGTCGGTACCATACGTGTACCCATCAAATTAGGAAACAAAGTTCAATTTATCGAAGCCATGATTGTACTAGACTTACCGCATGGACTTATTTTAGGCGTCGATTTTTGGGGGGCAAATGAAACTACTTCCTGACCTGTCGACTGGTTCATGGACCTTCATTGACTCCCTAGCACACGAACCCCCGGATGTATTACTAGATGAGACCAATTTAACGCCAGATGAGAAAACCATATTAACGAAACTAGTCGCGAAACATTTTAATACAATGGGAAATAAATTAGGATGTACTACGTTAGTCCAACATGAAATAACGACACAAGCAACACCAATAAAACAACGATATTACCCAGTCAACCCTAAGGTACAAATACACTTAGACAATGAACTAGATCAAATGTTAACAGCCGGTATCGTGGAACCATCCAACAGCCCTTGGTCCAGCCCTGTACTGCTCGTTCGAAAACCTAACGGAACCTTTCGCTTTGTAGTCGACTATCGAAAACTAAACGCGACGCATACCCCCTTCCGTACGTAAACTCCATCTTAGACAAACTACGAAACTCACGTTATCTCACTTCAATTGATCTGAAATCGGCCTATTGGCAGATTCCCGTTGTCCCAGACAGCAAAGAGAAGACCGCGCTCACAGTTCCGGGACGCGGACTGTATCAATTCAACAGAATGCCCTTCGGTTTACACAATTCACCTGCTACCTGGCAACGCTTGATGGACAATATGTTTGGCCCATCCTTCGAGCCATACGTTTTCGTGTACCTGGACGACATCATAATCACCACCCCGACCTTTGAAAAACATATCGAAATTCTAAACGCTGTATTGAACAAAATTATAGACGCAGGTATGACAGTAAACAAAGAAAAGTGTAGTTTCTGTCGCTCAGAACTTCGCTACCTCGGTTATGTAGTTGACAAATCCGGTCTACATGTAGATCCAGAAAGCTATCCTCGATATACCGCCCCCGACGAACGTCTCCGAAGTACGACGCTTTGTAGGAGTAGCCTCGTGGTACCGCCGTTTCATTCCCAACTTTTCAACCATTATCGCCCCTTTAACTTCATTATTTCGTAAAGCCAAATCATGGAAATGGAATGAGAATTGTCAAACGTCTTTTGAGATGATCAAAGAACGACTAACGTGTTTTACATTATATAACATTTAACAAACATTTAGAGCAAGTGAAAAAAAAAAAGAAACTTTGCATAAAGAAATGAACCAACCAGCTCTTCATAGGGCGTATCGATCGATGGAAGCAAAGTCTGGAACCGCATACACTGGTAGTAGTAGTGAAGCAGTTGTCAACGTGAGCTACGTGACCTAGAATACCACGAAGTACGCATGCGCGAAGTAAGCAAAGCCCGATTCCGAATCCATGGCATTTGTACATGAGCAATGGGCAGATTCGGCCGTTTCGTCGTCAGTATTGGTCAGTATGTTTTTGCCGTTTCTGACAACTTTTTTTTATATATGATACAATTACGTAACAAAAAAATAAAACTACACGAAATAATAATAATTTTGACGGAAATTTGTATTTATCATAGCTATTGACAGATATGGTATAACATAAATTTATATATATTTATATAATTTATATAATATTTATTACAACAAAAATTTGGCCATGGGGCGTATCGGTCCAGCTCTTCTGATTTCTATTTCACTTCTGAGAAGGTTGAGGTGCAGCTTCCTCACCAGGTTGTGGGCGGGCAGAACATATCGTACAATTAGATTCTCGGCTGGATGCGATCCATTGCCTTATCCGTTCTAAGTCGCCACTGGTGTCCACATTATTTGTTATGGATTGAGACGAGGCAGTGTTATATGTTGCTGTGGACGTCGTTTGTGGCAAGAGCGTTATTTCACTATCTGCCTGGCAAACAGGATTCGTATAACTTCTCCGCTCCTCCGAGTTCATCCGCTGCCACATCCTCCATGCATTTCGATCTAACTCTTCTAAAGTCGCACAATACCTTGCGTGGAGGTGGCAGTATTCCCTGTAGAATACTCTGTCCTGCGTCCGGCTATTGCTATTCTCTGCAGTTTCGCAATTCTCTGTACCTGCAGTGGACCACGAAGCACCCATCTTGACGTTGTCAAATTAAAAATTCAAATGAATGTTATTTGTTTTTCGTCGTTGCCATGGTAACAATATACTACTATATTTTGTTCAATATGGTCGTTATTTTGTTCTTCACAGCATACTGATATTATTACTAACTAAAGTGAAGTTTCGTTTTTCACTCAATTCTACAAATCAATATAATTTTAATAATATTGCCACCTCCTTCCTCGCCCACCTGCACCATTTTCGTTTTATACTTTCGTAATCCGTGCTTGCATTGTTAGTGGCCCCCACCTTTTCACTAGTCTGTAAGTAATTTAAGTCTTGTTCACGTTTATATTTTTATATATGTTATATTCTCTCTCTCTCTCTCTCTTGGTGAACCACACGCATTGACAGTTCGGCTACGTTACAACTCAATTGTACGTGAGGACAGGAGCGGGTTAGCCCCCCTGCATTATTTTCGGTTTATGCTCATACGGACCCCGGACTGTCACTGTTAGTGGCCCGCACCATTTAACTAGTTTGTAAGCTAATTAAGATCGTTATTTGTGTGAGCTACATGTTTGTGGCGGGATATTGTGATTCTACTTTCGTCGCCTTTAACCCGAATACAAACCACGGTAAATTCAGTTCAAAATACGTCACATATGTTTCATTTCTTCTTCAAACGCCCAACCAACGATCCCGCCTATCGTGAATAATATTTTCCGCTACTTTTACCCCAACCAAAGTATCGTGGCGCCCACCACGAGCTCCCCGTTATCAGACCCACGCCGTACGCAAGCCGTACCCTCGCCGACTCGACTACCTGGCTGTCGTTGCTCCTCAGCTGTAGAAGAAGGAGGTGGCAGATATTAAAAAAATGCAAGGTATTGGCACAGATAACGCATCAGTAATGGTTGGGGTAAATAATGGCGTTTATAAAAAACTGAAGAATACAATTCTAATTTAATACTGATTCGTTGTATGTGCCATTCCTTACAATTAGCTGCCTCGGCGGCTACGAAAGAAATTTAGAATTTTTGATTTGTGAAACTTACGATTGGTTTTCCAAATCTTCTAGCAGACAAATACAATACAAATCTCTGTATAATACAATTAATGTGGAGCTGATCCATTAAAAATTATACGAGCTTTTGCTACTCGTTGGCTATCTATTGAACCAGCAGTTAATAGAACACACACCCAGTGGCTCGAATTAAAAACTCTCTTTTACATGTCAAGTGTTGATAAGAAATGTATACTGTATAGTGTATATTGTACCAGATGTATGCGGATGACTTTAATTATGCATATATATGTTTTATCAAACCGATTTTGAGAAAGGTAAATCATGTCAATAAATATTCGAATCCAATAGTGCAGATCCAATGAAACTCTTAGATGATCTTCTACATTTTTTAAAAACTTTAATATCTAAAATAAATACCCCAAATTAGAATTTTAATTTTCTTATACATAATATTGACGATTTTGTTGACAATAATTGTATTTGGGCTATCTTTTTGAAAACAATTTAAAACAAATTAAAACATCCGGATTTAAAGACGAGAAAGCTTTACGAAACAGGTGCATTTCATTTTTAGTTGTATTAGTAAAGGAAATTATAAACAGAATACCAGATAATATTAATATTTTACGAAAAATGTAACTTTTTTCTTTATCAAATGCTCTGAAACACAACAAACCCAATTTAATTGAATTACTTCAATTTCTGCATAAAGATGCTGAAGAAATTGAAATAATCCAAAATCAGTGGAATAAATTACATTTAATACCCTGGACTAATGTAAATGATACACATAGATTTTGGACAGAAGTTTTTAATTATAAGGATTGTCAGAATATAATGATTTTTAAAGAATTAGCATATACCGCCATATCGTTATTAACTTTACCACATTCAAATGCGGAAATAGAACGTTTGTTTAGTCAGTTGAATATTGTAAAAACTAAGGTTCGAAACAAATTGCAGTTTGCCAATGCTTAACTCTATATTAACTATCCGAAGCGATTTGTAAAGAATTAATAAATGTTGTTTTAATTATATATTAAGTCCAGATAAGTAGAAGGTAGGGGACTTTCGGGCACTGCGCCACTTTCTCTTTTGGCGCCGGCGCCTAATGAAGTAATTAGAAAGTATAGTTTTCTAATTAGTGGTAATTAGAAAGTACCGCTTTCTAATTAATATTAAGGGTTGTATACGTTGTGACGATGTCACCAAACGAGCTCTAGCCACTTGGCTCATTGCGCCAGGTCTCGGAGCGCGCGCGACTAATTGATCCGCACAGTACCGTACCTAACGCATGATACAACCGAAATGCAAGTTAGTGACCGATCAATTAGTCAAGCCGTATAAAAAGGGCTGCGAGTAGACAAACAAAATCAGTTAGTATTCCGCTAGTGATCCGTTCTCCGCTGCAGTCAAACCGCTTGGTAAGCATTAGAGGTGGAAAACTATCGATAGTGACTATCGATAGTTTTATTTTTTTCGATATATCGATAGTTTTGATCACTATCGATAGTAAGTATTTTATAAAAATTCTTTTTCCATTATTTCCGAATATAATTTTTTTAAAAATTCGATCACGTATATCGTTTCTCCATCTGTTGAGCTGTTTATAAACTTCGGTTCGTGTAGTTGTGCAGTGGTAATGCCTATTGCCAAATGAATATTGGACTTTTATCAATATTGCAATTGATTGCAGTCAAGCAAGTGATAAGCTGATAAGTGAAGTATTAACTGTCAGTTAGTTAAGTTAAGTTAATTACAGTCAGAACGTATAGTTTCGAAAGCTGGGCAAATAATTTCGAATCGCCGAGCGAATTTAAAATCTCAAAATGTTGACAAATTACTATTTATTAATCAAAATTGTTGGCTTCTCAAATACTAACTTTTACATGTAACATCATACATAAGGTAATCAAAATTTTTTGTTAACCTAAGACGTGTGTCTTTAGACAATACGTCGAGTTTCGAACATTCTTATGAGTTTATAATTTAATGAGTGATATAGTGAATTTTATGCAGGGTCGGTTTTTCAATCTCCTGGTAAAATTGTATCAGTCCGGTAAATAAACAAATATCGCATCGAAATGAACTGCCAAATGACAAACTTATTATTTACTGTGAAAAATTTGATTATAATTTTTATTTATCTCCTATAAATAAAATGCTACAGGAATTGAAAAACCTGCCCTTAATAATTTTTGTTGTTTTCAGTATACATTTGTTATGAAATATGTTCTACAAATATCTGTAGAATTAATATTTATTTACATCCTTTGTCTATTTGTTTTTCATTTGAATGTCATTTAGTGAAATTAGATGCGAACTAATATAAATTATAATAGCATTTAAAAACTATCGATAGTACTATCGATAGTACCGATAGTTTTTTAGAGCGCTATCGTACTATCGATAGTTTTGACTATCGATATTTTTCCACCTCTAGTAAGCATATTGTTTCTATTATTCTTTATTGTACTGCCCTCTGTGGCAGTATTTATTTTTGTGTTCGTTACTCTGCACTGTTGCAGACGTAGCAAGATTTATAAGTTTGTTTTCCGTCACACTGCGCCGGTCCTGCTGTGACGTCATCGCTGTCTCTCTCTACACTGTGTCGGTCCTGTTGTAGAGGCTACAGTTAGTTAGGTTGTTTCCGTCACACTGCGCCGGTCCTGCTGTGACGTCATCGCTGTCTCTCTCTACACTGTGTCGGTCCTGTTGTAGAGGCTACAGTTAGTTAGGTTGTTTCCGTCACACTGTGCCGGTCCTGATGTGACGTCATCGTTGTTTCTCTCTGTACTGTGTCGGTCCTGTTACAGAGGATACATAATTTCTGATTGGCTTTCCGCCACAATAGTGTTATGTTATTTCCGTTGTATTTTCAAATATTAGCTGCCTGTGTCATGTTTTCATAGTTCATAGATTATTTGCTTACGTTATATTTTCTTATGTTATTTGCTGGTTCTATTATTAGTTATCAACACTACGAATGTCAGTGTCTCGTGAATAAATCAAAACGTTGTTTTCTGGTCAAATAAATTATTTCTTGTACCACCCTGACCTCCATTGAACTATCCCGGTCTAAGTCCGATTGGCGCCCGAGCAACCAGAACCCGCAACACCAGGGAGCGTCACAACGTATACGGGTTAGATAATTAGAAATTTTTTTTTTACACAAGGTTAAATTCAGTGTATATATATATATATATATATATATATATATATATATATATATATATATATATATATATATATAAAGTTGACAGGGTGTAAGCATAAGTTAGCTTGTAACTCACATCGTCTCCGGCAACACCAGTAAGCAGCTTTAATTCGAGTAAGTATTATTATCTTGTACTTGTGTTTAAATATTCGACTTGTATTAATTCCGAGTGTTTTTGTGCAGAAAATGAATTTTGAAGTAATGAACACCATCGGTGGGCTGACGAGTGAGAAGCCTGTAATGAAAATCAAAGAGTTGCAGCTTGAAGAAAAACATCCGATATCATGTATGAAACGTATTACAACAAGCTATGGGAGGCGTATACTAGTCGAGCTAGAAGACTTTGTTGTATTTCTTCCCGCACGGTTTGCCCACATTACAGAGGAGGAATGCGAGAAATTCAATGCTGAACAAGAAAAATATGCTTTGGTGTACAAGGGGCAGAAGACATGTTCGAACAAAAATAAAACTGTGTTAATAGAATTTGTCAAAATGTCAACTGAGTAAATAAATAATAATGTGAATAATAATAACGAAATTCTTATGTTATGTATTACTCCTTATCCATCACTGTTTGGTAGAATTTGTCACTGTATGTGTATAAGAATAAAATTGTTGAAAACGATTATTCTTATGTGTTGTACCTTCTAAGTGGTCGTCTGTAGAATTTGTAATAAGCTAGACTAATAGTTTTGGTAATTTATATGGGCTGCTACGTATTTACTGTTATGGAGACAATGACATTTAATTATGTTTAAACGGAATAGAATTGTTGTCGAGTATAATAAGCAGGCACATGTACTTTAATTTACATTTACTTTAATTTTATTTATTTAACTTGTTATTTTTATTTATTTTGCAATTTTTTTTTATACCTTTGGTTAAAATAAATGTTATGTATGTATGAAAATACTCTTAATTTGAAGTTCAGGAGTTTGAATTAATTGCTTATAACTCAAAAATTAGGCATCTTATAAAAAAATTCTTCGTACAAAATATACTTAGAATTAATCTTAGAATTAAAAAATGTAAAAATATATAGGGTGTTCCATTTAAAAAACGAAAGTTCACTTAATTTCCACAATAAAATGAACACCCTGTATATTAAAAAAATAAGTAAACGATAGCTTGTTTACAACTAAAAAACTTTTGTACGAAACATTTTTTTAAATTCTTTACGGTAGGAGAATTATTAAGGTGTTCCGGTAATTTTGACTAACCCTGTATACACACTGAATTTAACCTTGTGTACAAAAAAAATTCTAATTATATAACCCGTATACGTATACAACCCTTAATACTAATTAGAAAGCGATACTTTCTAATTACCACTAATTAGAAAACTATACTTTCTAATTACCTCATTAGGCGCCGGCGCCAAAAGAGAAAGTGGCGCAGTGCCCGAAAGTCCCCTACCTTCTACTCATATACTACAACAGATTAAATCCAATGAAACCTACACAAATGAACAAGGAAATAGTTGAATTTGATATGTAATTTACTGTTTTCGTTTCATTCTACATTATTTTGTTTATATTTACATTTATGATATTAATATTTGTGTAAATAAAAAAGAGTAAAGGTGAATTTAATATAATGATGAGAATTAATAATTAGTTGTTTATATTCAGTTTAGTAATATTGTATTTTCTATATTTATATAAAAAAAAATTAGCGCACATTGCATTCTAGCGGATTGTAAACTACTATCTAGCGGTTTTATAAATTCAATAGTTGGCAACACTGGTTCCATCCATGACACAGTTGCATTATAAAACAATTACATGTTGTACCAGAAGAAGAAATTGAGGTTGAAGATAACGCTAATGAAATAAATGTTCTAGCTTCGGTATCGAATAATCCCATTGTGAGTTTAAGAGAAATTGCATCAGGATTAGGAATTCATCACACCACGGCCTTAAAAATATTAAAAAAACAAATACAAGTCTTTTAAATTTTCTCGCCATCAAGAAATTTTTGAGAACGATAAAGTCAACCGCATGATATTTTGCGAAACAATAATGGAAATGGCGAATGCGGACAAATTTTATAAAGAATATTTGCTTTTCTGATGAATCCACATTTAGCGTTAATGGAGAACCAAATGTTAAAAATTGTCGTCATTGGCATAAATAAAATCAACATTTAGTTTTAAATAACCATTCACAATATCGTGCAAATGTTAACGTTTGGGTTTGAATGTTAGGTTCCATTATAAGACCTTTTTTTATTGATGGCTCACTGAATTCGGAGAAATATTTAGAATTACTCCAGACCGAAATGGGACCTGCTATTGATAATGTTGCAGGGGAAAATATGATTTGGTTTCAGCAGGGTGGTTGTCCTGCTCATTTTACGAATGAAACTAGAATATTTTTAGATCAATCTTTCCCAAATTGCTGAATAGGACGCGGTGGTCCAGTAAACTGGCCAGCGCGATCCCCGGATTTGTCCCAAATGGGGGCATTTAAAAAATAATATCTACAAAACTAAACATGCAAATGCAAATTCTTTGAAACAAAAAATTGTTGAGGAGTGCAGAAAAATTACTAACCGACAATTAAAAAATATGCAACGCAATTTTTACCACAGACATGGATTTTGTTCGGCAAATAATGGAGATTTATTTGAGCACTTAATTTATTTTTCTTCTGGCAATTTTGTTTCATCTTTCTATTTTTAAGCTAATTTTCAATATTTTCAATTTTATTTCTGCCGTTATAAAAGCATGCAAACTGTAATAGAACTTAAGAAATTCATTTTTTTCACTAATTGAACCATTTTTACTTTCTTATACATAGTATAAAGAAAGTATAGGAATCATGAAAAATTTCGATTGCGAGATTTTGATGGAAATACATGTTTTGAGGTCCCCTGAATACGTTTTGACTATTTTCGCCATGACGTCTGTGTGTGTGGATGTGTGTCTGTATGTTCATTACCTTCAAAACGAGCAAAGACAGGACAATGAAACTTCGTATTTAAAAGTTTTTTTATTATATGAAGAGCTGATTAGATTTCTAGCATAATCGCACAACCGGAAGAGGAAGTTTACTGAAGATCAAAATCGAACATTGTGAATTATTAGAGAAACTGAAAGGGATATGGAAAAAGTTTTGAAATAAAAGTAATAGAAAAAAAATAAGCTTAAGAAAAAATGTTCTATGCATTTTTGTTCTATCTTTATCCAATTTTGAGTAAAATGTATTTATATATTGGCATGTATTTAAAATATCATATATGCTATGAAAACAAAACAAAGACAAAATATTTACAGAAATACACATTTGAAATGTCAAATATGTGCCAATTTAAATTGAGTATAAGAAAGTAGTGTGGTGACCACACCAGATTTTTTTCTTATAATTTACTACTAGCAATGAATTCATGAAGCAAGAAATATTTTTCTGCTGACAGATAAAACGAGAATCATTTGTTTAGTTTGTTCCATTTCACAGGCTACCCTTAGGTATTTTTAAGCTATTTTTCAACATTTTGAATTTTAATTTCTGCCGTTATAAAGCATGAAAAATTAATACTGTTTATTGATTTGAATGTATAATTTTATGCTCTACATCAGTTAGGTGGTAAAAATTTTTTGTTGATAACCCGTACTCATTTGTTTGATGTTGAATAACGAATGAATTAATTTTATTCTGACGTTTTGTGATCATGCACGGTCACAAGTGGTACTAGAAATGTACTCTTCTAGAAACATGTCCATAATTTTGCGAATTTTGAAACAATTCTTTTTGAGCACATCAAAATGTATATACCATGAAATATTTTAACAGCCTGTATAAAAGCGAAGGTGGCAAAGGCCGCATGATGTCCGGTGGAATACTTTTGCTGACAGCCTTGAAATTTATATTACTGAATGGCAAAAACGATTGAGAATTTACGAGGAATATCCAGACAAAATTGACCACAACATATTTCAAAAAGTGTCTGATATTGACTTGAAAAGACGGGCAGAAGATTTTCTGAAAATATTCAAACCTATTGCGGTTACTCTAGAGAAAATGCAAATAAACGACGTTTTGTCGGATGCTGTAGAAGCATAGAAGGAACTGGAACAAATATTTGAAAAAAAAAAAACGTCAATTTAAGTCAATTACGAATTTTTAAAAAACGTTATGAGCAAGCTGTTCTACCACTACATTTCCTAACATATATCATGGACCCGAGAAAGTCAAAACTCCAACTTACTTCTGTAGAAAAGGATGCACCTTTAAAAATCGCACAAGAAATTTATGCCGGCACTGGGTTGTTACCACTTATAATAAAATTGGGAGTCAAGTCAGAACCATTCAGAAATACTATGTTCGCAGCGGAAATATTGAATGGAGTTTCAGCACTATAATGGTGGCAAGCACACGAAGATATTACTGTTATTAAAAGTGTTATGCCTATTGTAAAACAATTACTATGTACGTAGCGTCTTCTGCATCAGTAGAAAGAGTATTTTCTTCATTTGGGCTAGTTCATTCTAAAATAAGAAATAGACTAGATACAGAAAAAGCTGCAAAATTAGTTTTTCTTTACGTATTATAATCAATAAGTTTGTTTTTTTATATACAATTTTTTGTTTATTTCTAAATTAGAATTTTGTTTTAATTCATATTTTCTACTTCTCTTAAAAAAAAAATATTTGTAAAATCTGATTTTTTTTACACTTGATTAAAATCGTGATTTTAATCAAGATTTAAATCAAATGATTTTAATTATATACACCTTGTTGCATATACTATTGTATAATCCAAATCATTTGATTATTTCTTAATTTTCAGTTTGCAATAAACGAAAAAAAATTATTGATTTAATTCGAAAACGAGGTAGTTTTGAATATAATACGAATCCTTTATATAACGATGGTAATTTAATAGTATCGCGAAGACAAATCCCTACCAAACAAAAAGTTGCTAAAGACTTTGTGTCATGTTCTAATTGCAAGGAATTAATGTTTCGCAGAACCATGTATCAGCATTATTCGAAGTGTGATATAATGCGAAATAAGGGGGTAAAGAATGTACTACAACGGGGAAAACAACTTTTATATACATATCATCCAATTGCATGTGAAGCATTAAAAACGCGTATATTTCAGTCAAGAGTCGATGGTATTTTTCGAGCAATAAGTTATGCTAAACTCTTAATACTATTTGCTAACAAATTATGCCAAAAGTACAGATCTAATCATTTAAGCAAATATATCAGACACATTTTGAGAGCATTAGAACATTTGCTAGTAATCATAAAAAAATTGATAATCAAGTAACAAATTTTTAATAAATTTTTTCGTCATCGAGATATGATTCTTTAATAGCAGCAGTAAATAAAGTTGCGGTTCTGGACTCATTACAGACCAGAATGCTGAAAGAAAATTTGAAGTTGAGAATTTTATAAAAAAAAAAATAGAAGATTATGGTACCATCATAAATAAATCTGCAATAGGAAGTCAACAAGAATATAAAGGATAAAAAAACCTAAATTACCTACTTCACAAGAAATAGAATCACTAAGGAATCATTTGGAAAAGGCAAGTAACTGTTGGAAAATAGTATATTTAGAATGGTAGAGCGTAGAACGAAGAGTCTATCTACTATTACTGTTAACGATACAATGGAGTCCATATGTCCGATAATTTCGTGCAGCGAAAATTGGGATGACTGCAATGTGGATGCATACGATACTATGGCTGCATTTTCAAATAGGCCAATTTTGATGCATCCAGTGCAAAAAACAAGTGAGAAAAAAGGATTTCTACCGGAAAGAAAGAGCCCGGCATGCTGCTTTGAATATGAAAGCAGCAGCACCAGAATCTGCAGCATCAACAGCATAAAAATAATCAGGTAAATTGCTCGATAACAGTGTTACATATTGTGTGTTATTGTCAGTTTCTGAATTTATATTTCAGATAGTACACCAGATAGCAGCGATACCGATAAATAAATTGAATCTATATATTGCATAAAAATTAATATAATTTGTATTTAAATAAACAAGAATAGACTGAACAACATGTAACTAATTCAATTTATTTAATTCCTACATCATTTCCAAACTTTCATTAAAATCTAGATTAAAGTAAGCAGGATTATAGTTGCGAAGGCTACAACGCAATTAGAAAACTTTGATACATCATTATTGAATGTAAAAGATAAGAATATGAATCGTTTTGATGCATGCATTCTTACAAATATGAAACTGTACTTGCATTATATATGTTACTCGATGAATGTATAACGTTTATCAGTTTTATATAATATTAACAAATATTTAATTTGGGGATGTATCGGATTACGAACGCGTCAAATATAGATTAAATATATTTGGTACGAATTATCATTCATGTGATGTAAACTAAAATAAAACTTGGTATACGTACTAGAGTATAGTACGTGCTAATTTACAGCAGCCGAAATTTTATCTCATTCCACCGTGATTTTCAAGCTCGCGTTCTACATGCAGTGTTCATTTCCTATGTAATCATGAGTGCTGCAACACCTTCAACTGGTAGCGTGAAAAACCATTCAGTGAAGATAAAAAAGTGTCCGATTCCAGGCACTGTTATGAGTGCTTTGCATGAAGGTTGTGAAGCGTACTAAATTGATCTGTTTTATCATTCAAATTTATGTACCATCCACACTAATCAGGAAATAATGATACCAGAAGATATTCAGCTCAGTCAACAAATCCGTGATGGGAAATAGTATCCAAATACTAATAAAACTGTCCTTTTTAGGACCACAATATGGAATCATAAATTATTTATAACATAATGCTTAAACTACAGTCATATTTACCAGTTTGTTTCTTTATATACAGTACAATTGCGTAAACGTGAACTACCCGTAGTGTGAACAAGGTATTTTCTAACATTGATTACATTATAACGTGAACATCCTAGCTCTCATTAATATGAGCATAGTGTGTACTGTTAGTGGAAATTTTTATTTATTTCTTAAATTTGGAAACGGTTATAAAATTTCGCAGAGGTGGTATATTATGTGCAGTGCTCGATGCACTTGTGCTAATATTACAATATAATATGTAAACAAATTTATTACTTTTGTAAACTGTCTCTTTAAACAAAAACGTTATAAGAGAATCCTATTTTTTTATCTGAATCAGGGTGTGAATGTTTTACAATCACGTGATTAAAATCGCGATTAAAATCACATGATTGTGTAGGATTAAAGTTTGTTAATGAAATCATTTTTTTCATTTTATAAAATTTCATTCATTCAATTTTATTCAACGCAAATTTAATAAACAAATTAAATTCTGTACAATTATGGTTAACTATCATTATGAAGAGTGTTTAACAGCCAAAGAAACAAAAATAGAAAATTCTCTTTTAATTTCATGTTTTTGTTATTTGTTGTTATAATTAACAAACTTACATGCAATTTTTTATTCATGACCTTCTGATTGACCATCAAATGCAATATTTCAAACTAGTATAATTCGACATAAAAAAATATTTGGGGCACTGAACATAACATCGTATTGTGCAGTTTTTAATTCTAAACAACTTTTTTATTTACACCTTTAGCAGTATAGTAAAGGGAATCTGAGATCAGCATTGCGGGTTGCCTACCCGCGGCCTGTACTGTTGGAAGGCTTGGTACAGTGGGGTAAGGATGGCCACGTGATCGAGGTGGGCGTGGTCTGGATGACGTCATCCAGGCTGTACCGTTGTATAGCTTCTTTCATGAACCTGGAGGTCTTCGGGAGGTGAACTCAGTATATACCGTAGGGTCTTCTTTCAAGGTCATGCACCTGGAGGTCTTCTTCGGGAGGATGTTACGTTATCAGGGGTCTGGATCAAGGGGTACGTGGCCCAGTGAACCAGGCCGTACCTGTATGGTTTTCTTTAGGTGGAGTACGAACCTGGTGGCTCATGCACAACATATTTTCTGGAATTGATTACGTAATATTGCGCAACTATTGCGTCATTCCTAGAATTTTTCTATGTTTACGGACTTGTTCAAACCTGTCTCACGTAATTCCTAGAATGGATTACGTCATAGCTATTTCGGTGATTCCCCCGACCCCCCAACAAACCTATTTCTTGAAATTGATATGATAACGGACGTGTTCAAACCTGTTTCATAATTCCTGGAATTGATTGCGCAACTATTTTTAATAACTTTTTTATAAATGGAGGTTTGATAATCACATGCACTCAATATTGTTTCTGGCGTTCATGATGGAAAAAGAAATAAGTGAGACGAGCTCTTCGTTTGTCAATAATATGAAGCAAACATTGACACGTCTAACGAATAAATCCGGTGAACTAAGTACCTCGATGAGTGAAATAATTATAAAAGCGTACAGACGTGGTGAGGTGGATGATGTTAAATTTATCGAACTGATGATGAGTTTTGAAGGTGCTCAGCTAGAAGACTTATTTCACAAGCTGCCATCAAAATTAAAAAATACATCCGGAATTTAGTAGGCGACTACCATGCTACGATCATTACAATCTACCAAATGATAGAACACATATAGACGGTCCTGCGCCGCCCAATTACAAATATTCCCGTTGTCAATATATTGAAATGTTAAAAAATATGTGTATGAATATATGTATCTCATGTAAGAAATAAAAATTGTCTAAACCAATTTATCAAATTTTTTTTTTTAATTCCGAATTTCCTAAATCAAATTTCATCTCTGCTAGTTTCATCGTTCTAAGAATATATACTGCTAAAGTTGCTAAATTTGAATTTTGATAGAGATCAGTATGCATTTTTGTATTCTATGTATTCGGAATAATACGGTTTCTTTAGAAAATCAAGATATTCATAAGCAAATTCTAATTTCACTCAATAAAGTCATTGCTCAACAAGAGCAGCAAGGTCTCATTTTAGACGAGCTACTACGTATTCATCGAATCAAAAGCACCGCTACAGATATACAAAAACCAGAAGAGTTATCAGAATATTCACTAACAGAACAAGAAGATTTTGACAAATTGGAAATCCTTTTACAGCAGAATACATCTCGCAAAACATTTGGTAAGCAAATATTTTATTTTAGTGTGTGGCCACTTAATTGGATTTTTCTCTTAAGCCAGTGTCAGACGGTCAAATTTTTTTCAAATCGTCGATTTCTAGATTGACAAACTGACTAACGTGACGTCAAGGGCAGTATTTGAGCAAAGAAATTTGTAATCAGTTGAAACTACAGGTAACAGCACGATACTATCTGTCCCTTTATAATTTCTATAGAATGAGTTCGAGATTCTTACAGGTCTAAATACAATGTTTTCCATCTAAAGCTCCTACACAGTTTGGAAAATTCCACTTGTTATAAAATTGATCAGCATTATCCACCCATTTTTCCTCACTTTGCTATATCTATAAAATTAATACTTCAATCATTAGATCGCAAAATGTTGTGATCAGGCTAATTATTCATTCAATTTTTCAAGAACGAAAATAAGCTATACGAAGAAATTAAAAAATGCAGAAGATTCGTTATTGGGCGATATTAGATCAACATTGAATAAAGTTAATGTTCATTCCAACAAGGATGAATGCGTTAAATTTGGTCTGTACTTTGTTTCGGAAATGAAAATCATGGACACTGCACGAAGGAAGAAGTTAAGAATGGATGTTTTAAAAGTACTCTTAAAACATCACGAGGAAGAATTTGAAAATATTTAATATTATTTAAATTTTTGTTTAAATAAAATATATTAGAAGTAAACATTTCTGTGATTATCTAGGGAGCCATGCAATATTTTCAAAATATGAAATCGCCATCAACATCGACCCCTAAATGTACAACTTTTGTCTAATTTAACCGACCTTGTATCTCTTATAGATTCGGAGATCCCAATGGTGAGCATTCGAACTTGGGTCACCCTGCAAACCTAAGGTAATAAAGATAAAATTTAACGTAATTTATACGTAAACTATTAGGGTACGAAATACATATAAACATCGAGCATTTTTGTGTCGGATAAGCGTGTACTCAAAATCATAATTTTACGTATGATTAAGTAGAGTTTTTACGTTTTTTCTACGCATGTTTATTAGGAAAGAACGTACTTTAAAATTAACTGAATTGTTAGAAATGGAAACAGTATTATATAATATGTCAAATAGATGTATTTATATTAATTTAGTAAGTATGCGTGTTTTATTATTCATACTTACACTTAAATTTAATAAGCCCTCGGTACTGTGAACAATTCGATAAGAGCAAGCCTGGATTTATAATATCCACACTAACGTGATTGTACTGTATTCAGTACCGGCTTTAGGGGGGGGGGGGGCGAGGCCGGGCGACCGCCCGGGGCGCTAAGCCAAGAGGGGCGGCGCAGTCAGTTTTAGTTGTGAGTGGTTCGGTGATAGACGTCTTTGTATGTATAAGTTATATGCTACGGAAGTATAAAGTATACGTAAATACGTTACATACGGTCTTAAACTTGCCACAGAGGTAAGTAAAGATTATGCAAATTTATAGATTACTCTTAGATCTTTTTAGATCTATTTTACATATATTTATTCGACGTAGCGAAAAGTTGTAGATATTAATATTCTAAGGTTATGCATTACACTCTTGATTAAGGCGCGGTAATCAACTCAAATCAACTGCTCTTGATTTCTGCCTTGTCATTGGTTGTTCAATGGAATAGATGCAAGCGAAGCAGATCATTTGTCGTTTATGAGTGTTGGTGTCCAGCCGGTCAATATATCATCTTTCCGCATTAATAGTAGTAAAACCAGTTTTGTAAATAAATTATAATAGTAATTTTAATCGACTTCTCATAATAAAAATATTTTCATTCATATTAATTATGAATATTATGTATATTTTTTTGTGATTTTTATTTGGATTGCCGCGAAACAAATTGACGCCGGCTTTTTGTTTTAGTAAATATTATTATTTTTTAGTTTCACAAACACCTCTAAATGGCGGACAGTCAAGAACCTGTTAAAAAGAAACTATCTGGGTACGAGTACCGTAAAAGAAAATCTGAAAAAGAAAAGCGATTTCAAGCGAGTAAAAAATCTATGATGATCGATAAGTATTTTATAGGAAAATCACAAGAATTAGAATCCAGTGATAATGCAGAGTTTAGTATTGCCTCTACTTCGGGAACACAAGTATTTATCGATCATTCTAATATTTTAAGTATTGACAAAATTGAACAGTCCAGTCACCGTGATCAGTCTTCAATCCCGGACGACACTGCTACAAAAGATAATACTGAAACGGAACATGTTGCGACCTCAACTGAAAGTTTCGACGTATCAGATGCAGCTACATGGCCGGAAATGCATAGTAATAATATTATTAACCATATTATCTCCGTTGGCGCTTCACAGATCCACCTTGATTATTTTCCTAAAGATGAAAATGGACGTCATTTTTCAATATTACACTATTCCAAAAAACTTTCAAATGACGAAGTGATCAGGCGTCGTTGGCTGGTTTACTCAGTTTCAACAAATCGTGTCTTTTGTTTTTGTTGTCGATTGTTTGATCGGAAGTTGACTTCCAATTTGGTATTTGACGGATTTCATAAATGGAAGCATTTAGCTGAAGTTTTGAAGATGCACGAAAATAGTACCTCACACAAAAAATTCTATGCGCACTGGATTGAAGCTGAAATGAGATTAAAAATTGGAGCAACAATTGACAAGGAAGAACAAAAATTAATATCAAAAGAAAAATTGCGTTGGAACAATGTGCTTATTAGATTGATACACATAACCCAGTATTTGGCTGAACATAATATGGCCTTCAGAGGAACGTCAGACAAATTGTACACCCCCAATAACGGAAAATTTTTAGGACTTGTGCAACTACTGGCGAAGTTCGACCCTATCATGGAAGAACACGTTAAAATGGCAATGAAGGGTGATATATCAGATCATTACTGTGGGAAAAACATACAAAACGAATTAATAGAGATTATGGCATTGAAAGTAAAATCCGAAATTTTGTCAAAAGTAAAGAAATCTAAATATTACTCAATTATAGCTGACTGCACCCCTGACATAAGTCATACAGAGCAACTTTCTTTAACAATAAGATTTGCAGATATAACTGATGAAAACATAAGCGTTAAAGAACATTTTATCAACTTTTTAGCAGTCGATGATACAACGGGTGCAGGTCTAACTGAATCTATTTTGAAAACCTTACATGACTTCGGTCTCAAGTTGGATGACTGCAGGGGACAAGGTTACGATAATGGCGCGAACATGAAGGGGAAAAATATTGGTGTGCAAAAAAGGATTTTAGATCAAAATCCATTAGCTTTTTTCGTGCCATGTGGATGTCACAGTTATAATTTAGTACTCTGTGATGCTGCAAAATCGTCCGTAAAATCTGTTTCTTTGTTCGGCATTCTTCAAAGATTGTTTACATTATTTTCATCGTCAGTAAACAGATGGAAAATTCTGACCGATCACTTAAAATCTTATAGTCTAAAGAAGTTAAGTGACACTCGTTGGGAATCCAGAGTAAATTGCATAAAAGCAGTGAGATATCAATATTGCGACGTTCATGATGCGTTAGTTACTCTCGCTCACGAGACTGAAAAAAATGATACCGAAACCTCTCACGAGGCAATCACACTTGCAGAACAACTAGAAGATTTTAGTTTCATTGTATCTTTAATAACATGGTATGATATCCTATTCCAAATTAACGTTGTGAGCAAAGCAAGTCAGTTAGAAAACACTGATTTGGTGAACTTTGTAGAAATGCTGAAAAATTGTTGCTCTTATTTAGAAAATTATAGAAAAACGGGCTTCAAACAAGCTATTGTGACAGCAACGGATATAGCGAGGGAAATAAATATTGAGCCAGTATTTAAACCAGCAAAACGAATAAGATACGTAAAGCGACGACCTGGTGAATTGGCTGTTGACGAACCTATACAATGTCCGGAAAAATTATTTGAAGTACAATTTTTTAATACTCTCTTGGACACTGCACTTACATCTCTTAATGAAAGATTTCATCAGCTAAAAGATTTTTCTGCGACGTGGAATTTTTTATATAATTTAAAAAATATACCCCGAAAAGAGGAACTAATTAAACACTGTGCTGATTTGCAAATCATACTCACAGTAGGTTCAAAATCAGATATCAATGGAACTTTACTCTGTGACGAACTTTTAAGTTTTGAAGCTTTTCTCCGGGACGCAGTGGTAACTCCAGCCCAAGGATTAAGTTTTATCAAACAGCACAATATACAAGAATTGTATCCAAATATATGGATAGCGTTACGTATATTACTCACCATACCAGTGAGTGTAGCAAGTGGAGAACGCAGTTTCTCCAAACTGAAACTAATAAAAACATATTTACGATCGACAATGTCCCAAACAAGGCTGACCAGCCTAGCGACACTATCAATTGAAAGTGACATTGTTGAAAGCCTAGATTTCTCTGATTTAATAAAAGAGTTTTCGGATAGAAAGGCACGAAAAGCTAATTTTTAATTTTAGTTTTTTCTTTTGTATTCTATCATTTAAACAAAAATTGTATTTCTTTTATTGAAAGTATTTTATTGAATATATTATAAATTATTAGAGTAATTAAAGTTTTTTTTATGGGGGCGCCGAAAAAAATCTCGCCCAGGGCGCCAGACTTGCTAAGGCCGGTCCTGCCAATAATCATACACAGTCAAAAACTCTACAGAGCAGTGTCGTGAGCAATTTCTGCAAAATTTCGAGGAGATTAATTACGACACTTTTTCGCGTCATATTCGCAGAGTAATTGAACGTTTTCGTAAAACTGGAAATGTTAGTAAAGGCAAACCTCCAGGAAGAAGAACTGTTCTAACACAAGAAGTTTTAGATGATGTGCAGGATCGTTTAGAAACAAGTCCTAATAAATCATTACGATCTTTAGCAAGACAGACAGGTAAAATTGTACAATATTTAATTTTAATTTAATTCATAAATTTAAGTAATTTTTACAGGTATGTCATATAGAACTTGTCAAAAAGCAACAAGAAAATTACACATGCATGCCTATAAAATGAGCGTCGTTCAAGAGTTGTTGCCGTTAGACCACAGAAAACAATTAGAATATTGTAATTTGTTTAATGAAAATTTGAATGATGACAATATGTTGAATCTAACATTTTTTAGCGATGAAGCACGGTGCTATCTGGTTATGATAAATCGCAAAATTTACGTACATGGTCTAGTAAAAATCCGCATTTATTCGTAGAAACCAGTCTATATCAACAAAAAAATGGTGTCTGGGTGGCAATGTCGAGAAGGATTGTCGGACCAATTTTATTTTAATGAAACCATTAATGCGGAGATATCGGAGAATAATTTTAGGTCCATTTATTGAGCAATTACATGACGATGAGCTAGCAAATGTGTACTTCCCACAAGATGGAGCAACGGTCCATACAACAAACGCCACGTTGGATTATTAACAGTATTTTGATAACAGAATTATCAGTCGGAACAGATGGCCGGCCCATACGCCAGATTTAACACCGATGGATTTTAATTTATTTGTTTTTTTTTTAATAAAGTTTACAGCAATCGGCAACATACACTTGAATTACAAGAAAATATTCGGAATGCTATAAACTCTATATCTGAAAAAGAATTAATTAATGTTTTTGAAAATGTTAAGAGTAGAGTTAATAAATGTATTGAGTGTGAAGAAAGGCATTTTGAAGATTTATTATAAACAATTTTTTAACAATGTTTTTTAATTCTTTAGTTTTTAAAAATTAACTGTACGTCAATACGATTTGTCAATCGTAGTCAGTATGACAACGATGCGGCAAACGAAAAATCAGATGGAGGCGGCAAGGACAATTAATTTCGATCGATGCATTAAATCCAGGTCAATTTTTAACCAGCATTGCAATTAACATGAAGAGACGATTGCTGGAGCGAACAATTTCATCAAATGAATCTATATTTCGTAAAGATCAATCTATTGTGGACGAATTGCGCATGTTAGATATTAACGAGTGGCCAGTAGATATTGTGCCAGGTTATGGAGATACTGAAATTGAGTCTTTGTGCAAACGATTCAGACTGTCATTTCCAAAAACACTAACTGCGTTTAGAGAATACATTGACTACAGTGTGCGAAACATTCCTTCGAATTTAAAACCATTACTCCAGTGTTACAAGGCAATACCATGTAGTTCTGCTGAATGCGAGAGAGGATTTAGCTGCATGAACTTAATCATAAGGGAAGCTAGTTCTCGATTATTAATAGAGCATGTGTCAAATTTAATATCTATAAATTTGCATGGACCTCCAATTGAAATTTGGAAACCACAAAATCATGTGCAAATGTGGTTTAGAAATCATCGGTCGTCTACAGACACACGGACACGCATATCTAAAGTTCAAGAACTGCAGGAGAATGCCATTGGGAAGCTTTTGTAGGTACGCAACTTACTTAACACCAGTGCTCCTCCACTTTTTCATTTAGCACTACACCACTGGTGTGGATGAGATGATTTTTACGTAACTAACAAACAATAAGATGCGTAAGCGAAGGGGTGCTATTACGGCAGGTACTTTCGTTACTATATCGAACAAACAAGTAAATTGTAAATCGGGATTTGACCGACCACCGAATGATTAACACTGTTGCGTAACAGAAATGAAGTTAAATTTACAGGTTAAATTAATAATAAAGGATTCTAAGTTATACAATTCAGATAAAGTTACAATATTTCATATACGGAGCAAATATTACTAAAGTTACGAAGCAAGGAAAATAACAAAATGATGGAATCGTGTCTGACTTTAAACCATAGGTGCACAATTTGCAAATTGTTGAAATGGGCACGACCAGTATTAGCTGGTAACGAGCTGAATAACGTCAGAACACAATGTGAGACTACGGCAGTGGCCGTCAACAGAATGGGCGCACACACTACACTGCGCTATGCGCGAACTAGGTGAGTAAATCACGTACTCAAAAGCAAAATGAACTTGTACTCATCTGATGATGAGATGAAACATTTCTGGTTGCTAAAAAGGTTTAAATTCATATGCCAAGTTGCCCACCGTTATATCAAGAGCCATAGAGAAAAATATCAGCTGCTAGTAGCAAAAAGATAAACTTATGCGACGTTAACCACGATTATTTATTGTCGTCAGGAAAAATTTGCACAATATGTAATTAATTTAATAGATTCATTAACTCCCCATTCAAGGAGCTAATAACTGGTAAAAAAGCTATTGCGCAATATGATGAGAATGGGTTTTGTAATCACCGTCTTTAGCTCTTCAAATGGGCACATTACTGAAACATGTTACAAATACAGCAATTTCTCATGAATTGCAGAAAGAGAAAAAACATTTTGCTCAAGAGCGTATGAGCATTGAACACTGTTATTGAAACAGACTGAGCCTTGGAAATATCAAGTGAAGTCTGACAAAATTTGCAAATAAATAAGTTTAACAAACCATCATTAATTTTAATAGCAGAGGATATTGAGGTAAGTGATTCATTCCATATACTTCATACTTCACTAATTTGTTCTACATTTTTTAAAATTTGATTGGTTATAATTTAATTAAAAATGCTTGGTTTAGCAGAAAATACAGTAAATCTAAAAGCGTACCGATATTTATTAGACGGATTTTTTTGTAGTCTAATGATATTCAATACAAGGATTGTGGAATTGCAACATATGACTCTGCGTATTTATGATACAGTTCCTTCTTCAGAATTTTAATAAGCAATAACGAATTCTGAAACCTGTGTTTATCAATCACTAAAGCAAATTGTAGATGACAATAAGGAAGAGGGGTCCCAGTACTATTTGATAAGAAGACAGTTGAATTAAATTAACTTTTCAAATTAGAAGAAATTTTTACCTTGAAGGTAATGACTACCTTTTCGCAATGCCGGATACCAAAAATCCAATACGATTGCAATTCCTGCAAAACGCAGATATTTCGATAAATAAAATTTATTTTCATCTCGACAATACTAAAGCTGAAGTATTTATGCCATTTCTCATTAACAACAAGTACTGGTGCATAGTAATTATAAATTTCGTGAAAAGTATGTTTTCCTTTCTACATTCACTAGGAGCTACAAATAAAGAACACATCGCATACTTAGAATATTTAAGGGTTTAAGTAAAGAGCAAAAAAAGTTCGTTATTAAGCATATTAATCATCCAGTGCTGGAAGATTATAAGTGTGGAATTTGTATTATTAATTTTGCTCAAAATTACCTCCTGCTTTGACTCCATTTTATACCGACTAACCTTAAAATACATATTAAAAGAATCCGTTCTAACGCTGCAATTCTGTTCACTTGCTCGTAAGATCGTAAATGCGTATATCTGTAGTTTACGTAAAATCTGTAAGTAGGCCCGTAACGGATTTACGGAAATGGCAATTCTGTCTTGTCGGTGGCCGAATGGAAAACGGTAATACTATATTAAAGGATCATAATAATGAAAATGGGGGTTCATTAATTCTTTTATCGCCAGAAGTTTCCTGATTGGAAGTATGCGTTAAAAGTAAAATATCGCAAATTATCCGAGTACTGAAAGAAAACTGGCTCTGAGAGCCCTGCATAACCGCGGTTCGTCCGCGGGTATCCGCAATTTTTATGCGGATTCGGATATATTTCAGATATTTTCTTGCGGATGCGGATATAACATATGCGGATGCGGATCGGATATAGTTATTGGTAATCATATCCGCGATCCGAAAATGCTCATCTTATTTTGAAACGTTATGCGATATAATTTATGAGTATAAAAAATTGGTTTGACACGCGCTTACTTTGCGTTTTGACTCCATTCGAGAATAGTAAACAAAATATAAATAATGGCCACATATTTTAACTCTAGTGTATTTTTTTATTTAAAATATGAACCCATTCAGGAATTGTAGACAAAATATCAATTATGGCAATATATTTTAACTTTAGTCTATTTTTCTATTTAAAATATGTAGGGGAGAGAATAAGGTGTGAAAATACGTGCTTACTAGGTCTATGCGTTCTGAAGCTATTCGAGAATAGGAAATAAAATATAAATTATGGCAACATATTTTAACTGTAGTGTATTTCTTTATTGAAAATATGTGGGGGAACGAACTAAGTAATGCTAAAGGTTTAGTTTTATTCTATATCTCAATATGAACGCGGAGGTTACAATTATAAAAAACTTTGTGATTTGTTCGATGTGCAAGACAGTTTATCCGTATTCTAGTTGTAAAAGTGGAACTTCAAATTTATTTAAACATAAATGTTTTCAACAACAAAATACTATGGACACTTTTGTAAAGAAGTTTAATAAATCCGCGGCAGTTACTACATACATGAAAGAATTAGTAACAGAAAAGTGTGTTAATTTCATTGTGAAGGATCTCAGACCATTTGAAATAGTGGCAGGTGAAGGACTGGCTGATTTTGCTCAATGCTTAGTGGATATTGGTGTCAAATACGGAAATATAAAAAGTCAAGATTTATTGCCACACCCAACCACAATAAGCAGAAACACAAAGACACTAGCGGATCAATTACGCAATAAATAAAAGAAGAATTACGATATGTGTTCGAAACAATTGGAGGTGTTATCACTGTTGACATGTGGACCGATTACTACAGGAAAATAAATTATTTAGGCGTTACTGTTCATTACATCAAAAATTTTAAATTAATAGATCGAGTACTTTGCGCTACGGAATTTGACAGCAATAAAAAAAAACTAGAGAAAACATTAAAAATTTAATTATACAAGTGCGAGAATTTACCATATACGACAGTATTAAAAATCTTGTGTTCATAAACATACAGCAGGTTAAATTGTGCAGCACATGTTTTAAACACCGTGCTAAAACATACAATGCGTTCGGAAAATATGGGACGCATTTGCAATTTAGTGGAAAACACAATTGTTGCTGTTCGTTCATTAGTGACGTATTTTAAAAGATCAGGGTTACAAAATAAACTGAAAGTTACTTTGAAAGGGGATTCAGAGACCACCAACAGCAAATTATTAATGTTTTCATCTGTATTTGACCAGTGGGATGAAATATTAAATATTTTATCGGAAAAAGAGGAAATGCAACGTGTGAATAATATCGATAGAGATATTTCAAATACTTTACTAATTTTTTTAAATCCACTTAAAGTGGATCTACATATCCCACTTTACATTTAGTTATAGTAAATTATAAAAGATTACTGAATCATCTCACCGTGATTACCATGGTCTCTGACTTATCAATAACAATGAAACGGAACGCTAAACCTTCTTACAAGCAAAATCTTCACAAACACTATAAGATTTTTGCAATATGAACGAAGAAAATAATATACTCGGAGAAGTTGGAAAACGGATGTGCAAATTTAATCAAACTTCAGCACCCGAATGTCAAGCAAATAGTACTCCAGAAAATACAAGTACAAATATATTTGAAGAACCACCGACAAAAAAAAGCCAAACATTTATTGAGTTTATCCGAATTTGAAGATTCCGATGAGGAAATCGAAAAGTATGAATTATCAAAATATTTAGACTTGAGGGTTTCAAAAACTAATGAGTTTAATCTACTTCAATGGTGAGAACAGCAGTCAACTATTTTACCAACATTGTCAAACGTAGCGTCGTTCATCCATGCAATTCCCGCTACAAGTGCACCATCTGAGCGTGATTTTTCGCAAGCAGGTTTGGTAATTCAAAATCGAAGGACAAGTCTGGCCCCATCAACAGTGAATGATATACTATTTTTCTTTTCAAATAGTGGATGCGGATAGGATCGGATGCGGATTTTGTATCTGCAGATGCGGATCGGATGCGGTTATTCATTTAAAAAATATTGCGGATGCGGATATAATATATGCGGATGCGAGTAACCAAAAACATACCCGCGCAGGGCTCTACCTATTGAAGATAGGACTCGAAGTGTATGGGGAAGGGTAGTTGTTACCGGCTCCTCATTTATAAATGCATATAATGATTTCGTAGCAGAAACAACTGTTAATGATAACGTTGAACCAAAATCGTTATTTACTGAAGAAGACCATACTGATCTAAATATATCCAACATTGCTGATGATACTTCATACATCATTTGCTGCAAGTTCCAATGCAACCATGTTCAATTTACTACCTGATGCACCTACCAGTATATTATGTTGAGATACATCCACGCCTTCCCAATTAAGTAATAAATAAATTCAATTAGTGTAGATACATGTGCAATTGATGTAAATACCTTCAAAGACGAAACAAAGAAGTAACGCAAGTAGACCCAAACTGTTATCAAATTTTAGTAGAGAAATTACTAGCTACAAGTTCAGCGAATGAAAAAAATTTAAGGGACCTAAATAGTGCGTTAAAACAATTTGCAAAGGATTATAAAACGCATAAAATAGAAAAATAATCAATTTGATATTTTAAAATTAAAGTTTGAGGTCGCCAAATATAAAATTGAAAATCCAAAATTTTTGTTTTGTGGATATGTAAAGATTTAAATTCTCTATTATTTAATTAAATTAAAGAAATAGTTACTTCTTTAGAGCTTAATCTTCAGTAATAATGTTCAATTAATTAGCTAGTAGAAATAAAATCGCTTGGTAGAGCATGTTGATCAAATGTCTGAAGTGAAATCTGATAAAAGTGGAAGCCAAAGAGTATTCCTTGGATTTTTTCCCTTAAAAACAGTTTAGATATTATGATATGTCGTTCTTCAGGCTATGACAATGCAGCTATTATGAGCGGCGTACATGGAAGAGTACAAGCCATTATTAAAGAAAAAAACATAAACGCAGCAGCCCGTTGAAGTGCTTTTTATGCTGCAGTGAAAATGCTAGCAGAAAATTTTAATGAAGTTGTGGCTGCAATTTGTGAATTATGTGATCAACAAGAAAATGTAGACGCAAGAGGTGCTGCGCAGAATCTTATACCTGCCGCATGTAATTTCACTTTTCTTTGTTACCTTTTCTTTTGCATATAATCTTAACTTGAAATAGAATTTAGATGTTATGTCGCTTTACAGATGTTTATTGCCACGCTACTGTGCCACTACTAGTAAAACAATTTTGAAATTCTTCCCGAATTTTGAGCGCATGTTGGCCAACTTTATTACCGCTCTGTTGTGCTATAGAAGTTACCGAACTTGCCATATTGTCATTTACAGCACAATACTTTTCATTCCCTTCAACAATTAAAAAATTATGCAAGATGCAACAAACAGTAGTAATCAATTCTACTTTTTCAAAACTTAAGTTTATAGGATTTAAAAGTACGCGAAATCGGTTAGAAAAAATACCAAAAGCATTCTTTACTACTCTTCTAGCCCGGCTTAATCTATAATTAAAGATAATTTGCTCATTCGTCAAGCCTCTATATCACATCTGGAAAATACACCGTCACTAATTCTACCATTGGTGCCAATATCGGTACATATGAATTTATAATTGGCATCAACAAAACCTAGCAGGACAATGCTGTCTTTTCCTTTATAATTTCTGTAAAATGATCCAGATATTCTCGGAAGTCTAAGTACTATATGCTTGTCATCTTAGGCCCCCAAGTAATTAGGAAAGTTGCATTGGCTATAAAAATCATCTGCAATTATTTCCCATTCGGCTTTATTATTTGAAACATGAAGAAACAATAATTAACTTTATTTTTTCAATATACACAAGATTTTGCTGAATCAGGACCATCCACATCAAACACGGCAGAGTCATCGAGGATAACCGCAAAACGCAGAAAATTATCAGTTAGTTCATCGGATAAATTTCTAGACAGTGCAGGGCAAGTTTTGAATAAACTTAGCCAAAACAATGTAAATGCAAAAAAAAGCGGGTGGAGTGCTTTTCGAAACTTTATTGCGGAATCAACTTGTAATTTGTCATGAACCATGGCCTAGTCCACCAACGTGCGCGGGAGGACATTTCCAAACATCGTGCCACCCCAGAACATGGGAACTGCGCAATTCATTCTGTTCTGGGACAAACACAACTTTTGATCGTGAAAAAGTTTGATTTCATGGATAAATCTATAAATAAGGCTGACGAACAAAAGCACCTCTATGTAAATAATGAATATTTACAAGGTTTGTGGGAAGTGATTTACATCGAAGTAGAAGACTTATATAAGAAGTACAAAGATTTGGAAAGTAGTGCACGAAATGATTGGCGAAGACACACAGATACGAGGCCGGCAACCTCACCTTTTGGCGAGGACAATTGTTCGTGTCCCATCTGGGCACGTAACAAGGTTAAACACAAATACATTGATAATTTAAAGGATATCTATAAAAAAGATATAGATACGAATTGCTTCAGTCAAGAAGTGGAACATTTCTTGTTGCATTTCAAGGATGACAGAAATACTGACAAATATATGATATAACACAAATATATAAAGCTGCCCTCGACTTAATATCCACATTTCCAAACGTGAGAAGATATTTCTGACAGTACCAATTTCAAATGCTACAGGAGAAAGATCCTTTTCGGTTTTGAGGCGAATCATGTGCGAAGACCGTTTGTCGAATCTAGCACTTCTGTACGTGGAACAAGCGATGAAAGATGATGTTTCAAAAATTATAGATTAATTTGCTGCAGAGAAATGCAGTTTTTTTTTCATTTAATTCTTTTTATGTTTATTTTTTATTTTACATTGTACAAATATATTATTTTTTTCGTTCGAACGAATGGTAGATTATTGAAACTTCTACTTTCTACTATAAATCTAAAAGAAACTATTTAAACTTTACTATATGCGAATTAGGGATAGACCATACTGAATGTTATTTTTGGCACGAATCCGAAGCACAGCGTGGAGCAAATGAAATTGGCACTTGCGTCTTACGCTTCTTACAAAAAAATTAGCATGTAGTAATTCAGCACTAAATGTCATCTTCTATTCGGATAATTACTCTGGCAAAATAAAAATCAGTTTAAAATGAGGGCAATGCAGTCCATTCAATTATCGAAAAAGAAATAAAGAAAACGTTACGATCTGGTCCCATTTATGTTCCGTCTCAATATGTAGCTAATATAAAAAATTCAAAAAAACGTGGGAATCCTTTTGCTGTAAACGAGATGAGTCATAGAGAATTTGTGGACATAAAAAAATTTAGTAACTTCAGGACTAAAAAGGAATAGTGATGGAGACACTGTTAAGCTATCAGAAATTAAAGTTATACGAATTGAAATGCATGATGTCAATGATATTAAGATATTCTGCAACACATCTTATTTTCATGACTTTAAAGAAATTGCATTGCAAAGAAATTTCAACCGTTTTGGTGGTCGCCAAAAACTAAAACCCCTATATATATACAAGTAAAATAAAGTTATCTGAACGAAAAAAAAGTGATTTGAAAAGTCTAGGAATGAAAATCTTATTCCTATGTTTTATTATTCGTTTTATGAAAGTATTTTTGAGGAATGAATACTATTGTAACAACATGATTGCGTTTAGAGTTACGTTGGTATTTTTTGTTACTTTATTATTTCGGTATTTTCGAATTTTCCTACTTTTTCACTGGAATATAGTTTGAATAAAGAAATGTAATACATTTACCAAGTTTTTTTTTTATTTTATCCCACAATTCTCTTATTATATTTTAGAATGAATGACCTTACAACAAAAACTTTTTAAAAATATAACTGACACTAAACAAAAAATTTATTGTTAAAAGACCTTTTTTTATGTCATTTTATTTTTAACCTTAAAGTTAACAAACAAATTAAAATAATAAATTGTCTCGTTAATAACATAAAAAAAATGCTATAGGCAGTATTTTAATAGTAATCTTTTAGGACGAAATAAAAAATTAAAACTAAAAAATACTCTACTGTAAAATGTTAATTTTTGTAAAATGTGTTACGATTATTTTGTTGCTGTTGTGTTTTGCTTTCTTCTTGACGTTTTGTGTTCTTGTTATTTTTCGTATCTGTCATTTTCGCCTTTTGATATTAATCTGAAATACATTTTGTTTAGTTCGAGTCCGTTTGATTATGTAGATATATTTATAAATAATTTAGAGTCACATTTTAATAGTTTTCTGACTAGAGCATTCGTGCGCGCACGAAAGATTTACCCGCACGAACGTTCGTGCGTGTCAAAATTTTGATACACACAACTTTCTTGTTCGTGCGGGTAAAACCCCGCTCCAGCTGTGTGTGTAAGTTGTGCGCGCACATTAGTAGTGTACAAAATGGCGAAAAATAACGTTGCTTTGGCAAGTGCTGCATACATAGTTATCCCTAGATGTTACATTATTGTAATCATTGTAATTGCTTTATTTAAATAAATGCATACATTTAAAAATAATTAAAAGGTGTTTAAACGATACGTATAATCTACAATTTTTAAAGTTAAATTATATAAATAATGAAATTAAATTATTTACAAAAAATATTTGCTATCAATTCACATTCATCAGACACATTAAAAAATGTACAGCAATTAATATAGTCTAGGTGTAGTCTATATGATTTGTGCGCGCACAAGAACTGAACCGACTAAACCCCGTCCAGACTGAGCACACAGGTTCTTTGATGTTTTCGAAGAAACCGACAAGCGATGGATAGCGTTCGTGTGCGCACGAACGTGCGCGAATACCACATTCACCCTGTACTGACTTGAGCAATTTTACGCGCACAGCGTTCGTGCGCGCACGAATGCTCTAGTCAGTACGGAGCTTTACGTACCGTTTTATTTAATTCAATATATAAGTTTTTCAATTCCATATTGTAAGGTTAGCATCACTCGTTAATTTGACAACACAATGAAGTTGAAGTAGTTTGTTTAATTATGATAGTTTAATGACAGACCGGTTTACACCTAGTCACTAGCGTAAAGTATTTTATTTATTGTTTTATATTGTCACTAGTAATTTTATTCGAAGCATTCGTAAAGTTTATTCTCATTTAGTTGTGTAATTAATATCATTAATTTTTGGCTGACCCATATTTTGTCCCGTATTTCAGATTATTCTTCCGTTCTTTCGTGTAAATGTTTCTTATCGTCACCTTGACTAGGTCATAGTTTTGGCGCGAATTTGTATCTATCTTTCCTCTTCTTTGTTACTTAACTAAATGTTCTCTCTCTCGATGAACAAGCTGAAGGGCGTCGTTTCGGGTTCTTTTGTTTCAAGTCTTTTGTTAAAAAGATAAGTAGTTTTCTGACGTAGCGAGAGCTCGCATCAAGGGCGTGGTTCGTTTTTGCGATTTTCAATAAGTTGTGTGTAAAGTTTTGCTCCTTTCGTGAATTACCCAATTGAGGGGATTTTGTTTGCACAAAACATATTTGGTGCGAAATGGTACGCAGTACGTAATTTCGACCAGACACTCTTACGGGGATTAAACGCGAGCCGAACCGCCCTAAGAGCGTCGCCGGTTATTCAAGGACCCTGAGACGCGAGTAGAGAGGTCCAGAGAGAACGTTGGTAGGGTTGCAGCCGATCCGCCACCCCCGGTATCTTACTCTCCGAGCGCAGATCCCAGGGTGTAGCGTTACCCAGCCCAGCACCGATTCAGCGGGTCCCGACGAGTGAGGGAGAAAGATAACTGCCTTGGCCTCACCACGCTACCGTGTTTCTTTTTGTTCTACTTGAGCTCTGACTTTTTACTATTATTAGTTGTATTCATATTTCTTTTTTTTTTTCATAATTCTAGTTTTGTTTTATTTTGATATTAATATTGTTATAAGTTAATTAAATTCCCCAGTTATATATGTATGTTATTAGGTTAATAATATTTATAGTTTTGATTTTGAAGACCATTTAGTCTTATCGTATTTAGTTATTATTGTTTTGCATGATTTTGTTTATTCGTTTGTCGCCACCCGGATGTTCGCCATATGACTATATTTCCTTTTGTAATTAACTTCGCGCCTGCGCCGTGTCGTATTCATATCCCCATCACTCTGTGATCCGAAGTTGTACAACCTAGGGCCAAATACTATATTACTATAATACAGGAAACTTTGCAAAATTTGCGGCGACACGCGCATCAGACCCATCTGGTGGTTCGAGTTGATAACTACATTTGTTTACTGATATATGCTGATATATCAAAAAATTGGTTTGGTATTTTGTTACGTTTTTATGTCGACACATCTTTATAATGAGTAAAAGGGGATCCATATGTGCTATTTATGGTTGTAGCAATTACAAATTGCAGACAGAAGCAAAATCTTTTTACAGGTTTCCCAAAAATAAGGAAATGTAAGTTACTTGTACTTTTTAACCTAAGAATTTTATTTGCAACCAAATACACGTTTTGATACATTTTTTAACTGTTATTGAAATTTGTAGCTGTAGAAAATGGATTGTAAGTAGCAAAAGGGCAGATATAGACGATATTTTTAAAGAGAAGGGTCCTGAGCATTTGTATAAAAATTATGCAGTTTGTTCTGATCATTTTACTCCAAAGGATTTCCGAAACAGAAATTTGTTAAGTCAAGGGTAAACAATATTATTTCTAGATTTAGAATTAATTCTAAGAACTACCAATTTTTGTAGAATTTTTCCTGGTGTTGTGCCTTCGCTGAAATTATATAATCATATAGATAATACCAGGCACAGTCCGAAGAAACGAAAACGTGAAGATTCTCCTGAAGTAGAAACAAAGGAGGTTTCTTGTGAGCCTGCAGCAGCAGCACAAGTTCAAGATGCAACGATGGGAAACCAAACAAGTATAACATGTAGAAGGTGTCCTCAAATGCGAAGAAAAGTACGCAGTGTACAAAAACTTTTGCATAAATACAAAAAGAAAATATCAGAGTTGAAGTTGAAGGCCAAAAATGGCTCTAGACCTGTTTTGATAAACAAGGAAGAGGATGCTTCTCAGCAGTTTATTGACATGCAAATAAAACTAAAGTCTCGTAAATCACAGGGTCGTAGATACTCCGATTCTGACAAAAAATTTGCACTAGCATTGTACTACTGTTCCACAAAATCTTATAAATTTCTTCGACAACATTTTTGCTTACCGGCTATAAGGTCACTGCGAAATTGGCTTTTAAATGTACAGGTGAAACCTGGACTAAATGAAATGGTGCTCAGCATGATGGCAATAAAAGCTGAAAAATTAAAAAAAGAAGAAAAAGTTGTGTCAATTATTTTTGACGAAATGTCTTTGAAACAGTTTGTGTCGTATGATTGCAGAAGTGACATTTTTGATGGTTACGAAGATTTTGGGGAAGCTGTTCCAAAGAAGAATCCACAAGTGTGCAATCAAGTAATGGTGTTTATGATACGAGGGCTGTACACAAACTATAAACAGGTTGTAGGATATTTCTTGTCAAGAGATGCAATGCATGGAAACATTTTGAGAGATATTTTGCTTTATGTTCTGCATGCAGTTATAAATGCTGGATTTATACCAAAAACTGTCGTCTGCGATCAAGGGACAAACAATAGAAAAGTTAGGACACTTTTGGGCATTTCAGTGAAAAAACCGTATATTGAAATTGAAAATGAAAAAGTTTTTTTCTTTAATGATCCACCTCATCTATTGAAGTCGATGAGAAATAATTTGAAGAAATACAACATACAAAATGTAAAAGAAAAGAAAATATACAAGTGGTCTGATATCGTTGAATTTTATAAACGTGATAGATTTATGACACCGAGACTGACACCGAAATTAACTAAAAAATGTATTGAACTACCACCGTTTTCCCCAATGAGGGTATGTTTAGCTGTGAGAGTGTTAAGTCATTCTGTGTCGAGAGGGATTTTAACACATGTTTCTTTCAACTCGCTACCAAGTTTTAGAGAATTTTGACACGTTATTCGACATCTTCAACTCATCACAGTGTCACAATCCTAAAGTATATCGACGATGTTTCAGTGACAAAAGCAAACATTTAAAAAAATTGGATGAACTTTCTAATTTTATAGAAAATTTAAATATTGAAAATGGAAAATCAACAAACTCTGTGTGCATAATAGGTTGGCTAGAAAATATTTCAGCGTTGAAGTTATTATGGGTTGACCTAAGGGATAAGTATGGTTTTCAATACTTACTAACTAGACGTTTGACTCAGAACTCAATAGAAAATTTATTTTCTATATTAAGAAGCCAAGGAGGAAACAATTTAACTCCTGATGCAACCAAACTTCGCACTGCATTACGTGCCACCATGACAAATCAGTTGTTAACGCCATCAGAGGACAGCAATTGCGAAATTGACGCAACACAGTTTTTATTGCAAAAGAAAGAATTGGAACAAAGAAACATTGTGTTAAAAATTCATAAGAAAGAAACAATTTCGTCTACAGCTTTTACACATACAGAAGATGAACAACAAAACCTAATAGAGGAGAATGCAGTCAGTTATGTAGGCGGATGGGCATGCAGTAAACTTTTGCACGAGAAATGTAAGGCTGCAATTTCAGACAATGCTAATTGTGATTTAGGTTTACGAAACGTTCATGTAGAAATGAAAGAATATGACAATGCGAATATGTTATTTTTAAATAATACAGCAATAACATTTTGTATACAGTTAAAAAGTATTTTTGAATCTTTGTTTGACATTTACTTTCATGAAGATCGCCATGGAGTCAAACATAAAATTATAAATAAAATAGCTGCAGACAATGTAAAACTGAATGGATTGTGTGCTCAATGCAGTGACATATTTATTGTTAAATATTTAAATGTATTATTAAATTGTGTAGTTAAGAAGAAAAATGATTCGTTTGTAAGTTCTAAAACTAAAAAAAATGTAAAGTTTAACAAAATTACTCATAAATAAAATATTATAACTTGTTGAGTATCTTGTGTTATAAAGATTAAATAGATATATTGCATTCAGGCAGTGTTTTCTTTATATAATTTCCAATAAATGACATTCCTATAGAACAGACATTGTTTCAATGATGTTTTTGAACTTAATTTGACATTAAATCATTATTGTAACACTGCAAACGACCTACAGTAATGTAATTTCGTTGAATTTCCCAATAACATAGTTTTAGTTATCACCGCAAGCCAACAGGTGGCGCTGATGCCGCTGTCGCCGGTTAAGCCTATACTAATGTCAGGAGTTTCCCGTATTATAGTAGTATAGTATTTGCTAGGGCTTTCTACATTATTTGTGACCACTTTTGATCTGGTTGGTAAACATTTTGTTTAATCAAACTTTTTCTTTACTTCCGTGTTGTTAATTTCATCCACGGTTATTCTGATTTCGCGGACATCCGATTGGATTCTGTTTTAAGAGCAACATTTAATTCTGTATCATAATTATTTACATACATATTTTCCCTTGTTGACACATATTTTTTTTAACTATTTATTTCTTTATCCTTAATTACATCTTTCGTCAATACAATAGTTGTGTCACTTAAAACCGTAACGTATTTAATTTATTTACTGGCCCCTGTATCATCCCTCATCCGTCCGTTGGTCGAGCATCGCCAAGTTAGGTACTTTTGCCCGAGTCACCATCGCAATTTGGCGCGGTGTAGTGTTCTGACAATAATTGCGTGGCACCCAGATATTTGTTTTGAACCACCCCGTCTCCACTGAGAGCCGGCAACCTCACCTTTTGGCGAGGACAATTGTTCGTGTCCCATCTGGGCACGTAACAAATGTCACTTTTGTTTTCAACGTGCGATATATTCAAAATAGAGAGTCTTTGATGGTATCAAATACCGTAACCATACCATTCTCGGTTGCGGTCAAAATACCAACCAGAATGCGCTTATAAATGCCTGTTGATGTGCTGCTGTGATTAGCAGCTAAGCCGAGACTGAACTACTGGGATGAATGCCTCATGTCACAGAAGAGAGCTTTTGAAGCTCTTGATCGGAGATATAAGTGTTCGATTACATAATGGAAATGTATACTTGAAAATTTGTATTTCGTCTGTATGTGTGTATGTAATGCGTAGTTAAAGATGTAAGTTTTTTCCACACGATTTGTTGTGCATTTTAATATGTATTACGGTAGGGAAGGAAATGGTTATTAATTTATATTAATGCACATATATGTGTACAGAGGCTACATAAATATATAATGTATAATATTATGTTCACACGTAAATGAAAAGACAACAGTTTCCAGATATGTCAGGTTAGGTACGCGGCAATGTTCGAATATATTATTTCTTCGAAACTAGCTATTTTCATTATTGTTTAATTGCCCACCGCTATGTCAACGGTCACTACATGCACTTGTCATTGCCGTTGCAAAGATTATATACTGCAGCTAACACATTACAAACAAGGCAGAGCTACTTCTGTATATTTATATTATATAAATCATTTATTACAATACCTATCATTACTGAAGTAATGTAATGTCAGTACTAAAAGCCACATTATAATTCAGAATGCCCCCCTAGTACGTATATAAATGTTTTATACCGGGTGTCTACTTTTTTTTCCGAGCATAGGAAATTCAATGTTAAAATTTTGATTTGGCGATAACTTTTTACCTATTAATTTTAGAGCAAAAGTGTAATGAAGAAAAATGTTCAGAATTAAATACTGCACCAATGAGTACTAAGTTTGTTGTTCAATTGCTTCTTATGTACGAGTTAGAAGCAAAAGAAAATACACGATTAAAGGCAATTATCAGAGTGCCATGAGAAATAAAACAATAATTTATATCTGTTGTTTCTGACAGATTTGACATTTCGTTTGATTTTATTAGTATTAGAATCGGTGATTAGAAGTAGAATTATGGAAAGAATTAATCTTGAAGAAAAAATTCAGTGTTTGAAGTGGTATTTTGCTGGAAACTCTATCAGACACATTAGAGACTTAATTAGCGCATATTACCCCAACCATCACATTCCATCTATTAGTACAATTCAAAGTTTGATAAGACAATTTAACGAAACCGGTAGTGTTGTGAAACTTTGCAAGAATTGTAAAAATGAGGATATTGAAGAGAATGAAGATGGGAGGATTCACGAAAATAAATATAATGTACTCTTGTGTATAACGGAGAATCCAAATTTAAGTGTTCGTGAAATTGGTCGTGAATTAAATATACATCCAGCTACCGTGCACAAAATTTTAAAAGAAGAAAAGTATTATTCGTATAAATATTCAAACCATCAAGAAATATTTGAAATAGATAAAATAGCTCGAAGTGAATTTTGTGAAATAATGATGGAAAAGGCAAACACAGAAAGATATTTTTTTAAAAATATTTGTTTCACTGATGAATCTACTTTTACAATACATAGCGCACCAAATCATCAAAATTATAGATATTGGAGCAAGGACAATCCACATGTAATGGTAAACACACATTCGCAATATCCACAAAAAGTAAATGTGTGGGCTGGAATTTTTGGTTCACATATTGTTGGACCATTTTTTATCAACGGTTCACTAAACTCTAATACATATTTAGAATTACTGGAGAATAATATTGGACCAGAATTGGAAACATACTCCAATGAAAACAGCATAGAAAACATGTAGCAGTTAATGGTGATTTATACGAGCATTTAATTTAACAAGAAAACTAATATAGCAAAGTATTATTTTCTTTTTGTGCATAAGCTAAATAAATAAATATTGTTAAGTTATCTAATTTGTTTTATTTTATTGTCAGTCAGTTTTAATTTTGGTTCCAGTAAAACGCTGAATTTTTTCTTCAAGATTAATTCTTTCCATAATTCTACTTCTAATCACCGATTCTAATACTAATAAAATCAAACGAAATGTCAAATCTGTCAGAAACAACAGATATAAATTATTGTTTTATTTCTCATGGCACTCTGATAATTGCCTTTAATCGTGTATTTTCTTTTGCTTCTAACTCGTACATAAGAAGCAATTGAACAACAAACTTAGTACTCATTGGTGCAGTATTTAATTCTGAACATTTTTCTTCATTACACTTTTGCTCTAAAATTAATAGGTAAAAAGTTATCGCAAAAGTTATCCCAATTGTGACTTGGGCCAGCCAGTATATGTAGCCATATAAAATCAGAGAGCTCATCACTTGCTACATGGATTTAATAATCATTTCAGTTAGATACAATGTTCCAAATAATAAACAACATAGACAGCCAAATGGAGCATGCGAATATAAGAGTGAAACACGAAAATTACTTCGAAACTTATGGTGTTCACATTTATCACTATAATTATTCGGAATTATTATTATATGTAGAGTATTGAAAGAAAATTCTACATGTGGACAATATTATTCCTGTTGATAATCCAATAGATTTGTGTGTCTCAACAAATTACTGCAAGAAAATGGTACATCATACTGATATCACAATAATTCTGAATTATTATCATATGTAAAGAGTATTGAAAGAAAATTCTACATGTGGACAATATTATTCCTGTTGATAATCCAATAGATTTGTGTATCTCAACAAATTACTGCAAGAAAATGGTACATCATACCGATATAATATACATACTCTGTCTTATAAAGTTTCCAGTTTTCATTTAAACGTTTTAGCAACAGTAACAATTATCCATATTGTTGGAGAGAGGAATTCACGTGACGACTATATTCTTAGACGGATAACGCTTGCACAGCATGTGCATAAGCAATTAACCGTTGTTCAGTTTTCAGACATAAGTAGATACGTGATTATTGGTTTGACAGTGATCCCGATTATAGATACGCCATTCCGCCTACTAGTTATGCTTTCATATCCGGGGAGTTATACAGAACATATACACGCTGTTTGTCTAAAAGATCAGATTAGTCGTATTGTTTACCATTTGCTAGAAGAATAAAGCCGAAAAAAGATATTGCATAACGCGTCACAATGTACTGTGTGTTCCTTCACTAATGATATTTGATAATAGAGTCGAGTTCTAGCTGCAAGACTCAGACATCTCGTGGCATTTGAAACAGACAGAGCAATAATCCATCAGGTACAAGACAGAGCACAATAGCAAATACATATATTCTAAATCTGGTGTTAATTTGTCAGGTGCAGCAGTACATAATGTGCCGTCATCCGGGGTGAACTCGGACAGTAGGAGTGAATTCGGACATAGTGTCTTTTCATGCAAGTCTATTCTTGTCAGTAGCGGTAACGAGATTTTCAAGTCAGTGGGTGACTAGACACGACCAAGCATAGATGTAATATATGTGTGTGGGGTACAAACGAGCTAACTTAACAGTAAGTATTTATTTTATGGCTCTTATAATTTGTTGATGTTTTGCATTTTCTCAAAACTATAAAAAGAAACTTCTGTGCAGAAAATTGAGAAATATTTCTCCTTGCAGTTTTAGTCTATGTTTGAAAAGTATTCTATAAACAACAATTTAGCATGAAAACATTGTGACTATTGACCTTGGTTTTTTGGTGAAGTGGATTAATTCAAAAATATGTTCCTAGGTGGGGTGATTTCGGACAACCATGCCTCGCAAATATGTGAAGAAACTCGGTATCCAGTTTATGAATTATTCACCAGAGACCTTGAAACTCGCCCTAGAGGATGTTAGACAGGGAAGGAGGTCCATTCGTGAAGCTTCACAAAACTATAATATTCCGAAATCGACAATTACCGATAAGTTAAGAAACACGCACAGTCAAAACAAGGTGGACAGTCTGCTCTATCGGCAGAAGATGAAAGATTTTTGTCGGAGGGAATCCAGAAATTTGGTGAATGGGACTTTCCACTTACGCGTTCCGACATACGAAATCTCGTCAAGAACTACTTGGATCGTAAAGGAATCAGGATAGCAAAATTCCGGGATAATATGCCAGCAGAAGATTGGTTTTATCGGTTTTTGGAAAGAAACAACCGTCTGACTGAGCGACTGGCACAAAACATTAAGCGTGTCAGAGCAGCAGTTAATAGAGAGACTATTGTGGAATATTTTTCAAATTTGAGGGACACGTTGGAGGAAGTGCCAGATACGAACATAGTTAATTATGACGAAACCAACATGAGCGATGATCCGCGTCGTGTTAAGGTGTTGTGTCGAAAAGGCTCAAAACGAGCAGAGAGAATAATGGATTCGAGTAAAAACAGCATTTCCATCATGATGGCCATTTCTGCATCAGGCCAACTATTACAGTGTATAAGGCAACACACTTATATCCAACATGGGTGGAAGGAGGAGTTGAAGGCGCTTTCTATAACAGAACAAAAAGCGGTTGGTTCGACGGACCGACTTTCGAAGACTGGTTTGATAAGATTGCATTGCCTTATTTGAAAAATCTCCAAGGGCCAAAAGTAATAATAGGAGACAATCTTTCAAGCCATGTTTCACTACAAGTCCTCGAGGAATGCGAGAAATATAATATTAGATTCGTTTTGTTTCCACCCAATTCTACGCACCTTCTCCAACCACTAGACGTGGCATTATTTGCACCCTAAAGAAAAAATGGCGAACGGCATTATCAGAATGGAAAACAAATAATAGGGGATGTATTTCAAAATCAGAATTTCCCAGACTTAAAAAAAACTTTAACTGAGATGGCAGCATCAATGCAGCAGACCATCAAGTCGGGATTTCGAGCATGCTGCAAAAAATACAATAGATATTATTTTTATTTTTGTAATGCACTGAAATAATACAAAAATGCCTGCACGACAACGTATAAATATCGGTTGAAATACTAGCCGAAATCAAGATATATATATGTACTTCCGATAGATGATGTTTGAAGTCAAAATTTTTATTATTTAAAGGTAGATGGTGGTTAAGTGGTTAAGCAACTCTGTCACAAATAACTGTTTGAACATCTAGTAACCACTCGTAAACGAAATCAAATAGAATCATGAGAAGCTAATGCGTACCTTCGCGCTTCAATACAACTTACTTATAGGGTCATTTAATCGCGATTATTATTGCTTTAATGCTGTTTAGTTAGATTTGTCATAATATCATAACACTTCAATCTTGGATTGATTTGAATCCGTGGATCGTGTAATGCAGAATATTGCGTCGAGTCAGTGGAAGAAAGGCTAAATAGCTTTGATATGGACCTCTAAAAAGACATTATCGGCATGATGAAACAAGTATGATGGTGAAAGTCGGTAGAATAATGCCTTGCCATCAACAATTATGTTATGTTCGTGGAATACAGTTTGCAGTTATTGATACCTTGTATAAGAAAAACAATGGAAAAGTTAAAAAATTGTTGACTACGTATGCAAATCGTGAAGATGAACAAGGTACCACAAGCGAAAATAGCTAGCAATCATGTTGGGAATTTACTACATAATTTTGAAACAAGTATTTGAAAATTGGAAATTAAAGAAAAGAAGGCTTGATTCAAAAAACGATTCAGATAACTCATTAAGAAAACGCAAAAATCAGTTAGAGGTCAAATGTCCATGGATGGGTTTATAAACGTTCGAGGAAAGAAAATAAACATTGAAATATCAGGAAACGATATTCTCAATGCCAGTACAGAATTAGAATCATTAAATGTAAGCCATTTGCTCCCCTAAAAAATACTGGATTCCAGAAAATTGTTATTCCATTGTTAGCAGGACTGAATAATGAAATTACACTGTAAGACATGTACAATCCGGTCCGCGTAGTGATTTTATACGGCCCGCGACGACTTTTCCAGTCATTAAATCTGGCCCGTTAACCTTGAGATAATTTCCGGTAAAGATAATTTTAATAGAGAAATAGGTATTTAAATCCATTAGATGAATATGAACCGTCGGAATCATCAGACATTACAAGTAATTCAGATTCAAACATACCTAAAGTTGTTGGTCAAGAGAAGAGGCCCGTTGAAGTAAACTCTTGTAACAAAGAAACAGTGCATCAAAGGTAGGAAAGCTGACACTTAGAAACTTGGAAAAGAAATATTAAAAAACGGGAACTCATTCAGTGTCTTGAGCAAAATATTTACCTCCATGGATGTGTTCAACCGATACCGAAGAAAAGATCTCGTTCCAAGAAGAAATCAATTCCTCGAACATTAAAGGACGAAATCGAGGTACTAACTTCAAATATGTTGTGAAAAACGATTATTCTTTGTCAGACGGCATTTTTAGCTATACATGGCCTGAAACGTAGTAGGTTAAGGCGAAAAATACAGAAAAAAACAATGTTGTTTTGAAAGACTTTAGGCGAGTGGAAGATGTTTTAAATACTGTGAAGAATTTTATTTCAGAACTACCATCGCGCGAGTCTCATTACTCTGGAACAGATAACAAGCTACGCAAATATCTAGACTCAGATTTGACAGTAACTAAACTACATCGAGATTTCTTGACAAAACACGATAATCTCAAAATTACGTATGAAATGTTTAGAAAATTTTTGTCGAAGAATTTAACATATCATTTGGGTTTCCAAGAAAAGATAATTGCAGAATTTGTACTGGTTTCTTAGTAAGTCTGCAACAAGCCGAAATTAATAATAATGAGAAAGAGATCCATATTACAAAAAAGCTAGAGAACTGCACCTAAAGCCGCGTACACACTTGACCATATTTGCGCGGACGGACAGTTTGCGCGCAAATATGCTCAAGTATTTTGATTCATAAGTTCGTTAGATTTTGATGTGCGTGGGAATTTAATTATGAAACTTTACTTGCAGGAGTATTTAATGAACGATGACGACGATTCGATGATCGAATATATAGATTTTTTGCTATCACCAATCTCAGAAGAAAGTAATATATGAAGGAGTTGATGAATTTAATTCATCCAGCGATAAAAATGTTGTAGAACGGCGCAATCTTACTGGTGTTCAAAACTACATGGAAGAAATTTTTTGCCTTTTTACGATGACATCGAATTCAAAGAACACTTCAGGATGCCTGGTGCAACCAGCAACAATAAAATTGGAAGACCTGCAATATCCGCCGAAGAAGCTTTCTATATGACTACTTGGTACTTGGCAAATCAATAACCTTATCGTCAAATATGTGATAGGTTTGACGTCACGAAAAGTACTGTTGCATAAAATTGATTGTTACTTTTTAGTCAGTATTAACAACAAATATATAAAATGGTCAAATGCTGAAAATTGTATTTCGTTGTTATGCCTTTGTTAATTCGGTGTAACGGAGAAATCTGTTTTGTGTTTCAGTTTCTTCTTTGTCCATTGGTCTACGTGACAGTATATGCTGATTCAGCCTTTATTGACGGTTGAGAGTTCAACCAATTAGTATGTTTTTTGCCTCCTCCAGGGCTGGTATGTCTTGCAGTCTTTGAATTTTCTCAGTCAGTAACAGTAGTAGCAGGATGTGTATCAGCAGATACGGTTGTGTTTTAGTCTGCATTCGGAGTGGAACCCTCACTAGGCACATGTTGGTGTAATATTTTAACTACATGTGTACTGTGATATTATTGCACTTCTTTCTGTTTAATGCGTGTGATAATATATGTACATGTGTCCATGATAAACATTATTATACAAGTAATTTGTTGGTCACATCAATGAGAAAATAGCGCTGCTCAGGCGCACCACAATAACACAAAACACTAATATCGAGAATTGGGATGTAAAAATATTGATAAAGTTTCATTTCCGTCCCTATTAAAGAAGTTAGAAGAAAGTGTGTGTTTTTCAAGAGCTAATGCAATTGGAGGTTTTGAGGACTCGGGAATATACCCGTTAAATAAGAACAAAATATTGGCAAAATGTGAAACATCAACTGTACTTTCTACTTCCACCATTTCAAATATTCCAACTACATTAAATATAAACTCAGAAAACAACTAGGAAGAAAGCGTTCTGCTGTGGCTCTCTAGTCTCTTCAACAAGAACTTCAAAAACAGTGGTGGAGCCAAAAACGAAATAGAATCCGACGCAAATTTGCAAAAAGCCTAACGAGTGCAGAAGTGCGAAAAAGAATGATTTCAGAAATGATGAGTCTGAAAAAAAATTACCAAAGAATAAAAAAATGCAACAAGATGAAAGTAGTTCTGAGAGTGAATCTAATTGGAAACTCGTTAATGATTCAGATTTGGATATATCTGCAGAAGAAGATAGTGACATTAATTTACCGGGAACTGCGAGCAATGTCACTGGAAAAATTGCATTGAATTCTTGGGTTCTTATGAAGATTTCTGTGAGCCGGAATCGTTAATCCAAAAATGATTATTACTATATTGTTAATGTAACAGAAATTACTAAGGAAGATCATGAAATAATAGTAAAATTTTTGAAACGAAGAGAAAAGCGTTTCATGTACCCAAATATCCCTGATTAAAGATGTCGTACGAGTTTTGAAAGAACCCAAAATACGACGGGGCATGCATGTTTTTTTAACAAATTTTATTTGTTTCAAAAGATGCAAAATTCTGAATGTTTATTAACGTCACATATTCTTTCTGAATATAAGGATGTTTTATATTACAATCATATCCGTTGGTTAAGTTTGGGTAAAGTACTTAAACGAGTATGCGGTCTGAAAGAGGAAATATTGACATTTTTAAATATGAACATTCAGAAGATTTTTTACAACTCATAAGGTTTGTTCGTTCGACCTGCACGGTGCAAGCAGAACTAGTGCAGTCTGCACCGGGTAAACTGCACTGAACTGCACCGAGCAGTACAGTGCAGTTCAGTGCAAGTGTTTAGAGTAACAACGAACGAACGGTATTTTTTGACTGTTTGCTGCACTGCGTTGTTAGTACAGTGCGCACTAGTTTTGACATTAGTATTTTTGTCTTATGATATGAAGATAAATGAATTATTAATTGATTCGATGGATGACCAAGGTATATTAGAAATATTTGAATCAAGTAGTGATGAAGAAGTGATCAATGAATTATTAATAAAATTACAAAAAAAGAGAAGAAGAGTTACAATAACAAAATTATTGTTCTGATGTAAGTAAATTGAAAAGGAATATGAACAGCATATGCACTCAGTATTTGTTTACAAATTTTACAGATAGTTCCAAGCTATAATGATGAAACGTTCTTATCTCATTTTCGACTGAAGCGGACGTTAGTGTCAGATTTAATAAATAAATTTGGAAGTAGTAATATTTACACGGCTTTAATTGAGGCTGGTAGGTATATGTATACATATGAATGTTTATATATATATATATATATATATATATATATATATATATATATATATATATATAATTTGCAGATAATTCATGTTCCTGTATACCGCCTGAAAAACATATTTTGACGTTTTTGTGGTTTGCTGGCCACCAAACAGTTTCATACCGGGACATGTCGGACAGATTCGATCTATCGTTAAGTTCAGTCTTAGATATAATTAGTAGGGTATCGTGCTTTTTAAGTTCTTTAACAATTACTGTTATTAATTTGCCAACCGATGCCGAAAAAACACGAACGAAAAATCATTACGCAAATCGAAAAGGTTTCCCAAACATAATAGGCAGGAAAATATGAAAAATCATATGCTCACAGAATATTACAAATGTTATATATTTAGGGTGCATTGATGGAACTCATATAAAAATTGACAAACCTACGGAAAGACATGTCGATTATTACAATCGGAAAGATTACTATTCCATACAGGTCCAAGCAGTATGCAACGAAAATCTAAAATTTATAGACGTATTTATTGGGTACCCTGGAACAGTACATGATGCTAGAGTATTTAAAAATTCCCCGCTGTATGAACTGCTTCCATCACTTTGCGACGGTAAGAACAACTGGAATCTAAATAACTGTCTTGTGAAACGAATTTAACTTTCAGATTGCCATATACTAGGTGACAGCGCGTATCCACTAAGTAAATGGTTATTAACACCGTATAGGGACAACGGACATCTCACTCCTGCTCAAAAATATTACAATACGCAATTATCATCATGTCGAGTTTCTATTGAACATGCCTTTGGTGTTTTGAAACAAAGGTTTCGACAATTGTACCATCTGAAGCTGAAAGGTGCAGTCAGAATTTGCCATTTCATACGGGCATGTTGTGTATTACATAATTTAGCCGACATGGATGATATGACACATTTTCAAAATGAAGCAATCTTAGATGATCAACCCAATCAGTTTGACGAAGAAGTAATCAGAAATGAAGGTTATGAAAAAAGGAACGAGATATGCAATTTATTGTATTTAAATAGATTTTGATCAATTATTATGTACTTTAATTAGGCTATGTACTGTACATATATTACATATAAATATAAAAAGCTATACAACAAATTATTTCTGCAACAACTACTACTACTACTACTACTACTACAAGCTGTTGTATACAACATATTATAAATATTATTTCTGCAACATTGTTTCTAATATTGCATTTCTTTTTTTTAATACTTCCAGTAACTCTTGCCGCTGCTTTTGTGATTCTAGTTTTTGATCCAAGATCTTTTCTTGTAATACGCGGATTTTTTGTAATTCGTTTGCTGATTCTGTTTTTTTTTGTTTCTTTAAAGGCGGTTCTATCATGCTGTCTGCGCTCTCGGCCGATGCAATGTCCGGAGAACTTTCCGGTAAATTCATTTCCGTAGAGCTCAATGTGCATACGGGATACACACTGTGTCGTTTGGAAAAAATGTCTTCGAGTTCTCTAAAATTAATTAATTTTATTATTATAGATAAGTACTCATTTTTATGGTGTAATTACCTTTCAAAGGGACAGCTTTTGCGCCCCCGTCCAGTTTTTTTTTTATTTAGCATTTTATTTTTAAATGCTCTTTCCAAACTTTTCCACTTGTTTTCACATTGTGTCGGGGTGTGAAAATATCCGTATTTATTTATTTCCGCTTCAATAATCTCCCACATTTTTTTCATAGTTTTTATTTTTCTTTCCTCCACCATTGTTTTCTTCTCTTTGTAGAGTTGGATTAGTAATTTAGTAGCATCGTCGGACCATCTGGCTATATCCTCTTGCACTTCTTCTAAAAAGTTATTAAACGGTATTTACAAACACATAACCAACAAATTGATAAATGTCAAATAGATAACAAGAATATTTACATACTACTTGATAATATACTTAATAATATACTTGATAATAATTAATTAATAATAATAATAACATATTATATAATATATTTACCTATGATTACATTATCTTCTACCTCCATTTTACTGCAACAAAACCAAAACCTGCACTGCACTACTTGCACTGGCTCCCAAGTCAGTGCAGAAATAGCTGCACGGTGCAATACCGAGTCAATTGCACTGACACGAACGAACACGTTCAGAACTACTGCACTGGACGAACGAACACAGTGCAACTTTCACTTTCTGTTCGCAACACGAAGTGCAGGTCGAACGAACAAACCTATAGATACAGACTGGCTTTGCGATTTTGCTTTTTTAGTCGACATATTACATCATTTAAATGATTTTAATAAAATGTCACAAGGCAAAAACTTATATGCACATGATTTGATTTGCTGCTTAAATTCATTTAATAGAAAATTGAAACTATTTGGTAAAAACTTAGTTAAATCAAACTTGAATCATTTCCCAACATTAAAGACATTACCCCAAAATATTTGCCAAGAAAAAGTTGAGAAGTACGTCAGCACCATAACAAACGTATTTGATGATATTAATCGAAGTTTTGGATGTTTACGATCGATTGAAAACACATTAAAAAAAGTTTTGTCTTAGAAGTGCGTGATCAAAGACCGCTGCTCGAGACAAGGTTCAAAGTGAGGCGACAGAAATATGGTTAAATCTATTACACGATACTGAAGTCGATGCTTCAGAATTTTCTGCATTTGAAGTAACTTGCTTCAAGAACCGTTTTCATATGGCCATAGCACCAGCCGATTATGTAGACAATTTATTAGACCATCGTTTTAGAGGTCAGAAACTGTGCCATTTATAATCAAATACCAGGCCACAAACTTCAGAGAATATTTATTCTCCGTACAAAACACACAAAATGTTTCCCCAGTTTCATGGTGATTAACAATCAGAAGTCTATAAAGAATTCTTTATTTGAATTAACCAGGCAACTTTAGCAGCAGGAATTGAAAAATTATTTTCGTCTTTGGTTTGATACACAGTAAACTACGTAACAGACCTACACAGAAAAAGCTGCAAAATAAGTAAATATTATCCGAGCACGTGTTTTAAACATGGGTCTGTGTTTAAAACATGTTTTATAATTTTTTTTCAAACATAATTGTTTTAAACATGCCAACCCTGGGATAGGGCACTAGGGGTTGTTATTGTACGGGGCAGGTGGTTTCAAGTTCGTGCGTGCGATTTTAAAATAAAACTCTTCTTAGTTAAGGGTTTGTGTTATGGCAGTTTAAAACGTAATAGCCTGGGTTACAAAAAATACAAATTGTACAGAAACCCAAAACGGACATCCCGTTTACAGGAGTTTCAAGTATTCGCGTAAACGTAGGGGGAGCAAAGCCAATTGATTATTTCAACCTATTAGCAACAGGAGAGTTTAACGACTTTCTTTATACGTAAGCTTACGCACATGCTGTGGAATTGCTTTATAAAAGTGACAAAGAGCAATCAAGGATTAGTCGTTGGCAGGACATAACTATTGATGAAATGAAAAAGTTTCTTGAACTATTGTTTAATATGGAAACGATTCTTGTAAACAGAATAAACGCCTATTGCAAAAAACACTTTTTGTGTGACCTGTCAACTTTTGCAACATTTATGAGCCGAAATAGCTTTTTACTAATATTGAAATCGTTGCACTTTGAAAATATGGAAAACCAAACACGCACGCAAATGGGAAACTACTACCTCTTGTCAACTTTTTCCACAATAAGATGCAGGTTATTTATTAACTGAACAAAGAATTATCTATGAACGAATCTATGGTACTATGGCATAAAATATGGAAATTCCGATAATACATAAAATGAAAACGTCACCAGTTAGGCATAAAGTTATACGTCCTTTGTGAACCGAATGGGTTATCCCTCAAAGTAATTGACGTGTTTATAGGAAAAACCTCAAGTTCAAATTTACCAAAATCCTAATTTTACTGCCATCGGTTTGTTAAAGGCATTATTTACAAAATAGTTTAATCGATTCTAGTAAAAATTTCACAACCCTGCAAATAGCTGTAATATAGGTGTTTCTGTAAAAACATCATAAGTCCAATGCAGTTGTCGTAAAAACCTCATATAGGTATGTCGCTGGACATATGCAGTTTTTACTAGAAATAGCTCTTCAGTACTTTGTCTGGTGTCAACAGTGTTAATGTGTGTTAATTATTGAAAATATCACAATGGATACATCAAATCAGGATTTTTGTAGTAATGAGCCTATCAATTGGGCAACAAGAAAGAAACAACGAAACACGCTAAAATAAAGGGAAAACCTCACATTAACCACAAAAAATAAAATATTCCCGCGCGAATTGTAGACGAAGATTGGAAGAAGTGTGTAGCTTAACAATGTTTATAATCTGGAGTATGTTTTTTTTTTTAATTTTTAGATGTAAACGGTTTAAATGCTTTCAAATATGTACGTCTGAAGAACGCGGAGTAATGCAACAGTTTAATAACATGCAGAACAAGAAACTAACAAGACAGTCATTTAACAGGGCTTGTTACAATAAACCATATAAGGCGGCGTCGCCTTCGTACAGAAAGTAATGTAAACAAACCCCATTGTGCGTCTTACTCTTATAAACTGCGACGTGCAGGTACAGAAACAAAAATTTGTTTGAAGGCTTTTGCTAGTATCCATGACATTACTCTCTAATGGAAAAATACTGTTCGCCAATAAATAGAAGAAGAAAACACAAAAACCGTCCTAGAAATTACAGCAAAGGAGTAGTTACCTTAATCACACATAATGCATTTTGTCCAAATGCAATCCGAACCCTGACTAAAATATTTTCGCATCTTAAACATATGTATGGTTTCTTGCCAGTATGTATTCGCATGTGACGCACTAAATTCGAACGCTAACTAAAATATTTGTTGCATCTTGAATAGTTGTACGGCTTCGCATGAGTATGGAATCTCATATTAATTATTAATTTTCCTGTTTGACTGAAACTTGTTTTACATACAGTGCGAATAACGTAAGACTATACATTGGCGACTTTATTTTAGCTTTAATCAATTTGCCTATGTCAGTAACAATTGAAATTACAATGACGCTTGTTTTGGTAAATGTCACTGTGTTTTTAATATTGTGTTACTAATATATCACGAGTTTGCATAATAATTAGTGCAAAAAATGTACATCACAGAGGAAAAATTTCAGATGTACTCCTGATATTTAGAAGGGGCGTCTTTGCGAGAAATTTCTGATTATTTCAGCGTTGAATTCCTGGGCAGGCCCATCACATGTCATCAAACGGTGCCAAATTTAGTAATCACCCCCAAGTGATTTTGGAAATGTACTGATACCAATTACAATTTCAATACTTGAAGTGTACTTTTAATCCAATAACATGTAATAGATTTAATAAAAAAATGAAATAAACTCTGTAAATGATTTAAATAAAAATAGTAGTCTGTGGACAAGTGTCTAATTTTACATTATTCAACCATAATAAATTCGAGTTTTTGCATGTAATCACTATGGTAACATTAAGTAAATGCCCTATGTCTAATTTTAAATTATTCAAAGAATTGATACTGGCATGGGCAAATTGATTAAGGCTAAAATAAAGTTGCCAATGTATAGCCTTACATTATTCGCACTGTATAGCACATTCAAACGATTTCTCGACTGTAAATCTATGATTAATTAAGGCTGATTTAGCAAAAAAAGGATTTACTGCAGATTGAACATTTAAATGATTTTCCAATTGTAAATTCCTAATTCTAATCGCACTAACTTAATACGTAAGAATCCGGAGCAGCTATACTTTCCTGCAAAATTGACTATAAACGAGAAGAGTAGGATGTTTTAGGAATATTTTATATTTATTCCATATAAGATGTGCTGGCATGTATTTAAAACGAAATTTAATATTATATTTGGATATCCACGATCCGACACTTGCGCGGATTGTGACAAATTTCAGCATAATTTAAACTAGATCTTTTGAGGCAAAGAGAAATTCATCAGAGAAAAGCGGAAGCATTTGATATTAAAAAAAAAAAACGAGCATATAAAATAAAAGCTGGAGCAGGAGAACGTATTTGAGTTTCGACTATATGCAAAATCTGCCTCTGCCACATATTCCATCAAATCCAGTTTTCTTTTCTCGACAATATGACAATTTCCACATTTTAATGACAATGATGTCTAGAGAATCTGATAATCATGACTGGCTTCATAAACTTGGACCAGTAGTTGATCGTTTGAACGAAATGTTTTCTAAAGTTCCTCTTGAGTCATGCTCTGGTATATCTGGTATTTGTAAAAAGAGTGTGGGCTGTCTAATAACAATGATAAACGACGAGGGAATTGAAGTGTACAAAAGGACAGTCCGGAGGCGGTTGGTCGAAGAGAACCTGATTGGTCGGAAGAAGACGCAACTGCAATGGGCCAGACAACACCGGAATATGACTGTTGCAGACTGGAGTCGAGTACAAATTTTTAAAATATCGTGATTAATGATTTTTTTTGAGTATTGTCCCTAATAATTTGGCCACCAAATATATGGATAGTTTTTACAACAGTGTAAAATTAGCTAAAGATTTATTACATAATAAAACTTATTACAGGAACTATAACAGCGAGCAGAAAACAAAATCCTGCTGACCAGATGCAACTGAAGTGATGTGGGCATCATTAAACCAATGTCAGTAAATCGTAACATTTAAATTAAATGAAACATAGAAATTGCGCGCAGAATGGTTTTCTGCAGAGGAAAGAAAATTTGAATGGTCAAGCAGATGTGACAAGTGTGCAATTGAAGACAAATATGGCGCGAAAGAACCAACAATAGATGAAGAAATGGATAGAATTATCATAATTTTGGGTAAAAATAGTGGTGACACAAGAAGTGATACAGAGGCTGAAGCTAGCTACAGCGAGGAAAATGAAGGTTTATCGGGTGTAAACGAGTTATAAAAAAAAAATAACTACTGTATAATTCCAAACTTGAACCTGTACCTCCAATTCCTAATACCATACCAACGCTGCCATTCGATCTCTGGCAATTGCTTGATGTACCAAAATATCGATAAACTGCTGGAAACACTAGCACTGTATCATGCCGCATAGATACGTTGCGATCTAATTATTGCTAATGCGTGGGAGGAAAACAAGCAAGTTCTTGCATTCGTTACAGGCGGTGAAGGCGTTGGCAAATATTTGGCAAAAAATTGACAAAAAAACACCAGATAAACATTGCCCTGAATCTCATTTTAAGAATGAAATTACTGAAATACGAACAACTAATATGCAGAGTGCATAATGGTTCTAGATATATATCCTAATCTACTAAGATATCATATTAAAACAAAGTTGAAAGAAGCATATTTAAAGAATAATTTCCATTAATTTCCATTTTAATTACCTGATACCTGATAGTTCCTCCGTGCAAAGGTTTCTAGGAACGTGAAACTCTTCTACTCGTTTTAAACATGCTCCAATACGTGTATTATCATCATCTTTTTGTACAAATTTTATTTTTTCGTTTTATTTGCACACAAAATTGTATGATTACGTTTATTTCTATCTGTATGTATTTTGGGAAATTTTATTTAATATTGAACTCACTAGTTTCTACATACTTTTTTACTTGTAGGTAAAAAAAATTTTTAGTCCTAAGGAGTTGAAAACAACTTTAGAAGAAGTATTTAGGAAATCATCAGAAGAAGAGACACCTGAGACAGGGAGATTATTGAAGAAAATATTTATAGCAGTGGCTTCTAAAATCAGCAGACGAACTGAATACAGCTTTAAACGAAAGCGCGAGCAAAGAAAATTCGTAAGACTAAGATGATCACCGGTTTTTCATAGGAAACACGAGCAAACACTTTGGATAAATAAACCATTTATTTCTGGTAAAACAAAGGCCAGATGTTTTCAAGTGTGACGGCGAGCAGCAAATAGAACTAGAATAATTTCATTTTTGTTGCATAATTAAGGTATTAAAGAAATTATTATTCGTACAATAGAAATTAACTATGTTGTTCAAGAGAGAGTTGATTTCTTTATGCGGGTGAGAGAAACAAAAGAGTTTGAAGGATAAGATTTTACAGATTTAACTGATTATGAGAATCTCAACCGGTTCCATATTCAAACCTCACAGTGCTTTGAACTATTGTATTATAGGTAGAAATCTTACAACTGACAATGTAACACAGTGGATAACCAGGAAGCATGTGCAAATGCATGTCGAACTGATCCTAATGATTTGGCTCAACAACATGCAAGCAGTTCATATTCTTCAGTATTATCTAGATTTCAAATCAGAAGAGCTCTATTTCAGCAATTGAGAGGAAGATCAAAAACTAAAGGGATCTTCAAGGCTGCAGCAGAAGTGTCCATAACATATGTAATGGTACAGAGCTTAACAATATTTTGTTAATCACAGATATATTTTAGTTGAAAATCCTGTTCTACTAGCATGGAATTAATTGCAAAAACACTCTTGGGCAATTACTTATTTACTATTTACAATTACTATAAAAAGACAATCTCTAGGGGAATCCCTATTGTAAGTTTTTGTATCCTAAAGATTTAGTTGAATTCTCTCGTACCAGATTAATATTTTCTGCTGTTGCTCGAGGAATTTCAGAAATGGAAGGTCAGCAATTATTACAATATTACAAAGGTACTGTCAAGAATGATAATGTTGATCATATCGTGGATAAGCACCTTTGATTGTGGACCTCTATGGGGGGGGGGGAGGCTCAAACTCATTAAACATATTCAGTTGACAAGAAAGTTCTTACTCGTCAATCTGCTACCGTGATTAGAACTCATCTAAGCACTGGATTATTGAAATAGCTAGGGGTGAGTGAAGCCCTAGTGATGAAGATGAGGAGAATGCTGCAGCACAATTAACCTTCCGTCTAACTCATTATAATCAATACTTAGTTGTACAATAAAATATATTTAAACAACTAAAATAATTAAATTAAATTAAATCAGTGTCTCTTCAGACACCATTTTGTTAACAATTGATTTGGTTTTTTTTTTTTGTATTTACTATATTTGTTTAAGTAATTGTTTCAAATTCAGTTTCGTAAATTAAAATTTTTGTTATTACATTTTAATTTCAACATATTCAGATATCCAACAATTGTATGACATATACTGTTTTTGGAACGTTAATGTATATTTTACACGTGCTTATATCTTCTGAGGATGCCTCTAATTTGAGGCGAAACGTAAAATAAAACAATTTTATGTATTGAATCTACAACATCGATTCTTTAAGCCCTAACTCCATTTACACGTTTTTCAATTATATCGATTGGCTTATCATCAACAAAATGAACTAAAATAATGTTTAATATATATGAATGGAATTTTAGATCATTTCCGAACAAAATTCGCATATTTTACAGCAGGAACAAAGTAAAACAGAAAACTTGGACGAAAAATTGGATACTCAGGTTCAAATCACTGAGTGTGAGACGCAATCAGAAACAAACAAATTTGCGTATGATCTGCCTTCATAACCGTTAAAATTCCATGGGCCAAGCTGAACAGCCCCGTTTTTCGTATTTTCTGGAAAAATATTGTGGCAATGACGTTCCAGATGGAAGAACACTCAAGTGAGAATTATTTAGCGAAATGCTACAAGAAGGTTAGTGGAACTATATTATTATAATTAGATTGTTCAGGTTTACATCACTTTAAAACTATTTTAGACGATTGAAAACATTCAACGTGATGTTGCCGAAAGTGACGTTTGGTTATGTGATGAGACAACCGATGTTAAAGGCAGGTACATCATAAATTTGATAACCATGTGACGGTTGCACGTTTTATAAATGAGTCTCTTTGTAAGATTGGACATTTTAAAAGTATATTTCCAGATTAATTCTATTTCCAAGTAATTAAATACTCTCGAGTCAGATTACTTTACTCTGATGTAGCGTATGTTGAAATGCGGAATGCGGGGGATAAATCTACTAGCATGGCTCGTAAATACTGGGATGAATTTAAAGATTTCTTTTCTAGTAACGGTCCTTTCCGTGGCAGAAAAATGCTATTAGAAATTTTAATATGTACTCCTAATTTATATTGTGACATTGTACGCATTATTATATTTAACATTGTATTGTTTGCCATATCGTATATAATATAAATGTACACAAATATTTAGTAATATGATTAGCATTAAAAAATAAAGAAAATGAAATTCATGGAATATTATTTATAATTAAGATCTATTTAGTTTTTCTTTTTTTCTATATAATTCAAACAATAATTGATTTATTCGCTCCATAGCTTCACTCTGGACCTCTTCTCCTTTCTCCCAACATTCTTATTCTACTAATCACCAAATAAGAGAATATATCTATGTTGTCTCTGGTCTTCGTTGCTTCTGGCTTTTAAAGCTTCCACTATGCTGTCCATGGCCTTGAAAGCTGTGCTTAATACTGCCACCTCATCGTGGTTTCAGGGACGTTTTTGCTTTTTCAACTTATGCTCAACAGCTTTTGGAGTTAGTTGCTCCGGCTGAGTTTCCATTGTATACTCAGCATGAGAATACAGACTCGTAAACGACTCCGGCTGGACCAGCACTAAATCGCCTGCCTCCTAGAACAAAAAGGGATATTTATTTATTTTGATTTATTTATTTTCTATTAAATTACAGAACACTTACAGATGCATAGGTGCACTCCGACTACGTCAGAGATAATATTTCCCTTTCCGATTCAGTGCCCAATTCGACCTCGGATATTGAGTCACACGCTTGCCTAGGGACGTTGTGATCCAAAATGAACATAAACATTTCAAAATACCGCAACCCAGGTTTATATATCTGAAAATATGAAGCAGAATTTACTATAATAGTTCGGACATACAAATTAAATTCTTACTTCATCGCCACCAGCACCACTGGAATTTGATTTCTGTATTTTTCTAAATTCAGTCATGAAATTTGTCTATAACGAATTGATCTTGTTTTCCTTTCGGTTATTGCTGTTATGAGGCAGATTTTGGTAATGTATTGCATATTGTGGTCCATGCCACTTGCCTTGCATGTTTGTTTTTATACTAACTTGATTTTATTGCATATAAACAAGGATTATTTTCGTATTCTTCCGTTAGAAGAGAAACATTCCCGCGACCACATTTTATCACTACCTGACAAACAGATTCTGACAGATACACGCACAACTAGAAAATGGCGTTTAACACACTTTCACGTCACGCGCTTGTGCGTATCTTATTTGCGCAATTAATTGCAAGAAACATTGAAAGGAAACAGAACAGCTTCTATTTTTAATAAACATGACTAAAGCGTGCATTACACGATGAAGTTTTTCTCTTCAAGTAACCTTAAAAGTTTTCTCTTTCGCACAATTACGTAAGTGTAAGAGAGATAGTAAAGTCGACTTATAACGAAAAACTTATAACGTAAAACTGCAACATGCACTACTTTTTCTTAAAAGTTCCTCCAAGTTCTGCCCGAGGGCATGCGCATTACTGATTATTCTGCATTACCAACTTAAAGCGTATTAAAAAGTAGCTTCCATTTATTTTTATCTGTCAGTTTTTAAAGTTTATAAAGACGCTTTTAAAGTTGCTTGGAAAGAAAAACTTCATCGGGTAATGCACGCTTAAGTGACCTTACAAGTTTATTTACACGATCAAGTTTTACGTGAATTAAAATATCCAAGTATAAAACAAACAGCCATACCAACATAAATTAAATTTCTTCTTAATTTAATCAATTAACTTAATTAAATTTCAATTTATTCTCTACTCCAATGTGGCACTTTACAGTTTAAACATAACAATATAAACAAATAAAAAAAAACTAATCGTGTAATGTACGATTAAGTAACACATTGAACTACTTATCCTGTATAAGTTCAATTTTTGACTTTGTAAAACATTGACATTAAATTGACATGTCCAAAACATTGACCGTGTCATAAGGGCTTAAGAGTATGCAAGAAGTTCGAATTGAACACTTTAGATAAAGAAGATAAATTTATCAAAACCACTTGGAAAAAATCACAGTTACTCTTGATATAACAAATTGTCGAATTAGAGTGACTGTATAAAGTTTATACAGTTAAAAGTATATACCTTAACCAGTCATTGTAGTATAATTGACTGTCAATTCCAAGTATTTAATCAGCTGTAATGTATGTTTATTTACAAACCATTGCTGTGCATAGAAACACGGCAATAAATCTAATATTATTAACGCATTAATTACTTTTATTCAATAAAAATATTGTAAAATCTTA